>JASAUF010000322.1:2636666-3955000 GCA_030180095.1 Magnolia changhungtana | reverse complement strand
AATTGGTTTCAATGCTCATACAACCACTTGAAGCCGTTATTTCTAGGGGTTTTAAAATTTTAAGCAAAGCTGCCATGAAATGAAATGCATTTCAGAATCAAGGGTATTCATCAGGGTATGTAAAACATTTCTTGGTGAAATGAAGCATAAGCAATCCTACAAAATCAATGCAGGTCGTATCATGAAATAACCAATTGCAGGGCTAGAATGAGGCCCAATGAAAAGCCTGGCATAGAATGACTAAAGAGAGTATGACCAGATAACTTTGGAATACAGAACAAATGGTACATGAAGTCATGCATACATAGAGAAATTCACGTTATGTACGTAAATCGATGTGTGCACAGACACAAAAAAGCGTGCATGCACACAAACTCAAAACAGCAGGAAGCTTACAGTTTCCGATGGCATATCAAAACCTCCTCTTTAACTTTCAAAGGGTTTGCAGAGCATGTTGGATTTTACTTCATGCCTTTTTACCGTTACCAATTTAGAATAATTATGGGCCTACACGAGCGAGAAGAATAAGTATAGAAGAAAAAAAAAAGTCTTTGTAATTGCTCCATTGGATAATTTAAAATAGCAAATCCTGCACCAGGATGCATGTAAATAGGTGATTAATGCCATTTGAATATTGTAAAGAGTGTGAACAAAGGATGGTAAGACATTGAGCACAAAAAAGTTCAGTTAGATGAATGCATGTTATTCAGTTACATCAATAAATAAATGCAGCTATTCAAGTGCAAGGGATTAGACCCAAGCCACCACACTTTATACAAACACAATTATCACTCTCAATCAAGTGGTCTTTCAAACTCCCCAATTACCCATTGCAAATTATTTATTTCTTCATCTCCATATTAAGGGGTTGTTTCAATGCGTGGAATTGTCCACATAAAAACTCGAGGTCCATAGAAGTTGAGGGTTATAGCATTTGGATTCCCCATGGAAGTTGTCACTTAAGAAATCAAGTTCCACTAAAAAGGCCCAAGTAGAGAAGATGAGTTCTTTCATAAAATCAAAGACTTCTCTTCTCTATCCATGGAACTCTCTTTCTCAGAACTCAGCATCCATGAACCTCTGAGTTCCACACAATGCTAATCACACCAGGACACCAATTTGACTGGCATTCATGGAAAACCCAACAGCCCAACTTCCAAGTCCCATTCCACTTGCTTAAGGCTAAGGTCTGACCTTTCAAAAAAAGGGGGGGGCCAAGGTCTGCTTTCAGAAACAAAGGCAAGAGAGTTCTTTCCCCGTTTCTTTTTCTTTTTTGAATCTAAATGATAACTCAATTTTTATTTCAAAAAAAAAAAAAAAGGCTACAACAATGTGTGGGGAAAAAAACCAAAGAGATCAAGCAGCAGCTGCAAGTAACCAAAAAAAAAAAAAAACAAAAAAACAAAAAAGAATGAAAAAAGCATGACATAAAAATTGAATATAATGTTTTCCCTTCAAACAAAAGAATCCCAAGAGGTGGGAGAGACGGAGATCGAAATACTCTTGAGGATAGGAGTGCACATGGCCCTCTCCAAGGCCATGCATGCACTTCTCTTTGGGGACTTCACCAGGCTGCTAATGCCATTTTAAAAAATAAAAAAATAAATAAAAAAATAAAAAAATAAAAATAAAAATAAAAAAATAAAAAAATCTGCAATTCATTTATTTGTTGATTCCCATAAAACTCATACGGTATCATCTCCCACAGGATTGCTTCTCTTGGATAAGGACCTTCTACCACCCCATACCAACTCCGGATGAACTAATTAATAGCCCAAGAAACCCCAAAGAGGATAAAAAAAATGATTCCAAACAGCTCTAGCCACCTCAAAATTAAGGAAAAGATTATTAAGTCTCTTTTGCCTCTCTGCACATGATACACATTTGGAATTGTGAAGTTTTCTGTTCTAAAGATTTTCAATCGTGAGATTTTTATTAGCCATGGCTATCCACAATTCCATACAAAAGATTGAATCATAAAACTTCCCCACAAGCTTGCTAAATGCCCTTATTCCTCCGCATAAGCATCATCCAGACTACCATCCGATCATGCTCATAACAGTCTGCCCCCTGTGTACTTCTTAACATAAAATGAAGAAGGAAAGGAATCCACCAAGGCTCTTGTCAACCAATGCACTGTGCCGAATCTCGCCATGTTGCCATGGCCCAATATAAAATGGATTTTGTTCCTTAAAATAGCACTAGCTCTGTGGGAAAGTTGATGACTTCCTTCAACATGATTCTGGCTGGTGAGAATTATGGCTTTCAACACTTCCAAACTCATTTTCCCTAATAGGGCCCAATTCTTTCTCTCATTTTCCCCAAGCCCGGGCCTCCTTCACTCTTTGCCTATTGCCTTCTCCTTCCCACAATAAATCTCTATGCAGCTTCTCTTTTTTTATTCCATGACCTTTCCTGACATCTTGAAATGAGAAAGCAAATATATTGGGAGATTAGAACGAGCTGATTTAATGAGCGTGATTCTTCTGCCCAAGAACAAAGATCATTTTGTCCAACCTGCTAATGTTCCCTCGTTTCTTTCGATAATAGGTTGCCGAAAAGAAGGCATCAACGCTTTTCCTTCCAATGAAAGCCCGATTTTTTTACAGGTAATGAGACTCTTACACCCCATCCAATCGACCAAGCGTGAACTTCTTCCTACAGTGCCACCACAAGTGCGACGGCATTCTTCGTAATGTTTAGGGCCTACTTGGTTACCCAAAAAAATTGCATTCAAATAGCTTTGTCCAAATAGTGGCACATTTACATGGTTTGTCAACCACCATTGGCACTAAATCCAATAACAACAAATGCATAATTGTCCAAAAAAGTTTTGTTACATTATAAAATGTAATCTGCATAAAAAGGTGGTTTTAAGGCCCATTTGTTCGGATAGGCTATTCTGGACACACCTGCCCAACTACGGCATGTCTAGATAAGCTTGTATGGATGGATTATTCTGCTATACCATACAACTGGGATAATGGGGTGGACAAGCATTTATGACTCCTGTAAACATTTGCCACATTGGCACATGTGAACATGCAAGGCGCTTGTAGATTGATACATGCGCGTGTGGCACTGCGCATGTTGGTAGCTTGAAGATGCACACGCACATGGTACATGGCACATATGGCGTTTGTACATGTGAGCATTGGCACATGTGGGCATATGAAGGTGAAGTAGGATCAGGCACCTCTAGAGTGCTTGAAGATGGTGGTCTCACCCGATGAACATTTTGTTCCTTCACTGCCCGACATTATCCCATAAAGCATGACTCGTCCATTAGCTATCCTATAAAATCTCCCCTTCAGTTGGGTTGGTGAAGCAGAAATCACATAAAACTCCAAAGGCACATCTCCACTTCATCCACTAAACTCTACCTCTATGAGAAACATCCTCCTTAAAACTTCTGCTCTCATGAATTATAGACACAAGATATAAAAAAAGGTCAGTGTAGACGACTTGGCCAACCATGTTCACTAATTCCTCATTTCCACTCCCATTGGTACTAAAATTACATTCCACATTAATTTGTTTTAGTCTACCTTAAACCTATAGATTCAAAAGCATCCCTACGTAGTTCTAGCTTTCCATATACCCCCTCCCTCGCCTCATTAATCAAAACTATGTTGTCTACAAACAACATACACCATAAGACCTCTTCCTTTTAATACCGTGTTAGCTAGTCCGTAACCAATTGAAAAAGATAAGGGTTCAATGATAGCTCCTAGTGCAAGCTTAAAATAATTGGAAACTCTCTCCACTATTGGTCCTCACATTCTTTGTTACATGTACGCGGCGTTCATAGTATCAGTATTGTTACATGCATCACTGGCCGAGGATACGGAAACATGTAAAAATATCGCCAATACCCATAAATGTACCACTGACCAAGAGAAACATTGGGGAAACATGAGGAAATTTGTGGAATTTCTCAATAAAACCTTAGGAGATGCTAAAATGCACACATTTGCATATTTAATAGTTAAATAATTGCAAAAAAAAAGACACATACATAATAAGCTTCGCTTTAAATCGGCTTAAATGCATGTAACACTGACTCAAGGAAACATTGGGGAAACATGGGGAAAATGGTAGAATTTTTCAATGATACTTCAGAGATGCTAAAATACACATTTGCATTTTTAAGAATCAAATAATAGCAAAAAAGACGTATATTTCTATATTTAAGAATCAAATAAAAAGTTTCCCTTTAATGGGACCTAAAAGCATGTATCGTTGACTCGATAAAACATCGGGGAAACATTGGGAAATGGTGGATCCATCCATGAATATACATACATACATACATACACATGCATGATTCATCCATCCATCCATGCATGCACATACATACATACAAACACACGTGCATGATCAATCTATCCATCTAATCATCTAACCATCCATCCCTGCATGCAAGCATACATATACACATGATCCATCCTTCCATGCATACATATACCCACATACAAACATGCATTTCATAATACAACTATGCACCCATAAAGAAATTTTGAAATGGAATAGTTTTTAATAAACAGATTTTTGGCGATATAGATACATTAGTAATACATGAGCCATATTATCAAAATATCGCCAATACATCAATGATACAAGTGACAACTAAAATTTACATGGTCAAAAGCATTGGCAATACATCGGCGATATCGATACACTGGTGATACTAAGAGATATATCACCAATACCTGGAATTTCTTATATTACCTGTGTTATTGTATTGCCAAGTTGGCAATACCGATAATATCGGCAATATTATCGATAATAAAGCCAGAGCTCGGGACACTGGTGCTGATACATTTTCTTCCTTCAAAAATATTATGACCTTTCAGGGACTATAACAACCGTTACGGCCCGTATGGTAATGGCCATAAGGCTGGCCATTATGGCCACCTTTACCGTTATTAAATACCTTGTGTATGACACGTGCCAAATGTGTACAAATAGCTTCTCATTTGTGTACCTTATGGAATGAAGTCTAAAACCAACTTTCTGTCCATATTGCCTAGTACAAGATAACAACTTTTTTTAACAACCACATGTTTGTTTGTTTTTGGAATTGGTGCCAACGGTATCAAAAAAAATCATCGACATGTGTCATTATCCTGATAAGGCTATCCAAGCGGAACTTCTTGAGTAACCATATAGGCTCTTAGTCTTAAACTAGAGACTGCCTTGAAGCACCTTAGGATTCCTTTGAGATTTTTCACCCACTACAAAGAAACACCACGTATAATAAGAGTATCATCACCAAATGGAAGGTGGGATATTGATATGCTCGAGAAAAAAAAAAAAAAAAAAACTCAAAACCACTAACAAGGTCGTTCCCAGCAGTTTTCTCTATAAGCTAGGACTCTCCACCAAGATGGAAATGGGAAAGGGGCAAGGGATCTCCTTGCCTCAAACCCCTTGAGAGTGCGATGAAGCCAACATGAGATTCATTAAACAAGAAAGAAAAGGATGCTGAGGAGATGTAACTTTCCATCCATTTGATCCAACCCTTTTGTGGAAAAAGTATAGAAGTCAATCCTAGTCAGCATGATAATAAGCCTTCAACACATCATTCTCACATAAGAGCTCCAATTCACCTGATGTTTTTCCCATGAATCAATGCACTTGTTAGCAATATAAATACCATAATTTGCCTATACTTCACAAAGGCGCATTGATGAGGGGAACTAATCAGACTCATAACCTCCTCTTAGCTGAATAGGAAGGCACTCGGCAAGTATTTTGTATATACTGCTAGCTAAGCTTGTAGGCTGGAAATCTTCGAGGCAAACTGCCTCAGCAAGATAAAGGTAGCATTAACACTTGTTGAATGTCATCCTGCCATGAAATTCTTTCATGAAGCACAAAAACTCGTTTTTTATTATATCCTAATACTAGGGAAAAGGCCATGGAGAAACCATCAAAACCCGAAGCCTTATCCTTATACATGTTCCTCATTGCCAAGCTGACTTCCTCAAGTCTCTCTTGAATCATTCAACACCATCTTGGGAGATTTGTTTGAAGACAAGCCCATCAACTTTTGGTCTCAGAAATTTCTCCTTGGAGTACGGACTAGCATAATTTTTCTTCTTTAATTTAAATTAGATTTCCAGCAACCATCCCTTGATCTGAATTTTGTGAATGTAATTTTGTCTTCATCTTCCATTTGCAATCTTGTGGGAAAAGGCAGTTTTTTTTTCCTCCCTACTTCAACCATAAAGATATTGATTTTGCTCCTAGCTGCCACTTTTCAAAATTGCTTGACAGTTTAGATTGAGAGACTCCCTTTCCTCCCCCATCTACTTCCAAATTCCCTCCTTCCACTTTTCTATCATTCCTTTCTATTCAACCAGTAACTCCCTTTTTATACAATCCTCTGGAAATCTAACTTGTTCCAGTTTCTCAAGTTGGCCTTAATAACAGGACAAATTTCAGGAGACTGCCTGCCCACCCTTCCACTCAGATTTCTTTCCACCAGTCCGCAACTAGCTTCAAGGCCCAGCGAAATGCACAGGATTCCAAGCAAATTAATTAACACATGGTCGGAAGTCAGTCTGGAAAGACCTGAATAGATCACCCCCAAGGTAAGGACCCTCCCCAAAAGTAATGAGCATCCCAATCCAGATATCTAAGAAACCGTCTGAAAAGCACATGACTAGAATTTTCTGATCATTGGACCATGTCAAGCAACCATCTCCGGGAGGGATATCAATTTGACTGTTTCTCGAGGCATTCAACAAATTTCATCACAGACATGGCAGCTTTGCTAAGATTCAAACTTCCATTTGCAAAGGACAATTCAGTCCATGAGCTTTCCCTCCTAGCTGGATCATTTGGACCATATACTACAGTTGGAAGTTCTTTTACTCACCACAGCCTGAAAATGTGCAGTAAAAATGAACTGGCTATTTTTGCTTTACCATCCATCCACAGAACATAGTGTAGCCCATCGGATTGTCTGACCAATGTGATGTTTGAATCCTGACCATCCCCAATGGAGCCCATTGGATGAATACTTATAGTCGCTGACAGTCAACCTTCATGTAAGGAAGATGTCAGGCAAAGTGAGCTACCAGTTGGAGTGATGGGGTCAGTTACTCACATTTCCCTATACTTGTTTTAACCATCCATTTTCAGGTCATAGTGAGGCCCATTGGCTTGCTGGATTTCATGGTTCTCCACATCATGATCCATCCATCGTGTGGCCAACCAGATATGATTCCAATCACTAGAGGTGGTCTTGTCTAAGATATTTAGGTGAGGTACTGTTTGGAGCAATCATGGGAGTTACCTTACCTTTCTCCTTCTAAGAATCCACTTACCAGATAAGAGTACAAAAATGGAGGGTAAAATTAGAATTAAAAAAAAAAAAAAAAAAAAACCTCGAACCAAATTGACGAAGTAAAATTAGTGGTATTTTTTGCTAGCAACAACATAATGGACGCAGTCAATCAATATAGATTGATACAAAATCTAAATTGAATCCAAGATAGCACCTATGGGTACATAAGAGATGTATCAAATCAATTCTTTTTAATGAACAGATCCTACAGCAACTAAAGATATGGAATTCAAAGGGATCAAATCGGAAATGATACTTTGAATCATCTAACTAGAATAAAATATATAATCAACCAACATTTACCAAATTTGAAAAGGAGTGACAAGAAATGGTTAGATCTTGTTAAGAAGAAATGGTTAGATCCTGCTTTTCTCTAACTGAGAGATCCATGAATTGGGATCCTGATGCATATATAGATACACATGGTCCAATGGAAGCAAGAATTTCCAGGACAATTTGGAACATTTCATTTCTAAACAGAAGCGCAGTTTTCAAGTAGTGTTTGATCAATTACGTATTCAATATTCAATTGATTGGGCCAAGGTTATCAACAAACAAGATTGGTCTAAGTCACTTCATTTCTTTTGTCCAAGTCATTTCTCTTTTTGTCTAAGACAGCCAATAAAAGAAATATTCCATGCCAAAAAACAAATCGAAACAAAGTTCTGATGTTTATGTGGGGTAAGTAACAGATACAAAAAATTAGACATGAACACTAAAGAAAGACAATTTGTTAAAAAAAAATAAAAATCTAACTGTTCATAATCATGGTGTTCGACGTTCAGACATAAGGACTGCCACACCTCGCACCCATAACCTAAGTTCTAAAGGAATGAAGAATGAGACAAAAAGAAGAGAAGAAATCAAGAATTACCATTGCAGATGTTACTCTGCTCATAACCTCATACTGAGAGCTTATATCGAGGCCAAACTTACCAATCAAAATCAACTATGCACTGTATTTATTACAAGTACCATGCGGTCAGCTAGAGACTAGAAAGTAGGATGAGAAAATCACTGAGTGCTCTGCGATGTAAGGATTTGATTTCTCAGCTTGTAGAGCATATGAACAAGCAAATTTGACTCATTTATTCTCTACTGTTTATTATTTTTCTCCTCTTTCCCAAATTGATGTGGCCTTTATATTTAGATCTTGGCAGCAGTTTCAATTCAGATTATACACATGCCTTGTGTCCAGTTAAACCTGCAAGCCATATTTAATTGATTTAATAGAGTGTGATTTATAACTTTCTCCTTCATACACTGTCCTTTTCTCATATAGTATACAAGTTATCAATCAATACATATGCAAAAGTACACATAAATACCATAGTTTTAAATCTCAACTTGACTTGAAAGTCAGTGGTGTCGACTCGAGTAACTCGGTCGAGTTTTTTCAAGTCTTGAACACCATGAGTTGGTACTATTTAAATTTTAATATTACAATTTGTAAATTTTGTTAGATTCTTGGCTAAGTTTACTTTACTTCCATGACAAAAAATTTTATAAAAAAAAAAAAAAAAAAAAATCATTTTTTCTGAGTTTTGTCTAGTAGAGTCAAACCGACTTGACAGAGTCAACCAATTCTTGAAAAAGTCTTGACCAAGTTGTGACCAAATTGCCGCTTTTTTTCTTTTTCTATTTTTCTTTTTTCATCTTGGTGAAATATGATTGATTCAAGTCAAGGTTTTTTCTTTTAAGAGTGTTATAAACATATCCATGTTTTGCAACAGGCACAAGCAATTTTGTAACAAACAAGACCATTACTTAAGTGAAACTCAAATACTTAATAAGGCAAAATGAAATGTATGGTCATGCAAGACATGTAGCTTGTTTAGAAGAAATTTTTGCCATATTACCTAAGCTGAAGAAAATTGGGCTGAGAAATACAATGGTAGAAGTTTTGAATCCTCCACAAAGAAGCAAAGGGATCATACATGCTCTAAATACAACCTCTTCTGTAAATGGAGCCTGTTCAATAGAAAGTAAAAAAAGTCAACTGATAGCAATCAATGTCTCTATGGGGAAGGATCCGTCTCTAAATGCTATATTATCAAGCATGCTATCTTAGTACATGTGGCACAAAGTATATGAGATCTGGATCCCTCATTTGTGAGGCACTAACATGGATGGGCCATACCTTGAAAGCTCATGTGATCCTAGCACCAGTTGGAGAAGTTGTGCCTATAGAATGTCAACTATTGGTCATAAATTTGGGTGCAACATGTACGGAGATAGAGTTCTGGATAACTAGCTTGGATATATAAGTAATAGAACCAAATATTTTCCTTAATTTGTTTGTTGTAAAAGAAACAAGAAAATTCTATTTGTTTCTACATGCACCTTGAAACATGTATTGTAAAAATTCAATATTAGGTACAGACCCATATTTTAAACTACATTGGTGTTGATACTAACCACCACATAAACACGCCAAGCCAATACATTAGAAGCAATCGATTGGATCTGATCCAGAAGCCTTTGAGGGGCTCTTTTGATGCGCTCGACTGAACAACCTTCACCATGAAACTTATTTTCATTCCATGCGCTTGCCAGAAACGTGCAATTTGAGACCAATGATCCCATGTACAAAAGAGAAGTCAAGGAAAGAGGAAAAACCACAGCTTGCCACTGTTTCAGAAACACAAAATTGCATTTCAGCTTCATTGGTTTGACAACCATTCACAATTGTCCATATCAAGAAGCCATAAAAATATCCAATTGAATATTATCATATGTCAATGCCCTGTTTGGTAGACACCTAAAAATGAATTCATCTCATTTTAGTTAACAGTAATTAAGTATTAGAGATAAGTCTTAGACAACTCATCTTTAGGTGTTTACTAAACTGGGCCTAATCCTTAACAAGATTGGTTCAATGGACCATAGAGAACATTGGGGAGCATTGTCCAAAGCACCTGTTGACTAATGCACTCCAGATTATGAATGCAGATTGCATCGAGCAGGGCACTGGATGTACCCGGTCCAGCACCAATAAAAAAGCACCGTGTGCACATGTAAAGGCGCCGGACCCATAGCGAAAAGGGCAGGTCATTTCATGCAGGAAATTTTTTACTTTTCACTGTGGATCCCAGGCCTGTACATGCATATGTGGCGCTTTTTCATTTGTGCTGGACCGGGTGCTGGAGGACACAATCTGTGCTCCCAGTATCGCTCGACCCAAGCACACTCCTTACCATAAGCCAATGGGAGCATGGAGAGTCTCTTTTTTTTTCTATTACTGTTTGTTTCCCCAAAGAAAGATACAGAATGTAAAGAACAAGAACTTACCAGATGGTCAACTCGGATGCCATAAACGCCAAAGATAGACGAGGCTGCCTGAAAGCTTCCTATCTAGAGGCAATGGCACAAACAAACACGCAAGTGAAAAGGTTAACATCACGCCTTTCCATAAATAGCTATATCAATTACAAAAACACAAAAGAGATAGAAAAAGATGCACCATGAAAGTTTCTTATCTAGTAGCATAGACACATAAAAAAGATGAAGAGTTACCAGGTCAGTCCTCAGTGGTATAGGTTACAGCTATGGATGGTGAATTGGTGAGGATACATAAATTATGATGCTCTACTGACCATGGATTGGAAAGCCGAAAATGCAACTCAACTTGAAGGAACATTGGGTCGAGTTGACCTGAAGACTAGACCGAAAATTTTATTGAACTAATAAGTAAAATCTCAATTAATTAAATATTATTTTAAAATAGAAACAAATGAACTATAAAATGCAAAAATAAATAAAGGTATGGAAGTTGATCAGAAAACTTAAAAACAACTCAACTTGAAGAGGTGGAAAAAAAAAAACCTGTGGGTCAAGAAAACTTGATGTAAACGATTTTTGCCATCAAGTAAACTCAATGAGTTTTTACACTATGCCACCAACCTCGGATGCAAATAACAATGTACCACAAGATGCATATTGTAAATACATGGTTAAACAACCATAAATGAAAGCTATGCAATAAAACAAAGAAGGTAGAAGCAGGGACCATTTAACAAAGTTTCAACACAACAAATTTCCTAAAGTGAAAATCTTGCAGCAGTAGAGGAATTGAACTTTAAGAATAGGGAGGCATGACTATGTAACCTAACCTAAGTGACTAAGTAACTAACCCAGCCCAAACTACAAATCCAGGACGTGTGGTAGTGGGATACAAAACATATAGCAGGAAAATTTACTGAAAAGTGGAATGATCACGCTTTTTCATTTCTTTTGTCCTTTAACAATAAACCCATAGTATTACAATTTACAAAAACAATTTGTGGAATTTTTTTCATTGAAATTTTCATCATTTTCAATGTTAAAACACATTAATTAGAGGAAGAAAATATGATGCTTACAGCAAATGTTCCTACCAAAATATATAGTGTCCAATTGGCAAAGAGACCCTTAACCTAATGGCAATTTACTTCCAAGGGGAAGACCCATTATGCCAATGGCGATTCTAGAGAAGCAGCCAACAATCTTCTCCTTCAGATAGATGTGATCATCCAAGAAAGAGTATATTGACAAGGCCATCCTCAGTACATCCAGTCAAGTTAACTTTACCAAGTAACAATCGATGACCCAAGTGTCAGGTGACAACGGGCCAAGCCAGGGCCAAGCAAAACCAAATTTTTAATAGGTCTTGGCTTAGTGGTTCAATAGTCGTGCCTAAATCAAATTGAGGCCCGACTACAACATACCCACCCAATCAATCAGATCAGGGGTGATCAAGCTAGTCATTCATGGTCAATCCATGGCCAATGCATGTTCAAGGACCCCAAGAGACTTGTAAGATGGTGAAAGGATCTCAAAGATGGGATTGAAGCATCTGAAACAGGATCACCAATCGATGGCCAACTGAAATCATCAAAACCATGTTGATGCAGGACATGAAATTCAAGTATGATGTGCAAGATTTTCATGCTTTAGAACACACTAGTTTAGAAACAATTACACAAAATTCCACATCCCACACAAAAGTTCAAACACTCAATCAAGGGAAATCTTATGCGGATCCAGGCCTACAAATGCTAGGGCCGGATCAATCAAAATTATAGACCAAACAAGAATAAAATGAGGGTAAATTCATCCACACATGCACAAAAATAATTCCCTAATCCAAGAGATTCATAAATTTCAATTCGAGGAACCCTAAGGTTGAAAAAAGGGCATAAATTTGGAGATTTAAGTAAGTTACGATTAGGTTTAAGTATTTTGGGTAAAAGAAGAGTGAAAGAGAGGAGAGAGACGAACCAGAGAAGTGTCACACGTGTGGACAGCAGCAATGGCCCAGACGCGCGTGCGTGTGATCCCGGCCGCAAGTGGGTGGGGCCCACTATTCAGAAAAATGCCAAATTGGCCCTGATCAGACAGAGATGGACTCCAAAACCCCCAAATCTCAATTCAATCCGATGCATGGTTTGTGCGTGGTGCTCCGCCGAAGTTTCAACCATCCTGCAGAGCCAGATTCTGAAAATCTACTGTAGATGGGGAAACGCCTGTAAATATTGATGGATTTGCAGATGGAATGCTTATAGGAGAAGAGAAATATGGATGGAAGAAGGTGAGAGCGAATCGGGATAGGTATGGCTTCGCACCATGGTAATCAGCCCTTCGAGGAAGGGAGGGTTTCGCACCCAATTAAATCTCCACAACTTAGAAATTTAGAGAAACAAAAAAACGCAGCATTTTTTTTTAATCTTCATTAAGAAAAAAGACTACAATGGGTGCTTATTTATAATAAAACCCTATACCCCAAAACTCGCGCTATGTGCGCAACCTATTACTTGGAGACGAAGTAATAAAAAATAACAACTAATCAAAGCAATCTAAACCGTCCATGATATTCCTAATAACAATAATAAGCAAAACCCAAAGTACTAGGTCACCTAAGGTAGTGGGCCACGATTATGAGATCCAATGATGGGATCCACATGATGATCGAGTCCACCCCAAGAAACCAAAACACAGTCCTTTAATTAGGAGGCCCTATATGAATGTCGTCATCGATCCAGATCGAAGGTGGGGCCCTCCTTGCATACGTGCGTAAGGGAGGTGTGCGTGTGCACGAGATGTCTCCATCACATGTTCCTCTCAATCTAGGGGAGGAATATAGTGCGTAATAATATCGTGATTTTTCATCACTCAAGATTACACCCTAGTTCTAGCTTCAAACGTTGCCACTACACATCACAAAGGATGCCCGATGTAAAGCCTAACAAGTGGCCTTTTGCAATGAACCCAAGCACTCGCATTCCATTGCGTATTGAGTAGTTCTTAATTAAGACATCCTTAATCATTCAATTCTCCCATCCGATTACAAACCACTGAAAATTTCTTTCTAACTGTCAATTTGATGGTTGCCAACTGGGCGGTTATGACCGTTTGACCAGTGTCAATTTTGGGCTACCATCATCCACAATTGGGGCCCACAATTCGAACAGATGGTCATATATAGTACACACATGTTAGGTGGATGAATCACCAATATTTAGAATAGTGGCTTTTTTTTTCTTTTTCTTTTTCTTTTCTTTTCTTTTTCTTTTTTTTTTTTTTTTTTTTTTTTTGAGAGAGAGAGAGAGAGAGAGAGAACTGAAATTTATTAAAAGCACACCAAAAAAGCATGAAAGAATGCAACCAAACTCTACAACTCATAGTAGAAATTATCAAATTTAGTTGCCTTTACATAAGAACCCCAACCCAACACATTACATTTAATTTCCTTGATGACCTCTTGGGACCAAAAAATCCTATTTCGAAAGCATTGCCCACAATCCCCCCAAATGGACCAAAAAACCGCCAAAATAAGTAATCTCCAAACAACTTTCCCAATTTCTCCAACCCCGCCTCCATGCCAAGCCTACAAGAGATCCGCCACAAACTTCAGCATCGCCCAAGCGATATGAAAAGCATCTAGAAAGTAGTCCCACACCTTTCGAATAAACATGCAATGGAGGAAGAGGTGGTTAATCATTAGCACTCTCTTTCTTCCCACTAACCAAACAAAAGCCACCACCCAAGGAGGGGCTCCATAAGACCACATATGAAATAGGAGGGAATGAGGTTGAGACGATCCGCATACCAAGTTGAAGAAAGATCAAACAAAGAGGTGGGCCGAACTATGGACATGCAAGAATAACGAATCCTCCTCTTGAGCTGAAGCGACCACATTTTTCAGGTGAGACAACAATTCAAGCTGCTCTATAATTTCCTCCATTGTCAAATTCCTATGGCACAGAAGTGCACACAACACAGACCCGCCAACTATCAAGTAGCATCAGTCAGCGGAGATGAATCTATCCGAAGCAATGAAGGCCAACTTGGGGAAATCTTCTTGAAGCATCTGATCTCCACGCCAAACATCCAACCAAAAGTGAATGCAATTTCCAATCCCCAAAGAAAAGGAAATCCCTTTACTAAACAGATGCACAACCAAAGTAACCACTTTCCAAATACTAGAAGCATAGTAAAGAGATGAACACTTCACTTCCACACCAGATTTGATAACAGTAATCTCCCTCCTAAACAGTATGGTGAATGCACACTAGATGTTAAAAACCCTAGCTTTATACTCAGAAGGACCGAAACTATTATCAGCCATTCATTGCAGCTGTCATGGCCAATATAACAAACAGACATAACAAGCAATACCGCTGTTATAGCCATCACCAACCCATACTTCTCAAATATATATATACATATATATACATATATAATTTAATGTCTGCAAAAGTATATAAATAGTATGCAAAAGCATTATAACACTATAAATAGAAATGGTCACACAACTAGTTGTTGTGTGGGGCCCACCATGGTCTTTGTAAGACATCTCGCCCATCCAGCAAGGTTGTCCCATCATGAAAATAGGATGCCCAAGAAATCAGGTCAATCCAACTACCAGGTGGGGCACACCAAAAAAACTCCACATTCATGTGGTGTGGCCCACCTGCTAGTTGGATCAGCCTGATTTCTGGGACACCCATTTTCATGATGGGACAACCTTGCTGGACAGGCTAGATATCATACAAACACCATGGCGGGCCCCACACACCAACTAGTTAGGCATACAGCTAGTTGTGAGAGAACATTCCTCCACTGTAAATGCCCTTCAGTTACTACTGAATGGCATTATTGTTTTAATCATGAAATTCAATAATTAGATGTATGATAGCCACATCAAACTGAAATTATGGACATTCCCTCGAAAAGATCAACTACTTTTAACGGCAAAATTGGAAACAGAAAACAGCCATGTAATGCACCAGTAGGCCATATTTCTTCGGACGATTCTACTACTGAGATAACAAATGCACCCGAGCGGGTTTCGGGATTGAATCAGTCGTATAAACCGAAAGAAAGCGTTAATCTCTGGAAATCTCAATAAAGAGCGAGTTAGGGAGGTTACCGGGAGGAGGAGTGCCGAGGCGAAGGCGGACACGATCGAGGATATGGCAGCGCATACGAACCGTCGGATCATGAAGCTCTTTACGGAGGTTGGAGGAGGCAGTCGGAGGACGAGGGTGGGCGAGTAGAGAATGGCGACGTAGAAGACTGCCATGGCCGTACACGCGGCCACAGCGGTTGCCTTTGGAACGGATGCTTCCGCCATTTCAAGAGGCGCGAAGGCTCGCGAGTCTGATTCGAGATGGGGTTTCTCCATGGAAGGGTGCGAGTATGGAATGGGAGGAGATCGGAAGAGATAGAAAGGGAGGGAGGAGGACTGAAGAAGCTGTCAGTGTGGAATTTCATAGATGCTTGGGAGACAGGAAACGCGATGTCTCTTGCTTTTCTCGATTCTCCTTGCTTTCGGGACAGTGACTGGTCGGCGTTCAGTAGTCCGCGAGGCTAAGTGAAATCGCAGTCCTCGCGATACAGCTGTGCAAGAGCCGCGCTAGCGTACTTGAATTCTCTAAAACACATACCGTATATATAAAATCCACACCGTCTATCAGGTTCTATCTTAGAAGTTAGATCCCAAGACCAAAATTCAGTCAAATCCATGACTCATATGAGCCACACCATATGGAAAAGGAAGCCACCTATATTTTTGTGTGGGACCACCATGTATGTATCTTTCATCGAATCCACGGTGTAACTCAAGACGACGAACAGAAGATTAAAAATAATAAATAAATAAAAATAAACAGAGAGATGGGCCAATGTAAAGGATATTCTACTTCCGTAAGTACATACCAATGAAAGTTTCATAAGATCCATCCCGTCCATCAGATACCTTGCCTTGTGTTCATCATGGAATTCAAAAATCATAATGATCGGAAACTTAGGTAGGCCACATCATAATAATAATTGGGAGGGGACGTTGGTCATTAATTTTGTGCAGGGCCTACCGTGGGGTTTACGTGTCATCCATCCATTCATATTACGTGTGTCATCGGGATGAAAGGATGGCCCAAATTTTGTAGAATTCCAAAACTCAGGTGGGCCATAATATGATATTTGGAGGGTACCGCTTAATCAACTGATATTTGGGATCAGGGTCGGACGAGGAGACGAACGGATTGGATTTGATGAACTTTAGGGCCCGTTTGGCCGGGTGGATTGGAAGGGAGTGAATGGTATTAGGGTGGATGGCATGGATTTCTAGGTAATGATGGTGTTGTCAGCGGATTGTCTTGAGATCCATGGGATTGCTATATCCCTGGATTGATACAGCCAGTCCGTTTAGCACGCCGGGCCAATCCGGAGATTAAAGCTTCAGATCCCTTCCAATCCCACAAACCAAATAAGTCGCAGGATAATTTGAACGGATTAGGATAGATTGGATGAGATTTAAAGGTAATGATGGTGTTGTCAGTGGATTGTCTGTAGATCGGATTTGGATCAGATCACCTACCCTGTTTGGCACGCCTGGCCATTCTTGGGCTTTACCATCCAATCGTTTCCACTACCATCTAATCCCTTCCAATCCAACCGGCCAAACGGGCCCTTAAGGCCTGTTTGGCTGGGCAGGGTGGATGGGATTAGGTTGTATTAGGATGGATTAGAAGGAGCAATCCCGGGATTTGGCCGGGCGTGCCAAACAGGCAGAAGTTGGGTATAGGAATCCCGTGGGATTGCTAGCAATCCACTGACATCACCATCATTACCTTGAAATCCACTCAATCCCTCTTAATCCCATCTACTTTGCTTGGGACATGTTTGGTTAGACGGAGATTGGTTGACGAATCCCGGGATTGGCCAGGCAAGCCAAACATACTCGGTGGTGAATTCCCTGGATATAGCAATCCCATGAGATTGTCAGCAATCCACTGACACAGCCATCATTACTTGCCATCCAACCTAATACAATCCAATTCCATGGGATGGGCCCGTCCAAACACGCCCTAAGTCGCTTCTCCACGGGATGCGGGTTAGCTACACAACATGCAAGATTCTCTAATGACGTGACGTCACTATGTCACGTGGGCCTACCATAATGCATGTATTATATCCACCACCATCCATTTGGAGAAATTATCCGAGGCAAATAGGATGATCCAACACCCAGATCCATAGCTCAACTGACAGACTGAGTGGAGATACCTCATTTCAACACTTGAGGTCTTGGTATCGATCCCTAGTAGGGGTGGCTAACATGGAGTGTGTGTACTGGCGTGGGTGTTTACAGACAACCTAACGTTACAAAACTTTTTAAAGGCAATAAAAGTTTTCAATGAGACTAATATTGAAATTGAGTTGTTCACAGGCTGAGTTTGCTCAGTTCACTCAAGGCCTGTTTAGCCCGGCGGTTTAAGAGGAATTAGGAGAGATGGGATGGTAAAATCCCGTGATATGCCAAACAAGCCAAACAGACCCGATGAATTTATCCCGGGATATAGCCAACTGATGGATCTTAAACCAACCAATCCACTGACACCACCATCATTACCTTAAAATCCATCCCATCCCTCCTAATCCCATGGAATCCGTTTGGCCAAACAGGCCCTCACTGGATTGGACTCAAATAAGCTAGACTTTAGCTCCAAAAATTTCGAGCTCGACTATAGCTCCAAAATTTTTGAGTTGAATCTAAGCTCGTTGAGCTTTACTCAACTCAAATCAGTTTATAACTTGAATTCGGCTCGAATCAATCCGACTCAACTCACTCGTTTTATTGACATAAATTTCAGCTTTATAAAAATAAAAAAATAAAACCTACTCCTTTGTGTAATTTTCATTTCTCTCAATCAACGAGCACTCCCAAACCCGCACTCCCCAACACCCCCCCCCCGGCGTCTCTCTCTCTCTCTCTCTCTCTCTCTCTCTCTCTCTCTCTCTCTCTCCCATCCCTTCATCTATGTCTCTCGAGCTTATGAACAAGTTAGATTTCAAATAAACATCATGGGAGGAGTTTTAACGATGAATGTGAATGTCCCTATTATTTTCTATAGTGGGTCCACTTGAGATTTAGATCTACTTTATTTTGTCTCGTATCTTGAAATGATTTCTCTAAATAGATTGATGGATACAATATATATACCATGGTGAGGCCCATGGGACTTGGTGACATCACTTCAACCGCTGCTAAAGTGGCAATTGAAGCAGTCACTTGCTAACCACCGTCCCTCTACATAGGGCGTGGCTTTGGTGGATCCCCCACCGCGGGGCTCACATTGATATAATTGACTTACATTCACGACGTCTATCAATCTTTACAGCTCATTTTAGTAATTATTGTAAAATTGAAGTAGTTCCAAATCTCGGGTAAACCATACCTTTAAGAAACAACAGTGATTGACTATTAAAAATTTATTGAGTGGATCAAGCTGACTTTGTGTGGTCCTTTCATCTCTGTTTGTGGCGTTGTTAACAGGTTTGATTGCAAACAAGCATTTTCATGACCCCCAAGAAGCTTTTAATGGTAATTATTTAATCTCTGTTGTTTCATGTGTTGTGATCTACCTAAGATTTAGATTTGCTTTATTTTTTGGATCACGCTGTAAAAGTATCTTTCAAAACGGATGGGCAAATATAAGGAGAATACATCAAGGTGAGCATGACAGTCAAGGAACCATCCACCTCCATCGATGCCGCGCCCCTCCACGTGAGTAGAGTTGTCAATGGACCAGGTTGACCCGATGGGCTTCCGTGCTTAGCTCACATTAGGCCAGGATTGGGCTGGTTTATCAGGCTCGATGATTGTGTTCAAACTTAAATCAGGAGTCCAATTGTAAATCGAGTCGGCCTCCAAAGCCCAAAGGGTAGGCAAGATATGCTTCACCTTTATTTTTTTTTAACCAGTGCATGGAAAGTTACTCTAGTTGGAAGCTGTGTAGGTCCCACAAAAATGCACATGATAAATCTACTATGTTCATCTGTTTTACGATAGAAATCTAAAAATTAGATATATCCAGTACTAATGTGGGCCATACTATGTAAATTGTAGGGAACAAACGCTCACCATTGGAAACTTTGTGTGGGCCACATAAGTTTTATGTCAGAATGATATTTGTTGCTACGGTTTCTATGGCATATAAATGTCGTTGTCGGCTCTAGGAAGGTTTCAACAGAATGCTTTTTGTTCCTACTGTTTTATTTTGTGCAGTTAACATGAGTTTTGGATCTACCTGAATTTTAGATCTCTGTCCTATTGTCGTCTTGAAAAACCAGTGGACAGAGTGTATTTGTCAAGAACATTTCTGTGGGCCCCACCAACTTCTGACTATGGGAACTTCCTTTGCCCAACAGCATCCCAAAGTCCCAACCGCGCAACATGTGAGTCAAATGCAGTTGTAAACCTCAAAAACTTTTATCTTCCCAAAAGCATAAAATGAATTAGGTGTGGACCGGCCTCACTTAGGCGGTGTTTGATTTTCGATTTTCACTGGTAAATACACGGAATTACATGGTTATTGCTTACTACACCTGTTTGAAAGTTGCCAGTAATTACGTTTCGAAAATCGGTCCATACAAACATTTGTATTACTGATTTAAATATGTGGGCCCGACCATGATATATATTAGTTATCCACACCATCCATCCTTTTAAAAAATACATTTTAAGGCATGATCTCAAAACTGAGGAAAATAAAAAACTCAAGTGGACCACACCTGAGGTAACAGGGATCATTAAAATGTCGATGGTTGAAAGTTGTTTTCTCCCTAGGGCCCACAATGATGTTTATTTGTCATCCAACCCGTTAATAAGGTCACACAGGCATGGATAAAGTGGAAAGAAAAATATCAGTTTGATCAAAAACTTCCAGGGTCTTCAAGAAGCTTTCAATGGTAGGAGTTCAATTCCCATTGTTTCGAGTAGTGTGGTCCACTTGATCTTTGGATCTACATATTTTTTTTGGCTCATGCCCTAAAATGAGTTGGCTAAAGGGATGGACGGTTTGGATAATACAAAAACATCAAGGTGGGCCCCACAATTTAACTCTTTTTTTTCGTCGGCTGACGTGACGAGTGATATAAAGGAAAGGTGGCGGTCAAATCACCTTGGAAAATCAACTGAAAACACAGGGGTAAATAATTATTACCCATTTACCTGTAATTACCTTTGTAATTCGAAAATCAAACATGCCTTTAAGGCATGCCTTTAGCATATCATTTTATGTATGAGCCCATAGATGAGGTAGATCCAAAACTTAGATGTACCATACAATAGGAAACAGTGCATTGGACTATTAACATTGTATAACTTATAATGGGCCACAAAAGTTGTGGATCATGATGATATTTGTTTTTTCCTTCATAACGTGGATATTAGTGATGCACCCTTTAAAGTATATTAGAAGATGAGGTGTCACCAATAGAGCACCGGAGCAGAAGAGTTGATGTGGATAGATGTCGGGTCTAGCGGACCCATTTTCTTATGCGCTACGAGTGTAGGAACAGCATGACCGCACCTTGACCACCGGCCCATGTGACGGATTCAACACCCTATCGCACGGGTGTTTTAGTTTTAGGTGACTTTTTGTTATTTTCCTTATTTTTAGGTGCTTTAGTACACTTTTTGTTTTTTCTATGCCTTATATATATTATGAGAAACCCTATATTTATTATTAAATGAATGAGAATTTATATGTTTTTCTTCCTCTTTTACCAAAAATATTAGGATTTCAGAATTGGCCTTTGGGTATTAAGGATTCCACCTCGGTTTCAGGATTGACCCTTAGGTATTGAGAATTCCACTTTGGTTTTAGATTTTCATTCTTTTTAGATTTTTAAAGTGCAGGAAAATGTAATAATTAGTCGTCTTTTTTTCTTTGATGCCTTAAAATCTGTACTTTCTTTCATCTTGAACTCATTTCTTTCGTTCCTCTTTGAATATTCTCTTTTGGTTTGAACCTGATTGAACGATTTCATTTATGTGTTGAGATTTGCTTAATCCCCTTAATTGAAAATAGTAAGTTGAGTAATTTTATTATTTGAATCTCTTTAACCTAATTATACATACATATAGGGTTAGGCCATCACATGTTCCTGCATCACTTCATATAGGTTTATGTGATCTTATCAATAGGTTATATGGCAAATAAAAATCACAAAAACATTATAATTGTTGATGCAAAATTTTGGTCCACCCTTTTTTGACCTTCAAGTACTTGCACAAGAAGAAGACAAATGAGACCCCGGCTAGAGCAAGGGACCCTCTGATGCCAAAGTCGAGCTATGAATCTTGGTATGGTAGTATTGAGGGGTTTTGGGTGAGAGATTTTGCATACCTTTCACCATTAGAAATGCTCCTATTTATGGTCGAGGAAAGGCAATGACGTAGAGGAGATCTCCCTATTTAGTAGGAACGTACTGTAAAGGAATTCAGATCTCCAACGCATGGGGGAATCTCACGAGATCCTTGGTGAAGATCTCAGGATTCCGAGCATGTCGCGGATATCCTTCGAGATCTTTGGCAAAGATATCGAGCAGATCTTTGTTCACAACCCCAAGTGTAGGGTCGCGATACAGTAATAATCTCTGTGAGACCGAGGTCGAATCCATAGAGACTAATCTCGTGTGTATTCTAAAAGTAACTAGACATAGAATTAGAAAAAGATGTAATTTTAAATATGAAATAAATGAAGCAATTGTGAGGGAGTTAATTAGAAACTTAAGAATTCAAATGTAGAAACTAGAGTTTTCAAGGATCCACTTATAGCAATCAGGGTGATACTATACTTGATTCAAAGACATAACTGGAATTGGAGTCCTATCTTATCCAGTTGGAAGATATAGTAATAAAACCAATTTTGAACTTCCTTCGACTTAATTCTCAATAGATGAGAGTTATGAGGATTAGAAGTGATTCCATCATTTAGCCATGCCCATAAGACAATGACAAACAACAGGATATACCGATCCCACAATTAAACATAGGAGAATTGTAAAGATTAGAAGGGATTCCATCACCCAGCCATGCCCAAGGGATGATGGTGAACAATAGGATTTCCTAATTTCACGATCTCAAAGCATGAAAAGAAAATATTCAAAGTTATTGCAGATCTATTGTAATTTGAGTCACAACAAACCATTACGAACTGAAAGTATTCCCTAAATATCAAACTAGAATCAAAGAGAATTTAACGTAAACATGAATCAAAGCGATAAAAACATCCCATCACGCTACAAGCTTCACCTCTTAGCTAACATCCCATCACGCTACAAGCTTCACCTCTTAGCCTTAGTTAAAAGGTTTAGCTAACCATAAACATGATTGGATCTAAAACCCTTAAAGAAAGCATGAAAAATTAAGGAAGAAATAAGAAAAACGCTTGGTGATGGCTCTCCACCCTTGTGCTTCACTCCTCCAAACCCCTAGATTGATGCCCAGGGAAGCCCTGGGGACTCCTATTTATAGTTAAGCAATACCTCATTTCGCGCCGACTTAGAAAAATCCAAAAATCGCATCAAATTTACGCACTCTACGTAACTCTACGAAACTTTACGCAAATCGTTCAATGACATCGAACTGGTTTCGATGTCATCGAAGGTGCCTTGGACCCATGCTTTTTCCACGCTGTTGTGACTTCATCCGGACTCTGTAACCTTACATGTCATCGAACCTACCTTCGATGTCATCGAAGAAGCCTTCGATGTCATCAAGCGTGGTTCGAAGAATAGATAACGCGTCTAAAATGGTTCAATGAGTTAATTCAAATTCTTCAATAAATTCGATGTCATTGAAGAGGCCTTCGATGTCATCGAGCATGTCTTCGATATCATCGAGGAAGCCTTCAAATAATCAAAGATGGTGCCCAATGTGTCCAGTGAGTTTTGCCGAAAATCTACAGAAAATTCGATGTCATCGAACTTGCTTCATTGTCATCGAACTTGCTTCAATGTCATCGAGCAAAGCTTCGAGTCATCGAACAAGTCCTCGACGAAATGGCCAAGCTATAGGTCCTAGAGGGAGGGTGAATAGGACTATGCCAAATTTAAATAAAGTATACAGCGGAATAAAGAATAATAATTTAAATCACTAAACTTGAATTGTAGTATAGGAATGGAAAGCAATCAAAATTTGTTCTAAAGACAACTTTAAACCAAAAACCAAAGTTTATGGTAGGACAACCTTATTTCTAGAACAAATATAAAAACAGAAACTCAAACCAATAAAGTAATAGTAAGCGATAAATATCACAGAACTATAAATCTAACTATTACAATATTCACCACTGAGCTTGAAATGAAATGATTACAACATTCACATTCACATATACATCCCACACTGAATAATTAAATATATGAAATGAATATTATACAACCACAAAACACAAGGGATTATAGTGGTTCGCCTGTGTGTACACCAACTGTTTAACAACAGCCACACAACTACTCCACTCCTAATATCCTCACATAGGGGATATTAGCGTTCACTAACAAAAATAGGTTTTCCCAGGTTCACCTAAAAACCTTCACCATTGTGTCTTTATCTGTGGGCTTACACAATTAAAAAAAAAAAAACCTTACTTCTGAGTTTTCTGGCTCTCCTCAGATAACCAATACAATGAGATTTTTGTGACAAATCTCAAAAGAAAATCAAACAGAATTTACAACAAATGTAAAATACCTGATTATCTCCTTCGTTGTAGCAGCCCGGAAGAACCAAATTGGAGTAGAGATTTGAATGTCCAAGATCAATGTCCAATACTCACTTTATAATGGTTCTAGGTTCTAATAGCTTTTAAATTAAAAACAACGGGCTAGCTTTAATTGATTTTGATTCCAAAAGAAGAAAAACAACAATTCCTCTTTTTATATAAGATTGGAAAGCTATAAACAAAATCAATCAAATAAAGCTAAAGAAAAAGAATATTAAACAAGCACACTTAGCTTTGATGGAGCACAGAATTATCTCTCAAAAGGCCGAATTAAATTAGCTTGAATTCAATGATTTCTTATGAGATTCGTGCTCTATTTATAGGTGAGCAAATCACGTCTTCGATTAGTCTAAGGAGTTCTTCGACTGGTCATAGAACCAACAGATATTTGAAAATTCGGGCGCGAGAAGATTTGACCGTTTCACGACTGGTCGAAGGTATCCTTCGACTGGTCGTAGGCCTCCTTCGACTGGTCGTAGGTTTCCTTCGACTGGTCATAGGATCCGAAGATCAGCGTTGGACTTTGAGTCGTAGGTCTACGACTGGTCTTAGATGCAATCGACACTGTTCCTTCGACTAGCCGAACAGACCCCAGGACTAGTCGAAGCTTAATAGAAAATATCCGAATTTTGTAACAAACTTATGACTGATCCAGGAGTTTCTTAGACAGGTCGAAGTAGTGCTAGGACTAGTCGAACAAAGTCTAAGACTAGTCTTAGAACTGACCAAACTCACGTAAATCAAACATATGACTTATGTATCCAAAATAGCCTACTCTAAAGGTCAACCTAAGGTCAGTCAAACCTCAATCGTGAAGTAAGGACATTGAAACTTAAGGACAAGTGACCTTTGAAAGTAGTAAACCTTGAAGTCTTGTTGTAGCTAATCCTTGAAAGTATCTTGAGTTCTTTACGATCGAACTTGTAAGCTTCTTAACATCTTGCAATGTCTTGACTTGAGAGTAATACTTGTCAATCACAGTTGAACTTGAGTAGAACTTTCTTCTTTACACTTATGAGCATTGCTTGTTCATCAAAGTTGATCTTGAGTGGATCTTTGTTTGATCTTGAGTAGAGCTTCACATAGCAAGTTATATACCAGTGTCTTTGGCACCACACATTTGACAACAGAAAGAAATATAAACTATAGCACTTACAATCTCCCCCTTTGTCAAATTAGTGACAAAACACACTACCAAGATATGTTTACAGAACACAGAATATCTGAGTAACAAATCAAGCATAGAATACAAAATACTTGAGTAACGAATCATGCACCAGTTGTCATCAACTGGCACAGTTAATATGAACCTGCAAATATGCAAATATTCAACATATCCATTCTCCATCCATGTCTTTATAAGACATACAAAACTCCCCCTGAATACAACATATCCAAACGAAACGAGTGAAACATATCATATCCAAATGAAACGAATGAAACATATCCATTCTCCCCCTTTTTGTCATAAGAGGACAAAGGAAAATAAGGAACAGATAGATGAGATAAAAGATAAAAGCATAATTAACTCGCATAAAGTAAATACTATGTATAAGCAAAGCGAACGCCATAGTAGTAAAGTTATTACAACTTGAACAACTTAAATACTAATCTGAACCAGAAGGAGCAAGGATAAATGGATCAAGTGTATGCATCCCCTTGTTCAAGCGCCTAAGATATTTGCGCATGTACTTGAATTGTAAATCATGAGCAACAGATATGTTTTCCATCTTAATATTTATATTATCAACTTTATCCTCCAATGCACTCAGACGTGCATCAACATCAGATGGTACAAAATCTGAATCATTCGTAGAATCAGATTCAAGTTCTTCAAAGATGTCATCCATATTTATGTCATCAGAAGGAAGATCACTAGCTTCTCCCTCATGTTCAGCATGACCACTACCACCACCTTGGTCAGGATGAAAATCCAGCTTCATCTGATTGATATTAGAATTGTTGAAAATCAGATGATGAATAGGTGCCTCTCCAACCGGCATATCGACTGACATATGTTTAGCTAACACAGTCATCAAATAGGCAAAAGGAATGTCACTGTAACCCGGATGGAGTCTAAACTGAAGAATGAAATGATAGATTAAAGATGATAAATAAATCTGAGTACCACTGACAACAGCATGAATAACATGAACCATATATAATGTCAAATCGATTTTATTACCCGAACGAGGATACAGATTAGACATAAATATTTTGTGGAGAACTCTGTATTTAGGTAGCAAATACCTTGCGGGAAGCGCATTCCCTTTATGAGTCCAATGAACATCCATGTTGCACAAGTCTCTAGTGAGCATACGTTTTTCAGAAACTAAGGGTTTATCAGTCAAATTATGGATAAGAATACCCTCATCATTCACTGGAATGTCCATAAGAGCAGAAATTAAATGACGATCAACGTCAAAAGGCCCTTCTCTAGTAGATATTTTAAATGTTAACTCATCCAATGAAAAAGCACTAATACTTGCAAGCATGGATTGGGCAATGGACTGGTATGCTGTCCCACCCCAATGTAATAAGTTATCCCAACCTACAGATTTAGGCATAGGAAGGATGTCAAAAGGTACAACATGATCAATGAAAATAGAGAGTTCAACAATAACATTGCGTAATCTGATGTCCCGAACATAAGATGGATCAGCATCGGGAGGCTGAAGATGCCGTTTAGAAATCGGGGTTGATCTGGAAGAAGAAGACGGACCACGGGTTGTTCTTTTCTTTCCTTTAGAAGCCATTTGCAACAAAGATTTCAAGAAAAGAATAAGTTGCAAAGGTTTGAGAAGAGGGTTTGCTCAAATCAGAATTTGCAAACGAAAAACCTCAAATCACAATGAAATCTAAATCTTCAAGAGAGAAAAGGAAGCAATCTAGACACAGATTTGCAAGAAAAACATAAATGGAGAATTAACCTTGAAGAAATGTAACAATGGGTTCGACTAGTGGAGGCTCAGCCCCTTAGAGAGTGAAAATGGAATGAGGAAGAAAGTGAAATCTCCAATTTTTAAGTGATTTACCGCGATCTACGACTGGTCGTGGATATGTACGACCGGTCGAACTACGACTGGTCGTGTATATTTACGACTGATCGAGTACCGGCCAAAAATTCATATTTCTTGCATAATGACCAAACAATTGAAATTCAAACTAGCAAATATATACATTATGATACAAGTAGGCATAAATAATTATTTTAAAATGCACATCCCAAGATCAAATTTCATTTTGTTAAACCTGCTTTTGTCGAGCGGTTTAGTGAAAATGCCAGCTCGTTGATCCTCGGTAGGGATATATTCCAGAGATATAACTTTTTCTTCTACTAATTCCCTAATATAATGAAATCTAATGTCAATATGCTTAGTACGAGAATGTTAAATAGGATTTTTCAAAATATTTATGACATTGGAATTATCACAATGTAATAACATAGAATCCTGTTTAATTCCATAATCACTTAGCATTCGTTGCATCCAAACAAGTACGTATATGCATTACCAGCTGCGATATACTCAGCTTTAGCTGTAGAAAGTGATATAGAATTTTGTTTCTTGCTAAACCAGGAAACTAAACAATTTTCGATATAAAAACAACCACCACTGGTTGATTTTCTATCATCTAGATTACCAGCCCAGTCAGCATTCGAGTATCCAGCTAATTGAACATTAGTCTCATGAGGATACCAGAGATCGAGATTAACAGTACTTGCGACATATCTAATAATCCGCTTGACAGCAGTCAAGTGCAATTCTTTTGGATCAGATTGATATCTAGCGCAAATACCAACACTTAAATAAATATCAGGTCTGCTAGCAGTTAAATATAGTAAACTACTAATCATACTTCGATATAATTTCAGATCTACATTTTTCCCTACAGAATCTTTTGAGAGTCTCAAAGTTGTACTCATAGGAGTATCGAAATTCTTACCATTCTCAAATCTAAATCTCTTAATTAGATTCATAGAATACTTAGATTGAGATATGAACATTCCATCAGGTTGTTGCTTTACTTGCAACCCAAGGAAATAATTCAATTCCCCAACCATGCTCATTTCAAACCGAGATTTCATCAAATCTGCAAACTCAATAGTCATGTCAGTACAGGTAGATCCATAAATGATATTATCAGCATAGATTTGTACTAATAAGATGTGCTCATTATGTTTTCTAATAAACAGAGTTTTATTAACGCATCCCATTTGAAAACTATGACTTAATAGAAACTTTGTTAGTTTCTCATACCATGCCTTAGGAGCTTGTTTTAAATCGTAAAGTGCCTTTTTAAGTCGATAAACATGATCGGCATTCTTGGGGTTTTTAAAACCCATTGGTTGTTCAACATAGACTTCCTCATGTAAATCGCCATTTAAGAACGCACTTTTTACATCCATTTGGTAAATCTTGAACTTTCTAAAACGTACAATGGATATAAAGAGTCTAATTGATTCAAGACGGGCTACTGGTGCAAAGGTTTCATCATAGTCAATACCTTCAATTTGAGCATAACCTTAAACCACTAACTTAGCCTTATTTCTAATTATATTACCAAGCTCATCAGACTTATTTTTGAAAATCCATTTGGTTCCAATGATGTGTTTATCTTTAGGTCTAGATACGAGATACCAAACATCATTTCTCACAAATTGGTCAAGCTCTTCTTGCACCGCAACAATCTAGTTTTCATCAGCAAGAGCTTCTTTTACATTAGATGGTTCTATCTGGGATGTAAAACATGTGTAGTTACATATATCCTCAAGTTGTTACGAGTACGAACACCAGTGAGAGGGTTTCCAAGAATCTGTGTAGTTGGATGATCTTTAACAGTCCTTAGTTCAGAATCAGTCTGATTAGATGAAGTATCAGGTTTATCTGTTACAAGAATTTCATCATTATCTGAACTTGAGACTGGTGTGATTAAGTGATCATCAATGACCACATTAATGGACTCTTGAATCACATCGGTCCTTTTGTTCAGTACTCTATAAGTACGACTGTTTAAAGAATATCCTAAAAATATCTCTTCATCACTCTTCGTATCAAACTTTCCCAGATTTTCACGATCTTGTAAAATATAACACTTACTGCCAAAAATTCGAAAATATTTGACAGTAGGCTTTCTATCGAACCACATTACATAAGCCGTTTTATTATTACTTTTACTAGTGTAAACTCAATTAATAATATAACAAGCTGTATTGACTGCTTCAACCCAAAGATTCTTAAAGAGCTTCATGCTATTCAACATGACATTAGCCATTTCTTGAAGTACTCTATTTTTCCTTTCCATTATACCATTTTGTTGTGGAGTTTTGGGTGCTGAGAATTTATGTAATATTCCCTGGTCGTTACAGAACTTCTCAAAACCGCTATTCTCAAATTTAAATCCATGATCACTACGAATCTTATTGATTTGAGAACCTTTTTCAATTTGAATCCTGTTGAGAACTTTTCTTACTTTTTCAAGGGTTTCAGATTTGTCCCTTAAGAAGATTACCCAAGTATATCTGGTAAAGTCATCTACAATTACTAAGATATTTTTTTTCCACCTCGACTTTCCATCCCGGTAGGTCCTACTAGATCCATATGGAGAAGCTCGAGTGGTCTTGATATGGTATTGGAATTCACATTTTTGTATAAGTTCCTTGTTTGTTTGCCAATCTGGCATTCACCACATATTTTATCTAATTTTTGTAATTTGGGTAAACCTCTTATAAGTTCCCGTTTGCTTAATCTATATAGATTTCGGTAGTGTACATGTCCAAGACGTTTGTGCCATAAATCAGTCTTGTCTGTATGGACCATGTAACATGATTGATTAGATGAGCTGGATTCGCTAACAATATAGCAGTTTTCAGAGGTTTTACGTCCAGTTAGTATTACGAAACCCTTGTTGTTTAGAATCTCACAACTTTGATTAGAAAATCATACATTATGGTTATTATCACATATTTGAGATATGCTAAGCAAGTTATGTTTCAAACCTTTTACATATAAAATATTTTTAAACAAAGGAAGGTTATAGAGATGAACCGTACCTTGGCCCATAATCTTACAGTTGCTGCCATCACCAAATGTGACTAAACCATCAGTCATGTCTTTGAGATCGGTGAACAAACTTTTATCACCAATCATATGTCTGGAGCATCCACTATCTAGGTACCACTTTGAATGACTTGTTGCTTTGAAAGCGGTGTGAGCAACCAAGCAGGTAACTTTAGGAACCCATTTCAGAATTGTTTTGGGTTTAGGAGTATAGTTGGTCTTCTTCTGTCTAATGTTGTAAGAATGACCTACTGAGTTAGATTGTAAGAGCTCCTTGAGTAAATCAACTATCTTTTCAGCAAGAGGGTTTCGGTTCTGATTTTTAAAATTAACATGGCTGCTTTTAGGTTTTTGAAAAGTTTTAGAAAAACCTTGGTAAATACTTTTCCCTTTTGAGTTTGAGGACTCTCCTTTCACAAACTTGGGAGAAGTATACTTTTGTTTAGAAGATATATTCTTGTCATAGCCCAACCTGGATCGATCGCCACATTTTCTTGATCCGGAAAATAATTTTTCTAACTTTGGATCACCTTGGGCATATCTCCATGTGTCCTTTAAACTTAGAAGAGAAGATACTTCATTTTTGAGTTTCTCATTTTCAGATTTCAAATTTTCAATCAGGGAGGTTTTGAATTCTAAATCACATTTTGATTTTTCAAAACAATCTAAAATTTGAGATTTTTCTAAAATAAGTGATTCAAAACATTCTTTGAGTTTAAAAAAATTTTCCTTTTGAAGTTTAAGTTTGACAGCAATTTTACAACTTTCCTTATATAGGGCGTTATAAGCATCTGGAAGATCTTCTTCATTTTCACATTCACTATTCAAATTTTCTTCACTCGTTGAATCATTATCTGAGAATGTGAATTTGGCTAGAGTCATAAGGGCTTTAACTTCATTGCCCGACTCAGTTTCAAAATCTTCTGATTCAGAAGAAGCTTTAGAATCAGATGATTCATCCCATGTAGCCAACATACCCTTTCTTTTTGGTTTGTCCTTTTTAGGACATTTGTTTGCTAAGTGTCCGTACTCTTGGCAGTTGTAACATTGACTATCTTTCAAAGACTTCCAATTTTTTGATCTAGGTTTAGATATTTTCTTATCGTTTGATTTTTGAAGATCTACCATTTTCTTACTTTTGAAAATCTTGTAAAATTTCTTTGCTAAAAGAGCCATATCGTCTTCATAATTTTTTTAATCCGAGTTTTCTTGAGAAATACCTTTAGTAGATTTGAGAGTAATGGATTTACTTTTAGAAGCTTTAAAGTTTAACTCATAAGTCTGTAAAGATCCAACTAATTCCTCAACCTTCATATTATCCGTATCACGAAGTTCCTGAATTGCGGTTACTTTAGAATTGAACCATTCAGGAAGTGAGCGTAGTATTTTAGCACATATCTTGCTTTTCGGAATTTTATCGCCTAGAACCCACATAGAGTTTACAATGTCATTCAATTTGGTATAGAAGTCCATGAATATTTTATTTTCTTCCATATGTATTTCCTCAAATTTAGTTGTGAGGATTTGTATCTTAGATTTCTTGACAATTGATGTACCCTCGTGTGTCATTTCCAATATATCCTAAGCTTGTTTTGCAGAATCACAGGATATAATTCTTTTGAATTCATCTGGTGATAGTGCACATGTAATTGCATTTAGTGCTTTAGCATTTGCACTACTCTCACTTTTCTGAAGTGTGGTCCAAGAAAAATAAGCCATTATTTTTGTTGTTTTTGAACCATCAATACCAGTTACTTCAGTGGTAGGAGGGGTCCAATCATTCATTGTGGCTAGCCACACACTTTCATCCATGGATTTGAGGAAGATTCTCATCCTGGCTTTCCAATAGGCATAATTGGAGCCATCGAAAGGTGGAGGCCTAGTGACTGATAGGCTATCAAAATTTGACATATTATATATAAATAGCTTAGATCGTTACCTTAGGAAATAAATCTAAATATAAAGCAATAAGAATGAGCTATCAGGCTTTAATACCACTTGAAATGGCCAAGCTATATGTCCTAGAGGGGGGTGAATAGGACTATGCCAAATTTAAATAAAGTATACAGCGGAATAAAGAATAATGATTTAAATTACTAAACTTGAATTGTAGTATAGGAATGGAAAACAATAAAAAATTGTTCTAAGGACAACCTTACACCAAAAACCAAAGTTTATGGTAGGACAACCTTATTTCTAGAACAAATATAGAAACAAAAGCTCAAACCGATAAAGTAATAGTAAGCAATAAATTGCAGAAATATAAATCTAACTATTACAACATTCACCACTGAGCTTGAAATGAAATGATTACAACATTCACATCCACATATACATCCCACACTGAATAATTAAAGATATGAAATGAATATTACACAACCACAAAACACAAGGGATTATAGTGGTTCGCCTGTGTGTACACCAACTGTTCAACAACAGCCACACAGCTACTCCATTCCTAATATCTGCACACAGGAGATATTAGCGTTCACTAACAAAAATAGGTTTTCCCAGGTTCACCTAAAAACCTTCACAATTATGTCTTTATCTGTGGGCTTACACAATTAAAAAAAAACCCCTACTTCTGAGTTTTCTGGCTCTCCTCAGATAACCAATACAGTGAGATTTTTCTAGCAAATCTCAAAAAAAAACCAAACAGAATTTACAAGAAATGTAAAATCCCTGATTATCTCATTCGTTGTAGCAGCCCGGAAGAACCAAATTGGAGTAGAGATTTAAATGTCCAAGATCAATGTCCAATACTCACTTTATAATGGTTCTAGGTTCTAATAGCTTTTAAATTAAAAACAACGGGCTAGCTTTAATTGATTTTGATTCCAAAAGAAGGAAAATAACAATTCCTCTTTTTATATAAGATTGGAAAGCTATAAACAAAATTAATCAAATAAAGCTAAAGAAAAAGAATATTAAATAAGCACGCTTAGCTTTGATGGAGCACAGAATTATCTCTCAAAAGGTCGAATTAAATTAGCTTGAATTCAATGATTTCTTCTGAGATTCTTGCTGTATTTATAGGTGAGCAAATCACATCTTCGACTAGTCCAGGGAGTTCTTCGACTGGTCTTAGAACTAACAGATATTTGAAAATTCGGGCGCGATAAGATTTGACCATTTCACGACTGGTCGTAGGTCTCCTTCGACTGGTCGTAGGATTCCTTCGACTGGTCGTAGGATCCGAAGATCAGTGTTGGACTTTGAGTCGTAGGTCTATGACTGGTCGAAGCCTAACAAAAAATAAAATATCCGAAGACTAGTCGAACAGACCCTAAGACTAGTCGAAGCCTAACAAAAAATATCCGAATTTTGTAACAAACTCACGACTGATCCAGGAATTTCTTAGACAGGTCGAAGCAGTGCTAGGACTAGTCGAACAAAATCTAGGACTAGTCTTAGAACTGACCAAACTCATGTAAATCAAACATATGACTTATGTATCCAAAATGGCCTACTCTAAAGGTCAACCTAAGGTCAGTCAAACCTCAATCGTGAAGTAAGGACTTTGAAACTTAAGGACAAGTGATATTTGAAAGTAGTAAACCTTAAAGTCTTGTTGTAGCTCATCCTTGAAAGTATCTTGAGTTATTTACAATCGAACTTGTAAGCTTCTTGACATCTTACAATGTCTTGACTTGAGAGCAATACTTGTCAATCACAGTTGAACTTGAATAGAACTTTCTTCTTTACACTTGTGTGCATTGCTTGTTCATCAAATTTGATCTTGAGTGGATCTTTGTTTGATCTTAAGTGGAGCTTCACATAGCAAGTTACATACCAGTGTCTTTGGCACCACACATTTGACAACAGAGAGGGATATAAACTATAGCACTTATACTCGAGTCATCGAAAAGTGTCTTCAATTTGTCCAGCAACTAACTCAATTTTCTTTCATAAATCGATGTCATTGACCCGTGTTCGATGTCATCGAATGGTAGCTTCAATGTCATCGAATGGTGATCAATGACATAGTCAATGTGAATTCTGCACTTATTCTTTCGACTTCTTTCATTTTCCACTTGATTTTCTTGAATATTGGGACCTTGAAATCTTCAATCTTTGTCTCATAATATCCATTCTTTGCCCTGGTGATCTTTGAGCATAAAATCCATGCTTTTAGCACCTTTTTTAATCCAAGCTCTTAAATTCACCTTGCAATACAAACATTGAGTAGTATCATGTTCATAAAACCAAGATGTTAATGAGGGATAATATGCAATATTTGACCCTCAACAACCTTTCTTGGATAAAATCTAATTATTCGGAATCAGCGGAGATGCGCAGTAGGAGACTAAGGTGGTCTTGGTCGACCTGACTTAGGGGTAGTATGCCGACCTGGATTATCTGGCGAGCCCTGACCCTTCTCTCAGTATCATGTATGTTGTCGACCTGCCCTCATACTTCGTGTTAGGGCAGTGAGGCCAAGCTAACTTTCTTAGTAGAATTCGGATGGCATATGTTATGGGGGGTTGAGCTCAAGAGTTTGAGGTGGTCTTGGCCGACCTAGATACTCGGATGAGCTTCGGGCCTCCCCTTATTATTGGGTAAATAGCTGACCTACCGACCCACCTCAAGAGTCCGAGGTGGTCTTGGCTGACTTGGATACTCAAATGAGCTTCGAGCCTCACATTATCATTGGGTAGATGGCCGACCTTCCGACCTAGGGGTGCACACGGGTCGGTTTGGTCCGGTTCCGGGGTAAAACCGGAACCGAACCGTTCCTAACGGTTCTAGGATTTTTGGAACCGGAACCGAACCGTTAGCACACTAGAACCGAACCAGAACCGGACCGTGAAAACCGGTTCGGTCCTGACGGCTTCCACGGTTCTAAGTTTTTAAATATGGACAGGTAGATACTCTTATTTTTCCTCGATTTTTGTTGAAAAGGAGAACATCCCTTCAAACATTTTTGAGCACCCTACATGATAGTCGGTTCAGATCGTGAAAAGGAATGATGGGTGGGGGCCACTATCAAAACCCAATTCATGCACGTCGTCCGTCCCTGTACGTTTTGCATGGTTTATATATTTTGAAAAAAAAAATAAATGGGGCCACTTCTGATGGCATTTTCAGAGATCTACTCCGTTCATCCTCTTCGTAGTAACAACTAACGTGTAAGAAGAGATGGAGACTACGGTTCTACGGTTCGGGTCGGTTCTACCTGCCCCTAAACCGGAACCGAACCGTATTCAACGGTTCTTGTAATTTTGGAACCGGAACCGGAACCGGTGCCGTCCAGAACCGGACCAAACCGGACCAATCCAATGGTTCCGGTCTGGTTCCACGGTTCTACCGGTTAAATGTGCACCCCTATTCCGACCTGCCTCAAGCTTGATCGACCTAGTGTCCCGCAAATATGTCTAAATTGACCTCTTCTCTTTAGCCATTCCATTTTTACCCGTAACAATAAGCCCCCTACTTTCGAGCTTGCACAACGGGCTTGGGAAGTAAGTTACTTTTGGCGAGGTTGGACATTTTAGCAAAGTAGGAGCATTGGGGTGAGCTCTTGAGCTCTTCCTTTTATTAAAGGAAATCTACTATTGTCAAACATATGGGTTTAGCTGCAATGACCCCTTCATGAGGGGCTGAAACAAATTTCCTAGGAGGATTATTTCCCCTTGCACTAAGAGATCCTCATTGTAGATCGTGCAATACGAGTGACATTACCAATTAGTGGTCTAGTCTATTTTTTAAGGGCCTGACGATTGGTTGAGGATTGTTTTTCCCTTACACCAAGGGAAGTCCTCGTAGCCGGTCATGTAGTTTTAGTAAGAGGAACTTTTTCCCCTTCAATTGAGAGAAGTCCCAGTAACTCGGATGGTCAGTACATTTAAAAGAAATTCCCTTCTCCTAACTGGGAAAAGTTCTTTTACTGTAAAAATCGTTGAACAGTAGAAAATATAATAGTAGAATCATGAGTGTTTTTTTCTCTTTTAAAAAGGGAGGTCGTTCTTAGTCGAGTAGGTCGGGGTTAGCCAACGAGTCTTATTACCAAGCTTGGTTGATTGGTTCAGCTTGGTCGATAGGTTTCCTTGCTCAGCTATGTTTTTTTCATTACCTTCCCTAGCTTAGTGTTTAAGAGAGTGTACAGATGAAAACGACTTTCTGGATGTCGGTTGGTATATTGGTCTCGGTCTTGGTCGTCATCTTTCTTTCTTTTAGCGTTAACGGTATAATGCTCCCCTTTTTCCCTTCGCTTCCTATCCTCAGTCGAGTTATTCCTTCTTCGAGTAGCTCTTCGTGAATTAAAGAGCTCATTGACATTGGAATATTTTTTAGCTCGGTTAAGTAGGTCGGCAGGGGTATGTAGTTGAGAGGTTTTTACCAATAAAGAACATGAACTTTCCTTATTTACGGCAGGTCACCATGACGGTTAGAGCTATCTAGTTGGAATAATTGTCAACCTGGACAACTTCGGCATTGAAACGGATTAGGTAGTCTCTTAACAACTCATCCTCCCTCTGCTTAATCGTGAGAAGATGAGATGATGACTTCTTTTTCTCTCCCACCGATAAACTCTGTGATGAAGGCTTTGCTGAACTGCGAGAATGAATTGATGAACCTTGGCTTCAACTATATGAACTACTGTTGAGTAGCTCTTGATAAGGTCAGGGAGAATGCTAGCATATTACGGAGCCTGAGGTGTCATGAAGCTCAATCCAGGCTTTGAGGGACTCGAGGTGCTCGACCGAATCGACAGTTCCAGAGTAAAAGGTCATCTGCGGCATCTGGAACCTAGGCAGAAGCAGAGATGCCATAATGTCGTTGGTGAATGGTGGTTCAGTTTCTCCTAACATGGCCTCTACTGAGGCTGACACTCGGGAGTGGTAGGCTTGTCTAATGTCACTAATCTGCCCTCAAATTTTCTTGAGCTTTGCCTCAAGGGCCCTCGTTCTCGGCTACTGCTTTAGGGGCTTTTCCTCTGGCGCGAGGTGCAGGTCGGAGTCTGCAAGCGTGGCTACTCCCGAAGTGTAGGAAAGAGCTTGGCCTGGTAGCTTAGGAGGTTGCTTGTTTCTTTGCAAGTTGACCGGTGCTTGAGGTGGTGCAGTGGTAGCATCTTCCTCTGCATCGTGACTGAGAGGTGGATTATGTCTCTCCAGGAGTTGCATGAGTCAATCCATGTTTTTATTCATGGCTTCGAATTGATTTTATAAGGAGACTAATCGACTACCCCAGGTGCGGGATCGAGGAGCGAGCGCTGCGGGAGTAGAGTCGGCCTGCTGCTGGTAGGGTTGGGCACCATGCTCGGCTGATGATTTATGAAGAGCTGGGGTGGTTGCAGCAGATAATCCAGGAAGTGCTGTGACGACTGTAGCAGATGATTCAGGAAGAGCTGAGACGACTGCAGCAGATGATTTATAAAGAGCTGGGATGGGTGCGGCAAATGATTCGGGAAGAGTTGGGATGGTTACAACAATAACAACTAGAGCTTTCTTCTTTCCTTTCGCCATTGTAGTTTTCCGGTAAAACAGGAACGACTTTGATGTCGTTCCCATAGATGGTGTCGAACTGTTGATGCAAAAATCCGGTTCACATTTTTTAGACCTTCGAGTACTTACACATAAAGAATACAAAGGAAACCCTGACTAAGCAGGGGACCCTCCTATGCCAATGTCCAGTAGTATCGAGGGGTTTTGGGTGAGAGATTATGCTTACCTTTCACTATTATAGATGCTCATATTTATAGTTAAGGAGAGGCAGTGACATAGATGAGATCTCCCTATTTAGTAGAGACATATTATAGAAGGATTCAGATCCCGAACGCGTGGAGGAGGAATCTCCCGAGATCCTTGGAGAAGATCTCGAGATCCTAAGCGTGTCGTGGATATCCTCCGAGATATTTGGAGAAGATCTTGGGTGGATCACTCTTAGATAATATCTGATTATTTGAAATCAGCGGAGATGCGTAGTATGAAGCCGATGTGGTTTTAGGTAACCTGACCCGGGGGTAGTATGTCAACCTGACCTGGGGGTAGTATGCCGACCTAAATTCTCTGATGAGCCCTGACCCTTCTCTCAGTGTCGTGTATGTTGTCGACCTGTCCTCATACTTCGTGTTAAGGCAGTGAGGCCGAGCTCCTTTCTTTAGTAGAATTCGGATGACATATGTTGTGGGGGGTTGAGCTCAAGAGTTCGAGGTGGTCTTGGCTGACTTAGATACTCGGCCGAGCTTTGAGCCTCCCCTTATTAGGTAGATGACCGACCTGTCGACCTGCCTCAAGAGTCTGAGGTTGTCTTGGCTGACTTGGATACTCGGATGAGGTTCGACCTCCCCTTATCATTAGGTAGATAGCTGACTAGCCTCAAGAGTCCAAGGTGGTCTTGACCGACCTCGTGTCCCGTAGAGATATTCAAGCTTACCTCTTCTCTTTAGCTAGTCCATTTTTACCCATAACAATAATTATAGTTAGTCTTATGACATTTTTAATGGTGAAACGTTCAATCACCAATATTTCCTATGGTATGGTCTACTTGAATTTTCGATTTGCTTCGTCTTTTGGCTCATGCAATAAAATGATTTGAAAATCACCATGGGTAGTATTATAGAAAATACTAAAAATTTAAAATTTTTTATCTAAAAATTTTAAGATGAATGATTTTGGAGACCTTCAATACTTTTGAGGTATTAAATTAATAAGAGATATAAGAGAAATTTTGATTATTTGAGAGAAATTTGGTTTAACCTTAATTACAAAAATTGACTTGATATGTTCAAACCAATTACGATGCCACTTAAACTGAATAACAAACTAATAATTAATTAAGGAGAGTTACTTACAAATGTACGTGCTTATAAAAGGATGGTCGTTAGCTTGATAAACTTAACAATTACTCACCCAAACTCGACATATCTATTTAGATTGTCAGTCCGTTTATGTAGAAGTCGATGAAGCCATATATGGATGCAGTGAAGCATATTTTAAAATATACGAATGTGACTATTAATGAAAGTTTGTTCTATAGGCATGATATACCAATAAAACATGCATGCTATTGTGATGCAGATTGAGCGTGGACTTTATCTCTGTGTCATTCAACTTAATTTAGGTTTTTATTTTGCTATTGGTTCTAGAGACAAGAAGTAACACGTTATTGCCCCGTGGGTCGAATATTGAGATATAGTGCTAAATACACTTACAAGTACGGATTTGATAAAATTATTGAGAGTCGAGAGACTCTGGAGAAGAAGTACATATCCCATTTTGATCATAAGCGATGATGTTAGCTTGATCATGCTGATATCAAATCTAATGTTTCATACTCGAAGCACATGAATGTCCATTACTACTTCATTTATGATAAGGTCATGGGTAAAGAGGTAGAGCAGATTTACGTCTCTACAGGTGACCAAGCAGCGAATATTTCCATCAAATGTTTTAATGTGGATAAATTTAATATCTTAAGAAAATTTTAAAATGATAAACGTAGGTGAGACTTGATTACGAGGGATGGTGTTGAAAATCACTATCATATCAAATTTTTTATTAGGATGGTTACTAAGCAAGCTTTTTTTGAACCGTAGATCACTTACACACTACATTGTCTCTATCAACTCAATTAACGTGTGAGAGATCTATGCAGGCTTTTGTTGATTTAAATGATGAAAACCATTGGTTAGAAAATTTTATTCTTAAAGTCAATGTTGGTAGAATAAGGAAATATGGAGCTCTCTTTTATACAAGGGGTTGGGCTATTATGTACACAATATCATCTAAAAACTCTCTCACTCTCTCTCATTCTCTCTCACACACATACACAAACACAAACACTTTTTGAATAACATAATTTCTTTTAATATTATCTTTTAGTCTTTTTCTTTACACTCTGTTTTTTATATTTTACTTCACTTTTCTCTACTGATGCCAAAATTCTCATTTTATATTATCTTTGTTGGTGTGATTTCCTACAAGGCCATGGTTAAGCCATTTAGAAAGTAGATTTTAATGAAACCCTCCGTGACCAAGGAATAATAACTAAGACTAGAAGCACAAATTTTCAAGAAATGTCGACAATGGCAATCCAAAGGAAAGAGAGATTAGATGGTTAGGATCTTTAAATTTTAAAGACTTTTAAGTGAGCAAATATTGAATGCTTAGGGTATTTTAAATTATGGAGACTTTTAGGCCATCAAATGTACATGATTGGACCCATTTGATCAATGATTTAGATCAACCATCGCCCCCATATGCTTTGATTTATCAGGGCGCTATGGATTCAAATTCAGGATTTGAGATATGAGATTTGGATTATGGATCAATTGTATTTGGTAATTTAGATTTTCAATAACATGGAAATTAAAAATTATGTTTGGCAACTTAATTTGTAGAATTCAATATTTTTTTGAGCTACTATGATCCAAAAGTGACATCTAGTTGATTTATAATACGTAGCCTCTTATATTTTCTATCTTTAAAAATTGAGGCTAATAAAAAATTCAAAATGTGACACCCACCATTAAAATCTTTCATGGGGCCACTTATTTTTTTTTGCCATTCATTCCATCTAGGAGATGTGTTTGGTGAGGATACATGGATTAAAAATCATGCCACATCCGTTGGGCTATACTTGGAATCCTTCGTATCCTGTAATCCAACTCTTATGAACGAAGCAAAGGTGGGCAAGACGGAGAGACTGCCAAACATAAGAGCTAGGTCTTTTAGATTCCAGCCCCCAAATACAGTGACAGGTTCCTTTGGGTCCACTATGATGTATATTTCTTATCCACGCCGTCCATCCGTTTTAACATATCATTTTAGGGATTAACAGTGAAATGAAGCAGATCCAAAGCTCAAGTGGACCACAAAACAGGAAACAGTGGGGGTGGAATGTGCAACGTTAAAAGCTTTTCGGGGATCACAAAAGTTATGGATCAAGCTGATATTTGTGTTTTGCCTTCGTCCAGGTCTGCGTGACCTTATCAACTGGTTGGATATCAAAGAAACATGACGGTGGGCCTTAGGAAGGTTCCAACGGTGGATGTCATTGTCGACAGTTCCTTGTGGTGTGGTTCACTTGAGCTTTATATCTGCTTCGTTTTACGCATTAATACCTAAAATGATCTAGAAAAATGGATGGACGGAATGGATATAAACAAATACTTCAAGATGGCCCCACAGCGCCTTCCATCAGGGAATCCGCTTGCTTTCCTGAGATGAACGGTCTCGATCTCGAAGATGACGAAGCGGGCCTGGAGTCCTACAAATTTGGGTGCTCCTGCGATCTACCTCCATTCCCCACCTTCGCCGGGCCTGGTGGGTTCGTCCTGCGAAAACTCCCCTCCTTCCCAAAAAAGCTCGATCCAACCGTCCAGCGCTCCCAAGCGTCTATACGAAAACCTAATTCCCATTTTAACCTCCACAAATCCCGGAATTTCCAGTTCCAGACCTAGCCCTCGTCACAACAGCTGTCTCTGCACTTCTCTTGATAGATCTTCCATCGATGGCATCTTGGTAAATTTCCCAATCTCCAAATCCTATTTCCTTCGTATCTGCAATTCTCCTCTCTCTTTCTCTCTCTCTCTCTCTCGTCCTTCCATGGCATCTCCGTGAATTTTCCCATCTTCCCTAAATACCCTTTTCCAACCATCTCCAGATCAAAAGATCGTCGGCCTCTTCGAATCTCCACCGTCGATGGCAAAGGAATTCAACGTCCCGCCGGTCATCTTCCCCTCCGGCGGGAATCCCAGCACCAGCCCCGGGCCACACCATCGCCGACTCCCGACCGCTCCATTCCAACCCCCACGGCCCGCCCTCAATCCTACCCTTCCCTTCATGTCGTTCGATGTCGGATCAGCCCCTCCCTCGACCTCCTTCTCCGCACCTGTTTTCGGCGGCAGCATTGGTGGGTCGTCCGGATCGCTTGGGTTCGATGAAGAACCCCCTCTCCTTGAGGAGCTCGGGATTAACACCCGCCAAATCTGGCGGAAAACCGTTTCGATCCTAAACCCCTTCCGAGTCAATCCCAATCTCCATGAGGACGCAGACTTATCCGGGCCGTTTATTTTCCTGATGGCCTTTGGCCTCTTCCAGCTTCTGGCGCACAAGCTCCACTTCGGTATAATCCTTGGGTGGGTCACTGTCGCCGCCCTCTTCCTATATGTTGTCTTCAACATGCTGGCGGGCCGCAATGGGAACTTGGATCTGTACCGTTGTTTCAGCCTCGTGGGGTATTGTATGCTGCCAATGGTGATATTCTCGGCAGTGTCACTCTTTGTGCCGGAGCAAGGGGTGGTGATTTTCGGGCTGGGGGCCATTTTCGTGCTTTGGTCGACGAGGGTTTGTACGAGGCTTTTGGTCGAGCTGGCGTCGTGCGGGGATGAACATAGAGGGCTGATAGCGTATGCTTGTTGGCTGATTTACATGCTTTTCTCGTTGCTTGTGATATTCTGATTTTTGGATCGGTGGTAATTGGTAAGTATACCATTGAAAGTGTTCGATTCTATTTCAGGAAATTGGGTTTCTTGTAGATGTATCTCTTTTCTTGATTTTTAGGTTCCCTTTTTTGTTAAATTCTGTTTTATTTGTAAAAAATATTTAGTTATTGGGTTTCGTAAGGAATGTATGGCATTCTTCTTTAGGTTTTCTTGATGACTTTGAAGTTATTGCTATTCTAACATAAAACAAAGGGGCATTTGGATGCCTGTAAAATTCTTCAGTTGTAAATGGTTTACGAGTAGTTTTGGGTGGAAAATGTGGTTGTAAAGCATTTACAAGTTGTAAACACTTTACATGTAAACACCCCATGTCTTTTCCATGCAACAAAAAAAAAAACTCATGTTTCAGAGTACAAGTAAAGGAATTATGTTTGCAAAGACATCATGCATAGAGCTGAACACAAATCGAGGTGGCTCGGTTAACTCGCTCGAATTGACTTGAATAAACTCAACTCGACTTGACTTGAAACTCGATTCGGGCTAAGTCGAGCTGAATTTTTGACCTTGAAAAAATTTCGAGCCGAGTCTGAGCCGGTCTGAGCTCAACTCAACTTGGATCGGTCCATAACTCGAACTCAGCTCGCTCTGTCAGTTGATATAAATATCAACTTAAAAAAAAACCTTACCCCCTTTTAAATTTTCATTTCTCCCAGCTCAAACGAGACCCCCCCCCCCCCCCACCCACCCTCAGCCCGAGCCACTCGTCTGGCCGTTCCAGCCTTTGGTCCGAGTCCGACTTCCAAGCCCGTCCGTCGCTGCCCTGCTTGCCCCCTTCCTACCCACTAGTCCAAGCTTAGCTTGTCACTGCCTTGCCCATTTGTTCGGTAAACAATCGAACCCCTTCCCATTTTTCATTGTATTTGGGTGGGCGCTGTCCATGGCTGCCTGCCCGGATTAACAATATATATATATATTATATTATATTATATTATATAGAATATATTATGTATATTAAAAAATTAAACTTGAACTTGGCTTGAAAGCATAAACTCGAACTTAGCTCGAGTTGCTGACCAAACTAGGCCGAGTTAGACAGTCAAGCTCGAGGACCAAGCCGAGTTGTGCCAAGCTCAACTTGGTTCGACTCGTGTACATCTCTAATCATGCATAGTAGAGTATGATGGCTGATAGTACACTGTTTGCGGGGCCCACAATTGTGTATGGTACATCCAATCCATCCACAATGTGCATTTTGGTGCTCTCCCAAGGCCTAAAAAATAGGCAGATTGATTCATTAGGTGGGCCACAGAAAGGGAACAGTTGAGATGGGACACCCATCATAAAAAACCTTCCAGATTGTGTGTAGGGCCTGTCATGATTGGTGCAGAGTGTCCAATTTATCCGTCATTTGCAACTGGTGATGCTCTCTTAAGGCTAAAAAAATCAACATCTTTTTATGTGATTTGAATATTTGGTGGGATCTACTGCTCCAAGATCTATGTAGTGTGAATATGCACTTTCTACACGGTATATACTTTACAAGCTCGCCAAACACAAAAAACTATATACCTGTAAACACTTTACCACTTTAAAGTCAAACATGGCATAATGTAAAGTGTAACATGTTTGGGACTAAAAATTTCACAAGCATCTAAATGACCCATAATGAACACAAACACAAGGAGTAGAGTCCGTGGAGGTTCTCTTCCAAAGGGCTCCGGGTGTAGTTATTTCTAGGGGTTTGAACCTTATCCTTTTGGTGGTTAGTACATGGAAGATATTTTGGGGGATTGGGTAAATGCATAGTTCTTCGGGAAGGCTTTATTTGGGAGTGGTTTCTTGCCATTGCTGTTTTTCTACTCCCCTCTGTATAAGGTTTTTTTTGGATTGCTTATAATAGACTTGATCGCCATCGTTATAGAAAGGGGGAAAAAAGAAGAAGTTCAGAAAGCCCTGGATTAATTTACCCAATGAAGAAGATGGAGGTACTAAAGTTGTGGAATGAATCCCAACAACCTACTAGCTGAGAGCTAGTCTACTTTTTATTGGAATCTATTTGATTTATTATTATTATTATTATTATTATTATTATTATTATATTCCATGCATAATGAGAGTTACATGTCCACAAAAAGGACCTTTTATAGGCTTGAGAAACAAAGAACCCTAGTGCAATGTGAAAGGACTGAAATGACCTCACTAATGAGGTTTCTTACTGATAGGCCATAAGTGGGGTTAATTTAGTCTTCTCCCCATCATTTTAAAACATAAACACAATGGATAGTTGAAAACTATCGTCTGCACCTATGGCAATGTGAGACCCACGTGTATGATCATGTGGGGCCCACCTTGGACCTCTTTCGGTTCATACATGCTAAGGACCCAGTTGCTTTCACACTCATAATGATGAAAAGCCTAACCCCTTTCCATGCTTCTCTCTCTCTCTCTCTCTCTCTCTCTCTCTCTCCCCCCCCCCCCCCCCCCCCCCCAATCGATGTGATCGGCCAATGGTGACTCTAACGCCCTCCCTATGGCAATTTTAGGCCCACGTGTACGATCATGTGGGGCCCACCTTGGACCTCTTTTGGTTCACACATGCTAAGGACCCAGTTGCTTCACGCTTAAAAAAGATGAAAAGCCTAACCCCTTTCCTATCATAGCCCTTTCCATGCTTCCTTGTGTTTGATTAGGCCTATTTGGTTGACTTTCAGCAGGTTAAGTTGAGTGACGCCATCCTTATTGAGGAATGGTTTGGTGCACCATTGAATACATATTAAAAACACAAAAATAGATTTTGGTGTTTTACATTTTTTCCTATGTTTCTAATAAAATTTCAAAATTTTTTGGTCTAAAAAAAGCTTCAGATTGGATTGATATGCCTACATTTTATTGTTTTTGTGCCTAGTTGATTTTCAAATTAACACGGTTAATTCTTAATCTTGATCATAGAGTTGCTTGGCTTATGTGGCCTTGGCTAATTGTGATTGGGGAATTCTTGAAATTGCTTTTGATCCATACTTGACAATGCATTTGCTGGGTAATTCCTGACTCGCACTGACATGCATTTTCGTAATTATAGCCCATAAGTATAGTTAACCATTTCTGTTGAGCTGTAGTCACCATCATGGTCGTATAAAGGGGTTATTTTACAACTGTATTGGCCATTATGTTAATGAAGAAGTCACCTTGTTACGCGATGCGGGGATGAATTGGTCCATTATGGAAAAAACAGGTTGTACCGGCGCAATTATGGGGGCTGATCCGAGCGTTATGAGCATTACAGGCCAATACTTGTCCTATTGACACCGTTATAGGCCAGTACTTGTCATATTGACACCGTTACAGGCCAACACGGTGATGTAGGCCCATGAACCACCACATAGCCCAACATGTGCTGATTTTGGATTGTTTATTTATGTACTTGGGGCTTAAATATCAAGATTTGCAATTTACTATTTGTGGAAAATATGGGAGCTGATTTAAAGATGTGATTAAAAATATTGGGAGATGTGATTGAAGATATGGTTGAAGAGTTGGAGGATTATTTCCTGCATTTGCTTTTACTAGTATTAGGCTTTTACCATCTTAGGTAGATCAGTGCAATTTGAAATCAATCTCTCAGTTGGGGGGATTTCCATTGAAGATTCATTTAGAGGGGGGATTAGATATGGTAGGCATTCCAAAAATTTGCAAGTATAAGTTTTTCTGAAGTATTGTAAGAAGAGGTTTGATATCAATAAAGTACTTCTCCCTCTCTGCTCAAATATTCTTGGGGGTGTACTCTTGTCCATTTCTTTGCAATTCGTGTGTTGAGATCTTATTGACTCAATAACCAGGTTGCACTATTTTGGTATTAGAGCGAGCAATTGTTGGGGAATTGTTGACACTAAATCATCTCCTAATGGCTTCAAAAGAGGTGGTGTAAGAAGAGTTTGTGCAAGCAATTCAATTGATCCATGCACTCATAGAGTGGGTACATTAACTCGCACATGTGGTAGGCAATCTCACTAATCAAGTGGAGGAGCTCCAGCGTGGAGGAAATCCAGATATCGAAGTCAGAGCACGTGGGCACGTAGGGAAAGGTCCTCACCAAGGTCCTAAGTTCTTAACCAACATATGTAGCCTTGGCTTATGGAGGCATGAATGATCGAATCCTTCGTTTGTTGAAACGTGATAGGGAACCTGGAATTGAAGTAGGAATTTTGAAAACGATGAAGAGATCCACAGAGTCAAAAGGAAAAGTTAACATTTGAAGCGATTGATGCATTAACGTTGGACCTACTTGAATTATCTAATGGATCAATTGATGGATTCACTGATAGTGACAATTACATTGATAGACATGCAAATTGGTACATTTGCAAAAGATGATTGTGGTGCGAATGTTATAGGATTGATGAAGAACTTTAAAGTTACAACAAACAAATTAGTATGCACAAAAGAGACATCATCTACAGTGGACTCTGCCAAAGGTTGGTCGAGCCAACGCTTAGGGTTGCACCACCAGATTCCACCATAGAAGAAGAAGATTCGTCGTAGAGGTAGTACAAGTCCTAAGGTTGAGATTGGTTTCCAACTCGAGGACAAGTTCTTTCAAAGCCAAGGAGAATTGATGTAGGCAGTAAGCTCATAGCCCACCACAGGGCCCAACTTGTGTTGATTTTGGACTGTTTATTTGTAAGTTTGGGGCCTAAATATTAAGACTTGCAATTAACTATTTGTGAAAAATATGGGGCTGATTTAAAGATGTGATTGAAGATATAAGGGCTAATTTGAAGATGTAATTGAAGATTTGGATAATTATTTCCTAACAGTGTTGTCATGCGCGACCGCATATACGCATACTCATATGCAAATCGCATACGCGGTGTATGCGATCACATATTGGCCATTATTATTATTATTATTTTTACAAAAAAAAAACACTTTTTTTCCCTATAAAAAGGCTTCCAAAGCTCCTCCATTTGCAATATTCTCACCCCAAACTCTCTTACTCTCTTCTTGTCTTACATTTCTTAATTCCAAGTAGTCTTAATTTCTCTCTATCTTACACTTCCTACTTCCAAGTGGTCTTTAATCTCTCTCTCTCTCTCTCTCTCTCTCTCTCTCTCTCTCTCTCTCTCTCTCTCTCTTCACATTCTCTCTCTTGGAAGTTGGAAGATCAGGATTCAATATATTTCTTACATACATTCTTCTAATTCTAATGTTTCTTTTCAAGGAAGATTCTAGTTCAAGTGTTCAACAAATACATTCAAGCACTCTCTCTCTCATACATATTACATTTCTATTTCATTCTCGGTCTCTCTTTCTCTGTATTCTCTCTACAATCTATATTACATACATAATACATTTTAAATATTTTTTCCCCTCTTTTTCTTACATTTTCCCCTCTTATATTTCCATTTTCTATAATTAATAATAAATAAATAGCTTCTTCATTTTGTTGTTACTTGTTACTTGTTACTTCACTCCTTGTTAAATGTTATTTGTTAACTATATTGTTGAATGTTGATGACTTTGTTTAATTCATTTTATTTCACTCAAATGTATTTTAAATATGTAAAATTAGTTATCTATTTTCTTCAGAAAGATCCCCTTAATTTCTTATATATATGTTTTACATTTCTCCCTTTTTTTTTTTTAAAACTTTATTTTTTTAAATTTTCGAGGAAAAAAACAAATACGTGGTCACATATGCAATTGTGTGCATATGCGCACAAATTTCCCCTATTTCTTTTTTAGTTTCTTTTAAAATTTTCGAGGAAAAAACAACAAATATGCGGTCGCAAATGCGATCACACACGATCACACTTTTACTATTATTAGGCTTTTACAATCTTAGGTAGATTAGATTGTTTTGAAATAAAGTATGATTGATTTGAAATTGATTGTGACTGATTTGAAATCAATCTCATGTCCATTTCTCTGCTATTCGGTTGTCGAGATTTCATTGACTCGATAATTGGGTTGCACCATACGACCATAGAAGTCCATTATGGAAGTTTTTGTTTTCAAAATTTCTCTTGATTTTCCATGTCTTTATTCATTCAACCATGAAGAAAGCTTAGAAACTAATTTTAAATTAGATCTAGGCCTACTTTGAGGATCCAACACAAAATTTGTGTGAAATTCAATGAATCGAAGTGGAGTGCACCATATAGGGAAATATCGGAAGAAGGGGTAAATAATCACTTATTATTATTATTTTTTTTTGTCACGGTCTCTAATCCACTAGATCATGCTAGATTTGTGTTCGAATAGGGCCTATGTGGTCAATTTTTAGCAGGTTAAGATGACACTGCCTTAGAGACAACATTGTTACCAAAGAATGCCCTGTTACACCAAATACAAGTCCAAGACAAAAAAGTAAAAAATAAAAAAAGAAAAAGAATACATATTTAGAATCCTCATTTTTTAAAATAGAAATTTACCAATATTTTTTGGATTTTTTTTTTTCAATAAAAGATTTTGTCTGTTTCATGATTGTATTGGGCCAATACGGGGTCTCTATTGGATGACCAAGTCTGTATCATATCAAACAACAAGCCACCAACCAATACCGTTATTCATACCTTGGTCACCATTCACTCCTCCAAGTCATATTTCAAGCTCTTCTCATCAGTTTGAATAGTAAAATGTGGACGTACTGACACCACTTATTGATCCATAAACAAAGGATGCCACTTATCTATGGAGTCTACCATCTTAAGCATTTCTTTTCATTAGTAGAGTGAGTAGCATCTAGTAGTTAAGGGGTTGGTGGGGCATGACGCTTTTGGCATGTTGACATGTGAGTTTTGTTGGTAATCTTGTATTGGCGGTTTCTTTGCTATTTTGAGTAGCCAGGTACTCGGTCATGGCCTTTTGATGTGTGTGGGCTCACACTTAGCTATCCCCCTGGTAATTGCCCCTTCTAAGAATATTGCTAGGTGAAATTAGGTGAATTGAGGCCATTGCTACCATCTGGTTGTTGGGGACCAGGTTAAACTTCTTGAACAATGATGCAGGACATGAAATTCAAGTATGATGTGCAAGATTTTTAGGCATTAGATCACACTAGTTCAGAAACAATTACACAAAATTCCACATCCCACACAAAAGTTCAAACACTCAATCAAGGAAAATCTTACGCGGATCCAGGCCTACACATGCTAGGGCCGGATCAATCAAAATTATAGACCAAACAAGAATCAAAGGAAGGTAAATTCATCCATACGTGCCCAAACTTATTCCCCCAATCCAAGGGATTTAGAAATTTCAATTCAGGGAACCCTAAGGTTGAAGAAAGGGCATAAAATTGGGGATTTGAGTAATTTAGGGTTAGGTTTAGAGATTTTGGGTGAAAGAGGAGTAAAAGAGAGGAGAGAGACGAACCAGAGAAGTACCGCACGTATGGACAATAACAATGGCCTATACGCACGTGCGTGTGATCCTGGCCGCACATGTGTGAGGCCCACTATTTAAAAAAAAAGCTACTTGGCCCTGGTCGGCTAGGGATGGACTCCAAAACCCTCAAACCTCAACTCGATTCGACGCACGGTTTGTGCGTGGTACTCCGCCGAAGTTTCATCCCTCCTGCAGGGCCAGATTCTGAAAATTTGCTGTAGAGAGAAAAACGCATGCAAATATTGATGGATTTGCAGATGGAATGCTTGTAAGAGAAGAGAAATATGGATGGAAGAAGGCGGGGGTGAATCGGGATAGGTGTGGCTTCGCACCACGGTAGTTAGCCCTTCGAGGAAGGGAGGGTTTCGCACCCAATTGAATCTCTACAACTCAGAAATTTAGAGGAGCAGAAAAACGCAATAATTTTATTAATCTTCATTGAATGAAAAAGACTACAAGGGGTGCCTATTTATAATAAAACCCTATACCCCAAAACTCGCGCCATGTGCGCAACTATTACTTGGCGTCGAAGTAATAAAAAATAATAACTAATCAAAACAATCTAAACTATCCATGATATTCTCAATAATAATAATAAGAAAAATCCAAAGTACTAGATTAATTAGAATAGTGGGCCACGATCATGAGAACCCATAGTGGGATTCACATGACTATCGGGTTCACTCCAATAAACCAAAACGCAGCCCTCTAACTAGGAGGCCCTCCCTGGATGTCGTCATCGATCTAGATCGATGGTGGGACCCTCCTCTTCTTTGCGTACCGGGGAGGGGGGGGGGGGGACGTCCCCATCAAACTACTAGCTTAGTATGCCCATCCAGCAGGATCATGTTCCTTAAGTGATAATTGTTTATCTTCGGGTATAGGATCACTTTTTCATATTATCTTACAGATCTCCTTCAGTGTTTCGAGGATTTGAGACGGGGTCTATTCATTGGGATTGATCCTTTCCTCCTAGTCTTTATCCTAGCCTCCATAGCCATATTGGTTCACAACTACACACTATCACGAGCGAAAGAGGGTTACAGGGAGTGGTGTTGGATGTATTGATAATATCAGTCGATATATCAGCTGATATTATGTCTTGCAAGTGTGCTGTAAGGAATCCACAGGTATTAAGTACCTTTTGTGGGCACAACATATTGTTGTTTGTTTGCAATATTGCATTAATATCAGTTTTAGGATGCTGTTCATCTGGCCTTCATGAAATGGTGGTGATGGGTCCACATGCAATATATGATGTGTCTGAATACAAATTCCTGTAAATCACTGAAATTTGTGTGAAACTTGAAAGCAAAACAGAAAAGAGAAAACCCATTTATTCAATTTTTGGGGCAATATTTGTGTGTCCATTTCCTGTAAATCAGTAAAGTATGAGTGAAAGGCAATTTTCTATTCAATTTTGTAACAAGTGAAGGATGCTGGGTTGTATTTTTTACTGTATGATTTGCAGCTTCTTAATAAAACTAATTTCTTCACTCTTCAAAAAATAAAATAAAATGTGTGTCAATTCCCTGTAAACAGTGAAATTTGAGTGAAAGTTAAAACAAAATGGAAAAGCCCCCATTTATTCAATTTTTTGGGGAAGTCATCTCTAGTAAGATACTAAAGAGGAAGGCTAAGCCCTGAGTGGCTGCACTAGAGGTCCATGCATCTTGAAGGAAATCTCTAAATTCTAAATTTGGCAATGTATTTGGAGGGGTTGGCAAGGCCCCTAAGGATGGTTTGCAGTTCCCAGTGGAATCAGTTTTTAGGCTATATACGGGTGGGGGAGTCCTCACTCAAAGATTTTCCAGATTATACCAGTTCTTCTCCAAATACATAAATATCAAGTAACATTACATAAAGGGATGCCTCTCCCTTCCATAAGTAACATTACATAAATATGAATCGCTGAGCCAATCATATTCACAAGATCCACATCCACAACTCCCTCCATGAGGATCCCTCGCAGGTTAGGGATTCAACAGTTGATTTCTATGGGTGACAATTTCTGAAGACTATCGCTTGATTGCCTTAAGTATATCTATATCATGCTTCATGGTGCATTGGTGCTGTGTGGCTCTAGTGAGATTTCGAAGAGGTAGGAGAAGTGCTTTGGGAGATGGATAAAGATAAAGCCCTTGGACTGGATCAGTGTTTCCATATAATTTTTTCAAGCTTGCTGGGATTTTATTAAATTGGATTTGATGAGTTTTTTCAAAGAATTTATGATTGAGCTATCATGAGTAGGTGGCTTAATACTCTCTTCATTACCCTTATCCCCAAGGTTGTGGACACTTCAGAAATGAAAGAATAGAGACCAACAAGACCCGTTGTGGGGGTTTGTAAGACCCTTACAAAAACATTGTTTGTGAGACCCAAGGAGGTACTTAGATTGGTTGTTCCTCCCTGCCAAGGTGCATTCGTAAAGAAATCTTTTGGATGGCATTCTTGTGGCAAACAAATGCGTTAACTCAAGACTTAAGGAGAGCTAGGTTGCTATATAAAGTCGACATGGAAAATGCTTATGATCATATTAATGGGGACTATGTACTGGATGTGCAGGATGGGATTCTGGAACAAATGGATCTGGATGGATTGAGGACATTTCGCTGCATCCGAATGTATTTTGGTCAATGGTTATTCCCTATGTGCTTATTTCCTGGTTCCAGATTAAGGGGACCTGCTAGGAGGTCTTCTCAAGTCCAAGTGGCAGTGGAGATGTTAGCTAGGTCTCAGATCCGAGTGGGGTTTAATGCAGGGTCATTTTCACACCGGGCTCGAGTGGGGTCGCCCGTGGGATGCAGGGGCACACTCGGGGTGGGCAGGGCCCACGGAGAGGTCTCGTGTTCTAGATTCCTCATCGGGGGTGATAAATGCGCATTTCACACCGGGCTCGAGTGGGGTAGCTTGCGGGATGCGGGGACACACTCGGGGTGAGCGGCCCGTGTGAGGCGGTACCCATGTGATTTGGGGCCTATGAGGGGGGTTCGGCCGAGGTCCTAACCCATGAGATGTGGGGCTTGGGCTATGAGATAAAGGGATTAATTCGCCATGCTCTAATAGTTCGAGCTTTTAGAGCAAGTGGTTAATTGTCTTGTATCAAATTGGTATCAAAGTAGGAGGTCTCGTGTTTGAGACTCCTTACCGGGGGTGATTAATGCAGTGGCATTTTCACACTGGGCTCCAGTGGGGTTGCCTGTGGGATGCAGGGGCACACTTGGGGTGGGTGGGGCCCACGGGGGAGGTCTCGTGCTCGAGACTCCTCACCGGGGGTGATTAATGTGCATTTCACACCGGGGCTCGAGTGGGGTAGCCTGTGGGATGTGGGGACAAACTCGGGGTGGGTGGCTCGTGTGAGGCGGTACCCATGTGATATGGGGCCCACAAGGGGGGTTCGGTCGAGGTCCTAACCCATGAGAGGTAGGGCCCGGGCTATGAGATAAAGGGATTAATTCGCCATGCTCTAACAATTCGAGCTTTTAGAGCAAGTGGTTAATTGTCCTGCATTAGGGTTGGCAGATGGTCTTCTCAGGTCCATCAGTTTTGTGGGGAGAGGGAGCGGTCTGTTGCTTTCGTGGGAGTAATTGCCAATGAAATAGAGAAATGAAACAGGGAGGGAGAGTAAATGGAAAAGGCAAGCATGTTTTTGGATGTTGACCCTCTCTCTAAGGAACGAAGAAGACAGAGGCTCGAACCTTTGGGAGAGACGGTTCCTTGCAAAGGGGCGTAGTAACTGGTAACTTGGTCCTGTGAGAAAAACTCCTTCCCAAGAACATTGTGGGGTTGTCATTCCTAGTGCCAGAAGGTTTAAGGAAGTCTTTGGCTAGATGACCTCTCCCCGTCTCCCCCAAACAGTGCCATTAAAAAAAAAAGGACGATGAGGTGATAGTTCCATTTCTTCATCAGAAGACGAGGCAATAGTTCCCTCTGAAGGCACATTTTCCTTGATTTCTGGAATGGTACATGAAGCAATCCTAGATCAACCTTGGGTTCTTTTGAAAATAATTAAAAAGTACCTCCATTGGATTTTCAATTTTCTGCACAATGTATTCTGCTCAATAGAAGCTCCCGAAGACGTTGATCAGAAGTGAGTGTGTTTTTTACATGTAGAAACAAGGGAGACTTTGATACTCTGGTTGTCTGATGGATGATACATGGAGACGTTCAAATTGCATACTTTGAAATTGAAGATGTGGCATACAAGTCAAATTAAGCTGTCCAATTTATGGGTCTAAGTTGGGATGTATCAGGAACCAGAAATTACATGTATTTGATTATCCGACTAATTGAATTAGTGGACATCTATTGATCGGTTAAGGATGGGAAAAATAAAATAAAATAAATCCAATGGTCCTATTTCAACAAATAAGTGTTTTTGAATCAGAGGTTATGATTGGTCAACCAATCTAATTTTGGGACTGGGTTACCGGGAGTGGGTTTCACAATTTAGTCAATTTAATTTGAGTTAGTGTATGCCGTGTGTACTATTTCTGAGTTGCTTGCATATCAAGTGTCATGCTCTGCCAAAGTAGCAAATAACTTTGCTAAAACAAACCTTTAGATGGTGTTGTTGAAGTTAATCAAGATAAATATATGGTTTGGGATTCTTTTGGACTAGGTGATTTGGGACAAGGCAGCACTGGTAACATGTCAGCTTGGGATGCATTGTATTTGGCTATTTTTTGAAGGTTAAACACCATTTGATGTTATTTATTTATTTTATTTTTTATTTTTTATAAAATTACTGGAAGTACATCACATCATGGTAGGGTAATGTTTTACGGTTCAATGAGTAGTCCACTTGATTGGATGTTTAAGAGATCATCTATGGTTAGTCTCTTCACAAATTATGATATTAATCTCCTGTCATGCTTTTCTTTCATCTTGATATGAGTGGGGGACTTATGTTCTCCTTTGTTATGAAGTTTGTCATACAAAGTCATTTATCATTCACTCTCTCTGTATATCCCACATTTGTGGCAAACAATAATAAGGGCCCATTTGGACACAACTGCAATAAAAAGGGTCTGTTTGGACACAACTGCTGGATGAGTGAGTTTCTGTGAAAAGGGGTTTCCTGCATGCTCTGCAAAAGGGGTTTCTTGCCTGCGTTGTTGGTCTACTTGCTCACAACCAATCCAATTGTTTTTTTTTTTGGGGAGTGGGCTTTTCAGTACCTATTTTGTCAAGTCGGGATCAGCGGGGGTGTGCGGAAGTGCATCCAAATGCACAACATAGACTGCAGTTTGGCTCAAAACAGTGTTTAGGCATTAAAAGCCCCTTTTGAGGGAGCATCCAAACACAACTAAACTTTGTGAATTTTGAAAAGAGGGCTGTATCTCTTTGCTTTGAGAGAGTAATACAAGAACATTAGGTTAGTCCAAATCATGGTTAAAGGACTTGGCAACTTGGACCGACATGTCTGGTCTCAAGTTGAGTCGAGTCGAGTTGACATGCTGAGTGACTCATGGTGTTGAACTAGATCATGCCTGACAGATTCCAAGTCGTAAAACCTGGGTTCCAAGGGCCTTTGTCCTCGCTATAGGGTTGCTTACCTCACCCGAAGTAGTCATCTCAGTCTCTGCTTCAACTGCTACTCGGACATGGCCTTCTAATATTTCGTTTTGTAGCGTGGCCTACTAATAGTTTGTTTTGTTGTGCCAAAGAGCCTACGGCTTTATATTCATCTATTTTCTGTTTGTTTTTGTTTGAGCGGTTCGAGTCCTTGGTTTTGGCTCATGTGAAATCATGCTTCTACTATCATATTATTACAAATCGGTGTTTGTTGAAGGTTTATAAAATGAATTGCCATCTTGTATAGGCACACGGGGATGACACAAAATTGGATTTCATGATGAAATGTTGAAGACCAATTGCTCCAGTCTATCAGTCGAGTCAGGATGCCAGAGTAGAAATTCCTCTCTGCTCGAGTTTGATTGAGCCTCACCACAACATATTTTGAAGTAATCTTTTAGCAACACATTATTCACATCCATACCAAACAGGTGCGGAGAATTCGGCATGCATGGACAACTTATGCGCCCTATAATGCATACTGCAGGATTTGTTAACAGATGGAGAACACATACAAGATGCTTGAAATGAGGAAGCAGTCAGGACTAGCAATGTTCTTTCCTGGTGAGTCATGTACTTTGTAGGAAATGTCTTAGGTTGCCTTTTGTTTGTTCAGTTAATGTGTGATTCACTGCTTTTTGAAAATTATTTTCTGGTCTCTTCTTTAATCTTTACCAGAAAAAAAAATAATCCAGAGATCTGCCGGATGGGCAGCTAGGATCTAATTGCACTGGATCACCACACACACACGTCATGTACTCTTATCAAGATGTGACGGCAATGTTTGGTTAGTTTCGGAATATATCTTGGAAGCATTTTGCAGTGGGATATGATTAAATGGTGTGGGGACCACTGTGATATGTTGATGACATCCAATTCATCCATCAAATGCGCCTAGCTTGTTTGGCAAGTGCCCAAAAATCAGTCCAATCCAAAACTGAGGTGGGATGCATGGTAGGAAACGGTTCAGGGTTGACATGTGCCAGTGATCCAAGTTGGGCCCAACGGAGTGTCGAAATAGCTCGACGGCTGTGGGGTCCCTTCATATTGGGCAGATGCTTTAGGTGAATGGGTTGTATGAAACATACACTGCACGGGGGCTCTCCACGGGAATCAAGGGTGGGTGCCCCCCCTCAACTGCTTTCCTATCATGTCGCCCACGCCATGATTTTTGGGTCCCAATCCCAAACGAGTGGTGATGCATCTGATTTTTGGAGTGGATGTCATCAGAACATCATAGTGGGAGCTACAAATGTTTTTTACGAAAGCCTTTTTGCATTGAATTATTTCCCTCTTGCAGCATGGTTTTAAAGCTTCAGCTAAAACCGGGAAGTATTGTCTTATATGAACCGGTTTCAGTCGTAAAGGATACTGCTGGGCCCGGAATGGGGCAGTAGGATACTCTTTCCATGGTGAATGGTATAACCTATTGGACAATTTTCAGCTAGCGCCAGTTATATTGAGTGATCCGAACTGTTGATCTTATTATATACGCCACTTTGCATGGCACATGTGCAAAAAATCTCCCATGTTTCAGTAGAAAAAAAATGCAATGGGGCCAGATGTTCAGCTAATAAAAAGCCAAATATTCTATACGAGGATCTGGAGATTTTCGGTGCATTGGGCCATCCATGGCGATTCCCATCATATGGATGTCTTGAAACAGAGGCCCACTTGAAAAAAAAGAAATTATGAACGTACATTGCAGTGGTTCGGATAGCTTGGCCTATAAGCCGTACATCTCTAGGTTCCCTTTTGATTTTGCAGAACAATGCCATATGCTTACTTTTTAGTCTTCCTGTCAGTCTGTTCTATTTATCAGGTGAGCCAGGATATCAAAACAATGGATGGTCTTCATGATCATGCCCCGTGGGTTAAAAAAAATGTTTGTGCTGGGGTGGCCCGTTTGGCTTGGATGGACCTGGGCCCGACCCAGGGGTTTTATACTATATATATATATATATATATATATATATATAGGCATGCTCACCTAAGCACGTGCGTACCTTTGCACACGTGTCATGGGTGTCGAATCCGAACGGTCTATAAGATGCGGAATCCCATGAAACCTTAGCTAGTGAATTTTCACCCTGATCTAAGATTCTGGTGGGCCCTAGCAAAGAGAAATTCAAATCAAGGGAAGAAATTGTTTGCATTTTTCATGGCCCACAGAAGTTATGGATCAAAGTAAAAATTCGTACTAGGGGGTTTTATGAGGTTCTGCTTCATGTGGACCGTTCAGATTTGTGAGATTCATCAGATATGATGACTTCTCTAAAAAGTTTGTATGTAGCACGTACTAACTACGAAGTGGTTCGCAAGTGAGCGTTTTCGTGCGCGTGTATATATATATATATATATATATATATATATATATATATATATATATATATATAGGGGTGTACACGATCCTAGCTTGCTCGACTCGACTAAAAAAAGCGTAGTTTGAGCCGAGCCGAGTCGAGCAGATTTTTTTGAGCTCGAAAATGAGTTCAAGCTGAGTTCAAGTAGGCCCCAGCTCGACTCAACTCGGATCCAATCCAACTCGAATCGAACTTGGATCGAACCAGTTCGTTGACTCGGTTACTTTGCCATTGATGTTGCTCACCAACTGTTTGATAAAATGACTCAACGAAATGCGGTTGATGGCAAGGAAGGTATGTACATGAAACAAATACCCTTTTTCTCTTTGTTTTTCTTGATTTTTATGTTGCTTAGAAGGTGTTTGACAAAATACGTGTAAAACCATTGCCTCTGTTTGTAAAATAGTGGGATTTTGAAGTTGCAGTTCAAGTATTTGTGGAAATGCTTTAATGGCGAACTCGGCTCGATCTTGGCTCGAACTCGGCCTGAGCTGCTGATCAAACCGAGCCGAGCTGGTCAGTCAAGCTCAAGGACCGAGCTGAGTTCGAGCTGAGGCCAGCTGATTTGATTGAGTCGAACCGAGTCAAGCTGGCCTCATCCAAGTGGGACACATGCAATGAATGGGCTGCATCTGTGAACCACATCTCGGTGGGCCCAATAAATGATTATGAATGTTTTAATGAGAGGGTAACCCCTCTCAAGTTTTGTATGTGGTGTGGCCCACCCAAGTCATGGATTGACTTGATTTTTAAGCCCGTGGCCACCATAGAATGGTGCATCTGATTGCTGGGGTAGATGTTCGACGCACATCACGGTGGGGATAGTACCTATTATATATATATATATATATATATATATATATATATATATATATATATATATATATATATATATATATATATATGGGAAAAGGTACTATGCGCTTAAGTGTAAAGCGGTCGTCCGTGAGGTCGAGTTGGGGTGGGCCTCACCGTGATTCCGTTCGAAGATCCACACCGTCCACCAGATGCACTGTCCCATTTTTGGCCTGGACGGCCCAAAATCATCCGTCCACCGTGATCAGGTGGGCCATACCATCTGAAAACATAAGTATACAAGCAAAAACATGTAAAAGCACTTGGTGGGCCCCACCTGAGATGTGGATACCACCTGAAAAGTGGTTTAAAATTACTTTCAAGTGGGACACACATGATGGACGGTTTTGATCATGAAGAAACCTCTCGAAAGGCCCCCACAACTGGTTTTGAATGTTTCAATGGTGCACGGCCCCTCTCCACTTCTGTACGTGGTGTGGCCCACAAAAGTCACGGATTGAGGTGATTTTCAGCCGTGTGGGCCCCACCTGGGATGGTGCATCTGACTGAGGGGGTAGATGTTCGAACGGCATCACGGTGGGCCCCACACCAACTCGACCTCATGGACGACCGTATGCGCTCGAGCGCATAGTACCTTTTCCCTATATATATATATATATATATATATATATATATATATAAGGTGCACGTGTTTGATATTTGGGTTGTTCATCAGGTGAGTCCCATGATCGTTCGTTTCATTATTTTGGTTTTATTTTGCACATGTATAACCCACCTGATGAGTGGACGGGACCTATTTTTGGGCAACTATGTATGTGCCAATTGCTACACCTGTTTCGGTAGGGATGGGGGGTAATTAGAATTAGAATTAGAATGCTAGGGGAGTTATTTGATACTCTGGCAGAGTATGACCTGTGATATACAGGCAATCAGAAATTTCGGTTGGATGATTCTGACCTCTAATTCGTGTACACGTGTTTGTTGGAACAAGACCATAATCATAATTTCAAACGGTAATGGATATTCACTGCCCATCCCGTGGGACAATCGAATGGTTAGAATCGTCCAACCAGTGTACTGTGGGCCCGAAACAGTGGGCTGGACCGAATGGACAGTCATACATTGATTGATCAGATGGGGCACTTTTCTAAACTTACATTTACTATGAATGTTATTGTGTTCCACGTAAGTGATCGTGATCCACATCGCTCTCTTGCAATCCTACGATTCATTCTCTCCGATTTTACCAATTTTCTTTTCGGACACGTCTAACTGGCCCCACCATATGTTGTATATGTAAATCCACTCCGTTCAGCAGCTTAGAATCCTTATTTGAATCGCACATGCAAAAAATCAGTACGATAGAGAACTCACATGGGCCTCACCAATGGGAACGATGTAAAATTACTCCTAAAACCACTTAAGTTCAGGCGCTGTGGCCCGGCCTAGTTTTGGATCAGGCTGATTTATTGGACGGATAAGATTGCTTGATCAAAACAATTTTAGAGGTGATGTAACAACCCATTTTTTTAGGAACCAACCCCACCGTCCGCGAGTGTGGCCCACCCGAGTTTTGGATCAGCCCCATTTTTGGCCTTATATCCTCTCATGGCTAGGCCAAGATGATGGACGGAGTAGATTTATATCATCGTTAGTAGGACCCACCATATCTAAAAATTAAAAATTTTAATATATATATATATATATATATATATATATATATATATATATATATATATATATATATATATCTTCCGCGCATCGAGTAAACCATTTTCTCTATTCTTTCTCTCTTTTCATACGGTAATGGGCGCCGAACCCTCCCACTATATGAAACCGTCCCATAATCCCCACTCTTCTATTTCATTACGCACCCCTTTATTAAAAAAAGAAGAAGAAAAAAACGAAGGAAACAACCAAATTAAAAATAGAGAAAGGGAGAGACAGCTCTGTAGATCAAGAGAGAGAGATTAGAGCGGGGCCGGATCATTAGACTTTTAAGGTAGGTGATCTTATCCTGAAGTTTATCATTTTTAGTTATTTATTATAAAATTTATTCCCAAAATTTTAATAGGAATATTATTGCAGTTGATTATTATATGGGTAAGTCTATTCATTTATGAATTTTCTATTTATATATATGTTTCTGAGATTTAATTTTGAAATAATTTTCTTAGAAATAGAATTATCAAAATGATGTTGTGTATATATATATATATATATATATATATAGATATTTGAAATTTAATATTAATTTAATTTTATAATATAATGATATTTATTCTAACATCAATTCTGAAATTTAGTTTTAGGTATAATAAATTAAATTCATTAAATTTAAATTTTAATTCTGAGTTAGACTACCTGATTTAAATTCTGTTTGATTAGAGTAAATATTAATTGTTTTATTTCTGTTTTTTGAAAGAAAGAGAAAAATATATATATAAATAAAATAAAATAGATTTACAGAATAAAATAAATAATTTATCTAAGTTTATATTTTAATTTAGAAATTCTATATATAAAAAATATTTGTTAACATTAAAATTAAAATGAGTTATTCCTAAAATTTAAAATTCATTTATATAAAGGTAAATTATTAAAAATAGAATATGTTCAAATTAAGTTATGAATTTTTAAGTCAGATGTATTATAATATATGCAAATAGATTTTATTATTTTATATCAGAATTGTTGAATTTAACTCAGAATTATTTTTAGTAAAAAAATAGAATTAATAACTTAAATTAAATTATAAATTTTAAGCCTTGTTTAATATATGTACTTAATTTCATAAGTAATAATTAATTTAATTAAATTAATCTAGATTGAGTTAAATTTTAAATATTTAAATGATTTATTAATTTAATTTAAAGTAAAGTGGTTTCAATTAAATTATTGTTTCAATCAAGAAATTAAATTGAAAATTTAATTTTTTAGAGTTTGAGAATTAATATTAATTATATTAATTGAGAATTAAAAATTATTATTATTATTATTATTATTGATGTTGTAAGAATTAAATTAATGTAAATCTAAATTTAAAGTGACTTTGAAGGCTTTAAAAATAATTAATTATAATTCAAAATTTTAGTTATTTGGTAAGTATTATGAACTCTGACTTGGTATGATTTCTTAAATTAATTAAGCCGAAATTTAATATGATATTAATTCAAACTTCAAATTATTATTCTAATTTAAACTCTTGTTTAAGTTATAAAAATATAATAATAATAATAATAATAATAATAATAATAATAATAATAATAATAATAATTTTAATATAAGGTATAACAAAACTTTTATAAATTAATAAATAGGAATTTAAATTTCGAATAAAATAATTTATTTACATTACAAATAAGTAAATAAATTCAAAATTTAAATTTTGAGACAAAATTGGTATTCCAGCATGTTCAGGAGTTTCTTGTAAATTTTCAAGCACTATTATAGAAAACAACTCGATATTTTAACAAATTTCAGAAACTAAATTTTAATAACATCGAATTTATGCACCTCGTATAAAACCTGTATTATAGTGTAGAAATTTGATTTATTAAATTATTATTTATTTATTTTTGTTGATTTTAAAATTGTTCATGTTATTCATGCTTCTCTATTGATTATTTAATTGTAAAAAAAAAAAAAAGTTGTATTAGCAAGTAGGGCGATCGTGTTCCTTGGGTGAAAGACCCTAAAGCTAGCAAATAGGGCAATCGTGTCTCTTAAGTGAGAGACCCTAAAGCGAGGAAGTATGGTAATTGTGTCCCTTGTGTGAAAGACCCTATAACCCACTGGATCCTTTGGAGTCTCCTTTCTGTACGGCGTATGAGTACAATTGTGTGCGCGGACATACGTCAGAGGTACAACTGGAGTAGTAATTTGACCAGCTAACGTATAAATGGGTCCATCACCATGAGTTACCAGTGCGTGCCTGTTAATGCAACATGACCATCCACTTGGGTACGGTGTTATAAGAAATGATATAATTATTATGAGAATTTATGAAAATTATCACATGCATCATATTTTCACATTTCTGTTGCTTAAATTCATTATCCGTGTTCTATTTTCCTCCATTATTTAAAAAAAATGATATTATCTGAACATGTTAAATTTTAGGTAAGAAATGATCCTACTTGGCTGTTATGCTCATCCTACTAAAAAATGCACAGGCGTATAGCTGAAATACTACGAGCAGGCGAGCCTTTACTATTAGTTTTATTTTTTTTTTCTAGAAAATTAAGTTTAGTTTAAATTCAATTCAGTTTTTGTTATCTAGGTTTAGTTTATATTTCAAATTTCGACATAGAAAAAATATATCAAGAGAGTTGAATGTAATAAACATTTCAACAGTATTTTCTTTTAGATGATGTTGAATATTTATTAAATTTGATTGAATCACGTGGATTATAATAAATATCATTATATTATAACTCACGATCCTTGGGATTCGAGTCTCGAATACTTTATTCAGGTATCCGAATTTCGGGACGTGACATGTGCCCCATCTTCAATCGGCCAAGCAATTAGGATGGTATGTATAGCCGTAAATGGCCCAGAGACTCACTGCCATAATCCAATCCGTTCGCTAGGTTTGTTACATATTTTTCATGGGCTAATGAAGAAATCCCATTGATCAGATGTGTCAATTGATCTTGAAGTTGGCCTTCATTTTATAGCCATTGGTTTTTGTAAGTCATGGATGGAATGTAATAATTATGATTTGATTGCATGATAAAAGGCGTGCTTTAGAATAATCCATCATGGTCCCAGAAAATGGATGCCTCAAAATAGTTGATGGGACCTGTTTGTATGAAGGCAATCTAACCGTCCATTTTATATGCTACTGATCATATGCTTAGAATTGTCTCACCGGTGTGATTTTCGTATGATAGCCCCCCAATTTTATGCCAACCTAATGAACGGCCTGGATTGATAGATAGGAATGTTCAAGTGGGCCATTGCAACTAACAGCACTAGATTACTTTCAAATAAATTACCCAATGGGACTTATCAAAGATCCTTCTGATTATAAAATAGCTTGTTCTCTTGGTCGGAATTGATTAGGGGTTGTTGGATCTTGACTTTTTATTTTATTTTATTTATGTTTATCGGCGGAAGTGATTTTAAAAAGGGAATTTCATAAAACACTACCTAAATGTTATACAATTTATATTCCAATACCATTTCAAACATATTTTCGGTTGAATTGTCTCATTAAGCTTCACTAAGCTACTTTTGTTAAATTTTGCCAACTTAAGTTAGATTAAGTGAGATATTTTTCATAAATAAATAATTTGCATTCCCTTTAAATAGCAAAAGCCCTTAACTAGAGCGACACATTTATCCTTGGAGTTTGGCTGAGGTAGACAACCCACTAAAGTGGTCTTTATAAATGAAGAGTGCCTTAACTATTGGATTTGTTGGACTTATCAAGATGCATGTGTAATAAGTGCTTTATTTATCTATTGCGCCGGCTTATATTATGATATGTGGTAAAAAATTAAATAAATTTATGATTATTTGATCTACACTACAAAAAAAAGTGAAATTGAATACCGCCATTCAAACTTTCTTGCATCTCACATAAGTTTTGAATCAGATTGATATACTCGTTTTCTCTTCATCCCTGTGGTAATGACCTCATGAATGAGTTGGATTGCATATAAACACTAGGTGGGCCCTAGTAAGGTTATGAATGGAGAGTGTTTCCGATCACAATGTTTTCTATGATGTGGCATACTTCAGTTTTGGATCTCCCTCAATTTTTCATGTTATGTCCTAACATAAGGTTGTGAAACTAATGAACATACTGGATGTCACACATCCGCCATGGTTGGCTCTACAAAGTATGCATTATTTCCTCTTGTTAATGTTATTAACTTAGAAGAGAGAGGAGAGGAAAATTCTTGGAAGACATGAGTTATTGTGAGAAAATCCCCATGGGGCCATCGCAATGTCCATGTGAAATCCACTTCATTCTTTAGTTTCTCACAGGCATGTTACTATGTGATGTCACAAATGCATTATGGTCAACATCCTATTTCATGTGGTGTATATATAACCCTATTTCATTAGAAGGGCAATTTCATCTCACACACACGCGTATATTGGTGGGCCTCTTGCTTAAAACTCAAGTTAATCCATGACTTGTGTGGGCTACACCACATATAAAAGTTGAGAGGGGTTATCCTCCAATTAAAACATTCATAATCATTTGTTCCGCCCACCAAGGTGTGGTTCACAAATCTTGCCAGTCCATTATGTGTGTCCCACTTGGAAGAGTGGTCAGACCAAGTTTCAGACGCATCAAAATTTTAGGTGGGCCCCACCAAGTGCTTTTATATGTTTTAGGCATGTCTTTACATTATTTTAGATGGTATGGCTCACCTGAGTTCCTTATACGACTAATTTTCGGAATATCCCATCATTTAAAGGGGACCCATCAAATGCACGGTGTTGATGTTCAACACGCATCACGGTGGGGCCTACACAGCTCGACCTCATGGGAAGTTCCCATGAGCTCGACCGCATAGAACCATTTCATCTAACTCAGAAAAATGTAGGTTGATGTAACTTAATAAGGTAGTTTAATAAAAACATGATAAAAGGTACTGAAATATCAATTTTATAAACATTAGGTACTATTCTATAAAATTTTCTTTTAAAAATAACATTTGAAGGGGGCTCAGTTGTTGAGTTTGAGGTGATTAGGCCAACTTACGATGACGGCTGATGATGTTTTATTTGACAATTAAACTTAACTTATAAGGTCCAACGGAATGACGGACCGTTCGAGGCCTTTTATCTAGTAATTGCAAGATTACGTAGAGATTTCCTTCAAACACATTTGTTAATTTCACATACGTAAAACCATGTATTATTTGTCTATCCTTTTTTTTTAAAATTTTATTTAAGAGAATCTCTAAATATCCCATCTTAGATGATGAGATTGAGAGTCTTTATATATTATCCTCCTTAGCATATTTCACCCATGAAATATGGTGCTCTCACGGGAAAGTTATATTGCTCTTAGTTGCATGGGGACACTTACTTAATTTGTTAATCTAGGCCGTTCATTAGGTCCAAAATGCATTTCATGGGTTTCCATGCAAATATAAATTTAATCTGATAAATATTAACCGTTTGATTGATGGCCTTAGTTTACACGGTTAGGATTGTTTACACGAAAATAGGTCTAGTCAAAGATTTGATCCATCTATTTGTTAGAGTTCGTCATGGATTGCTTATGATTCTGAAGAATCACTTTTAGGCAATCATGACCATCCCATCCGTGGCTTGGGAAATGGATGGTTATAGAAATTAAGGCCAAATCGAGGATGGATTGGATCACCTTATCATTGAAATATTTGTATCTTTTATCTCATGGAATGTGTCCTGGACTTAATGGATGGTTCAGATTCATCAGTTGCACCGTTGAAGTGAATTCATGCAACTAGGAGCAGTATAATTCAGAGTTCTCTAGAGCACCGGAGAATTTCTCTTTTATCATATATTTACTCAATTCTCGCAAAGGTATTTCATGAGGAATTAAAGGATCCGAAACCCGAAAGGCTTTGCCAACCACAGACGTTTTTTTAATTATAAATTATTTAGTATAATTCTGGAAAGTGGGGTCCATTGTTCTGCAATCTAGACCATTGGTCTGTTGAGTCCCACCGAGGATGGACTAATCTAAATATATCCGTGGCCAGAAGATCCTAGCCACAAATCTCTGGACTTTTTCTTGTTGAGTATGAACTCTTGCCGTATTCCTCTTCTTAACCATCCATTTCTAAGCCACAGATCAGTAAGTTCTAATCTTCCGATCAGAGATATATTTTCCGCATGTTCCATCTACAGTGTAAGGTAACTGATCAACGGTCTAGATTATCCCACATAGCCGCCGCTTGTCAGAACTAGAAACTCCCCTGTAATATGCAAAGACTGAGAGATGATCACATGCATGGGAACTTCCATATACAACCCTGTCTTTCCCTCCATCTTGTTATGCCTGTAGAAAATCCTAGCCATGAAACAAATTGATAACAATGTGAAGATTGAATTCCATGAAAATTAATTACATCCACTGATTAGATGGGCCTAAATATAAATCAATTCATACCATCGGCTATCATTTGATTTCGATAGTGTGGAAAATCCACATAACAAAACAGACTAATTTTCAGTCCAAGTGATTTTAATGTTGTACCCCACCTTTAGAACGGCTTGGATTTTCTATAAAAATGACACTTTGGCAGAAAAAAGAGATGTATGCAAAACACTATTTTGTGATACCACTCCAAACGTCAGGTGACATACCTAACTTCATGACCGTTAAGAGTTAGTTGAAGTTTGAAAATCTCTCCCCCCGTCCTCTCTCTCTCTCTCTCTCTCTCTCTCTCTCTCTGTTTGTTGAAGGCAGTTCTACTTACCACCTTCCTCTTTTGATACACATGAAAGTGTGTGTATATACTTGTAGTTTGAGAATCTCTCGTGGTAAGAAACAAGTGGTCCACATGGCCTCTACCATAGAAAATGGCCACCCTAGAGTTGGAGGAGAGAAGAAGGCAATCTACAGCGATGAAGATGGCGGCGACGACGACGATGATCTGTTCGAGATCAATCTCGAAATGCTCAATCACATCCCACCATCCAATTTCTACCACGAGGCCCATTCGACTGCGGCCGGGATCACACTTCTAGCCAACTGCCTGTTGCCGGTCGCAGACGTATCGTCTGCGGTGCCGATAACATCCATTCAAGAGCCGACGCCATGGACCCCAAGAAAGGATATAGACACATCGCGGTCGTTATGGGGACTTCATGTGATGGACGGTCACAAGTTTAGAGAAATGATGGGTGCAAGTGTGGATAAAATATTAAGGCCATTTGCATGAAGAATGATTGAAAATGTGATTTGTGGTACATGAATTTGAGATTTGAGCACTGTGTCAGGTATGGCCCACTAAATATCCAATGGCTTAAAGATCTGGCCGGTCCACTCATCACATGGGCCACACACAGATGAGGAAAAAAAGGATGTCTTGGATGGTCTAGTGTGATTTACATCTGTGGCCAACCTGATGAGAGGACCAGCCTGATCTTTGGTCCATGAATGCTCAAAGTGGGCTCTGATGAATGGCCCAGATCTCATATTACATGGGCCACGAATGGCCTCAGTATTTAAGTAGACACTACTTTTGATTGGATTTTTTGTTGTTTTTTTAAAAAAAAACCTAAATTTGTTGATAGAAAAGGACTGATTTGATTGAAGAGGTTTTGGGTAATGGGCCCATATGTAGGGGCCATAACATAGACGGTCTAGATCATTGCACTGCACCCTCTAGCAATGCCAATCTAAGCATTGTATATTTAGGAATCATTCGGTGTAAAAATAGTAGAGGTGGGCCCACCTGTTGGAAAGTGGCCCACCATGACTTTCACTAGGCCAAGAAATCAACATATATACTCAGGAGATCCTAGCCATTTGAGTAAGAGCCTGCAGAACAGGTAGTTGGATTGAGTTCGTCTGATCCATGTCTTAGGTTCTTCTTGATTGGATGGCTATTATCTTCTCATCGCAGCGATTACTGGGCCTAATGCAATCGATGGTGATCGTCGTCCATAGTGTTTTATGGCCCATGAATAAGATACACGCTCGAGCTTACCAGCATGTGTCCCACCATAAGGCACACATGAAGAGAGAGCCAGATGATCTGAACCGTATCTACCGCTCTGCATGGGCCACTGTCTGATAACCATTCAGCGTGAGTTTTGGCTTATGGGCCATCTGAAACAGCATTTAGAAGATGGACAGTTCTGATTGTCCATCATCTCTACATGTGGGGCCCATGGGCCAAACAAATTCCTATAGAAGTAGAGGGTGTCAGGTTTGGGCCATTAAGGATTAGGAATGGGTATAGGCCAGGCTTAGGTGTAAAAGTGGGCCAGGCTGACCAAAGTCTGGCCACGTCCCACTTAAGGGTCCAGATCTGACATGGTCATGAGTTTTAGGCCCAATTATGAAATGGGATGGGCCTGGGTTTGGGCATGCAAGAAGGGCTTATATAACAGCCTATCCTGGCCCATCATATTCGATGCCACTGGAATGTACGGTTTGGATGAGGGTCAGCCCAAGAGAGGCCCATCTATTAATAGGCCTGAACTCAGATCCGGGCCTGTCTTGTTTTGGTCCCAGGCATTCAAGAGCCTAGACATGTGCTGGCTCAGCTCAACAGAAAAAAGCCGATCGCTTGTTTATTCGGTGTAAAACACGTACCCAATCCTGGGCCAAGACGATTGGGCCCAGCCCATTTCTTGCCTTTGGGAAGTGGTCTATTGCGGGCATATACTCCATTGAATTATGAAAGCACCCTCAAGTAATGATAATGCATGTTTTTGTGATGTAAATAAGTACGTGGACCCACTTGATCACAGTGACTTACAAGTTTGTAGGGCCCACAGACTCTCTTGTGCACATTGATATACAGCGACCATGAGTATGGGGAGCATCTGGCCGTCGGATAAGATGGTCCCGCCATGAAGATGACCTAACAAAAAGATCAAGTTGATCCCCACCGGTAACTTATTAGGTGCGGCAATGGGCCGGACTAGGCTAGGCCAGGGTTGGCTTAGCCTAGCCCTAATCCCCAATAATTTTGACATATAAACCGTTTGGATCATTGAAACATGAGAACAAATTCAATGACTATATTTAAAGTACACATGTATGTGGACCGAGCCATTAACAAGTGTCTTTAAACTTTCATAACAGTGGCCCACTTAATAATTGGATCAGGCCAACAGGTAGTAGCCTGGCCCAGCTCGTAGCATTGAGCCCAGAATTCAGGCCTGGCCAACCCTATGGCGAAGTTTAGGAGCTCGAGTCCAAGCCCTAGCCCTAGCCCTACAGGGCTGAGTCAGGTAGTTTGGCCTGTTGCTACCTTCACTTCTAATAGATTGGTCCTACAACATGGATCACCTAATATAAAAATCAAATCCATCCACTGATCAGGTGGGCCATACTATAGAAAATTGTCTAGCCATTGATAAATAAAAAATATAAGTGTGGTCCACTTGTTAAGTGAATACAGCTAGTTTTTGCACAAAGTGATCCTCATGATGGGGCTAATATATTGATAATTGGATGCATGTACCTTTTGCATAAGGTGATCCTCATGTTGGGGACAACCTTGGCATTCAAAAGAAAAGTTAGACTTATAGCCTACCATAAGTGAGACCTATATATAAATACACTCACAATGCCCAATATTGAAATTAAATTATTATCATTTATTTCAAAATATTTCTACTTTGAATTTACATAATTATAAAAAAAATGTCACCTAGTAATTTCAACCATCCATATCATTGAGTTGTCACATGAGGCATAGTGATGGTGGCAACAAATCGACAATAGAAGTTGCCAATGGACAGATGATTCCCGTGATTTCATGACAAATAAATGGCAATTGGGAAACAAGAGGGTGTGAATTGACATTGATATTTTGCCAATGATGTGCATATATTTGCATGAAGATATATTGTCAATCAATGTCGTTGGTGTTGTCCGGATCTAATTGTTGGTATTATCTCGGTATGGTTGTTGAAGATAACACAGGGTTAATGAACAAGGGATCAAAGAGCCCTCTTTGTACCAAGGGTTCAAAGAGTCCTCTCTTTTCTTTCAAAAAGAGGGAAAAGTACCAATTTTTATAAACTAAACTAATAATGTGGAAAATTTGGGATTATGGTTTTCCCCTCATCTCTTATAATAAAAATAATGAAAGAAATTATTTCATAGTCCAAAGGATAATACAGTACAGTGCACACCACTCACTCTAATACTCTCCCTCAAGCTAGAGCATAGAGGTCACATATGCCCAACTTGAATATAATATCTGATGGACGTATTCCAACAATTTTTTTTAATGAAGATATATGCAAGCTGATCTTTAGGAAAAAGGTGAGGAGTATTGATAATGCCAATGGACAGTTTTTCACGCATGATGTGTTAGTCAACTTCTATATATATTTTAGTACACTTACAAAGTACAATATTTGAGGCTGACATGAATTGCTACTTGATCGTTATAGAAAATGGAATGGGCCTAATAATCAAAACGTCCAGCTTGGAAATAAATGATTGTAACCATAGAATCTCATTGGTAACATGTTCCATGAACTAATACTTTGCATCTATAGAAGAACAAGCAACAACCGATTGCTTTTTTTAAATCTTTTTAAGAAATTAAATTATTATTAACGGACGTACAAAAGCTGGTGGTGAAGAGCCCATTATTGGTAGAACCTGCCCAATTAACATCACAAAAGCATGTACTTGTAGATGTTCATGGTTAGTATAGAAAAGTTATTTTTATGAAGCTAACTTTACATAACGAAATATGCGATGGATTGCGTTGAGGTGATGTGAGCACAATGTCTGCATTAACTATACTAATAATAGAAGTTATATCAAAGGGGGTGAAGTTGGGATGCCTTGCACAAACCTTAGGATCTAGCCTCCTGAAATAAACCAGAATTATGGATAATAAAACAATGAAATAAATCAAAGCATCAATTACACACCACACAAGAGATTTTTACGTGGAAAACCCTCAAAGAGGTAAAAACCATGGGATCAACAATCCACTATGAAGTAGAACGTTTACAACCTTCTTCACTCACGCAGGAGTGGATGAACAATAAGAGAAATAGAGAAAACGAAGAGATCTAACCGATTATGAGGACATAGAAGCGCTGAGATATAAATTGCAAAGTAGAAAAACCTCCCCTAGCAGAACCTCCCTTCTATAAGCTTCCTTTCTCTCTTTCTTTCTCTCTCTCTCTCACCTTTGATAGCCCTCTTGTATTTTTCTCATCAACACAATATCTATAGAAAAATCCTAGGGACCCCTTTTTATAGTTTTAGGAAACTCCTTTCCGCATCCTAGTTGCGAAAGGACTTGCGCATCCTAGTTGCGAAAGGACTTTGCGCATCCCAGTTGCGAAAGGACAACGGGTCAAAAAAATCCATCAGGTGATAGATAGATAAATGAATATTTCAAACAATCTTTAATACGAAATATTATATATCACTAAGAGGACTAGATAACTGTGAAAATAATCAATGATTCACCTCAATGAGTAATTCTGTAGGACACACTCCAAGCATGCAAGCGATTTTCGAGAGATCGATCATATATTTTCTTTAGGAAATGAATATTCCATTAATGGAATGAGCAACATTAACCCTATTAAAATAACATAATAGTCAAAGATCTTTAATTTCAAACTGACAAGCTAAAATGTTTTAAAAGACAAGATCTCACCTGAATTGTTGTCAGTTACCACAATGTCATTCACATAAATGTGATTATAGTCATAGAAGTTACTTGCTTCTTAATAAAGACAAAATGATCAGATGCACATATTTGAAAATTAATTTTAAACAAAATAGTACTGAAGTACTAAACCGAGTGTAAGGGAATTGTTCGAGCCTGTATAAAGCCTTCTTCAGACTGCACACACTAGCTTCAAATTCAAGAGGCTTAGATCCTGAAGGTAAGTGCATATATATTTTCACTTGTAGGTCTCCGTATAAGAAAATGTTTTTGACTTCAAGCTGATAAAGAGACCACTTTTGGTGTGTGACAATAGATATAAGAATAAGAATAAAGGCGAGCTTAATTATTGTAGAAAAAGTATTATGATAATTAACCCTAAACTTCTAAGTGAATTCTTTAACAAAAAGACAGGCTTTGTATCGAGCAATTGTGCCATTTGAATTGTACTTAAGAATATATACCCACTTACACCCCACCGCATAATGTCTTTTAAGAAGAGGAGCTAACTCCTAAATTCCTTGCTTGTTAAGGGAAACTATCTCATCAAGCATCTCTACTTTCCATTGTGAATTATAAAAGGCCTTTGCAACCGTATAAAGATTAGAAACATATAAAATTGTAGAAAAAAATATATGAAAAGATGATGTGATATAAGTATAAGAGATTGATTACCAATCGGGTGAGCATAATATAATCAATATGATATCGAAGTGGATATATGATAGTTCATTTACCTTTTCGAACTGCAAGGGGAAGATCATTGGGAGGAGGATTCCTAGGATTAACTATTGACGAGGCAGATGGGGCATGACAATGATGAGTTTTAGTATTTTTTTTTTATATCAATTGTGGTATGCCATCAACAACTCGAAGAGTGATAGAGTAGAAACATGTGATCCAAAGTAGCAAACTTTCTAAAAAAATGTAACATTTTTAGATATATATTTAAATTGAGTTACTAGACAATCCTTTTGAGAGTTATGAGTAGCAAAAGAAGAAGAAGAATTGAACATGATGTGAGTTTATCATATAAAGGATCCACAACATGGAAAAAGTGCACACACCTAAATACTTTAGGAGGTATGTTGAAAAAAATTAAGTTTTAAAATTTGAAGGGAGTAACTATTTTCTAAAGACTGAGATGGCATACGATTTACCATATATGCTTCAATGAGAAATTCATCATTGCAGTATGGTTTAGAAACAAATATCACAATCATCATTACTATAGTTACAGCTAATAAATGCAAAATTTTTCATTTAACAACTCTGTTTTGTTGAGGTGTGTAGACACATGATGTTTGACACTTGATTTCCTAATCTATGAAAGATTTTTGTAATTTCTTAGACACATTCTTTTACATTGTTTGATTTGAACACTTAAATGACTTTATTAAATTGGGTTTTGACATATTTAGTAAATAATTGAGATATGGTAGGTACTACGGATTTACTTTTCATTAGATATAATCATGTAAATCTCAAATAATCGTTGATAAAGAAAATTAAGAATCTAAAATCAGAATTAGAAATAACTAGGACAAGATCAGACATCTGAATGAACTAAGTTAAAAGACAATGAATGCAATTTGAATTTTGGTAGGCACTTCAGATCTACGTTTCATTAGATATAATCATGTAAATCTCAAATAATTATTAATAAAGAAAATTAAGTATCTAAAACTAGAATAAAAAATAACTTGGGCAAGACCTAAACATCCGAATGAATTAAGTAAAAAATACAATGCAATTTGAGTTTCGTTAGGAGGGTAAGAAGTACGAATATGTTTAGATAACACACATATTTCATACCTAAGAGTACTAACATCTAATCCGTATGATATTGATCGAAATGCAATGTGTTGGGTATTTAATGGATTCTTTCAAAAAAATTTATCCCAATTTGCATGGTGATAGTTTCTGAGGGATGAGTCTGCCATGGGCAAGATCTCACCCGTTTAGTAGGCAAAGAAGATAAGAGACATGACCTGGCTTATAAGTCGAGTAGACCATACTCATCATGGATATAAAAAAGAGATAATAAAGTACATGAACTGAAATATGTCTTAAAGAACCTGTAGACTAACTGTCGCATATTCACAATATCTTTATGCAATTGATATACTTCAGAAAGATTATAATGAACTGTATTCTATATTTGTTAGGTTGTAGAACACATCATTAATGGACTATTAATATCAGATTACATAGAGTTAGGCAGTTTGATATTATTACATTAAGTAAAGATGGAATGATCAAAGGCACATATAAGAAACCTAATTTTAAGCACAACCAATATGAAATTGCTCAAACCAAGCATAAATGAATCATCTGAGTCCGTAAAGTGTAATCTTCATACTGTACATATTACTTTCAGATTTAAGAAGCTTAAATTATGGAGGCAAGCACTATATGTTCTTTCCTATAGGTCTCCATGTAAGGTGTTCTTGATGTTAAGCTGATAAAGATGTCACTTTCAATGTGTAACAATAGATATAAGAATGCTAAATTGAGGTGAGTTTAGCCATTGGAGAGAATATATCATAATAATTAATTCTAAACTTCTGAGTGAATCCTTTAGAAAAAAGGTGAGCTTTATATAGAGCAATTGTGCCAATGAGGATTATATTTAAGAGTATCCACCTACTTGCACCTCACCATGTGACATGCATGAGGAGGTGGAACTCCTATGTCCCTTGGCCGTTAAGGGAACCCATCTCATCAAGCATTGCTACTTTTCTTCATGGATTATGTAAGGCCTTGACAATAGTGAAAATAGTAAAAATAGATGAAATTGTAAAAAAGAATGCTCGAAAGGACATTGAGATGCGAGCTTAAGAAACATGATTACCAATCGGATTAGGAGTATTATAATCGGTACGATACTAAAGTGGAGGTATGGTAATATGTTTATCTTTTTAGATTGCAGGGGGAAGATCATTGGGTGGAGGATTCCTATGGTTTGTTATTGACAAGTCAGATGGAGCAGGACAATGATGAGTCTTCGTGTTTTTTTGATCAATTGTGGTAGTGCTATCCACAGCTGGAAGATGTGATAAAGTAGAAACATGAATTCCAAAGTAGAAAACTTTCTAAAAAAATGTAACATCTTTAAATATGTTATATTGAGTTACTAGATAATAATACTTATAACTCTTTTGAGAGCTAAAGTAGTTAAGAAAAACACAATGATTAAACATGATGTAAGTTTATCCAGTGAAGGACCCATGATATAGATAACGCACACGCACTGAGACTCTTTAGGACGTATGTTGAAAAAATAATAATTATATTTTAAAATTTAAAGGAGATAACTATTTCTTAAAGATTGATATGATATACGGTTTATTATGTTGTAGTGAGAACTGCATTATCCTAGTAAGATTAGGAACAAATATCGTAGTCATCACCACTCTAGTTACCTCCAACAAATGCAATTTTTTTCATTCAATAACCCTATTTTATTGATGTGTGTGGATACATGATGTTTGACACTCAATTCCTCAATACATACATACATACATACATACATACATACATACATACATACATATATATATATTTGTAATTCCTTATACACAATCTTTTGTATTATTTGATTTGAACACTTAAATTTTTATCAAATTATATTTTGACATATTTAGTAAATATTTAAACTATGATAGTCACTTCAGATCTACTTTTTATCAAATATAGTGATGTAAATATTGCATAATCATTTATAAATAAAATGTAATATTTAAAACCAGAATTAGAAATAACTGGGGCAAAACTTAGGTATATGAATGAACTCAGTTAAAAGGCAATATAGTTTCACTAGGATAATAAGAAGTATGAACATGTTTGAACAATGCATATGTTTTACACCTAAAAGTTTTAAAACTCGATTTGAATGATATCGGTCAAAACGGAACATGTCAGATTTTTAGTAATTTTTTTAGAAGAATCTATTCCAATTTGCATGAGTAGAGTGTTTATGGGTGAGTCTTATGTGGAAAATATCTTGTTTGCTCAAGTAAGATCATCAGGAATAATATCTCATATTTGTTGGGCTGTATAACACATCATTAATGGGTTATTATTATTAGACTGCATAGAATTAAGCAACTAGCACATAATTATGAAGTTATCAAATTTCCAGTAGTCATAGGATATGTTGCCTTCTGGTGGTGTAAGCTTCATTTTAGAGAGATATCCTAATTACTATTTTCCTCTAAGGTATATTTTAATGGATTGTAACTATGTAAATAATGAGATTTCATTAGAGAAAATCACTAGAAAGCCAACTACTAAATAGAGAGATCATATACCAGTCATGAGTAATAACGAATCTTAGAGAGGTGAAGGGCAGGATCGAAGAGCTTAGTGTGAAATGCTCGGGAAAGGAGCGGAGAAGGGGTTCTACACCCTCCGACCTTTTCGGCTTCAGATCAGGTAGAGGCATCACATAGTGGGTGGGACGAGTGTTTCATTACATCTTCTGGAGAACGAACCAATTTCATGACTTTGATTTCTGGCCCAACCGGTCCCTAGTACAGTAATCAGCTTGTCTCGCCGTGACATTATCTTGGATTCTTAAGACTTTTGTCGCTCCATCCACACAGGGGCAGAGAACTCGTCGCTGTCTCAGTTGTGTTACTAGAGGCTTTGTTTTTAATTTTCTGGCGTGGATATTGGCAGGAATTGATTGCAACTTTAGCATGTGTCCCTAGTGGTATATAAGGCCCTTTAGAGTCCATATTCTTATATTTCATGGTCCTCCATTCTATACCCCATGCTTGTGGGTAATGAGTGTTTGTTTGCCTCCAAGTGCAGAGCTTCATAAGTAGTATCCTATGAATACAGGGTCGATCCCACAGAGAGATGGTTTAGGAGAATGAAAAAATCAAATGCAAAACTAAGTAATGGAAACTAAACAGATGCAATGATTTTGAAAGTTTTGAAGGTATGACTTTTAATTCAATTAAATTAAAAACAACACCCAAGCTTCAAAGTTTCACATAGGTTAATAATCCATAAATCATGATGACTTTGATAAAACAATTAGGATCCGAGTACTATGGTCGGCCTAATTGAAAAAAAATAGTTCAAATTTTTTAGTAAATGATATAAGAGATTAGAGAATCATGGATTAACACCATTAACATATATTTTAAAATTTAAAAGAGATAACTATTTCTTAAAGATTGATATGATTTACGGTTTATTATGTTGTAGTGAGAACTGCATTATCCTAGTAAGATTAGGAACAAATATCGTAGTCATCACCACTCTAGTTACCTCCAACAAATGCGATTTTTTCCATTCAATAACACTATTTTATTGATGTGTGTGGATACATGATGTTTGGCACTCAATTCCTCAATACATACATACATACGTACATACATACATACATACATACATATATATATATTTGTAATTCCTTATACACAATCTTTTGTATTATTTGATTTGAACGCTTAATATTTTTATCAAATTATATTTTGACATATTTAGTAAATATTTAAACTATGATAGTCACTTCAGATCTACTTTTTATCAAATATAATGATGTAAATATTGCATAATCATTTATAAATAAAATGTAATATTTAAAACCAGAATTAGAAATAACTGGGGCAAAGCTTAGGTATATGAATGAACTCAGTTAAAAGGCAATATAGTTTCACTAGGATAATAAGAAGTATGAATATGTTTGAACAATGCATATGTTTTACACCTAAGAGTATTAAAACTCGATTTGAATGATATCGGTCAAAACGGAACATGTCAGATTTTTAGTAATTTTTTCAGAAGAATCTATTTTAATTTGCATGAGTAGAGTGTTTGATGGGTGAGTCTTATGTGGAAAATATCTTGTTTGCTCAAGTAAGATCATCAGGAATAATATCTCATATTTGTTGGGCTGTATAACACATCATTAATGGGTTATTATTATTAGACTGCATAGAATTAAGCAACTAGCACATAATTATGAAGTTATCAAATTTCCAGTAGTCATAGGATATGTTGCCTTCTGGTGGTGTAAGCTTCATTCTAGAGAGATATCCTAATTACTATTTTCCTCTAAGGTATATTTTAACGGATTGTAACTATGTAAATAATGAGATTTCATTAGAGAAAATCACTAGAAGGCCAACCACTACATAGAGAGATCATATACCAGTCATGAGCAATAGCGAAGCCTAGAGAGGCGCAGGGCAGGATCGAAGAGCTTAGTGTGAAACGCTCAGGAAAGGAGCGGAGAAGGGGTTGTGCGCCCTCCGCCCCTTCGGCTTCAGATCAGGTAGAGGCATCACATAGTGGGTGGGACGAGTGTTTCATTACATCTTCTGGAGAACGAACCAATTTCATGACTTTGATTTCTGGCCCAACTGGTCCCTAGTACAGTAATTAGCTCGTCTCGCCGTGACATTATCTTGGATTCTTAAGACTTCTGTCGCTCCATCCACACAGGGGCAGAGAACTCGTCGCTATCTCAGTTGTGCTACTAGAGGCTTTGTTTTTAATTTCCTGGCGTGGATATTGGCAGGAATTGATTGCAACTTTAGCATGTGTCCTTAGTGGTATATAAGGCCCTTTAGAGTCCATATTCTTATATTCCATGGTCCTCCATTCCATACCCCATGCTTGTGGGTAATGAGTGTTTGTTTGCCTCCAAGTGCAGAGCTTCATAAGTAGTATCCTATGAATACAGGGTCGATCCCACAGAGAGATGGTTTAGGAGAATGAAAAAATCAAATGCAAAACTAAGTAATGGAAACTAAACGGATGCAATGATTTTGAAAGTTTTGAAGGTATGACTTTTAATTCAATTAAATTAAAAACAACACCCAAGCTTCAAAGTTTCCACAGGTTAATAATCCATAAATCATGATGACTTTGATAAAACAATTGGGATCCGAGTACTATGGTCGGCCTAATTGGAAAAAAATAGTTCAAATTTTTTAGTAAATGATATAAGAGATTAGAGAATCATGGATTAACACCATTAACATATATTCTCAAGCGATAGTGTTTTAAGCATTCAATATCCATGAGATAATGAATCAAATAAAGTAGCAGGTTGAGAATATCTCCCATCTAAGAAATCCAATTGATCTAGGTTAAGCCTAAGCATCCACCATATGGATTTCACATGATGGATAAAAAATTTAAACTTAAATAATTGATAACATGCATACACCATTCATCTCATTATAAAAAATAATCAATCATCATAACTTAAAGAATCATTAAACCCATGTACTTCCCTTCTAGCTTGGGCTAAAGGGAACTAGAAAAACATAACTAAATGGAAAATAAAAAGCAACAAGAAAGCAAGAAAAAATTAATAAAGATCTAAAAACTTGTAAAGAAAAATAATTTCTAAAACTATGAAACTTGAGAGCTCTCTAAAAATCCTAGATATGCTCTCTAAAAACCCTAGATATGCTATCTTAAAACCCTAGATATCACCCAAAACTCTTTAAGAAACCTCTATTTATAGCCTAACTTGGATAGATTTGCAAAACTGACTCTATTTACGCAATCTGCGTAGACATCGCATATCGTTTCGATGTCATCTAACTGCTTTTGATGTCATTGAAGACTGGCTTCAATGTCATCGAAATTAGTTCGATGTCATTTAAGCTCAGATCCTGCGAACTTCTACACTTCCTTCATTTTTCACTTGGTTTTCTTGACTCTTAGGGTCTTGAAATCTTCAATCTTGATCTTTAAAGGTCCATTCTTTGCCTTAGTGATTCTTGAGCATCAAATCCATGCTTTTAACATTCTTTTCAATCTAAGCTCTTAAGCTCACCTTGCAACACAAACATGTATAAAATATGCCATTAAGCATTATCATGTTCATAAAGCCAAGATATAAATGAGGAAAAATATGCAATATTTGAGTTTATTCAACCTTGCTTGAAGCATATATCTATTTGAGTTTATTTAACCTTGCTTGAAGCATATGTCAATGGTACTAGTTTATTCTCAATATTCTCTATTTTAAGCATATGTCAATGGCACTAGTTTATTCAACCTTGTTTGAATCAAAATTTGTTATCCTAGTTCACATATCATATTCATCACTTAGTTAAGCTAGGGTGTATTGTGAATTCAGTACATCAAATTACAATTCGCTTTAAACTAGTGATTAGATAATCGAACTCAAGTTTATAATTTTTAGTTATCAAAATTCTGATTACTATTAACTTAGACTAAGTATTAACTTTGCCTTTGGAATTCGTATAATATCATGTTTACATTTTTGTATAATTTTTTTTTTTTTGAAAATTTTCCCATAAACCATTTAAAAAAAAATTTAAAGTAGACTAAAAAAATAAATAATATACAAATCTTACAGAAGTGCTCCGTCAGATTAGGAGCATCAATTCGAATATTTTAGCTCATGAAGAGGGATAGACTCCTCTTCCAAATGAAAGTTTTCCATATAAGGCTTCAATATTTGACCATTAACCTTGTACACATTACCATTACATGGATTCTTAGTTTCAACAGTCCAATGAGTATATACATTCCTTACAATGAAGGGGCCTGTCCATCTTGATTTTAACTTTCCCGAAAAGAACTAGAGACAGGAATTGTAAAATAGGATCTTTTGCTGGGGTTCAAAATTCTTCCTTAAGATGTTTTTATCATGGAAAGCTTTAGTCATCTCTTTGTAGATTTTAGAGTTTTCATAAGAGTCTCTCCTCAGCTCCTCTAATTTATTCAACTCTAATTTTCTTTGTCCACTTGTTTGGTCCATGTTAAAGTTTAACTTCTTTATTGCACATCACGCTCTATGTTCTAATTCCACAGGTAAGTGGTAAGTCTTCCCATACACCAATCTATATGGGGACATTCCAATTGGGGTCTTATACGCAGTCCTATAAGTCCATAAAGCGTCAAATAGTTTGAGGGACCAATCATTCCTATCTAGCCTTAGAGTTTTCTCTAAAATGTGTTTGATTTTTCGATTAGAATTCTCAGCTTGCCCACTCATTTGTGGGTGGTATGTGGTGCTCACTTTGTGTTTAATGCCATATTTCTTCATCAAAGCCTCAAATGTCCTATTACAAAAGTGAGACCCGCTATCACTAATGATGGCCTTTGGAATTCCAAATCTAGAAAAAAAATATTTTTCTTCAGAAATTATATGGCCACTTTATTTTCATTGGTCCTACTTGGAACTATATGTAGAGGGTCAAATATTGCATATTATCCCCCATTTATTACTTGATTTTATGAACATGATAATGCTTTATGTTCTATTTTAATCATGTTTGTGTTGAAAGGTGAATTTAAGAGCTTAGATTGAAAAGGATGCTAAAAGAATGGATTTAATGTACAAGAATCACCAAAGCAAATGAGGGATCTTAGGAGACCAAGATTGAAGAATTCAAGTGCCAAAGATCCAAGGAAACCAATTGAGGAATGAAGAAAATCTAAGATTTGAAGTATCGGTCGGCTAGCCCGAGTTTTAGTTCGGCTAGCCCAAGAATTCGGCTAGCCTAAGAAAGTTTGGCTGAAAATCAAGCGACATGATCTTCTGAAACTTACGGAAGTTCGGCTAGCCTGAGTGTCGGAGAGCTTCGACTATCCTAAGGTTACGCAAATTCTACGCGGACTGTGTAAATTTGAGGTGGTTTTTGGATTCTTTCAACTCGGTGTAAAAGTTGGAGTTGCACAACTATAAATAGGAGTCCTTAGGATGTTCTTAAGCATCTTCTAGGGTTTAAGGAGTAGAGAAAAAGGGTGGAGCCACCATCCGAGAGTTCTTCTTCTTCTTCTTTAGTTTGTCTTTTTGTTTTGTTTAAGAGTTCTTAATTCAATCATGTCTATGGTTGGCTAAACCTCTTAGCTAGGGCTAAGAGGTGAAGCTTGTAGCGTGATTGGGATGTTTGCTTTGTTTTGGTTTATGTTTTGTTGAAATCTCTTAAATTCTAGTTCTTTATTAAGGAATATTTTTAGTGTCTAATGGTTTGTTGTGACTCAAATTACAATGGATCTACCATTGTTTTAAATATCTTCTTTCCCTAAATTGAGATTGTGAAATTAGTAAGTCCTGTTGTTCACCATCATCCTTTCGGCATGGTAGGGTGATGGAATTCTTCCTAACCTTCACAATTCTCCTATGATTGGTTGTGGGATTGGTATATCCTGTTGTTTGCCATTGTCTCCTGGGCATGGTTGGGTGATTGAATCACTTCCTATCCTCACAACTCTCATCTTTTAAGACTAGGTTAATGAGAAGTTCAGAGATATGACTGTCTCTCCTTTCTCCATCTGGATAAGTTAGGACTCTGATTCTAGTTGGATCTATTGAATCGTGTAAGGTAGCCTCCTAATTGCTACAAGTGGATCCTTGGCACCCTAGTTACCATATTTAAATTTATTAGTTCTAATTACTTTATTCACAATTACTCTCTCTACAATTTCAGAATTAGGTTTACATCTTTTTCTAGTTCTAGTTCTAGTTACTTTCAGAAATGTACAAGTTTAGTCCTTGTGGATTTGACCTCGGTCTCATCAAGATTATTACTACATCGCGACCCTACACTTGGAGTTGTGAACAAGTTTTTGGCGCCGTTGTCGGGGATTGATGGTTACGTTTTTCTGAATTTAATTAATTTTGGAATTAGGTTAAGATTAGGACTAACTTTTAGTTTTATTTTTAGGTTAGGATTTTTCTCGATTTTTTTTTTTGGAAACTAACTTATTTTTCAATTTCTAGGATTATAAACATTCCTAATTTGTTTTTAGAAACTAACTTTTTTTTTTTTTTTGTTTTGTTTTTTGCAGGATCTCGATATTGAAACTTTTAATTTGGATCTTAACATAGAACTCTCCAATCCAGTAACTTCCTTCTAACTTCTCCTCTACTTACTTTCCATATTGCTATAGGATTTTCCTTTTATTATCTTTTAGGATTAGATTCAAAGATAAAGTTTCACCATGCAAGAGTGGGAACATTAGTATGCTGAGATAGCTAAAAAATATTTGGAAGGGATGTCTGATGATTATGTTAAGGAACGACCTATGTCTCAAAATTTTTCTGAACCCATCATCGAAAACTAGCTAGAATATAACGATCCACTAGTTAAAAAGTCCTTCGGTGATTATAGATGGGAGAATAATTGCACTCCAGGGATTAAGAAAACAGAACGTGATTATTGGGGTCATTGTGATTATTGGAATGTGGATAATTATCAACCATCCAGCAAGAAGAGAACTATGCATGAATGTATTATGGCTGATAATATGTATCAACAACCACCAAACTCTCCCACCTATGACCCATATGATTATGAACAGTGAAAAAGGAAATATTTGGAAGGTGAAACAGTAATACATAATAGTGACGATTCTCTTGGATCCCCTACCTTTGAGATCCAACCAGAAATGATCCAAGAGGATTCACTTCTGAATTTCACAGACTATTTTGTAGACATTAGAAAAACATTAAAAGTGCTTGATTTGTGTATAAATAAGATAGTGGAGGCTCGTTCACCCCAGCCTCAACCCAGTCCAGAAATATAATGTGAGGAAAGTGATCCTAACTTGCTTTTGTAGAACTCTGGAATTTGAAATGAGGAGTTGGATTCCGTTAATGTTCAATTTCTTGAAGAGTCGATCTCGATAACTATCCAAAGGAATGATCAAGAGACACTGTTAGTTTTCCAATATAATGATATTGACACACCTAATTTCAATGATGAGGAAGAGGTTAGTTTATTCGAACCTCAACCCAATCTAAAAATAGAATGTGAGGAAAGCGATCCCATTCCACGTATGTACTGTACTGAATTGGAAGATGATGAGTATTGGGATGACAATCATGAATGTACAACTCAAATCCCCCTGGATTCAATATCAAGTTTGGCTCATATCAATGATCAAGAGGTTCAGGAGGTTGTCGTCCATAGTGATCTTCTCCACCCATTTGACATGTCTGATTTAAATGTGAAGGATGAACCACTTTCAACCAACTCTTCCAACTTTTATGAGGCATGTTTAGACCACTCCCCTGAATTGAATGATGATATGATTCGAGAGATGGATGAGTTGCTCGATATGACTCTGGAATTTGAAACCGTCCACTTGATGCCACCATCTGAGTTGTCAACCCTTGACAATACAATGCCTTTACTGAGTAGTACCAATGAACAGAGTCTTCACATTAATGGTTCACCTACTGATCCTCAATTTGCCTATGCAGGGCAAGAGTAAGAGAGCATGTTTCCCATTATTCTAAAAGGAGAGGAAGGAGTCCTTGAGCATATCATTACAAAGAATGAGTCTCTCAACTCTCTGGAAGATTTCTTGGTACAATTTGACGATCCAAATGATAATATGATAACAAAAATAGTGAATACCTTGCAAGATAATACCTCAATAGTTGTTACTGATCGAGAGAACCCTTATTCTGAAGCCTCTCCTTCCACAGATCCTAAATGTTTACTATCACGGGAGGGAGAGCTGACATTTGAATTGAAGTTTGAAACTTCGGAATGTGTTGAGACTACATCATCTGCTGAGAATTTTTCTGAATTCTATCTATTTGTAGTCTCTGATTCACCATGGAGTACTAACATTAAAACTTTTTCTTTCGCAGGTGAATCATATATACTTTAGATACCTCAGGCGATTTAACGATAATTTTTTGCTGAGGTCCATAAATTTATCTGAAAATTCATACTCTAGGGTATTCGAGTGTATTGCAAAAAGGGCTTTTGGATGATTTTGTTGAGAAACCTATTGAGGAATTTATCAAGATTCTGGCCGGAGGAAGAACCTTGCAGCATGATTGAGTAGTTTTTCCCTGCTTTCCTAGTTTATGAAAGTTTGCTTTCTGTTGTTTAGGATAGTTTTCTTTCCTACTTTAGGATAGCTTACTTTCTGTTGTTTCGAATAGTTTGCTTTCAATTGTTTGCGCTAACCCATTTTATACTGAGATCATTAGAAAAGCCTCAAAATTCCTTCATCAGGTACTATCTTTCCATCACTTTCCCTTCAATTTCGTTGTCTCTTTTGCAAAACATGTTTATTTTTTTTATATTGAGGATAATGTAGATTTTAGGTTGGGGATGAGAGATTAGGTAAACTAAGCAGTGTTTTGCCACAAAATTTTTGAAAAATTTTAAGAAATTTCTGTAAATTAAAGTAAAATTTAAAGTTAATCCATGTATTAGAATTATAAGATACTTAATGTTGATGATTTATGCCTCTTGGATTTTAGTCACGTGATAGACTTTAAAATTAAGATTGAGTTATTGACTCCTAGTTAGAAGTTTGAAACATTGATCGAGTCATGATTTCACATATCACATCTAGCTTACATATTAAGGTTCTAGTTTGATATTAGATTGATAACTTGATGATTATTAAGCATGGAAGGAACCAACCTGGGGAATTTATCCATCATGTTCAAATTCAAAAAATAAAAATAAATAAATAAAAAAGAGAAAAAGAATACCCAGCTTAATAGTTGTCGTTGAAAAGGGCTACCTATGGAAGATCATTGAAAAGATTGAATATAGTGTGAAAGCCATTGATGAAAAAATCAAAAGCTGGAAGAATAAAAAGACTGAACTATAAGGTAAGTTTTGGCTTAGGTTTCGGTCATCCTGAATGCTCTTTTAATTATCAACGTTATCATGAAAATTGAGAATTGAACCCTTGATTATGATAAGTCTTGATTTCACTATGCACCTATGGAAGTCAATGTTTAAAATTGTTCTAATTTGTGGATTAATACTTTAAACTTGACTATGAAATTTACCGAGTGCTTGGGTTTAGGAGAAAATAATTCTCAACATTGATGTATTTTAGAATTCTATTATCTGGATTGTTTTTAAAATCACTTGGGCTTATAGAAACTATCCCGTGTTCTTGAAATATTTTTCACATACTTTGCTCGGGACTAGAAAAATGTTGGTTGAGGATTGTGTTGAGGGTCAAATATTGTATATTATCCCCCACTTAGTACTTGGTTTTATGAACATGATAATGCTTAATGTTCTTTTTTAATCAAGTTTGTGTTGCAAGGTGAATTTAAGAGCTTGGATTGAAAAGGATGCTAAAAGCATGGATTTAACGCATAAGAATCACCATAGAAAAGGAGGGATCTTAGGAGACTAAGATTGAAGAATTCAAGTGCTAAAGATCCAAGGAAACCAAGTGAGGAATGAAGAGAATCCAAGATTTGAAGTGTCGGTCGGGTAGCCCGAGTTTTGGTTTGGCTAGCCCAAGAATTCGGCCAGCCTAAGAAAGTACGACTGAAAGTCCAGTGACATGATCTTCTGGAACTTGCGGAAGTTCGGCTAGCTCGAGTGTCAGTTCGGATAGCACGAGTGTTGGTTGGTTATGCAAATTCCGTGTGGACTGCGTAAATTTGAGGTGGTTTCTGGATTTTTCCAACTCGGTGCGAAAGTTGGAGTTACACAACTATAAATAGGAGTCCTTAGGATGTTCCTAGGCATCTTCTAGGGTTTGCGGAGTGGAGCAAAAGAGTGGACTTGTCGTCTGGGAGTTCTTCTTGTTAATTAGTAGGTCCTTTTTGTTTTATTTAAGAGTTTTTAGTTCAATCATTTCTATGGTTGGGTAAACCCCTTAGCTAGGGCTAAGAGGTGAAGCTTGTAGCTTGATTGTGATGTTTGCTTTGTTTTGATTCATGTTTTGTTGAACTCTCTTAGATTCTAGTTCTTTATTAAGGAATATTTTTAGTGATTAATGGTTTATTGTGACTCAAATTATAATAGATCCACGATTGCTTTACATATCTTCTTGTAACCCCCGTACTTTCGGTACTCGGGTGCTACCAAGTAACCCTACTTAGTATAAGTACAAACCTAGCTTAAGCGAACGTTCACTTGCATTCCAGTCAAAATCCGACCGTTGAAAGCGGTTCCCATTCATATATCAAGCTATCCAACTATTATTCTTCTAGATGGACTGTCGCATCATTAGAAAGACCTATTCTTAGAATTATAATTTCATTGATACATAAATCAAACCGACTATTAGGGTTACCATTGTAAGGCCCATCATTTAAAAATGCAATGAGATTATTCTAGTCCATTTTCAATCCCCATATCATGCCTAAACACCCGTTAAGATCCTAGGATCATTGATAAATGATTTTGAGGCAAATTGACCATTGAGTTATAGAGCAAGCGTTGCAGTTGATGTACAATTACGAAGATGTGCATTTGCTTTAGATAACTTAATCAAATGGTTGGATGGAGAGATGCATTATAGCCTACGAGTTTAATAGCTTAAGAATCATGTAAAGACGACTATTCAGATGCACCTATACTAGTTCGTGACCCCTAAAACTACTCTAAGTCAAGTTAGAAGCTATCCGCCCATGGAACAAATTAAAATCAATTTAATCTTTATTTTTTTAAAAATTATAACTTATCATTAAAAAACTATAATAAAAATTATTCCGTGTGGTCCACTAATGCATGTAATCCACCTTAAATTTGGGTCTGAGGCTTAGTAAGAACTTGTAAACTTAACAGAGGTCTCTGATAGAAAATAAAATAAAATAAAATAAAATTAGGCCTTAAAAAGAAGAAGAAGATAATAATAATAATAATAATAATTAAATATGTAATAATATAAAATCACAAGACGGTAGTCCTAATGACCTACAGAGTGGCCCACAACATGAAATATATGTGTATATATAATAATAATAATAATAATAATAATATAAAATAAAAATAAAATTAATATTATTATTTGGGTAGCAACAGGTTTGGAGCATACGAGTGATCCATTAGGACCTTCCGACCATTGATGGTCAGATTGAAATCGATTCAACCGTCGGATCGATGTAATCGACACCTAAAGACCGTGTTTTAGTTATTATGGCCCACCTAAGCATTTGATTTGCCACACCTTCGGTCAGGATGGCCCAGTTAAGCCCATGGAACCTGATGGACGAAGTGGATTTCACCTGAACGTCATGGTCGACCCCACACATGCGCTGCATGTGCACCAGAGGAGGTGCACTCGCCATGCACGGGTCTGGGGAGCCCGATTAAAGTGGGCTGACCCACAATTTCTTTAAAAAGAGGGGATTTCCCTCTCTCTCTTTTATTTTTTCGCCAGAACAGACGTCGCCTGTCTGCTTTGATTAGCGGCCCACCTTGTAAGGCCCGTATCCTAGTCCGTACTATTTCGTCAACTTCCGCAATCCTTCCCGTTGAATTCCAGCAAGCAGCGATGTATAATCAGCATTTGCGAACGATCCTTGTCATATCCGGTATATTTGAGTCGACTTAACCTGAGACTTGTATCTTAATGACCGCACCGTCGCCGCGATTCCAACGTCGCATCTCATGCACCAATTCGACGCCTAGATCATAAGATGTAGACTGTGCATTATAATGACCATGGACCGCATATCTCGGGACCCACCTACTCCATGTGGCACCAATTCCTAGGAAATCATGAGAGTGATGAGCCCTATCTATAGCCACCCTACCCTAGCTATAGCCACCCTAGCTTAGCTATAGCCACCCTACCCCTAGCCTTCTTACAAGCACTTATGGCTAGCCACCCTACCCCTAGCCCTCTTACAACCATTTATTGCAAGCCACCCTCTCTTACAAGTAATCATGGCTTACCTAAGCTACTCTCTCATTCTCTTTACTACACTCTCTCTCCCTCATTTTTCAAACCCACATTCCCAAGCAAGGAGAAAAAAATCCCATGTCCATGACATCCCAAGTGTGAGAAAAGTGAGTGTGTGTGTGGCCCACTTTCCCATCCCAAATCCTTCATCCTAGCCTTTCATCCCTCATCACCCTCCGTCAAAGTGAAGTACAAGAAGGTTGGCTTTCCTACGGACCGAGAAGATCGAACGGTGGGTGCTTCTATAGGCTAGATTTTCATATTTTTTGATGGGCCAAGTGAGGCCTACCGATCAATGGTATGGATCTCTCTTTGGGCCCTAAGTGTGGCCGATGGCCCACCTTGATGCTCATGGTCATTCCATGATGGGGCCATTCTCCATGGACCCCATCATGATGTTTAGATCATCTAGACCTTACATCTTGGTGGAGAAGGGATCTCCACCGTTGATCTTTGATTTGGTGGGCCCACATGTAATGGGACCCACTGGATGTAAGATTGGATGCTTGAAACGGAGGGCCCATAGTGTCGGGGTCCCTCCATCACGCGTGTCCCTCTTTCTCTCTTTCTCTCTCCCTCTCTTTTTATTTATTTTTGTGTGTGATGATATTGCTGTGTGGCCTACTTGGATGGACCCCACATGAAGCATGGATTGGATCCAAGTCATTTGTAGGTGAGGCCCGCTTTATATGTATTGTATCCACACCATTCATCATTTGGTGGCCCACCTGAGTAGGGCCCACCATGAGTATGTGATATGCCAAATCGTCCAGCGTCAGGGACGCTGGACATGTAAGGAAAATAGAAATGTCAGCTTGATTTGCAAGCTTTTGGGCGGGTTGCTCATGCAAGCCCCACCTTAATGTATTGATTAAATCCACACCGTCCATCTCATTCCCTGACTCATTTTAAGCGTTGAGTCAAAAAATGATGCCAATCCGACTTTCTGGCGGGCCATAGCATAGCAAATGGTGGTTTTCACCATTGAAATCTTCCCTGACATTTCTATACACCGAAAAATACTCAATATTGGGCTTGTTTGGCTTGTCTGGAACCATGGGATGCAATGGCTGGGACAAATTTCACTGATGCGGGCCCTACACACCAAAAACCATGAAATAACGTGATTAAAAAAATATTTTATATACAACAAGAAGATGTCAGCTTCTATCTTGTCAAAAGGCAGACGCCAGTGTCTGCTTATGGCAGGTGACAGGCAGCCACCCATGGCCCAGCCGTGGGCCCCACCATGTTGTATATATGACACCTAAACCGTCCATGAGGTGGGCCCCTCCCTGAAGTGGGCCCCTTCCAAATATCAGGCCGATCCAACGCTCAGGCGGCCCACATCATAGGAAACAATATTGATTAAAGGCCTGCCATTGAAACTCTTTTTGGGGCCATAGAGGTTTCAGATCAAGCTGAAATTTGTTTTTACCCTTCATCTAGGTCTGCGTGACCTTATGAACGGGTTGGATGGGAAGTAAACATTATGGTGGGCCCCACGTGGGACCCACATGATTTATGTGTTTTATTCCACCGTCCGCCTGGACGGTGGAGCCTACAGTGATTTATGTGTTTTATTCCCACTGTCCAGGGGATGGTGGGCGTGTGTGCGTGTGTGTGCATGTGTGAGTACATGTGTGTGTGCGTGTGCATGTGTGTGGGTCTGTGCATATGTGTAAATATGTATATATATATATATATTGTTGTAAATATATTATATATACATATATATATATACGTATATATCTATACACTATGTATTATATAACATACCTGATGGTGGGCTTTCATGGGCCCCACCATGATGCATGTGTGCATCCAATCTGCCCAACCATTGGAAATCTCATTTTTTGGGTATGAGCTAAAGAATGAATCAGATCTAAAAGTTTAAGGGAACCCCACCATCTAAGTAGTGGACAATAAAGTCCACCGTTCAAAATTTCTAAGGAGCCATAGTAGTTTTCCTATTAAGCCGATATTTGTTCCACTTCATGTATCCCTATGTTAACTTAAGAATAGGTTGGATGGGAAATATACGTTATGATGGGCCTTAGGAATTTTAATGGCAGAAATCATTATCACCACTTGTATCCGGGTGTGGCCCATTGTTAAGGCCCACCTTGATGTGTATTTGTGGCCATTGTTGAGGCCCACCCTGATGTACATAAGGTCCATGTGATTAGGCCCCTCCAATGTACTTGTGGCCCATTGTCGAGGCCCACTTTGATATTTATGAGACCCATGTTACGAGACCCATTGTGATGTTTTCAAAGGCCCATGGGATATGGCCCATTGTAATGTACATAAGGCCCATTGATGCGGCTCACTTGATTGATATAAGGCCCATATGAGGCGGCCCATTTGATGTATCTGAGGACTATGGGCCGAGGCCAATGAGATGTATATAGGTCCATTGCAATGAGTGATTTCCTATGGTTTGTGTAATGATATTTATGGCGGACCGTGCCTTGGGAGCAATGTTGGTTTGACGTCCACATTGTAAGTACAATGTTGGTTAAATGTCCGTATTGTGACCCTCCCTAGGGCCCATTGATAGGCCCATACTCGTTATGTGTAGGCCGTCTAGGCCCATCTGCATTGTAAGGATAGCTCATTACTTTATAAAATGCTTAGTATAACTCCAGGATTCATGCTCATACGCATCATATGTATGCTTGATATGAGGAATGTTTGATCATAGCATAAGTCGTTGGGCTGAGACATTACGAGACTCCATATGAGACGGAGTGCCCGACATCAGCGCATGGTACGCTCGAGATTGCTGCATGTTTGTACGGTGTGACTCATGCATCTCGCATATGTGTGACTTGATCACTGCACGCCCTAACGACATCAGGGCCGTAACCTCCACAGATACATCGTGGACGGTCGTATCGGATACCGGAAATATTGACTTTAGCATTGTGGGCACTTAGGATGTTCTTGGGTGAAAATTTCAGAACCTTTTTGGTACCAGGGGATGCTCCAATGTCTAGACCAAGTGGATACACGAGCGCCCGAGTGCCGAATACCAGTAGGCTGCGTCTCCCACTGTGTCGTGATGGGTTAGAAGGGGGTGTGGCCTTATCCGCCAAAGTGAGGGGGCTATAAGCTAGGCTGAGTTTGACCAGCTCGCAAATGAGTCCGTTATCGATGAACCGGGTAGGTATTGGTAGACTACTGGTCAGACAGATAGTGTGGTCTCTTCCACTTGCTTGACTATGCAGCTAGAGAGGAGGCAGTTAGTGTGAGGTGTATTAGACCCCGATGATATCCAGAGAGGAACTGTACTGATATGTGTACTTGATGAGTACTGACATGCTTGTATTGCATCTCGCATATGACATTTGGCTACATAGGCCTCGCATCACATGGCCTTGGTATGGCCGATAGCATTCATGCCTTGCATTACATAACTTTGGTACAACTGATAACATTCATGGACTTACCACATATTTTTACATTATTCTGATATTGTACACTCGGTACTTACCTTACGCACACACATACACCACCCTCTAAGCTTTTGTAAGCTTATGCATGACCGTTGCATGCAGGTGCCGTTGGACAGTAGCAGCGCTGAGGCAGGAGTGCGTATCAGATCTTTTTGGAGCTTTTTGATCACCCTGTATTTCCTTTTCCGTATTGTAATTAAAGTTTTTGATATAGTGGATATGTGGTGATGTTGTTTTGTGACTTGGTTATGCTTGTGGTTATGCTCCATTATACAAAAAAATTCATATTGAAAATCCTCCTTGTAGGATCCCAGGATCGGAATCTGGCGTATGGGCGCTGGGAGCGGAGAATGGGGTACTACGGAGGCTGTCGGCACCGGATTCGTCGATCGAAAATTTTGTGAGCCCGTTTTCCGAGTTTGGGGCGTGACACACCTCCACTACCCACTTAGATGATTCAAACCGTCCATCCGATAGAGCGCCCATGTTCAACCAAAACACGACACTTTCGCAGCCTGAAACCTACAAGTATGCACACAGTTTCCGGCTGAACTGGGCTGGTGTGCAAGTACAATTGTGTTTCTAGCCACTTCTAAACTAAACCATTGCGATTTATATGGGCCACCTTGTGACGATGCAAGCTGTTCAAATTGCAGGCCTCTTAAATCCATCCGGGATGGTGGACCCAACATAAATGCATGCATACGTGTGTGTGCTGAAATCCGGCCCAAAAACTCCCTTGCACGACTCGTTCCCAAAATGGAAACTATCCCCACCACCTTCTCCCGCCAGCTGTTGTGATCCATGTGAGGATCTCTCCTCCAAACACAGCTCTCTGTGTGAGACGAACCCCAACCATCCATTCGCTGTTCGCGTGAAGCACGGTTTTCCAGTGGAAAACCAATGCCAAAACCGTGTTCCCTTAGCGGTTTTTAGAAACAGGACACCTATATCATATCCGGACCATCCACTTCCATCAAACGGTCTAGAAAAGCTAGGTTTTGATATAAAGAGGAACATGAAGGATCGAGCAACAGTAACCTCTCTCACCTTCTTGTGGCAACATGAAGGAAACCATTCATTTCTTCCTCCTTCCGAACCCACCGACCTAGCTTCATTCGACCTTCGAAGATCCATGTCCACAAGCTCCCTCGAGCTGAACTAAACCACCCAACACCTCCAGATCAAAAGAAGAAGCTTCTGTTTACAATCCGCCATTAGCGCCGAAACTTCTTCATCATTTGTTGTCACGCTTCACCACACCTAGTCACAGTGAGTCGGGGCGATTTCTGGTCAGGTTTGAACTCATGCTGGCTACGGTTGGAAGAAGGAAAGAGAAAGAAAGGAGAGAAGACATAATGGGTGTGCATATGCATCGAACTTGGCCCAACTGAATTGCTGGTGCGACTACCCGACTCATGGGAAGTGCAGCCTGAGTTTGGGCCGAGTCTAGGCTCGCTTTAGCCATTCTAGAAATAGAGAGATAGAGAAGGAGGAATGAGAGAGAAGAGGGTCAGTTGCAATGGGTCTGACAGGGCCATGCACAAGGCTGTCGAGTTGCGTTTGAGTCAACTCGGTCCAGACCCTTGCTAGACCTTTGGTAGATGAAAAGAGGAAGGAGGAGAAGAAAGAAAAGAAATGAAAGAGAAGATGAAGAAGAAAATCAAGAAGAAGAGAGAGAGAGAGAGAGAGAGAGAGAGAGAGAGAGAGAGAGAGAGAGAGAGGAGAAATGAAAGACAGAGAGAGTGTTGCTAGTTTGCCACTCTAGCTCGACTTAAGTTGAGTTGTTGACTCGCTGTGTCGACTCAGCCAGGTTGAGACTGGGTTGTGGTCAATCTCAGTCCTTGTTGGACATGGCAGGGAAGAAAAAGAAGGAAAGAAAAATGACGAAGAAGTGAGGAAGAAGAAAAATAGAAAGAAGGAGAGAAGAAGGAGAGTGGGTGTCGTCCGTCACCCTGACTCGACCCGACCGAGTCACTAGACCCATGCATGGGCTACTCCTGAGTCTAGACTGAGTTAGGCCTACTCCAGGTTAGTTGGACGCGTTGATAAAAGGAAGAAGTAGAAGAGGGAAGAAGGGAGAAAGCAAGGAGGAGCAATGAGGCTTTAACTCGCTGAGTTAGCTCGGCTGAGTTGAATCCGAGTTTGGAACAAGCCCAAACCCTGTTGGATCATGAGAATAAAGAGGGTGAGTGGGAGAAAGAAAAGAGAAAGAAAGAAGGGAAGAAGATGATTGAGTCACAGAGCGGGTCGACGTTTTGAAGGAGGTCAAGTTGAACTACCGAGTTGGATAAGGTGAGCCCACTTTCTCCTTCCAGATTGAAATTATTTCGATTACAATTATCATTGTTACCACTATTATCACTGATTAGGATTATTAATAGCCATTAGTAAATTACCTATACTAATATCGGTTATTACATACAGATTTCAATGATTAAATAAAAGTGTTTTATTCTTCATTCTTAAAGATTATCATTAATAGTAGAGCATACTATTTGTTTCCATTACAATGGTTATTAGTGTCACATTAACTAATATTAATAATATCATTACAATAAATTTTTAATATTTTTAATATTATAATCAATTGTACAATGATTAGCATTTAAATCCTATAATCTAAGTCTAGGACTAAACTCTAAGATAAAACCCTAAGTTCTACATCAAAACTTTAAAAACAAGTAATCCAAACCCTAGGTTATATTAATCTTGACCATAAATACTTTGTAGAAATCTGATCTCACGTACAACTTCGCAATCCATGGTAGGATTCAATTCTAAGGGTGCACGCGCTTCTAGCAACATCAGTTGGTGATTTAAAATATAAGGTGATGATTTCTTCCCCTTAAGCTTTCCATTTCTAAATTAGTTAAGTAATAGTCTTTATCAAAATCATACATGTTATCTTATAGGATGTGATCTCTTACATTAGTCATAGACTCTTAAGGTATGACTTATATTTGAATTATGATTGCATGCAATAGTTATTTACATGATGGCTTCCATCTAAATTTCAATCCATGACCTTTGCGATTATTATGTATCAAATGCTTCACATACATCTAACATGCTATATCTATAATCTTTCACATGAATTGCTGTAAGTCGCTTATGAATCTCTATTCACTACACTTACTAGTGGGTAACTTCCTCTTGTATATGTGAACCCATACTTAGGATGTAACAAGATGGGTTGTGGTAAAAAATGGGCCCTCGATTTAGAGGTTATATGAAATATGGAACATTAATGTGGGATTTATCATCCATAGGGCATACGGCTTAGGTGTCTTAGAAATGATCTCTTTTAATTGCACTAATTTAGCCTTGCCTGAACCTTTTTGCCATTTGAGTTGATGTTTCATGTACCCTTTTGCCGCTGCGATTTGACATCCGTCCCATGTTTTGAGGTTTGTTTTGCGTGGCTTCGATGGCCTATAACCATGCGATGAAAATCCCTACTTGTTGAATTTGATTTGCCACTAGTCGATGGGCATCCATTAAACATCTTAAGATAGGGAAACCTCATGAGCCAGGGATAGTGCAATGAGACACTATGCCTAAGCTGTCGGCCTACGCTGGGTGACGAGCCCCCCGTAGTGATCATTGATTTACTCATACCGGCTGATTGTAATTGAAATAATAATGGTTTGACTAATCATGCATTCATAGCATATTGGCAATGACGGGTGGCTAATTCTGGATGCTATAGCACGTGCCCTTAGTTTTAGTGGGGTATCGTTTCGCTAGCTCCCAGACCATCGACTATTGACCTACGTACGTGATATGTACGATGACTTGGTCACTATGCTGTATGAGATATACTACATTAGTGACCGGTCTTATGCATGGGTAACGAGCCCAAGTTCGACTGGATGAGCATCCCTAGGTTGATGTGCATTCACGCATCCATGCATTTAAATAAGACTGCATTCAGTTTTGTTTGAATGTCTTGTTGTTTTTAATTATGCTTAGCTAAGGCGGCGGTGTGTAATCTTAAGAAAAATTCGTACTGAGTTTGTAAGGCCTGTATCTTAGTCCGCACCATTCCTTAGACTCCGGCGATCCTTCCCGTCGAATCCCAGTGACCCACGACCTGTAGACGACATTTATGCACGACCCTAAGTCGCATCCTTAAGATCTGAGTTGACTAGACTCGAAACTTGTACCCTAGCAACTGCACCGTCGCCGCGGTTCTAAAGACGCGTCTCGCGTACCAATGCGATACCCAGGTTAGGAGTTGTGAGCCCGCGTATATTTTCAGGAAACACTACGCATTGCGAATCCTGAGAGAATCTCTACCCAATTTATCACATCAATCAATCAAGTACTAATCAAGTACACATCCTATCACTAGCCTTGCTTTTTTTCTCCCCAAGACAAGTAACCTACCCCCCTAAGTCAACTCTCATGTCACTCACACCCATCATTCAGACCCATCACTCCATCCCATCTCCCTTACAACCATCCTCTCTCTCTTTCTCTGCCCATTCCCCTAGCAACCCAAGGAGAGAGTGACCGTCTAAGATCCAAGAAGAGAGGAAATAGCCAAGTGTGTGGCCCACTTCTTACCCCAAATCTCTCAATCCAACCCTTCAACCTTCATCATCCTCCATCAAAGAAGAAGCCAAGGAGCTTAGCATCCCAAGGAACCAAGAAGAAGTGTAATTGGTGGGTGATCTTAGGATTTTCACCCTTGATTTCTATTTGAGGAGCTACTTGTGGTGGGACCCATTTGATGTATAAAGGGAGAGCTCATAGTGGTGGAGCCCCTCCCATCGCGTCTCTCTCTCTCTCTATCTCTCTCTTTTTCTCCCTCTCTTTCCCATGTTTTGTTGGCCCACTTGATGAGCATGTGTGATGGATCCGGACCGTCCAACAGCAAGGATGCCCTTGTTATCCAGGTTGCTAGATGTCCAATGATCATACCAGATGTGATGAAGGAAAAATAAAGATCAGTTTGATCCACATGGAGTGGCCCACTGACGTGGACCCACTTTGATGTACGTTGAATCTACACCATCCATCCATATGCCCATATCAATGGGGACCTGAGCCAGATGGGCCAGGGGCTGCTGGACGGTCTGCTGTCCAGCAGCAAGCCCTAGATGATGGCAAAATAAAGGTTAAATTGACCTTCTAGCTGGTGGGCCACACCATGTGGACCCACCCCTAATGTATATGTATTATCCACCATCCATTTGTGGGACCACCTGATGTAAGTGTTTCATCCAAGCCGTCCGTCCATGGGATGTGAGACCCACCTTGATGACGTGCTGTATCCATCACGTGGGGCCCACTGATGTATGTGTTTCACCCCCATCGTCCAGCAGATGGTACGATGGGATCCACCCACAATGTATGTGTATTATTCGCACTGTCCACACAGTTTCTAGATCATTTTAGGGCCTGGGCCAAAACGGCCATCGTCCAGCGAGTTCACCCACTGTTGGACCAATGTCCAGCAGTAGCTGGGCCGAGGCCCACCATGATATATATGTTTTATCTTTGCCGTCCATCTATTTTGAGGCCCACATAGTCAGGGCCCACCCTCCCGGGTGGCCCACATTCAGTGGGACCCATCATATATGTGTTTCACCCAAGCCGTCCAACCATTTTAGATGCCAGGATGCTGTTGGGCTGACCGTCAAGCAACTGGCCACTTTAATGCAGGTATTGTACACACATGCTGTCCATTTGGTGGGCCCATCTGTAATGTGTAGGCCCACCAGGGGCATGTGTTTCATTCAGGCCATCCAATAGTGGGACGCCCAACTAGGGGCAGCCAGGTCCACCATGATGTAGGTGTTGTATATCCTTGCTGCCCATTCATTTTGGGAGCATGTGGGCTATCTTATGAGGCCCAATATGATGTATATGAGGCCCATCTGATGAGGCCTAATGTGATGTATATGAGGCCCTTGTGTGAGGCCCATCGTGATGTATATAAGGCTCTTGAGTGAGGCCTAATTGTAATGTATGATTCCACCATGATGTATGTGATAATATTTATGTAGCCCATCCATTTTCTAGCTAGTATAAGGGCCATGGGCCCCATTGTAGTTAGATTCTAGCTTCCAAATGGGCCACACCTTGGGAGAAACAGTGGTTAAATGTCTACCGTTAGGAACCATCCTAGGCCCACCATGAAGCCCATCTCCCCATCCTCTCTTTTACCCCAGCCTTGAGTAGAGTCCCACCATAATGTATGTGTTATTTATACACTATTAATCCACTCTCCCAGTCTCATAGGGCCATGGGCTCCATTGAGAGTCAAATCCAAATCCCAAGTAGATCGAACCATAGGAATAGTGGTGGTTAAACGTCCACTGTTGAAAACTATACCTTGTAGGGCCCACTGTGATACCCAATTTTCAACCCATCTTCCCTTATTGGGCTACCCCAAATCATTTGGCCCCCATTGATGTAGAGGTGACCACCTTCTCTTATTGGGCTAACCCAAATCGTTGGGTCCCCATTGATGCTAGTACCTTCCCACCATGCCCTGTAGGATTATCCAAACCATGGAGCCCGCTTTGTGTTCATACCAGGCCTTTAATAGGAAATGTGGCCCACCTAGATACATGTGTTTGCCCAAGTTTAGTAATCATACCCAAGGCCCACTAAGATGTTGAGTAGGCTACCTAATCTGTGTGGAAGGACACATAGTCCTAGATGTATGGACCCCACCAAAGCCCACCTTGTGTATGTATTTGACCCCATAGGAAAGCCCAGTTTATTACATGATAGAGAGGGTGAGAAAGCCCACTTGTTATACTTAGACGTATCCTCTCAACTCACCTTGCTGTATACCCATTATATTCACCCATGAGGCCCATTCTTGATGTAAGTATGCCATCTAGGCCACCCACTGTCTATAGGAGAGCACATCATCATCCTTTGCCATAGACGGAAGAATATGTGGTATCAGATTTGGTATAACCATTGTTTAGTACATCATCACCCCTTGCTGTAGACGGAAGAATATGTGGTATCAGATTTGGTATAACTATTGTTTATTACATCATCACCCCTTGTTGTAGACGGAAGAATATGTGGTATCAGATTTGGTATAACCATTGTTTAGTACATCATCACTCCTTGCCGTAGATGGAAGAATACATGGTATCAGATTTGGTATATCCACTGTGTGGAAACTACCTTAATGCATGGGTTAGACCCATCGTCCTTTCAGTGGACCCCGCCTTAGGACATATGATATGCTAGTACCTAGAGTAGGTTATGATAGTCTAACATGGACTAGATTCGAGATTCCAAGTCCGGATCTGACCTTTTCAATAGACTTTCGGCCTCTTTGTCTGTCATCTACCCTCCAAAGAGAACTGTACCGATTCCTCCAGTCGGCTGGAAAAGATCCAGAAAGTCAAACCCTAAGTCGCTGGAAAATTGACATAATCGGCGAGAAAAAGCCCGAATTTGGCTAGGAAAAAGACGTACTTTGTGCGTACGGATCGTCGGACATGATCCCAGAGTCGAAGAGTCGAGGGAGAGGGAATCGAGAGAGGGATTTTCAGACCATGTGAAAGTGAGATAGACTCTGGAATGGAAGGATAATACCAGTTTTTGAGAAGCTTCAAGGACCCACCAATGGTCATCCGGCCGAGGATTCGAGCAGAAAACCAAGACCAGAAGGTTTGTTCCAGAGAAATGAAAATTTTTCGCTCGACCTCCTTTTATCTGGCGTTAGTCTTCAATTTTATCGAACTCACTTTCGATCATATTGACGATCCTTATTGGATGTTATCGACAACAACTTCGATAATAGTTTTGATCATATGTCTTTCCACATTCTAAAGAGATGTCAATGATATCGACAGTTGATCGATTTGATCGAAAATGCACATGACTTATCGATAGCCATATCAAAAATGAGTATTTTTTTTTCTTAGCCCACCAGACATATATGTTTAGTATGGATAATATTTGAATCCGACATATACACAACAAAATTTTGTACAAGACTTGTACAAATCAAAATTATAAACATCAAGATGTTTATGTACAAAAAATTGAGGTGAAGAACCTCAGATATATTATTTAGAGCTCAACAAAAATTTGCATTATTTCACCAAACATCCAGATCTAGATGCATGATCTGGACTTGTTTTTCTCCTCTCAGTACTTCTAGACATCAGTCCTTTCTATGCCTCTGATAATGTAGTAGTGGTTGCTTGTGCGATGATCCTTCATTACTGATTTTCCTGATTGGTCTAGGATTTCGCACTCTTATTTGTTAAATTTAACCACATGCCCATTATCACAGATTTGAGATATGCTTAGGAGATTGTGTCAGACCTTTTATGCAGAAAGCATTCTCATTTTCAAACAACTGAATCCCTTTTATGATTCCCTGTCCAATTACTTTAGCAGTGGTTCCATCTCCGTAGGTGACTATCCCATTATAAAGATTCTTATAGTTTGAAAGAAGGGACATGTCACCTGTAACATGTCTTGAGCAACCACTGTCAAGGTACCACTTAGTGTCATTGCTTGTTAAGTGATTTGAGTGAGTAGCAAGAAAATTTTTCTTTTCTTTAATTATCCACTTTGTGACAGGGTTCTTACTTGTAGTAGACTTAATTTTCTTATCTGATTCAACTACTTGATTAGTCTTTGTGTTGCTACTGGAGGCATTATATTTTTTAAGTATCAGTGTTCCATACCCAATTTTAGCTCTACCTTTCTCATGTCCTAAGCCATTTTGGTTATTTCTAGATTTTCCCAAACTTAAAAGTTTTTCTAACTTCTCACCACTCTGGAAAAACTTACAGTTTTGCTTGTCAATTTTTCTAGACTCTTCTAGATTAAACAGGAGTGTATGTTTTTCATTTTGAAGGAGCATATTTTTGTCTTTTAAGATCTCGACCTGTTTGTTCAATTTCTCGGACTCGGATTTAAGGAAGGAGCTAATTCTCTCAAGTCTATCATTGTCAGAGTGATATTACTGTAAATCATTGATTAGATGTGTATTCATTTCTAGAGTTTTATCTAAATCTTTTTGCAGCAATTCCAATTTGTTCCCAAATATTCCAAGTCTTTTAACCACTTTGATGCTATGAATATATAGTTGATTATAAGCATCTTGTAGCTTATCCTTTTCTTCTTCTTCTTCATTGTCTGATGGAAATGATTCCGTGGCTTGCTGTTCTCTCTTGTTTTCAGATTCCGTGGGAATGATTGGAGCAGTGGAGACCATGAGAATTTTCAAGGATTTCTGGCCACCATCGCTCTCTGAGTCATTGGATTCTGAGTTTGACTCTTCAGTATCATCCCATGTGGCAGCCATTGCCTTGGCCTTAGTTTTTCTGTTGGGGCATTCAGTTGATAGGTGTCCATACTCTTGACAGGCATAGCATTGTGGTTCTTTAGTTCTTCTACCAAATTTGCTTGCAGAAGGTTTGTTGTTCACCTTTCTTCCTTTCGAAGTCCCGCCACGATTTTTCTGAAAGAATCTTCTGAATTTTTGTGCCAGCAAAGCCACTTCCTCATCTTCATCTTCCTTTTCACTTCCATTGTCCTCATGTTTTGTTTTCTTTGAAGTTTTTAGGATAGTGTTTTTGGATTTTTGGGATTGTTTGAAATGTAGTTCAAAAGTTTGTAGGGAACCTACCAGTTCTTCTACTTTCATCTCGTCAATATTCTTACACTCTTCAATCGTTGTTACTTTGGGATTAAACCATTCCGGTAGGGATCTTACGATTTTCCTACATATTTTAGGTATTAGAACTTTTTCTCCCAATCCACCTGTGTAGTTACAGATGATATTCAATTTTGTGAAAAACTCTATAAAGGTCTCATGCTCTTCCATTCTGAGACTTTCGAACTGTGAAGTCAAGAGTTGAAGTTTAGATCTCTTCACAGTGCTTGTACCTTCATGGGTTGTTTTCAATAGATCCCATGCTTCCTTGGATGTTCCACACATACTTATCTGATTGAATATATCCTGGGACACGACACAGTAGATGGCGTTCATAGCTTTTGCTTCAACAGTTTATTTTTCCTTGTCGAACGCCGTCCACTTTTCTTTAGGTTTGGGCTTTGTGATGGTCGTGCCACTGTCAAGTACGATTTGTTTGGTTGGTAGAACATATCCACTTTCAACTATATCTCAAACATCATGATCTAAAGATCTCAGAAAGCAGTGCATCCTAGCCTTCCTGTATGCATAATTTGAGCCATCAAATACTTGAGGTCTAGTGACTGATGAGTTCTTTCCTTTGGCCATATTCCCAACTTCAGTCAAGATCACTCTTTAGGCGATGAAGCCCTTAAAGAGAGATCCGCTCTTATACCAATTGAAATTGCAGTGAAGACCGCACTAGTTGAAGAAGGAATATGCCAATATGTCCTAGAGGGAGGTGAATAGGACTTTTAAAAGTTTTTATGATTTATTTAAAAATTTTATTACACTAATCCTAACAACAGACATATAGTAAGATTACTCAAATGTAACTCTACTGGCTTCCAAGCCTGGTAGAGGATCCAATCACAAACTATTTAAGAGGTAGCAATATATATCTTAGTTTGTGATGGATATGATTGTGAATGTGTGTGAGGTATGATCAGATATATAAATATGAATGCATTAGCATAAATCACACACACAGAAGAAGAGCAATAACAAACACAGTCATTTTTATAGTGGTTCGACTACTTGTCTACTCTACTCCCGGTAACCGCACTCAACCCTTGAGTGTACCGGATTTCACTAAGGAAGTTTCACTGTGGTTCACCTCAAACTTAAGGTTTTAAATCAGGTTCACCTTCAACCTTTACAACCTACACTGAGGCTGACTGTTTATGCTCTCACGAGCAAGGGTCAATACAACGCACCCACTTTTAGGCGCACTAGGCAAGGATCTTCTATAAGACCCTACTGGAGGTTTCTATACGGTCTACCTCAAACCCGAGATTTTACACGGTTTACCTCAAACCCAAGGATTTACACGGTTTACCTTAAACCCAGAGTTTTACTGGTTCACTCCTAACCAGATGTTTATGTTCTCCACAGAGTAAGGGTCTACATAACGCACCAACCACGTACACTCCCGCTAGAGGCTGAAAGTGCCCTGGTTTGTCAAGTTACGTGAATGTTGAGTAAGAGTGTCTACAGAGCCTGATAGGAAGATCAATTCAAGCGTCTGCCTCAATCGGATGTGTACAAGCTCGTCACAGCTAAAACTTAAACCTCACATCTAATGACCTAAAACACCAGGTGAAGAAAACCCTTAAAAATAAGTTAGAAATCATAGGGTTTTTAAGGTGAGAAAACTTTTTTCAAAATAGGAAAATTTCTAAGTTTTTCTCGCCTTGTCGATTTTATCGGAACACCCTTGATATGATCGACCTGCTCTATCGATGTCCTCGATACCTTAACGATATTATCGATGTGAGGACCAAAAGTGTCCAGCAACTAAATATTCATCTGCATGGATTTATCGATGTATCGATACATCTATCGATATCATCGATATGAGCACTAAATATGTCTAGCAACTTCACAACATATCTGGATGAATTATTGATGTATCGATACACCTATCGATATCATCAATATTTAAATCTTTAGTCTATCAAGAGTGGCTCGATATCATCGACAGGCAGATTTTCGGCGCCCCTGTTTTTTAATGAAAATCTCAAATTCCTTCGATATATCGATGCTCTTCCGATATGATCTGAAATTAAATATCGATAACATCAGGAGTCCATCGATGATATCGATCGAGGGCGCGCATTTCTTACAACAGATATTTCAGGTCATTTTTAATTATGATTGGGGGCCCTTCAATAGAATCGATATTCAAATATCGATGATATCGGCACCAGGTCGATTGCATCGAACAAGGTCATAAACTGTCCAGTAACCTTAAAGACAAATCAGTTGGATTTATCGATGCCTCGACTCTGATCTCGATATCATCGATATTCAAATTCTGATGATCTCGATGGTTCCCCGATCATTCATGAAAACTTGAAATACTTCAAAGTCAAGTCTCTTTCATTTTTCAAGTGTCAATGGATCGATCTTGTCATCGATGGAATCGAAGTTCGAAATCCGATGACATCGACAATAGTTTCGATTCATCGACCAATTGGCAAAGAGTTTCAAAAGCGTATGACATTGACTCCGAGTCATCGAGTAGACCATCGATGCTATCAAGACTATACGCTCGATGATATCAAACTCTGTCATAAATGTGACCATTTTATATCCGTTGGAACTTTTTGCCTATATATAGAGGACTTGTCTTTTGTTGCTGTGAGAGAAAGTAGAGCGAGCTTTTGAGTGTTTCAACTTATATCTTATATTTAAAGCCCTTTCTCTCAAGGGAGTTCATCCTCCAATCCACCCTCACCATTGACATTCAATAGAGTGGATTGGGAAATGAACTTCCGCATTTAAGGATCCTCCAGCTACTACCTTAATGGCAAATCACTAAGCTGGGATGCCTTGAATGCATACGATTGGAATCGCTCTACATTTCTGATAGAAAATTTTTTTGAGAGTAGGATTCCATCTTCACCTTGACCCAACTTGAAGCCGAGTATTGGTACACCATTTTGTGTTGCGGATCAAAGGAGCAGAAGACTCTTCGTCAACAAGGAGGAGATCTTCAACATTGAGCTAAATGGGACTCATCAACTTATTTAAGTATCCAGAGTCCAAGAGGACACTTGTGATTATTCCTTTCTAGGATTGGGTCGTAAGTGGTTCTCACCCTTTAAAGTCCTCAAGGAGGCCTTCGGCGGGAGTGTACATGGTGGGTGCGTTATGTGGACCCTTGCTCTGTGAAGAGCATAAACATCTGGTTAGGAGTGAACCAGTAAAACTCTGGGTTTTTGGTGAACTGGGTAAAACCTTGGGGTTTGAGGTCAACCGTGTAGAAACCTCCAGTAGGGTCTTATGGAAGATCCTTGGCCAGTGTGCTTAAAAGTGGGTGCGTTGTGTTGACCCTTGCTCATGAGAGCATAAACAGTCAGCCTCAGTGTAGGTTGTAAAGGTTGAAGGTAAACCTGATTTAAAACCTTAAGTTAGAGGTGAACCATTGTGAAACCTCCTTAGTGAAATCCGGTACACTTAAGGGTTGAGTGCGGTTACCGGGAGTGGAGTAGACTTATCGTCGAACCACTATAAAATGACTATGTTTGAGATTGTTATTTTGATTAAGTGATTTACTTCAATATTTTCATATCTGATTATCTGATCACTTCTCACACACCTACACATTCATATCCATTATGAACTAAATTGCATATTGTTTACTTCTTAAGCAGTTTGTGATTGGATCCTCTACCAGGCTTGGAAGCCAGTAGAGTTACATTTGAGTAATCTTGAGAATTGCATGATCATAGGATTAGTGAAGTAGGATTTTTAAATAACTTATAAAAACTTTAAAAAGTCCTATTCACCCCCCTCTAGGACATATTGGCATATTCCTTCTTTAACTAGTGCGGTCTTCACCACCATTTAAATTGGTATCAGAGCGGGTCTCTCTTTAAGGGCTTCACCACCTAGAGAGTGATCTTGATTGAAGTTGGGAATATGGCCAAAGGAGAGGGCTCATCAGTCACTAGACCTCCAGTATTTGACTGCTCAAACTATGCATACTGGAAGGCTAGGATGCATTACTTTATAAGATCTTTGGATCATGATGTTTGGGATATAGTTGAAAGTGGATACGTGTCACCAACTGAACAAATCATACTTGACAGTGGCACAACAATCACAAAGCCCAAACCTAAAGAAAAGTGGATAGCATTCGATAAAGAAAGGTAAACATCTGAAGCCAAGGCTATGAATGCTATCTACTGTGCCGTGTCCCAGGATATATTCAATCAGATAAGTATGTGTGAGACATCCAAGGAAGCATGGGATTTATTGGAAACAACCCATGAAGGCACGAGCACTGTGAAGCGATCCAAACTCCAACTCCTGACTTTACAGTTCAAAAGTCCCAGAATGGAAGAGCATGAGACATTCATGGAGTTTTTCACAAAGTTGAATATAATTTGCAACTCCATGGGTGGATTGGGAGAGAAAGTTCGAGTACCAAAAATTTGTAGGAAAATTCTAAGATCCCTACCGGAACGATTTAATCCCAAGGTTACAACAATTGAGGAGTGTAGAAACATAGATGAAACGAAAGTAGAAGAACTGGTAGGTTCCCTACGAACTTTTGAACTACACTTCAAACAATCCCAAAAATCCAAAAACACTATCTTAAAAACTTCAAAGAAAACAAATCATAAGGACAGTGAAAGTGAAAAGGAAGATGAAGATGAAGAAGTGGCCTTGCTGGCACAAAAATTCAGAAGATTCTTTCAGAAGAATCCCGGTCGTCCTTCTAGAGGGAGAAAGGTGAACTATAAACCTTTTGTAGGTAAATTTGGTAAAAGAACCAAGGAACCACAATGCTACGCCTGTCACAAGTATGGACACCTAGCTACTGAATGCCCAAATAGAAAGACTAAGGGCAAGGCTATGGCTGCCACGTGGGATGATACTAAGAAGTCAAATTCAGAATCTAGTGACTCAAAAAGCGATGGAGATCAGAAATCATTGAAAATACTCATGGTCTCCATTGCTTCAATCATTCCCACTGAATTTGAGAACAAGAAAGAACAGTTAGCCACCGAATTATTTTCATCTGATAATGAGGGAACTGAAGAAGAAGAAGAAGAAAAGGACAAGCTACAAGATGCTTACAATCAACTCTATATTTATAACATCAAAGTGGTCAAAAGACTCGGAATATCTGAGAACAAATTGGAATTGCTACAAAAAGATTTGGATAAAGCTCTAGAAATTAATACACATCTAATCAATGACTTACAACAATATTACTCTGACAATGATAGACTTGAGAGAGTTAACTCCTACCTTAAATCCAAGTCCGAGAAATTGAACAGATAGGTTGCGATCTTAAAAGACAAAAATATGCTGCTTCAAAATGAAAATCATACTCCTGTGTGATCTAGAAGAGTCTAAAAAGATTGCCAAGCAAAATTGTAAGTTTTCCCAGAGTGGCGAAAAGCTAGAAAAACTATTGGGAATGGGAAGACCTGGAAAGGACAAAAATGGCTTAGGATGTGAGAAAGGCAGAGCTATAACTGGGTATGGAAAACAAATGCTTGAAAACTCTAATGCCTCTAGTAGCAACACAAAGACTAATCAAGTAGTTGAATCAGATAAGAAAATTAAATCTACTACAAGATCCCTGTCACAAAATGGATAATTAAAGAAAAGAAGAATTGTCTTGCTATTCACTCAAATCACTTAACACGCAATGACACTAAGTGGTACCTTGACAGTGGTTGCTCAAGGCATGTAACAGGTGACTCGTCCCTTCTTTCTAAATATGAGAATCTTCATAATGGGATAGTCACCTACGGTGATGGAACCACTGCTAAAGTAATGGGATAGGGATCATAAAAGGAATACAGTTGCTTGAAAATGAAAAAGCTTTCTGCATAAAAGGTCTGACACATAATCTCCTAAACATATCTCAAATCTGTGATAATGAGCATGTGGTCAAATTCAACAGACAAAAATGCGAAATTCTAAACCAATCAGGAAAATCAGTAATGAAGGGTCATCGCACAAGTAACTACTACTACTGTAACGACCCGTAAATTTCCGTACATTGGGTCGAGTACCACCTCGACCAGAAATCACGTAGGATTAAATTCTTTAGAAATTTAACAAAGTTAACTAAGTACTAAACTCGATTAGCCATGAAATCCGTTAGGATCGCTTTAAATACGATCTGCAAGACCCAAAAGTTGCAGAATCATTGACGCTAGGTTACCCTAAAGTTTAGAACCAAACTCATTTCCGTCTGCTCTGAATAAAACGAAACTTCGATTAGGTCTAGATCGCACATCGGAGTCCGATTAACCCGAAGCTAAGGAACTAGGACCGCCCCACTGGGCTTAACAATCATCTCAAAATCAGCTTTATCCGATGTTCCACGGCCATTCGTTTCGAATCGGAGCGAGGTAGTGTGAAAAACACTATTCATATGCCAAAATAAATATCTGGAATAGTGATCTAGCATCGTTCGTTGACGCGTCAGTATTAAGCAACCTGACCGTCAGAATCAGACCAAATTACACCCTCGGATTAAGAAAAATTTCAGGAACATTTACATGTACTTGGAATTTCTGATCGTGGCCCACTGACCGTCGAACTGAAAGTGGTCCGCCACGTGCGATCTGCGTATCCGAATGAGTCAAAAACGTAATCCCATGTAGATCCATCGATGGTGAGCTTAAGTCGACGTTTGGTTCAAGGAGGGCTACCGAACTTCCCTTTTGAGCTGGAAAAGTGACGAATATCCTATATTAGCAAAGAACCCTTGAACCCGAGTCTGTTTTAGGGATGTTTTTGGCTATAAAAGGAGCTTAGATCAGCCTCTCTCACAGCCATACGAATTTGGGAGAAAAACTAGGGAGAGAGAGAGAAAAGAGAGAGAATAGCCTGGAATTTGTCGCCGATCTTCCTCCTCTTGCTTTCATTCACCACACGGCCTACACCGCTCCGTTCTAAGTGATTTCCGGCGGTATCCAGCCCATTTGGAGGTAAGAAACCCTAACCCTAGGTCTGATTCAAGGTAGAATCGTTGTGGGTTGTGTAAAAGCTAACCGATTCCGCTCTTTAGGCTAGAAATCTCCCGTATACGGAAGCTCTATTACCCTTGCTAATTTGTTGGAATTCCAAAGGCAAAGGTGAGGACTTTAAGTGTATAAGTTAAGGTTTTCAACGCTTTCAATGTCAGATAATGGTAGATTCATGATCTGCTTGCAATTGCACATGTACAAAGTGCTTTCCGTTTCCTGTTTTGATTAGCGGTGTGAAATATGGAATTTCACATATTCTAGGTATACGTAGAAATACTGTATACGCATTTTTTTTGGATAAATGCTTGACATGTTTATTTAATGTATAATTATATAACATATGAATAAAATACTAGTTTGGCGAAAGGAATCGCCAAAATATATGTTTACTTGTAAATGCGCCGTATGTTGAAATTACGTATTGTAGAAATACCATATACGTATTTTTTTTTGGATAAATGCTTGACATGTTTATTTAATGTATAATTATATAACATATGAATAAAATACTAGTTTGGCGAAAGGAATCGCCAAAAAATATGTTTACTTGTAAATGCGCCGTATGTTGAAATTACGTATTGTAGAAATACCGTATACGTAGTTCTTTTGGAATAATGTTTGACATATTTATTTAATGTATGATTATATAATACATGATTAAAATACTAGCTTGGCGAAAGGAATCGCCGAAATCTATGTTCCTTTGTAAACACTATGTATGTCGAAATTGGGTATACGTGGAAGTACCCTATACGTATAAAAGTTGCTGATGTGATTGCCATGTTTAATTGCTGTATGAATATGATGTATATGTATAAAATACTAGTTTGGTAAAGGGACAATCCTAGTATACATTTCTCTAGCATACGTCATGTATGTTAAAATATTGCATTCCAAGTGTTGGTGAAATCACTTGTGAGTGTAAGTGCTTAAGTGTTAGAACCTTAGTTAGGTGCTGAGATGGGATTCTCCGCTACCTTAGAGTCACATATGACACTCTCCATGTGGTTGTTCACTCTAACCACTCACCTATGAACTCTAAGTATTTGTATCCCTATGTGTATAGTGCTTTATAACATGCTTTACAACATGCCTTATAACATGCTTTACTTCATGCTTTATAATACATGCTTTACCTCATGCTTTACTTCATGCTTTACAACTGATTAAGTTTGGGACTATGCCTATAGTCCAAACATTCGGTACCAGACTTGCGGTTGTGGCCGAGATTCATATCGCCACGATGGACGTGTCCGCGAACCCGAGTCGTACTTCGGTTGGCGATAGTGGTTGGCCACACGGAGTGCTTTTTGCGCTCCATATCGCTCAACTTGTGGTGCGCTCGAGCTAGTCGAGCTCGTCAAGCAAACCGATATGTGTATATGTATGTTCACCATGTTTGGTCGCCTTCGCTTGAACCTGGGTACCAAACTTACCGGTGGCAATCCCGTTAACCATGGTACCTCGATCCACTAAGACGCATGAGCCGGGCATGGTGGTATGGGACACCGTGGTTGAGCTGTCGGCCCTACGCTGGGGTCATGTGCCTCCCGTAGTGACCATTGCGCAACCGGACTCGTGAGCCGATTATGGTGGTATGAGACACTATATTCGAGCTGTCGATACTTACGGCGAGAGCCGAGTACGGTGAGACCTGTGCTCGTGCTGACGGGCGACGAGTCCTCCGTAGTATCTTCGAGTGTACTTCAAGTGTCTGTGATTGGCGACGAGTCTTTCACAGGAACTAGAGTATGAGTTAAGCCGAGTACGGTGAGACCCGTACTTGAGCTGACGGCTAGTGATTGAGCCAGGTATGGTGAGATATGTACTTGAGCTGACGGCCAGCAATTGAGCCGCATACGGTGAGATCTGTATCCGCGCTGATGGGTGACGAGCCCTTTGCGATGCCTTCACTACGCTTCTCAAACCATAATATCGTATGAGATTAGCTAGGATTGACGACCCTAGAATGGATCATGTTTGGAAATTATACAAGGGAGGTACCTTAGTTTCCCAATACTGCTGGTTGAAATGGATTAATAAAAACTTGGTAATCATGAGCATCATCGCACCGCATGTGCTTTGTAGATGTGGCGCACTGAGGGAGTTAGCATTCGCGAATGTAAGATGATGTCGCTTGAGGGTGGTTTGGCAAGGGCATACAGCATCATGTCATATCATTTTTGCACTTAACAAGAGTAATTAGAAATGTTTGATTTGTACTGCGTTATCATTACTGCTTGATTGATTTGATAACATGTTAACCTATGCTTTAATGTTCCACTGAGTTAGCTACTCACTCCCACGTTACGGGACGGTGTTTGCAACACCCACCAGACTCTGTCGCAGGTGTAGATGGCGCCTCTGTTCAGGAGCCGGAGCTCAACTTCGAGGAGGATCAGGAGGAGTTCTCCTTTATGCAGTACTCTGACGGCTATGCTTAGGCCGCACTGCATCATGCGGATTTACAGGGCCTCTTTGAGGATTGTATTTTGATTTTTGACTTAGAAACAATACGTGTATATTGGTACTCAGTTAGTACTCATACTCTGAAGTTCACAAAATTTTGATACTTTACATATTTTGAATATAAAATTTCAGTCTTCCGCTTGCCTTTATACAATTGAACTGGAGTATGAATTACTGTTTTGGTATAATCTCATTCATGTTTATTGCGCTAACTCAGACAACATTTAACCATCATTGTGTATGTTGCATAAGTGATGCGTTGGAACTCGGGAGTTGAGTTCATACTCGACCCCCGAATTTCAGGGCGTTACAACTACATTATCAGAGGCATAAAAAATACTGATGCCTAGAAGTACTGAGCAAAGAAGGACATGTCCAGATCATGCATCTAAATCTGGATATTTGCTGAAATGGTGCAATTTTATTGAGCGTCAAATGATATATCTAAGGTTCCTCACCTCAATCTTTTGTATATAAACATTCAAATATTTATAATTTTTGATGTGTATAGTAATTGTACATAATTTTGCTGAGTATGCTATTGATACTAAAAGTATACTTGAAGGGTCGAAAAAGAAAAATATTCCTCTTCATGCCTATCGATTTGTCATTTCCGATTAATCGATCATGGGTCGATATCATTGACATCTCTCCAGAATGTGGAAAGTCACAGATCGGGACTACTATTGAAGCAATTGCCGATAACATCGGATGTGGATCATCGATATAATTGAGAGTAAGTTTGATAAAATTGAAGACTCCTGGCTGATAAAAGGTGATTGAGCGAAAGAATTTTATTTCTCTAAATTTTTTTTTTCTGTTTTGCTCTCTGCTCGAATCCTCGGCCAGAAGACCATCGACGGGTCCCAGAAGCTTCAAAAGAAACGGGTATTATCCTTCCATCCCTTCCACTCCAGAGTCAAATCTCACATTTGGTTGGTATTTTGCATTCTTTTGGTTGACCTTCCTTACCTTTTCCTGTCTCTTACACTGAAAAATCATGAACAAAGGGAAAGGTATGTCTCTTTCTCAGTCTTCAAAAGGGAAAGCAAAACAACCCAGTTTGTATCAACTCACTCCATCGGTGAGACATCCAGCCACTGTTTTTGAACATCTGGTTCTTAACAGTGCCATCGAGTCTTTTGGTGTAGACCTCCTTCTAGAAGTAATAGGATGGTAAAATATTCTGAATCTTGGTGGTACTTATCAAATTGGAGTGGTCCATGACTTCCTCAGTAAAAGTCATGTTATTTGTGATGATCCACCCTGTGTTCAAGTAGAATTATTGCATTACTCCAAGCACATCACTCCCATCACCTTGAGTCACCTTTTAGATCTCCAAGTCACTCGCATTCCTATTACCAGTTGGAATCTAAATGGTCTTGGTGTCTGGGGCGAGATAACTCATGCACTGTGTCAAGGAACTACTATTCCTCGGAATGATGATAATTTCCTTCATATTAATCATCTTGGACCCACTTTTAAAATCTTTCATGAGGGTATAATGGTGAAATAAGAAACTAAAATTTATAGAAATCAAAAGGTAGGAAACTAAGGTGCCAAGGATCCACTTGTAGAGATCAGGGAGATATACGCTTGATTCATGAATTCAACTGGACTTCGAGTCCCATCTTCATCTAGTCGGAAGATATAACCTGAAAATCAAATCTGAACATCTTTTGATCTAGTTTTCAAGAGATAAGACGGATGTAAATTAGAATGAATTCCATCACAAAACCATGCGCAGGAGACAAAGTAAACAACATAATTAAACCAATCCACAGCCAATCTGAGCGATGTATGAATGTTAAGAAGGATTCCGTCACCCAACCATGTCCAAAGGGCGATGGTGAACAACAGAGCTGCCTATTTTCATAATCAAAATAAGGGGAAGGAAAAACCCAAAGCCATCGCAGATCTATTGTAATTTTAGTCACAATAAATCATTAAAAACTAAAAGCATTCCCTTAATATAAACTAGAGTCAAACATCAGTTTATAATATGAATCTAACCGTAGAGATCTCCCATCACGCCACATGCTTCACCTCTTAACCCTAGCTAAGAGGTTTAGCCCAACATGGATGGACTAGATCTCTCCAAAAACATAAAAAGAACAGTAAATGAATAAAAAAATCCAGAAATACTACTCTGTCTATCTCCCTGACGTCTCCACAGCTTCTGGTTCACTCCCCAACATTCCCTCTCTCTCATGCTTCTTTTTCTTTTATACAGATGGAAGGTCGGTCGTGTGTGAGGCTGAAAATCAGTGACGAAGGAGGTCGGCCGGAGTCCTATTTAGAGACTGCCCGCGAAGGCTTTTACGCAGCTAGGAAACAGTGTCCCAACTCCCTTTGGTCCTTGCTTTCTTTCCAAAAGATCCACGTCCCTTGGGACACTTTTGAATGAACTACATGATGGATGGTCCAGATCGGCCATCCGATCACTGTTGAGGCCACGTAATGGCCCACAAAAACTGGGCAGCGTCCAGTTGTGAAAACAGGGTCTGCGCAACGTGCGCTGATGTCGCTGGTGGGGCCCATGAACGTCATTGGTTGACAAATCCAAACCGTTCACTGAAATCAGCACGAAAAACCGGTCGGACATGACCATTTTTTCTTCTGTTTTTATGTGGCCCACCGTGAATTTCGTTCTACCATCTGAACTGCCTTTAATCGATATTCTTCTGTGTGTGTGCGTGCATGGGTTTGGAGAAACTCCTTTTATTTGGTCGGTTCGACCTTCTAGAACGAATGGCTGGTTCACATTGATCTGATGAGTCCATATGGTGGGCCATCTGCATTCATCCACAACTTCGTCCGCAACAGAGATGAAAATGGAAATTTCTGTTTTGAATGGGTGTCAGTCAGCGTACGCTGACTGACTCCTTCATGTTCGGTGCACTACAAGCGTATGTGCACTATATGCACGCCCCCATCCAGATGGGACCCATGAAATAGCGGTGAAGACTGCTTGAGTTGAAGTCGGAATATGCCAATATGTCCTAGAGGGGGGTGAATAGGACTTTTTAAAGATTTATGAGTTATTTAAAAATCCTATCACTCTAATCCTATCATGTATAAAATTTTCAGGATTACTCAAATGTAACTCTATCGGCTTCCAAGCCAAGTAGAGGATCCAGTCATAAACTAACCAAGATATAGCAATATGCAACTTAGTCTATGTTGGATGTGATTGTATGTGTGTGTGTGAGAGATGTGATCAGATATATGAATATGAATGCATTGACATGAATCACTCATAGAGAAAAATAATCACAAACACAATCATTTTATAGTGGTTCGACGATAAGTCTACTCCACTCCCGGCTGTCGCACTCAACCCTTGAGTGTACCAGATTTCACTAAGGAGGTTTTCCAGGGTTCACCTCAAACCTAAGGTTTTAAATCAGGTTCACCTTCAACCTTTACAGAGGTTTTACGCAGTTCACCTCAAACCCAGAGTTTTACTGGTTCACTCCTAACCAGATGTTTATGCTCTCCATAGAGCAAGGGTCCACACAACATACTCGGATTTTAGACCACATAGGTCAAGGACCTAACAGTTTATGCCCTACACAAGAGCAAGGGTCCACACTATGCACCCATAGCGTACACTCCTGCCGGAGGCCTCTTACGAGGGCTTCAAAGGGTGAGAACCACTTAAGACTAAGACCTAGAAAAGAATGATCACAAGTGTCCTCTTGGACTCTAGATACTTACAGATAAGTTGATGAGTCCCGTTAAGCACAACGCCGAAGATCTCCTCCTACTTGTTGATGAAGAGTCTTCTGCTCCCTTGATCCGCAACACAAAAGATATTCTAAGACTAGGCTTAAGGTTGGGTCAAGGTAGAGATGAAATCCTACTCTCTAAAGATTTACCTATAAGGAAGGTAGAGTAGTTCCACTCTTATGCATTCAAGGCATCCTAGCATAATGATTTGCCATTAAGGTAGTAGCTAGAGGATCCTTGAATGCAGAAGTTCATTCCCCAATCCACTTTATTGAATATCAATGGTGAGGGTGGATTGGAGGATGAACTCCCTTGAGAGAAAGGGCTTAGGATATATGATCTAAGGTTAAACACTTAAAAGCTCTCTCTACTTTCTGTCACAGCAACAAAAGACAAGTCCTCTATAAATAGGCAAAGAGTTCCAACGGATATAAAACGGTCACATTTATGACAGAGTTTGATATCATCGAGCAGGTTCGATATCATCGAGCGTATACTCTTAATAGCATCGATGGTCTGCTCAATGACTTGGACTCGATGTCATACGCTTTTGAAACTCTTTGCCAATTGGTCGATGAATCGAAGCCATTGTCGATGTCATCGGATTTCGAACTCCAATTCCATCGATGACAAAATTGATCCATCGACACTTGAAAAATGAGAGAGACTTGACTTTGAGATATTTCAGGTTTTCATGAATGATCGGGGGAACCGTCGAGGTCATTGGAATTTGAATGTTGATGACATCGAGATCAGAGTCGAGGCATCGATAAATCCAGCTGATTTATTTTTGAACTTGCTGGACAGATTATGGCTTTGTTCGATGCAATCGATCTGGTGTCGATATCATCAATATTTGAATATCGATTAGGTCGAAGGTCCCCCGATCATAGTTAAAAACAACCTGAAATAACTGTTGTAAGAAATGCGCGCCTACTATCGATATCATCGATGGACCTCCGATCTTATCGATATTTAATTTCAGATCATATCGGACGGTCATCGATATATCAAAGGAGTTTGAAATTTTCATTAAAAAATAGGGACACCGGAAATCTGCCTATCGATCTTATCGAGCCACTCTTGATGGTCTTGAGATTTGAATATCGATGATATCGATATGTGTATCGATACATTGATAATTTATCCAGATAATTGTGAAGTTGCTGGACATATTTGTGCTTATATCGATGATATCATTAGGTGTATCGATATATCGATAAATCCGTCCAGCTGAATATTTAGTTGCTGGACACTTTTGATCCTCTTATCGATAATATTGTTAAGGTATCGAGGACATCGACAGTGCAGGTCAATCATATCGAGGGTGCTTCGATAGAATCGACAGAGCGAGAAAAACTTAGAGATTTTCCTATTTTGCAAAAAGTTTTCTCACCATAAAACCCTAGGATGTCTATCTTACTTTAAGGGTTTAATCACCTAGTGTTTTGGGACATGGGATGTGAGGCTATGATTTACCTATTGCGAGCTTCCACAAATTCGGTTGAGGCAGACGCTTGAAATAATCTTCCTATCAAGTTCTGCAGCCAGTCTGACTCACCATACACGTAACTTGACAAACCAGGGCACTAACAGGTGCACTTTCAATCTCCTCCTTTGTCAATTAAGTGACAAAATACTCAAAACACCCTAGAACACTTCTAGACACACCCTAAATTGTGTGTATATATATTTACACAATTTTACAATTTATTTCTAACCCATGTACACATTCTAGAAGTATCCGCTCCCCCTTAGTTCAAAAAACTCCCCCTTTCTTGATGCAACTGCTCCCCCTAACACCTGCAACACATTTGATATACAATTTCCACTTGGGGTGTTTTGAATTGTTCTCCCCCTTTTTGTCAGTCATTGGCAAAGGTATAGCAAATGATATTGATTGAAGAGTAAAGTACATGAGAGAACATGCATACAAGATACAGATGAGTAATGATCAGAATATTATAAGAAGTCATCTATGGTCAGAACAGGTGTATGCATATCAGTTTAAGGAAAACAGTGATAACAGTAAATCATTTAAGCATTAAACACATTATATGCATTCCATCAGACAAACCAGGGAAACATTAACACACATATGGTAGTAAAAGATATGAGTTTTGTGCGGCCATAAAGGACCCAAAACTGCCTCAGATAGCAGTAAATCCAAAAAAAATGTTCAGTCCTATCCAAAAGTATATATACTGCTCCACACAGCAGTAACTAAAAACAAATACTCAGCCATTCAACTATCAACACACGTATAAATATGATCACAGGCATTCAAAAGGTATTTAGGCTTGGAGCATTTCAGAAGAACTTCAGGGATGTGATGGATGTTTATTATGAGTAAGCTTATGGAGTAGGTAGCTGCTTCAGAACTTGTTTTGCTGCACGTTGCAGGGCCACCAGTCGTTGTCGAACTTCGGAAAGATAGGCTTCACAGTCATCGAGTCGCTTTACAATGTGAGCTTGTTCCTCCAGAAGATCTTGTACACTGTCTCGTACAGGAATGTTTGGAATGACTTCAACAGAGTCGGAATTGTGTATGGGACTGCTACTGCCAGGAATTAAACCGTTTCTACCACCACAAAACACATTTTTGTAGATGTTTAGGTTACATATGTCTTCATAATTGAACCACGCACATGCATAAGGAAGATCATGAGATGATGGCAGTCCGAATTGATGTGAAAGCTTAGATAGAAGACATGGAAATGGTAATATAGTGATGGATGCTTCTGTAGACACACGGATCAGTTGCTGTACGATCAGAGTGGGTAGGCAGATTGGAATTCCTAGATGAATATCATACAGAATGTTAAGGATGTATGGCGAGAGCTTGTTACCGGAGACTTCACAGGGATAGACGTTAGAGCTAAAAATGCTGTGAAGAACCTTACAGGTAGGATCAAGATGCTTGACATGAAGAACATTTTTGGCATTCTTGAGAATTATGGCACCATTACACAATGCTCGAGTAACTTCCCCCCACACACCTAGACTATTCATATTTCGATTAGATATAGTTATTCCAGTCATTTGCATGTTAATCATCCTACTTACCCGGTTTGGTGTGATGTATTCAACCCGATTCATGACCATGACTGAGATAACTGTGGGATCATTTTCAACATTGTAAATCAAACTTAGAAACTGATGTACTAGATTATGTTGAAAAGTTCCACCAATATTCACAACATTTTCCCATCCAATTTTTTCAAAAGATCGATGATCCTAAAGGGCTCAATACTCTTTCTGTGAACCATTCGTTCCGCCACAAGATTTAAGTTGAATGAAAGAGAAGAGGCGGTTGCATCATGCTTACCTTTCTTCTTTTCAGTTGATGCACACTGTGGATGGAACAATCCTTTGTCTTTTTCCATCTTGGAAAGATGAAATATCCAAGACTGAGAGCGCCCGATAAGGCACTTCTTCTTAATCTACTGATTCTTACCAAGCAGCGACTACCTATCCCTTTGATCACATTCTTAGTTTCTGAGTTTTGATTCTTAATTTCAAGTTCTAGGGAAGAACAACCGTCCTGACATTTCAGCTACTCGGAGAGTCGTCGATGATATCGATTCTCACTCGATGTGATCGATATTCACAAGTGACCAATCGACACTCATATCGAAGATGGATCTTTTCAATTTTCTTCATTCAGACAGATCTTCAAATATACTCTTCACATTTCCATCAACAATATTCTCAACAAGAATTATGTATACACACTGGTTACAACAAAATTATAAACATTTAAAATGTTTATATACAAAAGATTTGAGGTCAGGAGCCTCAGATGTATCTTTTAAAACTTAGAAAAATTTGCATCATTTCAGCAAATGTCCAGGTCGAGATGCATGACTTGGACTTATCCTTTTATGCTTGAAATTTCAGGGTATGTGAAGATTAGTCATAAGACTATTTTGTTTTTCTTTTTCTATCCATTTTGAAATAGTCTTCTTTATCCTTTCTTTCATCCTAGGTGGTGATAGATGAGTGTTTCTTGTAGGTGAACTCTTGACATTCTGTGTTTCTCTGATCTGTTTGAATTTACCAATGTGTTTTTGTCCAGAGTTATGTGAAGTCCGTCTAGGTGTTAGGCATTCAACCTCATAATGACCTGTATCACCACATATACAACATACTGGAGAGATTTTTACATTGCTTCCTGAAGCACCCGATGATTTAGTTGTTAGTGCTGAATTTCCTATTTTCTTCTTAGTTTTCTCATACCCTAGGCCACTTTTGTCCTTTCTGGGCCTTCCCATCCCTAACATCCTTTCAAGCTTTTCACCACTCTGAGAAAATTTATAGTTTATTTTAGCAAATTTTCTAGATTTCTCTAAGTCATGGCAGAGTGTGTGATTCTCATTCTTAAAATGCCTATTTTCATCTTCTAACAATTCAGTTTGTTTAGTAAGCTTAGATAATTCAGTTTTTAGGGATAGGTTGATTCTTTCCAACTTGTCATTATCTGCATAATATTGCTGTAGATCATTAATTAGGTGTGAATTGATTTCCAGTGTTTTATCCGGATCTTTTTGTAGTAGCATCTTCTTGTTTTCCGAGATTCTAAGTCTCTTAAGAATGTTGATGCTATGAGTATAGAGTTGATTGTAAGCATCTTGCAACTTATCTTTTTCTATTTCTTCTTCATCTCTGGTTTCTTCATTATCAGATGGAAATGAGTTAGTAGCTTGATGTTCTTCCTCAAATTCAGTTGAAATGATCGAAGCGGTGGAGACCATGAGTATTTTCAAAGATTTTTGGTCTCCATTGCTTTCCGAGTCGCTAGATTCTGAATTTGATTCCTCAGTATCATTCCATGTGGCGGCCATTGCCTTGCCCTTGGTTTTTCTGTTTGGGCATTCGGTAGATAGGTGTCCATACTCTCTACAGGCGTAGCATTGTGGTTCTTTGGTCTTTTTACCAAATTTGCCTGTAGAGGGTTTATTATCCACCTTTCTTCCTTTAGAGGGACGGCCGCGATTCTTTTGAAAGAATCTTCTAAATCTTTGTGCCAGCAAGGCCACTTCCTCATCTTTATCTTCCTTTTCGCTCCCACCGTCCTCATGATTATTTTCTTAGAAGTTTTTAGGATAGTGTTTTTGGATTTTTGGGGTTGTGTGAAGTGTAGTTCAAAAGTTTATAGGGAACCTACCAGTTCTTCTACTTTTATTTCATCAATGTTCCTACACTCCTCAATTGTTGTTACCTTAGGATTAAACCGTTCCGGTAGAGATCTTAGAATTTTCCTACAAATTTTCGGTACCGGAACTTTTTCTCCCAATCCACCCATGGAGTTACAAATGATGTTTAATTTGGTGAAAAACTCCATAAATGTCTCATGCTCTTCCATTCTAAGACTTTCGAACTGTGAGGTTAGGAGTTGAAGTTTGGATCACTTCACAGTGGTTGTGCCTTCATGGGTTGTTTCCAGTAAATCCCATGCTTCTTTTGCTGTCCCACACATACTTATCTGATTAAATATATCCTGGGACATGACACAGTAGATAACATTCATAGCCTTGGCTTCAGATGTTTGTTTTTCTTTGTCGAATGTTGTCCACTTTTCTTTAAGTTTGGGCTTTGTGATTGTTGTGCCACTGTTAAGTACGATTTGTTCCATTGGTGGCACATATCCATTATCAACTATATCCCAAACGTCATGATCCAAAGATCTCAGAAAGTAGTGCATCCTAGCCTTCCAGTATGCATAGTTTGATCCGTCAAATACTGGAAGTCTAGTGACTGATGAGCCCCCTCCTTTGGCCATATTTCCAACTTCAGTCGAGATCACTCTCTAAGCGGTGAAGCCATTAAAGAGAGACCCGCTCTGATACTAATTGAAATAGTAGTGAAGACCGCTTGAGTTGAAGTCGAAATATGCCAATATGTCCTAGAGGGGGGTGAATAGGACTTCTTAAAGATTTATGAGTTATTTAAAAATCCTATCACTTTAATCCTATCATGTATACAATTTTTAGGATTACTCAAATGTAACTCTATCGGCTTCCAAGCCAAGTAGAGGATCCAGTCATAAACTAACCAAGATATAGCAATATGTAACTTAGTCTATGTTGGATGTGACTGTGTGTGTGTGTGAGATGTGATCAGATATATGAATATGAATGCATTGACATGAATCACTTATAGAGAAAAATAATCATAAATACGGTCATTTTATAGTGGTTCGACGATAAGTCTACTCCACTCCCGGCTGTCGCACTCAACCCTTGAGTGTACCGGATTTCACTAAGGAGGTTTTCCAAAGTTCACCTCAAACCTAAGGTTTTAAATCAGGTTCACCTTCAACCTTTACAAAGGTTTTACGCGGTTCACCTTCAACCTTTACAGAGGTTTTACGCGGTTCACCTCAAACTTAGAGCTTTACTGGTTCACTCTTAATCAGATGTTTATGCTCTCCATAGAGCAAGGGTCCACACAACGCACCCACAGCGTACACTCTCGCCAGAGGCCTCATATGAGGGCTTCAAAGGGTGAGAACCACTTAAGACCAAGACCTAGAAAGGAATGATCACAAGTGTCCTCTTGGACTCTAGATACTTACAGATAAGTTGATGAGTCCCGTTAAGCACAACGTCGAAGATCTCCTCCTCCTTATTGATGAAGAGTCTTCTATTTCTTTGATCCGCACCACAAAAGATATACCATGACTAGGCTTAAGGTTGGGTCAAGGTAGAGATGGAATCCTACTCTCTAAAGGTTTACCTATAAGGAAGGTAGAGTAGTTCCACTCTTATGCATTCAAGGCATCCCAGCATAATGATTTGCCATCAATGTAGTAGCTGGAGGATCCTTGAATGCGGAAGTTCATTCCCCAATCCACTCTATTGAATATCAATGGTGAGAATGGATTGGAGGATGAACTCCCTTGAGAGAGAGGGCTTAGGATATATGATCTAAGGTTAAACACTTAAAAGCTCTCTCTACTTTCTCTCACAGGAACAAAAGACAAGCCCTCTATAAATAGGTAAAGAGTTCCAACGGATATAAAACAGTCACATTTATGACAGAGTTTAATATCATCGAGCAGGTTCAATATCATCGAGCGTATACTCTCGATAGCATTGATGGTCTACTCGATGACTCGGACTCGATGTCATACGCTTTTAAAACTCTTTGCCAATTGGTCGATGAATCGAAGCCATTGTCGATGTCATCGGATTTCGAACTCCGATTCCATCGATGATAAAATCGATCCATCGACACTTGAAAAATGAGAGAGACTTGACTTTGAGATATTTCAGGTTTTCATGAATGATAGGGGGAACCGTCGAGGTCATTGGAATTTGAATGTCGATGACATCGAGATCAGAGTCGAGGCATCGATAAATCCAGCTGATTTATCTTTGAACTTACTGGATAGATTATGTCTTTGTTTGATGCAATCGATCTGGTGTCGATATCATCGATATTTGAATATCGATTAGATCGAAGGGCCCTCGATCATAATTAAAAATAACTTAAAATAAATGTTGTAAGAAATACGCGCCCACTGTCGATATCATCGATGGACCTCCGATCTTATCGATATTTAATTTCAGATCATATCGGACGGTCATCGATATATCGAAGGAGTTTGAAATTTTCATTAAAAAACAGGGGCGCCGGAAATCTACTTGTCGATCTTATCTAGCCACTCTCGATGGTCTTGAGATTTGAATATCGATGAAATCGATATGTGTATCGATACATCGATAATTCGTCCAGATATATTGTGAAGTTACTGGACATATTTGTGCTTATATCGATGATATCGATAGGTGTATCGATACATCGATAAATCCGTCCAGATGAATATTTAGTTGTTGGACACTTTTGATCCTCTTATCGATAATATCGTTAAGGTATCGAGGACATTGACAGTGCAGGTCAATCATATCGAGGGTGCTTCGATAGAATCGACAGAGCGAGAAAAACTTAGAGATTTTCCTATTTTACAAAAATTTTTCTCACCATAAAAACCTAGGATGTCTATCTTGTTTTAAGGGTTTTAATCACTTGGTATTTTGGGACATAGGATGTGAGTCTATGATTTACCTATTGCCAGCTTCCACACATCCGATTGAGGCAGACGCTTGAAATAATCTTCCTATCGAGTTCTGCAGCCAGTCTGACTCATCATATACGTAACTTGACAAACCAGGGTACTAACAGGTGCACTTTCAACCCAATCAGATGGGTCTAAGAAATTCGCTCCATCTATCCGTGTTCTCATCTCATTAAATCTATCAAGAACAATTTTGAAGCATATTCAGATACTAGGTGGGCCCCAAATCGCTGATATGTGGGCTGATCTGTCCGTTGGGCCACTTCCACAAGGATCTAGGAGCTAAAATTCGATGTGTACGGTTAATTTGTGGTCCTTAGGCCATGTATGAAGTATCAAGCTGAATGGATGGTGGAAACCCTGTGATCTTGCATCTGGCTAACTTCCAGGCCACTTGAGCTTCAATTTCTCAATTTTCTTGGATCTTTGGCATGTAAATCTGTCGATCTTCGTCCCCTGGGGTCCGTCTCTTACCTTGGTGACTTCAGAGCATTAAATCCGTGCTTTTAGCACCCTGTTTCAGTCCAAGCTCATAAAGTTACCTTGCAACACAAACACGATTACATGGGTTATTAAACGGTATCCAGTTCGTAGAATTCAAGTAATAAATGGGGTCTAATATGCAATATTTGACCTTCAACACAACCCCCAAACAACATTTTGTTAGTCCCGAGCAAAGTATGTGAAAAATAAGTTGAGAATTACAAGATAATTTCTATGAAACCAAGTGATATTTTGAAAAATGATTCAAATACGAGAAATCTAAGATTTATGAATGTTGGGCATTACTTTCTTCTGGACTCAAGAGCACGACAATCCTCATAATAAAGTTCTAAGCATTAATCCATCAATTAGAAAAATTCTAAACATTGAGTTCCATGGGTGTTTAGTGAAATCTTGGCATATCAGCATTAAGATTCAATTCATTATTTCATGATATCATTAGTAACCAACAAGAGCACTCAGGACAACCAACCTAAACCAAAACTTGCCTCATAGATCATCTTTTCATTCTTTCAACATTTGATTTTTCAACTAAAAGTAACGCCAAGGAGGAGAATCAAATCCTCACCTACAGGGAGTAAACCTATGGTGAAAATTAGTCACCTAATTCTTCCCCAATGTCACCATGAGGAATCGAATCTACACCTATAGGGAGAAAACCTATGGTGAAGTTCGTTCACCCAACCCTTTTCCGCAGGCAGATATCTTATAGCTGGGTATTTTCTTTTTTTTTCATTCTTCTTATCGAACATGATGGACAAATTCCTAGGTTGGTTCCTTCTCTGCTTAATGATCACCAAGTTTCAATTCACTATCGAACTTGAAACCTTAATGTATAAGTGAGATGTGATATGTGAAATCATGACTCCATCAATGTTTTAAAACTTCTAATAATGAATTGATAATTCGAACTCAACTACGAAATCTATCAGATAACTAAGTCCAATGAATGTCAATCCCTAACACTCCATATCTTAGAATTCTAACTCCAAAATGGTCGTCAAAATCACTTAAAATTCACAAGAAAGTCCAGAAAAAAATTTAAAAATTTTCGCAATTTTTTGCTCAAGACCAAGAAAACACCGATTAGGTAACCTAATCTCCCACCCCCAACCTAAAATCTACATTGTCCTCAATGTAAAAGAGATATGAGCATGCAATGCAATTGGGACAACGAAAGTAAATGAGAAGAGATGGGAAGATAGTACCTGGATGAAGGATTCGAGAAAGACGTTTCCATAATTATCACAGCATGTCGATCAGCACGAGAGTGAAGACACGAAAGCAAAACTATCCTAACATAATGCAGGAAGCAAACAAACCTAATGACATAAAGCCGTCTATCCTAAAACAGTATAAAGCAAACTACCCTAGTTCTATGAAAGCAGGGAAAAACTACTCGATCATGCCATAAGGTTCCTCTTCCGGCCAATATCTGGATAAATTTCTTAGTAGATTTCTCAACAGGATCATCCAAAAGCCCTTTTTGCAATAGGCTTGGATACCCTGGAGCATGACTTTCCAGGGAAACTTATGTACCTCATAAGAAAATTTTCGTTGAATTGCTAGAGGTATCCAAAGTATATACGATTCACCTGTGACAGAAGAAGTTTCAACGTTAGTATCCCATGGTGAATCAGAGACTATAAGTAAATAAAGTTTAGAAAACTTTACAAGAAGTGATGTAGTCTCAACACATTCCCAAGTATCAGGCTTCGGTTCCATTGTTAGCTCCCCCTCCTTTAATGGTAGACATTTAGGATCAGGGGAAGAAGGGGCTTCAGAATAAGGGTTCACTCGGTCATTGATGACTACTGAGATATTGTCTTACAAGGCATCCACTTTATCTTTTGACGTGAGATCGTTTGAATATGCAAAGTATGCCAAGCAATCATTCAAAGAATTGGAAAATTTCACATTGAAATCTGTAACGAGACGTTCAAGGACTCCATCGTCTTTAAAAGTAGATGGAGGTATGCTCTCTTGCTCCAGCCCTGCACAGACAGTTTGAGGTTTAGTAGAAAAAGTATTGATATAAGGACTCTGTTCATTGAAGCTACTCCGTAGAGGCATTGAATCATCAAAAGTGTACAGCTCAGATGGTGGCCTCAACTGGGTGGTTTCAAATTCCAGAGTCATATCAAGCGACTCATCCCTTTCCTGAATCATCTCATCATTCAATTCAGGGAAGTGGTCCAAACATGTCTCACAAGAGTTAAAAGAGTTAGTTGTAAGGAGCTCATCCACTTTTAAATCAGATATGTCAGGTGAGTGGAGTAGCTCATTATGACCGCTCCCTTCGTGTACTTCTTGATCATTAACCTGGACCAAACTTGAGATTAATTCCTGGGGGACTAGGGTTGCACATTCATGATCGCCATCCTAATACTCATCATATTCTAGTTCAGTGCAGTGCATATTTGGGATGGGATCACTTTCCTCACATTCTATTCCCAGATTGGGTTGAGGTTCACATAAGCCAACCTCTTCCTCATCATTGAAATCTAGTGTGTCCTGTGAGTGAAGTGTGTCATCATCATTATATTTGAAAGACACCCATGTCTCTTCACCATTCTTTTGAATAGTCATCGAGATTGACTCATCGGGAAATTGAACCGTATGCTCATTGACGTAATTCGACTCTTCATTCCAAATTCCAGATTTCTTGAAAAGAGAGTGCGGATCACTTTCCTCGCATTCTATTTCTGGATTGGGTTGTGGTTGGGATGAATGAGCTTTCTCTATCTTATTGAGGCGCGAATTAAGTGCTTCCAATATCTTTCTCATTTCTGTAAGACACTCCATGGTATACTGAATTGAATCCTCTTGTATCGTTTCTGGTTGGATCTCAAAGGTAGAGGATCTAAGGGAGTAGTCGTTAAAATCAATTGGCGGTTCATCTCTCTAATGTTGATGTTTCCACTGATCATAGTCATACGGGTCATAGGTCGGGAGTTGATATGCGTCATCATTTCAATAATCACGTATTGTTTTCTTAACTAGTGGAATGCAATTATTTTCCCGCCGATAATCACCGAAGGACTTCTTAATTGGTAGAGCATCATATTTCGATTGGTTGAAAAAATTTTCAGAATATACTTGAGGCATAGGCTGTTTCCCATCATTATCATCATACATCAAAAAACTTTCCCAAGATTTCTTGGCTATCTCAGCACACACATGTTCTAACTATTGTATAGTAAAATCGTAAATCTGAATATAATCCTAAGAAAATAGAAGAAAAGATCCTACAACAGTATGGTAGATAGAGGAGAAGTTAGAAAGAAGTTACCGGACTTGGAATTTTATGTTAAGGTCTTGCACAAGAAAACAAAAGAAATTAGTTTCTAAAAGTCTAAAGTTAGAAAGTTCCTAAAATAGAAATAGAAAGTTAGTTTTTAAAAAGGAAAGTTTCCTAAACCTAGAATTAGAAAGTTTCAAAAATAGAAAACCTAAACCTAAAATTAGAAAGTAATGTTAGTTCTAAAATGAGAAAATTTTCTAACATTAGAAAATAGAAAATTTCTAAAAAAGAAAGCTTAGAATTAGAAAATTTCTAAAAATAAAACCCTAATTCTAAAAATAGAAAAGTAGAAAATTAGAATGAAATTACCAAATTAGAAGTGTAGGTCAGGATCCTACAAAACAGGAAAACAGGTTAGTTTTTAAAAATCAAACAGTAAAAATTCTAACCTAAAATTAGAAAAATCCTAATCTTAAACTAATCCTAAAACTAGTTAATCTCAGAAAATGTTGCCGTCAATCCCCGACAACAGCGCCAAAAACTTGTTCACTCCCCAAGTATAGGGTTGTGATGTAGTAATAATCTCGGTAAGACCGAGGTCGAATCCACAGAGACTGAAACCTGTACGTAATCTGAAAGTAACCAGAACTAGATCTAGAATGAGATGAAATCTAAATCAGCTGAATATGAGGGTATAATGGTGAAATAAGAAACTAAAATTTGTAGAAATAAAAAGGTAGGAAACTAGGGTGCCAAGGATCCACTTGTAGAGATCAGGGAGATATACGCTTGATTCATGAATTCAACTGGACTTCGAGTCCCATCTTCATCCAGTTGGAAGATATAGCCTGAAAATCAAATCTGAACGTCTTTTGATCTAGTTTTCAAGAGATAAGACGGATGCAAATTAGAATGGATTCCATCACAAAACCATGCCCAGGAGACAAAGTAAATGACAGAATTAAACCAATCCACAGCCAATCTGAGCGATGTATGAATGTTAGGAAGGATTCCTTCATCTAACCATGTCCAAGGGGCGATGGTGAACAACAGAGCTGCCTATTTTCATAATCAAAATAAGGGGAAGGAAATACCCAAAGCCATCGTAGATCTATTGTAATTTTCGTCACAACAAATCATTAAAAACTAAAAGCATTCCCTTAATATAAACTAGAGTCAAACATCAGTTTATAATATGAATTTAATTGTAGAGATCTCCCATCACCCCAAAAGCTTCACCTCTTAGCCCTAGCTAAGAGGTTTAGCCTGACATGGATGGACTAGATCTCTCCAAAAACATAAAAAGAACAATAAACAAATAAAAAAATCTAGAAATACTACTCTGTTTATCTCCCTGATGTCTCCATAGCTTCTGGTTCTCTCCCCAGCATTCCCTCTCTCTCATGCTTCTTTTTCTTTTATACAGATGGAAGGTCGGTCGTGTGTGAGGCTGGAAATCGGTGACGAAGGAGGTCGGCTGGAGTGCTGTTTAGAGACTGCCTACGAAGGCTTTTACGCAGCCAGGAAACAGTGTCCTAACTCCCTTCGGTCCTTGCTTTCTTTCCAAAAGATCCACGTCCCTTGGGACACTTTTGAACGAACTACATGATGGACAGTCTAGATCAGCCATCTGATCACTGTTGAGGTCACGTAACAGCCCGCAAAAACTGGGCAGCGTCCGGTTGTGAAAATAGGGTCTGCGCAACGTGCGCTAATGTCGCTGGTGGGGCCCATGAACGTCATTTGTTGAGAAATCCAAACCGTTCACTGAAATCAGCACGGAAAACTGGTCGAACATGACCATATTTCTTCTGTTTTTATGTGGCCCACCGAGAATTTCGTTTTACCATCTGAACTGCCTTTGATCGATATTCTTCTGTGTGTGTGTGCATGGGTTTGGAGAAACTCCTTTTATTTGGTCGGTTCGACCTTCTGGAATGAATGGATGGTTCAGATTGATCTGATGAGTCCATATGGTGGGCCATCTGCATTCGTCCGCAACTTCGTCCGCAACAGAGACGAAAATGGAAATATCCATTTTGAATGGGTGTCAGTCAGCGTACGCTAACCGACTCCTTCATGTTCGGTGCACCTCAAGCGTACGTGCACTGTATGCACCCCCCATCCAGATGGGACCCAATCAGATGGGTTTGAGAAATTCGCTCCATCTATCCATGTTCTCATCTCATTAAATCTGTCTAGAACAATTTTGAATCATATCCAGATACCAAGTAGGCCCCAAATCACTGATATGTAGGCTGATCTGTCCATTGGGCCACTTCCATAAGGATCCAGGAGCTGAAATTCGACGTGTATGGTTAATTTGTGGTCCTCAGGCCATGTATGAAGTATCGAGCTGAATGGATGGTGGAAACTCTATGATCTTGCATTCTGGCTAACTTTCGGGCCACTTGAGCTTCAGTTTCTTGATTTTCTCGAATCTCTGGCATGTAAATCTGTCGATCTTGGTCCCCTGGGGTCTGTCCCTTACCTTGGTGACTTCAGAACATTAAATCCATGCTTTTAGCACCTTGTTTCAGTCCAAGATCATAAAGTCACTTTGCAACACAAACACGATTAAATGGGTCATTAAACGGTATCCAGTTCGTAGAATTTAGGTAATAAATGGGGTCTAATATGCAATATTTGACCCTCAATAATTATCTGTCTCCCTTTGTGTTAAATGTGCTGTATGATGTATATTAGGAAGTTCAGGTGTGCCTCCCAACACTTCTTCTTAAGCAGTTAATTCGGGTCATTCAAGGTAATCAACAGGATACACTAGCTTTTCCTGTACTCATCTGTAAATTAGCCCATCATGTTGGTATTCTTGCCTCATCTGATAGAGTCTATCCAGAGAAGTGGTTTGATAGTGCCCTGGTTTGTCAAGTTATGTGAATGTTGAGTCAGAGTGTCTACAGAGCTATTGGTAAAGAGTTTCAAAAGCGTATGACATTGAGTCCGAGTCATCGAGCAAACCATCAATGCTATTGAGAGTATACGCTCGATGATATCGAACCTGCTCGATGATATCGAACTCTGTCATAAATGTGACCGTTTTATATCCGTTGGAACTTTTTCCCTATATATAGAGGACTTGTCTTTTGTTGCTGCGAGAGAAAGTAAAGAGAACTTTTGAGTGTTTCAACTTATATCTTATAGTTAAAGCCCTTTCTCTCAAGGGAGTTCATCCTCCAATCCGTCCTCACCATTGACATTCAATAGAGTGGATAGGGGAATAAACTTATGCATTTAAGGATCCTCCACCTACTACCTTAATGGAAAATCATTAAGCAGGGATGCCTTGAATGCATAAGATTAGAATCGCTCTACATTCCTGAGAGGAAAATATTTTGAGAGTAGGATTCCATCTTCACCTTGACCCAACCTGATGCCGAGTATTGGTACATCATTTTATGTCGCGGATTAAGGGAGCAGAAGACTCTTCGTCAACAAGGAGGAGGAGATGTTTGGCATTGAGCTAAACGAGACTCATCAGCTTATTTGTAAGTATCCAAAGTCCAAGAGGACACTTGTGATCATTCCTTTCTAGGATTAGGTCTTAAGTGGTTCTCACCCTTTGAAGTCCTCAAGGAGGCCTTTGGCGGGAGTGTACATGGTGGGTGCGTTGTGTGGACCCCTGCTCTGTGGAGAACATAAACATCTGGTTAGGAGTGAACTAGTAAAACTCTAGATTTTTGGTGAACTGGGTAAAACCTTAGGGTTTGAGGTCAACCGTGTAGAAACCTCCAGTAGGGTCTTATGGAAGATCCTTGGCCAGTGTGCCTAAAAGTGGGTGTGTTGTGTTGACCCTTACTTGTGAGAGCATAAACAGTCAGCCTCAGTGTAGGTTGTAAAGGTTGAAGGTGAACCTGATTTAAAACCTTAAATTAGAGATGAACCATTGTGAAACCACCTTAGTGAATCCGGTACACTCAAGGGTAGAGTGCGGTTACTGGGATTGGAGTAGACTTATCGTCGAACCACTATAAAATAACTGTGTTTGAGATTATTATTTTGAATGAGTGATTTGCTTCAATATTTTCATATTTTCATATCTGATCACTTCTCACACACCTACACAGTTATATCCATCATGAACCAGATTGCATATTGTTTATTTCTTAAGCAGTTTGTGATTGGATCCCTATCAGGCTTGGAAGCCAGTAGAGTTACATTTGAGTAATCCTGAGAATTGCATGATCATAGGATTAGTGAAGTAGGATTTTTAAATAACTCATAAAAACTTTAAAAAGTCTTATTCACCCCCTCTAGGATATGTTGGCATATTCCTTCTTCAACTAGTGCGGTCTTCACCACCATTTCAGAGGCCTCCTATGAGGGCTTCAAAGGGTGAGAACTACTTAAGACTCAATCCTAAAAAAGAATGATCACAAGTGTCCTCTTGGACTCAAGATACTTACAAATAAATTGATGAGTCCCGATTAGCACAATGCCGAAGATCTCCTCCTCCTCGTTGACGAAGAGTCTTCTGCTCCCTTGATCCGCAACACAAAATGATATACCAATACTCGGCTTCAGGTTGGGTCAAGGTCAAGATAGAATCTTACTCTCAAAACGTTTTCCTATCAGGAAGATAGAGCGATTCCAATCTTATGCATTCAATGCATTCCGGCTTAATGATTTGCCATTAAGGTAGTAGTTGGAGGATCCTTGAATGCGGAAGTTCATTCCCCAATCCACTCTATTGAATATCAATGATGAGGGTGGATTGGAGGATGAACTCCCTTGAGAGAAAGGGCTTTGGATATAAGATATAAGTTGAAACACACAAAAGCACTCTTTACTTTTTCTCCCAACAATAATAGATAAGTCCTCTATATATAGGCAAAAGGTTCTAACGGATATAAAATGGTCACATTTATGACTGAGTTCAATATCATCGAGCAGGTTCGATATCATCGAGCGTATACTCTCGATAACATCGATGGTCTGCTCGATGACTCAAACTCAAAGTCATACGCTTTTAAAACCTTTAGCCAGCTAGTCGATGAATCGAAATAATTGTCGATGTCATCGGATTTCGAACTCTGATTCCATTGATGATAGGTTCGATCCATCGACACTTGAAAAATGAGAGAGACTTGACTAGAAATATTTCAAGTTTTTAAGATATGATCGAGGGTCAGCCGATGTCATCGAAATTTGCATATTGATGATATCGAAGGCAGTGTCGATGCATCGATAAATCATATAGATTTTCTAGTAAGCTTACTGGACAGTTTGTGTCCAGTTTCGATGTAATCGACTCAACCTCGATATCATCGACATATGAATATCGATTTCCTCGAATGCCCCCCGATCAAATTAAACAACAACCTGAAATATCTGTTGGAAGAAATGCGCGCCCTCGATCGATATCATCGATGGACTTCCGATCTTATCGTTATTTGATTTTAGATCATATCGGAAGGAGCATCAATATATCGAAGGAATTTGAAATTTTCTTTAAAAAACAGGGGTGCCAGAAATCTGCCTGTCAATCTTATCGAGCCACTTTCGATGGGCTCGAGATTTGAGTATCAATGGTATCGATAGGTGTATCAATACATCAATAATTTGTCCAGATATGTTGTGAGGTTGCTGGACATATTTGGTCCTCTTTCCGATGGTATCGATGAAGCATCGAGGACTCGACAGCACAGGTCGATCATATCGAGGGTGTTTCGATAAAATCGACAAGGCAAGAAAAACTTAGAGATTTTCTTATTTTAAAAAAAGTTTTCTTACCTTTAAACCCTATGATTTTCTAACTTATTTTGAAAGGTTTTATTCACCTGGTGTTTTGGGACATGAGATGTGAGGGTTTAGATTTACCTGTGGCGAGCTTGCACACATCCGGTTGAGGCAGATGCTTGAATTGATCTTCCTATCAGGCTTTGTAGATAGTCTAACTTAACACTTATGTAACTTGACAAACCAGGGCACTTTCAATTTTTATCTTGGATCGAGGGTCACTCGATAGAATCGATATTCAAATATCAATGATATCGAGGCCGAGTCGATGACGTGGAGAATGGACATAAAATTGTCCAGCAAGCTTAATTAAAAAATCTTTTGATTTATTGATGCATAGACTCGACTATTGATATCATCGATATTCAAATTCCAATGATATCGAGTGTACCTCGATCATATCCTTGGCCTGAAATATTTCTAAGGCATGTCTCTCTCATTATTCAAATGTCGAGGAATCAATCCTCGTATCAATAAAATTGGAGTTCGAAATCCGATGACATCGACGAGTGTTTTGATCCCCTCGACCAACTGGCAAAAGGTTTCAAAAGTGTATGACATTGAGTTTGTGTCATTGAGTGGCCAATCGATGCAATCGAGAGTATACGCTCGATGATATTGACCCTGCTCGATGATATCGAACTCTGTCATAAATGCGACCATTTTATATCTGTTGGAACTTTTTGCCTATATATAGAGAGCTTGTCCTTTGTTACTGGTAGAGAAAGAAGAGAGTGCTTTTGAGTGTTTAACCTTAGATCATATACCCAAAGCCCTTTCTCTCATGGGAGTTCATCCTCCAATCCACCCTCATCATTGATATTCAATAGAGTGGATTGGGGAATGAACTTCCGCATTTAAGGATCATCCAACTACCACCTTAATGGCAAATCATTAAGCTGAGATGCCTTGAATACATAGATGATTGGAATCTATCTCCTTACAGGAAAATATTTAGAAGAGTAGGATTCCATCATATCCTTGACCCAACCCATCGCGATGCATTGGTACATCTTCTGAGTTGTGGATCAAGGAAGCTGAAGTTCTTTATCAAAGGAGGAGATCTTTAACAAATGCACTAAAAGAGACTCATCTGCTTATCTGTAAGTTATTAGAGTATAGATGACCCTTGTGATCATTCCTTTGTAGGATTGGGTCGAAGGTGTTTCTCACTCCTTGCAAGTCCTTTAGGAGGCTTCCGGCGGGAGTGTATGTAGTGGATGTGTTATGTTGACCCTTACTCTGTGGAGAGCATAAACAGTTAGGGTCTTGTGGATGATCCTTGTCCAGTGTGCCTAAAAGTGAGTGCATTGTGTTGACCTTTGCTCGTGAGAGCATAAACAGTGAGGTTCCTTGTGTGGATCCTTAGCCAGTGTGCCTAAAATCGGATGCTATGTGTTTACCCTTGCTTTTGGGAGTATAAATAGTTAACCTAGGAGTAGGTTGTAAAGGTTAAAGGTGAACCTGATTTAAAACCTTGGGTTTGGGGTGAACCGTGTGAAACCTCCTTAGTGAAATCCTGTACACTCAAGGGTTGAGTGCAGTTACCGGGAGTGGAGTAGACAAGTAGTCGAACCACTATAAAAATGATTGTGTTGGAGATTGTTATTGTGTTTCATTTATTTATGTAATTTTCTTAAATACTTTCATATCTGATTATCTGAGATCACACCTCACACACATGCACAGTCATATCCATCATAAATTAGTTCGTATATTGTTCATCTCTCAAATAGTTTTTGATTGGATCCTTTACCGGGCTTGGAATCTAGTAGAGTTACTCTTGAGTAATCCTAATATTTGCTTGTTGTTAGGATTAAAGTGATAGAATTTTAAATTATTACAAAGTCCTATTCACCCTCCTCTAGGACATATTGGCATATTCCTACTTCTACTAAAGTGGTCTTCACCGCAATTTCAATTGGTATCAGAGCCGTGGCTCCCTTAAGGGCTTCACCACGTAAAGAGTGATCTTGACTGAAGTTGGAATCATGATCAAAAGTGTCTCAGATGGTGTGACAGATAAAAATAATTGCCTTGTAATCCATACTGCTCTAAAAGTTGGCAATAGTTCAAAATGGTACCTTGATAGTGGAAGCTCTAGACACATGACTGGTGATCAAACTCATTTTTGTGAGTATTCAAACTTTGATGGAGGATTAATCACATTTGGAGATGGTAGCTCAGCCAAAATTATTGGACAAGGAACAATAGCTGTACCAGGCCTTCCAAAAATCAAACATGTCGTCTGTGTAGAAGGTCTGAAACATAATCTCCTTAGTATCTCCCAAATCTGTGACAAAGAACATCTAGTCACTTTCTCAAAGGATGTGTGTAGGATTTTAGATCATACTGAAAAATCTCTCATAAAATGTTTATGTATTAGTGATAACTGTTATGTCATTAAAAGTACAAATGAGAGTGTGTTATCCACAAAGTGTAATATGGCTGCAAAGAATGAATCCAAATTATGACACTAAATGTTGGGACATGTTCACTACCGAAATTTAGCGAAGCTCAGTTCAAAAAATTTGGTTAGAGGACTTCCCAAGATTAGAAAAGAAGAAAAAGTTGTCTGTGGAGAATGTCTAAAAGGAAAACAGATAAAAGTTGGCCACAAAAAGACAACCACCATAGCAACAACAAAACCCTTGGATTTGCTGCATATGGATCTGGTTGGTCCAACCAAAGTGGAAAGCCATGGGAAGAAAAGATACTTCCTAGTAGTAGTAGATGACTACACGAGATTTACTTGGGTTGCATTTCTTAGAGAGAAATCAGATGCCTTTGAGGAATTTTTGATATTGGCAAAGCGACTTCAAAATGAACAAGGATATTGCATAAATTACATCAGAAGTTATCATGGTGGGGAATTCGAAAATGAAAGATTTGAAAAATTTTGCAATGAGAAAGGAATTCATCATGAATTCTCAGATCCAAAAACCCCACAACAAAATGGAGTCATTGAAAGAAAAAATCGAGTATTGCAAGAAATGGGATCAGTTATGCTAAATGGGAAAGATATGGCAAAAAGTTTCTGGGCAGAAGCTATCAATACTACTTGCTACATCATAAATAAAGTATATCTTAGAGCATATTTGAACAAAACTCCATACGAACTATGGTATGGGAAACTACCTTGTGTGAAATATTTTCGGGTCTTTGGTAGTAAATGCTATATATTGAGAGACAAAGATCACCTTGAAAAATTTGAATCTAAAAGTAACGAAGGCATTTTTCTGGGGTATGCCATGAATAGTGGTGCTTATCGAGTGTACAATCTAAGAACCCTCACTATTCAAGAGTTAGTCAATGTGGTAATCGATGATCAACCTCATGAAAGAGATATCGCTGTGAATGAATTAGAAGATGAAGTAGATTCATGCATACTAGAAAAATCAGATAACAAATCTCCATCATCCAATGAACCCCAACTATCATCTAACATACCCATCATTAAGGATCACCATCGAGAACAAATTATTGGAGATCCTAATGATGGTGTAAGAACTTGATGACAGATAAAAAATATCTATAGTCATTTCTGCTTTACCTCAAAGATTGAACCCAAGAATATTGTAGAAGCTCTTCAAGATGAACACTGGATAAATGCTATGCAAGAAGAACTTCAACAATTTTAGAGAAATGAGGTATGATAATTGGTTTCCAGACCACTCGATACAAATGTCATTGGAACCAAATGGGTTTTCAAGAATAAATCCGATGAATCAGGAAATGTGATCAGGAATATAGCAAGGCTTGTAGCTCAAGAGTACTCACAGATAGAAGGCATTGATTTTGATGAGACATTTGCTCTTGTAGCTTGCCTTGAGTCTATTAGAATTCTTATGTCCGTTGCATGTGCATTAAAATTTAAATTATTTCAAATGGACGTAAAAAGTGCATTCCTTAATGGGGATCTTGCTAAAGAAGTTTATGTAGAATAATCAAAGGGATTTCCAGATCCTAAGTATCCCCATTATGTTTATTGTTTGAACAAGCCCTCTATGGTCTCAAACAAGCACCACGTGCTTGGTATGAACGATTGACAAAATTTCTTCTGGACCATAAATTCTATAGATGAAGTGTAGATAAAACATTGTTCACTCAAACTACAAAGGGTTCATTGCTTATTGCACAAATTTATGTGGATAATATAGTTTTTGGTTCAACATGTGAAGATGCTGCACTCAAATTTGCCAACCTCATGAAATCAGAATTTGAAATGAGTATGGTTGGTGAATTAAACTTCTTCCTAGGATTACATGTCAAGTAGCTAAATGATGGAATCTTCATTTGTCAAACCAAGTATGCAAACGATTTGGTGAAAAGGTTTGGTCTTGAATCTGGCCGTACTCATCATACTCCTATGAGCACCACACTCAAACTCTCCAAAGATGTTAATGGCAAAAGTGTGGATCAACATCTCTATCGAAGTATGATAGGAAGTCTACTATATCTCACAGCCAGTCATCCTGATATATCCTTTAGTGTGGGAGTGCGTACTCGGTATCAGGAAGATCCTAAGGAATCTCACCTGATGGCTGTTAAAAGAATCATTAAATACATAGCAGGAACTACCTCTTTCGGACTGTGGTATCCATTTGAAACATCTGCCATCATTGCTGGATACTCTGATGTTGATTGGGTTGGAAATTTGGATGATAAAAAATCAACAAGTGGAGGATGCTTTTGTGTTAGAAATTGTCTGGTCTCCTGGCAGAGTAAGAAGCAAAACTCTATTTCATTATCTACTACCGAGGCTGAATACATTGCCGCTGGAAGTTGCTATGCACAACTCCTTTGGATGAAACAGATATTGCTGGACTACAGAATTGAACAAACTACGATGAGTCTTTTCTGTGATAACACAAGTGCCATCAACATTTCAAAAAATCCTGTTAAACACTCTTGAACCAAGCATGAGAACTTGTTGAAGACAAGATTATTGCATTGGATTATGTATCCATAGAAAAGTAACTCGCAGATATCCTCACTAAACCTCTTGATACAAATAGGTTTAGTAATCTACAAAAATCCATTGGAGTATGCACTCATTAATAATATCCTAGTGATCATGATCCTCATAGGTAAATCTTCACACTGGGACATTCATGGTTAAGTCTCAGCCAAAAAAATTCTGAACCTCATAAATTTTTAGGGTGCCAGATTACGACATTCTCGATGAGATCTAGACTATGTCGATATCATCGATACTCAAAGTTTGATAATATCGATATTCACCATTGATGAAATCGATGAATCTCGGGAATACAAGATTATAACTAGCGGTCCTTTCCAATGGTTGAACTGACACAATATTCATTGGATATTAGTCTCTTTCCAACGATCATCAGCACGGTCTTTAATGTTATTATAATGTGTGATTGATGCCATCGATGAGGGATCGATATGATTGACAGCGCTTCTATAAGAACGAGGGTGTATTCGGTTTCAAATTCTCATATCCTCTCCCTTTTCTAGTTGCTTCTTCTTACCTTTACCTGCTTCTCACATTGAAAAATCATGATCAAAGGCAAAGGTAAGTCTCTTCCTCAATCTTCAAAATCAAAGACCAAGCAGCTTAGCAAGCATCAACTTATTCCAATAGAAAGACATCCAACCCCTGTTGTTGAATGTCTAGTTCTTAACAGTGCCATCGATCCATTTGGTGTGGACCTCCTCCTAGAAGTGATATGATGACAGATATTCTGAATCTTGGTGGTTCTTATCAAATAGGGGTGATCCATGACTTCTTCAGTAAAAGTCATGTTGTTCGTGATGATCCACTGTGCATTTAAATCGAATTTTTGCATTACTCCAAACACATCACACCCATCTTTGGGTAACCTTCTAGATCTCGAGCTGACTCGAATTTCGGTAACCAATCAGAATCTCAATGGTCTGGGCATTTCGGGAGAGGTAAGTCGTGCACTATGTTAAGGGACCATTGTTCCTCAAAATGATGATAATTTACTTCACATTAATCATCTTGGACCCACATTTAAAATCCTCCATAGCATTTTTGGGTCCAGTGTCTATCCATGCGACGTGAATGGTAATCATCTTTCCCCCTTTGTGCTGAATGTGCTGTATGATGTGTATCAAGAAGTTCAGGTATGCCTCCCAACGCTTCTTCTCAACCAGTTAATTCATATCATCCAAGGCAACCACCTGAATACACTAGCCTTTCCTGTACTCATCTATAAACTAGCTCTTCATGTTGGCCTCCCTGCCACATCTGATGCCGTTCATCCAGAAGCATGGTTTGATAGGTGATGCGGCACAGGTGGCTCAATAGCTATATCTCACTTCATCTCTTCCCAAGAATAGTGCTCCCCTGCAGTCGGCTGCTCAACATGCTTAACCTTCATGTCCTCCTTGGGTATCCAATCGAACGCCACCGCTAAGTCTGGAGTCTATCACAAATTGCCAAGCTCATCATTTCAAACGTCACCTATTGAACGGGATGGCTAATATGGAGGAGCGCCTTTACAATTGTGAAAGGAGACTCACTGCGATTGAAGAAAAAGTCAACGTTCTCCAGCAAGCCAGCCAACAAGTGGTAGATTTGCTCACACATGGTGATTCTCGGGGACGGTAGAAGCTGACTGGGAAAGTTCTATGTTGCTGCGATTTTTCACAGCGTTTTTTTTTTTTTTTTGGGCTAAGATTGGATGGGTTTCACGTTTACACTACCTGACTATTATAATACTGCCAAACTAGGGCAGTATATACATTTTGAAGATTTTTGAATGGTTAATTACAGTTCACCCATATTTACTGCCATATTTTATCTAAATGATGTGGAATGCATGTGCTGTTTCGATCATTATACTTTTCTCATTGCTCTATTTGGTTTGCTATTCATACATAGTTTCTGAAAATGATGTCTGATTAATCAAACTGTTTTGATCATTATATATCCATCTTTTATAAATGTATGTTCTCTCCAATACTTCAAACTTCAGTCAATATCAACTGCTATATTTACGTTTGTTAATGACTGATAAAAAGGGGGAGAACATTTCAAACACTGTAACGCCCTGAAAATCGGGGGTCGAGCATAAACTCAACTCCCGAGTTCCAAAACATCACTTATGCAACAAAATGAATGATGATTGAATGTTGACTGTATTCGTGCATTGAACATGAGTGAGATTAAGCCAAAACAGCATATCATACTCCAGAGACAGTTAAATTGCAAGCGGAAGACGATGATAGATAGATAAAATATATAAACTGTGATGAGTCTCCGTGAGTGTGATAACATTACTAGGTTAAATAATTACAAGTACAGCTTCTAAAATATACCAAATGTGTAAGTGTAATATCTTCTATCCCAAGTACCATAGCCCCGTCACATGCGCATACAGTGTCTTGAGAGACCCGTCAGAGAGTTACATGATAGGAGAACTCCTCCTCATCACCATAGAAGTAGTCCGGCTCTGCTTCATAAGCATCGCCATCATCTGAAATTCAACAAATCTGGTTTGTGTGTACAATACCGTCCCGTAACGTGGGAGTGAGTGATCAACTCAGTGGAACAGTAAAGCATAGGTTAACATGTTATCAATTCAATCAAGCAGTAATGATAAAGCAGTACAAATCAAACAATTCTAACTACTCTTATTAAGTGCGAGAATGAAATGACATGATGCTGTATGCCCTTGCCAAACCACCCTCATGCGACATCATCTTACGTTCGCGAATGCTTAACTCCCTCAGTGCGCCACATCTACTAAGCACATGCGGTTCGATGATGATCATGATTACTGAGTTATTATTAGTCCATTTCAAACAGCAGTATTGGGAAACTAAGGTACCTCCCTTGTATCATTCCTAAACATGATCCATTCTAGGGTCGTCAGTCCTAGTTAATCTCATACGATATTATGGTTTGAGAGGCGTAGCGAAGGCATCACAAAGGGCTCGTCACCCGTCAGCACGGATATAGATCTCACCGTATGCGGCTCAATTGTTGACCGTTAGCTCGAGTACAGGTTTCACCGTACTCGGCTCAATCACTAGCCGTCAGCTCGAATACAGGTCTCACCGTACTCGGCTCAACTCATACTCCAGTTGCTGTGAAAGACTCGTCGCCAATCACAGACCTTGGAGTATACTCGAAGATACTACAGAGGACTCGTCGCCCGTCAGCACGAGTACAGGCCTCACCGTACTCGGCTCTCGCCGTAAGTATCGACAGCTCGAATATAGTGTCCCATACCACCATAATAGGCTCATGAGTCTAGTTGCTCACTGGTCACTACGGGGAGGCATGTGGCCCTAGCGTAGGCCGACAGCTCGACCACGGTGTCCCATACCACCATGCCCGGCTCATAAGTCTTAGCAGATCGATGTACCATGGTTAAAAGGGATTTCACTGGTAAGTTTGGTACCCTAGGTTCAAGCAGTAGCGACCAAACATCGTGAACATACATAAGACAGATCGGGTTACTTGACGAGCTAGGCTAGCTTGAGTGCACAACAAGTTGAACGACATGAAGTGCATAAGCACTTCGCATGGCCAACCATTATCGCCAACCGAAGTACGACTCGGGTTCGTCGAACACATCTCACGTGGCAAATGAATCGCAGCCACGAATTCAATTATGGTACCGATTGTCTGGACTATAATCATAGCCCTAAACATGATAACTTGCAGATAGATAAAGCAGTAATGGATCAAGATTCCACTCATACAATCAAGGTATGGTATTATCCGTTTAGGGTCGCTGTGCCGTACATTGCGACGCACTTTTGTTCTCCGCTCCCCGTCACCCATGACGGATCATACAACGTAAATATAAATTTAAACATATGCATTACATAGTTATAATCAGAAAGCAGTTGAGCATGTTATGAATCACAACACAAGCATGAGTTTATACATGTTCAATTCCTAATCACACAACAATCCAAGGAGATCATACACATAGTGAAAAGAGGTTGAGAATCATATCTCAACACCCTTATACATTACAATTTGTTAACTACTACTCATTCAGACATTTCAAAAAAAAAAACACTTAAACAAACATACATCAACATACATGAAATATGTCGATCACATAGGCATTAGGCCAAATCCTTTCCCTAGGGAGTTGCCCAATCATAACATGCGTACACCCACGACGGATAATCATGGCAAGCAGGAATCCAAGTTCCATATTCATTCAGTCATTTCCACAAACACTTGGGCCACACATTTTAGCATATATGGTGTATATTGGCCGTGGCGTGATTTAGGGCAAATCCTTTCGTCAAAGGGGTATCACCAATACAACAATCATGAATCCATGATAACTAGTTATGGCGAGTACGAATGAGAATTCGGTACTCATTCAATCATTTTCACAAACTCTTAGAATAAACTATTACAACATACATGGTGTATGTTAGAAAAACATGTATTAGGGCTATCCCTTAGCCAAGTGAGTATTTTATCCATGTATAATATATTACTACAGCAAATAATCATGATAAATTCATCTCCCAATATTTATACGTATACAGTATTTTCTAGAATACGCATTTTCAACATACATAGTGTATACAAGCAAACATGTATTACGGCGATTCCCTTTGCCAAGTAAATGTTTTATACGCACATAATATATTTATACGATAATTAATCATGACAAACACATCACTAAAATATACATGTATACGGTACTTCTTACAATGCCGTATTTCTACATACATAGTGTTTATTAGTAAACATGTATTTAGGCGAATCCTTTCGCCAAATAAGTATTTTATCCATACGTCATATATCCATATGTCAAATAAACATGTCAAACAAATTTTTTTAAAAAATACGTATACGGTATTTTATACGAATACCTAGAGTATGTGAATTTCCAAATTCTACAATTCTAATCGAAACAGAAAACGGAAAGCATTTTATACATGTGCAATTGCATGCAGATCATGAATCTATCATTATCTGACATTGAAAGCGTTGAAAACCATAACCTATACACCTAAAGTCCGCACCTTGTGTCGTAGAATCGTAACGGAGTCGATAGGTTCGCTAAGGTTCCGTATACGGGAGTTTGGCAGCCTAAAGAATGAAACAGGTTAGTTATTTCATAACCTACAGCCTATACAACCTTAAAAAAAATTAGGGTTAGGGTTTCTTACCTAGAAACGACGCCGGAATCGCCGGAAAAGCGATGAGAATCAGGCGGTGGAGCCCGAATAGCGGCAGGGAACAGCAGCAGGGAGTTCCTCCCACATCTCCCTCACTTTCTCTCTCTTTTCTCTCTCTCAAATCCAAATTCGTATGGCTGGAATGGGAGAGGGTTTAAGGTCCTTTTATAGCCTAAAACCTTCCCAAAATAGACTCAGGTTCAAGGGTTACTGCTATTATAAGCATTTCGTCACTTTTCCAGCTCAAAAGAGAGGTTCTGGTGGCCCTCCTTGAGCCAAACGTCAGACTTAAGCTCACCACACATGGATCTATGTGGGATTACGTTTTCGACTCGATCGGATTCCCAGATCGCACGTGGCGGACCACTTTCAGTTCAACGGTCAGTGGGCCACGATCCGAAATTCCAAGCACATGTAAATGTTCCTGAAATTTTTCCTGATCCGAGGGTGTAATTTGGTCTGATTCTGACGGTCTGGTTGCTTAATACTGATCCGCAAACAAATGATGCCAGATCACTATTCCAGATATTTATTTTGGAAAGGGAATAGTGTTTTTCACACTCCCTCGCTCCGGATCCAAACGAATGGCCGTGGGACATCGGCTGGACCTGATTTTTGAGATGATAGTCAAGCCCAGTGAGGCGGTCCTAGTTCCTTAACTTCGTGTTAATCGGACTTCTGACGTGCGGTCTAGATCTGATACGGAGTTTCAAGATGCTCCCGAGAGCAGCCGGGTAATGAGTTTGATCCTAGATTTTAGGGCAACCTAGCGTCAATGATTCTACAAGTTTTGGGTCTTGCAGATCGTATTTAAAGTAATTCAAACGGATTTCGTAGCTAATCTGGTTTCACACCTAGTTACTTTGTCTCATTTATAAAGGATTTAGTCCTAAGTGATTTCTGGTCGAGGTGGTACTCAGGCCTTTGTAGTTTGTATATAAAGTGATCCAAGTTATACTACTTAGCTAGTTTAAGATAGTGTCTAGGGTGAAAGTTCTTAGAAAAATTGGAAGATCAAGGTGATGAAGGGTGAGATTTGTGAAGGAAATGAGTTCAAAGGCGGCTTTAGACTTTGGGATTCAGTTCTGACAAGTTAATGAGGTATTAGGATCGACCCATTGCCTAAGGATGTCTAATCCCAGGTTGGCAAAAATTCAGGGCGTTACAAACACCCCGAAAGGAAAATTGTATATATACTTGAATGGTGATGCAGGTGTTGGGGGGAGTAGCTGCACTAAGATAGGGGTAGAATGCTGTTAGGGGGAGCAGCTACTGATCATGTGTGTGGTTTCACTAGACATTGTAAAATTGTGTAAAATGCATGTACACACAATTTAGGTGTGTTTGTCTAGATGCTGTTCTAGGGTGTTTTGGTATTTTGTCACGTAATTGACAAAGGGGGAGATTGAAAGTGCCCTGGTTTGTCAATTAGCATGATATTGAGTCGGCTAGACAGAGAAGCTCCATAGGAATATCAATCAATCGTCTATCTCAACCGGATGTGCACCTGAACTCACCACAGGTAAATCTAAGCCTCACATCCCTTGTCCCAAAACACTAGGTGAATAAAACCCTTAAAATTTATTAGAATATCATAGGGTTTTTTGGGTTAGAAAACTTTTTTACAAATTCAGAAAATCTCTAAGTTTTCTACCTCTGTTAATTTATTAATAGACTGTTCGATATCATTGAGCAGTACTGTCGATGTCCTCGATGATCAATCGATAACATTGAAATGAGGACTAAAGATGTCCAGCAACCACATATTCTTCTGGACGGAATTTTTGATGTATCGATACCCCTATCGATATCATCAAAATTTGAAACATGAGTCTATCGAAGTTGACTAGATAAAATTGACAGCAGAGCTTTTGTGTCCCTGTTTTTCTATAGAAAATCATGAAGACCTTCGATATATCGAAGTACTCCTCGATATCCTCAGAATTCAAAAACCGATGATATCAATCTTGGACATAGTTTACCAGCATATTTTTAGGTGGTTTTTATCTTGGATCAAGGGTCACTCGATAGAATCGATATTCAAATATCGATGATATCAAGGTCGAGTCGATGACATCGAGAATGGACATAAAACTGTCCAGCAAGCTTAACTGGAAAATCTTTTGATTTATCGATGCATCGACCCGACTATCGATGTCATCGATATTCAAATTCCGATGATATCGAGTGTACCTGGATCATATCCTTGGCTTGAAATATTTCTAAGGCATGTCTCTCTCATTATTCAAATGTCGAGGAATCGATCCTCGTATCGATGAAATCGGAGTTCGAAATCCGATGACATCGACGAGTGTTTCGATCCCCTCAACCAGCTGGCAAAAGGTTTCAAAAGCATATGACATTGAGTTTGTGTCATCGAGCGTCCAGTCGATGCAATTGAGAGTATACGCTCGATGATATCGACCTTGCTCGATGATATCGAACTCTGTCATAAATGTGACCATTTTATATCCATTGGAACTCTTTGCCTATATAGAGAGCTTGTCATTTGTTGCTGGTAGAGAAAGAAGAGAGTGCTTTTGAGTATTTAACCTTAGATAATATACCCAAAGCCCTTTCTCTCATGGGAGTTCATCCTCCAATCCACCCTCGTCATTGATATTCAATAGAGTGGATTGTGGAATGAACTTCTGCATTCAAGGATCCTCCAGCTACCACCTTAATGGCAAATCATTAAGCTGGGATGCCTTGAATGCATAGATGATTAGAATCGCTCTATCTTCTTATAGGAAAATATTTAGAAGAGTAGGATTCTATCATAGCCTTGACCTAACCCGTCGCGATGCATTGGTATATCTTCTGAGTTGCGAATCAAGAAAGCTGAAGTTCTTCATCAAAGGAGGAGATCTTCAACAAATGCACTGAAAGGGACTCATCTGCTTATCTGTAAGTTATTAGAGTCCAAAAGACCCTTGTGATCATTCCTTTGTAAGATTGGGTCAAAGGTGTTTCTCACCCCTTATAAGTCCTCTAGGAGGCCTCCGGTGGGAGTGTATGTAGTGGGTGCGTTGTGTTGACCCTTACTATATGGAGAGCATAAACAGTTAAGGTCTTGTGGAAGATCCTTGGCTAGTGTGCCTAAAAGTGGGTGCGTTGTGTTGACCCTTGCTCGTGAGAGCATAAACAGTGAGGTTCCTTATATGGATCCTTGGCCAGTGTGCCTAAAATCGGTTGCTATGTGTTGACCCTTCCTCGTGGGAGCATAAACAGTCAGCCTAGGAGTAGGTTGGAAAGGTTAAAGGTGAACCTGATTTAAAACCTTGGGTTTGGGGTGAACCGTGTGAAACCTCCTTAGTGAAATTTGGTACACTCAAGGGTTGAGTGCGGTTACCAGGAGTGGAGTAGACAAGTAGTCGAACCACTATAAAAATGACTGTGTTTGAGATTGTTATTGTCTTTCATTTGTTTATGTGATTTCCTTAAATACTTTCATATCTAATTATCTGAAATCACACATCACACACATGCACAGTCATATCCATCATAAACTAGTTCGTATATTGTTCATCTCTCAAATAGTTTGTGTTTGGATCCTCTATTGGGCTTGGAAGCCAGTAGAGTTAATCTTGAGTAATCCTAATATATGCTTGTTGTTAGAATTAGAGTGATAGGATTTTAAATTATTAAAAAGTTCCATTCACCCCCCTCTTAGACATATTGACATGTTCCTACTTCTACTAAAGCGGTCTTCATCGTAATTTCAGTTGGACCCAATGAATCAGAGGGTTGCTAATCCGTAGAGCGTCCGGCGTTGGTGATTCCTCTCCTCTCTGCTGTGCGTATCTCCTTGCTACTACTGGTCGACTAAACCTTGTTCTCTCTCACATTTCTCTTCCTCTCTTTTCTTTTCTTTCCTTTCTTACTGTGGTGTTTCTTCCCACCATCGAATGGGTGGTTTTATAGGCAGAAGTGTCTACGAAATTCTTTTCGCTATCTTGTTTTGCAGTAAAGAGAACGTACGCAGTCCTTATTTTGTAAAACAGTGTGATTGCTGTTATAGCAATCTTTCCTTCCAGAACTCCTTCTACTCTTTCACGGATCAAGTCAGATTTGGACAACGTTGAGTCATCCCGGGATGGGCTACATATGGAGGCATGCGATTGTGTCTCTGATGGCTAGGCCGATCAGGAAGTAGCCTTGAAGAGAAGCCGAACACAATTAACCGCATGGAGATCCGAAAGCGTAGTCTGTTTGGTGTCTTGTTTAGATTTGGAGTAGAAAAGACCAGGTTTTGGTCGAATTCTTCATCCCGACAAGATGGATGGTTCAAATCTTCCATCACAATCGTGATGGAGGGTCATAACGATTATCAGTGGACGGTGTCCATTTAAATCGCGAAGCGCACAAAAATAAGGCTTGCGGGAATCTCGGCGAGGATCGGGTGTGGCTTCGTGATCGAGTTGGGGTGAGAGGGATCAGGGTTTGGTCGGATTTGCCCCCTAATTGTGATGAGCGGTGTTGATCATGGAAGTGGGCCACAACCACTCCCAGTGGACGATGTCCATTCATTTTCACGAACGGTGTCTAGACCTTTGTAACTGTTGTTGTGGGCACGCGTGTATGCATGGATGCACATGATCGGCATGGTTTTGGTCGAATTCATCACTTGGACATGTCGAACGGCTAAGATCATCCATGTGGGTGATGATGGTGGCCCAGTATTGTCACAACAGACGATCATCCGCTGTTAATGCAAGAAGGAAACCGTTTCCCTCTTCTTTTCGCAAGATTCATCATGTCAAACCACGTTTGACTAGACTTTATGTTCAGTGCATTGCTGGTGCACATGCGTTGTACGGGTTCAGGATTGGTTGTGCGGCCCACAGTGATGTTTTTGAGAAATCTACTCTGTCCACTCACTTTATCAGCTTCATATTAGGGTCCACATAGGAATAGGAAGTGAGCGCTGGTCCTCAGTGGGCCATCTTGAGTTTATGTTTTGTTTGGCTATTGATCTTGCTGATTTGATGGCTGAGATTTGATATGTACGGTTAATTTATGATGATTGGGCATGATATGAAGTTTCGTATGAAACGGTTCGGTAGAACCATGTGATTTAGAATTTGAGGCCTAGGTTAATGGCATTTTTGTAATTATTGCTGATTTATGAGTTTTGTGAAATTTAATGGTTCTACAAGGTTGTATGCGCCTTTCTAAATAATCCCTATAAAAGGACTTATGTCTAAATCATTACGTACGAAGAGTTATTTGCCAATTTCATTTAAGGGAAAGTACCTATATCAAATCATATGATGGATGGTCTTGTCTTAAAATCAACGGTCAGATGGCTTAATCTATGAATAAAGATCATTCCTAACGGTTAGATTCGTGTTAGGGAATAGATGTAAGGTTAGGATAGTTAGATTGGTGTCGTACACATGTACGTATTATGTCACTTTTCATGGTAACACTTGAGAACTTTCAATACTCGGGTATTGAAATTTTTGGGGTGTTACAATCTAACCCCCCTTAAACATAATTTCACCCCCGAAATTTAGTACTTCTATTATATAAGCCATTTTCATAATCTCGATTGTTTTAAACTCATGGGGGAGATCACGAATTCTTATATTCTCGTAAGAGATAATTCTATGTAGCCCATTAATCTTTTACTGTGTATTCTGATTATCTAATACACTACCCGAAATTACTCCTAACATCCTCACTAATTCATTATACTTAAGTTTTCAATGTATTACTCGTAAGGTAGATATATATATATATATATATATGTCTAGGTGTGCGTATAATTGGCTATATGAAATCGGGACGCTACGCCTCTCAATACTGTTTACACCCATATATATAGCCTTGAAAAGAATCCCAAATAAAATCGAAAACAAATTCTGCAGATCCGACGGATCTGTAAAATTCTACGCGAAACAGTTCGATGTCATCGAACACCCTTCGATGTCATCTACCCTTAGCCTTCGATGACATCGAAGCCATCTCGATGGCATCAGATAATTGCCAAAATAATTCAGAGACAAAACATGGATTTTTTAAAAATATTCGATTGCTCGACCTAGATTCGATGGCATTGAACATACCTTCGATGTCATCGAACACTCCTCGATGTCATTGAAAAATGACACCAATATGTCCAGCAACTAATAGAGGAAATCTGAAAATACTCGATGGCATCAAGCTGATTTTAATGCAATCGAAGCCTACTCGATAACATCGAACCTTTCATCGATAGACTATTGATTTTACAGATTTAAGACATCTATCAACAACAATCTCCACCATGTCTTCGATATTCAAACGTGTAGTTTCCTGTCCTATTCTCTTACCTCTACCTTCCATCACAACTTCATTAACGCTTCTCTTAAACACTCTTTCATTCTTTTATGCCATTGTCAAGCCCAGAGAAGTCGCACAAAACTTGAACTTCTCTGCAGGACCACCTTGGTGAGCATGTCTGCCGGATTCATGCTAGTGTGAATTTTCTCCAGAGTCATGCCTCCTTCCTCAAATATTTGTCAAATAAAATGGTGATGAACATCAATGTGTTTAGTACGAGAATGATAAATAAAGTTTTTAGTCAAATTGATAGCGCTCTTGCTATCATAGTTAACCGGCACGGCCTCTTGCTGAAGTTTTAACTGATTTATCATGCCTCTCAACCAAACACCTTCTATGAATGCCTTTGTCACTTCCATATACTCTGCTTTGGTCATGGAAAGAGCCACCATGGACTGAAGCTTTAACATCCAACTGATCGCTCCAGCCACTAGCATAAACGAGTAACTTGGAGTTGACTTTCTAGAATCCACACTGCCTGCGTAGACCGAATACACATACCCTACCAACTTTGCTCCTATCTTCATAAAAGGTAAGACGTAGTCTTTTGTACCTCGAATGTATCGAAGTAGCAATTTCACCGCTTTCTAATGTTGCTTATCGCGGTTTGACATGTATCTGCTCACAACACCGATTGCCTGTGACATATCCGATCTCGTACAGACCATGACATACATTAAACTGCCTATAATATTAGAATAAGGCACATGAGATATATCCCACTTTTCCTCATTTGATTTAGGACATTGTTATGAGGAAAGCTTAAAGTAAGCTACGTGGGGAACGCTGACTGACTTTGACTTGTCGATCCTATACTTGATCAATACCTTCTCAAGGTATTCTGCCTGAGATAACCAGAGCTTTCTCCTCTTATTGTCTATATGAATATCTATGCCAAGAACCCTCTTTGCAGCCCCTAAATCCTTTATCTCGAATGTCCCTGATAACTGATTATTCAGTACGTTGATTTCAAACATATCATGATTGGCGATCAACATATCATAAACATACAATACCAGGATGATAAACTTGCCATCGCTAAATGTCTTGTAATAGACACAGTGATCGTATTCACTTTTAGTAAATTTCTGACTCAACATGAAACAATCAAATTTTTATACCATTACCTAAGCGACTATTTTAGGCCATACAATGACCTCATTAACATGCAAACCTTGTTCTCTGCCCCTTTGACTTTGTAGCCCTTTGGTTGCTTTATGTATATCTGCTCTTCCAATTGCCCATGCAGGAATGCAGTCTTCACATCCACTTGTTCCAGCTTGAGATCGTATTGAGCAACTAACGCTAATACGAATCTGATATACACTCGCTTTACAACTGGCACGAATTTCTTGGTGAAGCCAATGCCTTCTCTTTAAGCTTCGCTAGCTCCCATGTGTTATTTTTGTATAGATAGTCTATCTCATCGTTTATAACCGCTTTCCACTTTTCTGTATTAGGCTCATCAAGAGCCTCCTGGATAGTAGATATGTCTTATTCATCTGTAACGAGGTCATATGTGATATTGGAGTCATCCCTGTAGCTTTCTGGTAATATTTGATCGCGCAGTGAGTTTTTTCTCATAGGTGGCTGCTCTACCTACTCTTATACCTCTACCTACGCACCTATCTCTGTTGAGTATCATATGTGTCAATTTGGACTTCAATGACCAACTTTTTTGGTTCCTCATGATCATTATTGTAGAATATGGAGCTTTCGTCGAACCTAACGTCGCGATTAGTGATGACCTTGCGTGTGACCTTATCATATAACATGTAACCCTTCACACAAATACCATAACCAAGCCTCCACAAGCATATCATGGATGGCCAGATTGGATATCGGAAATACCTATTCTAACACTTAGGTACTTAGGATATCTATTGGTGAAAGTGAAAAGGCCAAGCTATATGTCCTAGAAAGAGAAGGGGGGGGGTGTGTGTGTGAATAGGACTATGCCAAATTAAAACGATAATAACAGAATTTAAACAATAAGATAGCCTTATAAACAAAAAAAAATAAAAGATAGCACTATAATCAATTTATAATACTGAAATGGAAAGCAACCTCAAATGTATGAGTATTGAGAGATTGATACAAATGTTGTTTTAAGGACAACCTTACACAAAAAACTAAGGTTTATGGTAGGATAACCTGATTCCTAGAAAGGTCTTTGTATCAAAAACTCAAACTTGATACAGAGGAATAAATAGATAAATAACAAAGAAATGAAATCTAAGTTATTACAACATTCCCCACAATGCTTGAAATGTAAAAGATTACAACATTCACATCTACAAATACATTTCACAAACTTGAATGATAAAAGATATAGAAAATAAATCATACATCCACAAAACACAAAGAATTATAGTGGTTCACCTGTGTGTACACCAACCGTTAAACAACAGCCACACAGCTTACTACTCCACTCCTAATATCCTCACACAAGGGATATTAGCGTTCACTATGAAAATAGGTTTCTCAGGTTCACTTAAAACCTTCACAATTGTGTCTTCAAATGGGCTTACTCAAAAAACCCCACTTCTGAGTTTTCTGGCTCTCCTCAAATAACCAATAGATTGAGATTTTTCTGGCTTAATCTCAAACAAAACCAAAAGAAGGAAATTTACAATAATGTAAAATACCTGAATTTCTCCTTTTCTTGCAGCTCGGAAGAACCAAGTCGGAGTAGAAGTTTGAATATAGAAGTTCAATATCCAATATTCACTTAAGAAATGGTTCTGGATTCTAATTGATTTTAAATTAAACCAGTTGGGCTAGCTTTATTTGATTTTGATTCCAAGAAGAAGGAATATAACCATTCCTCTTTTCAAATCAGATTGGAATATAGAAATAAAATCAAATCAACAAAGCTAATAAAAGAGAATATTAAATATGCACAATGTATCTTAAAAAGAACACAAACTTATCTCTCAGAGTGATGCCTTGATTTTACTTGAAAATGGATATGAAACTCTGATATTCGTGCTCTATTTATAGTTGCAGAAACCGCGTCTACGACTGGTCGTGTGGCCACCATGACTGGTCGTAGGACGAACTGCATTTTGAAATTTTAAGCGTGATCGGAAAAAACCATTCCACGATTGGTCGTAGGCTGTTCACGACCGGCTAAGAGCCTTCCACGACTGGTCATGACCTTCCCACGACTGGTCATGAGGAACCAAAAATAGTCGCTGGAGTTTGAGTCGAAGCTGCAGGACTGTCCGTGAACGAGTCGTGCACTGTTCACACGACTGGTCGAACATACTCCAGGATTGATCGAAGCTCAACCAAAAAATTTTAAAAATTTGCAACAACTTAGGACTAGTCCTGGAATTTCTTGGACTGGTCGAGCTAGTGTTAGGACTAGTCGAACAGAGTCCAGGACTAGTCTTATAACAGACCAAATAGTTATAAAAATATTTAAATTGAATTATGTATACAAAATTACCTACCCTAAGGTTAATCTAAGGTCATTCATACCTTAAATGTGAAGTATGGACATTGAGTCTTTATTTCTTCAGATGATGGTTGACCTTTGAAGATTATGAAGTTTGAGATCTGTACAAGATGTAGCTTGAACTTAAGATCTTCTAAAGCTTGGATTTGTCATTCTTGAGTTGTACTTCATCTTTAGTTGAACATTATCTTAAGTCTTGAACAAACACTTGTCTTTTCGATGTAGCTTTAAAAACTCTAAACATTGAAGCTTATAGAAGTGGACAAAGAACTTAACCTTACATTTCTTGAAGTAGATCACCGTTCTTAACTTGTAGCATTGTGATGCAGTATCTTGAACATACAAATCAACATGCTACATAAGACATAGATTGTGTTTTTGACATCACAAAATTTGACAAACAAAGGAGCAAGAAACCATAGCACTTATAGAAAGTCCCTAAACCTTGTGGTACCAATAGGATACTTTAATATGGAGACCGAGTGGATAACATGAGCGCTCGAGTGCCAAATACCAGTAGGCCATATCTCCTACTATGTCATAGTCAGTTGAAAATGGGTGTGACCTTATCCGCCCAAGGGTAGGGGGTTGTAAGATAGAAAGAATTTAACCAGCTCGTAAATGGGTCTGCTATTGATGAGTCGGCTGGGCATTAGCATACCACTAGCAATGTAGATAGTGAGGTCTCTTCCACTTACTTGGTCATGCGCGCGATGGGGCGGTAACCAGTGTCGGAGTATACTAGACCCCGGTTATGTTTATAGATATGAACTGTACTGATATATAAACTAGTTGAGGATTGACATGTTTTACGTTGCATCCCTAACATATAACATTCGGCCACATAGGCCTTGCATTGCATAGCCTTGATATGGCTAATATCATTCATGGACTTGGTAGCCTAGCACTCTATCATCTTTCGCATACTCTGATATCTGTATTATTGTCATATGCATTGTGCACGCACACAAGCACTACTGAGCTTTGTAGGAGGCTTATGCGCTTTTATTTACGTTGCAGGTGATGCTAGGGTGTACTAACAGCATTGAGCTCGGAGCATGAGCCCGATCTTTTAAGTTTTGATTATATCTTATATTTTCCTTTCCAACACTGTACTCAAATATTATATTAGTGGATATGTGGTGATGTTGTTATTTTGTGACTTGGGTACACTTGAGTTTATGCTCCTTTACAAAAAAAAAAAAAAAACTCCAAAAATCTTCCTTGTAGGATCTTAGGATCGAAACTTAGCATATGCGAGCTAAAAGTCGAGAATGAGGTACTACGGAGGCTGTCGGCACTGAATTCAGTGGCTGGGAATTGAGTGAGCCTAGTTTCATAGTTTAGGGTGTGACACATTTGTTATGTTGTCACATGTGATTCACTGTAAAGAACTCTCTAACCTAATGGGATTTAGGCCATCTTTGGCTCATGATTATCCAAATAAGGGTGACAATTAGCTGGGCGGCCCACCGAAATCGACAATCTTGATCTAGCTTTGGATCTATTAGCTTATTCCATGAACTAAGAATGGGCCTAATCAAATTTTAAGCTTGGTTTGGGTAGAGTTATTTTATTCCAATTGAACTACATACATATATGTCTTAGATGTAGTTGAATAGAGGATGACTTAATAGATGACCAAGCTCGCACTGTAGCTTTTGATAACCATAACTTTATGAAAAAATATCTGTTTCACGCATACAACATATCGTTGAAAAGCTGTCGATGAGCTTTACACCCTAGCCAATCACTATGCATAATTAATCCCAAAATACCTTTGCAAATTCAATCTTAATGAATAATAGGGTTTTAATTTAAAACTTATTATTGTAGTAAGTTTTGTTTTTCCAATTTTTAAGGTTTAAGAGTCAAGTTGTGGTTAAGAATTTTTATTGTAGTCATCAAAGTGTTACTTACGAGTTTTTGTGGAATTATTCATATTTTTAATAATTTAATTATTTAAAAAAAAAAACTTCCTAAAAAGTCTCTTGTTTTGAGTTTAATTAGAAATTTAAGTCTTTGTTTACTTATACAAGCATATCAAATATATTTTAGCAATATTTTTGTTAGTAATTTTAATATTATCTCTTATTTTTAGAGATTTATCTCTTCTTGTGAATGTAAGGGTTATTCCCGAGAAGAAGAAGGTGATCTCTTCTCATTTATCCATGCACCCGATATATTATTTGGTATCAGAGCGAGGTCTTTCCTTGAGTCATGGTATCAAATATTAGAATGTGGGTAATATTTTTACGAGCGGTATTCTGAAAAATCAATCTTTATTTGAGGTAAAATTTGGGGTATTTTAACAGGAAAACAAAGCGTGTAAGAGATGCAAGTAACAATTGCACCGTTAGCTGAGCCCATGGAGCACCTTTAGGGCTAAGGCAATAAACGGTCCATGACCATCGAAGGGGCCACTAATTGACCAGTTCGTGGTCCAACAGGTCTAGCACATATGCAACATTGTAGATCCCAACACAATGGGATGAGTCTAGTATTGACGAGGTGAATGAGATCATCCTTCAACAGAGAGGGCGAGGAGCTATTGGACAAGATCGAAACTACCAACTTAAGGTAGACCTACCATCCTTTAATGGCAAGCTTCACATTAAAGACTTCCTTGAGTAGCTTACGGAGGTAGAGAGGTTCTTCAATTATATAGAGATATTTGACGAGAAGAAAGTAAAGTTGATAGTTTATAAGCTCAAGGTTGGAGCTCATTTAGCATAGTGGAAATAACTCTCATGGATTCAATGTTTAAAGGCATTAACACAAACATAGACGTAGGTGAAGTGCCAACATGATTTTTATTGGTAGACTATGATCATGTATTGGTCTAATATTAACAAAATTGCTGCTAAGGGATTCGTATAGTGAGGGCCTATGTGGAAGACTTACGTTGTTTACTCTTATGAATGAGATATCGAGTCATAATAATTAACAAAGTTTATATGTAGACTATAGGGCAATACAAGATCGAGTCATTGTGCAAAACATATGAGCCCTTATTGAAGCTGTCACGGTAAGAACCTAAAATTTTTTCGAGCACAAGTAGGTACACAAGTAATCGTCTACATGAATATTTTAATGTAAATTCTTAACTTACATAAAACACTTTGTGGACGGGCGTGCATGCATGCACATTTACATATACCTTGTGATGATATTCAAGTCTCATATTTCTTCATACATTCGATTAGTCATCAAACCAACCATTGGAATTTCTACTTATCACAAGACTTAATCATTTGATCGTCCACTTCACTTTTGGACTGCCCATCTTAGAAAATCAACTTCAAATCACGATATTTGTTCATACACATATTCATCCTAGATTTTAAACCGTTCATCTTACCCGTTATCCAACTACAAGCTTAACCTGTCGTTAAAATCTCAATCTAACAACATTGTGAAAATTTGTTTTGTGTGTACGAAATACCATTGAAAAGCAATCGATGAACTTTATGTCAATGACTTAAAGTTGATTGGCCCCAAAACAGCTCCACGAAATTAAATAATTTTAGGAGTCAAATTAGGATTTGAAGTTAACATTTACTACTTTTAATAAGTTTCATTTTGTTTATATTTTTAGTGTTTTAAGAGTTTAGTTGTAGTCTAGAATCTTTATTTTAGCTTTTTAAGGATTGTTTAGAGTTTTGACGAAATTGAACATCATTTTATTTTTGTAATTTTTACTATGAAAAAATTTATTATTTTAAATTAAAATAGAAATTTAAGACTCTTTATATATATATATATATATAATATATATATATATATATATATATATATATATATAAACTCATGTAAGAACATCAAATATGTTGTAAGCAACATTTTTATAAGTCCTGTATCCTAGTCCGTACCATTTCGTAGATTCCCGCGATTCTCCCTATTGAATTTCGGCAACCCGCGACCTATAATTAGCGTTTGCGCGTGACCCTAAGTCGCATACTGTAGATCTAAGTCGGGTCGACTTGAGATTTGTACCCTTGCGACCGCGCCGTCGCCTGGGTTCCAACGCTGCGACTCGTGCGCTGATGCGATACCCAGGGCAGGAGTTATGGGCCCGCGTTTATTTCGAGAAAAATGCCGCGCGTTGCGAATCTCGAGAGAATTTCTACCCAAACATCACATAAATCAAGTTAAGTATATCCCATTACAACCCATTACTCACCCATCCCTCTCTCACCCAAAAGTCAACAACACCCATACCTATCCCATTCCTTTCTTACCAACAAGTTAATAAGCACTATTCCCTCCATGTCATCTCTCCTTACAACACCGCTCCTCTCTCTCTCATTTCTCACTCCGTTACAAGCTACAAAGAGAGAAAACATCCAAGGGAGAGGGGAAGCTAGGTGTGGCCCACTCCCTACCACCCAATCTTCCCATCTAACCATCAAAACTTCATCATCAACGCTTAAAGAGAGAGCTTGGGAGCTTAGCATTCCAAGGAGCTAAAGAAGAAGACAATTGGTGGGTGTTTTTGGAGGACTAAATTGTATTTTAATGATGGGCCAAGTGGGGCCTACCGATCGATGGTATGGATCTCACTTTGGACCCTAGGTATGACCGATGGCCCTCTAGGATTTATAAGATCATCCCATGATAGGGCCATTCTCCATGGACTCCATCATGATGTTTATTTTTCCTATAGTAAGAAGGTCATTTAGACCTTGATCTTGTGGGTGCGAAAGAGATTTCCACCTTTAATTTTGTGATTGAGGGCCCATCTTGATGTATGTATTGTATTGCATGGCCCACGTAGGAGAGCTCATAGTGGCAGAGCTCCTCCATCACACATGCTGTTCTCTCTCTCTCTCTCTCTCTCTCTCTCTCTCCCTTGTCTGTGGCCCACCTGATGCATGAGTTTATCCACGCCTTCCACAAGTGGGATAACCTTACCGTTCACCAAGCAGGGCCCACCCCGTTGACCGCCCAGTAGTCCCCATTGCTGTCTATTTTGGACAGACCTTGGTGAAGGGAAATACAAATATCAACTTGAATCACATAAAGAGGGCCACGTGTACGTGGACCCCACTCGATGTATGCGTTTCATCCACGCATTCCACCGTCCAGCAAGGGACGGTGGAGCCCACGTGATGTGTGTGAATATCCACGGATGGTGGAACCTGCTAATGTAAGTGATTCACCTATGCCATCCAGTCCACTGGACTTGGACCCCCCACTTAATGTATGTATTGTATCCACACCGTCCACCCAACTTCCTAGCTCATTTTAGGCGTTGAGCCGAAAAATGAAGCCAATCTGAATCTCTAGCGGGCCACATCATAGAAAATAATGATAATTACTATCAAAACATGTTAGGGCCCACTGTTATGTTTCTGCACGTCAAAACATGCTGAATATTGGGCTTGTTGGGTTTGTCATGAGCCATAGAATCCAACAGATGGACTGGATCATCTTGGTATGGGCCTCACCTATGAAAAACCACAAGAAAACATAAAAAATAATAACAAAACAGTAGGAGGCTGACGCTATTGCTGTCAGTGTCCAACAAGCAGCGTCCAGCATCCCAACGGGTAGGGTTAGTGGGCCCCACCTTAGGCCCCACCATGATGTGTGTTGAACATCAACACCGTGCATTTGATGGGTCCCCTTTATATATGGGGTGCCCCCCAAAAATCAGCCCTACACGGAACTCAGGTGGTCCACACTACAAAAAAACAGCAGGAGGTAGAATGTCTACCATTGAAACCCTTTTTGGGTCATAAAAGTTTTGGATCAATATGAAATTTATTTTTTTCTCTTAATTCAGGTCTTTATGACCTTATGTACAGATGAGATGGAAAATAAACGTTATGGTGGGCCCCATGTGGGACCCACTGATGTAAGTGTTTTACCCACACTGTCCCCACGTGTGGACCCCACCATGATTTATGTACTTTATCCCACCGACCATCTGGATGGTGGGGACCACCTATATAGCTGCTATTTGACGACAGTGAGTTCCGTGGGTCTGATCTTGAGATATGTGTTATACCTACATCGTCCATCTATGTGGACCACATGATGTATGTGTTTCATCCGGACCGTCCAGATATCAAGGACGGTGGGGCTGCTATGATGTATGTGTTTTACGCACACCGTCCATCCTAGGACGGTGGTGCATGGGCCACCACATTGTACTTGTTGTATCCACGTCGTCCAGTCCAACTGGACGTGGACCCCATCTACGCTGCCCACCATGATTTATGTATTTTATCCCCACCGTCCAGCAAGAGATGGTGGGATCCACCATTATGTATGTGTTTTGTACACACCGTCCAGTTGGGATGGTGTTGACCCACCTGATGTGTGTATTTTAATCCATACCGTTCATCCATTTTCTGGATCATGTGGCTGACCTGTGGGATCCACTATGATGTATGCTTTGATCCACATCTTCCGATCAAGAGGCCCACGTTGCTGTTTCCCTAATAATTGGGACCCACATGTTGTACCTGCGTGGCCCACCATGATGTGTGTGTTATGTGCACACTACCCATCCATTTCTCTGGGCAATGGGTTGCCTTATGAGGCCCATGTGATGTATTTGTGGCCTATTTGGCGAGGCCCAATATGATGTATTTGTGGCCCATATGATGAGGCCCAGTGTGATGTATGTGAGGTCTATGTGATGAGGCCCGTTGTAATTGTATGAGACCCATTGTGATTGTATGTGGTCCATTGTGATTATCCCATTATGATGTGTTTTAGGCCCATGTGATGTGGCCCATTGTGATGTGTATTATGCACATGTGATGCAACCCATTGTGATGTATTTAAGGCCTAAGTATGAGGCCCAATGTGATCTATATGAGGCCCATGAGTGAGACCTAATGCGATGTATATAAAGCCCTTATGTGAGGCCCAAGGTGATGTATACGAGGCCCAATTGTGATGTGTGATTCCATCAGGATGTATGTAATGATGTTTATGATGCCCATCCATGTTCCTAGTTAATATTAAATGGGCCATGCTTTGGGAGTAATGATGGTTTAATATCTACGTTGTATGAGCAATGATGGTTAGATGTCCACATTGTAACTCTCCCTAGGGCCCGTTGTTAGGCCCATTCTCATCTCCCCTTAATGGGTTAACCCAAACTATTCGGCCCCCCATTAGATAATGATGCTTTCCACCATACCCTTTAGGACCACCCACGCCTTGGAGCCCATCTTGTGTTCGTACCGAGCCTTCCATAGGGAATGTGGCCTACCTTGTGCTTATTGGGCCCTTAAGAAGCCCGGATTGCAAGGTGATAGAACGGGCAAGGAAGCCCACTCCTTGTTCTTAGGCCCATTCTTGATATGAGTAGGCCATTTAGGCCCATCCTTGATATGAGGAGAGTACATCGTCACCATAGATGGAAAGATCGGTGGTATCAGGTTTGGTATTTTCACTATTGGAGACCGATCCTCATGTTATGCATTAGATCTGCTGTCCTTCTATGAACCCCATTATACATATAGACCATTATTGATTATGACTATGATTGGTATATGCACTGAGTATGTGTTAGCATAAAATTGTGATTATATGAGGCCCATTGTGATTATGTGAGGCCCATCGTGATTGTATAGGGCCCATTGTGTGATTGTATGAGGTCCATTGCGATTATATGAGGCTCATTGTGATTATATGAGGCCCATTGTGATTGTGTGAAGCCCCTTGTTTGTGCGAGGCCCAATTGTGATGTGTGAAACCCACCATGTGTATGTGATTGTGTGCACGCCACTCGTTCATTATTACGGGCCATGGGCCGCCTTATACAGGCCCACCATGATGTATGTGATTATAATAATACTTAGTATACTTCATGATACATGCCCATACGCTTCATTCGCATACTCATTATGAGGAGTGATTGAGCATAGCATGTGCCATTGGGCTGATTGTTTATGGGACTCCTCGAGAGACGGAGTTACCTCACATGAGCGTTGAAAGTGCCCTCGTTTGTCAATTAACGTGAATGTTGAGTCTGCGAGACAGAAGAGCCTCATAGGAAGATTAATCAAGCATCTGCCTCAACCGGATGTGTGCTCGAACTCGCCACAAGTAAATCTAAGCCTCACATCCCATGTCCCAAAACACCACGTAACTAAAACCCTTAAAAACAATTAGAATATCATAGGGTTTATGGGTAAGAAATTTTTTTCAAATTTTCAAAAAATCTCTAAGTTTTCTACCTCTGTCGATTTATCGATAAACTAATCGATAAAATTGAACAGTACTGTCGATGTCCTTGATGACCAATCGATACCATTGAAATGAGGACAAAAGATGTCCAACAACCACATATATCTTTGGACGGAATTATCGATGTATCGATATACCTGTCGATATCATCGATCTATGAATCTCGAGTCTATCGAAATTGACTCGATAAAATCGACATCACATCTGCGGTGTCTTTGTTTTTCTAAGGAAAATCATAAACATTTTCGATATATCGAAGTTCTCCTCGATATCCTCGAAATTCAAAGATCGATGATATCGGAAGGACTTCGATGATATCGGCCTTGGACACTCAGTTATCCAACAAAATTGTTTCAAGTTGTTTATTCTTGGATTGAGGGTCACTCGATAGAATTGATATTCAAATATCGATGATATCGAGGCCGGGTCGATTGCATCGAGTATGGACATAAATTATCTAGCAAGCTTATTGGAAAAATCCTTTGGATTTATCGATGCATCGACATTGCCATCGATATCATCGACATTCAAATTTTGATGATATCGAGTGTGCTTCGATCATATTTTTAACCTGAAACATTTCAAAGGCAAGTCTTTCACATTTTTCAAATGTCGAGGAATCGATCCTTGTATCGATGAAATTGGAGTTGGAAATCCGATGACATTAATGTATGTCTCGATTCCCTCGACCAGCTGGCAAAAAGTTTCAAAAGCGTATGACATTTGAGTTTGTGTCATCGAGATGTCAGTCGATGCAATCGAGAGTATACGCTTAATGATATCGACCCTGCTCGATGACATCGAACTCTGTCATAAATGTGACCGTTTTATATCCGTTGGAACCTTTTGCCTATTTAATGATAGCTTGTCTTCAGTTGCTGTAGAGAAAGAAGAGAGTGCTTTTGAGTATTTAACCTTAGATCATATACCCAAAGTCCTATCTCTCATGGAAGTTCATCCTCCAATCCACCCTCATCATTGACATTCAATAGAGTGGATTGGGGAATGAACTTCCGCATTTAAGGATCTTCCGGCTATTACTTAATGGCAAATCATTAAGCTGGGATGCCTTGAATGCATAGATGATTGGAATCGCTCTATCTTCCTTATAGGAAAACATTTAAGAGAGTAGGATTCCATCATAGCCTTGACCCAACCCGTCGCCATGTATTGGTACATTTTCTAAGTTGCGGATCGAAGAAGCAGATGAATCTTCATCGACAAAGGAGGAGATCTTTGACAACGCACTTAATGTGGCTCATCTACTTATCTGTAAGTCATTAAGAGTCTAGAAGACCCTTGTGATCATTCCTTCTGTAGGATTGGGTCTAAGGTGTCTCTCACCCCTTGCAAGTCCTCTAAGAGGCCTCCGGTGGGAGTGTATGTGGTGGGTGCATTATGTTGACCCTTGCTCTGTGGAGAGCATAAACAGAGGTTCCTTGTGTGGATCCTTGGCCAGTATGCTTAAAATCGGGTGCTATGTGTTGACCCTTACTTATGGGAGAATAAACTGTCAGCCTAGGTATAAGCTATACTGGTTAGAGGTGAACCTGATTTAAAACCTTGGGTTTGAGGTGAATCGTGTGAAACTACCTTAGTGAAATCCGACACACTCAAGGGTTGAGTGCATCTGCCGGGAGTGGAGTAGACAAGTAGTCGAACCACTATAAAAATAACTGTTTGTGATTGATATTTATCTTTGATTACTTGTGTGATTTCTTTAGATGCTTTCATATTTGATTACACCTCAAACACAGTCACATCCATCATAAACTCTGACTCGTATCTTGTTTACTTTGCAAAGTAGTTCTATGATTGGATCCTCTAGCTGGCTTTGAAGCCAGTAGAGTTACTTTGATGAAATCCTGATTTATTTATATTTTCTTAGGATAGGTTTAATAGGATTTTGAATAACCATAAAAAAATTTAAAAAGCCTTATTTACCCCCTCTAGGACATATTGGCATATTCCTACTTCAACTTAAGCGGTCATTACCGCAATTTCAAGCGTGTGGTATGCGCAGGTTTGATGCATGACTGGATAGTATGACTCATGTGTCTCGTATTTTGTGACATAATCATTTGGTGCCCTAGCGACATCAGGGCTGCGGTCTCCACAGGCATATCGTGGATGGCCAGATAGGACACCAAAAATATTTGGTTTGAGCATATGGGCACTTTGGATGTCCGTGGGTGAAAGTCCTTAAACTCTTGTGACCAAGGGATGTTATAACGTTTAGACTGAGTAGAAGACATGAGTGCCGAGTGCCAAATACTAGGAGGCTACGCTTCCCACTGTGTAGTAGTCGGTTGGGAGGGGGTGTGGCCTTACCCGCCTGAGGGAGCAGACAATATTAGGCTGAGTCTGACCAGCTTGAGGAATGAGTCCGCTATCGATGAGCCGAGCTAATATTGGCAGGCGGATGGTAAGGTCTCTTCCACTTATCCAGTTGTGCGCTTAATGGGGCGGCAGGTGGTGTAGAGTGAACTAGACTTCAGTGATGATCCCAAAGAAGTACGGAACTGATATGTGGATTTATTGACCAGGAGTTATATACTCACATTTTGCTCATTCAATCGTTCATTCACTATCCACTCGGGCTAGTGGTGCACAGCTATTTTGACATGTGTACCTTCGCAATGACTAGGATTTCGATTGGACGCGCACTAACCTGAGATCAAGAGTTTATCACATTGAGTCTAGCTATCTGAATTTAGGTATGAGACTTGTTTGAATAGAAGTCCCTTGTGATGGACCCCACAGTTTGCGATACTACGTACTATCATCCCAACTTCACACTCCAGTTTGGTCATTTCTTTCACACCGTATATTGCATTGCATTCTCAGCACTTAACATTTGGTTTTCTATGCTTCTGTATTGCATAGCCTGAATAAGGCTGATGGTATTCGTGGCTCTTCAAAATTGCATATTGTATTGCATCCTTGATAATCTGATATTTGGCTCATTATGACTCCACATTGTATAGCCGATTTGTATTGCATACTCTGATATTGAATGATTTATAGCTTTCCCAGTATTCCGCTTACGCTGATATTCGTGTGCTTGATACTTATCTCGTGTACACACATACTATAAGCTTATGCACAATAGATTTGTGCAGGTGACGATGGGTCGCGATTGAGCTAAGGCAGGAGCGTGCGGCAGAACTTCTGGAGCTTTTGGCATTTACCTTGTATTTTCCTTTCAGTATTGTAGTCAAATGCTTATATTAGTGGATATGTGGTGTTGATGTTGTCGTTTAAGACTTGGTTATGCTCTATTACAAAAAAATTCACACTAAAAATCCTCCTTGTAGGATCCTAAGATCGGAATCTAGCGTATTGGTGCTTGGAAGTCGAGAATTGGGTACTACGGAGGCTGTCGGGGATGGATTCGACGATCGAAAATTTTGTAAGCCCGGTTTTCAAGTTTGGGGCCTGACAATTTCATAATAATATCAATTTTATCTTACTTTTTTTTAGAATTCCTTCTCTTTAAATTCAAGGGCTACTTTTGAGAAGACGGGGTGATTTCTTTTCTTTTATTCACCCACCCGCTGGTTAGTCTTACATTTTTTTTTTTTTCACCCACTCGCTGGTTAGTCTTACATAAATATGCATGTTCATGCTTCATTGAGAAAACCATGCATCCTGAATGCATAGACAATCGTTTTCCATCTTCTTAATTGTCTATTTGTGCATGGTCGCGCCACATGATCAACCTATAAATACAGAGCATTAATGGGGAGTTTGGAATTTTATCAATTATTGTGCGGGCTAGGTTAGGCCCAATCCCAACCATAAATTTCAGGCTTGGGATATGGACCTTTTAAGTGTAGGGTGAGCCTGGGCTTACCTGGGCCCGTTTCTCCTGGACGTGGATTGCCGCTACTGGAAAAGTGCCAAGTGGGCCCCACCTGATGTATGTGTTTATCCAAGCCATCCATCTATTTTTCTAGATCATATTAGGGCGTGAGCCGAAATATGGGTCAGATCCAAATCTCAAGAACACACCACAAGAAAACACTAGTGATTGAACTCCCAAGAAGTTTTTAACGGTGTGAGCGTTCAATTATCACTGTTTCCTGTGGTGTGGTCCACATGGGATTTAGATCTGTCTCGTTTTTTGGCTCGTGTCCTAAAATGATCCGGAGAAATGGATGGACGGGTGGATAAATCATATACATTATAGTGCGGCCCACAAAATAATTTGTGATTTTTTAAATTATTACTCTTTGTTGGATTTTCAAAGCGGTGGTAATAACCAATGATGAAAGCTGCAGCTTATGGAGTCGAGCTGAGTTGACACCGGAGCCATGAGCTGAGCCACGTGAGGCCCGTGTGAAAAGGGTTGGGTCTTTGTGAGGGATGGTGTAAAAGAAACATGCATGGAACTTGGCTGTGTGGGCTGAGGTTACCGGCAAAAGAGTCCTTTGCTTTCTTTTGCATTTTCAGAAAGATCAGTACAAATGGCTGACCCCACACGCGCGTGGATCCATACCCGTCCCTGACTACACACGCGCAAGTATGGAACCACGTGTGAAATTCGTTCTCTCCACCAGGTGGGCCTCAGTGCTTACATCTTGGTGGCCTTGACTAAGCCAATTTTATTCCACGTGTAGGCCCCACAGTGTACAAAACAAGCGGCACTAACCTATACCCCATTTCAGAGTGGGGCCCACCTAATAGAACACTCGCATTTCACACGCACACGTACGCTAGTGACACGTGTCTTTTGTAAAGGATGATCGTGCAGAGGATGCATGTGGGCTATCCTCTGCAACACCTTGTCACGCACCGTGCAAACACCATAGCTCTGTGGGCCCACCATATTGTGCATGTAAAATCCAATCCGTCCATCAGGTTCTTTGCTCAATTCCAGGATCTGATAACAAAATCAGCTTGATCCACAACTCAAGCCGGACACACGAGCCGAACAATGGGGATGGAATGCCAGCCTATTTGGGGCTACCACGGTCTTTATTCTTCATCAAACCCCTTAATCAGGTATAAATCACCCGGATGAAGTGAATTAAAAATAAAAAATAAAATCCTGAAGAAAAACTCAGCTGGGTCCCATCGTATTAACTTAGAGGTTTTAGGAACAATTTTACAGTGTTCCCACTGGTATAGCCATCTGAGACTTTGTTTTTGAGCTTATCTTTTGTATGTACGGTCAAAATAAGTTTTCTCGACTGAAAGACGGAGTGGATTTACATAGAAAATATTGTGGACCTACGTACAAAGCTTGGGTATATACGCAGCTGCGTAAAAGACAATATCGGATATTTGGCTCCACCATGACATATGCGTTTTATCCACGCCGTCCATTCATTTTCCAGCTCATTTTAGGGCATGACCCCAAAGATATGCAGATCCAAATCTCAGGTGGACCACACCACAAGAAAAAAAACGCCCGCCATTAAAAGCTTCCTGGGCCACTGCAATGTTTAATTTCCATCCAACCGGTTGATTAGATATCAGCTTGATCCAAAACTTTGCTAGCCCAGGAAGTTTTTAATGGTGAGTGTTCAATCACCACTATTTCCTATGGTGTGGCCCATTCGAGATTTGGATCTGCCTCAGTTTTGGGTTCATCCCCTAAAATAAGCTGAAAAAATGAATGGCCAGTGTGGATAAAACATATACATCATGGTGGGGCCCACAGAGCATTTCCAGTAGCACACGGTACCAAAGTCGGTGCTGTGTGCTACACCCCGCAATCCATGTCCAAAAGAGCATTGTACACTATAAGAGTTACCACGTGCAACACTACTCGTGTGCCACGTCACTTCCTTTCTTTTCCCGCTTTTTTCAACTCTTTATTTTTGCACACCAACTACTGAGATTTGAGAGGGAGATGCGACTCCAAAGCGAAGGGAAAAGCCAAACACGTCAAATTAGCGTATCGAAATTTATGATTTTTCTGTTGGCTACTAGTTGGGAGCGTGGAATGATATATAGGTGCACATGCAGTTAACACGTGTCACTGTGGAAAGTTTGATCAGGATCCGAACCGTTCAATAGCTAGGTCAGTCTGTGCATATATTATGACCCAAATCATGATGATAGACGTTGACCACACTTGCATGAAATAAGAACGCTATAACTGTATCCATTATTGTTAGATGAAGGGAGCATTTTTACCTGAACTGGACAGTTTTATGTGGACCCCACTGTTCAGATGATCTGATCGGATACTAAGATGATCATATCCCCCCAAAAAAATTTATGTGATGGTATAGAACAGGTGTACATGCAGTCAGCACGTGTCCCTATAGAAAGATTGTGCAGATCCGAAGCGTTCAACAGCTAAGGTAAATTGTGCATGTGTTGTTACCAAAAATCACGTTGATAGATGTGGGCCACATTTGCATGCAAGAATGAGTAATTTTATCCACTAATGTTAGATGAAGGGAATATTTTTACCGGGGTGATGGTCCCTGCAAGTAATAACGCAGGAGACCATCCCGGCGAGCAAAAGGGGTGGTGGTTCGGGTGTGCCCCACCGTGAAATTCACCCCAGAGGCCCAGGGCTAAATTTTCATGACGACACTCACCTCCCAAACTGTCTCCATCGGTGTGGCCACCTGATGGCCAGCTAAATCATGGATGATCTTGATTTTTCGGCCTTCTGCTTAAATGTTAGTGTGCCATTGATAGATGGAGTGGATTTCATACCATCATTAGGTGGGTCCTCTAAAAGTCAAGGAGAACGCTTCTCTATGGATTGTTTCCTTTGGTGTGGCTTACTTCAGTGTTGAAACACACGTCTGCCTTGTGGCTAAACATATGATCATGTCTAGTGGTTGGAGTGAATTTATGACACATGGACGAACATAATGAGGTCAACAACAGTCTTCCTCAAGGGATAATTACTCAGAATACACCGGATAATTACTCAGAATACACCGAGCTTTCATGGACTCTCATAGAGATTCCGCGAGTTCACAAAGAAAAATAAGAAAATAAAAATAAATTATAAAAATTTAAAAATTAATTAATTAATGATAAAAGTAAATTTATAACCCTTTAAATAGTGATACCAAACATGGTAAGAAGTTTCATTATCAAACTCTAACTCAAACTCCCTAAAATTCATGACATCTATAAATAGTAAACTTACTCTTTATAGACGGTCATGCTTCCTACTAAACTTTATGATTTTCGGCCAAAAATATTAAGTGTCCAATTTGGCCTAACCATGTTATTCTTTAAATTTTCTAAGCCCCTTTCATGCTGGGCACGACTCCTAAAGCTCTAAGGATAAAGAGTTATGATCAAACTAAAACTTTAATTATAAAAATGAAATTAAAAAGGACTTTCGACTGTTGATCTGATGGAATCTTGCAAATTTGGCATGGGCAACCTGGAAGATCCAGGTTGGGTGGCTAAAGTAGCTTCTCCTACCCCAAAATCATATATGGTATGTCGAATAACTCCTTTCGGTTTGCGAGATATGCCTATTTAAGAGTTCAGATGGTCCTGATCAATTCCGCCTCCAATCGGGCCTTCTCTGGTCCATTTTGGACATGAAAGTGACCACGAATCACTCTACATCAATTTCACATATACATCATGGTGGACCCTGTAAAAAATCATGGTAAACGTCCCTTTACCAATTGTTTTTGTGTGGTCCACTTGAATTAGAGTTACAACTGAATTTTGAGCTCTATATATGCCCAACATGGTTTACCCAATGGTTGCCGGAGTAGATTTAAGAAACACATCATAATGGGGCCCACTTGAGCTGCCAAACCCCTCTAACACAGCAAGAGACTATCACACATTTTTACATGGAGACCACACTTTCTTACATAACCTGCATCAGTTAAAGGTGGTGTTTACACCTGGCGTGGCATGTTCACGTAGATTAATGAAATGCTGTCTGTGTCAGCACTACATACGAATGATGAACAAAATTCCATTTGTACCTCAAGGATATTTTTCGCACCAATATTGTTTGGCGACATGTTACGTGCTAAAAGCAAAATGGCTTAAAGCTATATACGCGCTCACAGATGAGACATTGCAACAAAGGACATGGAACTCTTATTGCGGAAAAATGTCCACATGTGATAATGTAAGCCAGAGTACAACATAAAATAAAAGGGCCAAACAAAAGACAAAAGGGCCAAAATAAAACAAGAGACAAGATGTACAAAGATTTATATAGTTTGACGATATGCATACTCCATAGGGCAATAATAGAGCTTTCTTCTTCACTAGAAACAAAATAAACATAAATACAATGCTTACCTATCTCCTGCTCCTATAATAAATTCCACACCAAGGAATATCCTAGAAGATGAATTAATGTAACACCTCCCTCTACCCATGACACTCCTTATACCGACTATACCCATAAGAGAGAGCAAACATCCATCGTACACATGTACGAACATACAAGAGAGAGAGAGAGAGAGAGAGAGAGAGAGAGAGAGAGAGAGAGAGAGAGAGAGAGAGAGAGAGTCTCTTACTAGGAGACATGTGAGTCTCCATGCCACAACATTCTCCCGCTCGAAGGCTAGATTCTTTAATAGTACGGAGAACCCTCCTAATAATAGTTTCCCAAACATAACTAATCCTTAGGTAACAACAAGCTTAAGAGAAGTTACATACCAAACAAACTTCTCCCTTATAATAGGCATTATCAACATATTTGTTACATTCTTGTTGGTGTGAATATTCTATAATAAGATTTAACCGCCTTCCACCATGTTGTGAACAAAGTGATACTGAACATCGATGTACTTTGTCTAAGTATGAAATACTAGATTTTTAACCAAGTGTAATGCTCTCAAATTGTCATAGTAAATTACCACCACTTTCTGCTTGAAATTTAATTCTTCTAGTAACCTCTTCAACCAAATAGCTTCCTTGCATGCTTGTGTAGTTGACATGTACTCTACTTTTATTGTAGATAAGGCCACCACTGATTGCAGTCTTGACATTCAACCAACTGTACCACAGGCCAGAGAGAAAATATAATTTGTGGTATATTTTCTCTTATACCAAACAAACTTCTCCCTTATAATAGGCTTTATTAACATATTTGTTACATTCTTGCTGATGTGAATATTCTATAATAAGATTTAACTGCCTTCCACCACGTTGTGAACAAAGTGATAATGAACATCGATGTACTTTGTCCGAGTATGAAATACCAGATTTTTAGCCAAGTGTAATGCTCTCAAATTGTCACAGTAAATTACCACCACTTTCTGCTTGAATTTTAATTCTTCTAGTAACCTCTTCAACAAAATAGCTTCCTTGCATGCTTGTGTAGTTGACATGTACTCTACTTTTATTGTAGATAAGGCCACCACTGATTGCGGTCTCGACATTCAACCAACTGTACCACAGGCCAGAGAGAAAATATAATTTGTGGTATATTTTCTTTTATTATGATCTCTAGCATAATCTGCATGCACAAATCCAACTAACTCCAAATTTTGACCACTATAATAAATAGCCGCCTCAAAAGTACCCTTTAAGTAATGAATGATTCACTTTACGATAGTCCAATTATCTCTACCTAGGTTCACCATGCATTTACTAATTGGTTCCACTATTTGTAGAATGTCTAGTCTAGTGCATACCATGGCAAATATAAGACTCTTTATCGCCAATGAATATAGTACTTAAGACATACCTGTTTTCTTTGCTTCTGTGCTAGGACACTAATAGGAAGATAACTTGTAACTAATAGGGAATGAATTACTGACTAGGTTAGAATTCTGCATGTCGAAGAGGCATAAAACCCTTTTAATGTAACCCTTGTCCAGACTTTTCTATTCTTCCTCACATATTTGAAATCCCAAGCTCACAATGAAAGAATCAAATCACTTATACCAATATCTTGGCGTCTGCATTAAACTGTAAGGTGACCTATTCGGCCGATAAACTAGATTCTTCTTGCTTTCTTCAATAAAATCTTCAAGTTGAGTCATATAAATTTATTCATTAAAATTCCTGTGCAAAAAAATACTTTTTACATCTAACTGCTCAAGCTCTAAGTCTAGCACCATTGTCATATTTAACACAATATGAATAGTACTTAAATAGACAATTGAACAGAATTTCATTAAAGTCAATACCTGATTTTTTTAGCATACCTCTTTACCACTAATCGAGCTTTACATATTTTAACATTCCATTTAGTATCATTTTTCAGCTTGTAAACTTATCTGCAACCAATAGCCTTCCGCCCTTTGGGTAATTCAACAAATTCTCAAGTCTTGTGCTTATGTAGAGCTTCCATCACCTCCTCCATAGACACTCTCCATTGGTTAGTATCCATAAATTCACATGCCTCTCTTCCGCTCTTCTCTCATGAAAGCATAAGTTGTAACATAATCCATGAACTAAAGAGAAGATTTTGTAGCTTTCTTTGGTAAACCTTGATTACTTTGAGTTTCAACACTTGATTTCTCATTTGCATGCTCTTTATCAGCTTCATCTTTAATGATATCATCAACTTACTGATCATTTGAATCAGTAGGCTAATTTTGAAAATCATTTAAAGATTTTAATTCAATTATCTTTAGTGACTCTGAGCTTAACAATTTTATATCTTTCTGTAGTAAATCTTCATTAAAAATCACATATTGGCTAATTATTAACTTGTGGGAAGTGTTGAGATTCAAATGATGCATAATTTTTCCCATTTATATCTTGGTTTTATGAACATGAATCGGATTAATGTTCTATTTTACTCATGTTTGTGTTGCAAGGTGAATTTAAGAGCTTGGATTGAAAAATGTACTAAAAGCATGGATTTGATGCTTAAAAATCACCAAGGCAAGGGATGGATCTTATGAGACCAAGATTGAAGAATTTACATGTCAAAGATCCAAGAAAACCAAGTAAGGAATGAAGAGAATCAAAGATTTAAAGTGACGAATCCTGAAATCGTCTTAAAAAAACTTATTCTGAAACTCTGAAGTCTATTTTGGGAAACTGTGTAGAGTGAAGTCTTGTTTGAAAAACTATGTAAATTTGAGGCAGTTTCTAGAGTTTTCCAACTTGGTGCGAAAGTTGAAGTTCCCCACTTATAAATAGGGCTTCCTAAGGCATTCATAAGCATCATTCAAGGCATTCTAAAGCAAGATCTAGAGTTTTTAGAGAGTTTTATAGTTCTAATTTATTTTTCATTACAAGCTTTTAGATATTTATTCTTTCTTGTTACTTTCTTTCTTTATTCTAGTTATGTTTTTCTAAGTTCCCTCTAGCCCAAGCTAGAAGGGAAGCACATTGGTTTAATGTTTTCATAGTTATGATGATTGGTTATTTTAATGATGAGAAGAATGATGTATGCATGTTATCTATTGTTTACATTTAATTTTTTTTTTTTTTTTTTTAAATCCTAATGTGAGATCCATATGTTTCCATCATATGAGATTCACATTGATGATAAGATTACCCTGAATCAATTAGATTTCCTAGGTAGGAGAGGTTCTCAACCTACTACATTTATTTGATATTCATTATCTTATAGATATGAATTCTTAAAAAACGCTTTAAGAATATATATCAATAGTGTAAATTCATGATTTTCTAATTTTTTATATCATTTATTTAAAATATTTAAATTATTTTATTTTTCGATGAGGCCGACCATAGTGCTTGGATCTTAGTTGTATTATCTAAGTCATCATGATTTTGGAACATTAACCTATGTGTGAAACTTTGAAGCGTAAGTGTTGTTTTAATTCAGTTGAATTACATCCATTCAAAACTCCAAAAATCAAATCATCAGTTTAGTTTTTATTACTTAGTTTGTTTTGCATTTGATTTTCTCCTTCTCGTAATTCATCTCCCCGTGGGATCGACCCTGTATCCACAGGATATTACTTATGAACCTCTACACTTGGAGGTAAGCAATCAAGTTTTTGACGCCATTGCCGGGGAGAGACTGAGATGTATTAGATTTGTGTAAGAGAGTTAAGGTATGTTCTCTTCTAAACCCTCCAAAATTTCTATAGATTTTATGTTTTTCTTTGAAAGTACATTCAATTGGGTCTTTCAAGCACTAACTGTGACATAAGGTTTCCTTGCTTGAATTTTTATCACCCAAGTGCTATGGTTGTCCTACAGTTGCTGTTTGATCACAAAGATCATCCGCTGAATCTATTTTCCAGATTAGCATAATTTAATTTCTACATTAGTTTTACTTTTGTCAATTTATTTTTTATTTTTGCTTAGTGGTTTGAACCCTTATGGTCGGGTCTGCTGCTTGGGTTGTTGATTTATTTTTGCTTTGTGGATTGAACCATCATGGTCGGCTCTGCCGCCTGGGTTGTTGATTTATTTTTATTATGTGGATTGAACCTTCATGGCCAGCCCTACCGCCTAGGTTGTTGATTTATTTTTGCTTTGTGGATTAAATCCTCATGGTCGGCCCTGCCGCCTGGGTTGTTGGTTAAATTTTTATTTTTATTTTAAGTATCATACTTGCTATTTGAATTAGTGTATTTGTTGTATGGTGTGGATAGTTTATATCCCATTGGAGTAGGGATCAAAATAATCGACTCTTCTCCGAAGGCATACTAGTTCTATGCCTTGATCATTCATTTAGAAGAGGCACTCAACATCACCTGGATTTCATGGCAGACCCAGTTGATAATCTAAATCCAAATATGCCAGATCTAATTATAAATCAAAACAAAGAAAATCAACCTAATCCTTCTCTTGAGAATGAAAATGAAGTTCATAGGAATGTATTAAACCAACCACGAACTTTATGTGAACGTCTACACCCTGAGAGATCAACTTTACCATCTTGCATAGTGTTCCCTGCTCACATAGGGAACATTGATTTTAAACCAGGTGTGATTCAATTGATTCCTAAATTTCATGGCTTGGATTCTAAAAGCACCTACTTGCATCTCAAGGACTTTGAGGAAGTAATTGGAACATTACAAGTAAACAATGGTAATAGGAATGCACTTAAGCATAGGTTATTCTCATTTTCTCTAAAGGATCGGGCCAAAGCATGACTCAACTCTCTAAGACCTAATACCATCACTACATGACAAGTCTTAAGTAGAGAGTTTTTGAAAAAATTCTTTCCCGAGCACAAAACAAATGCACTTAAACGGGAAATCATGTCGTTCTCCCAAAAGGGGAATGAACTATTTTTCCAAGCTTAGGAGCGCTTCAAAGACCTTTTAATTACTTGTCCACATCATGGTTATGAACAATGACATGTGATTGATGCGTTCCGAAAGGGGCTCACTATGGATGCCTGTCAGTTCATAGAGATGATATGTGGTGAAACCTTTCTTGACAAAGATCATAATGAAGCTTGAGATTTTCTAGACATGTTAGCAGAGAAACGCAGACATGGGATGTCTCTGCTAAACCAGACCAAAATAGACCTATTTTAGAGAGAAAGTGGGGATGTATGTCCTAAGAGAGGAAGACGATGTTAATGCAAAATTCGCTGTATTGGCTATAAAGGTCGAAGCCTTGAAAATTAGGAAGGTTGATATGGTTAAAAAAAAAATACTTCCTTAGGTATTTTTTGTAGCATTTGTGGTGGTGCAGGCTGTGACACAAAAGATTGTCAAATAATCCCAGTTGTACAAAATATCACGCATGAGCATGGGTAAGCAAATGCTATAAATAACTACCAAAGATCAGTTATGTAACCAATGTGAAACACGTATAATCCAAATTAGTGTAACCATTCTAATCTTAGTTGGAGGAATGGACCACAAATTAATGCACCTAATGCACCTCAAATGCCTCCACAAAACAACTTCTTTGGCGCATCTAACAATGCACCATATGTGCTCCCATTAAAGCGATCATCTGTGGAGGATGCATTGACTGCATTCATGAACTCTCAAGCTCAAATGAATCGGTCTCTAATCCAATCAAATCAGAAATTAAAGACGGCCATGGCTAGGATTGAGACTCAACTAAATGCTAGGGTAAAAAGCACCCTTCAGTTTCAACCTATGCCAAACCCTAAAAACACACATTTCATTGGAGACTTAAATCCAAGTGAGCTACATCACGAACAAGCTAAGGTCATCATTACCTTTAGAAGTGGAAAAGAGGTCAATAACAAAATAATGCAACTGGTAAAAATACCGGAGGATGAGCCACCATCTCAAGAGAATGATAAATCACCTATGGTTCAAGAGCCGCAAAAACAAAAGGATAAAGAGACTAAGTCATATGAACCTTCAGTTCTATTCCCATCTAGACTTTAGAATCTGACTGTCCCCATGAAATATCAAGAGGTATTGGATATACTACAAAAGGTTACTATTAGTATTTCTCTGCTTGATGCCATTAGACAAATTCCATATATGCTAAATATCTCAAGGACTTGTGCACGGTAAAGAAAAAATTAAATGTGCATAAAAGGCCTTACTGAGAAAGTGAGCGCTATCATTCAACAAAAGGCCGTACCCAAATATAAAGACTCGAGAAGTCCCATTATTCCTTGTATTATTGAGAATTTTCAAATTGAGCATGCTTTGCTAGATTTGGGTGGAAGTGTCAACTTAGTACTTTATTTGATTTACCTACAAATGGGGTTAAGCAAGCTTAAACCAACCACGATAACACTTCAACTTGCTGACCTCTCTATTAAGATACCAAGGGAAATTTTAGAGGACATGCTAGTTCAAGTGGATAAATTCTACTTCCCCGTAGATTTTATTGTACTAGACACTGAACTATGTGTAAATGCTAGCACTCAAGTTCCCATCATTTTAGGCCGCCCATTCCTAGCAACTTCAAATGCAATCATAAATTGCAGGAATGAAATGATGAACTTGTCTTTTGGTAACATGACTCTAGAGCTAAATATTTTCAATCTATGTAAACAACCCATTGACAATAATGAGATTTATGAGCTGAATTTCATGGACTGCTTGATAGAAGAAGAGGAATTGGAATCTAGTCTGATTAAGGAATTGATTTAAGTCTTTGGAGAATTGAAAAATTCTGATTTGGAAAAAGTGCTTGTTGAAATTTGTGATGATAATGAGAGCACTACCACTTGGGACATTGATATGTATCAATGGAGACCGCACACTCAAATCCTATCTATCGAGGACTCGCGACCTCTGTCATCACCAATAAATGTTCAAAAGCTTGACCTAAAATCACTACCAAATGAACTTAAGTATGTATACTTGGGTAAATAAAACTTATCATGTGGTGATCTCTTCATTTTTAGACAAGGATCAAGAGATTAAATTATTGAATGTTCTTAAGGACCATAAAGGAGCCTTGGGCTGGACCATTTCTAATATTAAGGGTATAAGCCTTTCCATATGCACCCATCAGATCCACCTTGATGAAGACGCCAAACCAATTAGACAACCTCAAAGGTGTCTCAATTTAAACATGATGGAAGTTGTAAAAAAAATGAGGTGATTAAATTATTGGATGTGGGAATCATCTATCTAATATCCGATAGTGTTTGAGTGAGTCCAACTCAAGTAGTCCCAAAGAAATCTGGAATAACTATCGTGCATAATTCTAATAATGAACTCATACCAACACGTATGACCATAGGTTGGTGTGTTTGCATTGACTATAGAAAATTGAACCAGGTCACGAAAAAGGACTATTTCTCTCTGCCATTCATTGATCAAGTTTCAGAGAGGGTAGCAGGTCACTCCTTCTATAGTTTTCTTGATGGATATTCCAGATATAACTAAATAGAGATAGCTTTGGAAGACCAAGAGAAAACCACATTCACTTGTCCATTTGGCATGTTTGCTTTCAAACAAATGTCATTTGGATTGTGTAACGCCCCAGCAACTTTCCAATGGTTTATATTAAATATTTTTTCAAATATGGTTGGGAAGTTTCTTGAGGTTTTCATGGACGACTTCTCTGTATTTGGGAGTAGTTTTAAGGAATGCCTCAACAATTTATCTCTTGTCTTATCTAGGTGTGAAGAGAAACACCTTGTCTTAAATTAGAAGAAATTCCATTTCATGGTTCAAAAGGGAATTGTTTTGGGCCATGTTATCCCTAAAAATGGAATCGAGGTAGATCACTCAAAACTCGACATTATTGCTAATCTACTTATCCCTCGAACTGTCAGAGATATTAGATCACTTCTAGGGCACGCGCGGTTTTTATAAAAGATTCATTAAGGACTTTAGTGCCATTACTAGACCCTTGACTAATTTTCTCCAAAAGGATGTCCCATTTAAGTGGACAGATGAGTATGCAAGTGGCTTTAATAAAATTAAATTATCCCTTACCACTGCACCAATCATGTGTCCATCAGATTGGACACTTCTTTTTGAACTAATGTACGATGCAAGTGATTATGCCATAGGGGCTATTTTGGGTCAAAGGAAATATAAATGACCCTACATTATTCACTATGCGAGTAGAACTCTAAACTTAGCCCAAGTGAATTACTTAACAACTGAAAATGAATTACTTGCAGTAGTTTTTGCTTTAGATAAATGTAGGTCGTACTTGCTGCGATCCAAAGTGGTCATTTTCACGAACCACTTGGCTCTGAAATATTTGCTATTTAAGAATGATGCAAAGCCGAAACTTTTGAGAAGGGTCATCCTACTCCAAGAATTTGACTTAGAGATAAAAGATAAGAAATGAATAGAAAACGTAATGACCGATCAACTTTCCAGATTGGCGTTAGATGATTCCTTAGAGGAGATGTATATCCAGGACACTTTCCCTGATGAACAATTATTTGCGATCTCCAAATTGCCTTGATATGCGGATATAGTGAACTATCTTGTAACGGAAAAAATGCCATATCATTGGAAGTCACAAGATAGGAAGCATTTTGAAACTGAGGTTAGGAACTTCTTCTGGGATGACCCGTATTTATATAAATATGGGACTGATAAGATTTTTAGACGTTGTGTCCCAAAGGATGAAGTTTGGAATGTTATTTCCTTCTGCCACATGGAAGCATGTGGTGGCCATTTTTTTTGTTAAGAAAACCACTGCAAAAATCCTTCAGTGTGGTTTTTACTGGCCAACCATGTTTAAAGACACCCATGCTTTCTGTATTGTTTGTAATAGATGTCAAAGGTTGGGAAGAGTGTCTTGGCGCAACATGATGCCTTTATCCCCAATTTTACCATTGAAGATATTTAATTGTTGGGGTATTGATTTTATGAGTATATTTCCATCTTCTTTTGGATTTCTTTATATATTGGTTGGTATGGACTATGTTTCAAAGTGGATTAAGGCAGTTCCAAGTAGGACCAATGACAACAAAGTGGTCATACGATTCCTCAAGGAAAATATTTTTTCTAGATTTGGAACTCCAAAAGCCATCATTAGTGATGGCGGGTCTCACTTTTGTAATAGGACATTTGAGGCTTTGATGAAAAAATATGACATCAAGCATAAAGTGAGCACCCCATACCACCCACAAACGAGTAGACAAGTTGAGATTTCAAATCAGGAAATCAAACACATTTTAGAGAAAACTATAAGGCCAAATAAGAAGGATTGGTCCCTTAGATTATCCGACGCTTTATGGGCTTATAAGACCCGATTGGAATATCCCCATACAGACTGGTGTATGGGAAGGCTTGTCACTTGCCTGTGGAATTGGAACATAGAGCCTACTGGGCAATAAAAAAAAATTAAACTTTGATATAGACCAGGCAAGTGGATAAAGAAAATTAGAGTTGAATGAATTAGAAGAGCTGATGAGAGACTCTTATGAAAATTCTATAATCGACAAAGAAAGGACTAAAGCTTTTCATGACAAAAATATCCTGAGGAAGAATTCTGAACCTTGACAAAAGGTCCTATTGTACAATTCCCATCTACAGTTCTTTCCGGGAAAATTAAGATCAAAATGGACATGCCCCTTCATTGTAAAGAATGTTTATACTCATAGGGCTGTTAAAATTGAGAATCCACGTAATGGTAATGTGTATAATGTCAGAGATTGAAACCTTATGTGAAAAAATTTCGTTTGGGAGAGTAGTCCGTCCCTCTTCATGAGCTAGAATATTCAGATTGATGCTCCTAGCTTGACGGAGCATTTATATAGGATTTGTATCATATTCAAATTTTTTTAGTGTCACCTAGCAAGTGAGTTCTTCATGATAGGTACTATCTACCATTTCTTTTATTTTTATTATTCTCTATATTACATTATCATTACATTGGGGACAATGTAGATTTTAGGTTGGGGGGTGTGGATTGTCATCCATGTGAGTTTTTTTTTTTTATTTAGGTTTTAGTTTTAATATTTTTATTTTTATTTTTAGGTTTCAGTTTATTTTTTAGGTTTAAGTTTATTTTTTAGGTTTATAGGAAATTTTTTTTCAACATTTTCAAAATAATATGTTTATATACAAGACTGTGAACATGATATTATGCGAATTCCAAAGGCAAAGTTAATATTTAGTCTAGGTTGATAGTAGTCAGAATTCTAATAACTGAAAATTATAGACTTAAGTTCGATTATCTAATTACTAGTTTAAAGTGAGTTGTAATTTGATGTACTGAATTCACAATACACCCTAGCTAACTAAGTGAGGAATATGATATGTGAACTAGAATAACAAATTTTGATTCAAACAAGGTCGAATAAACTAGTACCATTGATATATGCTTAAAAGAGCGAATATTGAAGAAAAAAAGTGATGGAAAAAGAAATTTTATTATAGAACATGAATGCAATGACCTTAACAATTGTGTTAGTAATCCGGAGTAAGGATACCTAAATATCCATTACTGTTACCATTAAAAGTATGATACCTTAGGTTATGAAGCAAACTCGATGGGAATCTTCATCTAAGAGTGGTCTATAATAATAAGGATATGATGATAAAAGAAGAAATGACATGAAAGAAATGAGATAACTATAGATTTCGTATTTTTGGGATGATTGAAAGGAGTTAAGATAAGGAACATGTATATTTCTGAAAGTTAGACTACTGTCACCGAGCACCTAAGTAAATTGGATCATAACTATTCTAAATTTTGATCAGGTCTCCGAACTCAAGGATGTAATGGATTAGAAAATTGAGATTCTAACTAACTTCAGACTTAGGGTAAGTATTGTTTTGTTTTGGAATTCATATGATAAATGGAGTTATATAATTGTATAAATTTCTGAGTGTTGAACTATATTTCATGTTTTCAATGTTTGTGGGTAATATTTCTGAAAACCCTCACGAGACTATAACTCATCCACTAGGGGAAACCTAGGAGTTTAAAGACTTGTTGTATATGCTAAATGCAATCGAGATTACCTATGAAAGTGGTGTAGTTAGAATTTTTTTCTTTTTACTTTTATTTCTAGAATTAGTTTTTATTTTTATTCTTATTTTTCTTAGCTTATTTTGCTCAGGACTAGCAAAATGCTGGTTGGGGGGTGTGTTGAGACTCAAAAATGCATAATTTCCCCCATTTATATCTTGGTTTATATATATATATATATATATATATATATATATATATATATATATATCTTCATTTTATGAACATGAATCAGCTTAGTGTTCTATTTTACTCATGTTTGTGTTGCAAGATGAATTTAAGAGCTTGGATTAAAAAGGGTACTAAAAGCATGAATTTGATACTCAGGAATCACCAAGGCAAGAGATGGATCTTAGGAGACTAAGATTGAAGAATTCACATGTCAAACATTCAAGAAAACCAAGTGAGGAATGAAGAGAATCAAAGATTTAAAGTAAAGAATCCTGAAATCGTCTTTCAAAAGCGTATTCTGAAACCTAAAGTCTATTTTGGAAAACTGTGCAGAGTGAAGTCTATTTTAAAAAACTACATAAATTTGTGGTAGTTTCTAGAGTTTTCCAACTTGGTGCGAATGTTGGAGTTCCCCACTTATAAATAGGCTTCCCAGGGCATTCCTACGTATTATTCAAGGTATTCCTAAGCAAGATCTAGGGTTTTTAGAGAGTTTTATAGTTTTAATTTATTTTTCTTTACAAGCTTTTAAATATATATTCTTTCTTGTTATTTTATTTCTTTATTCTAGTTATGTTTTTCTAAGTTCCCTCTAACCCAAGCTAGAAGGGAAGAACATTGGTTTAATGTTTTCATAGTTATGATGATTGATTATTTTAGTAATGAGAAGAATGGTGTATGCATGTTATCTATTGTTTAGGTTTATTTTTTTATCCTAATGTGAGATCCATATATTTTCATCATATGAGGTCCACATTGATGGATAGGCTTATCCTGAATCAATTAAATTTCCTAGATAGGAGAGATTCTCAACCTACTACATTTCTTTGATATTCATTTTCTTATAGATATGAATTCTTAAAATCACTTGCGCGTTGAGAATATATATTAATGGTGCAAATCCAAGATTTTCTAATCTTTTATGTCATTTATTTAAAATATTTAAATTATTTTATTTTCCAATTTGGCTGACCATAGTGCTTGGATCCTAGTTGTGTTATCCAAGTCATTATGATTTTAGAACATTAACCTATGTGTGGAACTTTGAAGCTTGGGTGTTGTTTTAATTCAGTTGAATTACATCCATTCAAAACTCTTAAAATCAAATCATCAGTTTAGTTTTTATTACTTAGTTTGTTTTGTATTTGATTTTCTCATTCTCGCAATTCATCTCCCTATGGGATCGACCCTTTATTCATGAGATATTACTTATGAACCTCTGCACTTGGAGGCAAGCAATCAGGAAGTAGGGTCCCACAATCTATACCCCTTTATTCAATTTGTATAGCCAAGAAAAATACACTTTATGGACCTTAAAATCCCATTTAGTCCTGTGTTCTTCTAAAATTCATACATAAGTGTCACAATTGAGGTGTTGTATAGCCAAGAAAAATACACTTTCTGCGCATAGTTTTCGCAAAGCTGCGAATTTGCGGGATTTATTTTTTATTTCGTTTGGGATTCTTTCTAAGGCTATATATATAGGTGTAAAATGGATTGGGAGGTATTCTAAGGGTTTCTAAATTGTCTTAGGGTTTCAAAGGGTTTCTAAATTTCATTTGGGATCTCTTTTTGTTTGCTTGGTGCTATTGGATTACTATCCTAGATTCATCTCTGTGTGCTTTTGTGATTCCCCAATAAGTGGTATCAGAGCTAATATTGGGGCGCAGGCTTGAATCTGAAGGATTAGTATCAATGGGAAACTCTAAGTATGATATTGAGAAGTACTCGGGAAAAAATAATTTTGAGTTATGGATGGTTAAGATGATTAGATTATTAACTAAGTAAGGTGAAGATGGGGCTCTTGAGGAAGGACGACTGTCTATGAGTGACGAAGAATGGAATAGTCTTAATAAGAGTGCCTTTTCCTCTATCTGATTGTATCTCACAGTTGAGGTTCTTTACAACGTTCTGAGGGAGAAAACCACAGTGAGTTTATGGGCAAAGTTAGAGGATGTTTATGCAAAATTGTCCCTTGAAAATCGTCTACATTTGAAACTGCAGTTGTTCAACTTTAGGATGACAGAGGGTGGATATGTGGAGGCCCACATCAATAGTTTTAATAAGTTGATTTGCAAATTGCTAAACATGAAGGAAGTGGTTAAAGATAAAGATCAGACATATATTTTGCTAATTCTCTTTCGGTTTCATATGAGTCATTTAGGGACTGATTGTGCATCTGCAATAAATCCCTGAGTGTGGACACTGTTATCTCATCTCTTCAGGGGAAGGCTATGAGAAAGATAAACGATATCGTAGGGACCTCTTCTGATGTACTACTTACGAGAGGTAGGAATATTGAGCGAGATATAGGAACTTCAAGACCTATATCGAAATCCGAGGGCAAAGGAAAAGGCAAGTTAAAGTGTTTAAACTATGGGATGATTGGACAAATAAAGAAGGATTGTAGAAATCCTAAGTCAAAGAAATAAAACTCAGAGGCTTCTTCTAGGGAGGCCAATATTGTCACATCTGATGAAGAGACAAACACATGTGATGTTTTTTCTGTGCTTATGATCGGACACTTGTACGATGATCGTAGAGACGAGTGAATTCTTGATATAGGAGCGTCATATCACATGACTCCTCATAGAAGTTGGTTTGCTAGCTATAGAGAGTGAGATGGTGGACATGTCTTTATGGGTAATGACAATGCCTGTAATGTTGTAGCTATTGGTACGATGCGCATTAAGATGTTTACTGGGATGGAGTGTACCTTGAATGATGTCAGGCACATTCCTGATATAAAGAAGAGTTTGATTTCTCTTGGTGCACAGGAGGCTATAGGTTACAAATTCACTGGTCTTAATGGTGTCCTTAAAGTTTCAAAAGGGGCAATCGTGGTTATGAGAGCGTGAATGCATGAAAACATTTATAGGTTGATCGGGAGCACTTTAGTAGGTAGATCAACAATGGTTGTTGTGGATTCCATGTCTGCACGTATATGGCATGCTCGTCTGGGCCACATGAGCGAGCGGGGCATAAAGGTACTTTCTGATCGTTATTTGATTCAAACTTTTAAGAATTTTGATTTAGATATATGCGAGCATTGTATATATGGTAAACAATCGAGATTATTTTTTAAATCTGGAAAACATGTATGTAAGGGAGTGTTTGATTATGTGCACTCTGACGTATGGGGGCTATCGCCAGAGGTTTCCATTGGAGGGTCATCATGGTTTGTCTAATTCATTTACAACTACTCCTGGAAAGTTTGGGTTTACTTCATGAAACGTAAATCCAAAGTTTTCACCACATTCAAACAATGGAAGGCAATGGTGGAAATCAGTTAGGGTGAAAAATAAAGGTTATAAGGACTGACAATAGAGGTGAGTTTGTTTCCACTGAATTCAATGAATATTATAAAGATGAAGAGATCATCAGGCACAACACAGTGCGCCACACTCTAGAACAAAACAGTATAGCTGAACAAATGAATCGGACTCTCTTGGAGAGGGCTCGATGCATGTTAAGTAATGTTAGGTTGGGTAAGGACCTATGGACTGAGGCTATTAACATGACTTGCTATTTGGTAAACCAGTCCTCTTCTATGACAATTGATTATAAGATCCCAGAAAAAGTATAGAGTGGTCATAAGATGGACTGCTTAGATTTGTGCATAGTTGGTTGTGAGGCTTACTCTCATGTACCGTAAGTTGAGAGAGATAAGCTAGACCATAGAGCTAAAAAGTACATCTTTGTTGGTTATGTTATTTGTGTGAAAGGTTACAGGTTATTCGACAAGGTCACACGTAAGGTCATCACTAATCATGATGTCAGATTCGATGAAAGCTTTCTATTCCATAAGAATGATCAAGAGGAGCAAGATGAACCAAAAAGGTTAATCGTATACGTCTAGATTGATACAGATGATACTCAGGCAGAGACAGATGCATATACAGAGGTACAAGAGCAGGTGAAACAACCACTAGTGAGGAAAAACCCACCGCGTGATCGTAAGTTATCGACAAGATACAGAGACCACTCTAATATCGCATATGCCCTCATTACAGATGAGGGGGACCCATCTACTATTTAGGAGGCTCTTGATGACCCTGATGTAAAAAAGTGGAAGACGGCTATGGACGATGATATGGACTCTTTGTACAAGAACCACATATGGGAGCTGTTGAAGCTTCCAGTGGGCCGAAAACCAATCAGATGCAAGTGATTATTTAAAAGGAAACATGATAGATATAAAGCGAGGCTGGCAGCGAAGGGTTATGCTTAAAGAGAAGAAATTGACTTCATAGAGATATTCATGCCAGTGCTTAAGTAGGTATCTATCAGATTCGTGTTGGCGTTGGTTGCACGATATGATCTCGAGCTAGAATAGATGGATGTCAAGACTGCATTCCTACATGGGGAATTAGAAGAGCATATCTACATAGAAGCAACCAGAGGGCTATGAAGTTAAATGGGCATATAACAAAGTTTGCAGGTTAATGAGGTCGTTGTATGACCTGAAACAGTCGTCTAAGCAGTGGTATAAAATATTTGATTATTTCATTTTGAGTCAAAAATTTACTTAGAGTGAATACGATCACTGTGTTTATTACAAGACACTTAGTGATAGCAAATTCATCATCCTATTATTGTATGTTGATGATACGTTGATCGCCAGTCATGATATATATTGAAATCGACGTACTGAAGACTCAATTATCAGGGACATTCGAGATGAAAGATCTGGAGGCTACAAAGAGGGTTCTCAGCATAGGTATTCATAGAGACAAGAAGATGAGCAGGCTTTGGTTATCACAGGAAGAATACCTTGAAAATGTGTTGATCAAGTATGGGATGGACTAGGCAAAGTCGGTGAGCGTCCCCACGTGGCTCACTTCAAGCTTTCCTTACAACGATATCCCAAAACAGATGAGGAAAAATAGGATATATCTCATGTACCTTATTTAAATGTGATTGGCAGTTTAATGTATGCCATGGTCTGTACAAGACCGGATATTTCACAGGTAGTCGACGTTATGAGAAGATACATGTCAAACCCTGGCAAGCAACATTGGAAAGTAGCGAAATAGCTACTTCGATACATTTGAGGTACAAAAGACTATGTCTTAACTTTTAAAAAGAGAGAAGTAAAGTTGGTTGGAAATGTAGATTCTATGCAGGCAATGTGGATTCCAGAAAGTTGACTTTAGGTTACTCGTTTGTGCTAGCGGGTGGAGCGATCTGTAACATCTCGAACTTTTCAATACTCGAGTATTGAAAGTCTTGAGTGTTACCATGAAATTTAATTTTGTATATATATATATGTATGTCATCAATTTAGCCTATCCTAACCTTACATCTATTCTCTAACTTGAATTTAACCGTCGGGAACAATCTTCATCCATAGTTCAAGTCATCCGATCGTTGATTTTTAGGACAAGATCATCATATATCCAAGTATTCTCACTTGTTCATCACAACCAACCGTTTAATCAACTATTCACCACAAGGTAAAGATGTATGACCGTCTATTTTGAATTTAGACCACCCGATCATGGTAAATTAACTACCTGATAATACATATATCGAATCGAGATGCTAATCCTTCATCTTATTCACCACATATGAATATGTTTAACCCACCATTAGGACTACAATTTGAGGAACTTACATATGTGAATAAGTCACTTGAATCGAACGGTATACATGTTCTACTTCTTTATCACTCTAAAAACCTACTTGTGTTTATCTGTTTATAAAATCGACCGTACTCCCACCTACATACATGATCGGAGTACTAACCACCAAGTTTTCCTACTTTTAACATGTCATCTGACCATCCTTCATATTTGGATCCGCCAAATGGGCTGCTTAAATATCAAAATGAACTACTCAGTTTGAATATCGTAAGGTATATGCCACAACTATTGACTGACTTCTCTATCAGATATATGAAAGTGTTAATTTAGACTTCGGGGCGGTATAACTCATTAAAAAAGTATCTTGGTCATCTGTAAATACTCAGTTCGAATATCATAAGGTATATGTTCTCTATTAGATATATGAAAGTGTTGATTTAGACTTCGGGGCGGTATAACTCATTAAAAAAATATCTTGGTCATCTGTAAACGAGTAAGGTCCAAAATGGGGTGATGAAAAGAGAATGAAAAATAAAGAATGTCTGTAAAATTTCAATATATTTGGATGGTGTAGTCCGACGTTACGGACGGTAGAAGTTGGAGAAATAAAAGATGGTAAAATCGTAAATACTTAATGCCATTAACCTATACCCCCTGAATTCTAAATCACATAGTTCTCATGATTCGTTTCATCTGAAAATTTATACCATGCTTATTTATCATAAATTAACCATACATGTGAGACTCGTATGCTAGCCCTTACCGTTCCGTAGGCTTCCACGGTTCTCCCGGTCGAATTTCGGTAACCCTCAACCTGTATCCGATGTTTGCGCGTGATCCTAAGCTGAGTCCTACATATCGGAGTCGACTCGACTCGACTCAAAATTTGTACCCTAGCGATCGCATTATTGCCGCGGTTCCAATGCCGCGACTTGCGAATCGATTCGATACCCGGGTCAGGAGATGTGGGTCGGCGTATTTTTGATGAAACGCCACGCGTTGCAGATTCTGAGAGAATCTCTACGATAGGTCACATCCATCCTTTAATAAATGTCAAGTACACAACCTTACCAAGTCTATCCCTCTCCCATTCCCCAAGTCAACTCTCTCTTATATAACCCATACCCATCTCATTCATTTCTTACCTCAAGTCAACAAACACCATACCATCTTATCCATCACTCCACCTCACCACTTCTCTCTCTCTCTCTCATTTCCAAGCAAACCTTATGAGACTCCTTGAGAGGCAGAGGTTATCTCACATGAGTGCACGGTATGCGCAGGTTTGATGCATGGCTGGATTGTATGACTCATACATCTTATATTGTGTTGTGATTACTGTACGCCTTAGCGACATTAGGGCCGTAGCCTCCACATGCATGTCATGGATGGCCAGACGGGACACCAAAAATTTGTTCTAGCATTGGGCTGTTATAGATGGCCTTGGGTGAAAATCCCTAAACTCTCTTGTACCAGAGGACACCCCAACGTCGAGACCAAGTGGATACATGAGCGCCCGAGTGCCAAAACCCCAGAAGGCCGTGTCTCCCACTGTATTATGGTCAGTTGGGAGGGGGTGTGGCCTTACTCGCCTGAGCGTAGGGGGCATTGCTAGGCTGAGTTTGACCAACTCATGAATGGGTCCACTATCGACGTGCCGAATAGGTATTGACAGACTACTGGCCAGGCGGATAGTGAGGTTTCTTATGCTCACTTGGACTGTGCGGTTGGGAGAGCGGTGGTGCTATTTGGAGTGTACTAGACCCCGGTGATGATCCTAGAGATGAATAGTACTGATATGTGGACATATTGTGCAGGAGTTGCATACTCATTCATTCACTATCCACTCGGGCTGTGGTATGCAATTATTTGTTACGTGTACCTTCGTAATGGGCAGGATTTCGGTTGAGGCGCATGACTAACCTGAGATTAGGAGTTTACCACATTGAGTCTGACTATCTAAATTTAGGTATGGGACTAGTTTGGATAGAATTCCCTTGTGATAGACCCCGTAGCCTGCGATACTACGTACTATCATCCCGACTTCATACTCCAATATGGTCATTCCAGTCACACTGCATATTGCATTACGTTCGCGGTATATAGCATTTTGGGTTACTGTGTTTCTGCATTTATATGGTCTAGATATGGCCGACGCTATTAGTGAACTCATTAGGAATTGCATATTACATCGCATCCTCGGCATCTGATATTTGGCTTTTATGACTCCTCATTTGCATAGTTGTCTTATAATGCGTATTCTGATATTAATTGACTCATGGACTTATCTGTATTTCTACTTACTCTGTTATCATATAATTTATGATCTTGTTAGTTATAACAGCCCACACCCACATTGTATGATATTGTCCGCTCTGGGCACAGCCCGCATGGTTTTGTTCTCGGAGTTTTTCCCAAAAGGCCTCATACAGTATAAGGTGACAACTCTACATATAACCACCACAACTTCAGATGACACTTTCGATGTGGGACAAAGTTTCACCTTCACTGTGTGCACAGCCTACCAGCACAATAGCCTGCCAGCCACACAGTAGCCTACCAGCCACCTTGGGGCTCGCCCACGTGTGCCCGCCCACATGTGACCATAGTGACAGGGGTGTCACAATATCGGGTGGGCCCACCTTGATGTATTTTATGACCCATTCGAGAGGCGCACTTTGATATACTTGTGGCCCATCTATGAGGCCACCTTTGATGTGTTTTATGGCCCATCCATGAGGCCCACCTTGATGTATTTGTTGCCCATCCATGAGGCCCACTTAGACATACTTGTGGCCCATCTTAATGTATTTGTGACCCACCCATGAGGCCTTTTGGGGATGACCCCGAGAACAAAATCGTGTGGGCTGTGCCCGGAGCGGACAATATCATACAGTGCGGGCGTAGGCTGTTACATCAGTATTTCTGCTAATTTCGATATTGTACAATTATGAATTACCAATATTTCTAGTATTGTATGATGATGACATTGTGTTGAATACTTGACACTTACCTTCTGCACACACTTACACCACCCTCTAAGCTTTCTATAAGCTTATATACAATAGATGCGTGCAGGTGATGTTAAGTTGCAGCAGTGTTGAGCTTGGAGTGTGCAGCGGTCTTCTGGAGCTTGATTTTTGATTGATGTATTTTTCTTTCAGCATGTACTCAAATGATTATATTAGTGGATATATGATGATGATGTTGCCTTTGTGAATTGGGTAATCTTGTGGTTATGCTTATTACGAGTTAAATGTACAAAAAAAATTCTCCTTATAGGATCCCAGGATCGGAAGCTGGTGTATGGACGCTAGGAGCCGAGAATGGGGTACTATGGAGGTTGTCGGCACCGAATTCGGCGATTGGGATTCCTGTGAATCCGATTTCGGGTTTGGGGCATGACAATACACGTCGAATTTAAGCCTTTAGATCATTGTAAAAGTGGCCCAATTGACAAATTAACCTCTTAACCATTGATTTTGTTGTCCATCGAGTGAAGAAAGGTTATGGGTAGTCGTAGTAGGATATTTTCCTTTATATGAACAACTTTGATTTTTCATCATATAGACCAAGTGTGAAATATGAGAATCCCATAGACTTTTACTTAGCCGTGAAGTTATCCATTTTAGGCTTATCGACTCTTCCTAAATCTAGAGCTTCCGATTGACCCATATTATACCGTCAATCGCAACTTAAATTTGGACCACGCTTTAGCTTCATAGGACTACGGTTAGCAATGCTTGGGGATCCTCTAATGATCCCAATCCTATGCGGAACCTGCTGGCCAAAATGAAAGCTGTTAAATCCCGCCTTAAACAATGGAACACAGAGGTTTTCGGCAACATCTTTTCTGCTGTCAAGCAGGTAGCGGCTTCCCTGGATGATCTGGAAGGGCAACTTCAGCTTGACCTGGAGGATTCAACTGATCCTACTCTTCATCAGAGAATTATCGACGCCAAAGCTTCACTATCCCGTTTGGAGCTCATGGAAGAAGCCTACTGGAAACAAAAAGCCAGAAATAACTGGCTTCAAGTGGGAGACAGGAACACGGGATTTTTCCATGCGTCTGCCACGGCTAGAATCAGAAAAGCGACTATTTCTTCTATTCAGTTGGATTCGGGTCAGACAGTTAATACCCAGGAGGAGATTAAACAAAATGCAGCTCGGTACTTTCACTCCCTCTTTTCCGCTGGGGTTATACATCACGATGAAGATCTTCTGGAAGTTATTCCGAATGTTCTTTCTGACGAGGCAAATGCCTCTTTGCTCAACCCGCCTTCCATTCAGGAGGTCCACCAGGCGGTCTTGTCTATCCCTCGGGACAGTGCAGCTGGGCCGGATGGCTTTACTGGTGCGTTTTTTGCAGACTGCTGGGAGATTGTTAGCAAGGATATTCTGTCAGCTGCTACTGCTTTCTTCCAGGGAGACCCTCTTCCTAGGGCCTTCACCTCGTCCCTCATTGCGCTTATTCCAAAGAAAGATGCGCCCAGGTCTTTTGCAGATTTTAGACCTATAAGCTTATGCAACGTCATCTACAAAATCCTCGCCAAAATTGTAGCCATTCGTCTGGGCAAGCTACTGCCTTCGTTGATATCTCTCGAGCAAGGAGCTTTCGTTAAAGGCAGAACAATTTCAGAAAACATCGCTCTAGCGCAAGAACTTCTTCGGGACATGAATAGGAAAGTTAGGGGTGGGAATATAGTTTTGAAGCTGGACATGGAAAAAGCATATGACAGAGTGGAATGGCCTTTTCTCAAGAAAGTTCTAAACCATTTTGGCTTCTCGAATCTTTGGATCAAGCTGGTAGAGCGTTGTTGGAGCAACTGCTGGTTCTCAGTTCTTGTTAACGGGGAGGCTGGTGGTTTTTTCAAGTCCACCCGTGGTCTCCGCCAGGGGGACCCGCTATCTCCTTATCTTTTCATTCTCGCGTCCGAGGTTCTTAGCCGCGGTTTCAAGAATTTGGTGCATGGTACCTCCTGTTTGCCTTTTAAAGGTCGTCGTGGAAATGTGATAGTGTCCCATCTTCTCTTTGCGGATGATACACTCCTGTTCCTGAACGGTGGCATCCGTTCCATTCGAGCGGTCAAGGGATTTTTGGATAGTTACCAACGTGTTTCAGGCCAAAAGGTTAATGCCCAGAAAAGTGTGTTTATTCATCCAGAAAATATGGCTCCTACGAGATGTTTGGCTATCCACAGGGAGCTCGGTATGGCAAGCTCAGTGGAAGGCTTCTCCTACCTGGGGGTTCCGATCTCGGTGGGCCGAAGAAAAAGGGATGCTTTCCTTTCTATTCTCAACAAAGTAGAAAGGCGCATCACAGGTTGGAAGGCAAGGTTCCTATTTATGGCAGGCAGAGCCACTCTCATTAACCACGTCTTATCAAGTATCCCTGTTCACATAATGGCTGCTACGCACGTCCCAGTGGCTGTCCTCCAGACGTTGGAAAGGCTATTTGCTGATTTTTTGTGGGGTTGGGCGGAAGGTAAAAAGAAACTGCATTGGCGAAGCTGGAAAGAGATCTGTCAGCCCAAAGAGAAGGGCGGTCTGGGGATTAGATGGTTAAAGGACGTCATGACTGCCTTCCGTATGAAGATGGCTTGGAACGTATCTCATAAAGAGGTAAAGGGTCTGTGGGGACTTTTTATGACAGACAGATACGACATTGATGTTCGGAGTATGGGTTCGGTCATTTCCTCGCCAGCCATCTCTCCGTTATGGAAGCGGATTCGTACGCTGCTTCCATCCATTCATGCCACAACCCAATGGCACGTGGGAGAGGGCCTTTTGAACCTTTGGTCAACTAATTGGACTGGGCTCGGCTCGTTGTCTTTCAGAGCTCCAGATGGAGTGCCTTCTCCCTTGTCTTCTCTCCAAGTGCGGGACTTCCTCGGGGCCATGGGACCGCTGCCTCCTTCGGCGGTCTTCAATCATCTATCTCAGCAAGACATAAACACCATATTCCATGGGGGCTATTGCATCTCTGCTCAAAAAGACGCCCCGTTCTGGCCTCTCTCGCAGAACGGGGAATTTACTGTTTCTATGGCTTGGGAGCTTTGCCGTACGCAGGGTCCTCGAATTGGGTGGGGTGGGAAGATCTGGAGTTTGAAAATTCCCCCTAAGATCTCCCTCCTCCTGTGGCGCATCATTAGGAAGGCGGTGCCAGTGGACGAAGCTGTTAAAGCTCGTGGGATTCAGCTAGCGTCCCGGTGTAGCTGCTGTGTCGACGATCAGGGCTGCAGGCCCTCCATTGAAACAGTGGATCATATCTTCCTCCATAGCGTTCACGCAACAGCTGTTTGGAATCACTTTGCTTCAATTTATGACTCTCTTCTATCCAACAGGGATTCTGTGCTCGATCGCCTAACCCGTTGGTGGGAGAGTCCTTCTGTTTCCTCTCGGACCTTTCCTTTTAGAAACATTGTTCCATGTTTTATTATCTGGGAACTTTGGGTGGCGAGAAATGCTTCGAGATTCGAAAATTGCAAGCAGAGACCGACAGCTATTATCATGCGAATCATCGCCTGGATGAATTGGATTGCTAGGAGATGGGATAAGACGTCTGTCGGTGTCAGCAACAGCATGTCCCTGTCCTCTATGGGCATCCCTAGCCGCTCTCGCCTCTTGCCTAGTACTCAGGTGGTGATCTGGAAGCGCCCGCCTCCTGGTTGGGTCAAACTCAACGTGGATGGTTCTTCCCGGGGCAATCCGGGGCTGGCTGGTGGTGGTGGAGTGTGCAGAGGAGAGAAGGGGGAATTTCGCTTTGCGTTTTGTGCAGGATATGGGCTGGCCTCAAATACAAGAGCGGAGTTGCGGGCTATTCATGATGGCCTTTTCTTTTGTCTCCAACAAGGCCTGACTAACATCCAGGTTGAATCGGATTCTCAGATGGTGATAAAGGTCCTTCATCATTCTTCTAAACCAGGTTGGAGATGGCATTATTGGATAACCAGAATCTATAATTTATCCAGGATGGGGCAGATTGCTTTCACTCACGTTTACAGAGAAGGCAATCGGCCAGCGGACTGCTTGGCTAATTTAGGCAGCATCAAGCAATCAGGGTCCGTTTTCTACACCCTTTCTGATCTTTCTCAGGAGATTAGGGGCCTCCTTTTCCTCGATAGGGTTGGGCTTGGTTCGATCAGGAGTCACTGCCGCAGGTAGCTTTTGTTCAGGCTTCGTGTCCGTAAGGGGCGTCTTCTTCTTTCAGTTGGGGAGCCTTTAGGTTTTCTCTTGTTTTATTCAGGGTTGGGGCGTCTTTGTAAATCATATGATAGGCGGCATCAGGCTTCTTTTCTGCTCTGATGGCTGCCCGAAGTGTCCTTTGTACAGTGTCCTTTCTGTGGAATGAAGGTTTGGTTTTCTTAAAAAAAAAAAAAAAAAAAAAAAAAGCTTCATAGGACTACGTTATCATACAAAATTTAGACCCTGATATATGATCCTACACCGCTGAACGATGATCGCCTTGACTCCAATTCCTTCTTTTGGTGTAAAAGGTGAAATTTTAGATTTAGGCCTTTTCCACTATTGATCAACCACCAACTTTTATCCAACTATTTGCCTATCTTGACTACATATTTTTCTAAAATTGGGCCCTAATCATTAAGTGTGGACTGTTAATTGAGATCAAGTTAAATTTTGACACTCGTTAGGAGAATTTTCAAGATAGTGCAATCTAAATTTCAGATCACTATGAAAATCATATACCTCGGCTCTATTCAATGACCCCGGCACACTGGATGAATTAGATTTAAAGAAAGATCACTAGACAAGGTTAAGTTTGAGAAACCCAATCCAAGTGGATGTGAAGCACACCCCCTCTCACATGCCCACTCCTTTATTAAAAAAGGGTGTGCGTCTTTTCTCCACTCATAGGCCCAATTTCCCAATGCTGAAGGAAGAAAGAGAAAGAGAAAGAGAAAGAGAAAAAGAAAGAGAAAGAGAAGGAGAAGGAGAAGGCGAAGGAGAAGGAGAAGGGGAGAGAGAGAGAGAGAGAGAGAGAGAGAGAGAGAGAGAGAGAGAGAGAGAGAGAGAGAGAGAGAGAGAGAGAGAGAGCCTAGACACCATCATCCTCTTACTTCTTCAAACGGATGGTGTCTCCCTCTTTCTCAAGCAATGTCATGGTTCATGTCAAAGCTTTCCTACATAGAGATTTAGGGTTTAGATCTAAGGTTAAGGTGCGGGATTCCTTTAAAGCTTACACTAATTTGAGTTGATATGATTTATCTTATTTTGGCATACTTTCATATTACTATGATTTTCCATGCAATTGATTAATTTACCATTATCAAGTATTTATCTTTTTAGAAATTATGTTTAAGGTATTATTTTAATTATGCATGATTTTTATGAATTAATATGGGGTGCTGGATACGAACTTTGCCCTTTACCAATTTTAGAGAGATGCATGCTTCCACTCTATATTGAGTTGGCCTTTTTGCTCATCTCCCCTTATTTTATTAAGTTAGCCTATTTGCTACTCTTCTCTTTTATTGAGTTAGCTTACTGTTACTTTTCTCCTTTATTAGGTTAGCCTTATGTTACCTCCTTTTATAGCTTGGGCATGTGTCTTAGAATTCTAAAGCTCTCATGTTTTAATTTACTTTTCCTATTAATGCAAGTGATGTGTTGGGGGTCTCACATCTAGTGATTTATATATTTTATCGTGGATGTAATGCGCTCTGGGTAGTGACCCTCTTAGTAGATGTGTAATTCTATAGATTTTGGGTAGTGGTGCACAAATCGATGTAAGTAATCCGCAATGCGTGTTACATCACTTCCGGGATTGGATGTCGCAAATAGTCAATCCATGAATAAATCGTGTTACATAATTCATCTAATCCGTGTGTTGTGCCGTCTCAAGGTGTTCACGTAAATCCATGGTAGCATTGGACATGCTAGCGAATCTTTGTAGTGTGAGAATGCGGGGCGAGCCGGATTTTCTATGAAATATACTCCACATTGTGATGATCATGATGTATGATGAACCGTACACACTTTGTTAGGCATGTATTTATATATATATATATATATATATATATATATATATATTGGTTGCAGATACTGATACCACTCGTAGTGGTGGAGTATGAGATGTATTAGAACCCTTACATTATTCTTATGAATTTCTTGAATTGTTGTTAATCTTAAAGGATAACCATCACTATGAGTAAGGCATTGAACCTCTCCAACCATACAAATGTTGCAGGTGAATTACAGGTTGACGATGCGGACGATAATCATTATGTGGAAGAAACGTTTGAATAAAGAACAAGAATGACACTAAAATTTATTTGTTTATATATTTTTCGTTGTTTACTTTATATGATGTAATAGACTCCCATTGAGAGGGTATTTGAAGATTAGTCGGGCACTTTTTACTTTAATTATAAATACAATTGATTTTACTCTTGTGAATGTTTACCTTCGTGAATGTTGTTCACTCCCCAAGTATAGGGTTGTGATGTAGTAATAACTCGGTAAGACCGAGGTCAAATCCCAAGGGACTGATACATGTACGTTTTCTGGAAATAACCAGATCTAGAACTAGGCTAAGATGAAATCTAAATCAATTATGATTTGAGGAATAATGGTGAAATATTTATCTAAAACTTAAGAAAATTCAGAGAAAGGGAAACTAGGGATTCAGAAGATCCACTTGTAGAGATCAGGGAGATCTTATGCCGGTATTACAAATCAGGAAAATTAACTGAACTGCCATTGATGTAGATTTCAAGAGATGAGAGGTATATGAATTAGAATGGATTCCATCACCAAACCATGCCCAGGAGACAAAGCAAACAACAGAATTAATCTAATTACCAACCAATCAACATGCCATGAAAATCAGGAGAGGGTACTGACATCCGACCATGCCCAGGAGACGATGGTGAACAACAGGGCTTCCTGACGTCATAAACATAAAAAGGAAAAGAACATGCTCAAAGCCATTGCAGACCCATTGTAATTTCAGTCACAACAGACCATTAAAGACTGAAAACATTCCCTTAATTAAACCCAAATCAATATCAGATCAGTCTAAACAAAAGGCACAAGCAAAGAGGCATCCCATCACGCTACAAGCTTCACCTCTTAGCCCTAGCTAAGAGGTTAGCCCGACATGATCGGTCTAAATTTCTCAAGGAAAGAAAAGAATAAAACAAACAAACCAAAAAAAAATAAAATAAAATAAACTACTCTTCTCAGCCGTCTGCTTCCACGTCCAACCCAAAACTGAGATGATCCCTTGAGCTCCCTCTTTCTTCTCATCTTATAGGCAGCAGGGAGTGTTGTCGTCTCAGAGAACCGACCGAGTTGGAGTCAGTCATGGAGTCCATAAACTCTATCCGTAGTAACTGGACTGCGTAAGACAGAAAACGCATAGTTTTCTTGAGTTTGGAGCGATCGTCGGGATGCTGATCATCCCAAAAACTTGTTCCGTCTTCATGGCTCAAGTCAGGACCCTCTTCTGTAACCGCTGGACGGATCGGATCATCGATCCGATGATGATCAGAAACACAAAGGGCCCCACAAATGGCCGGATTTTTCGGACGCTATGCGAAACAGAATCCGCGTACGGGTTACGCTGGATCCTAGTGAGGGCCTCAATCAAGCTCTGATGAGAAATCCATGCCGTCCATTTGATTCCCAGCAGAAAACAAGTTAGGAAAGGTGGGTTTTGAATTTGATTCGGTGCGTGCCACTGGATTGTTCTTGCTACCGTCCATCCTCTGTTTTCTGAAGATTCACATATGTACACGTGCATGGACCAAAAATGAGAGCTAGGCAAGGGTTGTAGCTACCCTACGGGACGAATGAACGGTTCAGATCATTAAACTGGGCAATGAGTGGGACCCACTACTAAAATCAGCGATCGGTTTTCGCCGATCCCTGCGAAACGGAGGTCATGACGAAGCTGGTGGGGTCCACTCAGATGCATTTTGAAGAAATCCAATCCGTCCATTAGCTTCAGGACGAAAAACCGTCCAGGAAGGAAGAAATTGGTTTAATTTCAGCGTGGCCCACGCAATATTTTACTCCACCGTCCATCCTGCTTTTGACCTGCTCGGGACCCATTCTCGCTGTTTCATCTCATTCCGTCACCTAGGCTAGGGTCTTGGCCACCTTTTGAGTCTTCTGAACGGTTCTGATCCTCCATTTGGACCATGGTTGGGACCCACAATCAAAACCCAATTTTCCAGCGTCCGTCCGCTGGACGCTGGCTACGTGAGAGACGGAAGGTGCGGGTCATCCTCCGTTTGACCGCATCTCCCAGTTCAGTACGTTTGAAGTGCACTTGTGCACTGTGCACAGCCACGACTAATAGGGTCCACTCGTGATGTGTGTAGGCAATCCGATCCGACCATTCATCTTCTCACCTCATTTAAACCGTGTGGACCAAATTTGAAGCATATCCGGATAGCAGGTGAGACCAGAATCATGATTCCGAGGGATGATCTATCCATTAGGCCACTTTTGTAGGGATCTAGGAGCTGAAATTTGAGGTGTACGGTTCAATTGTGACCTTCAGATCCTGTATGAAGTCTCGAGCTGAACGGATGGTGGAAACCTTGTGATCTTGCATTCTGGCTGACTTTCAGGCCACTTGAGCTTCAGTTTCTCGATTTTCTCGGATCTTGGCTGTGTAAAAATCGTCGATCCTAGTCCCCTGGGGTCTGTCCCTTGCTCTGGTGAATTCTGAGCATCAAATCCACACTTTTAGTACCAGATTTCAGTTTAAGCTCCTAAATACATCCTGCATCGAAAACACGATTAAATCAAACCGTTATTCAGTACTATGTTCATAAATTCAGGCAATAAATAGGGTCTGATATGCAATATTTGACCCTCAACAAATGTAACTGGATGTGATATAATTGAAAAAAGTAAGGTGCGTGAATGTAACTGGATGTGATATAATTGAAAAAAGTAAGGTACAATTTTGAAGCATCCAATTTTTGATTATCAACATTCGTAATTCTCGGGCACGAGTATATATTCGGGCCACAAAAATTCGGAATGTTACACGATTAGTTGGATGTCAAAGCTTCAGTCTGTGGTGACTCTTTCCATGACCGAAGCAGAGTATATGGTAGTGATGAAGCATTCAAAGAAGGTTTTTGGTTGAGAGAGCACTACCAAAAAAAGGGACAAAGCATACAGACTGTTAGTTTTTGCTACAGATATAAACCTTAGCTAAAGTTGCTACAGACTTAATCCGTAGAACCTACCTCCTCACCATAACCTTATTAGATATTGATGGTGATTAAGGGGCTCCATGGGGCCCATTGGAATATATGTATTTGATCTAAGCCGCCCATCAATTTTTATATATAATTTCAGTGGTTTAGCCCAAAAATTATGTAGATTAAAGGTCTAAGTGGACCACACCATAAGAAATAGTATGTAATTAAATTTCTGTTGTTAATATGCTGTGTGGTCTTCTTACAGCTTCGATCTGACTCATTTTTTGCATCAACCCTTAAAATAATATTTTAAAATTAATGAATGGAGTGGATAAATAACATACATCATGGTGGGCCCCACGGTCTTAAAACCCACAGTCTTAAAACCCACAGTCTTAAAGGACCATCCGTCACGCGCCCCCTCCCCAAGATGAAATTTCCATCCGCCCTATTCTCCTGCCCACATACCTCGTTTTTGTGTAAGCCTTTTCTCCCTCTCTCCATCTCCCAGGCTCCCTCACCCTCTCTCTCGCACTCTGCCTCTCCCTCGCCCTCTCTCGATCTCCCGCTCTCCCTCACCCTCTCCCTGTCTCTCGGCCGCATTTGCCTCTCTCTGTTTCTTAACCTCTCTCTCTCTCTAGCTAGCATTTTCAAAACCCTCTTTTGCAGTAAGAAGAAGAAGGAGAAGGATAAGAAGGAGAAGGAGGAGAAGAAGAAGAACGGTTAGTCTCTCTCTCTCTCTCTCTCTCTCTCTCTCTCTGAAATCAGTTGCGTTTGGATGCGCCATTGAAATCTTTGTTTCTGTATCTTGTAATATTACTTGCCTGACATATATATCTTGCACGAGAAATCAAGTGCTTGTTCATCGTTGAGAGGTAGAAATACGATCTGTAAGCAAATGCTTCCTTATTGATGTTGTGAAGGGTGGCAATGTAGTGTATGTAATGGATTGTTGGGTTTTCAATTAGAGATTTGGAAAGTCAGGTTTTTAATTGCAATGTAATTGTGTATTTATTCTTATGAGTCTGTATTCGAAGTTTCTTTCTATTTTTAAGCTTGTTTTGGATTTTTGGATGTGGGTTGCAGGTGAAAATGAGGATCGATTTAGTTTATGGTGGAGGAAGTGTAGGATTGATGGGTTTGATCTCTCAATCAGTTTATGATGGAGGTTGCCATGTTCTTGGGTAAGAATGAAGCCTTGGAATTTTGTTATTTTTTCTATTTTTTTCATTTCCCCTTCTTGTTATCTTCAATAAATATAAAAGGTTAGTATTTTTGGGGTCTGATTGATATTTTTGTTTCTGTATTTGTTTATCTGTCTACAGGGTTATTCCAACAGCTCTGATGCCTCTTGAGGTACATATGATATCTGTCTTGGTATTGCGCCCTTGTTTGTAGCCTATTCAGAATTTCTTCATTTACCATGTTTCAGATGCTTTTGTAGATAAGGGATTAGGGATTGTGTTTTGGTCTCTAGTAGTATTTGTAGGATGTGTTTGGATGCTAATTGAAAAGAATTGAAATAGAACCCAATTCAATCCTAGCTCTACTATATTCCTGATGGGAGACAACTTGTCAAATTGAAAAATCAATCGTTTCATCTCCAACTTGAAATGCACAGAGTTGTGATTAGAGTCTTGATCATTATCATGAATTAAAATGGTATTCCAACCCCACTTTGTGATTCCTTATTCACCGAATTTGATTAAGAGAATTCAGTTCAATTGAGCATCCAAACACACTCTTAAAGTGATTGTCTCCTATTGTAATGTGGAGTACCTAAAAGAACGCCTATTTTTTGCTAAAATCAAATGAAGCTTCAGATTTGTTTGTTGATAGCCAGTGGATGTTTTGTTTTGTAAAATGTTGGGGAAATAAGAGATTGAGATTTATTTATTTTTTAAAATTGGTTATGGAAAAGGCAGGATGGATTAATCATTCTTCCCTTACCAATGCAGTCATGTATGAACTACGTCACGTCAATCTTCCTACCCTTGTGATTGAATTGTGTTTAGTGTTGCAAGTTACCTCATTGCACGCTTGATTTAGATTTGTGAAAAATCATTCTTGGATTTAAAATTTTGAAAATCTATTCTCAGTTGTATCTCAATGATATTTGACTCTCTCTCTCTCTCTCTCTTTTAATGAGTAAGGGGATCTATTTGATTTTTTATTTGTCTGGCCAATTGTGATGGTTCAGAAATTGTACATGTGTCATACATGTGGTGCAAAATGAACTGTTCTTATAATTAGAAATCATATTGATTGGATGATCCTAACCTCTGACTGATGGACATTTATTTGTTGAATTCGGACAGTTGACTATTTTTCATTTTAGTCGTCCATTAGATGCCCACCAGTCAGGCAGTTAGGACATCATTTCAGTGTAAGTTTCACTTTGCGACCCATTCAAAGTGGGCCCCACAAAATGGATATTTATGCATGACAGATGCACAATTTCGAGTGCTTGTGCATGAACCATCACATTCGGCCGTAACAATCAAGATTTTTCTCTATGAAAAATGCAGTAACCCAACCTATTTTCTTCATTAACCAGCAATGTTACAGCCATCCTTTTGCAAGCACAAAGAAATAGTGGATTTTTTGTAAGCACAAAGAAATAGTGGATTTTTTTTTTCTTTTTTGCTTTTTTGTTTTTATTTTTGTTTTTGTCTCTTATCCAAAGAGATCCTTTTGCAAGCACAAAGAAATAGTGGATTTTTTTTTCTTTTTTGCTTTACTGTTTTTGTTTTTGTTTGTTTTTTTTTTTTTTTTAAATGTTGTTGTTGAGAAATCAAAGGATTTCTTGTGGGCCATACCCACCCAAAAACCTCCAAAGCCAGGTGGTAGGCCATGTGATAGTTGGATCAACCTTATCTTCTAGGTTTCCCATTTTCATGGTGGGGTGCATGTTAGGTTGGATGACGTACATGCACCATGTTGGACCCATGTGTCTTTAACTATTTACTTGTGAGAGAGTGGTAAAATGGTCAATTTCTCAAAGACAACAGCGATAATAGACTGTGTGCAGGAGTCCGCAACGAATTTATTAAGCAGAGGCCTTCCATAATCCAAACCAAAGGGGAGGTGTTTACATTTATATCTCATAAAAAAATATATGAGCTTTGTTAAGCCCACACGAGTGCAATAAAGCTCATGTACACACCAAACATATGCCAGAATAGAATGATAGATCCATCAACCAATCCATCCATTAGAATCCATTGAATGATTAGGACAGCTAGTGTGTTTTTGTTTCATTTTGTTGTAATTCTAGGTGTAGCTTTTAAAGAAGTTTCTTTTAAATATTTTCCTTTAAAAACTGTTGTTACTTTGGCTAATAGCATGAGAACTATTTTTTTTTCCAGCCAGAACAAATCATAAAAAAACATCTATTTTTGTTTTTGTTGTAATTCCAGGTGTAGCTTTGAAATTTACATCTTTTTTCTTTTAAAAAAAATGGTGTTACTCTGGCTAATGGCATAAGAACTAATTCTTTTATTTCAGCCAGATGAAAAAAATGTTGTTTCATCTGCACTTTTCCTTTTATTTTGGAATCTCTACGAATGTCAATCTGAGTTCATACTTCTATGCAAGTTTGATTTACCATTACTTTTTTGGTTGAAACTAATGGACAACCTTGATGCTATGGAAAAGCAGGTCTTTGAAGCCAAGTTTGCCAAAATTGGAAAGAGATTTGCTAATTCCACATGCGTGTGAGCCCTGCCATCCACGTGCATTCCATGTTTGGACAATTTAACTTAATTACTTGCATTTCAGGTATGTAATTTTTTTTTTTTAGCAATTTTTAAGTGCCTGCCTTTCATCCATCAACTATGCCGGATTACTAACTTTTTTTTTTTTTTTTTCTCTTTTCTGAATGTATAAATAAAAAATAGTCCACCGCTAAATACACCCAAAGCACAAACCGAATGGTTAAGCTATGTTTTTTCATTGACAAAAATAAATGTAAAGTGGACCCACATGTCAATGCAGATGTCTTATGGGCCACAGATTTGGCGACGTTGTTATATTAAACGTAAGGCATGTTTGGATGCAAGGTATGCTCAATTGAATTGAACTAAAGGAAACAAAGAAAAATGGAAAAAAATGATCTTGAATCAGGTATCATTATTCTAATTTGAATGAGGTTGGCATTGCATATCATGTATTTTAATTCAGACTCAAAATCATCTGAATTTGCAGTTTTGATCTTTTTTTATTTTTATTTATTTTTTTATTTTAAAAACAGGCTCTGAGCTTTTTCATTCCACAAACGGTTGTTATTTTCATTAGGCTCCAAATAAAAACATGACCAGTTTACAAACCTTATTTTGATGTCTGACACTAGGAAACTGATTACTAGAAGCCCTTCTAAATTTTATCACTAGAACTTCTTTAGAATTTCCTTTTTAATGTTATTAAATTTATTATAGGTCTTTTTGTTTCCCTTTTCGTGTTTGATTTCCTTGATCAATGTTTTCAGAGCTGCTTGGCATTGAAATATGAGGCCTTGGTTCTACGGGATCTTAAACATGTAACTCATCAATGGCTGCGGGTGTCATATGAGGAGTGGTTAACTTTTGCTGAGGATTCACTGGATAATGGTTTTCATTCCATTGCAGCCAAGGTAAATGTGCTTGTCATGATATCAATGGACCACGATTGCTTGTAGCAGTAGTCAGTTAAACTTACAAGCCGTTGTTGTATTTTTCTCATTTTGAATGTTGCAGTTGTTTCTTTCACATTCTTGCATTCTTCTAGGTAAACCTTCTGTACCCCCCACCCCACATTCTAGATTTCTATTGAATCCATGCTTTTCTATTATACCATTACCAATCAGAGTGACACTATTGATTTACTATGTCATACCATTCATAGTTTAAAAGTATACAGTAATCTGTTCTTATATTGTGAAAAACTGCTAATTTAAGAAGATTATTGTAACGCATGGAATGGTACTGCCTTTTGAGGATGCTCCTTGATACAGAGGGTCTGGTCCACTTTTGAAAATGTGGCTGCCTTCATCAATGACCATGATGGGGACATTGGTATGGATGCATGGCCCATTTTGGGATAATCATTTTACATTATACTAAATCTTAGCGCTGACACAAATAACTAACACATGACTATTTGATGGTGATTTTACAAATATAAGTGTAAATATGTCACTAGATTTTGTGTTCTATTGTCCCATTGGACAAGCTAACTTGGATCATGTGGAGATTGTGGCTGTTAAAACAGTGTTCCTATGTTGATTTCTTCACCAGTCCTTGATTATTGAAGGGGTTCTAAGAGTGCTAATGCTTGGGCCTCCCAAAGAGGGACACGTTGGTAAAGATTCAATAAGACAGAACATATGATGTACTTTTTCTAATTTCAAACCTCTAGGGAGGCTAGAATTACAGATGTTTAGGCAAAGGGAGGTGTAAGCATGCAATCTTTGTGCATTAGTCCTATCTGTCTTTTGCCTTGATAGATAGCTTTCATTGTCATCTTTTCATATTGATAAAATCTGTAATTGCCAATAAAATATATAGAAGTGCTTCAACTTTTAATAACAGCCGGGCCGGATTGTAACATGCTCATGACTTGTTTTAGTATAAATAGTAGAACATTGTTTTTTAAGTTTTAACTAGAGATCTGATTTGCTGTCTTTCTTTTATAGTAGAAGTTACTTGGCATGTGTGAGGCAAATGGATGTGACATAGTGAATGGTCACTAATGGAAGTTCATTTATGCATGGTATGAGATGTTTGGATGATATTTTCAAATTATAGCATAACGATGTCTACATCTTTTCCTACCAATCTTCTATACTTCAATATGACTTGTATAATGTTTGATCATAATATTTCATGAAACTTGGATCAGTTCACATTCAATGAATTGCAATTCATTTGGATTGAGCATCCAAAAGCACTCAAGTTTTGTTATTCCACGTAGGATTGGGAAATCCACTACTGTGAAACACCAAAATGGACAGAAAATTCTATTTTTTTTTTTTAAAAAAAAAAAACTAAAAAAAGGAGATTTCATTAAGTTAAAAAGAACACTAATATTTTGTACTTCATAATTTCACACATGTATATGCATGTATGAATTCACAATGGACAGAAATTTGTTTCTTTTTTTTTTTTTTTTAATTCTCCTGACATTGCATGTATATGCATGTATGAATTCACATTATAAAGAAGGATGCAGTCATTCAAGAGTATGCTTCCTTGGAAAATTAATTAGTTTCTTTACAGACACAGATAAACAACCTCACTGCAGAAGTAGATAACCTTACAAGCAAGGTGCTTAAACTTACAATCTAACCCTTTTTGCTAAACACAAAATGCACGCGTCTTTATTGCCTTTCCTATTGCAGGTTAGTTCCATAAAGAAGGAATATGATCAAGCCCAATCTGAGCTCAATTTGAGTCGTTCAAATATGAAAGAATGTGACTCTGAGATCAGTGCCAATGTCAAGGAGCAACAAAAGCTTCAACATAAAATTAGTGATGTAAATGTTGAGAGGAAAAAATTGGAAAATGAGGTACTCGCAGTGGTTATTCTGTTCCTATTTTATTTAACTTGCTTGATCAATGAAATTGTGTATGTGTTCTTGATAGAAACCCACTCTTTCCCATTTACACGGATTAGGCGAATGGAAATGGAACAGAAAGATTGCTCCCTGAAGGTAGATAAACTACTAGAAAGGCATAGTTGGATTGCAGCTGAGAAACAATTATTTGGAAAAAGTGGGACAGATTATGACTTCTCATCTCGTGATCCTCATAAATCAAGGGAGGAGCTTGAGAAACTTCAAGTTGAACAATCTGGGTGTATGATTAGATTACTTGTTGTGTTGTTTCATGTGCTTCTTTATTTTCTTTTCCATGACAATGAAATAGTATGATTCAACACCTAATTGATGTTTGGTTTTGTAACATCCTGAAAATCGGGGGTCAAGCATAAACTCAACTCCCGAGTTCCAGAACATCACTTATGCAACAAAATGAATGATGATTGAATGTTGACTGTATTCATGCATTGAACATGAGTGAGATTAAGCCAAAACAGCATATCATACTCCAGAGATAGTTAAATTGCAAGCGGAAGACTGTGATAGATAAATAACATATATGAATTATGGTGAGTCTCCAGAGTGTGATGATGTTGCCAGGTTAATTAATTACAAGTACAATTCTAAAATATACCTAATGTGAGGAAGTGTAATGCCTTCTATCCCAAGTACCATAGCCACGTCAATACAATACCAGGTCTTCATAGACCTGCCAGAGGGATACAGATAGGAAACTCCTCCTCATCATCATAAAAGTAGTCCGGCTCTGCTTCATAAGCATCGCCATCACCTGAAACTCAACAAATCTGGTTGGTGTGTACAACACCGTCCCATAACGTGGGAGTGAGTAGCTAACTCAGTGGAACAATAAAGCATATGTTAACATGTTATCGACTCAGTCAAGTAGTAATGATAAAGCAGTAAAATCAAACACTCCTAACTACTCTTATTAATGCAAGTAAGAATGCAGTCATGATGGATGCCCTTACCACACCCTCCCTCATGAGACACCATCTTACGTTCGCGGCATGCTTTCATCCCTCAGTGCTTCACATCTTCCAGGCACATGCAATGCATGATGAGCATGATTACCGAGTTTTTATTAGTCCATTTTAAACAGCAGGATTGGAAAACTAATGTACCTCCCTTGTATCATTCCCAAACATGATCCATTCTAGGGTCGTCAGTCCTAGTTTATCTCAGACGATGGTGTATTTTATAGGTCACTGCAAAAGCTGCCAGGGCTGTTATGCACAAAGGTTATACCACTCCCCCATCACCTCTTTAACGATTCATCACTATACAGAAACAGGCCTAGTTCATACTCTAGACACCGCGACAAAACTCTAAGGCTCACCGCAATTTCAGAGTATGCTCGAGGTCACTCCACTAACGTCCTACCAACTGGCAGTCTATTTTCGAAGCCCGACCAGTCCACTTATTGATAATGGGACCCGGATGCAACCCGACTAGGGACCACAGCCAGGCTATGCCAGTGTAGGCCGACAGCTCGAATATAGTGTCCCATACCATCATAATCAGCTCATGAGTCTGGTTGCTCACTGGTCACTACGGGGAGGCAGTGGCCCCAGCGTAGGCCGACAGCTCGACCACGGTGTCCAATACCTCCATGCCCAGCTCATGAGTCTTAGCGGATCAAGGTACCATGGTTAAAAGGGATTTCACTGGTAAGTTTGGTACCTTAGGTTCAACAGTGGTGACCAAACATGGTGAACATACATTAGACATATCGGGTTACTTGACGAGCCTGATTAGCTCGAGCGCACAATCACTTGGACGACATAAAGTGCATAAGCATTTCGCGTGGCCTAACCACTGTCGCCAACTGAAGTACGACACAGTTTTGTCAAACACATCTTCCGTGGTGACACGAATCTCAACCACGATCTCAAGTCTGGTACCGATTGTCTGAACTATAGACATAGTCCCAAACTAAATCAATCCTTATTCATAGCATGTGGAGTAAAGCATAATAAGCAAAGTAATTCAAGTATATTAGTAAGCATGTCATAAAGCATGTTATAAAGCATGTTATAAAGCACTACATAAATAGGAATACAAACACATATATCGCACAAATAAGCGGTTTAAGTAAACAACCTCATAGAGGAAATCATACATGTCTCTAAGGTAGTTGAGAATCCCATCTCAACACCCTCCTAAGGCATCAACATCCAATCACTTACTCACACAAGCATTTTCACAAACACTTAACATACACTTTTTTAACATACTTAGTGTATGTTAGGAAACATGTATTAGGGCAAGTCTATTCGCCAAGCAAGTATTTTACACATATATAATATATTTATTTAACAAATAATCATGACAAACACATCTCTAAAATATGTATGTATACGGTACTTTCTATAATATAGTATTTCTACATACATAGTGTATATTAGTAAAACATGTATTTGGGCGAATCCTTTCACCAAATAAGTATTTTATCCATATATCGTATATTCATACAACAAATAATCATGTCAAACACATTTCTAAAATTTATACGTATACGGTATTTTCTACGAATACCTAGAATATGTAAAATTCCATAATCTACATCGTTAATCTAAACAGAAAATGGAAAGCACTTTGTACATGTGCAATTACATGCAGATCATGAATCTATCATTATCTGACATTGAAATCATTGAAAACCATAACCTATACACCTAAAGTCCGCACCTTGTGTCGTAGAATCGTAACGAAGTTGATAGGTTTGCTAAGCTTCCGTATTTGGCAGTTTGGCAACCTATAGAATGAAATAGGTTAACTATTTCATAACCTACAACCTTAACAACCCCAAAACAGATTAGGGTTAGGGTTTCTTACCTAGAAACGGAGCCGAAATCGCCGGGAATGCGATTAGAATGGAGCGGTTAAGCATGGATAACAGCAGGGAAGCAAGGCAGGGAAGAATCTCTCACATCTCTCTCACTTTCTCTCTCTTTCCCTAGGGTTTTTCTCAAATTCGGATGGCTGAAATGAGAGAGGGTTTAAGGTCCTTATATAACCTAAAACTTCACCGAAATAGACTTGGGAACAAGGTATACTTGAGTTTTGTCCGAAGGGCTTCTGTTTCAGCTCAACAGAGGACTTCTGGCGGGCATCCTTGAGCCAAAGGTCGGACTTAAGCTCATAAACTATGAATCTAGGTTCTATTAAGTTTTTGTTCCAGTAGGGTTCTCAGATCACGCGTGGCGGGCCAGTTTCAGTTCAACGGTCAGTGGATCTAGATCCGAAATTCCGAGTACATGTAAATGTGTATGAAATTTCTCCTGATCCGAGGGTGTAATTTGGCCTGATTCTGACGGTCAGGTTGCTTAATACTGACCCGCAAGCGACAAGTCTCAGATTACTATTCAAGATATTTATTTTGTAAAGAAAACAAGTGTTTTCACACTCCCTCGCTCCGGACTCAAGCGAACAGCCGTGGGACACTGTCTGGGTCTGATTTCCGAGATGGTTGTCAAGCCCAGCGAGGCGGTCCTAATTCCTTAACCTCGTATTATTCGGACTCCCGATGTGCGGTCCAGATCTGATACGGAGTTTCAACGTGCTCCCGAGAGCAGTCGGGTAATGAGTTTGATCCGAGATTTTAGGGTAACCTAGCGTCAATGATTCTACAAGTTTTGGATCTTGCAGATCGTATTTAAAATGATTCTAGCGGATTTCGTAGCTAATCTAGTTTTGCACTTAGTTAACTTTGTCAAATTTCTAAAGGATTTAATCCTAAGTGATTTTTGTCTGGGGTGGTACTTAGTCCTTTGTAGTTTGTATATAGAGTGATCTAAGTTGTACTACTTAGCTAGTTTAAGATAGTGTCTAGGGTGAAAGTACTTAGAAAAATTGAAAGATCAAGGTGGTGAAGGGTGGGATTTGTCAAGGAAATGGGTTCAAAAGCAGTTTTAGACTTTGGAATTGAGTTCTGATAGGTTAATAAGGTATCAGGAGCGACCCATTGCCTAAGGACGTTTAATCCCAGGTTGGCAAAAATTCGTGCTGTTACAGGTTTTGCATTTTTTTTGAACAAAGAAGGTTAATGGACATGCATCTCAGTTAATCTGATTGATTGCTTTCAGCCTTGAGAAGAGGGTCAACAAAAAAGTTATGGCAATGTTTGAAAAAGCTGAAGAAGAATACAATGACTTATTATCCAAGAAAAACATCATTGAGGTATATTGCTGTATTTCTCAGCCTGTAAAGGATCTCATATATATATACATATATATATTTAAATTGAATTTATTTATGTCTGAAGTTGTTTGTTTACTGTATTCTTCTCTTGCTTAGGATGATAAGTCAAAAATTAAGAAGGTGATTGAAGAGCTTGATGAAAAGAAGAAGGAAACAAAAAAAGTTACTTGGGTTAAAGTGAACAAGTGAGTCAACACTTCTCTGCTCTCATGTTCCAATTCATATTTTGTGCTTTCTAGTTGAAAATTAAGAATGCCATTTACTTTTGTTGGTATATTTCAGCGAAAGAAATTTTCTTTCCGGATTATGTTAGTGTGCATGATTTCAGCGTTTCAGATGGCTGAAACTATGGCCCAAATTATAGTATTTGGCTTCCTTGAATCCTTGGATCAGATGAATTTGGTAGATCCAGGGGACAGGTCGTGTTTATGTATTTGCTCGAAATTAATGGAGCAGACCCTGATGTGCGTCGGAGCTATTCGGATGAGCGGGGGTCCCTAGAAGGCGGGAACCATTGTTATGACTATGATGAAGCTGTCCATTTTCTATAGACAACATTGGAGGGGCCTGACTATTTGGACAGGCCATGTTTATATATTTGCTCGAAATTAATGGGGCAGACCCGGATGTGCGTCGAAGCTATTTGGATGAGCGGGGGTCCTTGGAAGGTGGGAACCACTGTTATGACCATGATGAAGCTGTCCATTTCCTATGGACAACATTGGAGGGGCCTGACCATTTGGACAGGTCGTGTTTATATCTGTATTTGTAGGGACCACACCCTTAACCTAAAACCCAAACGTAAATCCAATCTCGAACCTGAATCCAATTTCCTAAACCTAAACCTTAATGTATTCTCAAATCCCTAAACCTAAACCTACACCTAATCCTAATCTCAACTCTCTAACCTAAAACTAAACCTAAACTTGAAAACCCAAACCTATACCCGAACCCGAACTCAATTTCCTAAACCTAAACTTATAACCTTAACCTAAACCTATTCTCAAATCCCAAAACCTATAACCTAAACCTAAACCTAAACCTAAACCTTAACCTATAACCTTAACCTATAACCTAAACTCAATTCCCTAAACCTTAACCTATAACCTAACCTAAACCTAAACCTATAACCTACACTTATAACCTAAAACCTAAACCTAAACTTAAAACCTAAATGTATTCTCAAATCATTAAACCTAAACTTACGCCTAATCTTAATCTCAACTCCTTAACCTAAACCTAAACTTGAAAACCCAAAACCTAAACCCGATCCCGATTTCCTAAACCTAAACCTTAACCTATTCTCAATTCCCTAAAGCTATAACCTATAACCTAAACCTAAAACCTAAATGTATTCTCAAATCCCTAAACCTAAACCTACACCTAATTTTAATCTCAACTCCTTAACCTAAACCTAAACTTGAAAACCCAAACCTAAACCCGAATCCAAACCCGAACCCGATTTCCTAAACCTAAACCTTAACCTATTCTCAATTCCCTAAACCATAACCTATAACCTAACATAAACCTAAACCTATAACCTACACTCATAACCTAAACCTAAACCTATAACCTTAACCTAAATGTAAAACCTAAACCTAAACTTAAACCCGATCCCGAACACGAATCTGAATCCTTAAATCCTTAGCCTAAACCTAAAACCCAAATGTAAACTCGAACCTGATTTCCTATACCTAAACCTTAACGTATTCTCAAATCCCTAAACTTAAACCTACACCTATCCTAATCTCAACTCCCTAATCTAAGCCTAAACCTAAACCTGGAAACCCAAACCTAAACCCGATCCTGAACCCGAACACTATTTCCTAAACCTAAACTTATAACCTTAACCTAAACCTATTCTCAAATCCCAAAACCTATAACCTAAACCTAAACCTTAACCTATAACCTAACCTTAACCTATAACTTAAACCTATAAATGAAATCCTAAACCTAAACCTAAAACCTAAATGTATTCTCAAATCCCTAAACCTAAACCTACACCTAATCCTAATCTCAACTCCCTAACCTAAACCTAAACCTAAACTTGAAAACCCAAACCTAAACTCGATCCCGAACCCGAACCCGATTTCCTAAACCTAAACCTTAACCTATTCTCAATTCCTTAAAGCTATAATCTATAACCTAAACCTAAACCTTAACCTAAACCTAAACCTAAACCAAAACCTATAAACTAAACCTTAACCCATAACCTATAACCTATAATCTAAACTTATAACCGATAACCTAACCTTAACCTAAACCTAAACCTAAAACCTAAATGTATTCTCAAATCCCTAAACCTAAACCTACACCTAATCCTAATCTCACCTCCCTAACCTAAACCTAAACCTAAACTTGAAAACCTAAACCCGATCTTGAACCCGAACCCGATTTCCTAAACCTAAAACCTATTCTCACCCCCTAAAGCTATAACCTATAACCTACACCTAAACCTAACCTAAACCTATAACCTAAACCTAAACCTAAACCTAAAACCAAAATGTATTCTCAAATCCTTAAACCTAAACCTACACATAATCCTAATCTTAACTCTGTAACCTAAACCTAAACTTGAAAACCTAAACTAAACCCGATCTCAAACCCGAACCTGATTTCCTAAACCTAAACCTTAACCTATTCTCAATTTCATAAAACTTTAACCTAAACCTAAACCTATAACCTTAACCTAAAACAAAACCTATAACCTAAACCTTAACCTATAACCAATAATCTATAACCTAAACTTGTAACTTATAACCTAACCTTAACCTAAACCTAAAACCTAAACCTAAACCTATAATCTAAAACCTAAACCTAAACCTAAAACCTAAATGTATTCTTAAATCCTAAACCTAAACCTACACCTCATCCTAATCTCAACTCCTTAACCTAAACCTAAACCTACACCTAATCCTAATCTCAACTCCCTAACCTAAACCTAAACCCGATCCTGAACCCGAACCTGATTTCCTAAACTTAAACCTTAACCTATTCTCATTCCCTAAAGCTATAACCTATAACCTAAACTTATGACCTAAACCTAAAACCTAACCTAAACCTATAACCTAAACATAAAACCTAAACCTAAACCTAGGTTTTGAGTTTAAAAGTCCATCCTAGGTTTGAACACATTACTCATGTTGGATTTCGCCATAGCTTAGAAGATTTGTAGGTACATTTTTGATTTCTTCATATATAAGTGTTTTTTTTTTTTGTTTTTGTTTTTTGTCTTTCTTCCTTTTGAGATGTGTACAAAGGCTTGCTTGTTTGATTGGGTCTACAAATGCTGTTTTATATAGGCTGACAAGCTAAAAAAGTCAGTGGAGGATGAAATTCATTTTCTCAAGGGAAGGGTTTTAGAACTTGAAAGTGATCTTGTGTCGAAGTCCACAAAAGTTACATCTGCAGTTTCAAGGAAAGAAGAAGCTCTATCTTCTGCATTTGCTGAAATTGATCGTTTGAAGGAGGAAAATTCTGTAAAAATGTGAGCATTATTGAATGTATATGGAGGGTGTTTACTATGTTGGAGTGTATTTGTTTCTTGCACATGAGGGAACGCCTTAGTTGTAATTCTTATGATAGGTTGAACAAAGTGAAGTATTGTTTATTTAGAAATGTAAATGTAGGATGCATTGTATGATTTGATTGCTATTTGTAATAAATGCATCGTTTTTTTTTCCTGATTGCATTTTATGTACTATTTCTACCAGCAATAGCTTAGATGAGTTATCAATCACAGCAGGTTCTTGCAATGGAAACAGGTCATATTATTACAATTTTTTTAAAAATAACTATAAATATAATCCATAGCTATAGGTACGGCTTTTGTCTGTAGCTATTGGTATCTATTGCTACGGATATTATTGGTGTTATTGGTATCTATTGTTATGGATAAAATTCCTTTTGCTATGGATATGATCCATAACACGTCCGTCGCTATTGGTGGGGTAGCTAAAGGTATTGCTACGGATATAATTCGTAGCTATTGGTATCTATTACTACGGATATAGTCCGTAGCTATTGGTATCTATTGCTACAGATATAATCCGTAGCTATACCTTTAGCTACCCCACCAATAGCGATGGATGTGCTACGTATTATATCCGTAGCAAAATGGCTTTTGCTACGGTTTTTGACCGTAGCCTTTACCCTTTTTTCTTATAGTGGCGGCAAGATAAATTAGTTGGAACTTCAGCAGGAGGCCGTGCTTGTTATTTGTGACAACGAAAGCGCTATCAATTTGGTTAAAAACTTTGTTTATCATGTACTAAACACATTGACGTTCATCACCATTTTATCCGATAGGCTCTTGAGGAAGGAGGTGTAGCTCTGGAGAAGATTCACATGAACGTCAATCTGATGGACATTCTCACCAAGGTGGTTTCCACAGAGAAGTTCAAGTTCTGTGTGACTTCTCTGAGCATGGCGATGACGTAAAAGGTAGATGGAGTGTAACATCCCGAAATTTCACGGCCAGAGTTTATACTTATGCCTGAGAAAACTGGGTGTTAATAACGTATACACTGGCTGCTCTGAAATCGCACCATATTTTTTTCATTTGGTTTACATCCAGATACATTTATGAAGGTAACATTCACAAGAATAAAACCAACTGTAATGATTGTATTTCATCAGAGTAAAAAGAATAATCAATTGCCTTCCCAATGGAAGCTTATTACACTTATCGAGTTCACAGTGGAAGTATAAAACTAAATTAAAAATCTATCTTCTCATTCTTTCATATAATCTTCTATAGGGAAGTAGTTCTCTTAGTCTTCAATCCGTACTCACCTACATAAACTGTATGGTTGGGAGAGGGTCAGCGCTCTACTCATAGTGAAGGTTATCCTTTAAGATTAACAGTAATTCAAGGAATTCGTAAGACATTGTAAAGGTTCTGATACGTCAAGTACTCCACACTACAAAACGTATCAATGCACAAGAAATCTACATGAGATGCATGCCTAGCAAAGTATATACAGTGTATCACACCTAGCGATCACCACAATGTGTAATATGGTTATAGTTATCCGACTCAACCCGCATCCCATACTACAGATATTTGCTCGTGTGTCCCACGTTTAACATGATTTTATGTAGTTGTCTCAGGACAAACACCACACATGACCAGGTAAATCTCGCAACTCGGATTAGAGCGACTAAAGCGACAACCAACCTCCAAAAGATTGGAAAAGGAGCAACTAAGCGACATCCAGTTCCCCAAGAAAAATGGATTGGAGCGACTAAACGACATCCAACCCCCAAAAATCGGAAAAGGAGCGACTAAGCGACATCCAGTCCTCCAAACTGATGTGTTACATATATAGAATGATTTATATACACCAACTGTTGCACTCTCACCTGAGAACATGGAATTACTTGTCGCCCCAGGGCCGCTATCGAAAACACATTACGTCCACGATATTTAATCGATCGTTAAAGGAGGCATTCCCAACATATTACTTGCATTAAGAAAATATAAATTGAATCATAGAGAGTATAACCTGAATCATGAAGAATATGAACTGAATCATGGAGGTTCTGGAATAGCAAGACACAGGCCCAAGCCTTAAAGATGGATGGCATGAGGCTAACATAGTAGAGAGAAGAGTGACAATGGTCAACTCAATAATACAGAGAGTGGCAAGGGTTAACCCAATAACATGAAGAGTTGCAAGGGCCAGTTTAAATAGAGAGACGACTAGCAGGGCCAACTCAATAAATTTGATAAGGCAGGGCAACGCTTGTATTCATGGCCTCCCACAATTTCATAGAAATCACTTGTATTTGACATCATACCATAATCCCAAAGGGCCAATAGTTATAAGGATATTAACTAAATAAATTGATAGGATAATTTCCAGAAAATTTAAGCATGAAAGGCGGAATACTCACATCATTAAAGGCATGAAAGGGAGGATAATTCATATTGTAAAAGGCATGAAAGAGGCCAATAATTGATAGTGAAACATATAATGGCATGGAAGATTCAAAGTGGTATGTAAAAGGCCAGATAAAATACATGTAAAGGCAAAATCAAAATCACAAAGGCATGTATAAAAGTAGGATGATTTTAATGGCTTAAATTAATGTAAGCTCAAAGGATAAAACCCTCACCTTTTAAGTTGGTTTGCTTTCTAAGATTTGTCAAAACTTGACGTATAAGGCGTAGGATCGGATTCTATCATATTTAAAATAATTCCTGCTGTTAGATTTCAACATTGTACGACTAAGATTAAATGTTAAGTTTTTAAGGATTTGATTTAAAAAAATATGAAACTATACTAGGTATTATTTATATCTAAATATTAACTTACCTTGTTTTAGCTTAGATCTTTTGTCACGGATCCAAAGTTTTAACAATCTTTTTGCTGAGTCGACTTAGTTCGACTCGATGAGTCACAACACAAAGCCTTCTCTCTCTCTCTCTCTCTCTCTCTCTCTCTTTCTCTTTCATCTTCTTTCTTTCTTTTCTTTCTCTTCTTTTCTTTCCTTTCGTTTTTCTTTTCTTTCTCCTTCTTTCCTTTCTTTCTTTCTTTCTTTCTTTGTCTTTTCTCCTTCCCTACTGGAAGGCTGCGAATCGGCAAGGGGAGCTACTATCGATGGTTGTTCTCTCTCTCTCTCTCTCTCTCTCTCTCTCTCTCTCTCCCTCATTTCTTCCTCTCTCTCTTGGCTGTATTTTTCAAGCATTGGGTGAGGGCTCTTTATAGAGTGCGGTGGCTTGCTAAGTCGGCTGCCTTCCCTGCACCGACTTGTTTACGCAGTGAGAAAAGATCGGGACTTCTTACGCATGTCCCTATTTTGTTGTAATACCCTGAAAATCAGGGGTCGAGTAGCAACTCAATACCCGAATTCCAAAATATCACTTATGCAACATAAATGCTTATGATTGAATGTTATCTGTGTTAGTGAAATAATCATGAGTGAGATTATACCAAAACAGTAATTCATACTCCAGATCAAGTTATAAAATGCAAGCGGAAGATTGAAAGATGTATATAAATGTATAAGAAGCCAAAAAATGTCACAATCGGTCTCCAGAGTATGAACACCTTACTGAGTCACCATATACATGTATTTGTTAAAAAAAAAATCAAAATGCCAAAAATGGTACAACTATAATGGTACACCCTATAGCCCCGTCATCTGAATGGCCTAAGCGTAGCCTCCAAAGAACTGCATGTAGGAGAACTCATCTTGATCATCATAGTAATCAGGCTCAGCCTCATGCGTCTTATCAATACCTACATCTAAGACAGAGTCTGGTGGGTGTCCAGAACACCGTCCCGTAACATGAGAGTGAGTAGCTAACTCAGTGGAACAATAAAGCACATGTTAACATGTTATCAGTCAAGCAGTACAATCAAATACTCCTAAATACTCTTATTAATGCAAGTATGGAATGCAGTCATGATGCACGCCCTCACCAATGCTCCCTTGTGCGACAATATCTTACGTCCACGGCATGTGTTCATCCCTCAATGCTCCATATCTTCCAGGCACATGTAGTGCTATGTTATGAGCGTGATTACCATGTTATTATTAGTCCTTTTCATATAGTAGTATTGGAAAACTAAGGTACCTTCCTTATATCATTCCCAAACAATGATCCATTCTAGGGTCGTCAGTCTTAGATAATATCATACGATGATACGGTTCTAGGTCACTGTAAAGGGCTGCCAGGGCTATTACCCGCACTCGTTGCACCACTCCCCCATCACCTTATCAATATAGGCCTAGTTTATACTCTGTTTACTACAGGAAGGCTTGTCACCTCTCCGCAGATTTAGTGTATGTTCAAGGTCACTACAAAGGGCTCGTCACCAATCAGTGTAGGCCGACAACTCAAATACAGTATCTCATACCACCATATTCGGCTCACGAGTCTGGGTTGCTCACTGGTCATTGTGGGGAGGCTCGTGGCCCCAACGTAGGCCGACAGCTAGACCACGGTGTCCCATACCACCATGCCCAACTCATGAGTCTTAGAAGATCGAGGTACCAAGGTTAACGGGATTACACTGGTAAGTTTGGTATACTAGGTTCAAGCAGTAGCGTCCAAACATGGTGAACATACATTAGACAAATCAGGTTACTTGACGAGCTCGACTAGCATGAGCGCACAAGCAGTTGAATGAAATGAAGTGCATAAGCACTTCGCATGGCCTAACCACTATCGCCAACTAAACTACGACTCAGGTTCGTCAAACACATCCTACGTGGTGAAATGAATCTCAGCCACGACTTTAGCCTGTTACCGATTGTCTGGACTATCACATAGCCCCAATCACATTCAAGTCGTAACCAGAAGCATGTATAATAGTCAAAGTAGAATTAACAAAGTAATTCAAACATGTTAATAAGCATGTTATAAAGCACAATACAAACAGGAAATACAACATATACATTTCATGAGTAAGCGGTTAACTTAAACAACGTACATGAAGGAAATCATACACATCACTAAGGTAGTTGAGAATTCTATCTCAACACCTACCTAAAGCACAATCATCTAAGTACTTACTCTTATAAACATTTTCACAAACACTTAGAATACACTCTTTTAACATACATAGTGTATACTAGCAAAAACATGTATTAGGGCGAATCCTTTCGCCGAGTAAGTATTATACATATATATAGCATGTTCATACAGTAATTAATCATGGCTAACATACTTTCAAAATTTGTACGTATACGGTATTTTCTATAAATATACAGAATACAGAATACACCATAATTTGCATACGCAACTGAAACGCAAAACGAACATCGCATTATGCATGTACAATAACACTCAGATCATGAATCTATCATTATCTGACATTGAAAGCATTGAAAAGCATAACCTATACGTCTAAAGTCTGCACCTTACGCCGTAGAAATGAGTAACGGACTCAGTTAAACACCAAGTCTTAATCACTGGCAGAACGGCAACCTAAGACACGAAATAGGTTAGCTACTTCATCACTTACACTCATCAGATCTCTAGAAATGATTAGGGTTAGGATTCCTTACCTGAAAACGGAATCAGAATTACCGAAAAAGTGATACTGTTGTGGTGGATAAACACGGAGAACAGCAGGGATTGATTTCCCAGAATAACTCTAACTTCTCTCTCACTTTCTCCCTCTTTCTCCTCTTCTCTCTCCTAGGGTTTTCTCAAATTCGTATGGTGAGAATGAAAGAGGGTTTAAGGTCCTTATATAGGCCTAAACTTGCCAGAAATAGGCCCAGGGCCAAGGTATACTTAGGTTTTGTCCAAAGGGCATCTGTTTCAGCTCAACGGAGCATTTTTGGAGCCCTCCCTTGAGCCAAAGGTCGGACTTAAGCTCACTGACTATGGATCTAGGTCGAGTTAAGTTTTCATTCCAATCGGGTTCCCAGATCACACATGGCGGACCAGTTTCAGTTCAACGGTCAGTGAAACTCGATAAGGGTTACAAGTACACAGACATGTATGGGAATGTTTCCTGATCCAAGGATGTATTTGGGTCAGATTCCGACGGTCTGATTGCTTATATTTGGCCCACAAACATCAAGTCTCAGATTACTTAAATTTGATTTAATTTCTAAAGAAACCCAGGTTTTCTTACACTTCTCACTCCGGGCTCAAGCGAATAGCCGTGGGACACTATCTGGATTTGATTTCCGAGATGGTTGTCAAGCCCAATAAGGTGGTCCTAGTTCTATAACCTCGTATCATTCGGACTTTCGATGTACGGTCCAGATTCGATACAGAGATTCAATGTGCTCCCGAGAGCAGTCGGGTAATGAGTTTGATCCTAGATTTTAGGGTAACCTAGCGTCAATGATTCTACAAGTTTTGGGTCTTGTAGATCGTATTTAAAGTGATTCAAGCGGATTTCATGGCTAATCTAGTTTAACACTTAGTTAACTTTGTCTAATTTCTAAAGGATTTGATCCTAAGTGATTTCTGCCTGAGGTGGTACTCGGGCCTTTGTACGGAATTTTCTGAGTCGTTACATTTGTGTAGATTGTTAATCGATGCGTCAGGTTCGATTTTATATTTCTTTCTTCCTCAGATCATTGTTGATCTAGTTGGTTTGCTATGTGAATGTTCTGGATCGCTGGAGGCGAAAGTAATAACGGTCTAGATCTAATTCCAATCCGAGCTCTGGTGGTCCCTTTGATAGCGTGCAGTGCCTATTCTTCCCATGGTTTGCAGATGAATTCCCTGGATCATGGGTATTTTCCAGAACTTCCTGCTTCTTGGTGGTGGTCGGATCTCTCCATAACAGAGATCAGACAGTTTTGATTCAAGGAGGGCTTGAGGTGGAGGTTCTAGTGGCGATGTTTTCGCGAGCGTGATCCGCTCAGGATCTGATTTTTGGTTTTGATTAGCGGGTCAAGTGGGGTGCACTTGGGGCGATCCTTTGGGAAATCCATTCCCTCCATCATCTTCGTCATACCATTTTGGCCCACGGGCCAAAATACAAAGTAGATTTGAAGTTCTAGTGACCCACAACATATTTGGAAAGACAGCTGATTAGTCTGAGTTTCTCTCAGGTTTCACTTCTACACATAGTCCGATTACGATCAGATTTGTGTTTTCATGTGGGCTCATCTCCATATGGAATAACTTTAGTGTTGTTCGGATTCGTCCCATCTGTGGGATGGATGGTTTGGATCATCTAAGTGGGCCATGATGATGGGCCACAGACAACCAAAACATACCTCATCCGTCAGTTGGAAAGAAATGGAAGAAGGGGATTTTCCTCTTCAGGCAGGAGTGTCGGGTCAAACATTGTTTGACCTGACTTGTGAGGTCGGTGTGTTATGGGAGTGCGTGTGCTGTATGTGCACACAACCTAAGGTGGGGCCCATCATGATGTTTTTGGGACATCTTCACTGTCCATTCATTTTTTCGTCTCATTTAAGGGGCTGATCCCAAATCTAAAGCATATATAAAGATCAGGTGGTCCAAAATCGACGTTTAATGATTGATCAGTCCATTGGGTCATTTCTACAATGATATAATGGCTGAATTTTGACATGTATGGTTAATTTTGGGTTCTTAGGAAATGTATAAGATTTCACATCAAACGGATAGTGGGAACCATGTGGTCTAGAATTCAGTGTTCTAGGTTAGTGGCATTTTCATAATTACTATTGATCTGCGAGTTTTGGGAAATCTAATAGTTCTAGATGGTTATATGCATGTTTCCAAGTAATTCTTATAAAATAACTTACATATAAATTCTCATGGATGAGGAGTTATTTGTCTATTCTTTTGAAGTAAGGTGTGTACGTCAAATCAGATGATGGATGGTCCTGTCTCCAAAATCAACGGTCAGATTGCTGGATCTATGCATGGAGATCATTCCCAACGATTAAATTCATGTCATAGAATAGATATAAGGTTAGAGTAGTTAGTTTGGTACCGTACACATGTACGTATTACGTTAAATTTCATGGTAACACTCGAAAACTTTAGATGCTCGAGTATTGAAAAGTTCGGGGCATTACATGAAGTGTGCCTAAGAAGTGTTGATAGAACTATGATGCAAGGCAGAGATAAGAGAAGAGGACAAAAAGCTAAACATTTGATGATCGGAGACGTGGTGGAGATTGTTGTATTTGATGTCTTAAATAGAGTCAGATACAGGGTCTGTCGATGCCATCGACAGTCTGTTCGATGTTACCTTCAATGGCATCAAGTAGTTGTCGATCCCATTGATATTTTAAGGATTTTCTTCAGTTAGTTGTTGGACTAACTGGGCACTTTTTCGATGCCATCGATAGGATTAGTTCAATGCCATCGACAGGGCTTGGATGGCATTGACATATATATATATATATATATATATATATATATATATATATATATATATATATATATATATATATATATATAATGGCCAGCTAAATCATGGATGAGCTTGATTTTTTGACCTTTTGCTTAAATGTTAGTGTGCCATTGATGGTTGGAGTGGATTTCATACAATCATTAGGTGGGTCCTTTAAAATTCAAGGGAGAACACTTCTCTCTCAATTATTTCCTTTCGTCTGGCTTACCTCATGGTTGAAACCCACGACGTCTACCTTGTGCCTAAACAGGTGACTATACATGTGGTTGGAGTGAATTTCTGATGCAGGGATTAACAAGATGAGGTCAATCACCATCTTCCTCAAGGGATAATTTCTCCGAATTCATGGAGCTTTTTTGGACTCCTCATAAAGATTCCTCGAGTTCACGGAGAAAAATAAGAAAATAGAAATAGATTATAAAAAATTTAAAAATTAATTAATTGATGATAAAAATGAATTTACAACCCTTTAAATAGTGATACCAAACATAGGAAGAAGTTTTAGAATCAAACTCTAACTCAAACTCCCTAAAATTTATGAGTTACTATAAATAGTAAACTTACTCTTTATAGACGGTCATGCTTCCTACTAGACTTCATGGTTTTTTGCCAAAAATAGTAAGTGTCCAATTTGGCCTAACCATGTTATTCTCCTAAAATTTCTAAGCTATTTACATGTTGGGCATGACTCCTAAAGCTCTAAGGATCAAGAGTTATGATCAAACTAAAACTTACTATAAATTGTAAAAATGAAATTAAAAAGGACTTTCGACCGTCAATCTGATAGAATCTTGTAAATTCAGTGTGGACAACTTGGAATAGCCAAGTTAGGTGGCTAAAGTAGCTTCTCTTACCCCAAAATCATATATGGTACGTTGAATAACTCATTCCGGTTTGCGAGATATGCCTGTTTTAGGGTTCTGACGGTCCTGATCACTTCCACCTCCGATTGGGCCTTTTCTGGTCCATGTTTGACATGAAAGTGTACATCAATTTCACATATGCATAATGGTGGACTTGTTAAAAAATCATGGGTAACGTCCCTTTCCCAATTGTTTTTCTGTGGTCCACTTGAATCAGAGTTACAACTGAATTTTGAGCTCTATGCCCAACATGGGACACCCAATGGTTGCCGGAGTAGATTTAAGAAACACATCATGATGGGGCCCACTTGAGTTGTCAACCCCTTCTAACATGGAAGGAGACTATTACACATTTTTACATGGAGACCATCACACATTCTTACATAACTTGCATTAGTTAAAGGTGCTGTTTACACCTGGCGTGGCATGTTCACGTAGACTAATGAAATGATGTCACGTGTTAGCACTACATACGAATGATGAACAAAATCCCACTTGCACCTCAAGGATATCTTTCTCTCCAATATTGTTTGGCGACACGTTACGTGCCAAAAGCAAAATGACTTAGAGTTATATACACTCATAGATGGGACATCGCAACAAAGGACACGTAACCCTTGTTGTGGAAAAATGTCCATATGGGATCAATGTAAGTGAGACAAACAAAAAATAAAAAGGCCAAACAAAAGACAAAAGGGCCAGAACAAAACAAGAGATAAGATGCACAACGATTTATGTAGTTTGACAATATGCGTACTCCACAGGGCAATAATAGAGCTTTCTTCTTCACTAGAAATAAGATAAGCATAAATACAAGGCTTACCTATCTCCTACTCGTATAATAAATTCCACACTAAGAAATATCCTAGAAGATGAATTAATGGAACACCTCCCTCTACCCATGTCCCTCCTTATACCGACTATACCCATAAGAGAGAGCATACGACAAAACCTAGAGAAATTAAGCTTCACCCATCGTACGCATGTACGAAGATACAAGAGGTAGAGAGAGAGAGAGAGAGAGAGAGAGAGAGAGAGAGAGAGAGAGAGAGAGTCTCTTACTAAGAGACATGTGAATCTCCATGCCACAACATTCTCCCATTTGAAGATTAGTTATCTAATAGTACGGAAAACCCTTATAATAACAGCTTCCCAAACATCACCAATCCTTAGGTAACAACAAGCTCAAGAGAAGTTCCGTACCAAACAAACTTCTCCCATACAATAGGCTTTATTAGTATATTTGTTACATTCTTGTTGGTGTGAACATTCTATGATTAGATTTGACCGTCTTCCACCACACTATGAATCAAGTGATACTGAACATCGATGTACTTGGTCCGAGTATGAAATACCAAATTTTTAGCCAAGTGTAATGCCTTCAAATTGTCACAGTAAATCACTACTACTTTCTTCTTGAATTTTAATTCTTCTAGTAACCTCTTCAACCAAATAACTTCCTTTAATGCTTGTGTACTTGACATGTACTATGCCTTTATAGTAGACAAGGCCACTACCAATTGCAGTCTCAACATTCCACCAATTGTACCTTGGAAAATATAAAAGTCTTTATACTAGATAAGGCCACCACTATGCTTTTATAGTAGACAATGTCTGGTCTGGTGCATACCATGATAAATATATGTCATGCCCCAGACTCGGTAACCGGACTCACAAGGAACTCGATAGCCGGTTTTAGCCGCAACAGCCTCTATAGTACCCCACTCTCAGCTCCTGAGACAGGTTACGATCTTGGAATCCTACAAGGAGAATTTTCATAACCATATATCCATTCTAATACGAGTATACCCAAGATCACAGCAAGTATATCTGAGAAATAATAATGGCACACATCATAAAATCCACTATAAATTTGAGCTTTAATATAATGCTAAAAGGTAATACATCTGATGACAAAAGAAGAAGGAAGATCTGCAACACTGGGGTCCTCGGCTCAATTCCTATCCAAACTTTGCTGCTAAGATGCCGACCTAGGATCTCCTGCATGCATCAATTATGCATAAGCTTATATAAAGCTTAGAGGGTGGTGAAAGTATGTGACAATGGTGCGTAGAAGAATGATAGGAGATATAGAAGAGAAATATGATCAATGCCAATAGCACTAGCCTTACCAAGGCTGCCATGAAAGCAAGAGGCCATACTAAGGCTATTCAATGCGATGAGCATTAGGCGCCATATCAGGCGATGCAATATCAAGCTTATACAGTCGATGCAAATGCAATGCGAAGTGATGCCAGACCTCATATCTAATCCACAAATCAAGTACGGTCCATCATAAGGAATCTATCGGGGTTAAGTACACTACAGGATGACTACTGCTTTACAGACCCGCACAGTCAAATGAGCATAAGAAACCACACTACTCGCCTGTGGATAACCAATCACTAGCAAGGCTCGATGGTAGCGGACCCATTCACGAGCTGGTCAGACTCAACCTAGCCATGCCCTCACACTCAGGCAGATAAGGCCACATCCCATCTCAACTGACTACATGACAGTGAAAGATGCGGCCTAATGGTGTAAGGAACTCGGGCGCTCATGATTTCCACTTGGTCATGGTGTTGAGGCGTTTTTTAGGTACCTTGAAGGTTTAGGGGCTTTCACCCAGGGATATCCTATGCACCCTAATGCTCAAATAATATATTTCCGGTGTCCACATACGTCTATCCGTGAATACCCCTGTGGAGGCAAGGCCCTGATGAAGTAAGGGCAATAATATCCATGAGATGTGATGCCAAATGCATGAATCACTCATACCAATCATGCACTAGCTCCAAGCACTCAATGTGCATAAGAGGGAAAACTCCATCCCTTCATCATATCAACCCAATGACCACACACACAATGCAATCCAATCACACCATAATGTATATGGGTCATGAGGGTGCGCCATACGACGATGAAGACTTAGAACATACTCCTCCTTCCCAAGGGGGGAAAACAAGTCTAGGTATTTAGACAAGATTACTAAGGGATCATCTTCTAGTGGGGGCCCAATACTTTGGGGTAGCCCACAAACTAAGAAAGGCCATATAAGCATAAAGGAATAAGCGCTCCTATCAAGAGTTCAAGGTAGGCCTTCAACTACCTATAACAACCCCATGGGCCTACCTTAGGGCCACCAAGGAGGACATCTAACCTCAACTGGGTCCCAAAAGGTAGCCTGTTATTACTCGAATATGAAGCAAGGCCTAGGGCCTAAGGCAATCCATGACATAGTGGACTATACTCAAAGCCCAACTCATAGGAAATATGGTGGGCCCTCAAGCAAGGTTTGGGCCCAACCATAAAGGTCACAATTTCACATATTATGGTGGGCCTAGTGGGCAGCCTGGTAATCCAACCATGTGGGCAATTTCTATGCTTTATCCAAGTGAGTTGGGCCTCAAATATTGGCCCAAGTACAAGGTTACTTTGGTGGGCAACCAAGGGCTCAACTACTTACACATTATGACCCAAAAACCCATCACAATAAGTAGTGAGAGATAGGCCCAAAGGTCAAGGGACTTAACTAGAAGATTCCAAGATAAATGGGCTTACAAAGTCCAACCAAAACTATGAACATAAATCCAAAATAAAATCCAATTGAGGCAGGCCTCTTAGTGTGCACAAATGAAGCCCAAATGCACCTCAAAAAATGTTAAGCTTATGTCGTAATTCATCCTTAAATCTAGCGGGCCATGCTGCCCCAAATCATACCATTAGGGCAGCCAATATGGGCCTATTGCTAGAATTTCCAATCCACCCATTTCTGGGCTTGCTGGAGTCCAGCAATAATAAATATAAATTAAGTTTATGTTCATTGGTGGCTCACATATGTCCCTGTGGGTCCCACCAGATGAGCATAATGGATCACACACATAAATCAGGTAGACCATGCTGCTAGACTGGAAGTTCAGCAACAGTCCAATGGGCATGGGCGTCCCAAGGTGGAAGGTCCTATAGGCCTAACACAACCAAATGGGTCCCAAAAATGGATGCCACTGAGGGAGATGGTCATGTACCACATGGACCATAAATGGATGGATGGAGGGGGATAACAAATACATCAAGGTGGGCCCACAAAGAGGGTGGACGGCCAGGCCATGGCTAGACGCCCCAGCCTAGGTGTCCCAGTCTGGTGGGCCGGTCCAGCCTGCATCACAGTCAGCATAGGGGTCCATTGACCCTGAAACTTGGCAGGTGGGTCCTACCATTGGTGAGCCACCTCTCTGTGAAATTTCATAATTTTTGGGTTAGCAGAAGTATTTTAATTAATTTAAAGAAAATAGAATGTCCAGAAAATCTATTTAATAGCCTGATCCGAGCTTCCAATGGTGTGGATTAATAGCCTTTAAAAATTGGTGGAAAACAATTTTTGTGTCCCCTCATATGTGTACTATAAAGTGAGGTCCACAGATGTGGCCCACCAGTGGAAATTTTTTTTATATTTAAGGAATTCCACACTGATATGTTGCTGGAACAATGCAGCAATTACAGACTAACTACCTCACTTGGGCCACACCTTGGGGACCTCAATCAAGGTCAGACGGGGCTGAAATTTGGGGGACATCAAGGTGAGATCCCCACCTTTTAGAAAAGTATATTTGATGGGTATGAAAAGGCCCCCAATCAGTCCCAATTTCAGGCCCAAAACCAACAGAAATCTGTCCCAAAAATCTGGATAGCAATACATTCTTAAATTAAAATAAATGTAGAAGCCATTTAAGAAAAGGATTATCCCATAAGTTTGGTACCATGGCCCACCCTAGTGGGCCCCATAATTGTCCAGATCGAATCCAAAATTTTTCACTCTTGCATGCAACATTTAGGGTGACAAATGGGACACCCTAACCATAGTGTAGGTTGGGTATGGGCGTCCCACCCTTGTTGAGCTTTCCTGGACAATCCAGGCCCACTAAGTGGACCACACATACATCATCAGAAATACAAGATAAGGGAGAGTAAAGGAAGGATATCCTGCCATCGGGGGAAGGCTCTGCCACTATTGACCCTTCCCCAATATAATCACAACTATATATACTATACATATACAATGTACAACACGGATTTCATCATGCATGGCCTAGATCTAAGATGAATGGTTGGGATGCCATCTCAACCATGATGCAAGGGTCTAGATGACCCATCATGCCTAAGGAATGAGAAGAAATCACCATGAAAGGAATCCATCAAGGGAATCCCCATGCATGGTCATGCATGCACAAGATGGGCCCAATGGCCACATCTAGAAGATTGTGTAGGATCTCCACCATTGATTGGTGGGTCCTACACATCCCAAATGAGAAAGAGGGAAGGATCTACATTAAGAAGAACAGATATACATGATATGGAGAGCACCCACCTTGATCCTTACAAAAATCTAGGTCTTCTTGCTCCTAGCACTCCAAGGGAGATGGATGGATGGGTGAGATGAAGATGGTTGGATTTAGAGAGATTAGGGAGAAAAGAGGCTAGAAAAATGGAGAGGGAGAGGTGGGGACATCCCACCTTCTTCTAGCAAGAAAGAAGAAAAGGAAAAGAGGGAAAATGAGAGGGAGAGAGAGGAGAGATGTGTTTGTAGGAAGGAAATGATTGTAGCTTGTTTAGGGAAGATAAATTTCAGCCTTTTCTCTTGAGAAATGGGGCTTTGGTTAGAGAGATAATGATAGGCTATCAAAAGAGGACCTAAGGGATGTGATAGGTTTGGGTTATGGGTAGTGTATGAATGATGGGTAGTGTAAAACATGGGATTTGGGTAGTGTGTGTGTGGTGTGTGTTGTAACTTGTGCCAAAAGATAGGACCACCTAAAAATTCGTGTACACCACCCCTAGGTGGGTCACATGATCATGATTAAGGGCTAGAAAATGAAATGAACACAACTTATGATCTACATGTCGGATGGATGCATAAGACGCATCATCAGAATCGCAATGACGATGCGAACAAGATGACATAGGTTTCGGCTCGATCTGAGTCGGGTCTACATGACCAGACTTAAGGATGACTGCAAACACTATCCGAGGGTCGCGGGTCACTGGGATTCAACTGGTAGGACCGCGGGACCAAGAGAAATGAAATGCAAACCTACACACACACACATGCACACACATGAACTCGGGTCGAGTCTTACAATATAAGACTCTTTATCACTAATAAATATAGTACTTAAGACATATTTGTTTTCTTCGCTTCTGTATTAGGACACTAATAGGAAGATAACTTGCAACTAATAGGGAATGGATTACTGGCTAGGTTAGAATTCTGCATGTCTAAGCAGCATAAAACCCTTTTAATGTAACCATTTTGGCTTATCCAGAATTTTTTATTCTTCCTCACATCTTTGAAATCCCAAGCTCACAATGAAGGAATCAAACTACTTATACCAATATCTTGGTGCCTGCATTAAACTGTAAGGTTACCTGTTCAGTCGATAAACTAGATTCTTCTTATTTTATTCAATAAAATCTTTTAGTCGAGTCATATAAATTTCTTCATTAAGATTCCTATGCAGAAAAATAGTTTTTACATCTAACTGCTCAAACTCTAAGTCAACATCATTGCCATATTTGACACAATATGAATAGTACTTAAACAGACAATTGAAATGAAAATTTCATTAAAGTAAATACCTGATTTTTGAGCATACCTCTTTACCACTAATCAAGCTTTATATATTTTAACATTCCATTTAGTATCCTTTTTAAGCTTATAAACCTATTTGTAACCAATAGCCTTCCGCCCTTTGGATAATTCAACCAATTCTCAAGTCTTATTCTTATGCAGAGCTTCCATCGCCTCCTCCATAAACACTCTTCATTGGTTAGCATCCACAATTCACATGCCTCTCTTCTGCTCTTCTTTCATGAAAGTGTAAGTTGTAACATAATCCCTAAACCAAAGATAAGATTTTGTACCTTTCTTTGATCAACCTTGATTACTTTGAGTTTTAGCACTTGATTTCTCATCTGCATGCTCTTCATCAGCTTTATCTTTAATAATATCATCAACTTACTGATCATTTGAATCAGTAGGCTAATTTTGAATATCGTTTAAAGATTCTAATTCAATTATGACTCTGAGCTCGACAATTCTATGTCTTTCTGCAGTAAATCTTCATTAAAAATCACATCTTGGCTAATTATTAACTCGTGGGAAGTACAGTACATACATAAGTGTCACAATTGAAGTGCTGTATAGCCAAGAAAAATACACTTTCTGGACCTCAAATCCAGTTTAGTTTTGTATTACATGGTCCCTGTGGAGAACCAGGGACCATGTAATACCTGTTAATTCTATGCTTAATTACTACAAAAATTCTTAAATTGTTTCAAGGTGTATTCTCCCCCGTTACCAATTTTCAAACACTTAATTTCTTTCACTTTTTATTTTCAACTAATGCTTTAAATTTGGTAAAATAAGTAAAAACATCACTTTTTCTTTTTAATATGTAAACCCATACCTTTTTAGAGAAATGGTTAATAAAGGAAGCAAAGTACTTCGAACCTCCCAAGGATTTGACTGGAGCCTTTCCCAAGTATCCGAATGAATTAAATTTAAAACATTTTTAATTTTAGTAATGGATGAAGGAAAATGAGCTTTATGGAGCTTTTCAAATAGGTAATCCTCATAAAAATTTAAATTATAAACTTTAAAGTAGGAAGTAAATTTTAATGAAGAAGTACCTTTAGTCATTACTTGCTCATGTGGCTCAGCTATTTATGCTAGATTGTAATAGAATCTGTTATGATATTGACAACAATAACATTTTTAACCATGGTATCTCCAATTAAATGATATAAACCACACAAACTATCCTTTCACCACCACCAACACCATTTTAACAATTTTTAACTGACCATTTTCACCAAAAAAAAATTATAGCTATCTTCATTGAGCTTTCCCAATATCAGAAGACTCTTCTGCAGGTTCGGTACATACCGCATACCAGAAACTGTATATGTGATACCATCAAACATAGTAATTTTGTCATCTCCAATCCTCAAAATTTTTCATGTGCTATTATCAACCATGTAAACTGTGCTACAATCATATGATTGATATGTATAAAAATATTCTCTATGTGGAGTCATATGGAATGAAGCTCTTGAATCTAAGATCCATTGATGGCTAGATTCTATCGTGGAGTCACTATAGACAACACTTTCCCTTCCTCAAATGAATTTTCTTTTTCAACTAGATTTTCTTGGGAACCCTTTGAATTTGATGCTTGATCATGTGGATCAAGTTCGTAATTTTTCTAATTTACTTTTTTGAGTCTATAATTTTTCTGCAAGTGCCCCATTTTTTTCATAATTCCAGTACTTACCTATTTTGTGCCCTTTCAACTTGGATCTTGTTTGATCTTTCCCACCGGTACCCTAATCAGTTGATTTTTCTTTGACCATTATAACATCATTAGCAGATTCTCCATGCATTTTTCTGCGAGACTCTTCAGTAAGTAATATGGACACAACTGATTCCATAGTGAGATTTGGACCATTGCTACCATTCATAATCAAACAATGCCATGAATCTAGATCAAGTAAAGCTGAAGTGTGATATTCTCTTCATCCTTAATCTTCACATTGACTGCCACCAATATGCTAATTAGGGTGTTAAATTCATTAAAGTATTCTTGCAAAGAGGACTCTTCCTTCATCTTCAAGTTGTACAGTTGACGTTAGAGAAATATCTCGTTCGACATTGATTTCTCTTTATATAGGTTTCACAATTTGTCCCATAAACCTTTTGCCATAGATTGATCGGACATGTTGAACAAAATCGAACCATCCAGTGTAAGAATAAAGTCCTCCATGGCTAATTGATTTTTTTACTCCAATACCTCATCTTTCATCTTTATAAGCTTCTTTATTTTCCATGAATTGCAATCATGCATCCTTCATTACCAACATTATGCTCATCTTTAGTTTCCACAATGCATAATTGGATCCATTAAACTTCAGCACCTCAAATCTAGTCAAACTTGATTCTACCATTGGAAACACAATTGTAAAACAAAACACTGGTCTTGTGTTAAAAGGTTTCTTAACCTTTGGCTCTGATACTAATTGTTGTGGAAAAATATTTGCATGTGATCAATGTATGTGAGGCCAAAACACAAAAGAAAATGGTCAAACAAAAGCCAAAATGGTTAAAACAAAATAAGAGACAAGAGGCATACGAATTTACATGGTTTGGTAATATGTCTACTCCATGGGCCAACAATATAGCTTTTTTTTTTTTCACTAGAAATAAGAGAAACATAAATATAAGGCCTACCTCTTTCTCACCCATATAATGAATTTCACACTAAGGAATACCTTATAAGATGAATTAATGGAACATCTCCCTCTACCCATGGCCCTCCTTATATAGATCATATCCATAAGAGAGAGCATAAAACAAAACTTAAAGAAACTGGGATTCACCCACCATACTCAAGTAAGGACATACAAGATGTAGAGAGTGAGAAGGAGATAGATAGATAGAGAGAGAGCGAGAGAGAGAGAGAGAGAGAGAGAGAGAGAGAGAGAGAGAGAGAGAGAGAGAGAGAGAGAGAGAGAGAGAGAGTCTCAGTAGGAGACGTGGGAGTCTCCATCACCATAACAGCCCTCACATGAGTAGCACGTGTGATCGAAGTAGCATGCTCGACAAGCTTATAAAAACCTACCAAAGTACGAGTTTATCACAATCCAGATACACTCGACGAGTCAGTCTCACGTGATCCTGCCAAAATGGGGAACTCCCCAGAGATGATAGGTGCTTTCACAATGACTAGAAAGGTTTGAGAAGTTGATCCTCCTAAATTGGAAGTGAATCAGGTGAAGCGATGAGGAATCTGAGTCTAGTTGGGTAACCTTTGAAGATTCCACACTAGTAAGGAAACCTAATATGGTTGTCACCTCCCGAGCTATATAAGGTGCACACATTAGAGAGCTTAAAGCAACAAACCGAACCATCACACACAACCTCATTGCAGAACGTCTGAAGTTTAGGGTAGCTTAGATCGCTGTTGTTTAACAGTGCCAACGCATTATGCTTATGAGTAATGTAAATATCCATGACTCATCGTCGTCGAATCCTCCATCATCTGAGTCCTTATTTGGAAGATCACACCTTAGTCACGCCTTGCTGACCATTTGCCTCGATTATTTGTCCATACATGTAATTATAGGTATTTATCTTTTATTTATTTCTCTTCTTATTTTACTTCTTCCCTAATTATACTGAATTTCATTATAAATCAATAAAATTGACATCTCAGTGTTTATTTTTATTTATTTTCATCTATTATTATAATACTGAAAAACCTAATGCCCACAATCACCATTGATAAAAAGTCCTTAGATCAAGGCAAAAAGAATCCATTCAGAAGGATTAACCCTCCCCTTCTATATCGCTTCATCGTCGTAACATTGGTGGTTGGACAGTCAGGTCAACCTTCACAGGTTTGATCCTACGACTAATTTGGCACCTGAGGTTGTAAGTGTTCAATCAAACTTGAGTTGAGTATGACTTTGGCACACTCACGCTATCCTAATTACGCATGTTTGATTGAATACGGTTTATTTGTTGAGTGTCAAATATTGCATAATTTCCCCTGCTTATATTGTAGTTATATGCACATGATATTGCTTAATGGTATATTTTATACATGTTTGTGTTGCAAGGGGAATCTGAGAGCTTGGATTGAAAAGAATGTTAAAAGCATGGATTTAATGCTCAAGAATCACCAAAGCAAAGGATGGATCTTAGGAGACCATGATTGAAGAATTCACATGCCAAAGATCCAAGGAAATCAAGTGATTCTCAACTAGCCTAAGCCCTGCTTCGACCAGCCTAAGCTCTGCCTTGACTAGTCAAAGAAACTTCGGCTCGAAATCCAGCAACATTATCTTTTAAATTCACGCGATCCTCTACTCGTTGAAGATTGCCTTCGACTCGTCTAAGGTTATGCAGATTTTGCATGGACTGCATAAATTTAAGGCAGTTTCTGAATTTTTCCAAGTTGGTTCGTAAGGAGGCGTTTCACAACTATAAATAGGAGTTCCTAGGATGTTTGTAGGCATCTTCTAGGGTTTAAAGAGTGGAACAAAAGCATGGAGAGCCACCGCCAAGAGTCTTTCTTCTTCTTTTTTAGTTGTTTTTATGCTTTTCTTAAGAGATTTTAGTTCAATCATGTCTATGGTTGGCTAAACCTCTTAGATAGGGCTAAGAGGTGAAGCTTATAGCATGGTTGAGATGTTTGCTTTTCTTTGATTCATGTTTTTATTGAACCTTATGAATTCTAATTCTTTATTAAGAAATATTTTTAGTTTTTAATGGTTTGTTGTGACAAATTACAATAGATCTGCAATTGTTTTGAATATCTTCTTTTCCTGATTTAAGGTTATGAAATTAGTAAGTCCCGTTGTTCACCATCGTCCCTTGGGCATGGTTGGGTGATGGAATCCCGCCTAATCTTTACAATTCTCCTATGATTGGTTGTGAGATTAGTATATCCTATTATTTGCCATTGTCTCCTGGGCATGGTTGGGTGATGGAATCACTTCCAATCCTCACAACTCTCATCTGTTAAGACTAGATTCATGAGAAGTTCAGAGATCTGACTGTCTCTTCTTTCTCTAACTGGATAAGATAGGACTCCGATTCTAGTTGGATCTCTTGAATCATGCAAGGTGTCCTCCCAATAGCTATAAGTGGATCCTTGGCACCCTAGTTCCCACCTTTAAATTCACAAGTTTCAATTACATTATTCACAATTACTCTTTCCAATTATTTAGATTTATATTTAAGTCTTCTTCTAGTTCTAGTTACTTTTAGAAACGTACAAGATTAGTCCCTGTGGATTCAACCTCAGTCTCAACGAGATTATTACTACATCGTGACCCTACACTTGGGGTTGTGAACACCATTCGTTAACATGTCTATCTCATGTTTAATTGAATAACAATAATTTTTGGCATACCCAGTGGGACCACAATGTGCTATCCTTAGTTTTTTTCTTCTCAATAAAGCAAGATAGTAGGCAGGGTAAGAAAGGTTCGTTCTGTCCCTGAAGTTGTAGGGGAACCACAAGATGAAGAATTAAAGTTGAAAGTCGTCGACGTAGGCGCATGATCCTCTTCACAATGATCGACCCTTGGAGATGTTGCAAATATATCCTTGGCTTACAAGGAGATCTCCGATAGATCGTAGAAGGCAACATGGCCCAAGCAGAGTTGTTCACCTTAGCGCTCGAAACATTCTTTGAAAGACTTTTGACGTCAATGAACATTCAACCTCCTAGCAGTTCCCTCGTAGAATAAGAGGCAGAATGACTGCTTGAACCCCTTATAAGGGTGACCTAGGCCGAACTCCAAGGCTTACTAATACCACCTTTGCTAGTGGCGAGGAGAAATGGTTAAAACGATTGACAATATGATTCATCGAAATTCATTGACCCCCAAAATATTAATATGCTCAGGGGGCAATTCCATGTTGGCATCGATAATCTCAGGCGATAACCAGTCCTCTCGCCGATGCCGTAAAATTATTACCCAACGGCTAAGAACCTTGGGGGCCAACCTCCCATGACATCGGCTTTTCCGCAAGGCTATTAGAGGGCTGAGATACCTAGGGGCAACCTCCTATTCCATTGCCTTTGGCGACCTTTATTCAAGCGACGTAAAGGCAATCTATAGGAAATGATCGCTCGATCGAGATAACATTATAGGGGTCATCCAAGAATATGACACCCAAGCAAATGGATGATGAGTTACTCGACTAATCTATTGGAAACCTTATCTTGAATGGGTAGATCGATACTTTCAATTGTCCAGAAGATTTACCTTGTTCCTTGTAGAGGGTAAATGTAACACCCCATACTGTTCAATACTCGGGTGTTACCATGGAAACCTAACCGAGCATAAACACAAATCTAATTCATGCGAACGTTCACACATTCTAGCCTAAATCTGACCATTTGGAGTAATATTCATCCCTAAAACAAGTCATCCATTTGTTGATTTTTCAGATAGACCATTACCTCATCAAATAACACTATTTTTAGGATTCAATCACCCTAATAGACCAATCGATTTGATAGATAAATCGAATCATCCATTATCAATATTGAACCCCAAATCATCAAATTCACTGTTCATCGGGTCACGTCACCCAAAATTTATAATCCACACTTGATCATCACTTAAACATATAAATAAATCATCTGGTTTTAACTCAATTGCAAAATTTAACTCGAAATTAGACTAGAAACCTTAAGTATCGTGTTGATCAAACTCTGATGCAATCCAACCATTGGATCATGTAACGTCACCATTAAAATCCAAATTTCAGCCAATATGGGCCCTTAAAGGAATATATCTAGCCATTTATACATAAATTTGTGTCATGGATCACCGGGTCTATCTTTTATCAGGTTCACGTCACTAAATGTTGAAATCCATCACATAACCAAACTATCCAACTATTTGATTATGGTAACAACTGTTAAATTTCCTTTAAAATTGACTAAGAACCTTCAAGACCCATGAAGGCCAAATATAAAGATGATCCGACCGTTGGATTGATGGGAATCCCCAAATAAGACCTAAATCAAGTTGTGGGGCCCACCTAATATTTGGATTTGCCTGATCTGTGGTTGAAGGCCCTAATTAGGACCTATGAGGTGAATGGATGGATTGGATTTTGGAAATTACATCACTGTGGACCCCACATAAGTGTTCCGTGTGCACGAGTGGTGGTGCACCTGTAGTACACCAAACTTACGAACTCGGTTAATCAGGTTTGACCCGATAATTTCTGAAAAGGACGAATTCTTCCTCCTTTTTATTTCTCCCCGCGAGTAGTTTGAATGGACAACGTCCGTTTGCGACGACTGTGGCCCACCATCGTGTCCCACCAAGGCGATCTGAACTGTCCATCTAGTGTGGACAAGAGTTCCGACCAAACCCCACCTATTTTCACACCTTAGAGCATGTGTGGATGCACACGGTTTTCACCGCAATCAGGTGATGAGTGCGAATGAAATTTCCAAAAATAGAAATTGTTTCAGTTCCACGTTGGCAGTCCACGTGCTCTCTTCCCTTTCCATCTTAACCATCCCTTCCGATTAAATCCTAGTCATCTAACCATCCACTCTTTTAGGGTTTCCTAGCCATGACTTTCATAAGTGGAAAGAATCTTTCCATTGCCAGGTCGCTTGATCTCAACCATTTGAAAGCTTCCAGAAGCTCGTTTGATGATCATGTGCATCGATTCTAGGGCATCTAGTAGGCCTTTTCACTACGATAGAAATTCTCACGAGAAGACTTGTCGGTGCACGAGTTATCAGCTGCGGCAGAAAATCTCGGGAGGCATTACATTTTCGTGATTACCTAAAGGATTGGTGTGCCCCACAGTGATCAGTGGACCCATCTAGGCCATTCAGAAGGATTGGATCAAAGGATAAGGCAGTAAAGGAGAAATCGCCATGAATGGCCGCCTCATCTTCTCCATCCAACCAGGAAACCCATCATCATAGGTGGGCCTTATTCGTCAATCAGATATGTTCTTTTGGTGGGCCATACGATCGAAAGATCATCCATATCACCAGATCTTTACCATGTAAGCCAGATCTTAAGCTATTTCCTATAACTCTCTCAGTTAGAGCGAGTGCTTGTAACTAACCTTGTGATTAGTTATGCTTGAAAATTCTAGAAGCTATTTAGGGTAGCTATAAAAGCTCCCTTTCCAAATTGGAAAGTCACCCTAAGACAGCCTGAAAATCTAAAATAGATAGAGAAAGAGAGAGATAGAGAGAGAGAGAGGAGTGAAAGTTCGTGCTGCACTGACTTATTCGAGTCATAACCCAGGTCAAATTCGAGCCCAGACTCTGTCCGACCATTCCTAGGAACAGAGAAGGAAAAGAAATGAGGAGAAGAAGAAAGAGGGGTGAGTGTTGTTGTCCGAGTAGGGATCAAACTTGAATTGGGTTCTAGCCATGCAACTTATTCTTGAGTTGATTCGGTTCAAACACAGAGTGGTGCTACTGGACTTTCAACAAATGGAAAAAAGAATCAAAAAAGAAGAAAGAGGAGGAGATAAGACAAAGAGAGAGTGTGCATGTTGGTCGTGTTGCACTAACTCGACCTTCTCGAGCCGTAGGTTGGGTCTGGTGTGTCTGGCCCAGCCTTGTCTTAGTCCAGAGATTGCTGGACATTGCAATGGAAGGTAAGGAGAGAGAGAGAGAGAGAGAGAGAGAGAGAGAGAGAGAGAGAGAGAGAGAGAGAGAGAGAGAGAGAGAGAGAGAGAGAGAGAGAGAGAGAGAGAGAGAGAGAGAGAACAGTGAGGTGTCTGCTGGGTGTGCCTGATTCTGTCCACACTTGGTCAACACCTTCAAGTTGCAGCTGAGTTTGTGACTTGTTGCGAGATCTAGGGCTGTACCTGGACTTGGTGCGAGTCTAGCTTGTTGATGGTTCGAGTAGAGAAGAAGAAAGATTGGAAGGAAAAAAAAGGAATACGGAAGATGAAGAAGAAGGTGGAGAGAAAGAGTCGTGGTGCCTGTTTCATTTCTACCAAGTTGACTCGGTTGGTCCAGCAAGTTAGGGTTCTGATGGGCTCAAATTTGGTTGAGTCAAGATGATGCCTGGGCTGCCTGTTTGTCCAGAAAGATAGAGAATTGGAGATAGTGGTGATTTTCGTGTGGCGCAATAATATGCCAAGTGGGGTCAATGTTGCGGCCGAGTTCAGGAGCATGACTCACTGCCGAGTCAAGTCAGCTAGTTTAGTCAAGTTCAACCAAGTTCGGCTGAGTTCAGACTAGTTTAGCTAAGTTATAGTGGTCTGGTGTTCAACACATATCTACTCCACTTCCAAAATTATTACCCACATAATTTTGGCTTTCCACTATTCTCAAGGTTTTCACAAGTTTACCTTCACAACCTCTTACAATTCTTGTGATTTTTATAGGCTTACCACAATAAAATTTTTAGTGATTTTCATGGGCTAACCACTATATAATCCTCAAGTGATTTTCACTAGCTAACCACTATATAATCTAATGAGATTTTCTGGCAATCTCAACAAACCTAAATAAAATAATAAACTGAAATAAATATTTACCTTCAGATGATGAAATGTCAATGTGAAGATACTTGATGAAGTCGAGGCTTCGATCAATGCAATGATTTTCTTTCTTGTATGATGATGTATCAATGTATGCGCAACCAGAAAAGATCTAGGGATCTAAAGTTTCTTAAAGAATAACAACCCTAACATCTGCAGATTCAATTCTCTATTCTCAAGTAGAGTATATCTTACTCTCTAATTGAATTTAAATCTAAATTGAGAAAGGGTATTGAATAAGCTAAAATAAAATAAGAATTGCCACACAATTAGCTTAGGGAGGACCTAAGTTTCTCTCTTTGTTTAAGGATGATTTAACATATTTTTTCGTATTAAAAACAACGAGAGAAGTACTCTATTTATAACCTAAGGATTTGGAACTTCGATTAGCCTAAGAACAACTTCGACTAACCGGATTTCAACAATAATGTTCCAACGACTATTGAATTTTGGGGGATAAGATATATAAAAAATTTGACTGACCCCAACGAAAATTCGGTTGGCCAAATCTCATTAAAATCTAAAATTTTCCATTGTTAAAAACTTGACTCGAAAAACCTCAGGGCTGGCCCGAGCCAAGTTCAGCTGGCCGAACCCAGGGTCGGGCTGACTAAACTTGCAAAAGAATTTTCTTTTTGATGTTGCTGTAAACTTAGCCAAGGCTGAGGTTAGGCTGACTAAACTAAAGATTGGGTTGGCCGAACATAAAAAATTTACATAATAAACTTTTACATTTTAACATATAAGGGCCATGGTAAAAAACTCTATCCTATGGTCATATCCTAGGGTCATTTTACCTGATTGTTGGCATACACATTGATCTTTCACTTGTAACCATACTGAATATTCTATTCTTGTGATGTTGAGCCAATCTTCATGAAGTGCTGTAAAGGATTGAAGTGTGTTGAAGATCCAACCAACATTTTGTCTACGAAATTTGACAACTACATGTATGCTTAGAATACAAGAACTTACAATCTCCCCCTTTGTCAATTTCGTGCTAAAACATACATACATATCATATCATAAACAATTACATTAAATAAATGGACTCAACCATCAACGTAAAGGTTCAGATTAAATTCTTTTTTGAAGATCAACTATGCACACCACTTGCTGCTCTAGTGCTCCCCCTGAGACATACTCAAGAATAAAAAAATAATAATAATAAAAATCTTATTTTCCAATATGCATAAGATTTAAGATTTTCATTTTTTTCCACAATATATATCAATCAATAAATCACTCTCCCCCTTTTTGTCACAAGTTGACAAAGGAAGGTTTAAACAAAGGAAGTAGTGACATATATGTACGTTAATTTAGGCACATTAAAGAGAATTAACTTACTAAGAAATCGAACATTATAGGTATCAAGTATCAAGTATCAAGAAGTGCCACACCAAACCAAATATAAGTTATTACAGACCAAATTGTTCACAAAGTCATTCAGATTCAGAGGATGATGGGGTAGGCATCTCGGGATCAATTATTTTTAAACTCTTGCTAAAGCGATGGAGGTACTTTTTCATGTACTTCATATTCATTTTCTGATTTTGAGCAAGATATTCCTGAGACACATGCGTAGGATCCATTCGATACTCTAAAGACGATAACATTTCATTGAAATTAGAAGGTTGAAAGTCGGATCTTCTGTATCTTATGCTGATTCTTCTTCTAATTCATCAAAAATATCATCCATGTTTACTTTGCCTTCTTGCCTTTCCTCTTGATCTCCACGTTGCTCAGGTAGAGGCAATAGGTTCATCATAGGAAGATTGGAAGAATTAAAGGAAATTCGGATTCCGGTGCCTCAATCGACGATATTTGGATACAGAATTGTAATGCAAGAGATATCATAAGATGAGCCAAAAAGAAGGGAACCATGTTTAAGATGCATGCGATACCGAATAATGGAATAGAAAATCAGAGACGGAAGAGAGATTTTGACACCAATAACAACAACGTGAAGAGTGTTAACCATACATGGAGTAAGATCGGTCTTACTCCATTTGAAGTAAAAATTCTATGGAGAATACGGTATTTTGGAAATAATCTACTAATAGGTAGGGCATTAACTTATCTTCATTCGACATTAAAACCACATAAAACATGAGAAATGGTCTCTTTTTCTGAGTTAGAAATTTTATCAGAAAGAGTTACTATAGGAATCCCCTCTTCTGCCATATCAATTTTCATTAACAATGCAGGTTTCTTCTAAAAATTTCACTTTAAAGAATAATTCACTTTCAACAGAAATTTCAGAAATTGATACATACATTCCTTACACAATGGACCAGTAAGTTGTCCCGCTCCATTGTAGAATTTTCTCCCATCTTACCTTAGATAGGAGATAAAAAAGACCATATTCATCAATATGACTTAGATTTATAGACCGCTCTATGATGATTCCACTTGTTCTAAAATCCCGAAGGTTTACGGGGTCATCCTCCTGTGGTCGGTGTTGTGAGTAGATATATGTCAAACCTCGACAAACAATATTGTGAGGTAGTGAAATGGCTACTTCATTATCTATGAGGTACAATGGACTATATCTTGACATTTCTGAAATCAAAGGGAGAGCTGGATGGCTATTTTGATTCAGATTACGCAAGGATTGTGAATAATAGATGGTCGACTTCTAGTTACTCGTTTGAATTACTGGGTGGAGTAGTTAGTTGGATATCAAAGCTTTAGTCCGTGGTTGCTCTTTCAACAACAGAATCTAAGTATATGGCAGTAACAGAAGCATTTAAGGAAGGTGTTTGGTTATGTGGAATGATGAACAAATTTGGGCTTCAATAGGAGGTCGTGCCGGTTAATTGTGATAGTAAAAGCAAGATCAGTTTGGTGAAGAATTCGATTTACCATTTTAAAACTAAGCATATTGATACTTTTTACCATTTTATCTGATAGGTGTTTGAGGAAGGCAATGCCACTCTAGAGAAGATCCACACGAGTGTGAATCCGACAAATATGTTGATAAAGGTTTTTCCCATAGAAAAGTTTTAAATATGTTCAACTTCTTTGGGTCTGGCGAAAGGTTGATGAAGACGAAATGTGCATGAGAAGTAATGGTGATGGTGAAGCTATGATGGAAGTGATTATAGATGGAGCTTTGAGCCATGGTTCATGACAATTTAAGATATGATGGTGATTATTATCAGATGTCTTAAATTTGTCTATAACTGGGCCTGTCCATGGCATTGACAGACCACTTAATCCCATTGAGTAGTTGTCGATCCCATCGACAGCCCATTCGATCTGATCGAGAAAATCTCAATTTATTCCCTTTACTTGCTAGCCAATTTGTGAATCCAAATTGATATGATTGAAGGTGACTTCAATCTCATTAAGGGCATTCGATGACTATCGATCCCATCAACGGAAGCACGTGGTTTTGCAGAACTACATGAATTATTTCCTATTCTAGGAAGGACACTATATATGAGTGTAATTTCAGGATTTGGGTTTATTCCAAGTATTCCTAAGCTATTTTAAGGAGGGATAAATATCTTTGGGGGCTTAGGGAAGGTGAAAACGAGAGTTTTCAGATTATTGCAAGTGATTCCATCCCTTGTACTTTTGCTCTCATAGTGATCGCTGTCGCTTTGTGCTGTGGTTTTTTCTTGTAGGGGTTTTTCCACGTAAAATTGTGTGCGCTTTGTGATTGCTTGATTTTGTTTGCTTATTCTTGTGTGATTCAAATATGGCATTTTCTTACGCAGATTCCTAACAGAGACACCTCAACAGAATGTCTTTATTGAATGTAAGTACAGACACCTCAACAAAATGGGTTCGTTTTATGTAAGTACAGACACCTCTTTGAGGTAGGTCGAGCCTTGCGATTCCAGGTACATCTTTCCTTATCTTTTCATAAAGAGCTTGTTTTGACTACCACTTACCTAATCAACCACATACCCACTCCTAACTTGTATGGAAAAACTCCATATGAAATACTCTTCAAATGCCAACCAATTATGATTATCTTCATGTATTTGGATATTTGTGCTATGCTCACACAGTTAGCACCCATTGTCACTAGTTTTTCCTGATGTTTTCAAATGTATTTTATTGGATATCCTTTTAATCAATGTGGCTATAGAGTGTATGACCTTGAATGGAAATGTAATTTTACTTTTTGGGATATTATCTTTGTTGAAACCACATTTCTCTTTAAAGACACTCTTACTGCATCTCACACCTCTCCTCCCCTCATTACTATGCTCATTTCTGAACCACACCTTGGTATTTGAATTTCAAACTCTAAACCTAGATAATCATCCACCTAATGTTTCCCCCCGTCTCCATTGTACCCATCATATCATCAAATGACCCTCCCACCTCATAAATTATATTTGTACCACTCTTCCACAACCTCCATCTCCTAGTACACCACCTCCGTAACTCTCCGCAGTAGTCTTTATCCTCTTTTTAATAATCTTTTTTACGATCAATTTTCTGCTAACCATCTAACTCTTCTTTATACCATATCTTATAATGATGACCCAACATCTTTCTCTCGAGTGTAAAAGATCCCCATTGGCGTGAAGCAATGGTAGTTGAATTCCAGGTTTCAGAGTATAACAATATATGACCTTTCAATATTTACCTCTAGGGAAGAAAGCTATTGGCTACAAGTGGGTGTACAAAGTCAAACGCCGTAGTGACGATTCCTTTGAACGCTTTAAAGTACACTTGGTAGAAAAATGTTACAATCAAATGGAAGTTTTAAATTATCATGAGACATTCACACCTAGTGCTAAGCTTGTCATCGTTCATTGCCTCTTGGTTGTGCCTATCATTTGTCATTGGACCCTTCACCAGCTCGACGTCAACAACACATTTCTTCGTGGCGATTTGCATGAAGAAGTTTATATGTCAATTCCTCCTAGTTTCTTGAAACAGGGGGAGAAAAGTGTTTGTCGTCTCCACAAGTTACTTTATAGCCTCAAAGAAGCTTCACAAAACTGGTTACAAAATTCTCTTACAGTTATAGAAGTTGAATGTTACAATTAAACTGAAGATTTATATTATCATGAGATGTTCACACCTGTCGCCAAGTTTGTCATCATTCGTTGCCTCTTAGCTGTGGTTGTCATTCATCACTGGACCCTTCACCAACTTGATGTTAATAATGAATTTCTTCATGGCGATCTGCAAGAAGAAGTTTATATGTTAATTCCTCTTGATTTCTTGAAACATGGGGAGCAACACATTTTTCATCTACATAAGTTACTCTATGGCCTCAAGCAAGCTTCACAGAACTGGTTTGAGAAATTCTCCTGCACTCATAAAAGCTTCATATCACCAGTCACTCGCAGTTATTCCTTATTCACATGATCAACTGAAACTATCATCACTGTCATTCTTGTTTATGTTGATGATATCATTTGACAAGGAAAAATCTCTCTTCCATTTGTCTTAAAAGTCTTTCTCCATACTAAGTTCTACATTAAAGATCTTGGTTATTTAAAATGCTTTCTAGGCATTAAGGTACCTTGGTCACCTAAGGAATTTTTTTAAAGTCAACGTAAGTATGCTCTGGACATTCTCAAAGACAATGGTCATCTTAAAGATTGACTTGCCTCATTTTCTATATAACAAAATCTTCATTTGAAAGATGACCATGGTGACCTCCTTCTAAACCCTACTACATATCGATTACTTGTTGGGCATCTCATTTACTTAGCCATCACCAGATCGAACATTTTTTTATTCGTTCAATATACTTAGTTAATTCATGCACATGCCACGCCAACCCCATCATGGTGAAGCTATTTGGGTTTTACAATATCTTAAGTCTTCTCCTGACAAAGGAATTTTTTTAATCCTTTGATAGCTCTCTTCAACATTCTGCTTACTCAATTTTGATTGGGCAGTTGTGCACAAATACGACGACCTACTACTCGATGTTTCACTATGGTATATCACATTCTCCTTTCTTGAAAAATGAAAAAGTAGACTACCATTTCATAGTCGTCTGCTAAGGCTAAATATCGAGTCATGGCCAATGACACATATGAACTTGTTTCGTTTAAAGCCCTTCTTCACGATCTCGGGGTTCCACATTCCTAACCCAAGAGCTTTCATTGTGACAATTGAGCCACTCTTCAAATTGACAATAATCCCATTTTCTATAACAACATGAAGCATATAGAGATTGATTGTCACATCATTTGAAAAAAAAATATCTTCATGTATCCTCTATGCATGCTTCGTGCCTTCCCAACTTCAACTTGTGGATGTCTTCGCCAACGTACTCAGGCAGGATGATTTCCATCTAATAATTGACAATTTGGGTGTTACAGATCTATGTGTAGCTCATTAATCTACCACCTTCTATTGTTAATGTCTCAAATCTGTCAGTAATAGGGGTCTATTGATGCCATTGACAAACCACTCGATGCCATCGAGCAGATGCTTGATGTCATCGATAGATGCCCGATCCCATCGAGAAAGCTTAGAAAATCCATATTGGTTGCTAGAACATTTTAGTGTTTTTACTCGATGACATCAAAGGAGTTCAATGTCATCGACAGTTCCTCGGGGTGTGTCGATGCCATCAAAGGTCAAAGATGTGTGCAGAATTGTGTGAGTGCGTAAGTTGTTTCCTATTCCTATTGTAACAATATATATAACAAGTGTAATCATATTTTGGGAGATAAAGATGTTTATTAGGGCTTTCTAATTCATTCCTAAGGGTGTAAGGGCATAGCTAGGGTTTGAGTAAGGAGATTCGAGGCTTATTCGAATTGGTAAGACTCCATCTCTTATAATTTTTGCTTTCATAGTTCATTACTTGTCGCTTTGTGCTATAGTTTTTTCCCATGAAGTTTTTTCCATGTAAAATTTAGATTGTTCTTGTTTGGACTTGGTTGTGTAATTGCATGTACTTTGATTGATTCATCTGAGTGTTTTCGTGGTTTCCAACAAGTGGTATTAGAGATAACGTTGGAAAAAAGATTGAATATGAAAGCAAGGTATCAATGGAATCTAACCTGATGTTCGATGTAGAAAAAAACTTTGGTATTTTTTTTGAATTATGAAAAGTTAAGATGAACGGTATCCTTGTTCAACAAGGATTAGGCAAACCTCGCCTTGAAAAGTGATTGGAATACATGACAAAAGAAGAATTCAACAAGATGGATAAGAAAGCTAGAACCTGTATCCAATTGTACTTAATCGATGAGGTCTTCTATAATGTTATGAGAGAGAAAACTGTAGAAAGTACATGGGAAGAATTAGAGAATATCTATGCGAAGAAATCTCTTTAAAACCATTTGTACTTGAAGCTACAATTGTTCAATATAAAGTTGATAGAGAGGGCTGACTTTGAGGCCCACATTCGTAACTTTAATAGGTTTATTTACAAATTATTGGATGTGGAAGAGATGATGAAAGATGAGGATCATGCATGTATACTGTTGATTTCTCTCCCAACTTCGTATGAATCATTCAAGAACTCTTTGTGCATTGGTAGAACGACCATTGGTGTTGAGACCATTATCTCAGCCCTTCAGTTCAAGGCAATGATAAAGAAAAACAGTGACGTATGTGCTTCTACAGATGTCCAAATCCAAGGGCAAGGGCAAAGGCAAGTTGAAGTGCTGAAATTATAGCATATCAGGACACATGTAAAAGGATTGTCAGAATCCTAAGTCACGAAAGGAGAATTTAGATGGTTCTTCTAGGGAAGCTAACACTATAGAATGTAGTGAAGAAATGAATGGTAACAACGTACTGACCGCATCAAAATCTGATTACTTTGACGAAGAATATATTTTGAATACGGGGGCTTCGTACCACATGACCCCTTGTCAGAGTTGTTTCACCAGTTACAAAGAGTGCGGTGGTGGCCAGGTGTTTATGGGCAATGATAATGCTTGTAAAGTGGTAGGCATTGGATCATTGTGCATCAAGATGTTTGATGGCATGGAACATATCTCGACCAAAGTGAGACACGTTCCTGATTTGAGGAAGCTTATGATATTTATGGGAGCATTAGAGGCTCCTGGGTGCAAATTCAATAATTTCGATCGTGTCCTTAAAGTTTCAACGGGGGCTCTCATAGTCATGAAGGCACAGAGGAATAGAAACCTTTAAAGGTTGATTGAGAGTACTTCATTAGGTGGAGCAACAGTTTCTATAGTGGATTCCACTTCTACACGTATGTGGCATGCATGCTTAGACCACCTCAGCAAGCGGGGCATGAAGGAACTTTCTGACCATTATTTAATTATAGCTTTTAAAATTATTGATTTTAGTATATGCAAGCATTATATATGATTGAACCTAAGGGTTGATAACCTCAAGTATAGGTGTAACCCCCGAATTTTCGCTATTTTGAATTAACAAAAATCCTTAATTTTTTTTATAAAATTTTTATAACTAGCCACATCATCACTTACTGACCCTTGACACTCGAGATGGGCTTATATGCGGCTGGTACTGATAAAGAACCGTATTAATAAGATCGATCCACCGTATAAAACCAATGAATCCAACCGATCACTTAAATATCAAATTTAGCCCCATGATTTGTTCACATAGGGCCCAAATCTAACCGACTTGCCACTGACTAATCAAGACAATCGTAACTAAATTAAAGATCTACTCGAAGCCGAGTCAACTATGGCCTGGAGCTCAATTAATAAACCAAATCAACCCGGTTACTCTTTTAACCTAAAACTGACGGTTTAGAGTGATCATGACCGAATCACCATTTTCGCTAATTTCGAATAGGCCATGCTGTGAACTTAGTTAAGTCATACCTCAACCACTGCGTCCAAGAAATCTCCCTACCCAATTTATTTCAGAAGTACCCTGATTACCCAAACAAGCTCTAGACCGCTCGTTAGTAGGCCGCTAGTTCCAAATTTATAGAGTAATGTCCATCTCACTGGGCTTGTGATCCATCGTGGGAAATGGACTCAAACGATGTCTGGAAACTGACAATTTGTGCGATCTAGTCGACACTTATAAAATGTAACTCTCCCAAGTATTGGCCAAAAATCTGAATTTTAAAATAAATGGCCCCACCACTTAGGACAATAAATTAGGACATTTCAACCATCGGATTTCACCCAAATTTTCACCATAGGTTGAAGATATTTCCCTGTACTCGTCCACCAAATCTGACCCCCGATTGAGAAATGGTGACCGTTAATCGCAAATTGGACCATTGCGATAAAACCCTCATCCATTTGCCTTCAAACTTTGCACAACCCTTCATCGGGCCATGAGGCACCTATCCTATAAATTAGATGGTTCAGGGGGCCATCAGGGCAGGCCTAACAATTAGAAATGGGTCCCATAGGGCCATTTGAAGGAATTTATAAAACTCAAGGCCAACTGAAATAAAAATCAGGGTATATAACCCATTTCAGCCCTCTCTCCCTCATTTCTACAACCATTTCTAGTAGCTGAGAGAGAGAGAGAGAGAGGATGGTGCATGTGTAAGGGAGCCAGGGAATTAAAATTTCCGCAACCCTACCACCGCTGCACACCGAAAACCTCGGCCCTACTGTCGTAGAGATGAGGTGTGGCTAATCCAAGGTAACAATCTCGACTTCTCCTCCATTTCTCTTAAGCTAGAGTCGCATGCATGCGTCTTAACATACAATTCCTTGGCGCAGGGTTCTTGCACGTCAAGTTTGCGGACCTGTCGATACTAGAGTGACTCCAAGGACCGCTAGTCAACTATAGGTGCAGACCATTACCTTTAGGTGACTAATTATCATGCCTAGCGTAGATCTTAGTGAGTTTGTGTGGTGTATTATTCTTGCATGTTGTTGAATTTTTGGAACTTCTTGATTTGGAACGTGGACATAGGATTGCCCTAAAATTGGGAGAGGGATTTAGGTCCCGAGCACTCCCGGATGTGTGGATTGTCGGTTTGTTTGTCTATTTAGGGAATTAAGCATCCAATTCCCCAAATATTATTAATTTGGTATCTTGAACCTTGTTGTATGCAAATTGTTAGGCATAGAATGGGTGAATTATCGTCTAATTATTGAATTGTTGAATTTATTGTATTGATTCTTGCTACATTACTGAATTGTGTGATTTATGTTAGCACATGCAAATTTAAATTGTTGAAAAAGGTGTCAAGCCCGTATCCTAGACCGTACCATTCCTTAGGCTTCTACAGTCCTCTCGGTTGAATTCTGGTGACCAGTGATCTGTAATCAGCATTTACGCACAATATTAAGTTGCATCCTGTTAATCTGAGTTAGCTCGACCCGAGACTTGTACTAGCTCGACCCGAGACTTGTACCCTACGACCGCGCCATCGCCACGGTTCCGATGTAGCGTCTTGTAACATCCCGAAAATTGGGGGTCAAGCATAAACTCAACTCCCGAGTTCCAGAACATCACTTATACAATAAAATGAATGATGATTGAATGTTGACTGTATTCGTGCATTGAACATGAGTGAGATTAAGCCAAAACAGCATATCATACTCCAGAGACAGTTAAATTGCAAGTGGAAGACTGTGATAGATAAATAACATATATAAACTATGGTGAGTCTCCAGAGTGTGATGATGTTACCAGGTTAATTAATTACAAGTACAATTCTAAGATATACCTAATATGAGGAAGTGTAATGTCTTCTATCCCAAGTACCATAGCCCTGTCATTACAATACCAAGTCTTCATAGACCTGCCCGAGAGATACAGATAGGAGAACTCCTCCACATCATAGTAGCAGTTCGGCTCTGCTTCATAAGCATCGCCATCACTTGAAACTCAACAAATCTGGTTGGTGTGTACAACACCATCGCGTAACGTGGGAATGAGTAGCTAACTCAGTGGAACAATAAAGCATAGGTTAACATGTTATCAATTCAGTCAAGTAGTAACGATAAAGTAGTACAATCAAATACTCCTAACTACTCTTATTAATGCAAGTATGGATACAGTCATGATGTATGCCCTCACCACACCCTCCCTCGTGCGACACCATCTCCCGTTCATGGCATGCTTTCATCTCTCAGTGCTCCACATCTTCCAGGCACACGCAATGCATGATGAGCATGATTACTGAGTTTTTATTAGTCCATTTCAAACAGTAGGATTGGGAAACTAGGGTACCTCCCTTGTATCATTCCCAAACATGATCCATTCTAGGGTCGTCAGTCCTAGTTAATTTCAAACGATGGTGTGTTTTCTAAGTCACTGCAAAGGCTGCCAGGGCTATTACGTACAAAGGTTACACCACTCCCTCATCACCTCTTAAACGATTCATCACTATACAGAAACAGGCCTAGTTCATACTCTATATACCACGGCAAAACTCTAAGGCTCACCGTGATTTCAGAGTATGCTCGAGGTCACTACAAAGGGCTGCCAGGGCTGTTGCTTGTATTCATTACACCACTCCCCCATCACCTTATCAATGTAGGTTGACAGCACGAATATAGTATCCCATACCACCATAATCGGCTCACGAGTCTGGTTGTTCACTGGTCACTATGGGAGGCACGTGGCCCCAGCGTAGGCCGACAGCTTGACCACGGTGTCCCATACCACCATGCCCGGCTCATGAGTCTTAGCGGATCGAGGTACCATGGTTAAAAGGGATTTCAATGGTAAGTTTGGTACCCTAGGTTCAAGTCGTAGCGTCCAAACATGGTGAACATACATTAGATAGATCGGGTTACTTGACGAGCTCGGCTAGCTCGAGTGCACAACAAGTTGAACGACATGAAGTGCATAAGCACTTCGCGTGGCTAACCACTATTGCCAACCGAAGTACGACTCGAGTTCGTCGAACACATCTCACGTGGCAAATGATTCACAGCTATGAATTCATTTCTGGTACCGATTGTCTGGACTATAATCATAGCCCCAAACATAATCAATTGCAGATAGATAAAGCAGTAGTGGATTAAGATTCAAATCATACAATCAAAGTCTGGTATTATCCGTTTAGGGCTGCCAGGGCTGTTGCACTGAATCGTTACACCACTCCCCCATCACCCATGACGGATCGTACAACATAAACATGAATTCAAACATACACATTACATAAATAAAATCATACAATCAGTTGAGCATGTTAACAAGCATATCATAAAGCATATTATAAAGCATGTTATAAAGCATGTTATGAAGCACTATATAAATAGGAATACAATCACATATATTTCATAAGTGGTTAAAGTGAACAACCACATAGAGGAAATCATACATGTCTCTAAGGTAGTTGAGAATCCCATCTCAACACCTACCTAAGGCATCAACATCCAAACACTTACTCACACGAGCATTTTCACAAACACTTAACATACACTATTTCCACATACTTAGTATATGTTAACAAACATGTATTAGGGCGAGTCCTTTCACCAAGCATATATTTTATGCATATATAGTATATTTATACAACAAATAATCATGGCAAACACATCTCTAAAATATATACGTATACGGTACTTTCTACAATACAGTATTTCTACATACATAGTGTATATTAGCAAAACATGCATTAGGGCGAATCCTTTCGCCAAATAAGTATTTTATCCATATATTGTGCATTTATACAACAAATAATCATGTCAAACACATTTCCAAAAAATATACGTATACGGTATTTTCTACGAATACCTAGAATATGTAAAATTCCATATTTTACAACTTTAATCGAAACAAAAAACGGAAAGCACTTTGTACATGTGCAATTGCATGTAGATCATGAATCTATCATTATCTGACATTAAAAGCGTTGAAAACCATAACCTATACACCTAAAGTCCGCACCTTGTGTCGTAGAATCGTAACGGAGTCGATAGGTTTGCTAAGCTTCCGTATTTAACAGTTTGGCAACCTATAGAATGAAATAGGTTAACTATTTCATAACCTACAACTGTCTAAACCCCAAAATAGATTAGGGTTAGGGTTTTTTTACCTAGAAACGGAGCTGAAATCGCTGGGAAAGCGATTAGAAATGCGTGGTGTAGCTTGTGCAGCAGCAGGGTAAAGTGGCAGGGAGATTCCCCCACTTCTCTCACACTTTCTCTCTCTTCTCTCTCTTCTCTCTCTTCTCTCTCTAGGGTTTCTCTCAAATTCGTAAGGCTATGAGAGAGAGGATTCTAAGGTCTTTATATAGTCTAAAAAGTCTCTAAAATAGACTCCAGGTCAAGGTATACTTGGGTTATAGCTAAAGGGGGCTGGTTTAAGCTCAACGGAGGACTTCTGGCAGGCCTCCTTAAGCCAAAGGTTGGACTTAAGCTCACTAACACTGGATCTACGTTTAGTTAAGTTTTCATTTCAGTCGGATTTCCACATCATGCGTGGCGGACCAGTTTCAGTTCGACAGTCAGTGGGTCTCGATCGGAGATTCCGAGTACATGTAAATGTATATGAAAATTTTCCCGATCCAAGGGTGTAATTTGGTCAGATTCTGACGGTCTGGTTGCTTAATACTGATCCGCAAGCGACGAGTCTCAGATTACTATTCAAGATATTTATTTTGTAAAGAAAACAAGTGTTTTCACACTCCCTCGCTCCGGACTCAAGCGAACAGCCGTGGGACACTGGCTGAATTTGATTTCCGAGATGGTTGTCAAGCCCAGCGAGGCGGTCCTAAGTCCTTAACCTTGTATTATTTGGACTCCCGATGTGTGGTCCAGATCTGATACGGAGTTTCGGGATGCTCCCGAGAGCAGCTGGGTAATGAGATTAATCCTAGATTTTTGGGTAACCTAGCGTCAATGATTCTACAGGTTTTGGGTCTTGCAGATCGTATTTAAAGTGGATCAAACGGATTTTGTAGCTAATCTAGTTTAGCACTTAGTTACTTTGTCTCATTTCTAAAGGATTTAGTCCTATAAGATTTCTGTTTGAGGTGGTACTTAGTCCCTTTGTAGTTTGTATATAAGGTGATCCAAGTTATAACACTTAACTAGTTTAAGATAGTGTCTAGGGTGAAAGTACTTAGGAAAATTTAAAGAACGAGGTGGTGAAGGGTGAGATTTGTGAAGGAAGTGGGTTCAACAGCAGTTTTAGACTGTGGGATTGAGTTCTGACAAGTTAATAAGGCGTTAGGAGCAACCCATTACCTAAGGACGTCTAATCCCAGGTTGGGAAAAATCCGGGCTGTTACACGTCTCTCATGCCGAGGCGATACCCAGGCCAGGAGATGTGGGCCCATGTTCAGTTCGAGGAAAACGCCGCGCATTGTGAATTCTGAGAGAATCTCTACGACATGTCCTATCAATCACATCTCATATCAAGTACACATCACCCCATCCTCAAGTACAACCACCCTCCCCCAAAGTCAACTCTCTCTTACAACCAAGTACACCCAACCATCATTCACCATCCTTCTCTCCCATCACCTTTCTCTCTCTCATTCTCCAAGCAAGAAACCGTCCATGGCTTCCATGGGAAAGAAGCTTTGTATGGCCCACTCCCTACCACTCAATCCCACCCTCCAAAATTAATCTTAACCGTTGAAATGCATTCCGTGAAGCTCTAGATTGCATCGGTGGAAAGAGGAGTCCAAGATCTAAAGGTGGGTGATTTTATGATTTGATTTTTTTTTTTTGTGATTTGAGGGCCCACATGGTGGGACCCATCTTAATGTATGCTTTGTATTAAAGAGGGACCCATAGTGGCGGGGTCCCTCCATCACCGCTCGTCTTCTCTCTCTCTCTCTCTTGATGTGTGTGACCCACCCTGATACACCCCACCATGAGTGTGCATTATATCCTTGACATCCAAGTGTTAGGCCCACCTTGCTGACGTCTAGAGGACGACCCACCCTGGCCGTCCGTTTTAGACAGACACTAATAAAGGGAAATACAAATTTCAACTTGATTCATATCAAGTGGGCCACGTGTCATGCAGACCCCACCTGACGTATGCGTTTTGTCCATGTCGTCCACTTTCCAGCACGGGATGGTGGAGCCCTGTAATGTATTTGACTATCCACACCATCCACCATCCAGTCATGGACAGTGGAACCGCTGATGTAAGTGATTCATCAATGCCGTCCAAGTCCACTGGGTTTGGACCCCACCTTAATGTATGTATTTGATCCACACCATCCATTCAATTTCCCCACTCATTTTAGGCGTTCAGTCGAAAAATGAAGTTAATCCGAAACTCTTGTAGGCCGCACTATTTAAAATATTATTTTAATAGTGAAAGTTATTAGGGTCTGCTACGATGTTTTCTATGCATCAAAACAATATCTAACATTGGGCTTCTTAGACCCATCACAAGCCCAGGAATCTAGCAGACGGACTGGATCCTCTTGATGTGGGCCTTACCTATGAAAAACTTCAAATAAACAAAAAAAATATAAACAACAGACGTTGTTGCTATCAGCGTCCAGAGGATGCTGCAGCAAGCAGCGTCCACTGCTTAGGTTGGCACTAGGTCAATGGGCCCCACCTCAGGCCCCACCATGATGTGAGTTGAACATAAACACCGTGCATATGATGGGTCCCCTTTAGGCATGGGAATACCTAAAAATCTGTCATTCACGTCTCTCAGGTGGTCCGCACCACCCAATAGCACGGGATTGATCGTCTACCATTAAAACCCTTTTTTTTGGGTCACAGAAGTTTTGGATCGATACGAAATTTGTTTTTTCCCCTTTATTCAGGTCTTTGTGACCTTTTCAACAGTTTGGATGGAAAATTAACGTTATGGTGGGCCCTACGTGGGACCCACCTACTTAGACATTGGATGACATGGTGTACACGAGCCATCTAACTACTGTACATAACGTCAATGACCCGTGGGCTCCTAGATGTATGTGTCTTCCACGTTGTCCGTCCATCTAGACCGTCCAATGGTTTAAACGTGCTGGTGGGCCCCTGCACGATGGGCAGTGTTGTGTGGGCCCCCATGATGTATGTGTCGTTGATCCACACCGTCCAGAACTCTGGACGGTGGGCCAAATCATGAGGTATTTGTTATATTCTAACCATCCATTCGTTTGACGTGGACCCCACCATGGCAGCGTGTGGGGCCCACCTTAATTGTTGTGTTACATCCACACCTTCCAATCCATGGGCGGTGGATGTAGATTAGCTGGTGTATTGTGCAACTAAATAGCTGCTGAATGGATGTCAGTAACCTCAGTGAGTCTGATTATGGTGTATGTGTTTATTAACCATTTATCTGCTTGGGACCCACATGCTACAAGTGTTTACCCACACGTGTGGGTCCCACCTTGATGTGTTGCATATATTCACATCATCCATGTGCATGGGACGGTGGGCCCTGATGTATGTGGCTTGCCAGGGTGTATGTATTACATCCACGCCATCCAGTTGATGGACATGCGGTCCACCATGATGTAAGTGTTTTAGGGCCCATTTGGCCAACTGCATTAGGTGGGATTAAGGTCGATGGAATTTTAAAAGTAACAATAAATGCATGTGTAAGGTATTGCCCCTGGATTGGGTGTATCCTATGTTTTCCAATACCATGTTTGGAATGTATGCAATTAAAAGTAAATCCTAGGATTTCCTTTCAAATTACACTTAGAAATTCATCATTATGGGATTTGGAAATCCCATCTCACACTTTCTAACACAGGGTTCATTTATCCATTTCGTTCAGTCCATGAACGTGGATTCCATTAGATGTATTTGTTTTATCTGCACACTGTCCATCCACGATGGGGCAGACCTTGATAATATGTTGTATATCCACGCCGTCCAGACCTTGGATGGTGGGGATTAGAATGACTGGCGTACCTCACTCCAGTTATGTAGTTGGTATCACATCAGCAAGTTTTGAGGGCCATCGTGATGTATTTATTCATGGCCCATTAGTGCGGCCCATTTGTAAGACCCGTATCCTAGACCGTAATGTTCTGTAGGCTTTCATGGTCTTCCCGGTCGAATTTCGGCAACCCTTGACCTGTATCTGATGTTTGCACGAGATCCTAAGTTGAGTCTTACATATCGGAGTCGACTCGACTCGAAACTTGTACCCTAGTGACAGCGCCGTCGCCGCGGTACCAACGTTGTGACTCACGCACTGAATCCGCTACCTAGGCCAGGAGATGTGGGCTAGCGTTCAGATCGAGAAAAACGTAGCGCGTATGAATTCTGAGAGAATCTCTACGACCTGTCCCATCAATCAATCAATCAATCCCATCAAGGGTCAAGTACATGTCAAGTACACATCACCTCACACCCCGTCCCGAAGTAACCCCATAAGTTAACAATTTCTTATACAACCCATACCCCTCTTACACAATCTACCCCAAAAGTCAACAAATCTCTCGTCTCACCCATCACTCCATCATCCATCTTGCTCTCTACTTACAACACTCTCTCTCTCTCATTTCTCAAACTCATATTCTAAGCAACCAAAGAGCCACATGTCCAAGCTCTCCCAAATCTCCATGAGAGAGTTTTGTGTATGGCCCACTTCCTACCCCTCATCTCCCATCTCGTCCATTCATTCTCCATCAACCTCCATTAAAATAGAAGGCAAGGAGCATAGGAGTCCAAGGAGCTAAGGAGAAGGCCGATAGGTGGGTGATCTACCGTTGATTTCGATTTTTAAGGACCCACTTGTTGTGGGACTCACTTGATGTATACATTGCATTTGGGAGGGCCCAATAGTGGCGAGGTCCCTCCCCTTCTCATTTTTCTCTCCTTCTCTCTCTCACTTATGGATGATGATGACGTGTGTGTGTGGCCCACCATGAAGTATGTATTTTATCTATGCCGTCCATCGAGTGGCTAGACAGTCCATTTTAAAAGGGCCTAAATGAAGGAAAACACAAGTATCAGTTTGATCCGGACTTGATGTGGGCCACACGTGTGGACCCCACCATGAGGTATGTCCCTATCATGCAGTAGCAGGGAGTGGGGACCACTCCACACGTACTGCACGTGTGGAGATGGCCCACAAAGGTGCAGCAACTTCAGCCATCTATCCAACATCCAGAGATGTCTGGACGCTGGCACCTCACTCTCTCTCACACACACATGTGTGTGTGTGTGTGTATATATATATATATATGATATATTATATTATACAATGTAATATATTATATTAAAATAATAGATGGTTATGGTGGGCCACTCCTACATGGGACCCACCTTTAATTTACACTATCTGCACCATCCAGATGTATCTGGATGGTGGATCTAGTGTGTGTGTGTGTGTGTATATATATATATATATATTATATTTTAGTATATAACATATAATATACTAATATTATATTATTAATATATGTGATATGGTGAGCCACCCTCCCACGTGGGACTCACCCAATGAATGGTTTGGATGGTATATATATACAGCAGGTGGGCCACGTGTGTGAGACCCACCTGATGACCCACCTGACGAATGGATTAGATGGTTGGACCTGGTCGTGATCTAGACTGTGCGTCCATATTTTTATGGGCCATGCGTGTGGACTCCACCATGATGTTTACGTTATATCCCACTATCCATCATCTGGATGGTGGGCTAGTAATTCAAGCAGCTACTAGCTGCTGTACATAAGCAAGTTCCGCGGGATTCCACCTCGAGGTATGAGTTGAAATCCACACCGTCCGTCTATTATGTTTGAAAGGGGACGTGGGGCCCACTTTGGTGACGTGCTAGGTGCAGCACAACCCCACCCTGATGCATGTGTTGTATCCCTACCATTCACCTATTGAACGTGTGGGGGGCCAACACACCACTGTCCATTCATTCGGCGGACTCGTCGAAGACTTGAGAGTAAAAATGAAGCAGATTCACATCTCTGGTGGGTCACGTACGTGGACCCCACCCCCTGATGTAAGTGATCCATCCAAACCGTCCATTCGTCTGGCGAGCTTGTCATAAGGCTTGAGACTAAAAATAAGACAGATCCAGTTATCAAGTGGACCACACTGTAGAAACAGTGGAGTAGAACGCCTACCATTGAGACCCTTTTTGGGTCACAGAGGTTTTGGACCAATATGAAATTTGTTTTTCCTCTCAATTCAAGTCTTTGTGACCTTATGAACTGATTTGGTGGAAAATGAACGCTATGGTGGGCCCCTCTAAATTTCAATAGTGGAAATCATTATCACTACTGTCATTTGTGGAATGGTCCTGATGATCCTTGATCAGATTCATTATTTAGATAATGTTCTAAAATGATCTCTATAGACGAATGAATGGTGCGGCCTAAATAGTGTGGCCCACTTGTTGTATTTGAGAGGCCTAATATGACGTATTCAGGGCCCATGGGTTGAGGCCAATAGTGTTGTGTATTCGGCCCATTTGTACTGGCCCATTTGATTCAGCCCATTGATTTGGCCCATTTGATTGATTCGGCCCATTTGATGTAATTGAGGCCCATGATAATGCATATTAAGCCCCTGTGCTAGGCTGTGGGCCCCTATGCAATTGACCCTATGAGCGCCATTCCTTGGGAACAATGTTGGTTAAAGGGCCAGATTGTTGGACAATGATGGTTGGACGTCCACATTGTGACCTTTCCTTAGGCCTTATTAGGCCTATTCTCATCATTCTCTAGTGGGTTAACCCAAATGCTTGGGGCCCATTGATTTTATTTGATCCATTATCAGCCGTCCATCTATGGACCCCGCCTTGCGTCGAGGTCAATTATCGATGTCAATTGCCGATAGTGGCTGCCATTGCCGATTATGAGTTTATGACAGCATAGCATCATGATACATGCCCATACGCATCATCTGTATATTTGTTATGAGATGTGATTGGTCATTTCATATGCCATAGTATTTGTGGTTTATGGGATTCCCTGATAGGCGGAGTTATCTCACATAAGCGAATGGTATGCGTAGGATTGATGCATGATTGGACTGCATGACTCATGTACTTTACATTGTGTGATTGTGATTATTGTATGGCCTAGCGACATCAGGGCCATAGCCTCCACAGACACATCATGGTGGTTGGATTGGATACCGAAAATATTATTTCTAGCATCGGGGCGCTATAGATGTCCCTGAGTGAAAATTCTTAAACCCGATGGTACTAGAGGATGACTCCAACGTCGAGACCGAGTGGATACATGAGCACGTGAGAACCGTATACCAGTAGGCCACGTCTCCCACTGTGTTGTGGTCTGTTGGAAAGGGTGTGACCTTACCTGCCTGAGTGAGGGAGTAATTTCTAGGTTAAGTTTGACTAGCTTGAGGAATAGGTCCGATATTGATGAGTCGGGCTCGATATTGGCAGGCAGATAGTGAGGTCTCTTCCACTCACCCAGTTGTGCATTCGGATAGGGGCGACAAGCTAGCGTAGAGTGTACTAAATCTCGGTGATTATCCAGAATGAGAACTGTACTGATATTTGATGAGCTATATTGATATGTGGATTTAGATGAGGATTGTCATGCTTGAGTTGCATCTCGCATCGCACAGTCTTGATATGATCAATAACATTCATATCTTGCACCGCATAGCCTTGGTATGACTGATTGCATTCATACACCCATCAGCATGATTCCGCATTACTTTGACATTGCAGTCTGAGCACGTTCATACTACGTACACACTTACACCACCCTCTAAGCTTTTTATAAGCTTATGCACGACCGTTGCATGCAGGTGACACTAGGCAGTAGCAGTTCAGGAGCAGGAGTGTGCTGCAGAGCTTCTAAGTTTTGGCTTTATTATCTTGTATTTCCCTTCATACGAATTGTACCTTAATTTTTTTTTATTATAGTGGATTTTGTAGTGGTGTTCTTGTGGCTATTATTTGTGGGTTATTCTAATTACGAATCAAATTGATGTTGAAAGTCCTTCTTGTAGGATCCCAGGATTGGAACCTAGTGTATTGGTGCTAGGAGCTGAGAATGGGGTACTACGGAGGCTGTTGGCGCCAGATTCGGCGATCAAAAATTTTGTGAGCCCGATTTTCAGTTTGGGGCGTGATAGAAGTTAGTATTAAAGTATATCTTGGGAATTACCAAGAACAACATCACATGTTTGTTATGAGTTTAAGATAATTAGGTCTCGAGTGCGTAACATCTCGATTTAATCCCCTAACATGTGTGTATTCGAGAGATTCTTAAGGTTGATTGGCATATGTGCTCTTTCTTATAGGACATGCCGCCAAGGAGAGTGACTCGATTGAATCCTGCTCCACCACCTGAGGCTCTAGATTTACCATCGACGACTCACATTCCACCTCCAAAGATCCCTGCTCCCCAGCCTGAGGATGTCGTTCCTCCACCTGAGACGATGCGGATCCGGCCATACCTATGAGTGCCTCCCAGTTACAGTAGATGTTGCAGGCTATGACGGCTGCACTTTAGGGACAGGGCATGAGCCCAGTTGTTTCGCCAGCACAGGTAGAGTAGGAGCATGCAAGCGCCCTACTTCGAGAGTTCCATTAGCTCGATCCTCCATGTTTCCAGGGCGAGCCAGATTCAACTGCAGCCGAGAGATGGCGCTCCGATGTGGAGAAGATTTTGATACTATGGCATGTACGACCCAACAGTGAGTTCAGTTGGTCATATTTCTTCTCTAAGGTGAGGCTGAGCACTGATGGACCTCCATTACCCATGTTGCAGGGCCTGATTATGTCTGGACATAGGAGGATTTTAGTAACCAATTCGAGCAGCAGTACTTCCCCGACCACATTCGTCGTCAGCGAACGTTAGAGTTCCAGACTCTTTTACAGGGGGACACGTCTGTGGCACAGTATGCTGCCTGTTTTGTGGTGCTATCAAGGTTTGCCCCGTATTTGGTTGATGATGAGGGGCGAAAGGCCCACCATTTTAAGAATAGCTTGCGTTACAGTCTTCGAGGCCGTGTTATTGGGCATGAGCTCCCGACCTTTCAGGTGGTAGTATGGAGGGCTCAGATTTAAGAGAGCGAGTGGGTCGACACGCAGACCGATCATGATCAGATGAGAAACTGGAAGAGGTAGGCCCCCTCTAGTAGCTCCCAACAGCATCGACGACCGGATAGATACAGGAGCCACCCATCCACTAGAGCACCGGTAGTACCATCGGTATCTCCAGCGGCACCACCTCAGAGGTAACTTTCTGATACCTGTTATGGATGCGATGGGATAGGACACCATAGGTGGGAGTGTCCCTGACCTCAGCAGCAGCTGAGAGTACATCAACAACCTCTACAACAGTAGCTGAGAGCACTGCAGCAGCCTCCGCAACAGCAGTGACAACAGATCACACCACTGGGGCCCCCTCAGCAGCAGCATTAACACTAGCCTCCGAGACCTCAGCAGTAGTTTCGAGCGCCCCAGCGACATCAGCAGCTGCAGCATCCTCTGAGGGGACAGGTAGCTCCCCAGCTAGCTCAGTATAGTTTCTACGCTGCTCAGCAGGATCCGCAGTCATCTGGAGTCGTTGAGGGTATACTTCCAGTCTCTGCATACATCGCCCGAGTATTATTTGATTCCAGTGCTTCGTACTCATTCACGTCTGAGGATTTTTGCCATTCGACTGGATTACCGACAGAGTCTACCCATGAGGGGTTAACCGTATCGACGCCCTTAGGGAAGACTACAGTGTTAGGCCGCTTCTGTTCGTCTTGCCCCATGTTGGTGAGAGAGATTTTCTTGCCTTTCGACTTGTTTGTACTGCAAATGTCAGATTTCGACGTTATCTTGGGCATGGATTGGCTTGCCGAGTACCATGCCATCTTGGACTGCTCCACGAGGACAGTCACGTTCTGTATACTAGGCTTGCCATAGTTTCAGTTCGTTGCAGAGCCCCGAGGAGAGCCGTTGTCCTGCTTGATGTCTTGCGCCATTGAAGAGCCTATTGCCGCTTGTATTAACTAGTTGCCGATTTTTTGTGATTTCTCCGACGTGTTCCAGGAGATTCCGGGATTGCCGTCATGCTGTTATATTGAGTTCTAGATCGATCTTGTGCCTGGTACCGCGCCTATCTCGAAGGCCCCGATCATATGACACCGATGGAGTTACGAGAGCTGCACCATCAGTTGGACGAGTTGTGAGAGTTGAGATTCATCCATCCGAGTAGTTCCCCGTAAGGAGCATCGATACTCTTCGTCAAGAAGAAGGATGGCTCGTTGCGGCTCTGCGTGGATTACCGCGAGCTCAACCGGGTCACGATCAAGAATAAGTACCCTCTCCCAAGGATAGATGATTTGTTTGATCAGCTACAGGGTGCACAGTTCTTTTTAAAAATTGACCTGCATTCTGGTTATCATCAGATTCAGGTTTGAGAGGAGGACATTCCGAAGACTGCTTTCAGGACACGTTATGGTCATTTTGAGTTTCAGGTCATGTCCTTAGGACTGACCAATGCACCCGCAGTCTTCATGCAGTTGATGAACGAGGTCTTCTGTCCGTATCTCAATCAGTTTGTTGTAGTATTCATCGACGATATTCTGATATATTTGAGGACCTGTGAGGACCATATGCTGCATCTGGAGATCGTATTGTAGACCCTCCATGCCCACCAGATATATGCGAAGCTGGAGAAGTGCGAGTTTTGACAGGAGGAGGTGAAGTTCCTCGGTCACATGGTGATGAAAGAAGGTGTCGCACTGGACCCTTCGAAGGTTGAGGCAGTGAGTCAGTGGGGCCAGCCCACGACTGCATCCGAGATTCATAGTTTCCTTGGTTTGGCGGGCTATAATCGGTGTCTCATTGAGGGCTTCTCCCGTATCGCAGCTCCGTTGACCAGGTTAACTCAGAAGGGTGCAGATTTTGTATGGACTGACACATGTGAGCAAGCATTCATGGGGCTGAAGGACCGTCTGACGTCTGCCCCTGTCCTCACTCTTCCCTCTGGGAGTGATGGATTTGTTGTATTTACCGATGCTTCTCATATTGGCTTGGGTGCTGTCTTGATGCAACATAGGAAACCAGTGGCTTATGCATCTTGCCAGCTTAAGGTCCATGAGTTGAACTACCTCACGCACGATTTGGAGCTGGTAGCAGTCGTCTTTGCACTGAAGGTGTGGAGATACTACCTCTATGGGGTCAGGTTTGAGCTCTTTTCTAACCACAAGAGCTTGAAGTACTTATTCTCTCAGTCTGAGTTGAATATGAGGCAGAGGCATTGGATGGATCTCCTGAAGGACTATGATTTTGATCTCTAGTACCACCCAGGCAAGATGAATGTGGTGGCGAATGCGCTCAGCCGCCAGCCACGAGGCTTGGTGGTACACACGATAATTCAGGAGTGGTGGATGCTTGAGGATATAGTAGAGTATGACCTTGATTTTGGTTTGCGGTCTTTTATCGTTCAGCTATCGAGCCTATCGATTCAACCCTCTCTTATCGCAAGAGTGATCGAGGCTCAGCAGATAGACGAGTCATTACAGGATTAGCGAGCAGAGGCAACATCAGAGAGTTAGACAGATTGGCAGATTGAATCTGATGGTGGACTTCGCTTCAGAGGCCGATTATGTGTCCCAGATATTACTGAGTTACATAGAGATCTTATGATCGAGGCACATCGATCACGGTTTTCTATCTGCCTTGGCTTGATGAAGATGTACCGTGATATGAGGCGACAATATTTTTGGGCGGGGATGAAGCGTCAGATCGCCAGTTTTGTGGCCAAGTGTGACACAAGCCAGCGTGTTAAGGCCGATCATCAGAGACTCTCTAGTTCATTGCAGCCGTTGAGTGTCCTGATGTGGAAGTGGGAGCACGTGTCGACAGATTTCATCATGGGCTTCCAAGGACTCAGCGTGGTCACAACGCCATCTAGGTTGTCATTAATCGTATGACAAAATTGGCACATTTTCTTACAATTCGTACGACCTAGTCTTTGGACAGGCTTGCGAAGTTATTCATTGAGGAGATTATGAGACTGCATGACATTCTGGTCTCAATCGTTTCTGACTGAGACCCGAGGTTCACGTCTCAGTTTTAGAGGAGCTTTTAGAGAGCGTGGGGACTATTTTGCAGCTCAGCACTGCGTACCATCCGCAGACCGATGGCCAGACCGAGAGGGTCAACAAGATCCTTGAGGATATGCTTCGGGCTTGCGTGATTGACTTCGGGGGTAGCTGAGATGAGCATATGTAATTAGCTGAGTTCGCATACAACAAAAGTTATCAGGCTACCATTGGCATGACTTCTTTTGAGGCATTGTATGGTAGACCGTGCAGATCATCGAGTTGTTGGACCGAGGTCAGAGAGCGGCGTCCCCTAGGTCCTGAGCTTGTGCAACACCCTAGGTCCTGAGCTTGTGCAGCAGACGTCAGAGGCTATCGATATCATCAGGCAGAGGATGAGTACAGCTCAGAGCCGGTAGAAGAGTTTTGCTGATCGCTGGTGTCATCCCTTTGAGTTTGATGTTGGGGATAGAGTGTATCTCAAGATCTCGCCCATGAAGGGCGTGGTTTGATTCAGAGCAAAGGGCAAGCTTGCCCCAAGATTCATAGGACCTTTCGAGATCATTAGACGGGTTGGCGCCGTGGTCTATCAGGTTGCCTTGCTATCTCAGTTGTCTGGCATTCACAACATTTTTCATGTCTCTATGTTGAGGAAGTGTGGATCAGACGTAGTTCTTGTTATTGATTGGCAATCGTTAGAGGTTCATGAGGATGCTTCTTACATTGAGCAGCCAGTTCAGATCCTTGATCGAAAGGAGCAGGTCCTCCAGACCAAGGTCATTCCCTTGGTGAAGGTTCAGTGGGGTCACCATTCTATCGACGAGGCGTCTTGAGAGCGCGAGGCTGAGATTCTAGAGTCCTATCCCCATCTCTTTGATGATTGATGATATGTTGTATCTTGTATGCCGTCTCCGATTTTATATCATGTTGCTTTGCTTCATCTTTCTTTATGAGTTATGTCTAGTTGTGATAATAATGTAATTTTTGAGGGCAAAATTTTTATTTGGAGGGGAGAGTTATAAGACCTGTATCCTAGACCGTACCATTATGTAGGCTTCAATGGTCTTCCTGATCGAATTCTGGTAACTCTCGACCTGAATCCGATATTTGCATGCAATCCTAAGCTGAGTCCTGTATATCGGAGTCGACTCAATTCGAAACTTGTACCCTAGTGACCGCGCCGTCGCAGCGGTTCCAATGCCGCGACTCGCACACCGATCCGGTACCCAGGCCAGGAGATGTGGGCCTACGTTCAGTTCGAGGAAAATGCCATACGAACGAATTTGAAGAGAATCTCTATGACCTATCCCATCAATCAATCAATCAATCTCATCATGGGTTAAGTACATGTCAAGTACACATCACCTCACACCCCATCCCCAAGCAACCTCATAAGTCAACAATTCCTTACACAACCCATCTCCTCTTACACAATCTTCCCCAAAAGTCAAGAAATCTCTCACCTCACCCATCACTCACCTCACCCATCCCTCTCTCTACTTACAACCCTCTCTCTCTCTCTCTCTCTCTCTCATTTCTCAAACCGATATTTTAAGCAACCAAAGTGCCATACGTCCAAGCTCTTCCAAATCTCTATGAGAGAGTTTTGTGTATGGCCCACTTCCTACCCCATCATCTCCCATCTCAACCATTCATTCTCCATCAACCTCCATTAAAATAGAAGGCAAGGAGCATAGGAGTCCAAGAAGCTAAGGAGAAGGCCGATAGGTGAGTGATCCACCGTTGATTTCGAGTTTTAAGGACCCACTTATTGTGGGACCCACTTGATGTATGCATTATATTTGGGATGGCCCAATAGTGGCGGGGTCCCTCCCCTTCTCATTTTTCTCTCTTTCTCTCTCTCTCACTTATAGATGATGATGTGTGTGTGTGGCCCACCATGAAGTATGTATTTTATCTATGTTGTCCACTGAGTGGCCCACATGGCAGTCCGTTTTGGATGAGCCTAAATGAAGGAAAACACAAGTATCAGTTTGATCCGGACCATGGGGTACGTCCCTATTATGCAGTTGCAGGGAGTGGGGACCACTCCACACGTACTGCACGTGTGGAGATGGCCCACAAAGGTGCAGCAACTTCAGCCATCCATCCAACGTCCAGAGATGTCTGGACGCTGGCACCTCACTCTCTCTCTCTCTCACACACACATGTGTGTGTGTGTATATATATATGATATATTATATTATATTATGTAATATATTAGATTAAAATAATAGATGGTTATGGTGGGCCACTCCTACGTGGGACACACCTTTAATATACACTATCTGTACTGTCCAGATGTATCTGGACGGTGGATCTGGTGTGTGTATATATATAATATAATATTATATTTCAGTAAATAACATATAATATACTAATATTATATTTTTAATATATGTGATATGGTGGGCCACCCTCCCACTTGGGATCCACCTAATGAACGGTTTGGATGGTATACATATACAGCAGGTGGGCCACGTGTGTGAGACCCACCTAACGAACAGATTGGATGGTTGGACCTGGTCGTGATCCAGACTGTCCGTCCATATTTTTACGGGCCACGCATGTGGACTCCACCATGATGTCTACATTGTATCCCACCATCCATCATCTGGACGGTGGGCCATAATCCACGCAGCTACTAGCTGCTGTACATCAGCAAGTTCCGTGGGATTCTAACACAAGGTATGAGTTAAAATCCACACCGTCCGTCACTACGCCAAAATCGCAGATTTGCGACGGATCAAATCCGTCGTAAAACCAAATAAACGACGGATTTCGTCCGTCGCTCGGTCGTCGCTGTTTACTGGGTCGTTTTTTTTTTCCGACGGACAAAATCCGTCGTTTAATCTACGACGGATAAGGTCCGTCGCAGATTACCGACGGATAAGATCCGTCGCAAAAAATAAAAAATTCGTCGCTGAAATTCGGAAAAACCCACCTGAATTATTCGTCAGTTAAAATATTTGCGACGGATAAGATCCGTCGCTAATATGAGAAGCGACGGACCTCAAAATCCGTCGTCAATTCAGCTTGCTGAGAAATTAGCGACGGATTTGGTCCGTCGCTAAAATATCTGTAAATTAAAAAAAAATCATCAAATTTTTATTTATTATTTTTGAATCTTACACCTGATAGTCATTCAAAAAATAATTCACACGATTGTTTAATAAGAATCCTATTCACAAAATTGGTGACAACTCAATTTAATAAAGAGGAAATGGCCAAAGTGATGCTAACCCAAACAACTAATCGTCCAAGCCATCCTATTCATGAATACAATTACGTGTATGCACAGTGGGTTTCTCCCATGTGCACATGAAATAAAATTATAAATGAGTAAAATTAAAAGAATGACAAAGAACAAAAATCATTTTAGTACAACAAAACCATAGAGCTCACCTTTTTTAGCTTCTTATTCAAGGCTGAAATAGAGCACCTACAAGAAAAATAGAGGGTCCTATCACTTATTGGGTGGATCCCATGTCTTCCACCAATGACAAGGCTAAAACTATAATGGAATACCAATCCAAAACATCATCTGAGTCAACAATCAACTCACCCATTACCAGGAAAAAATGCTTGCATTAGGTACAAGAGCTGATATAAAAACCATGGATTTCTTTCTGTTCTACAGTAAAGCCGATATAACCATGGATTTCTTTCTGACGCAGTAAAGACAAACCAACACTGATCTGCTACAATAGAGAACTATCAATGTCATCTCTATTTCTAGAGGGGCAAGAACATGTGGAGTGAAACAACTAACAACATGAAGCTGAAATTCAGGAAAATGCTAGGAGCAAACCTGGTTGAGCACCAAGTTCAATCACATGTAACTTCGATGTAATCATCATCCGCATTGGTTGTCTTTGATGCAAAGCAAATAAGAAGGCTTTTCATTTCCAGCACCCTTTGTACAAAGATACAATAAAGTAATTAGAGGATGACAAGTCAAATAACAACAAAAAATTAAATGGCAACTAACCAGTATATAAGAAATGGCAAGGCCAAGTTGAGAGTTTGTGTGTTAGGTTGCTGGTTTCTATATTTCTCGGCTTCAGTAATTTCCTGGTTATTACAAAGTAAACATGTTTGGTTTACACTTTTTTGTTGGTTTTTACATTCCCCAGGAATTCTATTCCCCAGATTTTACTCAAAAACTTGCCCCAGCTTTTACCAAATGTTTGAAACCATATAAGAGTTGGAAAGCATGCACATGCATCTATGAACGTGTATATCAACTTTCAAACTCGAATAGAAACATAAGATAATGACACATCAAGAAAAAAAATGATATCACCACATGGACCATCAATAAAATGAGACCCATTCAACCCATAAGTACATAGAACATGCAAACTAAAATACATAATGTGCCAATGCTCACCAGAACCTTGAAACATCAGTTTCATTCAACTCATTAACTCTTCTTGTAATGAACTCAATGACACTGAATTGCACCTTCTTGATCGCTTCACATTATCACATATAGCAACAAAGACATCCATGCATGGTGATTACAAGATGCACAAAATTGATAAGAGAAATAGAGCCATTCAAACTGAAATTCATGCAAATCAACAGAAACAAAAATAAAATGAAATAAGATAAAATGAAATAAATCCTTACCTCATCTTTGGTTAGCAAAATGCAAACAGAAGAAACAACCCTGTTGAAGGCCTCCGACTGATCAATAGAAGCATCCTACAAAAGAAATTTGGAAAGATATTTTCATGCATGATAATGTTTCTCTGCAACATTAGCGAATAAGCTTATTCTACAACTAGGCAGATTCTTCAAGTGACAATTGTAGAATAAGCATTCTACAATATGTGTGGAGCCCATCATGATCCGTGCAAGGTTCCACTGTCCATCATGTGTCCCCCCTCATTTTCCTTTTGGAGGACAAAAATCAGTGACCCAAAACTCGGTATTGGACATGCAAAGAAACATAAAGTGCCCTACCACCTGATGCACATTGGGATAGAACTCAAGTGTCCCACAATTTGATGCACATTGGGATAGAATTCGTCCATCCACCACAAAGCCAAAACACTCAAACATACCAATTCATAGTATTTTTCTCAAAATTATACTGCATAATCGTTAAATATCATGAAGTTTCTTGATGATAAAGATTTTGAAAGGAAAAAGACTTGCCAAAAAAATGAAGAAATTCTGATTCTTCATTCCTACTCCCTCCAACTAACAACAAAAAAAAAAAGAGGGAGTGCATATGGGTCCCACAAGTAGATGTAAAATAAGCTTATTCTACAATAGTTGTAAAGGAACAAGTCCGCAATGAAAAACAGAATCGAATCAATCAAAACACTATCTTCAAAATACCGCAAAAAAAAATGTTCACACATTCTTTTTCTCCTTTCACAAGTCACAATTGTGCAAAGCAATCATACATGCAAGTGTAGAACAAATGTTGGAAATAATCGATAAAAACCTATTTTCCGTGATTTTAATCTTACAAAGAATGTACAACAAGGCTCCGACTCCCATTTGAGTTAAAGAATTTGACCCGAAGCTTTCGCCATAATGGGTGAGGTACTCACTTAGAACCGGGTGCATGCTTGCCATTTGAGTTAAAGAATTTGTCCCCATTTCAGCCATGTGCTTGGATAACCAAGCATGATAACTTGACCTTTCCACCAAGCATGATAACCAAAAATCTACCATTGCACAAAGCAACCTTAGGAACACGTTGATTCATGTGTTTTAAATTCGACAATTCCATAATTTTCTAACCATTTTCTAACCATGGTCTATCCGTGTTGTGGCTCACCACACGAATGGTTTGGATTTTGTAAGCATCAGTCAGTTGTTTGTCCCATTGGAACACGTGTGCAATCAGAATTCCTCTTTTGAAATTTCTACTGCTTTATGGACATTGAAAAAGAAAAATTGAATATGGTACTTCTGGATGTTGAAAAACCAAATGAGTACGGTGGCTTTAGATTATCAGTCCCTGATGTGCTATTTTTATCCTGGCAATATGTATACATGAAAGAACTACTACTTGTGGTGAGGATGGATTTCATGTTAACACCACTATGGGCCCACTGAATCTATAGACCCTTTTGAAAGACTTTTTCAAATAACTATTATTTGAAAAAGTGGGCCACACCTAATCCAACATTAAGCCTAAGGCCAAAAAATCATGATTCCTATTATTCAAGTGGGCCACAACAAAGGAATAGTGTGGGAGAGAGATATCCACCCTTGATTTTTACAGGTCCACTGCCATTATAATATGAAATCCACTCCAACCAAAATTTAGTCCTAATCCCCACACATAAGGCACGTTCATAATTCATGTGGGGCCATACCAAGCTAATTACTTAAATTAATAGGATGGCTTATTGAAAATCTTTTGAAAATGGTACCGAAATGTAAATTCTACACTTTGATTTTTTGTTTTTTTTTTTTTGATGACGCGGATGGGCATTGAATTCCATGGTTTGTGTTGGATATAACCACATTCGGGTTGGGCTGTAGACAGTCTACGTGTAGCCCGTTTGAAAAACAGGCCTGCAATTTAATTCCAAGCCCAACCATATCACAGCCCAAATCCGACCAAAGGAGATCTAGGACTAAAAGCCCAACAATGTAGGCCAACCCATATTATATACCAACAAGCTTCAGTTAGAAAAAGGAAAGGGAAATTTACAAAATACCTTAGTAATACTGTATTTATAGGTAACTTTTCCAAAAAGGTTTTTAATAAGTTACCCCCCATTAATTAATTTAAGCAATTATTATTGGAGGCTAGGGTGGGCCCCACCATGATGTTTATGTGAAGTCCATCCCGACCACCACCAGATGAGTCACCCCAAGCCCATGGCCCAAAAATCACCCCCATTATGATTAAGGTGGACCACATGATTGTCCAATGTCCACCATCCAAATCGTTGACATCATGTAATCATCACAATGGGCCCTCTATAAATCAAGAGTGGATGTCTCTCCCAACTGCTTTTCTTCTGGTCTGGCCTACCTATATCATAAGTTAACCTGATTTTCTTATCCCTAAGCCTAACGTGGTACTACACGTCTAATGGTGGGAGTGGATCTTGCATACACTGGGTGAAAAATCGGGGTGAGCATTTTTTTATTATTATTTAAATATATCAAGCAAAAATTTAGAAATAGTTGGATGATGTCGCCCACTATTGATTTTTAGGGGCTCACCGCATTGTATAAGTAAAATCCACTGTTAGATATGTAATCCCACATTAGGCCCTAGGACAAAAAATCAGGCCGATCTGCAAGCCACGCCAAAGAAAACAGTTAAAAGATACATTCACCCTTGATTTTTAGGCCCACTATGGTGACTATATAAAAATCCAACGTTCATCTACCTCACAATTTTTATTTATTTATTTATTTATTTATTTTAAACAAGAAGAAATCATTACTAAGAAACAGAAGTAGCATAACCTAGTTAAAATATGTTCACAAATATTTTCAAACCTTATAGGTGTGCTTGGATGGACTATTTGAATTTAGATGACAATAACTACTAGTCTAGCATTGACTCATACATAAATATTGTGACTCATACATATAGAGCACAAAATGAAATATCCATTTAAATAGAAAGACAAAATGAAGGATAGAGTATGTTTGGTTTTGGGGCGACCCTGGAGTGGTCCCGTAGATGAAAAACCTCCCAGATGGGTCAATTATGGCTAGCAAATAGAGGGTTTATGAAGGGGGAATACATCTATATTTCATGTTCAACAAGAAATGAGCCAATTATTCAATGTTTAGGATCTTCGAATCATAGAGATCAATTATTGTGTTTGCCATGAGGATGAGTCTCGGCCACTAGCAATTGGATGTCATCCCTGACAGTTCCATCCATTTTACATGTTGGAGCGTAAAAAAGAAATACATTGTTCCTATATATGTTTGAGACTTTTAGTCATCATGGTGGGCTAAGGCAGCCAAACATAGGGGTTTGCCATTATTCACTTGAATTGAGAAAGATTGTAAGATGGGTTGAAAAAAAGGGTATATATGACAAGATCCATCCATGAGTATTGTTATTGTAATTCATATATGAATTGATGAATATTATTATAATAGATATCATCTGCATGGGATTATATCATATGCATACTTGTTTTTTTTTTTTTTTTTCATGCTATTGCATAAACCAAGGTAGAAATCTCTACATTCCATATATAAAATTTACATTAAAACTTAGTGAACGTCCTAGAGTATAGAACCATATTTTGGATTGGTAAAAATAGCGATCTGGACAAATGAGCCATAATCAGGATCGGATGATTCAGAATGGAAAATGTAAAGGTTATGGCAATTTAGGAAGCATTATGTGGTGGTTTTATTAACTTGTATTGGTGAACGGAAAACATACACATCCTATTGCATAAACCAAAAGTATAAATCTCTATGTTCTTAAGTATAAGCTTATGTTACAACAACTGGTCAACCCCAAGAGCTCAGAATCGTAATTTTGGGTGGATGAAAATAGCAATCTGGATCTGGATTGGAAGCGACCGTAATCAGGATCTCATGACTTGGAATGGAAAATGCTTGATTGGTGGTTGAGGTAACACTATGTGGTTGTTTATTCCTTGGGATCTATTCCTCTTGCCCCTCATAGCAACAAAAATGACTCTCTTGATAACTTATGGGCCTTTCTATACCTCTTTGATTGGATGCTTTTTGGGTTGTTTATCTACAATGAGGCTCAGCTATTGACGGATATTAATGTCACTTGATCTAATCGACCCCACCTTGTATGGGGGCTGCATGCCAATAAAATCTCACGAGATAGGAAGATCCTAAGCCCTCCCATCTTCACCTACTCTCTTGAATTTGTATCGGTTCCTACCCCTCAAATCGGATGATTTATGGACAACATGACTCTAAAACTTGTTGACTCGACTTAAAAACTCGGCCAAGACTTGTGAGATTTTGGTTCAAGGACTTCTTGCAAAGCATGTACATCAACGATCTACCGGAAAAAAAAAAAAAAAAAAAAAAAAAAAAACTCGAGATAACCAAAAAAATCGGAAAAAAAAAATGCAAAAATCGTGGAAAAATCAAATGGCGTATATGAAACCCCAAAAATAACTGATCTCCGGGAAATTTACACCAAAACGCAGAGATTTCCTTCTATTATAATAAATCATAAAAAGAAAAAGAGGAATTTGAAACGACGTACCTGAAAATCCCCCGATCACAACTTCGTTGCAACGTAAATGAACGTTGAAAGAGGAAATCCAGCGGCTTTGTTGGAATGAAGACCGGCGTCCTCTACACAAAAGATGGATTTAGAAATCCTCTTCTAAAATTAAATGTTGCTTTCAAATACGACAACTGTGAGTTTTCCATCATTTATATTATAAACTACAATAACAACCATATATATAAGGGACCATTTACTAGATGATTAAGATAGTCTTATATAGGAAAAAAGTATAAATATTAGACATTTACAACTAGAACCATTATTTAGATGGTCTGGATAACACCATCTCATTGTCACTATTGTTATGAATAAGTCACCACTATTTTGCATCAAATATAAAACTCACACATCCACTGTACAATTAAAAAAAAAAAAAAAAAAAACCAAACATCCGGTTGGAAGTGGGTAACTCAGTATGCACTCTGTCGAGCCCACCATGAATGAATCTGGTTTATCCACGCTGTCCATTCGCTTTTCCAGATCATTTTAAGGGTTGAACCCAAAATTGATGCATATGTAAAGATCAAGTGGACCATACCACAGGAAAAAGTATAAATATTAATTTTCACCGTTGAAAACTTTCTAAGGCCTTCTGTGATGTTTATTTGTCATCCAACCTGTTCATAAGATCATAAACACATGGATTAACGAAAAACACAAATATCAGCTCAATCTAAAATTTCTTTGGCCCCTAATAAATTTTCAACTGTAGATGTTCAATTCACACTGTTTCCGGTGGTGTGCTCCAACTGAGGATTGGATCCACTCAATTTTTTAATTAAAGCAATAAAATTATCTGTTAAAAGAGATGATCGGAGTCGATCAAATTCATGAATGATAGTTGGGCCCACAGCTTAGCGCACTCTGTTACTCAGTACGCTATCCACCTCCCATCCGGTTGAGCTTTGGATCTGGAAGGCTCCATTGCATATATGCTTTGAAATGGATCACTACTCCCCCACACTACCGCCTAATGGTGGTGGTCGGTGCTCTGTGGGCCCCACCATGATGTATGTGTTTCATCAATGCCATCTATTTTTCTAGATCATTTTATGGTATTATACAAAAAATGAGGTATATTCCAATCTCAAGCGAACCACATCATAGGAAACAGTGTTGAATGAACGTCAACCATTAAAAACTTTTTGGGCTTATGAAAGTATTGGATCAAGCTGATATTTGTTTTTTCCCTTCATCCGGGTCTTTATGATCTAATCAACTGATTGGATGTAAAATAAACAGTACAGTGGGCCTTAGTAGGATTTAAATGATGGATATCCAATCACTATTGTTTTCCTGTGGTGTGATCCACCTGAGATTTATATCCCTCTCATTTTTGGGATGAAGCACTAAAATCATCTTTAAAAATGGATGAACGAATTAGATGAAATACATACATCATAGTGGGGCCCACAGAGCACCGACCACCAGCCCCGGGGCTAGTGCTAAGGGGAGTAGCCAATCTGTCTCTATATGTTTAAACCCCATCATCCATCCATTTCCCAACATCATTTCAAGGTTGATACCTAAAAACGAGCTCGATATAGATCTCAGGTGGCACATGTTGCACATTGGCATGTGTGGCATACTGGCATGTGCAGGTGTAACTAGAGATGGACAATGGCTCATTTGGCACATCGCACATACAAGGTAATTGAAGATAGACAATGGCTAATTTGGCACATTGACATGTGACACATACAAGGCAATTGTAGATGGCACATTTGTATTTAAATCTTTGAGAAATATGTTTCCTTCCCTCATTGGAAAATGCCTTCATTAGGGGTGAAAGTGGGAAAATGATCTCGAAAAATGGATGAACGGTATGGGTTGATCCCAAATTTTTGGTAAATCTAAAGCTCAAGTGGACCATGCCACACGAAAAGTGTGGAATAATGATTTCCACCGTTAATACCTTCCTTGGGCCCATAGTAATGTTTATTTGCCATCCAACCTGTTCATAATATCAAAAAGATATGAATGAAGAGAAAACACAAACATCAGCTTGATCCAAAACTTCTGTGGCCTCCAAGAATTTTTCAATGGTAGAGGTTCAATCACGCTATTTCTTGTGGTGTGGTCCACTTGAGCTTTGGATATGCTTCCTTTTTATTCTTTAGACCTCAGATTATCTGTTAACATGGATGAACGGAGTGGATAAAATAAATAAATAATGGTGGACCTCATAAAGTTTACTCTGGTAAGGGTAATGAGTAACTCACCTAAATGTAGTGGAGAGAGGTTTCCTTAAAACATTCATAATTATATATTGGGCCTGCCTAAATGTGATTCACATATCAACCCGCTCATTATGTATGTCCCACTTGGATGAAGGGTCAGACCAAGTTTCAGCCGCATCCAAAACTCATGTGGGCCCCACCAAGTGCTTTTATATTTTTTAGGATGTCTTCACATGGTTTTAGATGGCATGGCCCACCTGAGTTTCGTATACGGATGATTCATGAGATATCTCATAACCTAAAGGGGACACATCAAATGCACAGTGTTGATGTTCGACACACATCATGATGGGGCCCACAAAACTTACTAACATTAATTCTTAGGTTCTCACGAGGTCAATAAGTTGGGTTATAATTTTGACAATAATATTTGGCCCATTTTATATGTCTGGTCCATTCACTCTACTGATCAATACCCTCAATTTGACTAGTTACTCACCTCAATCAAGCTAGCTACATATGAGAAAGATATTGGGCATACAAGATTGATCAACAATTTAAGTGAAATTTGATTTAAACATCTAAAGTTATTTACTCTTCAATCTAGACTAATTCGATTATCCAAAAACGGATAAATGTTCAATTACTGAATGTGCCTAATAATTTATTAAAAAATATTTTTTTTTTCCACAGATAAATTTCAATTTCCATTTAAAAATAACATTTTTTTCAAAATGTATATTTTTTTACTCCTAATTTTTCTTTGAAAACTTTTAACAAAATATCATTTTTATTATAAAATATTTTTAAAAAAGTAATAAAATACAAATTCTGAATTTTTATTTTCAAAATCTTTAAAATTTTCCCCAAAAATTCCAAAATGCCGATTTTTTTTTTTCTTCAAAAGCATCATTTTATTTTCAACTTTTCAATTTTCTTTTTTAAAATGATATATTATTTTTCAAAATCTCAATGTTTTTATAAATAGCTTTTTCTTTTAATTTCAAATTTTGAACATTTTCAATTATTTTCAAAATCACAAATTTTTTCAACTTATTTATTTTTCGTTTTAAAATGTTTGTTTTTTGATAAAGTATCGATTTTTAATATCATTTTATTTTAAAATTTTCAATTCTTTTTAACTTCTCCATTTAAAAAATAAAAAAGCATTTTACTTGAATTTGTCAATTTTTATCGGACTTCTCAATTTTATTTTATTTTTCAAAATACAAGCTCTCATTTTCTTTTTCGAAATATTTTCATTTTTCAACATTGTGAAAGTTTTCACATTTTTTAAAATATTTTTAATTTTCTTTTTTAGGATATTATTTTTTCTCAAAATCAAATGCTTTTTTTTTTCAAATTTATCGACTTTATTCAATATTCTTTTTTTTTTTCCCCCACAAGATAGATTTTTATTAAATAACGATTTTTATTTTTTCAGAATCTCATTTTTTCTCCAACATTGTTAAATTTTTTATTCTCAATATTATTTTTTTTTCATGTGATATTACCAATCATTTGTATTAGTTTTAAAATTTAAAAAAATAATAATTTCCACTCATTTGTTATAAAAACAAAAAAAAATTTATTTTTTTTATTTTTTTGCATTCAATCAATTGTTAAAAAATAATCTTATGTACAATTAAACTAGTGAAATTCTATTTAAAACAATTACTAGACTACAAAAAAAAACATATTTTTCTACCATATTCTTAAAAAAATGAAAAAAAATTAATGTTTAGGGCAAAAGGCCTTTTACGACGGACCATGATCCGTCGCAAAAGTAACTGAAAACCGTCGCCAGTGGTATTTTGGGCGGGAATTTTGCCACCCCCAGTTCCCGTCGTAAAATCAAAATTTGCGACGGATTTAGTCCGTCGCTATTTTACGACGGATCAAAATCCGTCGTAAATTCGTCGTAAATCAGATTTTAGCGACGGATTTTGGTCCGTCGCAAAATTCCGCGACGTTTCAACAACGGATTTTCGAGAAAGACGGGATTAGCGACGGACTTTTTCCGTTAGCGACGGATTAAATCCGTCGTTAAACCAAGAGATTTTTGCGACGGACTAAGTCCGTCGCAAAAATGCGTCGCAAATCCCCACTTTTGGCGTAGTGCGTCTATTTTTTTTAAAGGGGACGTGGGGCCCACCTTGGTGACGTGCTGGGTGCAGCATAACCCACCCTGATGCACGTGTTGTATCCCTACCATTCACCTATTGAACGTGTGGGGGGCCAGCACACCACCGTCCATTCATTCGGCGGACTCATCGAAGGCTTAAGACTAAAACTGAAGCAAATTCACATCTTTGGTGGGCCACGTACGTGGCCCCCACCCCCTGATGTATGTGATCCAGCCAAACCGTCCATTCATCTGGCGAGCTTGTCACAAGGCTTGAGACTAAAAATAAGATAGATCCAGTTATAAGGTGGACCACACTACAGAAACAGTGGAGTAGAACACCTACTATTGAGACCCTTTTTGGGTCATAGAGGTTTTGGACCAATATGAAATTTATTTTTCCTCTCAATTCAAGTCTTTGTGACCTTATGAACTGACTGGATGGAAAATGAACGCTATGGTGGGCCCCTCAAAATTTTAACAGTGGAAATCATTATCACCATTGTCATTTGTGGAATGGTCCTGATGATCCTTCATCTGATTTATTGTTTGGATAATGTTCTAAAATGATCTCTATAGATGGATGAATGGTGCGGCCCAAGTAGTGTGACCCACTTGTTGAATTTGAGAGGCCTAATATGACGTATTCGGGGCTCATGGGTTGAGGCCTATAGTGTGGTGTATTCGACCCATTTGTACCGGCTGGCTCATTTGATTTTGCCCATTAATTCGGCCCATTTGAATCGGCCCATTGATTCGGCCCATTTGATTGATTCAACCCATTTGATGTAATTGAGGCCCATGATGATGAATATTAAGCCCTTGTGTTGGGCTGTGGGCCCCTATCCGATTGGCCCTATGAGCGCCATTCCTTGGGAGCAATGTTGGTTAAAGGGCCACATTGTTGGCCAATGATGGTTGGACGTCCACATTGTGACCTTTCCTTAGGCCTTGTTAGGCCCATTATCATCATTCTCTAGTAGGTTAACCCAAACGCTTAGGCCCCATTGATTTTATTTGATCCATTATCGGTCATCCATCTATGGACCCCGCCTTGCGTCGAGGTCGATTATCGATGCCGATTGCTGATACCAGCTACCCTTGCCGATTATGAGTTTACGATAGTATAGCATCATGATACATGCCATACGCATCACCTGTATGTTTGTTATGAGATACGATTGGTCATTTCATATGCCATAGTTTAGGTGGTTTATGGGACTCCCTGATAGGTGGAGTTATCCCACATGAGCGCTTGGTATGTGCAGGATTGATGCATGATTAGACTGCATGACTCATGTACTTTGCATTGTCTGATTGTGATTATTGTATGGCCTAGCGACATCAGGGCCATAGCCTCCACAGACACATCGTGGATGGTCGGATTAGATATTAAAAGTACTATTTCTAGCATCGGGGCACCATAGATGTCCCTGGGTGAAAATCCCTAAACCTAATGGTACCTGAGGATGACTCCAACATCGAGACTAAGTGGATACATGAGTGCATGAGAACTGTATACCAGTAGGCCGCGTCTCCCACTGTGGTGTGCTCGGTTGGAAAGGGATGTGACCTTACCCGCCTGAGTGAGGGGGCAATTTTTAGGTTGAGTTTGACTAGCTTGAGGAATAGGTTAGCTATCGACGATCCGGGCCCGATATTGGCAGTCGGATAGTGAGGTCTCTTCCACTCACCCAGTTGTGCGTTTGAATAGGGGCGACAAGCTTGCTAGACTATACTAGACCCCGGTGATTATCCAGAATGAGAACTGTACTGATATTTTATGAGCTGTATTGATATGTGGATTTGGATGAAGATTGGCATGCTTGAGTTGTATCTCGCATCACACAGTCTTGATACAGCTGATTGCATTCATGTAACCATCAGCATGATTCCGCATTACTCTGACATTGCATTCTGAGCACGTTCATAGTATGCACACACTCACACCACCCTCTAAGCTTTCTATAAGCTTATGCACGACCGATGCTTGTAGGTGACGCTAGACAATAGTAGTTCAGGAGCAAGACCGTGCCGCAAAGCTTCCAGAGTTTTGACTTTATTATCTTGTATTTTCCTTCATACGCATTATACCTTAAAATTTTCGATCATAGTGGATTTTGTGTGGTGTTCTTATAGCTATTGTTCGTGGGTTATGCTTATGGTTATGCTCATTACAAATCAAATTGATGTTGAAAATCCTCCTTGTAGGATCTCAGGATCGAAACCTAGTGTATTGGTGCTGGGAGCCAAGAATAGGGTACTACGAAGGCTGTCGGCGCCGATTCGGCGATCAGGAATTTTGTGAGCCTGGTTTCCAAGTTTAGGGCGTGACACCATGGATGCCGCCCACTTGATGTATATGAGGCCCATGTGAGGGGCCCACCTGTTGTGTATTTGAAGCCTATGTGATGAGGCTCATTGTGATGTATTTGCAGCCCATGTGTGGGGCCCACCTGTTGTGTATATGAGGCCCATTATGATGTGTTTGAGGTCCATGTGATGCGTATTAGGCCCATGTGATGCAGCCCACCATGACGTGTATTAGGACCATGTGATGCGGCCCATAGTGACGTGTATGTAGCCCTTGAATGAGGCCCACTGTGATGTATATTAGGCCTTTGTGTGAGGTCATGGGCCTACTTTATGTTTGGCTCTATATGGGCCACTACTTGGGAGTGATGTTGGTTGAATGTCCATATTGATGGGCAATGATAGTTTAATGTCCACATTGTGACCTTCTCTTAGGCCTTGTTCGGCCCATTCTCATTGAGGCCGATTATTGATCAATTCCGATTGTCATGGCCGATTGTCGATTCTGATTGTCATGGACGATTGCTGATTTCAATTATTGAGGTCGATTATCAATCGAGGCCGATTACCGATTTCGATTACCGAGGCCGATTATTATGCCTGATTGCCAATTTCGATTATAGTGGCCGATTGCTGATTCTGATTATTGAGGTTGATTGCTAATTTCGATTGTCATGGCCGATTGCTAATTCTGATTATCGAGGCCGATTATCAATCGAGGCCGATTATCATGGCTGATTGTCGATTCCGATTATCATGGCCGATTGCCGATTTCGATTATCGAGGCCAATTTTGATTGTCGTGGCCGATTGCCGATTCCAATTATTGATCGAGGCCGATTGTCATGGCCGATTGTTAAATTTTGATTGTCATGGCCGATTGTCGATTTTGATTATCGTGGCCGATTGTCAATTCCGATTATCGAGGCTGATTGTCGTGGCCGATTGTTGAATTTTGATTGTCGTGGCCCAATGTGATGTATATGAGGCCTATGTGATGAAGCTCATTATGATGCATTTGAGGGCCAGGCGATGGAGCTCATTGTGATGTACGTTAGGCCCAGGTGAAAGGCCTATCGTGATGTGTATTAAGTTCTTGAGTGAGGCCCATGGTGTTGTATATTAGGCCCTTGTGTGAGGCCATGGGTCCACTATATGTTAGGCTTTATGTGGGCCACTCCTTGGGGGCAATGTTGGTTAAATGTCCACATCGTTGAGGCCGTTTGTTGATGATAATTATCAGTACCGGTTATTGATACTAATTATGAGTATGTGACAGCATAGCATCATGATACATGCCCATACGCATCATCTGCATGTTTGTTATGAGATGTGATGGACCATTGCATATGTTATTGGGCAGGTTGTTATGAGACTCCCTGATAGGTGGAGATTGTCTCACATGAGCGCACGGTATCCGTAGGATTGATGCATTACTGGATTGTATAACTCATGCATCTTGCATTGTGTGTTGTGATTACTGTACTCCCTAGCGATATCAGGGTCATAGCCTCCACAGGCATATCGTGGTGATCAGATGGGACATCAAAAATCTGTTACTAACATTGGGCTGCTATAGATAGCCTAAGGTGAAAATCCCTAAACCTCTGAGGCTAGGAGACGCCCTAACGTCGAGACTGAGTCGATATATGAGTGCCTGAGTGCCGAATACCAGGAGGCCGTGTCTCCCACTGTGTCGTGGTCAGTTGGGAGGGGGTGTGGCTTTACCCGCCTGAGAGTAGGAGGCATAGCTAGGCTGAGTTTGACCAGCTCGTGAATGGGTCTGCTATCGATGTGCCGGATAGATATTGGCTGACTACTAGCCAAGTAGATAGTGAGGTCTCTTCCACTTTCATGGTCGTGCATCAGTGGGCAGTGATTTGCATGTAGAGTGTAGACCCCAGTGATAATCCCAGAGATGAACTGTACTGATATGTGGACTTATTGAGCAGGAGTTGCATACTCATTCATTCATTCATTCACTATCCACTCAGGCTGGTTGTGCGCAACTATTTGTTAAGTGTACCTTCGTAATGGCCAGGATTTCTGTTGGAGCGCGCGACTAACCTGAGATCAAAAGTTTACCACATTGAGTCTAACTATCCAAATTTAGGTATGGGACTGTTTTGGATAGAAGTCCTCTGTGGTGGACCCCGTAGCCTGTGATACTACGTACTATTATCCCGACTTCACACTCCAGCTTGGTCATTTCATTCACATCGCATATTACATTGCATCCTCAGCACATAGTATTTGACTTACTATCTCCGCATTGTATAGCTGATCTGCATTGCTTCCTTAGTATATGATATTGGTTTATTATACTTTTTCATTGCATATTCTGGATAAGGCTGATGGTATTTATGGGCCTATCAGCATGTTTTCGCATTATTTTGATATTGTATGATTATGGGCTTGTCAGTATTTTTGCTTACTCTGATATTGCTTACTTAACACTTACCTTGTGCACACACTTTCACCACCCACTAAGCTTTCTATAAGCTTGTGCACGATAGATGCGTGCATGTGGCGTTAAGTTGCAGCAGCGTTGAGCTTGAAGCATACAGCGGACCTTTGGAGCTTTGATTTTCGATATATGTATTTACCTTTAAGCATTGTATTCAAATGATTATATTAGTGGATATATGATGATAATGTTGCCTTTGTGATTTGGGTAAACTTATGGTTATATTAGTGGATTTTCCAACATTATCATCATAACCATAAGTTTGCCTTTGTGATTTGGGTAAACTTTGTGATTTGGGTAAACTTATGGATATATGATTTTCTTACCATGGTTATGTTTCTTACCATGATTTTCGAGATAAATGAATGTTGGAAAATCCTCCTTGTAGGATCCCAGGATCGGAATTTGGCGTATGGGTGCTGGGAGCCGAGAATGGGGTACTACGGAGGCTGTCGATATCGGATTTGGCGATTGGAATTCCTGTGAGTCCGATCTCTGGGTTTAGGGCATGACAAAAGGGGTGTATGGCTATTCATCTTTGCTAAATTGTTGGAATGTGTTGACCTTGAGCTACATTTGCTGCTAAAATTGAAATACTGACTCTTTCACATGAGGATGTTTTGGTGAAATATAGTGTGTTGTTGTCCATACGACTGTAATGCTGATATATGCTTATCATTGTGAGATTAACCGTGAAATTGTCGAATTTATGTTATCTAACTATGCACACATTTCCCTATGGATCGGCTAATCAACCAGAACTCCTTGGGCAACCGTTCCGTTGGGTCAGCCCATGGGCATGTTTGGCCCGACTAAGTTAAACCACGAATTGTCGGTCGTAGTTGGACTACACGAGATGTTGTTCCTAGGCTATTCAGTTTGTGGTTCGACTTGTGGGGGCATATTAGCCCACATATTGACCATCCTTGTAAGTTAACCATGATTGTACATGCCTGATTGAACCTGAGGTACCTTGTGACCCTTGCTCCCACTGTTAATCATGATTTGCAACCCACAAGACTTATGAGTTGGGGATGGTGCTATGGGACACTATGCCTATGTTGTTGGCCTACGCTGGGGTGACGAGCCTCCTTATAGTGTCTAGTGAGCACCAAGATTCGTGAGTCGGGGACGATGGTATGAGACACTTTGCCCTTGCTGTCGGCCTATGCTAGGGTGACGACCTCCCGGTAGTGATCGCAAGCAGGACTTTAAAGTCCCAATTGTTTTCGTATGAGCTTAGGAGTTATGAGATTGATGAACCCACGAGGGTTAAGGATCGCAAGAGTCATACAACCACGATTATTAGATCCGCACGATCGGATTTAGGCAACATTTTTCGACAAGTGTATTTTGGTTTCCCCAACCTGTTAGATGAATGAACCTAATTAATCAAATTGGCTAACATTTACATGACATTTCATTATTTACTTTGGTGATTCGGCAGTCGAGATTAAACTGAGGGAGTGTTGGTCATTCGCAATCGTTAGATGTTGTTGCTTGAGGGAGTGTTGGTGGTGAGAGGCATGCATCATGTCATTAAATCATGCATCGCATTAACCTGAGTATCTAGGATTTTATGATGTATGTTGTTCACTAAGTTTACTCTTATGTATAATAATTCATGTAACTTATTGTTAATGGTACCACTGAGTTAGCTACTCACTCCCATTCTGAGATGTTGTTTTAAAACACCAACCATAACCTATCATAAATGCATGGATGATGGAGCAAGATGCATTGGAGGATGCCGACGTGGATAATGAGGAAGAACGAGCGTACTTCCAAACCTTCGGTGGGTCTTTCTAGTTTAGGTTTGGCGATCGCGCGGTATGGGCTAGGGACCTAGTCACTTTGGGACATATGTATGGGTGAGACTAGTTCCCTATTTGGATATTTTTAGATTTGTGGTTTGGATGCTTTTATTTTTAGTGGCACTGGATATTGATTTATGACTTACTTATGCTTCATACCTTGCTAAACTCTCCATTGCTTATGAGATCATTCAAATATAATTAAAATCTGAAGCCTATTAAGGCACACATGGCACTCGGGAACTCCGGAGTCGAGTTCCTACTTAGCCCCTGAAATTCAAGGCGTTACAATAGGGCTGCGATGTAGTAATAAATCAGTAAGACCAAGGTTGATCCATAAGGAATTTGGCGAAGATATTCTAAAATTAATCTAAAAAGAACTGTTGGTCTGGGTTTTAATCCAACGAAATAAAGTTGTAAAAATAATGATAAAAAGCACTAAGAATCCTGAAATCTCCAATCCATAGACTTTGAATTTAATTCGTCATCTCGATTTGATAACTCAAGTAGAACCAATTTCAATATGTTTTAATCGGAAGATAACACATTCATATCAATCGAAAACATCTAACATAGATTAGAATTAGGATAAACTTTATTTCTCATGAAGATCTAAGTAATCACATCGTAGGGAATAAAAAACATATAATGTACCCGGAGGTGATAATAGATCAAACAACTTTATGGATTGATTCCTTCCCCAATATAAGAATTTAATGACATCCAATCACAATTCAACATAAAAACCTTAACTTTTATTGAAGAAATAGATTAAACATCAAATATCCATCAAAAGATTCATCCCTTAGCCTTAGCTAAGACATTAGACAATCCAAGGCATGATTGAACTAAACTCAAAGAGAAAAACATAAAAACTAACTAGAATTGAAAGATTAGAGAAGGACTTCTTGGAAGCTCTATAACTCCTTGCTCCATCTCGTCTACCTTAATTCGTACTTATGAAGGCTTAGAACACCTCTTTAAATAGAAAAAGTTCGCACCGACTTGAAACCGACTCCAAATTATGCACTTTGGTTATGCTTCAAATGCAATCGAATGTAGCCTTTGGTCGCATTGAACATATATTCAGTCGTACTGAATTAGTGCTTGGTTGCAACTAAATTTCTCCAATATTCATTCGAAGTCTCCGTCTCCCTTAGGTCGCACTTAAAGTCGAGATGAATTACATATGAAACTCACAGTTTGTTGTTGGACAATTCTATGTACATTTGGTTGGACCAAACCAACCTTAGGTGGGATAGAACGGTCTATTATTTTTGTTATTCGCACCATGTAATTTTTAGTCTTTTCTCCACCTTTTGTTCTTGGTTTTCTTGGATTTTTGGAATGTGAATTCTTTATTAATGACTTCTAAATCTCCAAATCTTTTCTTGATTAATCTTTTTAGTTTTAATCCTTCTTCTTCGGCATGATTTCATCTTTGTTTCCTGGATTACCTTGTATGTACTAAATAGATGTTAATTAATCAATTAAGTACTTTGAATGTGTAAAAACTAATGCAATTGAGAGAATAAATATTCAATATTCAGATATTATTAGTATATATGGTAAATAGTCAAGGTTGTCTTTTAAGAATGGGAAACATGGTTGTACAGGGTTCTAGATTATGTGCATTTTGATGTAAAGGGGGCCGTCACCTGTAGTTTTTTATGGAGGGTCGTCATGGTTTGTCATATTCATTAATGATTATTTCAAAAAAGTGTGGGTTTATTTTATGAAAAATAAATTCAATTTTTTCACCAACTTTAAACAGTGGAAGGCGATAGTGGAAAAATAGTTAGGGTGAAAAATAAAAGTATCAAGGACAGACAATGATGGATAATTCACTTCTAGGGAATTCAATCAGTATTGTAAAGATGAAGGGATTATGAGGCACAACATAGTGTGCCACACAACAAAGTAAAATGGCACACCTAAGCGAATGAATCAGAATCTCTTGGAGAGGGCCTGATGTATGATCAATAATCCCTGGTTGGGCAAGGAATTATGGACTGAGGCCTGTAACACAGCTTGTTACTTAGTGAATCGATTTCCTTCTATGTCCATCGAATGTAAAATTCTAGAGGAAGTGTGGAGTGGTTAGCAAGCATACTTCCCCGGATTGCATGTATTTAGTTAAAATGCTTACTCTCACGTACAGTTTATTGAGAGAGATAAGTTGGACCAAAGGGCTAAAAGGTACATCTTTGTCTGCTATGACAATGACATGAAGGGGTAAAGGCTATACGAATGAACTACATGAAAAATCATCCTTAGCCATGACGTCAAATTCGATGCAGGATCCTTGTTCAATAAGGATAAGCACAAGGAAGTTGAAAGGTTGGTTGTAGATGTTTAGTTAGACATAGATGAGACACATGTTGATATTGAGACACATACACAGGTACAGGAACAGGTAGAGTAGGCACATGTTGTAAGGAATCCTTCATAGGATCATAGGTTACTAGTGAGATATAAAGATGACTCATATGTCGCATTTGTCCTCATTATGGATGAGGAGGAGTCGTCTACTTTTCAGGAGGCTCTTGATGAACGAGATATCAAAAAGTGAAAAGAAACGATAAATGATGAGATTATAAGTGCTATATTTTATAAAGCACACCTCTGTTTGTCAAATTTCATTTAGACAAAACAACTTATGAAGTGGTCCATCTAATGTGGATTAAGATGAAAAGTTCAAGTCAAGTAGTGGATCAAGATAGAAAGTTCAATAAGTTCAAGATGATTGAGTTCAAGTTCTATGATTGAGTTCAAGTTCTACTAAAGATCTAGCAGAAGATCAAACTCTATCTTCGATTACACAAGCTCTACTGAAGAATCAAGTTCCATAAAGTTTAAGCATCCCATCTACTTCAATGTTCAATCTTTTTAGGTATAATAGACCCTAGAAAGACCTTAGGTTTAGGTTCTTTCAAGACATAAACTTAAATAGTTTTTTATACTTATGTTAGGTTAAAGTTCAACTATCTAGGCTAAGGTTCGACTAGTCTAAGTTGTGGCTCGACCAGTCTAAGATATTTTCGACTAGTCCTAATTTAAACTTAAAAAAATGGATTGTTCTGTTACTTTTTCAACCAGTCGAGCAGACTGCTCGACCAGTCGAAGAGGGGTTTTCTACCAGTCGAGGGTTGCTTGACTCAAAGTCCAGCAACTGAATTTGGCACCCTCGACCAGTCGAACAGGGCCCTCGACTAGTCGAGCAGGGCCTTCAACCCATCGAAGTTCTGTTTTATCTGATCATGCTCAAATTTGAAAATTTGTTGGAACGAAATCTAGTTCTTAGACGAGTCGAAGCAACAATTTTTCTACCTATAAATGAGGCCTTCTCTCAATCCGAAATACAATTCAAGCACGTCATATCCATCATCAAGAGAGATAGAAGCTCCTATTATACTCAAGCTATTGCACGGTATTTATAAAATTATAAATAACTTATTTGTTTTAATTCCTAGATCTCTTATTCTTTGAATTTCATTTTATAAAGAGAGTAGATACTCTTCTTTGAGATATTGAGGAATTCAAACAAGTAGCCTTTGGTTTGAATCTATTTAAAATCAATTTAGAACCTTGAACCATTGTCTATGTGACTGAACATTGAACAATTTACGACAAGAGAAGCGGTTCTACGGCTACATCGATTGATACATCTTCAAATGTGAAGATAAGTATATTTTGTCTTTTTTATTTTGGTTTTATTAAGATAGCCAGAAAATCTCATTTGTTGGTTTATCTAAGATGACTAGAAAATGTACTGTATGTTGTAGGTCTAAAACATAACTTCCTAAGCATATCTCAAATTTTCGATAACAAACATAGTGTAAAATTTACGAATCATGGATGTGTGATTTCAAATGAGAAGGGAAGTGTGATATTAAATGGTCGTAAGACTTTTGAAAATTGCTACATTATTAATGACTCATGCTCTTCTAATTTTTCATGTTACATGATCCAAACCGACGAAATAGAACTATGGCATAAATGTCTTGGACATGTTAACTTTAGAGATCTTTATAGATTGGGCAATAGAGATCAGATTTGTGGCTTACCAAAATTTAAAAAGGTAGAAAAAATTTATGGCGCATGTTAAATTGGCAAGCAAATTAGGAGTAGTCACAAGAAAGCAAACTCCTTAGCCACAACCAAACCCCTTGAACTACTCTATATGGACTTGGTGGGACCACCGAGAATGGAGAGTAGAGGTGGAAAGAAGTATTTTTTGGTTATTGTTGATGATTTTACCAGATATACTTGGGTAGTCTTCTTAAAAGAGAAATTAGATACTCTCGATGAAGCAGAAGAATTCTAAAACGAATTCAGACTGAAAAAGAAGTACTTGTGATTAAAATTAGAAGTGATCATGGTACCGAGTTTGAAAATAGCAATTTTGAGAAGTGCTATACTAACCATGGTATATCACATGAGTTCTCTACTCCTAAGACACCTCAACAGAATGAAGTTGTTGAAAGCAAGAACAGAGTACTGCAGGAAATGGCCAATATAATGCTAAACAACATGAACTTAAGGAAAATTTATGGGCTGAAGTTGTTAATACTACTTATTACATTATAAATCATGTGTATGTTAGGAAAGCAAAAGATAAAATAACCTATGAGTTATGGTTTAATAAGAAGCCTACCGTCAAATACTTTCAGACTTTCGAAAGTAAATGTTTCAGTTTACATGATTGGGAAATTTTGAAAAAGTTCGAAGCTAAGAGTGATGAGGGAATATTCTTAGTTTATGCTCTCAAGAGTCGAGCATATCATGTTCTTAATAAAAGAACAGGGGTGATTTAGGAATCTATTAACTTAGTAATTGATGATCACCTGATCACACCCGCACCAAGTCAAAATGATGATGACGTCAATATTATACATAAACCTGACTCTTCATTTAAATCAGATAATACTGAATTAAGATCAATTAAAAACCATCCTACCGATCAAATATTGGGTAACCCTCGTATTGATGTTTAAACAAGAAGACAGTTAGAAAATATTTGTAATTACGTCTGTTTCACTTCTCAAATTGAACCGGCAAATGTAAAAGAAGCACTTGCCGATGAAAATTAGATATTGGCTATGCAAGAAGAGTTAAATCAATTCAACAAGAATGATGTTTGGTATTTGGTTCTTAGACCTTCTGATAAACATATAATCGAAACCTAATGGATTTTTAAGAACAAATCTGATGAAATGGGAAATATCATTGGAAATAAGGCACGACTAGTTGTACAAGGCTACACTCGGATAGAAGGAATTGACTATGATGAAACCTTTACATCAGTTGCGTGTCTTGAATCCATTAGATTATTTATTTCAATTGCTTGCTATAGAAAATTCAAAATATATCAAGTGGATGTTAAAAGTGCATTTCTAAATGGTGATACACATGAAAAAGTATATATTGAACAACCTAAGGATTTCGAGGACCCTAAACTTTCAGATCATGTGTACCGTCTTAAAAAGGCACTTTATGATTTGAAACAAGCTCCCATAGTATGGTACGAAAACTTGACTAAATTCTTACTTAGTCACAATTTTATCATAGGAAGCGTTGATAAAATGTTATTCATCAAAAAATATAATAAACATATATTGATAGTATAGATTTGCGTTGACGATATTATTTACGGATCTACATGCACTAACTTATCCATTGAGTTTGCAGATCTGATGAAATCCAAGTTTGAAATGAGTATTGTTAGAGAATTGAATTACTTTATTGGATTACAAGTAAAACAATGTGAAGATAGAATATTCATCTCACAAACCAAGTATACCTTGAATCTTGTAAAGAAATTTGGGTTTGAGAATGAGAAAAAGTTTGATACTCCTATGAGTACAACTCTCAAACTCTCCAAGGATGAAACATGTAACAGTATACAATCCCGTTTATATCGTAGTATGATTGGTAGCCTTCTATACTTAACTGCTAGTAGACTTGATATTGCTTTTAGCGTTGGATATGTGCTAGATATCAATCTGATCCTAAGGAATCACAATTAATCACTGTTAAACGGATAATCAGATATGTCGCAAGTACTGTTAACTTAGGTCTATAGTATTCGCATGATATAACTGTACAACTTGCCAGATATATTGATGCAGATTAGGCAGGAAATATTGATGATAGAAAATCTACCAGTGGTGGATGTTTTTACGTAGGAAATTATTTAGTTTCCTAGCTCAACAAGAAATAGAAATTTGTATCACTCTCAACAACTGAAGCTGAATATATTGCAGCTGGCAATGCTAGCACCTAGCTGATTTGGATGAAGAGGATGTTAGCTGATTATGGGATTGTGCAAGATACAATGATATTATATTGTGATAACTCAAGCGTAATTAATATTTCAAAGAATCTTATTCAACATTCTTGTAGGAAACATATTGACATTTGATATCATTATATTCGAGAATTAGTTAAGGATAAGAGTATTTCATTAGAATATATTAAAACTGAAAAGTACCTTACAAACATTATGACCAAACCACTTGACAGGAATAGATATTCCAAATTATAACATGATATTGGTTTGTGTACTTTTAATTAATTAAATCATGTTGTTTATGCATTTTTATTTAACGCAAAACATATAAATAAATTTAAAATTTTAAATATAATTTTTTTAAGCTGCTTGACAGGTATATTATGACCATACTCGACCAGTCGAGATGTGTGGGATCGCACATTAAAAGGGGAAAAACTACTTTTCTATTTCATTTTTCTTCTTCTTCCTCGACTAGCCGGTGCTTCCATTAATGAACCCATCTCCAAATCTTCATTGTAAGTGGTTTATTTCCATTTTCCTTGTAGATTTGGGTTCCTCTTTGCTAATTAATCTTCCATTTATGGTTTATTTGAGATTTATATCCTTTCTTTAGTGGATTTTTAAGCAAAAATCTGATCTAAGCTCAACCCATCTATCTTCTTTAATATTCTCTTTTGTAATTTCTAAATGAAGCATTGTACTAAGAGGAAGGCTACTCGCAAGGGCCCTAGCGGCTCCTCCTCTAAGTCGACTCAACTTAGGGTGAGAACCCTAAAATCTCTCGAAGAAGATTTGGAGACTGTTAGGGATTTCTGCATTAGGAAAATTATCATTGAAAGGACTGTGAATGAAGACCACATTGCACCATTCGATCTTTTGCCTATCCTTAACTGCTATTGATTGGGAAAATATTCTTGGTTGGGGTGGAACGGCTTACTGCTCCATAACGCAAGGCATGTATGCTTCTATAGGTGACTTGTCCCTTCAAAATCTGACATTTTCTATTAATTTTTGAGAAGGACAGTCCCTATTGATTGCCACGTAATTTTAGGTTTACGTGACATAAACGTCAATGATGATGGCATTCCTATTGCCACTCTCACTGAGAAAATGACACATACTGGGTGACGGACGATCACTCTCAAATTATGTCACTTTGACGCTGAATGGAGTTCTGGCAATGCCCTCCGTGCTAACAAGATGCTTCCTAAATATAGAGTCTTATATTAAATTTTCATGTCCAATGTGTATGCACGATTTGGGAATAGGTTCGAACTTACTCCCTTCATGACTTGTGTCCTTCACTTTGTTGTGTCTAGTATGCCTATTTGTCTTTCCTCCTTGATGTATTATTTGATTATCCAATTCTGTATCCATCCTGGTCATACGTTGATACCTTTTGCCTATCTCATGACATGCATTGCTCTTTATTGCAATGTTGTCATTCCATCGACCGAGGCACCAGAGTCGGCTCTACCATTTGATAATACAAATATACATAAAACGAACTTGGCATTCCTTACCGGCCAATGCGATAATGGAGAAGAAGACAGAGCTGCTCCTATATTAGAGGACACATCCATGGATGACATCTTTGCCGAGCTTGATGAATCAGATGATGAAGCTAATCCAGACTATCAACCTTCCTAGGTTAATGATCGGCTCAAGTTATTAGAAGAGAAAGTTGTTGAGTTGAAGGTATCCCAAGATAATCTGGCAGAAAGTTACAAAGTATTTATGAAATATATGCAAAAATATTTTCATTGCATTACCAAGGGATTTCACCAGATTGATCCTTCTATACCTCCTCCATTTTCCTCTGGATCCGGTTAGGCTGATTTACATTTATTTGGGTTGTATAACTTAACTTTGTGTGTGATTGCATATTACTCTCAAACCTTACTCTCTTAATGCTTCTTGACGACTTTTTGATAACTCATTTTAATGACATGTTTCTATGCATTTTCTTATTATTATTGTACTAATTCTGCTTTGGTTAATTGTTTATAATCACATGAATGATCTTCCCTTTGTCTTTTTGTGACAAAAAGGGGGAGAGGATTGATAATTACTATCTGAGTAGAATGAATGAATGTTGAAGCAGATTATATGAATGTTGATATATGCTTGGATTTTTGCATTGGAATGTATATGTCATAATACAGGAGAAAGCTCAGATTGAGGGGGAGTAGTAAAAGGTTTTTTTTTTTTTTTTTTTTTTTGCACATTCATAAAAGCTGCACCAAATCTTCTACAACATGAAATTCAAGATGTCATTCTAGTTGTTGTAATATTATGTGTTTTATCATGAATTTGACAAAGGGGGAGATTGTAACTGGTATATTGTATAAAGCACACCTCTGTTTCTCAAATTTCATTTAGACAAAACAACTTATGAAGTGGTCCGTCTAATGTGGATCAAGATGGAAAGTTCAAGTCAAGTACTGGATTAAGATGAAAAGTTCAAGTCAAGTAGTATATCAAGATGAAAAGTTCAATAAGTTCAAGATGATTAAGTTCAAGTTCTACTAAAGATTTACTAGAAGATTAAACTCCATCTTCGACTACAAGCTCTATTGAAGAATCAAGTAGAAGAACAAGTTCCATAAAGTTCAAGCATCCCATCTACTTTAATGTTCAGTCTTTTCAGGTATAATAGACCCTAGAAAGACCTTAGGCTTAGGTTCTTGCAAGACATAAACTTCAATGGGTTTTTATACTTATGTTAGGCTAAAGTTCGACTAGTCTAGGTTAAGGTTCGACTAGTCTAAGCTATGGCTTGACCAGTCTAAGATATTTTTGACCAGTCCTAATTTAAACTTAGAAAAATAGATTTTTCTGTTACTTCTTCGACCAATCGAGCAGACTGTCGACTAGTCAAAGAGGGGCCTTCGACCAGTCGAGGGTTGCTTTACTCGAAGTCTAGCAACTGAATTTTGGCACCCTTGACCCGTCGAAGACCATGCTTTACCAGTCAAACAAGGTCCTCAACCAGTTGAGCAGGGCCTTCAACCAGTTGAAGTTCTATTTTATCCAATCGCACTTAAATTTGAAAATTTGTTGGAATGGAATTCGGTTCTTAGACGAGTCGAAGAATGTCTTAGACGAGTCGAAGCAACTTTTTTACCTATAAATAGAGGCCTTCTCTCAATCCGAAAATACAATTCAAGCATGTCAAATCCATCATCAAGAGAGATAGAAGCCCCTATTATACTCAAGCTATTGTATGGTATTTATAAATTTATAAATTGCTTATTTGTTTTAATTCCTAGATCTCTTATTCTTTGAATTTCATTTTATAAAGAGAGTAGATACTCTTCTTTGAGATCTTGAGGAATTCAAACAAGTAGTCTTTGGTTTAAATCTATTTAAAATCAATTTAGAACCTTGAACCCTTGTCTATGTGACTGAACATTGAACAATTTACGACAAGAGAAGCGGTTCTATGGCCACTTCAAACGTGAAGATAAGTATAATCATTCTTTTTTATTTTGGTTTTTATTAAGATAGCCAGAAAATCTCATTTGTTGGTTTGTTTGAGATAACCAAAAAAATCTTAGAGAGGATTTTTTTTTTTTGTTTGTGATAGCCCTTTAAAATCACAACTCTATCAGGTTTTAAGGTTATCCTGAAAACCTTATTTATAGTGAAAGCTAATATCATGTGGATGGTGATTATTGCGAGTGGAGTAGGTGTGGCTGTTTGAGAAAAGTTGATGTACACACCGAACCACTATAATTTTTGGTGTTGTGATGAATGTTTACTTTTTGCATTTATGATGAATGTTTGTAATTTTATTTATGTAAAAGTGGTGAATGTTTGTAATAGATAGCTTTATTTTCTCTTTCTTAGGTTGAGATCTTGATTCTTACAAACGTTTGTGAAATAAGGTTGTCCTACCTAAACTTTGTTTTGGGTGTAGGTTGTCCTACGAACTAGTTTGAATCAATTTTTCAATATAGTGTGATTGAGATTTCTGATTTATTTATTATTTCAACACTTTAATTTTTATTTGGCATAATCCTATTCACCCCCCTCTAGGACTTCTTTAGCTCGCCTTTTTAGATATAAACTCCTTGTACAAAAATGAGACGTGGGAGCTGGTGGAGCTTCTTATCAACCAAAAAGTGATCAGGTGCAAGTGGATCTTCTAGAAGAAACATGATAGGTACAAGGAAAGGTTAGTAGCTAAGGGATATACTCAGAGAGAAGGTGTTGATTTCACTGAGATATTCGCATAGATATAAAGCAAGTATCTATTAGATTCGTATTGGCGTTGGTTGTCCAATACAATCTCGAGTTGGAACAGATGAATGTGAAGACTGCTTTCCTGCATGGGGAATTAGAAGAGCAGATTTTCATGAAGCAACAAGAAAATTTTAAAATATAAGGAGCAAAGAGTAAGGTTTGTATGTTGAAGATGTCGTTATACGGCTTGAAATAGTCTCATAGGCAGTGGTACAAGAAATTTGATCATTTTATAGTGAGTCAGAAGTTTATCAGGACTGAGTATGACAATTGTGTCTATTACAAGACATTGAGTCACTATGTGAAAAATGAAAAAAATGACGGATTTAGAGACGGTTCTAGACCGTCTCTAAATTTGCTTGGTTTAAAGACGCTTTAGAGACAGTCGTAAACCGTCTCTAAACTTTTAGACGGCCCTTGACCATCATTAATATTGTCTTAAAAATTTGAATGTCCACAAATCATTTAAGATGGTCAAAAACCATCGTTAACTGTGGATAAAAGACGGCCATTGACCGTCTAGAATAAGAGACGGTCTTTGACCGTCTTATATGAAGCCATTTGAGACGTTCAAAGACCGTCCGTATTAGTGACGGTTATTGGCCGTCTCTAACTGGTAATCTGAGATTGTTAAGGACCGTCTCAATTAGAGACTGTCATTGGCCATCTTTTCCTGTAATCCGAGACTGTCAAAAATAGTATGTATTAGGGACGGTTCTTAGCTGTCTCCATTTGAGACTGTCAAAGACCATCTCTAATAGAGACGGTTCTTAGCCGTCTTATAGTGGTCATTTGAGACTATCAAAGACCGTCTGCATTAGAGACGGTCTTAAACCGTCTCTAATGCTCAGGTCAAAAATTAAGATCAAAAAATTTTATGAATTTCGAAAAAAAAAGTTAAAAAGCTTAGAAAAATAATTAACAATGTTTAAGAAAAAAATTTAGATTTTGAAAAAAAAAAAATGTAATTTTATAAAAATCTAGATTTAAAAAAAATAAATTAAGAACTTTGAATAATGTTGATAATTTTGAAAAAAAAAGAATTCGATAAAAAAAAAGATATTTTGAAAAAGAAAATTTATAAAATTAAACAAAATTGTGAAAAAATTGACAAATTAATATATATATATATATATATATATATATATATATATATATATATATATATATATATATATAAAAAAAGAAAACTAGATTTTGTATTTTGACAAGAAAAATTTAAAAGTTATATAACAAGATTTTGATAAAAAAAATGATATTTTGAAAAAGAAAATTTTAAAAATTAAACAAAATTGTGAAAAAATTGATAAATTGTAAAAAGATATATATTTTTTTAAAAAGAAAATTAGATTTTGTATTTTGACAAGAAAATTTGAAAAGTTATATAACAAAAGTGAGATTTAAAAAATGATATTTTGAAAAAGAAAATTTTAAAAATTAAACAAAATTGTGAAAAAATTGATAAATTGTAAAAAAAATATATTTTTAAAAAAAGAAAGCTAGATTTTGTATTTTCACAAGAAAAATTGAAATGTTAGATAACAAAAGTGAGATTTTGGTTATGTATTGTATATTCTTGCCGCCCCTATGTTTCTCCAACCCATTTTTGGGCCAGGTATAAAAAATTGTGTAGATTTAAATCTTAAGTGGACCACATCACTGGAAAGAATGATAATATAGTACCTCGTCATTAAAAATTATAAAGAGCCCATTGTAAGGTTTTAGTAATGTTTATTTGCAATCCAACTTGTTGATAATGTAAAGAAGATCTAGATGAAGGTAAACTACAAAGATCAAATTGATCAAAAAATTTTGTGGCCTTCAAAAGGTTTTTAATAGTTATTCATCATTGTTTTGATTGATATGGCCCACCTGAGATTATTGAGTTATTATGATTTGAAATTACATCCTAAAATATGATGGAAAAATATATGGACGGTGTCGATATACATAAAATATATCAAGGTGGGCCCTACATGGTTAGAGTAACACCCATAAAGGAGTTACGTAAAATAGTGAATGGTACTATAAGGTCACCTCATGGGAACTTCGCATGAGGTTAATCTGTGTGTGCCTGTCATGCCCCAGACTCGGTAACTGGACTCACAAGAAACCCGATGGTCGGTTCTGGCTGCAACAGCCTCCGTAGTACCCCATTCTCGGCTCTTGAGGCAAGTTCCGATCCTGGGATCCTACATGGAGGATTTCCGTAATAGTATAATCATTACCAATACGAGCATACCCAAGATCACAGCAAGTAAATCTGAAAATAACAAGACACACATCACAAAATTCACTAAGAATTTGAACTTTTACAAGTATCCATAAGGTCCAAAAGGACATACATAAGATAATAGAAGAAAGAAAGGAAGTCTGCAACACTGGGTCCTCAAGTTCAGCTCTAATCCAAACTCTGCCATTGCAACGCCTGCCTAGGATCTCCTGTACGCATCAATCGTGCATAAGCTTATAGAAAGCTTAGAGGGTGGTGAAAGTGTGTGACAATGGTGCTCAGAAGAAGATAGAGAATGCAAAAGGGAGTTATGATCAATACAAATACCATTAGCCTTACCAAGGCAATCATGAATGTAAGAAACTATACCAAGGCAGTACGATAATGCAGGAAGCCATACCAAGGCTATATAATGCAATGAGTAATGTAATGCGATGAGTACTGTAATGCGATGAGTATTGTAATGCAATGAGTACTGTAATGTAATATGAGTACTGAAATGCGATGAGTATTGTAATGCAATGAGTACTGTAATGCATTATGAGGCTTACACAGCCGATGCAATGCAATACGAAGTAATGTCAGTGCTCATATCCAATCCACATATCAAGCACATTTCCATCATAAGGAAATCACTGGGGTCCATTACACTGCTGGATAACTGCCGCTCTACAGACCTCACACAGTCAAACGAGCGTAAGAGACCTCACTACCCTACCTGTGGACAGCCAATCACCAACAAGGCCTGAAGGTAGCGGACCCATTCATGAGCTGGTCAGACTCAGCCTAACAATGTCCCCTTACATCAGGCGAGTAAGGCCACACCCCTATCCAACCGACTACACGACAGTGGGAGTCACGACCTAAAGGTATAAGGCCCTCATGCGCTCATATATTCCACTCGGTCACGGCGTTGGAGCAGATCCTTGGTACCATGAAAGTTTTAGGAATTTCACCCATGGGCATCCTATGCACCCGGTATGCTCAAGTAACATTTTCGGTGTCCAAACATGGCTATCCATGATGTATCTGTGGAGGCTACAACCCTGATGAAGCGAGGGTGATAATGCTCATATGTTATGCATGCCAGATGCATGAATCACACCATCAACTATGCATCAATTCCAAGCATCCAACATGCTTAAGAGGGAGTACTACGTCCCTCAGGAAGGCAACATGCAATGCCCAATGGCACAATCATAACCACACATATAGTGTCATCCAAGCATACAATGATGCACATGGGTCATGAAGATGGGTCTAGACGCATTATGCGGCGATATATAAAGTAGTACACTCCTATCCAAGAAGGGACCAAGACTAGGTATTTAGGCAATATCCATAAGGAATCCCACCTCTAGTGGGGGCCCATTTACCTGGGGTAGCCCACGAGGCTAAGCATACAACTACGTGTCTAAGTAACACAGAAGTGAGTCTAGCAAGAGTTGAAGATGAACATCTAATCACATTTAGATACAATCGGGCCTAAAGGGGTCCATAATGGGGACATTTAACCACATTCCCCAAGAGACATCTCAACCACGAACTATATGGATACAAGGCTCAAGGCCCTACATTCAAGATAAGAACACAGGTAACCACATACATATATCCCTCAAAATAGGCCATAAAAAGATATAATACCAATTTTAACAACATGGGCCCTAAGAGGAGAATTAAGGCCCAAGGCTCAATTCCGAATGGCCATAGAATTCATGCATTGAGTTGGACTTGGTGGGCAGCCCGTGTACACAATATACGACTAAATAAGTTTAAGTTTGGATAGAATGGGCCCCACTATATCAGCATAATAACTAGCAATTTAAGTGGGCAACTAAGAGCCCAATATTATCCTTACCTCAGCCCATAGGTCCATCAAAATGGTGGAAGTCGGCCCAATGTATGGTTGAGCCAAGCGAGGACATCCCAGCCCACTCTAAGCCTAAGGGATGTCCCAAAAATCTGATCTACGATGGGGTCCTCATGTGATCACTAAAGGTAACCCAAAAGAATGCACTAATTAAGCCCAAGGATTATAAAATATAAGTATGCAACACGCACACAAATTCTCAATATGGTGGGTCCCATGTCCAATAAAGTTTCAACTATAACAATGTACATTTAAGGCCTCTTGATAAACGTTCGGCCCACTCAGCTTCTTGGGCCTGCTAAAGCCCAGAAATTCGTCAAATAAGTGGGAATGATCTCATGAAGGCCAACAATATTCACAAGGGGCCCCACCAGAAGGAGGGTATGTATACATCAAGAAAAGATCAAGTGGGCCTGCTACTGGATTGTGAATCCAGTAGCAACCCAAGGCAAAGAGTGCCTCCATGATCGGGCGATCCAAGGCTTATACATTGAGCCTTAAACAAATGGCCTAGGGTCTATGGTGGGCCTTTAACCATCCATAGAAGAACCCACGGGCCCTACCTTAGGACCACCCAGGAGGACATCCAATCTCAACTGGTTCCCAAGAGGTAGCACGCCACTACTTGAGCATGAAATAAGGCCCAAGGCCTAAGCAATCCATGGCCTAGTGGGCCATACACTAAGCCCAATACTTAGGTAGCATGGTGGGCCCTTAAGCAAGGTTTGAGCCCAACCATAAAGGTCATAAATCCATATATTATTGTTGAAAAGGCCTAGCTATGTCTTAGAAGGGGGGGGGGGGTGAATAGGACAATGCCAAATAAAACTTATAACAGCGGAATTAAAAAGAATATAATAGCCAAAGTAAATCACAATGCAGAAAAGTAAAACAACCTCAAAATTCAGATCTTGAGAGGTTAATACAAATGTTGTTCTAAGGACAACCTTACACCAAAAACCAGAGTTTATGGTAGGACAACCTTATTTCTAGAAAGATCTTTATATCAAATCTCAAACCAAATAGGCATACAGAAATAAACACAAACTGAACTGAAATAAATTGTAATCACAAATGTATTGTTCTAGGGACAGCCATACACCATAAAAATGGCAGGGCAACCTTGCTGGAACAACTTTAAAGGAAATTAGATATCAAGCTGATAAAGGAATAGTAGAAAATAAATTTTAAACTATTACAAAATTCCCACAATGCTTGAATTAAATGATTACAACATTCACCACCATACATACATCCCACAAATAAATAATTAAATATTAGAAGTATAAATCATTCAACCACAACACAAGGGATTATAGTGGTTCCCCTGTGTGTTCACCAACTGTTAAACAACAACCACACAGAATGCTACTTCACTCCTAATATCCTCACACAGGGGATATTAGCGTTCACTAACAAAATAGGTTTTCTCAGGTTCACCCAAAACCTTTACAATTGTGTCTTTGTCTGTGGGCTTACACAATTAAAAAAACTCCATTTTTGAGTTTTCCTGGCTCTCCTTAAATAACCAATACAACAAAATTTTTTGGGCAAATCTTGAAAGAAACCAAAACAGAAAGGAATTTACAATTAAATGTAAAATACCTGATTATCTCCTTCGTTGTAGCAGCCCGGTAAAACCAAGTCAGAGTAGATGATTGAATGTCCAAGTTCAATGTTCAGTACTCAATTACAATGGTTCTAGTTCTAATAGATTTTAAATTAAACCAAATAGGGCTTGCCTTAATTGATTTTGATTCCAAAGAAAGGGAATAACAATTCCTCTTATCAAATTAGATTGGAATAGCAGAAACAAAATCAATTAAATAAAGCTAAAGAAAGAGAATATTAAATAAGCACACTTAGCTTAGATGGAGCACAGAATTATCTCTCAGAAGTTTGACGAAGATTGGCTTGAATGGATTAATTAATTCTGTAAATTCTTCTGAGATTCATACTCTATTTATAGGTGAGCAGATCGCGTCTTCGACTGGTCTAGGGAGCTCTTCGACTAGTCGAAGAATTAACAGATATTAAAAAAAATCGGGCGTGATAAGCTTTGACCGTTCTACGACTGGTCGAAGGTCACCTTCGACTGGTCGAAGGTCTCTTTCGACTGGTCGAAGAACTTGAATTTCATCGCTGGACTTTGAGTCGAAGACTTTTGACTGGTCGAAGATACAGTCGACATTGTTCCTTCGATTGGTCGAACAGATTCCTGGACTAGTCAAAGCCTAATAGAAAATATCTGCATTTTGTAACAAACTCACGATTGATCGAGGAATTTCTTAGACTGGTCGAAGCAAAGTTAAGACTAGTCGAAGAAAGCCTAGGACAAGTCTTAGAACTGCCCAAACTCATGTAACTTAAATATATGACTTATGTATCCAAAATGGCCTACTCCTAAGGTCAACCTAAGGTCAATCAAACCCCAATCGTGAAGTAAGGACATTAAAACATTAGGAACAAGTGACCTTGAAGTTTAAGCCTTGAAGTCTTGATGTAGTTCAATCTTGAAATCTTGATGTAGCTCAACCTTGAAAGTGTCTTGAGTTCTTTACGAACGGCCTTGTACGCTTCTTGAAGTCTTGCATTCTTGAGACTTGTCTTATGAGCAATACTTGCAGTCAAGGTTGATCTTTGAGTGAATCTTTGTACTTGTGAGCTTTGCTTGTTCATGAATGTTGATCTTTGAGAGAGTTTCACTTATGCAAGTTATATAACAGTAATTTTGGCACCACAAATTTGACAACAGACAGGGATATAAACTATAGCACTTACAATCTCCCCCCTTGTCAAATTAGTGACAAAACACATAACCAAGATAAACATAAAGTAAAACAACTGGTTAAAGAATCATGAACCAGTTAATATTAACTGGCTTACCTGCAAATCAATATTCAATATTTAACATTCAACATTCAACCAGTTTATTCAACTAGTTCAAACATACTCCCCCTGAGTAACATAACCAATGCTACTCCTCTCACAATTACATCGTTAAGAACAAACCATTCTCCCCCCTTTTGTCACAATAAGACAAAGGAAACAACAATAAAGGAGAACTAAATAAAGGAATATATGAGAGTAAACATGAGGAGTTATAGCAAAAACCAGAGATAGAGATACTCAGCATAGTTTCACATAGAACAAATACCCAGTATAAAACAAAGATAATATCCAACTCAAAATCAGTCAACCTAGTGCTAGGTTATAAAGTTATTACAAACCAAAAATCCCATATCAACTAATCAGAACCAAAATCAGATGACGGAGCAGGAATGGAGGGATCAAGTTGGTGCATGCCTTTATTCAATCGCCTAAGATATTTGCGCATGTACTTGAATTGTAAATCATGAGCAACAGACATGTTTTCCATCTTTACATTTATATTCTCAACTTCATCCTCTTATGCACTCAGACGTGCATCAACATCAGATGGTTCAAAATCTAGATCATTTGTTGAATCAGAATCTAGTTCCTCAAAAATGTCATCCATATTAATGTCATCACCAGCTTCTTCATGACCACCACCACCACCACCTTGTTCAGGAAGTAATTCCAGCTTCATCTTATTGATATTAGTATTGTTGAAAATCAGATGATGGATAGGTGCCTCATCAATCGGCATATCGACTAACATATGTGTAGCCAATATAGTCATTAAATAGGCAAAAGGAATGTCACTATGACCAGGATGAAGTCTAAACTGAAGAATGAAATGACAGATTAAGGATGGTAAACAAATCTAAGTACCACTGGCAATAGCATGGATAACACGAACCATAAACGAGGTCAAGTCAGTTTTATTACCCGAACGAGGATACAGATTAGACACAAAGATTTTGTGGAGAACTCTGTATTTGGGTAACAAATACCTTGCGGGAAGTGCATTCCCTTTTTATGTCCAGTGAACATCCATGTTGTACAAATCTCTAGTGAGCATGCGTTTTTCAGAAATTGAGGGTTTATCAGTTAGGTTATGGATAGGAATACCCTCATCATTCACAGGAATGCCCATAAGGGCTGAAATTAAATGACGATTAATGTCAAAAGGCCCTTCTCTAGCAGATATTTTAAAAGTTAAATCATCCTATGAGAAAGCACTAATACATGCAAACATGGATTGGACAATGGACCGGTATGCTGGTGTCACGCCCTAGACTCGGTAACCGAACTCACAAGGAACCCAATGGCCTGTTCTGGCCGCAACAGCCTCTGTAGTACCCCATTCTCGGCTTCTGAGGCAGGTTCCGATCCTGGGATCCTACAAGGAGGATTTTCATAATAGTATAATCATTACCAATATGAGCATACCCAAGATCACAACAAGTACATCTGGAAGTAACAAAGGATACATATCACAAAATTCACTAAGAATTTGAACTTTTACAAGCTTACATCAGGTCCGAAAGGACATACATAAGATAATGGGAAAAGAGAGAAAAGAGTCAGCGACACTGGAGTCCTCAAGCTCAACTCTACTCCACGCTCTGCTGCTACGACGCCTGCCTAGGATCTCCTGCACGCATCAATCGTGCATAAGCTTATAGAAAGCTTAGAGGGTGGTGAAAGTGGGTGATAATAGTGCTTAGAAGAAGATAGAGAATGCATAAGGGAGTCATGATCAATACCAATACCACTAGCCTTACCAAGGCTATCATGAATACAAGAAACTATACCAAGGCAGTACGATAATGTAGGAAGCCATACCAAGGCTATAGAATGCAATGAGTACTGTAATACAATGAGTACTGTAATGCCATGAGTACTGTAATGCAATATGAGCTTATACAGCCGATGCAAATGCAATGCGAAGTAATGTCAGTGCTCATATCTAATCCATATATCAAATACATTTCCATCATAAGAAAATCACTGGGGTCCATTACACTGCTGGATGACTGCCGCTCTACAGACCACGCACAATCAAACGAGCGTAAGAGACCTCACCACCTTGCCTGCGGACAGCCAATCACCAGCAAGGCCTGAAGGTAGCGGACCCATTCACGAGCTGGTCTGACTCAGCCTAGCAATGTCCCCTTACATCAGGCGAGTCACTATGCCAAAGTTGGCAATTTGTGACATATTTTTACGACGGACTTCGTCCGTCGCTAAAATCTCTTGGTTTAACGACGGATTTAATCCATCGCTAATGGAAAAAGTCCGTCGCTAAGCCCGTGTTTGTCGAAAATTCAGTCTAAACGTCGCTGAATTTAGTGACGGACCAAAATCCGTCGCTAAAATCTAATTTACGACATATTTACGACGGATTTTGGTCCGTTGTTAGTAGGCGATGGACGAAATCCGTCGAAAAATTTGATTTAGTGGCAATCATAAATTACCGCCCAAAACATCAAATGGCGCCCTTTTCAGTTGCTTTTGCGACGGATCATGGTCCGTCGTAAAAGGACTTTAGCGACGGATCATATCCGTCGTAAAAGGACTTTTGCCTCAACATTAATTTTTTTTTTTCATTTTTATAGGAATATGGTGGAAAATTAAGTTTTTTTGTAGTCAAATAATTATTTTTAATAGAATTTCAGTGGTTTAATTGTACATATTTGTATATAAGATTATCTTTTAACAATTAATTGAATGCAAAAAGAAAATTTATTTTGTTTTTATATCAAACGAGTGAAATTTTTATTTTTATTTTTAATTTAAAAATAATATTTAAATGATTTGTAATATCACATGAAAAAGAATATTGAGAAGTTTAAAAAATTTAACAATGTTTAAGAAAAAAAAAGATTTTGAAAAAATAAAAATCGTGATTTAATAAAAATATATTTTGTGGCAACAAAAAAGAATTAATATTGAATAAAGTTGATAAATTTGAAAAAAAAAAAGCATTTGATTTTGAGAAAAAAATAATATCCTTAAAAAAGAAATTAAAAATATTTTAAAAAATGTGAAAATTTTCACGATGTTGAAAATTGAAAATATTTTTAAAAAGAAAATAGGAGTTTGAAATTTGAAAAATGAAATAAATTGAGAAGTTCAATAAAAATTGACAAGTTCGAATAAAATGCTTTAAAAAAAATGGAGAAGTGAAAAAGAATTGAAAATTTTAAAATAAAACGATATTAAAAAATCGATACTTTATCAAAAAATAAACATTTTGAAATGAAAATAAATAAGTTAAAATTTTTTGTGATTTTGGAAAATAATTGAAAATGTTCAAAATTTGAAATTAAAAGAAAAATTATTTATAAAAACACTAAGATTTTGAAAAAATATATATATTTTTTTAAAAAAAAATTGAAAAGTTGAAAATAACATGATGCTTTTGAAGAAAAAAAAAATCAGCGTTTTGGAATTTTTGGGAAAAAAATTAAAATTTGTGAAAATTTTAGATATTTTGAAAATTAAAATTCATAATTTGTATTTTAATTTATTTTTTGAAATATTTTTTTAATTAAAATGATATTTTGTTAAAAGTTTTCAAAGAAAAATTAAGAGTAAAAAAATGTACATTTTGAAAAAAAATGTTATTTTTAAATGGAAATTGAAATTTATCGGTGAAAAAAAATATATTTTGTAATAAATTATTAGGCACATCCACTAATTGAACATTTAACTGTTTTTGGACAATTGAATTAGTTCGGATTGAAGAGTAAATAACTTCATATGTTTAAATCAAATTTTATTTAAATTGTTTATCAATCTTGTATGCCCAATATCTTTCTCATATGTAGCTAGCCTGATTGAGGCGAGTAACTAGTCAAATCGAGGGTATTGATCAGTAAAATAGAGTGAAGGGACTTGACATATAAAATGGGCTCAATATTGTTGTCAAAATTGTGGCCCAACTTATTGACCTCGCGAGAATCTAAGAATTAATGTTAATAAGTTTTGTGGGCCCCATCATGATGTGTGTCGAACATCAACACCGTGCATTTAATGTGTCCCCTTTAGGTTTTCAGATATCTTAAAAATCATCCGTAAACGAAACTCAGGTGAGCCATACCATATAAAACCATGTCAAGACATCTTAAAAACTATAAAAGCACTTGGTGGGGCCCACATGAGTTTTAGATGCGGCTATAACTTGGTCTGACCCCTCATCCAAGTGGGACACACATAATGAGTGGGTTGGATATGTGAATCACATTAAGGCAAGCCCAATATATGATTATGAATGTTTTAAGGAATCCCCTTTACATTTAGGTTAGTCATTACCCTTATCAGAGAGTCCACCGTTTTTTATTTATTTTATCCACTCCGTTTATCTATGTTAACAGATAATTTGAGGTCTAGAGAACAAAAAGGAAGCATATCTAAAGCTCAAGTGGACCACACCACAGGAAATAGTGTGATTGAACCTCTACCATTAAAAAATTCTTGGAGGCCATAGAAGTTTTGGATCAAGCTGATGTTTGTGTTTTCTCTTCATTCATATATATTTGATATCATGAATAGGTTGGATGGCAAATAAATGTTACTGTGGGCCCAAGGAAGGTATCGATGGTGGAAATCATTATTTCACATTGCTTCGTGTGGCATGGTCCACTGAGTTTTGGATTTACCAAAAATTTGGGATCAACCCACACCGTCCATCCATTTTTTTAAGATCATTTTAGACCACACCACACATACCAGCATGGATGGGAACGGATTGGCTACTCCCCTGCCACCCGCCTGTTAGCTAGTATTCAGTGTTATGTGGGCCCCACCATGATGTATGTATTTCATCCATTATGTTCATCCAATTTTACCCATCATTTTAATGCTTGATCAAAAAAATGATAGGGATATAAACCTAAGGTGGACCACATCATAGGAAAACAATATTGATTGGATATCCACCATTAAAATCCTCTTAAGGCCCATAGTATTGTTTATTTGACATCCAATCTGTTGATTAAATCATATAGGCCCTGATGAAGGGAAAAAACAAAGATCAGCTTGATCCAAAACTTTTATGGCCCCCAAAAGGTTTTTAATGGTCGATGCTCATTTGACACTAATTCCTGTAATGTGGTCCACTCGATATTGGGATATACCTCATTTTTGGTATCATACCATAAAATGATCTGAAAAAATAGATGGACGGAATGGATGAAATACATACATCATGGCGGGGCCCACAGAGCACCGACCAAAGATCCCGTGGTCGGTAGCAGGGGGGATTAGCCAATCCGTTTGAATTGATTGCGTCGAGTTACTCAAGACGCTTCTTATAGTCTTGAGTAAACTCACTTGGGCCCACCTTGAATGTATGTAGTCTATCCAAGACGTCCATCAGTTTTTCCATCTAATTTAAGGGGTTGATCCCAAAATTGAAGCATATCCAATGATCAAGTGGATCATACCACTGGAAACAGTGAAGATAATGATTTTCACCGTTGAAACCTTTCTAGGCCCACCATAACCTTTATTTTCCATCCAATCTATTCATAAGGTCACAAAGACCTGGATGAAGAGGAAAAACAAATTTCATTTGATCTAGAACTCCTGTGACCCCCAAAAGGGTTTCAATGGTAGACGTTCAATTCTCCACTGCTTTTTTTAGTGTGGTCCACTTGATAGTTATATCTGTCTTTATTTTCGTCTCAAGCCTTACGACGATCTCGCCAGTGGGATGGACGGTTTGGATATAACACATACCTCATGATGGGACCCACATAACTTGCTGACGTCAGCCACCCCATTCCCGTCATTTCATTTCGCCAACCCTAAACCCTCTCTGTTTCTCTCCCTCTCATACGCTCCTCTCCGTCTGTCCCTCTCCCAGCACCGGCCCTACAGATCTCTCCCACCTCTCTCTCTTCCCGTCGATCTCTCCACGAACATTGAGGTAACTCTCTCTCTCTCTCTCAATCGATTGGCAGTGGTGGTTCTCATTCCTACTGTTCCCCTATGGCATGGCCCACTTTTGAGTTTTGTTTTGACCTGATGGATTCGGCACCCCCATGATTAGAAACCCCGTGGATTTGGAACCCCTATGATTAGAAATCCCCTTGATTGGAAACCCCCTGGATTCGGAACCCCCATGATTGGAATCCACGGTGCCAAATGACCCTAAGGGCCTGTTTGGGAGCGTGGATTTGGAACTGTTACGAGCCTTGGATCGTATACCCTGTTAACCTGAGGGAGTTCACATTTCGTCACACGCTGTTCACAGTGAATACCTGCAGCACGATCCAGGCGTCATTTACAGGTCCATTAAGAAATCAGGTCTCAAGTTTGGGTCTTGCCTTTACAAGCCTGTGAAAAATCAGGACTAGTCAGGTACAACTAGCTTTAATAGAGGGAGCTTCCTTGGTAGTAAATATTTTAGATATGCTTGAGAAGATCTCCCAGATCTCTCAGATACCACCTTTCCAATTTTCGTTTAGCACACAGGATGATTAAAATCTGTTTTTCAACATTCAGTTGAACACAACAACAAAAATTCATAGAAATGAGTGGAAGTTACGAACTGGGGCTAGCCTCATTCCATTCATAATCAGAGAATAACCCTCAAATACAATAAAGACTGTTTCAGGTCCAACCTCACCAAATTACAACTAGGGTTTTTGTTTACAAGGTCAATGGTCACAACACCACAATTAACCTGCACACTGGGTGGAAGTTATATTTTCCCCTAAAAGTTATCTTAAATCCATTCTTGGAGGGCATAATACATAAGCTTAAATACATATTAAAAAAAGAAATACATATATCATGTCTGCATCCACAAGATTTTAATAAATAGAAGCATTAACCAACTGCTCGATCTTCCACAACTAAGACCGCAGATAAATAGAAACACTTGATTAAAAAAAAAAAGTTGTCATAATGCTTACATCATGAATATCTTAAAGAAAATTAACCTCATTTCAAAATATTCATGACAATATAAGTGCCAAGCTTCTACAACAGCAAAACAGTAGTACATACCCTGTTAAAGTGATATCTCTAATGCTCCACCCATTCAAAATGATAGAGGTATTTCCATTCAGAGACATGTTTACGAGATTCCGGGCATGCTCCAAGAGAAGAGATGAATGGTAAGAGCTGAAAAGTTGCAAGGAGGAAGAGAAGGCTACCAGAACCATTCATGCTTTGCGTCTACTGCTTTCACATTTGTTGATACAAGAGGCATAGCTCCATAGAGGGAAATAAAGTCATTGAGGCATTTGTTTCAATGATTAAACTCATTTTGGAAAAAATCAAAGATAGTCCATGTGAATGATTATGAGTAAAAAAAAAATTTTATCTAAATTATTCCAATTACTATCTCTGATTTAAAATTAGTTTCTAAGCTTTGCATGGATGATAAATTGGATTTAAAATGACTATCTCTGATTTATGTAAATGTGTAAAAAATTTATCTAAATTATGAGTAATTGGAATTCCAAAATGTGGTCTATCAACATTTATTTAGTAATTGGAAAAATGTGTAAAAGAAACCTAGTAATTATTCAATGATTATGAGTGTGGTACCTTTCATCCAAAGTGATGCTTTTTCTTCCACTAGGCTATTAGGCAGCAGTCTTTGAAATATAATGCCAACAATTAGTCTTTTCTTGTGCAAATCAGAGATTTCAGCTGCTTGAAGGTCAAATCCCAAAAAAAAAAAAAAAAAATGCTTCGATCATAGTCAAATGTGAAAGGCTCAGTGACCCCATCAGGGACCGACACTTGAATCGAGCCGAAGAGCCCGACTTCTCTTTGCATTCCATAGTTTGCATGGTAAAGGTATGTTCCTGGCTGCAATATGTTTAAAGGAGCAAAGGTGATTTAGAGACCTTACTAATCCAATCCTCAATTACAAAGATAACAAGCTGTATGATAGACATGGCATATATTGTTGTATGCAATGGAGAGCGTTCAAATCACTGACCTGATTCTGGATGGAGCATAACTAAAGTAAGTTATATGGATGGATTGTTCCCTTGGAATTTGTACTAATTGTTACTGTTTTACTTTTAACCATGCATTATGATAGCTATGCCATTCATGCTTTGTTTGATAGTCTAATTTGTATTCATTTCTTTCCTTGTTTTAGGCGATCAAAGTGATCTCCAATTAATCATTTTTTAATGAAGTTGATGCTATTTGCATGGTATGTACCTGATTAAACTTCCACTTTAATGTACCTTAATTTATCCTTACTGTAAATGGGAAAGAGTATATTGCACTGGATATGGATGAATTTCAATAGTGATAGCATTTCAAAATTGTGCTTATACATATGTATATGTATATATGGGAAATGGTACTTTGAGGTCGACCTCATGGGAACATCCTATATTGGTCAGCTTGTGAAGATTTCTGGCATCATAACATGTTGTTCTGATGTTAAGCCCTTGATGCAGGTTGTTGTCTACACATGTGAAGAGTGTGGGTTTGAAATTTACCTGGTAATAATGCATTGTCTACACGTGGCTTTAAGGGATCGTGTGAAGTTCCTTGTTTTTTTGAAAGATGAGAAATTTATTGAAAGAATGATGAGAGCTAAGATTGTGTGAAGTTCGTTTTAAAGCTATATGTTTGAATTGCCTATCTATGTTTTTACTCTGCAATTTTGCATTTGCTGTGTACTTTTATGTAGCTGATGATCCTAGCTCTCTGTTGCCAGCAGATGTCTTACAAAATATATCATCTCTAGATCATCTGTACATATTTTTAACATGTTCAATACAAAATACAGCAATGCTTTGATAATCAGACTATTAATGATATGTATAAAGGCTTAGGAAGGCAAGTGGGGTTCATCAATATGAAGTTTGTACTAGGCAAAGTACACAGCAATTCTGCATTTGCTATGTACTTGTATGTAGCTGATGATCCTAGCTCTCTATTGCTAGCAGATATCTTACAAAATATATCATCTCTAGATCATCTGTACATATTTTCAACATTTTGAATACAAAATACAGCAATGCTTTGATAATCAGACTATTAATGATATGTATAAAGGCTTAGAAAGACAGGTGGGGTTCATCAATATGAAGTTTGTACTAGGCAAAGGACCTATTATTCTTTGCTCTTAATGTAATGGTTAGGACTAACAAGTCAATAAGGATAGGAAGAATTTGTTGTTTGCTTGCAATGTTGTGATTATTTTCTTTTGAAAATTTCAATCTCATAGGCTCTTGGATAAACTTGATGGTTTGAAGGGTTGTCTTTTGGCCAGATGGTCATAGATAAGAAACTCTACTCGAATAAAGAATGACATTTGAACGTGTAGGATCTAGCCAGTTGGCTGGTTTGCTTATATCCGCAGGGTAAGTAATTATTCATTGATTGGGACATCAGAACATGATAATTTCCTTTTCAGCATCTACATTTGACGAACGCCTCATATAGAATCTTCGACCATTTATTGGGGATGTTGATGCTCCTGCATAACCATAGGCTCATGCACAAACAAGACAGGTAACTTATGCATGTTGGCCCAGCTGCATGGGGCTAATGATGATGCTCTTTGTCAAACTTTAAAAACTTTAAAATTCACATAAAACTGATATAAACTCATTTCCTTTTGAATTTCTTTACCAACACTGCTCATTATCAATAAATAACAAAATATATGGGCTGATTTACTTGATCTATCGACAGCCCCAGAGGTGGTTCCTATGGGTTTTACCAGTGCTAGCCAACTTCATGCACAGAGGCTCAAAACCATTCAGATAACTTTAGGGTCAAGAGAACTTGACAAGATCTTAGAGGGTAAGTTCTGAATGGATCACGCTTCAATTTAAATGTTAAAGCCTGTTTAGGTGCCACTTAAAAATGAATTTATCTCATTTTAGTTAATTGTAATTATGGATTAGAGATCATACTAAAATGAGATGAACTCTATTTTGAGTGGCACCCAAATAGGCCCTTTCTTATCTCGAATCTAAAATTGGTTAACTTTTGGGCAGGAGGAATTGAAACTCAGTCTATTATTTGAGTGGCACCAAATTGGCCCTTGACTCATAGATAAAATAAATAAATATACAAATAAATGAAGTCTCTATTTACTTTCCCCTTTCCATCTTTTGATTATTCTTTCATTTCTCATGCATTCAGGTTTGACAGCCTTGCAAATTGAAAAGCTTGTGTAAATTCATGAACCAGAGAGTAAATAAAAGGTGGAACTTGGATTTAAAAGATGCATTGAGGGTCCTTACTGTATATGGCTTGGACTCATTGCCCCAGCAGCTGATAGTATCTGATGCATAAAGGTTTCCATCAAAGAAATTGTCAAGGTGGCGGTTCAACTCGGCAAATAACCGTGCAGTCTTGACGGTTTTCAGGTATGCTCTTCCAAATGCATCCATTTTCATATACTGCACCCTTTAGGCAGATATGCTTTTGTTTGGTGAAACTAAACGATTGCTAGATATATTTGTTTAGATGAATTTTTCTAGTGTGGTTTACATGCTCTATGTACTTATGGGTTGAATGGGTCTCATTTTATTGATGGTCCATGTGCTGATATCATTTTATTGATGGTCCAAAGGAGCCGTTAGTCAAATGGAGCTTTTATTCATGATTTCAACAGGTTATTAGGCTAATAATATATGTAAGAAAAAAAGTTGCCTATTTGTACTTATTTGTACTTTGATTGGTTCACAAAAGTGGTACAACCTACACATCCAAGTATGGTACACTTTGGATTGACCTCCCATGTGGACCAATCAAAGTGTAGGTGGGTAATTACTTGTGTGCGTAAGATTGTTTATGAGGCTCTTGTTGTCGATATTATCACGTTTGAGTTATTATTTTACTATCATTGACAATCCAAAGAAAACACACAAGCAATGTGAAAATAACGCATAATAAAGCATTATACATATGTTTGTTTCAATTCTGTTTTACATCACGCTAAAGAATTCCATTGCGAGGAAACTTTCATGCGATAATATTTTCAGAGATTCCAATTATTATTAAGACAATATTGGATAAGTAGTCCTGTTAAGATAATCTCTACCATATATAATGGCAATAACTTTGCACATTTTTGTCCTTGCAAGTAGTCTTCACAACAGTGGCTAAGAGAGGATAAATTTGTCGCAAAATGTAGCTACTTGGAATGGTTGAGATTTTACCATACAAGGGATAGCATAAATTGCACCCGCTTCCTTTTACTTCTTTTAATGCGCGTAGCTCTCATCAATTAGACACATGAGGCATAGGGAGATCGTGAGACAAAGGCTCTGTTGGGCGCACCTTGATTGTTGTGGTATCCACTTGATTCAGCTGGGAATTGAATCAACTACAACAATGTGTAAAATTCTATGGTTCAAGACTCAGAAAAATTTTCACATGCCATCAAAATAAATAAATAAATAAAGGCACACCACCTCAGTTCTGTAGTTCACGGACCATTGACTTGATTTTCTGACTATCGGATGGGTGGACATTTATTGGACTGTTAAGATTGAAAAATATCCAACAGTACTATTTCAACAAATAAGTGTGCACAAATCTAATGTTCGTGTTGTTTAATCAAAATTTGATGTTGGGACCATGACTTAGCTACAGCAGGTTCCACGATTTAGTTGGTTTGATTTATGTTAATGTATGCCACATTGACAGTTTGCTTATCAATCGTGGTACTTTGCCAGAGGATAAAATAACTCAGGATACACACACACACACACACACACACACACATATATATATATAAGAAAAAAAAAGAGGATCACAAAGATTGGATTATCCTAGCCATCTGACCAATAGCCATTTAGTGAACAGCTGAAATTAAAAAGGTCAATGGTCCAGATTTGACAGGGAAGAATCAAACCTTAGGATCATCAATCAATGTGATTCCTGGCCATGAATTGTCCAAAATGGAACCAAGGATTTGGACAGCATGGATTGAGGTGGATACATGCCAGTCCAGGGTGGATAGGTCAGTTATGATCCCCTATGTGATTTCCACTGAACAACCTATTTTTAGGCAAAGGAAACTTCGATACTCTGGCATAGCATGATGGTTGATATGCAGGCACTGAAATATTATGCCATGTGGCATGCATTTAACTCAAAATAAACCACTAAAATTGTGAGCCATTATCAAGAGGGACAAAAAAAAAACTAGTTGGGCTTATCTAAATAAATGATTGCTGGACATATTATATGGATGGTTCAATGAAAAATATCTGGTGGATTAAATTTAGTAAATATGTGTTCACCGATCAAGTGTCAGCACTCGGATAGTTCAACAAATATGATTTTTGGATGATAACCCATTTGGGTAGTCAAAATTGAGTAGTATGTGCCACTTCACAGTTTCTTAACTCATGCGTATCAAGTGTTGCACTTGCTAGAGCACCAATTAACTCCCCTTCTTGGAATTGCTTCTCCTCCTCCCGCCACAGCTAAAATGAAATTACAGTGTTAGAGAAGCAGCAGAAAGGCTCATAGTTTCATCAGCAGATCCGATGATGATCATGGTCTCTCGAAAATTCATGAGAGGTGAGCTTAAAGGGGGCGAGTCATGGCACACATTGTAGTGTGAGTGAGTGATCTCCTGCTCATTAGATGAGCTGGTGGAGACATTGTAGCATGAGTGATCGATCCAGGGTTCAATCCCTGGTAGTGTTACCTTTCAAAAAATTTGGACCGTTCATCAAGTGTGACCAGTGTTTTAAGTATCGGTATCACTACAAATTTCATGGGCTTGGGACACAAACAATATTGATATCGTCGATAATATCGATAATAAGAAATGTGGAGAAACATAGGAAAACAGTGGAATTTTTCAGTTAAACTTTAGGAGATGCTAAAACACACATATTTACATATTTGGGAATAAAAAAATTTGCAAAAAGAATGCATACATGATAAATTCCCTTGCCTTTTGTCTGTAAATTAGTTGGATTTTGCAATTTTTCATGTTATTTAGGGCTTTGCTTGGCGGTCAATCTGTTTGCTTTCCGTCATTCTATCAATCCATGAGAAATCGCTAGAGCATTGCCTCTCTTTTTTGTCTGTAATTTAGCTGGATTTTTGCCAATTTTTACGTGATTTAGGGCTTTACTTGGCGATCAATCGGTTTGCTTTCTGTTGTTCTATCAATCCCTGAGAAATTGCTGGAACATTGCCTTTTGCCTGTAAATTAGCTGGAATTTAAAATTTTCATATGATTCAGTGACCCAACCAAATTGAATAAAGAGAACATCAATTTGGATACATACCTTTTTCTTGAAGATCAAACCATTAATTTTTTTTCACTGATAAACGAAAAGAAATAAAGGTTGTGGATTAATATCCAACAACCTACTAGCCGTTGTGCTAGTAATCACAATAAACCCCACTCTTCTTCTACTCTAGGCAACACATGCCAAAGGAAACCACCACATGCTATAGGTGAAGAAAAATCTTAAAAAAAAAAAATCCATCATAACTCTTTAGAAAAGAGTCTTTAGTCTTTACACACACACACACACACACACACACACACACATACACACACACACACATTCTTTCTGAAAGCAAGAGAAAACCCTAATATAATCCTAACCATCTATCACTTCAAATCCTAGCCATTTTTTTTCACTATTTTTTTTTTAATCCTTTGAATCCTGTCACAACCCTACAAGCTCCATGTAAATTAGCTTTAATCACCCAAATGGTATTTGAAACCCAAGATCTTGGGATCGTTTGAAATCTGGCTCAATGGGCTTTCAATCATGACCAATTTTATGCCATTCAGACATCATTGACACCTGTTAAATGGACCATAAAATGTGACAAAAATAATAAAGGAAAACTAGTTCAACGAAATGCTTAACTTTAAAAACTAAGTAAATAACTGCCAATGTGGTCCATAGCACACACTAGGACCATTGGTCTTCCATCAAATCAATCTAGAGTCTAGACCATCAAAGTTGTTCAAATCATCAATCTAAACGGTTGGATGCTCTAGATACTCCTTGATCGCTGCCCTTGGATTGTCTGATATTTGATTGGCCAATTTTTGTGGCCCAGATGCATCATTCAGGTCATTTTGGCGATTAGTTAGCTCATTTTCTGTCATTCCATTGATCTCTAAGAAATTGCTGGAACCTTGCCTTTTGTCTATAAATTAGTTGGAATCTTATGATTTTTCATTGATTTAGGCTTTGCTTGGTAATTGTTTGGTTTACTTTCCTTCGTTCTATCATTCCTTAAAAATTTGTTGGAACTTTGCAATTTTTCGTGTGATTTAGGGTTTGCATGGTGATCGATCGGTTCACTGTTTGTCATTCTGTCAATCCCTAAGAACTCACCGGAACCTTGCCTTTTATCTGTAAATTAGTTGGAATTTTGCGATTTTTCACGTGACTTAGGGCTTTGGTTGGTGATTGATCGGTTTGCCTTTCGTCGTTCTATCAATCGTTGAGAAATTGCTGGAACCTTGCCTTTTGTCTGTGAATTAGTTGGAATTTTGCTATTTTCATGAGATTTTGGGCTTTGCTTGCTGATCGATCTGTTTGCTTTTTGTTACTCTTTTTGTTGCTCTATCGATCCTTGAGAAATTGCTAGAACCTTGGCTTTTATCTGTAAATTAATTGGTATTGTCCGGTTTTTCATGTGATTTTGCACCACTTGGCGGTCGATCAGTTCGCTTTTGGTTGTTCTATCGATCCCTGAGAAATTGTTGGAACCTTACCTTTTGTCTATAAATTAGTTGGAATTTTGTAACTTTTCATGTGATTTAGGGCTTTGATTGGCAATTGATCAGTTTGCTTTCTGTCATTCGATTGATTCCCAAGAACCGTTGTAATTTTTCTATAAATTAGCTGGAATTTTGCAATTTTCATGTAATTTAGGGCTTTTCTTGGCAATTAATCAGTTTGCATTCCATCGTTCTATCTCTGAGAAATTGCACTGTAAATTAACTAGAAGTTTGCGATTTTTCATGTGATTTAGGCTTTGCTTAACGATTGATTGGTTTGCTTTATGTTGGGCTATCGATACTAGAGAAATTGTTGGAACCTTGACTTCTGTCTGTAAATTAGCTGGAATTTTGTGATTTAGGGCTTTGATCGGTTCACTTTTTGTTGTTCCATCGGTCCCTGAGAAATTGCTAGATCCTTGCCTCTTGTCTGTAAATTAGCTGAAAATTTCAATTTTTCATGTGATTTGGGGCTTTGGTTGGCAATAGATTGGCTTTCTTTCCTTCATCCTATCAATTCCTGAGAAATCGCTGGAAATTTTCCTTTTGTTTGTAAAGTAGGGTTTTGATTTGTGATGTTTTGGTTGATTTTCCATTTCCTAAGGTTGCTAATATGCATTATGGGAACGACATTATGACCGATTCTTGGGATGTGCTTGGCATCGGAGTTCAGTTACATTCGATCTTAACACAACACGGTTTGTCAGGAGGATGATAGATGTTGAGAAGCCGAATTTCATTGCTTTCACAGGTAATAGGATGGTTAGGCCTTGATCAGTTTGTAGAGATTAAATTTGTCAAAATAATAGAAAATGGCAATGCTAATTTATTCGCTATTTATCTCATAAAATGTTCTGCAGAGTTTGGCAGAGTTTATCAATTCCATTGTTCGCTATTTATCTCATAAAATGTTTGGTAGAGTTTCACAATTCTATTGATGGCAATGCTAATTTCTTCCTATATGATTTTACTTGTGCATCTGGTGGGCCTGTCACGTAATAACCTGGCTTCAGAATCAAGCCAGTGAACTCAGCAGGTGGGCCACACATGCAAAAACATTCAGAATTCTAAAATATTTGTCAACAGCTCACTTTCAACATGTTTGATCGATGGGTTTGAGGATCAAGTTATGTGTGGCAGGACCCACCTGATGCATGGCCTGGTCGTCCAACGCATGATTGGCACATGCCAGTGTGAGCAGGCTTTGCAACACTCTTAAGACATGTATGTTGGATGCAGGATTATTATTATTTTTCATGCAAGCTTCTCAATCACTATTTGTAAACACTATACACCAACCTGCGCTTGAGAATTATTGGCTCTCTTTTAAGAGGAACGCCCCCTATCTAGGGTTTCTTGCTGCATTTAGGGTTAGGGTTTTTCTGTCACTTCCCTCGACAAACAGAGAGGCATAGCTTTGTTGGTAGCTTGCAATGGCTCCATCGCAGCCTAACAGTGGGCATTTTGTTGGGTTGAACAAAGGGCATGTCGTCACAAAAAGGGAATTGACTCCTCGCCCTTCTATCAGAAAAGGGAAAACTAGCAAACGGGTGCATTTTGTTCGGGGCATCATTAGGGAAGTTGCTGGGTTTGCTCCCTATGAGAAGAGAATTACCAAGCTCCTGAAAGTTGGAAAGGACAAGCGTGCACTGAAATTGGCAAAGAGAAAGTTAGGTACCCACAAAAGAGCAAAGAAGAAGCGTGAGGAGATGTCCAATGTTCTTCGTAAGATGAGATCTGCTGGAGTGTTCGACAAGAAGAAGTGATGAAGCATGGATAACCTGAAATTCCTTGGTTTTATATGGGAAATCTTTATCAAAAGTGACTCCATGTCTTTGAGAGATTTATGGATCCCGATCTGATTTGAATTGAGATTTTGATTAGCGGGTTTCGTTTAGATCTTTAGAATCTTCATATATCATTTTGGATTTGGATGTGAATTTTCGTGTTTTTTTTTTTTTTTTTTTTTTTTTTTTTTTTTTTTTAAAGCACTTGAGAATTATTATAGCCGGATTCTAAAGCTTGTCAGCTTTTGAATTCTCTTCTCCATAGTAAGATATGTGATCCAGAGTGAAAGGAAAGTGAATTTGTGAACAAACCATCATCACTGAAGGGACCTACCTTCGACCCTAGGAAAATCCAATGTAGGTTTAAACGAAGAGTACATTAAAATTTCAGTTGTCATTCGACTATTCATTAAAGATTCATTTCATGTAAAATATAATTCTCCGAAAGCAAAGGAAACCACAATCTAAATCTTAACCATTCATTAATCATATTTAATAAAATATTATAAGGAATTTAAACATCCCTAATTCCTGTCACAACCAGATCTTCATGAATCAGCCATAACTCAGTCAATTCATTCAATGGTCACATGATCTTGGCTTTTTTGAAAGCTAACTGTATGGGTTTTCAATCAAGACAAAACCATTGTCGTTCTAACATTGTTTGACCTTTGGAATGTTCCCAACAAGGTAAGTGAAGAAAATATTGAAGAAAACTCGTTAACTTCAACTAATTGTTTGACCCTTGGAAACTTGCCCACAAAATAAGAGATGAAATTACTGAAGAAAACTCATTAAATTCAATAGCTTTGACAACTAATTTGAATAATAAACTTACTGAAATAAGGACTGAAAGATAAAAGCCTGTGGTCTTTTGAACCCACAATTTGACTGCATCTAGCATGGTGTCCACTACTAATCAACCACAACCACCTCGTATGGGGCCCCTGGATTGATCAGATCACTATCAAGGGCCTAAAAATGCCTGGGGAGACTTATATATATATAATCTGTTCGGAGTTCTGGACAGATTGTGGTTCCCAGTCATGGGATTTGGTGGGACCCAATCCTAGTAGGGGAGGCAATTGTCGGGCCTGGACTGGTCCCAGGTCCCATTTCTTAACTGAAGGTGTTGATTTGTCATTTGCTCAACCTGCCCGTCTTTGGCCAGCCCTAACTCTTAGGTGACATAATTTCCTCTCAGTTCACCCTCTAGTTTGGATATCTGGATGTGCGTTCAAATATGAATTAAAAAGAAGATGATAGCGTCTCTAAAGAAGACCTGGTTTGTTTTTGTCATCCAGGAGACAACATATTTGGGTCAAGCACTTCCGATGCTGCCGAGTCTTTGATTCGTGCATTTGTTCCTGCGGTAGAATCTAAACTCCTTGGCGCGGTTTTGGGTAACCATGACCAGGAATCTACCATGACCCATGAAGAACTGATGTATTTCATCTCCCTTATGGATTATTCAGTCTCTCAGGTTAACCCATTTACCAGCAACCCTTCTGACACAAAGGGAGTCGTCCCAGAAATAGATGGGTTCAGGAATTATAATATCAGAGTACACGGCGCATTAGGTTCTGATTTTACCAATACTAGCATCCTCAATCTCTACTTCCTTGACAGCGGAGATAAGGCAACTCTTGGAGGGATTCAGACTTACGGATGGATCAAGGAATCTCAACTGCGTTGGCTCCGTAGCATTTCTGAAGGATTTCAGGTACAATGGAGGTTTCTTTTGGGAATATCTGCGACGCAACTAGTTGTAGATGAGATTTTCATGCAAGTGGCTGTGCATGGGGCCCACCATGGTGGGGCCATGGCATCCAACCTATCCAGAAGGATTACCTGTTTTTGGGACACTCCAATAAATAGGCTGATCTAATCATCAGGCAGGTCACACCATAGGAAGCGATGCACATCCACCCAAAGACCTCTAAATTCATGTAGTGGCCCACCTAATGTTTTGAACTTTCCATTTTATGGAGCAACCCTTCTTGCTGGGTTGGATTTCATAAAAATACCATGGTGGACCACAGATGCAGCTAGTTGCACAATTTCCTCATCGACAACTAGTTGCATATGAAACATTCCCTTTTTTATTATGAATCTATGATATACAATGACCTTGCATGTTCAAATATTACCATGCACAATTGTTAAATTCTGGTTGCATCTCTCTCAATTAGGTCGTTTGTATACTGTATTTTATCCATAGGTTAAAGGTTGTTTTTGGATGTGCCAGATTAAAATGTGATGTTCAATCAAGACAATATAACAGAAACTTAGTGATATTTCCCAGTATGCTGGTATTCTTTATGAGGAAGTAGCCTTCAAATTCCAGTTACCTCCCTTTCAACTTCAAAGTAACGTAATCGTAATTTGGAGCCCAATCCTTCAATATGAATGCTTGTTGTCATCACAGCTTCGTGCTATGCAACTCGTCTCAAGTTGACTCCTGGTCTCAAACAGGATCGGGTCTGGCTGAGTCCATACCAACTCGGACTCAGCCAGACCTTATCCTGTGGGCTTGCCCAAATTGACATGAACTTGGTCAGACTTGATCCTGTCCAATGCCACGAGTCACCCTGACAAGTCACCCCCGAGTTGGCCTAGTCTCGACTCAACTTGAGAGTGGATGAGTTGGTCCGAATCACTAGTCTTTAAGATGTTCTATGATGGTAACGATGGTCGTAACGGCCACCATCGTTATCTTTACGATACGGGTCGTAATGGCTATTATGGCCCCCGTAATGGCCGTTATGGTCTCTTTTTTTATTGAAAAAAAAATATCTTGAAAAACTTGTATTTGCCCTATAATGTTAATTAAAAAGTATGGAAAACCTGTATCTACCCCATAACAGACAATTATGAGGCTGTTATGGCCTTTATAGGGGACGTAACATGCAGTTAACGGCAATTACGGGTCTTCTTTTTTTTTTTTTTTCCATAATGGCTGTTACAACCGTTACAACCCCGTAACGTGTAACGGTTGCCACCGTTACCTTTACGTAACGGCCTTTACAGCCCCGTAACGACCTTTACCGCACAAACTTTTAACCATGGCTATGATAGGTGACTACAATTTTATTATTTCCACCTTATTAGACCAATCGTTGCAATTCAGGTTGACAGCACACTGACACAAGGTTAATAACTTGACACAATTATAATTGAGCCAGTGTGAAACTTCTTAGGCTAGAATGGAGATGATGTTTGAAAACTTGCATGTGTATTAGGTGCATTGCATGCAGGTTTTGAGAACCTCTTTGGGCTTGGCATGGTGCAATTTACAGGTATAAGATTGGTTAAGTAGGCGGTGCTTATTATTTTCCTCTATAGTTCAATAGCAGGCACTTCACCCCTCATAAGACTCACAACAAACACAACAATAAAAACAACAGCAAATTTTTGTCAAATGCATTTTGAAATGCCAGAGGCTATATTTGTCAAATACAATCTACTAGTGCCAGTGACATAAGAATTGCATGAACTTTAGGGAAAATGATACAATAGATTGTGAACTACCTTAATAGGTTAGTAAACCAATCAAAGAAGGACAAGAGGAGTCTAAAATCACTTATCCAAAATTGTCCAGATTTTTTTTTTCTTTCAAAGTCCTTTAAAGACTACACTTGCCTCTCTTTGATTGGTCTAGTACTATGTTACAGTTATTCATAACAATGTAGTCAAAATCGTTATTGCATCATAAATTGAAAGATTTTTTTATGATTTTCTTAAAAATATGAAAATATATAATTAATTAATTTAAAACTTAGCAATCATGTTTCTGCGATCAATATGCACCTAGTAATAATACCATGTCATGATAGTGTTAAAGGATTCTTATCTTTCCTTTTTTTTTTTTTTTTTTTTCTTTCAAGAAAAATTCCTTAAAAACATACAATGATCCTTTGATAATTATGTCCTTGTTACCTTTCTTGAATGTAGAACATATTAGAAAAGCGGCATTTGATTTTGTAGACTGAAAAAAGAAGATACTTTGATTTCTAACCATCATTCCACAATACATAAGTTAACATGATTGTAAACATCCATGAAGACATTCTAGATAAGTCATACATCAATTTGGTGTTTTGACTAGTTAAGTAAGAAATCATTAAAAAAAAAAAAAGGCTCCACAATTTAACATTGAAGAGAATATATATCATTCAATCTCTTATAAATAACAAAATAAAATAATTTTACACTTGTCGCTTTGGTGCATGTTAGGACATCAGCTTGAAAATTAGGTGAATCGGGGATTTGAGTGGGGCCACAGCAAGGGAAATAGTGAGGATGGGTCTCCCACCATTCCCTTCTCTCTCTTTGTATAGCACACACATGCTTGCAGCCCCATCTCTCCTTTGCCTCTCTCCTTTTTTCTCTCCCCTATGAATCTCCCTCTTTTCTCTCTCCCCTCCTTGCTCCACATAAGTAGCACATGTCATACCCCTAGTTTAGATTAATGCGAGCACTTGTTCTGATGATAGTTGAGCTTCGGTATTTAAGGAAGCAAGTGATGCCAATAGATAGTCAGAAGGAGCAAGACATGAATTATAATCCATTCCTCCAAAATTATTGTGGTTTTTTGCATCCGGAAAGTTCAAGTGACTTAAATGGAAGTTATAAGTGCAGAGGAAAACATTGATCACTGATAATCATAATGAACGAAAAACAAGAGTTACTGATTCAAACTATGCCATCCATCAATCTGACACGATGGTTTTTTTTCTCATAGAACTGTGTGAAACTTATATTGTTGTTACATCAAGAATTCCAAAACTATAAAAGCATTAGAGATTTTTTCTTTTTATGCTTCTGCACAAGCGCCATCTATTTGCATTCTGACTATTTATAAGTGTCGGTATCTTCGTCTTCCTATTAAACATGCAACTGTTGAACTTCTATTCTTTTTGCATTCGATTTTAGAGTAAAAGGGAAGCATGTAAAATTTTTACAATCACTATTACTGATCTGAATGTATCCTCTTTATCTAGGTTGTAGGAACCTTATTTACGCACTATCAGAAGTGTGTGCTTCTCGACACACAAGCATCTGGAAATAACAGGAAAATAACTGCTTTCATCCGTGTAACATTTGGCCTGTGAGGTTATGCGCATCTCTGGCCATGATTTTTAAAACTGCCATCAGATATTCATGATAGAGCTTTCATGATTTAATGTATATCTGTCAGATTGTTTTCTATATTTGGGTTATAGGTGGGAGATTAGTTTTTAATAGTTTTGTTTTGCCTATAATCTGTACAGGCTCGTGCTTGGTGTCCTAGACAGCCATGGCATGATTTACATTGCAAGATAAAAGGCCCCGCTGCTTATGATGTAATGACAAATTTTGAACAACGTTGGAGAAAAGGCTACAAAATGGCGAGAATTCAGGCTTAAAAAGGTCACGCATTAGCATGATGATGCTTTATTAAAGCTAGATCGTATTTCATGTAGATCATCAGATGCTGGGGGACTAGCAATTACAAGCACATCAGAAGCACCCCAGAACTCAGTTTTGTGTTCCTTCCCGTGGGAATAGAACACTTTCAGCCGATTCTGGAAGTAATCAAGATTGATCGTGTAAGCACTAGGTGCCTCAGCAGCATTCTTGTCAGAAGGTTTTGCATTGCCATTTCGGTATTCTGCCATTGAAGCTATGTCGGATCTAGAACAACTGAAATTCGCAACAAACCAAACAGAAAAATGCAGAGAACTACAAATTTCAGAGAATGTATCTCTTCTTTCCTTTCTCTTCTATTTCACGAACAGAATGTAGTTCATCTGCAAATTACAGTTTTTTTTAAAGGATTTAGAACTTTTTAAAAAAATGAAAACTACCGGTTGGAGTGGGCCACTTAGGTCATTTCCTCTTTTTTATTGAATTGAGTTGTTTCCAATTTTGTGAATAGGATTCTTATGAAACAAGTGTGAATTATTTTTTGAATGACTATTAGGTGCAAGATTAAAAAAATATTAATAATAAATTATCGGTAATTTTTTTATTTACAGATAATTTAGCGACGGACCAAATCCATCGCTAATTTTTGAACATTGAAAATCAACGACGGATTTGAGGTCCGTCGCTTACTCATAGTAGCGACGGACCTTATCCGTCGCTATTTTCTGACCATTGAAAATCAACGACGGATATGCCGTCCGTCGCTTACTCATATTAGCGACGGATCTTATCCGTCGCTAATGTTTTTAGTGACAACTAATTTTTTGAATATTACCGATGAATTTTTTATTTTTTACGATGGATTTTATCCGTCGCTATGATGCGACGGACCTTATCTGTAGCAGATTAAACGATGGATAAAATCCGTCGTAAAACCAAAAAGACCCAGTAAACAGCGACGGACCCAGGGATGGCCGAAGTCCGTCGTTTATTTGGTTTTACAACGGATTTAGTCCGTCGCAAAACAGTGATTTTGGCGTAGTAAGGCCACACCCCTATCCAACCGACTACATGACAGTGGGAGTCGCGGCCTAACGGTATAAGGCCTTCATGCACTCATATATACCACCCGGTCACGCCGTTGGAGGAGATCCTGGTATCATGGAAGTTTTGGGAATTTCACCCATGGGCATCCTATGCACCCGGTATGCTCAAGTAACATTTCCGGTGTCCAATTATGGCTATCTACAATGTATCTGTGGAGGCTACAACCCTGATGAAGCAAGGTCGATAATGCTCATATGCTATGCAATGTCAGATGCATGAATCACACAATCAACCATGCATCAATCCCAAGCATCCAACGTGCTCAAGAGGGGATACTACGTCCCTCGGGGAAGGTATCATGCAATGCCCAATGACACAATATGACCACACACAATGTCAACCAAGCATACAATGATGCACATGATCATGAGGATGAATTTAATCACACTATAAGGCGATACACAATGTATATTACATTCCTCCTATCCAAGAAGGAACCAAGACCAGGTACTTGACAAAATCCTTAAGGAATCCAACTTCTAATGGGGGCCCATTTACCTGGGGTAACCCACGAACTAAGTATACAAGCTACGGGTCTAAGTAATATGGAAATGAGCCTAACAAGAGTCTAAGATGAGTATCTAATCATATTTAGATACAATCGGGCCTAGAGGGGTCCATAATGGGGACATTTAACTACCATTCCCCAAGAGGCATCTCAACCATGAACTATATGGATGCAAGGCCCAAGGCCCTACATTCACGATAAGAACATAGGTAACCACATACATACCTTCCTCATAATAGGCCATAAAAAGATACAATACCACTTTTACAACATGGGCCCCAAGAGAGAAATTAAGGCCCAAGGCTCAATTCCCAATGGCCATAGAATCTATGCATTAAGTTGAACTTGGTGGGCAGCCTGTGTACACAATATACGGCCTAAAAATAAGTTTAAGTTTGGATAATGAAATGGGCCCAACTACATCAGCCCAATAACTAGCAATTTAAGTGGGCAACCAAAGGCCCAATACTATCCCTATCTTAGCCCACAAGTCCATCAAAATGGTGGAAGTTGGCTTAATATATGGTTGGGCCAAGCTGGGACATCCTAACCCACTCTAGGCTCATGGGATGCCCCAAAAATCTAATCTAAGATGGGGGTCCTCATGTGATCACTAAAGGTGACCCAAAAATGCATTTATTAAGCCCAAAGATTATAAGAAAATATAAGCATGCAACACGCACATAAGTTCTCAATACGGTGGGTCCCATGTCCAATAAAGTTTCAACCATAACAATGTACATTTAAGGCCCTTTGATAAACTTTTGGCCTATTTGACTTCCTGGGTCTGCTAAGGTCCAGAAATTATTTAACTATGTGGGAATAATCTCATGAAGGCCAACTATACTCACTGGGGGACCCCACCAGATGAAGAGTGTGTATACATTAAGAAAAGATCAAGTGGGCCTGCTACTAGATTGTGAATCCAGTAGCAACCCAAGGCAGAGAGTGCCTCTATGATCGAGCGATCCAAGGCTTGGATGGCCTGGACCAAACATGCGATAAGGTAGATTCCACATACATTCACATTGATCCTTAAACAAATGGCCTAGGGCTTATGGTGGGCCTTTAACCACCCATAGAGACACCTATGGGCCTACCTTAGGATCACCCAGGAGGACATCCAACCTCAACTGGTTTCCAAGAGGTAGCCCGCCACTACTCGAACATGAACTAAGGCCCAAGGGCTAAGGCAAATCCATGGCCTAGTGGGCTTATACTCAAAGCCCAACACTTAGGTAGCATGGTGGGCCCCTAAGAAAGGTTTGGGCCCAACCATAGAGGTTATAAATCCATATATTGTGGTGGGCTTCATGGGTAGCCCAGTAATTCATTTACATGTGCAGGTTTCACATTTAACACAAGTGAGTTGGGCCTCACTTTTGGCCCAAGTACAGGGTCAGTTTAGTAGGCAACCAAGGGCCCAACTTCTTGTTTATTATTACCGCTAAGCCCATCACAATAGATAGGAGAGTATAGGCCCAAGATCAATGGGCCTATCCAAAAGAACTGAGTCCACAAGGCCTACTTGCTAACACAACATGCATACAATATATCACATAATGGGCCTAAAAGAAATGGCCCAAACAAAGCCATCCAATTTATACATTATGGTGGACTTGAAGGCAGCCCGAAAGCTCGAGAATACACATGGGCAAGGCCTATACTGACAGTGTGGGCCTTGCCATACCAGCCCAAAGACTTAGCAAGGCCCTCCACAATATACATTTATGTGGGCCTTACAAATCAGCCCACAATTAAGCATTTTATGAGGGCATCAAGGCTAATAAATGCACATGATCAGCTTGTAGACCACCCATTGGGCCCATGAATCAATAAGGTCAGCCCTTGCACAATCTTGGGCTTAAGAAAGAAGTTCTTAGTCCATTGAGCCTACAAAACTATCAAAAATTCTGGTTAAGGCTAGCCCACAAAACCACCACAAAGGTGGGCCTTAAGAGGGCACTCATTAAGCCCAAAATGTCTAAGAAAGGAGGGTAAAGAGTTTGTGCAATACTCCCTTAAATTTAGTGGGCCGCCACGGCTCCAAAAGATCAACTATGCACAAATTTGGGCCCCTTGCTGGAATTCCAGCCCACCCACTTCCTGGGCCTGCTGGAGTCCAGAAATTTATTTAATTTAAACAGGTTACTAACCCATGGTGACCCACACATATCACAGTGGGTCCCACCAGATAAGAAGGGGGATATACAACACTTACTTTAAGTGGGCCATGCCGTTAGAATGTAGGCCTAGCAGCCCAAGGTAGGGGCATCCCATGGTGGTTAGTCATATGGGCCTGGGTATTTGGCCCAAAACTGACCTAATTTACAGGCCATACCACAGTCAGTCCAGGGTCTTGATGGCCCTGAAAATTTACAGGATTGTCCTTCCATAGGTATACCACAACCCCACAAAATTTTAGAATTTTTGGACATCTAAAAATAATTTAATTAATTTGAATAGGACAAGCTGTCCAGAAAATCGGACTGGCTTGGACGTCCCAATGTGGTGGGCCAGTCCAGCCCTTGCCACAATGTGTAAAGGGGTCCATTGGCCCTGAAATCTAGTAGATAGGTCTCACCATGAGTGGACCACCTCCCTGTAAATTTTTATAATTTTTGGATACTCAGAAGTATTTTAATTAATTTAAAGAATACAATCTGTTTATGGTGAAATATTGTTGGAATATAACTGTCCTGAATTTGGGCCATCAAATGGGTTGGTTCTGGGCCTCCAAAATTCTTGAAATTTGGACCCAAGGTCCCTAATCAAGACCACAATAAGGTGGGACCCAGAAATATCCCACTTTTTGAGAAAATATATTTTTTTTTAATTTATTTTTATGGAACTATGCTGCTGAACTGCAGAGCAGAAATTTCTCACAGCCCACTATATTGGCCCACCCTTTTGGATGCCAAAATGGGGTCCATTGGCCCTAAAATTTTTCAGGTAGACCTTACCATGGGTGGGAGACCTCTCTGCAAAATTTTAGAATTTTTGGAATAATAAAAGTATTTTATTTAACTCCTACAATTTATGGACAGCAAGGTATTTCAAAAAAAAATTATGCTGCTAAAACAATGTTGTTGCCTCTGATTTGTGCACCCCATTAGAGTCGGCCCAGGTCTGCCAAATTTTAAGAAAATGTAGGACAAATATCCCTACACAAGTATACAACAAGTTGGGGTTTACAAAGGTGGCCCACCATATCAGAAACAGACTGATAATTATGTTTGTACAACAAGCACAGTTGCTAGACAGTCCAGAAAATCTGGACTATCCACCCTCCTTGGCCCACTCTTTTGGGTGATCAAACAGGGACGGATAAGGGTGAAATTTGGGGAACATTTAGGTGGGATCCCCAACTTTAAGAGGTATATATCAAATGGGACCAAACACCCCACCAATCATCCACAAAACTAAGTTCAAGACAGCTAAAAAATCTGTCCAGATGGTTTTTGGACAGCAACATAATACTGAATTAAAATAATTATAATCACTATAAAAAAGGAAATCAATCCAAGAAAATTGTGGTATGGACCACCCCAGTGGGCCCCACAAACATCCAGACGATACCCTCTCCATGAAACCCATTGCATGTGCCAAAAATGGAGCAAATAGAGTGTCAACGTCTAAGGAATGGATAGCCATGGGCGTCCACTTTGCTTGGACGGTTTGGATATTCCGATGCCACTAAGTGGGCCACACACATCAGGAAATCAAGAATAGAATAATGGAAAATAAAAATAATCCAGCCACAAGAGAGGAAAATGACATGCATCAAAGGAAAATGCCATGATGGGGTCCATGGAGAATGGCCCCATCCATGGATCATGCATGCAAGGAAAAAGGGCCATTGGCCTCAACCATGGAGACATGAGGGACCTCCATCACTTGATGGGTCCCACAAGCTCCTAAGAAAGAAATGAAGAAGGATCTAAGAGCACCCACCTAGATCAACCTTGAAACTTACATCACCATCATCTAGAGGCTCCAAGCAACATGGATCAATGGCTAAGATCAAGTGAGAAGGGGTAGATGAGGAGGTATTTAGGGAGAAGGGGTTGGAATGGAGGGAAGATGGGCAGAAGGTTGCTGGATTTTTTTGCAAATGGGAGAAGAAATGAGGGAATGAAAAGAGAGAGAGAGAGAGAGAGAGAGAGAGAGAGAGAGAATTGTAGGGAGGCAATCATGGCCTCTCTCTCTCTCTCTCTCTCTCTCTCTCTCTCCTTGGTTAGAGAAACCGTAATGGCCTATGGTGACAATAACAAAGTGTTATGCTTAGTAGGTCTCTTGGTGGTGTGTGTGGGGTGGGTAGTGTTTATTCCATGGAAATTGTGTAGTGTGTGTGGTGTGCATGAAAAATTGTGCCATTGAGGAGTGGTCCACATGCATTTGTACAAAAAGTGGGCCGCATGATGAAATGCTCATAACTTGAGATGTACACATCGGATTAATGCATGTGATGCGGCGTTAGAATCGTGGCACCGATACGGATAAGATGACATATGTCTCGGGTTAATCCGAGTCGGGTCTATATGACCAAACTTAAGGATGACCGAAACACAATCCAAGGGTCGCGAGTCATCGGGATTCGACCGGTAGGACCGCTGGACCAAAATGAATGAAATGCACACTTATGCACACACATGCACACATGAGAACTCAGGTCGGGTCTCACAATCCTCCCCACCAACAAAGAAATTTTATCCTCGAAATTGACAACACTGAGATAACAAAATGTATAACATCATCATATATTTATATATCGCAATCGTCAATCACAAGAGAAGGCAACACAAGCAATCAATCATCGAACAAAATGGGGATAACGCTCCCTAATCTTGGCAAACCTATGATGAAATCCATCAAATTACTCTCCTACTTCCACTTTGGGACACTCAACGGCTACAAGGGACTAGGGGGTCTCAGAAGATCGGCCTTGACACGCTGACAAGCGTCACATTTGGCCACAAAACTAGCAATCTGGCCTACCATCCCTAACCAGGAACACTGCCTAGACAACAAAACAAGCTCAACATTGGCAATACAAAACTATTTAGCCAGTAAGACATCTCACCAACCAAAATGGAACACGATAATATCATCGGCCTAAGACAGGGATCTTCCTAAAAAGTGTCGATACTGACAATCTCTTACGGCAGACTCTAATGGCAATCTGAGTGAACAAAAGCCCTTGGATACAAAAAGGGTGCGATGCACCAAAACACAAGACTTACATACGGAGGCAAGGGGAACACCCATAACAACTCTCCTAATAACTAAGGGTCCTGCTGGGTCGCGTAAAAACAAGCCTGAGGTGGCTGGGGAGGTGTCTATCTCTTCTGCATCTGCGATCTCTTCTGCTACTGCGGTAGCTGCGAAGGTCCATCCTGCTGATGGGGACACTCGCGCCTACGGTGTCCCATCTGCCCACATCCATAGCAAATGCCAGTAAATGGCCTAGAAGAAGAAGCTATTGTATGCGATGCTGATGCTCTAGCGGCTCGATAGGCTACGCACCTCTACCGCTGTCGACGCTGCTGGGAGCTACCGGAGGGGGCCTACCTCTTTTGGCGTCTCCTTTGATCACGAACCCTCTACGAACTGGTCCACTCGGCCTCACCCTGACGTAGAAATACTACTAACGGAGCTCGCTGCGAAATCAAATCTCGCAAAAGGGGGCTCATACGCTCTTGTTCTGTCTATCCGGGCGCTTCAGGAACGGGCTGACGGGTCTGAAGAACATCAGTGATGACCTGCATTAACTGCTGGTGGTGCTCAGCTCCTACAGGAATCGTTAAATAAGCAGGGGTAGCACTGGCCTCTAGCGTAGGCACAGGTATGGAGGGAGCCTCAGGAATATGTACGGCAGGTCTAGAGGGGAAATAGCAATCTCAGATCGTGGAGCAAAAGTCACTCGGATCACTGGAGTGGAATGAGAACCATGTCCATGGGCACCACGGCCACGGGCGTCACAATCATGGGCACCTTGACTAGATGGCATGGTCTATAGAAAGAACAAAGGTGATAGACACCTAGGAATAAGAATCCTTGAAGGCGCAAACGAAACAAGGGAAACACACTCGGGACACTACTTGTCCTAAGCTCGCATCAGATATGTGATACTATCCGAAGTTATTCCAAAATTACTTGTTATGCTCCGATACCAACTCCTGTCACGCCCCAGACTCGGTAACCGGACTCACAAGGAACCCGATGGCTGGTTCTGTCCGCAACAGCCTTCGTAGTACCCCATTCTCGGCTCTTGAGGCAGGTTCCGATCCTGGGATCCTACAAGGAGGATTTTCATAACAGTATAATCATTACCAATATGAGCATACCCAAGATCACAACAAGTACATCTGGAAGTAACAAAGGATACATATCACAAAATTCACTAAGAATTTGAACTTTTACAAGCTTACATCAGGTCTGAAAGGACATACATAAGATAATGGGAAAATAGAGAAAAGAGTCAGCAACACTGGAGTCCTCAAGCTCAACTCTACTCCACGCTCTGCTGCTACGATGCCTGCCTAGGATCTCCTGCACGCATCAATCATGAATAAGCTTATAGAAAGCTTAGAGGGTGGTGAAAGTGGGTGATAATAGTGCTCAGAAGAAGATAGAGAATGCAGAAGGGAGTCATGATCAATACCAATACCACTAGCCTTACCAAGGCTATCATGAATACAAGAAACTATACCAAGGCAGTACGATAATGCAGGAAGCCATACCAAGGCTATATAATACAATGAGTACTGTAATGCCATGAGATTGTAATGTGATGAGTACTGTAATGCAATATGAGGCTTACACAGCCGATGCAAATGCAATGCGAAGTAATGTTAGTGCTCATATCCAATCCATATATCAAATACATTTCCATCATAAGGAAATCACCGGGGTCCATTACACTGCTGGATGACTGCCTCTCTACAGACCCCGCATAGTCAAACGAGCGTAAGAGACCTCACTACCCTACCTGCGGACAGCCAATCACCAGCAAGGCCTGAAGGTAGCAGACCAATTCACGAGCTGGTTAAACTCAGCCTATCAAAGCCCCCTTACATCAAACGAGTAAGGCCACACCCCTATCCAACTGACTACACGACAGTGGGAGTCGCAGCCTAACGGTATAAGGCCCTCATGCGCTTATATATACCACTCGGTCACGCCGTTGGAGCAGATCCTGGTACTATGGAAGTTTTGAGAATTTCACTCATGGGCATCCTATGCACCCGGTATACTCAAGTAACATTTTCGGTGTCCAAACATGGTCATCCACAATGTATCTATGGAGGCTACAACCCTGATGAAGCAAGGGCGATAATGCTCATATGCTATGCAATGTCAGATGCATGAATCACACAATCAACAATAGTGGGCCCCACTATTGTCCAGAACAAACCCCCAAATTTTCACCCTTGCAAGAACATTTAAGGTGGGAAAAAAAGGGGCATCTAAACCATGGTGTAAGTTGAGTATAGATGTTCCTTCCTTACTGGGCTTTTCTGGGCAATCCAGGCCCACTAAGTGGACCACACATAATATCATCAGATTATGAAAGAATGAAAGAGAAGGAAGAGCATCCGGCCATCAGGGGAGCGCTCCGCCGCTATTAAGCTGTCCCCGCACAATCACAACCACAAACAACAATTAAACACATTGTACAATATAGATCCTATGATGCATGGCCTAGATCTTTGAGATGAATGGTTGAGATGCCATCCCAGCCACATGCAAGGGTCTAGATGACCCATCATACCTAGAAAATAGGGAAAATCTACATGCAAGGGGTCCATCAAGGGAAGAATCCCATGCATGGACATGCATGTACAATGTGGGCCTCATGGCCACATCTAGATGGTTGTGTAGGATCTCCACCATTGATTGGTGGGTCTTATACATCCAAAATGAGAAGGAGGAAAGGATCTACATTAAGAAGAAGAGATCTACATGATATGGAGAGCACCCACCTTGATCCTTACAAAAATCTAGGTCTCCTTGCTCCTCTAGCTCCAAGGAAGGGAAATCAATGGATGAGATGATCTTAAAATGGATGGATTTAGAGAGATTAGGGAAAGGAGCTGGAGAAAATGGGAGATTTGTTGGCCATGGAGAGAATGAGAAGGAGGGAGAGAGATAAGGAGATGGAGAGAGAGAGAAATCATTTGTTTGTAAGAAAAGAAATAATTACCTACAGAAACAAAGTTGTAGGGTAGAGTAGGCTTTTGGGTGGTGTGTGTGGGGTGGGTAGTGTTAGTTATGGAATTTTAGTGGTGTGTATAGTGTTGCATGGGAACTTGTGCCAAGAGGAGTGGGGTCCACATGCATGACACCTAAGTGGGCCACATGATTAAGGGTCATATAATGAAATGTACACAACTTTTGATCTACATATCGGATTTATGCACAAGACATGGTGTTGGAACCGCAGCGATGATGCGGTCGTAATGGCATAAGTCTAGAGTCGACCCGAGTCGGGTCTACATGACCGGACTCAAGATGACTGCAAACACTATCGGAGGGTTGCGGGTCGCCAAAATTTGATCAGTAGGACTGCGAGACCAAAATAAACGAGATGCATACTTACACACACATGCACACATGCGAACCCGGGTCGGGTCTCATAGCGCCCCACCATGATGTGTGTAGAACATCAACACCATGCATTTGATGTGTCCCCTTTAAGTTCAAAAATCAGTCGTATACAAAACTCAGGTGGGCCATAGCATCTAAAACTATGTGAAGACATCCCTAAAACATATAAAAGCATTTAGTGGGGCCCACATGAGTTTTTGATGTGAATGAAACTTGGTCTGACTCCTCATCCTAGTGGGACACACATAATGAATGGGCTAGATCTATGAACCACATTTAGGTGGGCCCAATAAATTATTATGAATGTTTTAATGGGAGGATAACCCTCTCAACTATAGTATGTGGTGTGGCCCACCCAAGTCATGAATTGACTTTATTTTTAAGCTTGTGGGCTACCATGGATTGGTGCATCTGATTGATGGCGCAAATCCAAAGTTCAAGTGAACCCACACCATAGAAAAGAGTGGGATAATGACACCCACTATTGAAACCTTCTTAGGGCCCACCGCGATGTTTATTTGAGATCTAACATGTTTATAAGTTAATACAGACATGGATGCGATTGAAACTTGGTCTGACCCCTCATCCAACTGGGACACAGGATATGTGAATCACATTTAGGCAGGCCCAATATATGATTATAAATGTTTTAAGGAAACCCTTTTCTACTACATTTAGGTGAGTTACTCGTTACTCTTATCAGAGTAATTAAACTCTGTGGGGTCCACTGTTATTTATTTATTTTATCTACTCCATTCATCCATGTTAACAGATAATTTGATGTCTAAAGAACAAAAAGAAAGCATATCCAAAGCTCAGGTGGACCACACCACAAGAAATAGTGTGATTGAACCTCTATCGTTTAAAATTTCTTGGAGGCCATAGAAGTTTTGGATCAAGCTGATGTTTGTGTTTTCTATTCATTCATACATTTTTGATATTATATGAACAACCTTTAACCATTTTTGGACAATCTGATTGGTTCAGATTGAAGAGTAAATAACGTCAGATGTTTAAATCAAAATTCACTCAAATTGTTGATCAATCTTATTTGCCCGATATCTTTCTCATATGTGGCATGATCGAGTTGAGTAACTATAATGATTAGTAAAATAGAGTGAATGGACCAGACATGTAAAATGAGTCAAATATTCTAGTCAAAATTGTGACCCAACTTATTGACACCCTGAGACTCTAAGAATTAATGTTAGTAGGTTTTGTAGGGCTCATCATGATGTGTGTCAAACATCAACACCGTGCATTTGATAGAAGTTTTGGATCAAGTTGATGTTTGTGTTTTCCCTTCATTCATATCTTTTTGATATTATGAACATGTTGGATGACAAACATTACTGTGGGCCCAAGGAAGGTATCAACGGTGGAAATCATTATTCCACACTGTTTTGTGTGGCATGGTCCACTTGAGTTTTGGATTTACCGAAAATTTGGGATCAACACATACCATTCATCCATTTTTCAAGATCATTTTATAGAATTATCTAAAAAATGAATCATATTCAAAGATTAAATGGACCAAACCACAAATAAGGGGAACAGATTGGCTACTCCCCCTACACCATCCAATGGCTAGTGGTTGGTGCTGTGTGGGCCCCACCATGATTTATGGCCACACGACCATTTTTATTTTTTATTTTTTATTTTTTTTACATTTGAACCAGTTGGATTTCAAATTAACATTACGATGGGCCTTAGGATAGTTTCAACGGTGGGAATTACCCTCCCGTTGTTTTCTGTGGTGGGGTCCACTACAGATTTTTATCTGTCTCATTCTTTGGCTCGTGACTTAAAATGATATCTCAAAATGGACAGATGGTATGGATATAACAAATACATCATAAATTTTTATATATTTAAAATATTATATATATATATGGAAAAGGTTCTGCACGTAGAGCTTATGGGAACTCCCCATGAGGTTGAGCTGTGTGGGCCCCACCATGATGTGTGTCGTAAATCAACACCGTGCATTTAATGGGTCCCCTTTAAATTATGGGATATCCCAAAAATCAGCAGTATACAGAACTCTGGTGGGCCATACCATCTAAAATCATGTGAAGACATGCCTAAAACATATAAAAGCACTTTGTGGGGGCCACCTGAAATTTGGATGCGTCTAAAACTTGGTATGACCCCTCATCCAAGTGGCACACACATAATGGATTGGCTAGATTTGTGAACCACATCTCTGTGAACCCAAAAAATAATTATGAATGTTTTAATGGAGGGTAACCCCTCTCAACTTTTGTGTTCGGTGGTCTGTGGGGCCCACCATGATGTATGTGTTTCATCCATGCCGTCCATCTATTTTTATAGTTCATTTTATAATATTACAAAAAAAATGAGTTATATCCCAATCTCGAGTGGACCACATTACAGGAAAAAGTGTTGAATGAATGCCGACCATTAAAAACTTTTTGGGAGCCATAAAAGTATTGGATCAGGCTGATCTTTGTTTTTTCCCTTCATCTGGGCCTTTATGACTAAATCAACAGATTGGATGTCAGATAAATAGTACAGTGGGCCTTAGGAGGATTTAAACGATGGATATCCAATCACTATTATTTTCCTGTGGTGTGGTCCACCTAAGATTTATATCCCTCTTATCTCTAGTATGAAGGCCTAAAATGATCTTTAAAAATGGATGAACGGATTGGATGAAACACATACATCATGGTGGGGCCCACAGACCACCGAACACCAACCACGGGGCTGGTTTCAGGGGGAGTCGCCAATCCGTTCCACCCAAAAATCATCCCGCGCGCGCCTGCAACCCAAAACCCTAAATCTCTCTCTCCTTCAGTATTTTTGGGTGTAATTAGTCCTCATCTGAGGCCCACCCAAGTTAAATTTTTATTGGATCATCGTATGTGGTTAATTGTTAGTTCCTTAGGCCTTTTGGACTGGAACCTTCTAGAAAGGCCCATTGACCTTTGGGCCTATACTCTTCTACCTATTGTGATAGGTTTATGGGCCATAATATGCAAGTAGTTGGGCCCTTGGTTGCCCACCAAATTAACCATATACTTGGGCTAAGATATGAGGCCCGACTCACTTGTGTTAAATATGAAATTTGTCCACATGGTTGAACTACCGGGCAGCCCATGAGGCCCACCACAATATGTGGGTTTATGACCTTTTGGGCCCAAACCTTGCTTGAGGGCCCACCATATTGCCTATGAGTTGGGCTTTGTGTATAGCCCATTAGGCCATAGATTGCTTGGGCCTTACTCTTACCCGGGTGGTAGACTCCTTGGAGTTTCAACACCAGGTCAAGGGTTCGAGTATCCATGGTGGTGAAATCCCACGGCGTGAGTGTGTGGGGGTGTGTGTGCGTGTGTAAAATAATAATAATAATAATAATAATAATAATAATAATAATAATAATAATAATAATAATAAAGGCCATGGATTGCTTGGGCCTTAGACCTTACCTTTTATGCGTAGCGGGGCTACCTTTTGGGACCGAGTTGAGGTTGGATGTCCTCCTTGGTGGCCCTAAGGTAGACCCATAGGGCCCTTATAGGTGGTTGAAGGCCCACCTTAGACCTCGTTAGGACCATTTCCTCCATTAAGACTTATTAACTCTCTTAGTTTGTTGGCCACCCTAAAGTATTGGGCCCCACTAGAGGACTTCACTTCTCCTAAGAGTACCTGTCTATGTATCTAGACCTTGTCCCTCCTTAGGAAGGAGGAATATATTCTACAGGTAGCGCAGTTACATTATTGTGACCTGTATGCATCATTTGTGTGAATTGATTGCATTGTGTGATGGTCATAGAGGGATGAAGTTTATCCCCTTGTGCACATTGAGTGCCTGAAGCTTATGCATGATCTGTATGTGTGACTTATGCATTGGCATCACATTTCATGATGATATTGCCTTTGCTTCACCCGAGCTTTGCCTCCACACGGATGTTCGTGGATGGCCGTATGTGTGGACACTGGAAATATTACTTGAGCATACCGGGTGCATAGGATGCCCATGGGTGAAATTCTCAAAACTTCCATGGTACCAAGGATCTTTCCCAACGCCATGACCGAGTGGAAATTATGAGCGCACGAAGGCCTTATACTACTAGGCCACGACTCCCACTATCGTGTAGTCGGTTGGGTTGGGGCATGGCCTTACCTGCTTGGTGTGAGGAGGCATTGTTAGGATGAGTCTGACCAGCCATAAATGGGTTCGCTGCCGTCGAGCCTTGTTGGTGATTGACTGTCCACAGGCGGGTAGTGAGGTCTCTTACGCTCATTTGACTATGCGGGTCTGGAGAGCGGCAGTCATCCAACAGTGTAATGGGCCCCAGTGATTTCCTTATGATTGGAATGTACTTGATATGTGAATTGGTTATGAGCACTGGTATTACTTCGCATTGGTTGCTTAAGCCCCTTTATGCATCGCCTTGGTAAGGTGCCTAGTACTCATTGCATCATATTCATGATAAACCTTGGTAAGGTTGGTAATATGGTCATTGAGCATGTTTCCTTTCCTATACCTCCTACTCTTCTACGCACTATTATCACACACTTTCACCACCCTCTAAGCTTCTATAAGCTTATGCATAATTGATGTGTGCATGAGATCCTAGGCAGGCGTCGTAGCAGCAGAGCTTGGATTAGAGCTAAGCTTGAGGATCCCGATATTGCAGACTTTTCCTTTCCTTCTATTATCTTATGTATGTCCTTTTAGCCCTTATGTAACCTTGTAAAAGTTCAAATTCATAGTGGATTTTGTGATGTGTGCCTTTGTTATTCTCAGATATACTTGTTGTGATCTTGGGTATGCTCATATTGAAAATTATTACACTGTTATGAAAATCCTCCTTGTAGGATCCCAGGATCGGAACCTGCCTCAGGAGCCAAGAATGGGGTACTACGGAAGCTATTGTGGCCAGAACTAGCTATAGGGTTCCTTGTGAGTTCGGTTACCAAGTCTGGGGCATGACACTAGGGTCGATACTCACCACCCGACCCAGCGGACTCGGCTCGGTTTTGGTAGCTGCAACCAGTGGCGAACGCTCTGTCTCTCCCTCTGATTTTCTCTTTCTCCTTCCTCTCTTCTTATTCTCCTTTTCTTCCATTTCCCACATGCTGGAAATCCAGCAACAGCAGGACCAAAACGAGGTTTGGACTCGGTCCAGCACTACCGTTGGGAGACCGGGTTCAACCCAATTGGCGCGGTGTTAACTCATTGCGGAGTGAAGCCGGACAACAGTCCTCCTTTAGCTTCTCCTCATTCTTCTTCTTTTTCATCATCTGCTAGAGATCCAACAACAGCATTTGTCAAGGCTTGTTCTACCTTGAACCGAGTCTGACTTGGTTTGTTTCGATGTTGAAACAATGAGGAAGATGGGTTGTTGTTAATGGCGGATTGATAGACTATGGGTTTTTCTCCATTTTGACGTTGCTAAATGGTGTGGAGGGGCCCAATGGAGCTTGCTGAAGCAAGCTTTCAAAGCTTGGCCATCGATTTTTCTGATGGGTTTGAGCTTAGAGCTCCCGGCCAATTTTTTTGGAAAAGCTGGGCGTTGGTGTAGCTGCTAAGGTCTCTCCCTCTTCTTTGCATGAAACCCTAGCTTTGTAGGGCTAGGATTAGGCCACGTGGATGGCTAAGATTGAGGGAGGAGGGCTCACGCGGATCATGCCAGCTGTCAGTTTTCATTTTTGGAAACATGGTTTTTTATAGTCCAGATATGCCTCGATTTGTGTCCATACGTGTATACCGCTACGTGTAGAAACGCCTAGGGTTTAGTCAGTGGGACCGTCCGCACCAGATGGGCGTATCAGATCAGTCTTCCAATCACGTGTGACAAGCCACACCTCGAAGAAACGGATGCTCGTCCACTGGTGGAGGCGAAGAGAGAAATAGAGACTGTTTTGAGAAGGCGTGGGTTAGTCATGTTTGACTCGAGCCAGCGGTCCAGTGCACACGCCCTATGACACACATCATATGAGTGGGGTCCATAGTGATGTTTGTGATAAATCCACTCCGTTCATCCCCACTTGGTGGGCCCTGTCACTACGCCAAAATCCCAAATTTACGACAAATTTTTACGACGGACTTAGTCTGTCGTAAAAATTGCTTGGTTTAACAACAGATTTAATCCGTCGCTAATGAAAAAGGTCCATCGCCAATCCCTTCTTTCTCGAAAACTTGTTGTTCAAACGTCGTGGAATTTTGCGCCGGACCAAAATCCGTTGCTAAAATCAGATTTACGACGGATTTTGGTCCGTCGTAAACTGGCGACGAACTAAATCCGTCACAAATTTTGATTTTACGACGAAATATGATTAGTTGCAAATTCCTACCCAACAAAGCAACTCCCGACAATTTTTAGTTGCTTTTGCGATGGATCATGGTCCATCGTAAAAGGACTTTTGCCTTTTAAACATAATTTTTTTTCATTGTTTTAGAATATGGTGGAAATTTTTTTTTTTTTCTAGTCTAAGAATTGTTTTTTAATACAAATTCAGTGGATTAATTGTACATATTTATATCTAATATTATTTTTTAACAATTGATTGAATGCAAAAAAAAAAAAAAAAAAGTTTTTATATCAAGTGAGTGGAAATTATTATTTTTAAAAAATTTAAAACTAATATTTAAATGATTTGCAATATGACATGAAAAAAAAAATATATTGAGAAGATAAAAAAATTTAACAATGTTTGAGAAAAAATGAGATTTTGAAAAAAAAAATCGTGATTTAATAAAAATATATTTTGTAGGAAAAAAAAAGAATATTGAATAAAGTTGATAATTTTGAAAAAAAAAAGATTTTGATTTCGAGAAAAATAATAATATCTTGAAAAGGAAAATTAAAAAGATTTTAAAAAAATGTGAAAATTTTGATGATGTTGAAAAATCAAAATATTTTGAAAAAGAAAATGAGAGTTTGTATTTTGAAAAATAAAATAAAATTGAGAAGTTCGAAAAAAATTGACAAGTTCGAAAAAATGTTTTTTTTTTTTTTTTAAATGGAGAAGTTAGAAAGAATTGAAAATTTTAAAATTAAACAATATTAAAGAATTGATACTTAAAAAAAAAAAAACATTTTCAAATGAAAAATAAAGAAGTTGAAAAAATTTGTGATTTTAAAAAATAATAGCAAATGTTAAAATTTTGAAAATAAAAGAAAAAGTTATTTATAAAAACATTGAGATTTTGAAAAAAAAAAAGAAAAGAATATCATTGTAAAAAAGAAAATTGAAAAGTTGAAAATAAAATGATGTTTTTGAAGAAAAAAAAATCGGCATTTTGGAATTTTTGAGAAAAAAAAATTTTAAAATTTGAGAAAATTTTTGAGATTTTGAAAATAAAAATTCAGAATTTGTATTTTAATTTTTAAAAAATATTTTATAATAAAAATGATATTTTTTTAAATTTTTTTGAATTAAAATTAAGCGTAAAAAATATACATTTTGAAAAAAATGTTATTTTTAAATGGAAATTGAAATTTATCTGTGAAAAAAAAATGTAGCCTGATCGGGGTGAGTAACTAGTCAAATTGATAGTATTGATCAGTAAAATATAGTGAATGGACCAAATATATAAAATGGGCTAAATATTCTGGTCAAAATTGTGACCCAACTTATTGACCTCGTGAGAACCTAAGACTTAATGTGAGTTTTGTGGGCCCCATCATGATGTGTGTCGAATATCAACACTCTGCATTTGATGTATCCCCTTTAGGTTATGAGATATCTCAAAAATCATCCGTATACGAAACTCATGTGGGCCATACCATCTAAAACTATGTGAAGACATCCTAAAAAATATAAAAACACTTGGTGGGGCCCAGATGAGTTTTAGATGCAGCTGAAACTTGGTCTAACCCCTCATCCAAGTGGGACACACATAATGAGTGGGTTGGTGTCACGCCCCAAACTTGGAAACCGGGCTCACAAAATTCTTGATCGCTGAATCTGGCATCAACAGCCTCTGTAGTACCCCATTCTCGGCTCCCGGCACCGTACACTAGGTTCCGATCCTGAGATTCTATAAGGAGGATTTTTAACATCAATTTGATTCGTAATGAGTATAACCATAAGCATAATCCACAAACAATAACCACAAGAGTAGCATCACAAAATCTACTGTGATAAAAAGCCTTTAAGGTATAATGCGTATGAAGGAAAAACATGACAATAAAGCAAAACTCTGGAAGCTCTGCAGCACGCTCCTACTCCTGAACTGCTACTGCCTAGCGTCACCTACATGCAACAGTCATGCATAAACTTATAGAAAGCTTAGAGGGTGGTGTAAGTGTGTGCGTAGTATGAACGTGCTCAGAATGCAATGTCAGAGTAATGCGGAATCATGCTGATGGGTACATGAATGCAATCAGCCGTACTAAGGCTATGCGATGCAAGATATGAATGTTATCGGTCATATCAAGACCATGTGATGTGAGATACAACTCAAGCATGCCAATCCTCATCCAAATCCATATATCAATACAGCTCATCAAATATCAATACAGTTCTCATTCTGGATAATTACCGGGGTTTAGTACACTCTACGCCAGCTTGCTACCCCTATCCGAACGCACAACTCGGTGAGTGTAAGAGACCTCACTATCCACCTGCCAATATCGAGCCCGGCTCATTGATGGCGGACCTATTCCTTAAGCTGGTCAAACCTAACCTAGAAATTGCCCCCTCACTCAGGCAAGTAAGATCACACCCCTTTCCAACCGACCACGACATAGTGGGAGACGCAGCCTATTGGTGTACAGCTCTCGCACGCTCATGTATCTACTCAGTCTTGATGTTGGAGTCATCCTCTAGTACCATCGGGTTTACGAATTTTCACCTAGGGACATCTATAGCTCCTCGATGCTAGAAACAGTATTTTTCGTATCCAATTCGACCATCCACAATGTGTCTGTGGAGGATATGGCCTTGATATAACTAGGCCATACAATAATCACAATCACACAATGCAAAGTACATGAGTCATGCAGACTAATCATGCATCAATCCTACGCGTACCGTGCGTTCATGTGGGATAACTCCGCCTATAAGGGAATCCCATAAACCACCTGCACTATGACATATGAAATGACCAATCACATCTGATAACAAACATACAGATGATGTGTATGGGCATGTATCATTATGCTATGCTATCGTAAACTCATAATCGGCAACGGTAGCCGGTATCGGCAATTGGCACTGATAATCGGCATCGATAATCGACCTTGACGTAAGGCGGGGTCCATACATGGAAGACCGATGATGGATCAAATAAAATAAATGGGGCCCAAGCGTTTGGGTTAACCCATTAGAGAATGATGAGGATGGGCCTAACAAGGCTTAAGGGAAGGCCACAATGTGGACATTCAACAATCATTGTCCATCAATGTGGTCATTTTGCCAACATTGCTCCCATGGAGTGGCGCTCATAAGGCCAATTAGATAGGGGCCCACAACTTAGCACAAGGGCCTAATATACATCATCATGGGCCTCAGTTACATCAAATGGGTCGAATCAATCAAACGGGCCGAATCAAGTGGGCCGATCAAATGGGGCGATACAGATGGGCCAAATCAAATGGGTCGATACAAATGGGCCGAATCAAATGAGGCGATACAAATGGGCCGAGTCAATTAGGCCGATCAAATAGGCTGAATCAAATGAGCCCAATCAAATGGGCCGATTTAAATGGGTCGATTCGAATGGGCAAGTCAAGTGGGCCGAATCAAATGGGCCATACCATTCATCCAATTATAGAGATCATTTTATAACATTATCCTAACAATGAATCAGATCAAAAGATCATCTGGACCATACCACAAATAGGAGTGGTGATAATGATTCCCACAGTTAAAATTTTAGAGGGCTCACCATAGCATTTATTTCCCATCCAGACTGTTCACAAGGTCACAAAGACCTGAACAGGGAGGGAAAAACAAATATTATGTTAATTTAAAACTTCTGTAAATCCCAAAAAGGGTTTCAATGGTAGAGGTTCAATTCCATTGTTCCCGCAGTGTCGTCCACGTGATAATGGATCTGTCTTATTTTTAATCTCAAGCCTTAGATGAGTTGCCAAATGGATGGATGGTTCAGATGTAACATATACATCAGAGGGGCCCACAGAACTAGTTGCCGAGATGCAACAGCTGTGGTTGTTAGCCCACCGTCCATCAGATGGACGGTGTGGATCACCAAAAGATAGATGGTTTCGATGGAACACATCCATCAGGTGGGGCCGTAAATGGCACCGTCCAAATGGATGGTACATATGAAATACATACACTACGGTGGGTCCCACCAGAACTTCCTGACGTCAACTTCACAGCAGCGAGCTGTGTGAAGTACGCCAACCAATCCACTCATCAGGTGAGTCCCACATACGTGGCCTACCATATAGTATTATTAATATAATATATATTATATAATATAATATTATATATTGTATACTGCACAAAGGGCAGGAGGCTACCTAAACTCACCGTCCAGATTCATCTGGACGGTGCAGATAATATAATAAAGGTGGGTCCCACGTAGGAGTGGCCCACCATACACTCTGAAAAGCGGCCTTCTGGCGGTCAAAAACCGCCGGCAAAAAGAAAATCCGTAGGTAAATCCTTTACCCGCGGTTAGCTAACGGCCGGTGAAGCCTCGGTCGGTAAAGGCTTTACTGGCGGTCAGGATTTTATTGACGATTGTGCTGAACGCCGCTAAATCTCCAGTTTTTGCTACACGGACAGAAAATAGGTCCAAAGCTACGGATAAAATCCGTAGTGAAACATAACTAGCCCCACAGTGTGACCATAGCCATAAAGCAAATATTTCTCATTAAAAAAAAAAAGTGAAATTGAAGACAAAAATCTGGCATAAATGTACAGGAAAGACATATTGCAAAACAAAAATATAATGGATTCACTTACCGAAAGAGTAAAGCCATTAAATGGATTTTTTCCCTACTTTTGAATCTGCTAATAGATTCCTAGCATTTCGAATATATGATGGAGAGTCTCTTGGCCTGTGTATACGATCCGATGCTCTTCTTTGCTTGCTGATGTAAAGATCTGAAAGCATAATTCCATCTACAAATACCTTGATCTTTCAGTGCTTCAACCGCTCCAATGCTAACGAATGACGATCCATGCTCGCTAATCGAACTCATCTACGTCTGTCTTCTTTTGCTTCTTGGGTTTGAAAAGAAGCAAATTTTGGCGATGAAAGATTATATAAACAGACAAGGAAAGATGGGAGGTTAATACTAAGATGACTTTGTCTATGCGTGTACCAATCTAAGATAAGAAAATTAATACTCATATATCTAAGTGCTATGCGTGTACCAATCTACACCTACGGCCATGGATCCAAAAGCGAAATAATTGGATAAATTAGAGCACACTTGAATCTCGACAAGAAAAACTCCCAATTTATTTCCCAAGAAATTATCTACACATTGTGTAGAGAGCTTGTAAGTCGAAACCAATTGTAAAAGTATAGCAGGGCACAAAGGAAACAACAGTAGGTAAATCCCAACCTGCACTATAAGCCTGATTGTTGAGAAGAATTAACAGTTTGGTCTCGTGAAAATCGTTTAGATATTAAATCCTAAGCAAACTTCTATTACTCATTTTCAAGCCCTCCATCTTCAGGGATGAACAGAACTTTTAAAAAAAAAAAAAAAAAAAAAAAAAAGTGCCAAGTGAAGCAATTTAAGGAAGTGTATTGCTTTTGGTATTGTGATTAAACGCGATTTGATGGGCCATAGATGTAAGCGAGCATTAACCTTCCCACTACGAACAGAGGAGGGCAACAGTGATTAGATCTTCTTAAGCAAAACACAAGTTTCATTCCTCAGTGGGGCACAATAGGGTAATACAAATTTCTAGATATACGTTTCTTTTGAAACAGGTCCGCTTGAGGTGTGAAACAACTTCACTCTTATGCCAGAAGTTTTAGGCAACGTAGGTTACTTTATGGAAAGCTTTGTTCTTGCACCTTCGCTATATTGGCACATGTGGCTACATGTTGTTGTGCAAGGCTCCACTCATGTGTGGGCTTAACGAATCTCACCCAGAACTTGTGATTAGGTCTAAGAATCAGGTTGGTTGTAAACCAGGTGAGCCAAACTTATGTCAATGAAATGGGACGGTGAGCATTTAATCTATTTTTATATCCTATCAGATGATCACAGTTAGACTTAACTGAATTTTGTGCAGTAGAAGCTAGATTGTAGCTTGCATCTTATGGACAACTTTGATCATGCACCCAAGTGGACTCCCCAATGAAGCATCGCAGACCTCCTCTTAAGCCTACACACTAAAATAAAAGCTTCCACTTTGAATAAGCATACTAAATCCAAACATAGATAAGGTAATACAGTTCAAGCATTACAAAAACAACATATTATATGGAAGTTTCGGTGCCAAACGCCGACAGTCTACACTTTCAGTGGAGAAAAGGCCACAAGAAAAATTGTCACAATGTGGCCAATGTACAAAAAGATGACTTTGTCCCTCTGCCAACAACATTTTTGCAAGCTCAATCTGGCAATCAACAATCAAGATAATGAAGCAATGAGAATGATATCAAAGTAGAACTTTTGAGAATGGTGCCTGAATCTTGATGATGGTTTAATGGAAAGCTAACATTGAGGGTTAATCTAATTAGCAAATCTCTGTCATTTGAGAGGATTTATGCATATTGTTGATGTTCTCAATGAAGTGGTGTTTGGTTCTGTTGTGACATGGTGTTTGGTTTAAAACTAACTGCTTGCCTTTATCTCTACATATAAGATCTGTTGATTTAGAGAGACTATGGGACCATTGAAACTCCATTAGTTTAAAGGTTTTTGTCTTTCCCTATGTTGTTGAAGATCTACTAGGTTCAACATATATTTCATAGGCCAAAGGAAGAAAGAAAGAAAAGAAAGGAAATGCATTACTACCATCCGAAATAACACTACCATGAACATCAACATTAAGAGTCTAGAGAATATATAAGGAAAGAAAAGAAAGGAAATGGATTACTGTTTTTATCAAGTTTTAACCAAGGTAAGCTTCCATGTCAAATTAATGTGTATGATAACCATCAATCAATTTTCAGCCATGATCCACGTCAAATGTCTACTTTACACACACAACACAATTAGATAATGATATTCGGACAATCACCGTAAGAGTATCTCCAATTACACTACAAGAACATTTGTGTCTAGGTCCCATAAAGTGAGAACATCTTTTGCAGCACATGTCATTGAACCTTGTTATGAAAGAGAGATTGATGCATAGATATGCCAAATTATATAATGTATATATGGAAATGCTTGTAAAAAGGACCTAGGACCACCTTGACCATCATCATCATCATAGCAATCTACCAGCTATTTTGGCCGGTAGTAGAGATCTTTTTCTCCAACCATTTTAAAAACAGGAATTTTCATGATTGCAAAGTTCTGTGAACAGCTGCCCACCTGACATCAACTGTTCTCCTTTACCCACACTTGGCACCCACTGTCACATCACCTCCAAGCAAAGCTTCCATTATATTATTACATACACACCACTGAAGTAGCAAATGATAGTATATTTTATCAAATGAGCCTTCTAAGCCAACACACGTGTGCAATAAAATAAAGCTCATGTAAATGCCACACATGTGCACTGCATGGCATGATAGGTCCAAGAACAGGACACCACTATATTGATGCTCTAGACCAAGAATCAGGTTGATCCAGTGGTCAGGTGGGCCACAGCTTTGCAAAACAAATGTATGACTCGAAAAACTTGGTGCAAGTTTTCCAACCCATCAACCCGTTTCCAATATTGGGGCTCACATGCTTTGAGTGGACCAGATCTTTTTTTTCTTCCGAAAACGTGTAGAAAGCCGGACCACCGATGCTGACATGTGTAGCGTGAACGTGAGCCTTATTGCACATGTGTTGGATTAGCAAAACTCTTTATCATATAATCGTAATGTTACCATGTGGGTTTCTACGGTCCCTGAGTCTGGCAACTCATGTCTATGTCAATGTTACATTGTTTGAAAGGTAGTCTCCACAGTCCAGACTCCGATGAAATTGTAGCAGACCAGGAGTTTGAACTAAATGGTGATCTTACAATAATGGTCAATGTTGCCCATGGGCTTAAAGAGGCATTGAGAATGGCAAGGATCAGGTTCCACAGATCCTCAAAGTCCAAATTCTCAGTATACAGGTACAACAGGAATTGAAGTTATTGCCCAATGGGTACAATTCCCTATAAATCCTAAATAACTGAAAACTCTTTAGTGCCAAATCCAGCTAGATATTTATTTCAACATCTTAAGGAAGGGGATCCCTTGTCGTCGCCGTTAGAAAGTTATCCAAGTATCCGGCTTAGGGTCCTTTTCTGAAGGATCTAAGTATCAAAGATGATAGTGTAAATAGAAAATGAAAAGTAACATAAAATTGTATAACATTGGGCGCTTTAGTTAGATACCTAAAAATGAGTTCATTTCATTTTTAGTTAACAGTAATTATGTATTAGAGATCTTTATCTCCAATACACATTTACTGTTAACATCAACTCATTATGTAGAATAGCATAAAAGGATTCATGTAGCCGACCCCAATTAATTGGGATAAAGCTCAGATGATGATGATGATGATGAACTGATTATGTATTAAAGATCAAGATCTAACACACAATTACTGTTTAAATGAACTCATTTTTAGGCGTCTACCAAATAGGACCTGAATATCCAAATTGCACAATCGAATAAATTGAGAAAAGCAATCAAGAATGTCAGGCAAACTTCATATATGGACCTGCTCACAATTGCATCCATTTCCTCAACAAGATCAACATAAACTTCGTTGTTTGCATGCTTTAGATCAGTTGTTCTACCCAAGTCTCTACCAATCAAGGACCTTTTGTCTGTAAGTAAAAGACAGACGGAAATATGTCAAACATTTCAAAAATAGAATTTAGCAAAAAGAAAAATTACAAGATAGGGGTACTTTCCACATGACTTTTTGTCCATGCATCACTTTAATAAAGTGAGGTGTATAGAGAATACAAAACAATTGAAAGGACAAAAGGAGTTACAACATGAGATTAGCATCCAAATGACAATGCCATCTCAAAACATCTTTACCGGGACTGAGAGAAACTGCCACCTAATTTGCTTCTTTATGGATGCAATATTATGGTATCAAAAGTGACACAAGTCCATCTAATGGCATTGAGGAATGCTTGCCTCTATTAACCATCTGATGATGTTTAGGGAATCCCATGTGCCATGATATGACCAAAAGAAATCAATAACGATACAGATCCGTTGGAAAAAAGGATATCCACAACTTTTTTGAACTCAATAAATAAAGCATATTTCAAACCTAAAATTGTGGCACAGTAAGAACAAATCATTCAGTAAATCAGCAAAGACATGGAGAGGATGGTATGTGCCATTGCAATTAATCATCATGTTGAACATAGAATAGCTTCTTCTTCTTTTTCTTTTCTTTTTTTCTCTTTTTTGTGAAGAACTTCTGTGAATATAACTCAACACAAAAAAAGAATTGATGCAAATACCTCATATACGATAACAAAGTTATCCTTGATTAAGTCTTCATTCAAGCCTCCAAGATAATCTGAAAGAACATCTGCTACCCCACAAAGGAACTAACAAAACAAACGGTTAAAGCTCGGAAGCCCTTGAATCTTGAATGTTATGCTCAGGTACACAAAAATTGCGCGTACTACTAGTTTAAGGAAATATTTAATTAGGGAACTTCTTAAGGCAATGGAAAGAATCACTTAATCAAGAAGGATGTTCCTTGTGAGCACATCATGATCATTTAAATGAATGCTTGATACACACAAAATTTTTAGAGGAAATCTTTAAACCTGAAATAAATTTGAGTCCTTTATATCTGCCACAACTCCTTCAAGGAAACAATCATCATGCATCTTGGGTCTTGATACCTGTCCAAAGATAAAATAAGTAGGATAAGAAGAAGAAGTGAATGATTTGAGTCCTAACTCATCTATTTTAGAGTGAAGCATTCCTTTATAAATGAATAGGAAAGATGAACAAGGAAAATCATGGAGCATGCAAGAGGTAAAGACAAAAGCTATAAAAGGCTCGTGGAGATTTCCCTAAGCCAACATTCAAGTTAAAGTATTCGAGAGAAGAAATTCAAAGGTTTTATAACAATGTTTTGTGAGAACACAAACAATGAGTGCAATGATAGAAATGTAGGCATAGATATTGGTCTTTGTCCATGTCGATCTGCAACAAAAAAAGGGGTCAATCTTCATTTGACAAATAGATAAATTTTAGAATCCGGATATAAAGAATAGAGAGAGATATTGTCGGACCATGGCTTTCTTTGAAAAGATGCTCCCGTAAGTGAAGGAGATGTTGGAAATCATAGCACTAATGAAGCCCGTCCAGTTGAATGAAAGCTCGAGTTAGAGATGTCATTGACACACCTACAGTCTCCAAGCAAAATTTAGTCATTTTGAATGCAATAAAATTGCAATACACATAATACTTAGTACCAGTGTGTTTTAAAACCTAGACTCGACGGAACAGTTGGACCAGAGCCGGCCACAAAACAGACTGGATTCACAAAAACCTTGGTCAATTAGTGTCCAAGTTTTTTATTATTGATAATTGTAAAATCACCCAAATGGATTATGAACCTACAACACTCACATAAGAACTAGGCATATCGGATAAATATCATCCAATATTTTAGGCATGATTTCTCATAATTTCATATGGTATAGCCCACACAAATCTCATAATCTCATAATTTCATCTACTTCCATGAAACAACAATTTTCATCTAGCGTAGAAAAGTGAATAAGATAACAATGATAAACAACTACGAGAAAGAAGTGCCAAAAAACTTCCAAATAATAAGCAAAATGATGAATGCAAGTCATAGTATAGAAACTAACAAAAAGAAAACCAAATTGAGAAATGCATCAAGCTATGCAACAATAACATATTCATTAAATACATTAGCTAGGAAAGCTCAGGGTTTTGCCAGTTTACAACTTTCAGACAAATTATCAAACCATGTCACTAAAGCCCAAGTATTGGGTCATGAGTGAAGTCCATGCAACTGTAAGCAAACAGAGAACAACAAAAGCTTCTGAGCTCCTTGATTATGCAACAACCTGCATTTTAATGTAATTGCCACGAAAAAGCTCTTTTCTCAAGCACCATGAAAACATTAAATATGACAGATGGAGATTAAGTTATTATTAGGAATCCGATACCAACTTCAAAGATACGCCTGAGTAGGTATTGTCCTCTAAAGTTTCACATGGATATCCTTGATGAATATTCGGAAAGGAAGCAAATCAGACTGTGGGCTTAGATCCTACTCAAGTTCCTCATCATCCATCTTCCAAATTTATTTGGTATTTTGTCTGTTCAAGGGCTATATAAGTCTTCAATGATTTATGCACTAAAGCACGATGATTAAGAAGCCTTTTTCTTTGCCAATTGAAATGAGGAGCTTTTATCGATTACAAAATTAAAACTGAAACTTATAAGCAAAACACTTTATACCACAGAATTTCAAATGCCAAGAATAATTAATTTCAACAAATCATACCTCAATGTATTGAAGATCATAGCATTTTACACGGGACCCAAACAGAACAGCTTCTTCATATGTCCAATTACGATTGGCATCAACACGAATTTTTATGAGGTGCCCAACTTTCTGTCTAATTTCATGAACAACAGCAGCATCTTCAAAAGGATTTGCTTGACGGGCAACCTGTAGAGGAAGGATTACTCCATGGATAATTAAACTTTTCCTAATTGCTATTAAAAGTGTCATGGTGGGAAGTAAGAACATGCTGATCCTATCAAAGATCAACCACCAAATACAAAAACAAATGAAAGCTAATACAGTTTTAATGGAAGCTATGATGTATGCTTTAAAGACTGCATAAATTCACATCCCATGTTCAAGTACATTAAGAAGAATTATATTTATTGGATACTCAATCTGAAGTGTACTCAGGTTTTCATGGCCACTGACAATCCGTAGCAATAGAGAGAATCTTTCTTATCAAAAAGATTTTATTTTATTATTATTTTTTTATTTACACCAGTCTAAGCAGCTAACATACCTGACCACAAAGCATTTTGTGTCTATGTAGCAACTAACTTGGAAATAATGAATATCAGTGAGTTCAAAAGACAGGACTTATCCTTGAAAGGCAACAATAGCAAGAAGAATTCTACAAAATGAAGATGTGCCTTGCAACTTTTCAATTATAGAAATGTACATTATTGAAACCTTTAAGAATCGACCATGATGTTTACATGGTGTTAAGAAATGTTTACATGTTTCTCAATCTACATAGACCATGTAAAAGGAGTGATTGTGAAAAAGAATAAGAAAAACACTTGATTAGATGAGACCTGCCAAGAAGTTCAAACGAAAAGAAAAAAAAGAAGTAAGTTTTTCACCTCATGCAAGTCCTATCGATCAAAGTAAGTGTGCATATCAATTGACTCCCACACCTCTCATAGTCCTCTTCAACATAGATTTCATTCAAAGCCTCATTTACAACAAAATTATGTTGTTGCTCAGGCTACGATCATGTATGGCTTAACAAGAAGCGGATGACCAACCCGAAACCCACAAAGAAGGAATACATAACCAAAATGAATATGAACACAACCTAAATCGGGCAATGCATCTAGCAATAAGAGGGAGAAACAAATGATTCCAAATGCAAAATTGATCAAATCCAAACGCTCTGCATCGGTAATCACAAACACACCTTCGCATTATGGATAATTTACTGCAAGCAATTATTTCAAATCAAATGAATGGATGCTACTCACGATTAAGATTTTCAATTCTAATAAATAAAAACGCAAAGTTCAATTCTAATAAAGGAACAGATTGACCAGTTTAAAGTATATTTCAAAAATTGGTATATAGAGAAAGATATTTCAATTAGTAATCATAAAAGAGAAAAAATAAAAATAAATAAATAATTACTAGTAGGAAAAAAAAATATATCGTTGAACCTTACCCTCATATAGCGTGCCAGTAATCCAGGTTTTCTTTGACCACTACCTGCATTTTTAAGATAGATTTCCCAATCCAATCGAGGTCACATGAGTCATGAAATAAAAATAAACAAAAAGGTTGGCCATCCAATGAACATGTGTTTGATCTTTTTCAAGAATCATACACAAGAAACCCATGCAACCAATGCCATGTTTATTTTGAGTTCCATGTTTTAGTTTCCTACAACATACATCTTCTTCATCGGTCTTTGTTTATCTTGCATTCGACTAGTGGTATGTGAGATTCTCATCTAGTCTTAAACAAGGCGATGCTGAGACATAACAGTGTCTCTGGATTCCACCATGATGTCTGCTGAAATCTACTCCATTCATCAGTTTTGTTGAATCAAGTTAGTACCAAAAATAAAAAATAAGACAATCAATGCGTAAATGGGCCACAAAATAGGAAACAGTGTGAAACACGGGCATGGTTTAACTACTAGTACTTTTTCCGTAGTGAGATTTATGTGTTGTATCCGTTGGGTCCATTTATTTAGTGAGATCATTCTAGTGGATGAGCCCAAAAATAAAACAAATCCAAAGCTCGAGTGAACTCCATTGCAAAAACAGGAGGGACAGTGACACCCACTTTGAAACTTTCCTAGGGCCCACCATGATGTTTATCTGAGATCTAACCTGTTCATAAGTTAGTATATGGAAGCCATTGATTTGACAGCCCTCCTCACATTTACTGCTTCCCATAAAAACTCTCCCAAATGATAATTTGAGAGAGTATCTGAGTACAGACTTCTTGTACTCAGATAAATATCAACAATGCTTTCAGTACAAACTTCTTGTAATGAGAAAAGAAGTCCAAATCTGAGTATCTGCATCAGTGTAACATAAACTTAAGGAATAACCTAACACTTAAAATGACAGACAGTGTTGGCTTACCTGTGCAAAGTGCTCGAAAATTCTCTAGAGCAATGACAAAAAACAAATAGAGATTAGGTGACATCCAAAAGCCATATGAGAAAGCACTGGAACAATCAACAAAATGGCAATGGGTTGCAACTTGCAAGGAAAACAAAATTGCAGAACACAATAAAATCCAAAAGGCCAGATATTAATCATGGTCAGAAGATGCAAATAACAGGCATTAAACACAACACGGAAGAGCAACATACAATCCAGAAAATAGCTGATGGAGCATCATTGAATGATACACATGCAAGCCCAAAATCGAAATCTTCAGTTCAGATCCGCATTAGCAGGGATATTTTTTAGAATAAGATAGATAGATAGATAGCTTTAGATGATATTGATGATGGTGATTCATTATGTTTCTTCTGAGATCTATGAGCATAACCTTCACAGATTGGGACTGTGTGGCTGACTCCGTCCACAATACACAAGGCAAAGAACAAACCAAGTAACATTCATTGAAACAAAGGGAATAGAAAAGTTCTTCAGATGCAATAATGCAAAAGGCATTTAGAATAACTATAGTCCGAAGGCCCAAAGATAAAGTAATTCACCATTTGGAAAGAAGGATCTGAGCTACTTCACACCAACAATTGAAGCAAAGTGACCAAAGAACACAAGTTATTTCAAAAAGAGATTAGGTAATACCACCCAGAAATGTGTATGGTGGGTGAAAGTGGCTACCTTAATCAGAGGAGCATTTTGTAACGATCACGTCCTCATCAAATTTAAACGAGACTGCAACTTCAATTAAGATTGGTGCTATTTTCTTGCACACCAAGGTCCGTAAAACTCTAGCAAAACGTAGAATCAAAATTTGGGGGATCATCATTTATTTATTTATTTATTTGTAATTTCAAGATTGCATGCATAAAATGGCCATTTCTAAGAACAAGGGGTCATGATTGGGATTGCTCATCTGTTGGAATATCAGGGTATGTTCATGCTTTCCTATTAAAACCCACCAAATGTCAAGAATGGAGAGGAGTTACCAGGCATAGGATGAATCCCATTACGTATGGGGGATAGTAAACACCAGGCATAGGTGAAAGCACATGCCAACCTTACCCATGGGCCGAGGGTCTGTGATGGAAGTTGGGAAGTTTCCTTCCAATCCAACCTACCAAATAGTCCCTTCCACTGATTGTGCCTATTGGTTTGTGTTTGGTAAGCATCAAGGTATCAAATCCACCATTTGACCAATGAGATGCATTAACTTTGCATTTTGTAGACATTGTAAGACAATACACCACAAACATCGAGTTTATTAAAAAGTTGGAGGAAAACGATATAAAATCCAACATGTCAATCAAGCACTAACATGAGATGAGCTCATTTTTAGGTTTCTACCAAACAGGGCCTTACTATTTTAAAGGTATTTTAGTACATTTTATTTACTAATATAATTATACTTTGGCAGGATTTTAAATATCATTTTTTAAATGTCGAGTACCATGTTTGTCACCAACATGAAACTTCCTGTTTGGTTCCTAATCAGTAAATTTAGGGCTCATTACTAGTTCATCCATGCCATTGATCTGATGCCTCCATCATGGATGAAATTAAAAAAAAAAAAAAAACTCCCTAATTAGAAGATCCTAACTACCAAATCTTTTTCTCCTTTGAATGTAGACTGTTAGTGCATTTCATCAAATTCATCATCTGCAAGATCTCTTTTAAATGCCAGATCCCAGACCACCTGACTACCAATGATCATTGTTGTCATGTGCGATCGCATATGTGCATATCCACATGTAGATCGCATATGCGATCATGGCATATGCGATCTGGCACATATGCGATCGCATATGTTGCATATGCGAAAATATGCGATTGTATATGCGATGTATGCGATCGCAAACAGCACATGCGATCGCATATTGGCCATGGCACATTGAATTTTTATTATTTTTTTATATTTTTTTATATTTTTTTGTAAAAAAATAACATTTTGTCTATAAAAAGGCTTCCAAATCTCCTCCATTTGCAATATTCTCACCCCAAAACTCTCTTACTCTATTTTTCTCTTATATTTCTTAATTACAAGTGGTCTTAATCTCCCTCTCTCTTGTATTTCCTACTTCCAAGTGATCTTAATCTCTCTCTTTCTCTCTCTCTCTCTCTCTCTCTCTCTCTCTCTCTCTCTTACATTCCCTCTCTCTTGAAAGTTGGAAGATCAAGATTCAAGCACTTTTAAGTTTCAAGGAAGAGAGCTTGTTGATTTTTTACCATAATAAATAAATAGGTTGTTGATTTTGTTGTTACTTCTTGTCAACTATATTGTTAAATGTGGATGACTTGATGTTTAATTCATTGTTTAATTGATTTTATCTCTTTCAAATGTATTTTAAATATATAAAATTAGTTATCTATTAACTTAGAAAAGTTCTCCTCAATTTCTTATAATTTTTTTACAATTTTTTGAATTTTTCCCTAATACATATATATTTTTTAATTTTTCAAAAAAAAAAAAAAAATAGGCGATCGTACATGCACATAGGCATATGCGATCGCACATGATCGCATATGCAATTCGACAACATTGCCAATGATACTAGGTAGACAGATGCCAATTGAAAACAATATAAATTGAATTTATTGGGGAAACATACTAGACTATTTCATCCCATAACATCAGAAACAAAGGAAAACATGGCATTTTCAGATTAACAAGAGTTAAGGAAGCATTTCCATTCTTTATGAAGTAGATTGATGCTAATGTTGCATTGTACTCGACAAGACACTGCATGAATTAAACATCCAAGGTTTCACTCGAAGAGTCCAAATAACAATCTAGTACATATTGCAGTAAGGAATATTTTTGGAGCCATATTAGTCAAGGAAATGCTAAAGAAAATACATATGGATGTTGGACTTGGAAAACAACTAGTTGTTTTGTGGATTAGGCAGTATATTTGAAATTTTCACCATTCAAAAAAAAATATTTTTAAATTGCAATCATGTCCGAAAATAAACATTTCATAAATAATAAAGACATAAATAAATAGAGGACAGATTGCAACCAAGACATGGGCTTCCTTGTTAGCACACGAACTTTCTACACCAAAGCCAAGCCAAGCCATTGCCGCTTAGCATGAACATGAACCGGACCCATTGCCAAGCCAAGGCGAGGGGACCATAGTTATGCCCAGAACAAGTCCTTTGCCATCTATCTTTTCCAGGAGCAACTGCACCAGGCTATCTAAGGATGTGGGTCAGTCCTAGATCATCAAAGGTGGAACCAATGTTTAGGATCTTGAGGAAGGCCTTGAACTATGACTTACTTCTAATGAGATCAAAGTAGGCAGGATCTATGCCAGGCCCATGACTAAACGAATGGAAGATCTAGGCCTCTGATTTAAGGTTAACAAGGTTAACACCTGAAACTGATACAAGATGTAAAAATTATCAACAAAGTTCTATGTAATATTCCATGGTGAGAGTGGAATTCCTTAACCATAGGATTTGAAGGTCCATAGGCTATAGGGCATAGAATTGCCAATTTATCATAGAAGAACACAAATTGGAAACAACCGAAAGAAGCTACAACATTAGCCATTGGAGCAAGTCCAAAGACCATTTACATGATTGTGGTTTTATTTTTAATTACTTATTAGAGACCACAGTTATAAGTTGTTGGTTTTATTTTTAATCCCTACCAAAAGAATTGATCTCTAATACATAATTATAATTGAATAAGATCTCTAATACATAATTATAATTGAATAAGATCTCTAATACATAATCACGATTGAATAAAACGAGATAAACACATCTTTAAGTGGCAACCAAACAGGCCCTTAGAAACTACAATACAAAGTCTAAGAAAATGTATAAAGCCATGGATAAACCAAACAGGCCCTTAAAACACTCAATGTGGATTTTGAGAGCCAATTTTAACTATGCCAACAAACACACCTCATTTTGTTGCCACTATAAAAATTTGTTCCATAGAACTGCTCCAATCTCTTTAGCTTTATTTGAATATCAGCAGTGTTCATAGGAAGGGACCATAGCAAAAAAAATCCTCAGGATTTAAACGACCTCCCTCAAACATGTAAACTGTTTGACACTCTCGTTGTACAAGTATGTAAAGTATGTAAAAGATGTGAGAGAGAGAGAAGGTTGTTTTCTTGCTTTGGTTCAGATTCTGTTACAGTTTATATAGAAAGTAGAGACTACATAGATGTTACACATATGTTTAATTTCATGATAGAGCAATCCTATTGGATAAGTTAATTAGATGCCACACAAATGGTGGGCCTCGTGCGAACCTTGTAAAACAACTTCTATCCTCTTAAATGAAACTAATAAAAGAAAATGTGATTTGAAAGACATGGTGTAAATTAACTGTGTTAAAAATAAAATAAAATAATAATAATAATAATAATAAAGCCATGATAGAGTCAATTGCCTTAAGAAAATGGCCTCCAGAAAGGTTTTTAAAGAAAAAAACTAGTGATTGAAAGTAAAAAAAAAATTAAAATTAAAAATTAAATTAACATGACACTAAACATTTCACTTCATGTTCCGAAAATACACAATGTCAGTTCTTTCTAACAGCCATTTACTTTCACTTAATATTCACTGGTAGTTTCAATGTGGCTAGTAGTGAATGTGATAATATCAAATTTGTAGCTCTTCTTTGGTGAACCTAGTCCTGTGAATGAGTCCAAAATATCCATCTTAATGTCTTCAAGGAAATTTTCGTATCCATTTTGACATAAGATAGAAACCCTACCAGAACATTTGTAAGCAGTATCAATCCCTTTGATGGGGTCATGTTCCTTTGTGCGATTTTAAGTTTCTTGTAATCCTCTTTTGCAAATTTGTCGCATCTGTTTATTGAGGAAATTTAGGTAATGAGAATAAGAATGAGTAGTGTCCGATGGGCCAACTTAGTAAAGGTGGATGTGGGGCGACCCTTTGATTAATGGCCTACATTTTAGGTCATTAAAAAAGAAAAGGAAAATGATTAAAAATCAAGTGTAGGCGAAAGATTTAATATCGAACTTCTAACAGGTCAAGTGTCCAGGACTATTCATTAATTAGAGCGTAGTTCTCATCCCAACAGACATGTTTGTGTCCAGACTGTTCATCAAACAAAGCGTATTTATGTCAACAGCTTATACATATAGTTAAGAGTGTTCAATGCCACTTACAAAAACTTAATCTACTCAAACTTTCCAATGTATTCGCAAACCATTCCAATTAAATCAATCAAGTTCAATAGCATTTGAAGGAAAAGCGATAAAACCTACGACAATTAAGCAAAGGAAGTTGATCACAAGATCAATGTTCAATGTATCAAATGTATACTAAACAAAAGTTCTATGCAAGTACCTGCCACATGGGAAATTCTTGCGCCAATTTCCTAGCAAAGGATCCTGAAGAAATCAAGCATCAGCACTAGTGAGCACCAAGAAGAAATTCAAAGATACATTACAGGTAATGATGATGTAAAAAGAAAAAAACGACGCATGGGATGAGAAACAGAGTTCACCAAGGGCTGGAAATCCATGAGGGATTCTGGGCTATTAGTACATTCAAATCAATTTTATAGTCCAAATCCAGGCCCAAGGTGGGCCACTTGCCCTACGCATACACTCTCACTGCATCACAGCCCTTGATGAAATAGACATTCTAACTTGTAAATTACAGCCTCTCACTCACATATACACAAATGGATACAAACTCATACGATTCCATGACTCTCATTTACATGGACTGAAGGAAACACTCAAAGATTCGATCTACTCCTACTCAACCTTCTTCTCAAAGACTCACCCAACGTAGAAGAAGAAGAAGATGATGATGAAGAAAAATCTTTCGATGTTTGGGCTTCATACCTTGAATCCATCAGCATCTCGATAGCAATTTCAGGTGGCGAATTACCATCGATCCATGTGCCATTGCCGATACAACCGATGTCTGTGATGGCTCTCGTCCCAGCAATTAGTAGGTTTTGAGAGAGAGAGAGAGAGAGAGAGAGAGAGAGAGAAACAGAGAGGGAGGGAGATGGAGAGGGAGAGCGTGCAAGAGGGAGAGGGAGGGAGAGCAAGAGGGAGAGCTTGAGGGAGTGGAGAGGGAGAGGGAGAGGGAGAGGGAAAGGCAGAGAGAGATCGAGAGGCGGAAATGAAATTAGGGCTGTGAAATATTTTTTTTATAAGGGCCCTTTTCCAGCAGCCCTTAAAACTAGCCGTGGGCAAAGGTTAGCCCCATCAGTCGGCTATGGTTGTTTTTCTTGTAGTGATAACATTGTGTAATATAAAATATTGTATTATATAATAATATATATCATATATGTATATATACACGTGTTGTGGGAGGGTGGGAGTGTCAGTGTCCAGAAGGCTGGACATCCCTCCAACGGACTGTCTGGATCAATACACTAAGGTAGGGTCCCACATGCCGGATGGACGACAATGATAAAGCACATATATCAGGGCATGGCCCACCGTCCAGCAATATGGACGGTGTGGACCAGCCATTCATCACATTAGATCCCACCGTCCATCAGTGACGGTGGATGTAACACATATATCACAGTGGCCCCACACATCCCGTATAAGTGCTGGGGCCCACCTCAGATGGACGGTGTGGGTGAAACCCACTCATCAGTGCATGCTATACAAACTAATTACATCAAGGTGGGTCTCATGCAAGGCCCACCCTACTATATATATATATATATTATTTATTTATTTTTTTAAAAAAATCAAGCTGCTGCTTGTATACCCAGGACCGGCAGCTGCTGGACAGTTAGTCTAGCAGCATGCCACAAGAGATGGATGACATGGGTGAGCTCCATACGTTAGGTGGGTCCACATATGCATGGGCCACCATCTGATCAAGCTCCTATATGTGGTTTTCCCTCATTCGGGTATGCAAAAGCCAGCAGCAAGGTGGTTCTCACGATCGGACGGTGTGGATCATCATACATGCTCATGGTGGGCCATCACAAGAGAGAAAGAGAGAGGGAGAGAAAGAGAGATGGTGAGATAGAGGGACCCTGCCACTATGGGCCCCTCGCTACATTGCATACATCATTGTGGGTCCCACAACAAGTGGCCCTAAAATTAAAATTAACGGTGGATCACCCACCTCTCGACCTCCTTCTTAGTCCCTTGTACTCCTATGCTCCTTGTCTTCAATTTTGATGGAGGTAGATGATGAATGGATGGTTGAGATGGGAGATGAGTGAGTGGGAAAGTGGGCCACACTTGGCTTTAGGAGAGAGAGAGCTTGGACGTTGGAATTTTTGCTTAGGAGATTGTTTGAGAAAATGAGGGAGAGAGAGAACTGATGGAATGATAAGAGATGAAGTGATGGTTGATGGGTGATGGGTTGAGTGATGGAGTTGTAAGAAAGGGATGGGTGGAGAGAGAGAGAGAGAGAGAGAGAGAGAGAGAGAGAGAGAGTTGACTTTGGGAATGAGAAAGGGATGGGTTGCTTGTACTTGTGGTATAGTGTGTACTTGATTGATTGATTGATGGAACATATTGTTGAGATTCTCTCGAAATTTGCAACACGCGGCATTTTCCTCGAAATGAACGCAAGCCCACATCTTCTGACCTGGGTGTCAAATCGGTGCCTGAGTCATGACGTTGGAACTGCAGTGACGACACGGTTGCTAGGGTACAAGTTTCAAGTCAAGTCGATTTCGGTATGCAAGACTCGACTTAGGATCGTACGCAAATGTCAAATACAAGTCGAGGGTTGCCGGAATTTGACCGGGAGGACCGTGGAAGCCTACGAAATGGTATGGTCATGGATATGGGTCTTACAATTGGATATGTGAATCACATTTAGGCAGGCCTAATATATGATTATGAATGTTTTTAAGGAAACCCCTCCCCACTACATTTAGGTGAGTTACTCATTACCCTTACCAGATTAAATTCTTTGGGGTCCATTATTTATTTATTTTATCCACTCCGTTTATCCATGTTAACAGATAATTTGAGGTCTAAAGAATAAAAAGGAAGCATATCCAAAGATCAAGTGGACCACACCATAGGAAATAGTGTGATTGAACCTCTACCATTGAAAAATTCTTGAAGGCCATAAAAGTTTTGTATCAAGCTAATGTTTGTGTTTTCTCTTCATTCATAGATTTTTAATATTATGTACAGGTTGGATGGCAAATAAACATTACTGTGGGCCCAAGGAAGGTATCAACTGTGGAAATCATTATTCCACACTGTTTCGTGTGGCATGGTCCACTTGAGTTTTGGATTTACCAAAAATTTGGGATCAACCCACATCGTTCATCCATTTTTTGAGATCATTTTAGAGAATTATCCAAAAAAAATAAATCATATCCAAAGATTAAATGGACCACACTACAAATAAGGGGAATGGATTGCCTACTCCCCCTAACACCGGCCAATGGCTGGTGATCGGTGCTCTATGGGCCCCATCATGATGTATGTGTTTCATCCATGCCATACATCTATTTTAAAGATCATCTTATGAAATGAGACCAAAAATGAGGCATATCCCAATCTGAAATGGACCACATTACAGGAACAATGTTGAATGAGCGTCAACCATTAAAAACATTTTGGGGGCTATAAAAGTTTTAGATCGAGATGATTTTTATTTTTCCCCTTCATTTAAGCATGTATGACCTAATAAATAGATTGAATGTCAAATAAATAGTACAGTGGGCCTTAGGAGGATTTAAATGATGGATATCCAATCACTATCATTTTCATGTGAAGTGGTCCACCTGAGATTTATGTACCTCTCATTTTTGGAATAAATTCCTAAAACGATCTTAAAAAATGGATGAACGTAATGGATGAAATACATACATCATGGTGGGGCCCACAGAGCACCGACCATCAGCCACGAGGCTGGTGTCAGGGGAGTAACGAGACTAGTTACTGAAGTGATGTCAACAAGTACCGTGGGCCCCACCATGATGTATGTTTTGTATCCGCACCTTCCATCCATTTGGAGAGATCATTTTAGGGAAAAATCCAAAGAATGAGTTAAATCCAAAGCTCCAGTAGATCCTAACACAGAAAAAAGTGGGACAGTGATGCTCACCATTAAAATTTTCTAAAGGCCACAAAAGTTTTAGATCAAGCTAATATTTGTGTTTTCCCTTATTTCATGTCTTTTTTCTAACTTTTGAACAGGTTGGATTTCAAATAAACATTATGATGGGCCTTAAGATAGTTTCCCTGTGGTGTGGTCCAATTGAGATTTATATAGATCTCAGTTTTTGGGATCTATCCTAAAATGACATTGAGAAATGGATAGACAGCGGGGATTAAAACATATACATCGTGGTGGGGCCCATTGAGCCCTACTAGTTCCAAAGAGCAAGTGACGTTATATATAGTACAATACAGTCTGTGAGTTTTGTGTTTGACATAAAATAGTGGTGACTCATTTATAATAATAGTAGAAATGATATATAGTTATCTAGACCATCTAAATAATGGGTCTGGTTGTTAGTGGGTAATATTTATATTTTTTCCTATATAAAACTATCTTAATCATTCAGTAAACGGTCCCTTAAATGTATGGCTATTAATATAGTTGATGTGTTAAATTGTGGAAAACTCACAATTTACGGATTTGAAAGTAACATCTCATTTTAGAAGAGGGATTTCTTCTTTTGAACGATGCTCCCTGCCTTTACAAATCCCTCTTTCAAACGACGCCCTTTGCATCTGCCTCTACTTGGTTTCTCATTTTCTTCTTCCGTCGGTGGGTGAGCTCCGAATCTCTGAAGGATTTCAGGCATCTCTCCTGCCGTGAGTGAGTTTCTCTCGAAATCCCTGTTTTTATTCCAAAATCCATTCCATCTGTCATTGCTTTCTCTTTTCTTCTCTCTTTTCTTATTCCAAAACCCCTGATTGTAACAATGTCAAGATTTGGCAATGTGGGAAGATGAAATGAATTCGTCTTTCATAGGCATGCTCAATACTTCGGATATTATTCAACAGCACATTGACTGCTTGCACATTCAAGACTTGCACTTTTGATATCTGTGGTGTAATTGGTCAATTTCAATCTAGCATACTTATTTTTGACCAACCATGTTGGTGATGATACGCTTGAATTCATGTATGCATTAATTGCTCGAGGGTGCTCTTTGAAATGCTTGGTGGGTTCCTTTTTGTGCCCTCTTATTTGATACCAAAGTTTGTTCTCAAATTTTAGTTTATCAATTTCATTTTGGTGTTTCTCACAAGATGCAAGCTTTGGTTGAGGACTACATTTTCACCTAGTGTAATTGATTTTGTTTTTGCCCAGTGGATGGACCATATGCCAGAAGTCAGGCAAATTGGACCACCGATCATCAGACATTTGGCAGGTGCTGGATGGTTAAAATTTATTTTTTTTCAATTACTAAGATATTTGGCTTACAACCCATTTAAGATGTACTGATATTAGTGATCATCAAGCTTACATCCTATACATTCCCTTGTTGGGCCCACTTAAAATTTGGAATATTTTCAGTTTTTATGTGCTTACTAATTACTTTCGATTTCACCACTCGCTAACAATGAGGTTAGATGACAAATAAAAAAACAAGGTGGGCTTCATAGTCCATTTGAAAGTTGGTGTGTAGTGTTATATGATGTGATCCTTTTTTACTCAAATTTTATTCCTGGTAAGTCATGTTAGAATTTAAATTGATTTACACTCCCGTAATAGGCACAATTCATAGTAAAGTGGCTACTTGTTTCTATCTGTTCTTGTTATTAAAGTGACTGCTTAATCCATAGTAAATCCGTATTCACTGCAACTTCGGTATATAATTGTCCCTAGCACCTTGCATCATTTTTAAAGTTCCTCATTTATTTCAAAATTTATTTCAGTCTATTCTAAATCCTGTTTCAATCACAGTTTTTTTTTTTGTTTTTTTTATTTATAATGTTTCTTCTAAATGTTGTTTCTACTATGTTGTAATTCGAAATTGACTTAACTAGATTTGTTAAAATGGCAAGAGAATCAGTTTGCTATAGTAGATGCTTGCTACCCTCAGTCAGAATGTTACCATTGCACTCACTTCAAAAGTTTCAAATAAGCCAATCCATGACATAGGTGGGCCACACCACAAGCAACAGATAAGAGTGGATGCCTGCCAGTGAAACCTTCTTGACTTAGGTGGGCCACACCATAGGCAACAGTTGTGATTTTCTACAAACTGTACTCATACCTTGTTATTTTTGAACAAATGTAGGCCTTGTTTCATATATAAAACTTGTGCAAACAGCTTAATAATGACACATGTTGAGCTTTTCCTTTTTCTTTCATTTGTTAGACATTGTGAATATCTGCAATGAACTAATAACTATTTTCATATTTGTTAGAGTTAGGTGGTAAATAAACGTATAAAGACAGTAGGAATTGGTTTTATGATGTCTCCCAAATACACCACCCATTAATGAAAATTGTTGGTCTTGTGAGAAAACTGCTCAAAGTGAAGACAGTCTTCAATATCTTGGGACCTATGTTGAATCCAGCGCAGGTACCTTTCACAGTTGTTGGTGTCTATGATGAGGATTTGGTAAGTCTGATATATTGGATGTCTTAACAACATGACTCAGCTATTATTGTTAAATTTAGAAAATGATCTTTTTGCTAGATAAGCAAAGACTAATAGTAAGCTTTGCCTTGTCTCAGGAGACAAAAATTAGTCAAATAGAAGAGAAACATGTACCATTTTTGTGAGAATATATAGAATCTCTGAGTAGTTGGATGGTGTTTGGAAAGATGTATATTGTATTATTATAGTTGTTGTTTGCATGAAAAATACGATACATATTGTTGTTATGCAACTTATGCTTTGTGAGAACCCCTGAATTTCTTTATCTATGACAACCCTCTAATTGAATGGAATAGATGTGATTGTGGTGTGTTGCCCTTGCCCATCTTCACACCCATCATGTGAGCTTCCATCAAGACTACTTGGCAGTAAGAGTGAGGTGGATGTAAGTTCTCGAAACCTTAAATTAATCTTGAATCATTTATATCTTTATCGCTTCATTTATATGCTGTTGTTAGGGTCAACTTGTAACTCCGAGTAGAAAAATAATGAGTAGAATATGACCATTAGTTATTAAAACATTTATTTCATGATTTCGTAAATAAAAAAAAAAAATAATAAAAAAAAAAAAAAGAGTAGAAAAATAAATCACATGTTGAAAAGTTCCTCAATTAGTTATTAACTGATTGCAAATCTATTTCATAATGAGGAGCCACAACTTAATCCGATGTTGACAGGGTCTAATGCATAGGCATGAGACATTCCAATAGGTTTTACATGTTCCTTGGGTCTTTATAATCATAAAGGAGAAGGAAATAAGATACAGATCATACAATCATTAAATATAGTTCCAATTTAGAAGGCACTTTTCCTGGTTCTTCCACATGGGAATAATGCTAATGCAATCAAGTTGGCATCAAATCCAGCTTTAGGCAACCACACATTGTATATTGATTACTGTTTTATTCAAGAGAAGTATCAGGCAGGGATCATTGCACTTCCTTGGTTCTCTATTATGATGCACATTGCAGATGTGTTTTAGGCATTGACTGGTACTGTGCAATATTTTTAGTCGAAAAAATGGCACCTATTGATCCATCCTTGTCAGTTTGAGCTGTTTTAGATGATGATATGTTATGCATTATATTAGTTATACGTCATGGTCATATGATGTAATGGTGTTGTATTTAGGGGTATGTATATCCTTTCTTGATATCTTTTAATTGGATACAACCCAAATGGTGCCAAGGAATAATGCAGAGTTTTTATTCTGACCACTATTACCTAAAACACCAAACACCCCACGTTTTTCGTTCCAGATTGAGCAATTCAGATTATGGGTCATTTGTGATCTGGGCAATATTTTTAGTGTCACGACCTTAAATCTAATGTTGGTAATCCTTGATTACTATACACCAAATTTTGGTTGACAGCCTCTGTAGAACTCTGATTTTGGGATTTCCAACTATCACATACTAAGTCCCATAAGCGGGGCTCTACAAGGAGGATTTCTGAAAGTAAAGACGACAAACACGTATCATTTCTCAAAGTTTCATCATATTCAACATATATTACTATGTACAACTGAGCACATCAAGGCAAAACCAAAACATAAACCATGTCATATTTACTATACCTGATGTACATATTCAGTGTATTACAAAAAAATTATATACATTGATATGTATAAAATAAAAGGACAACTGGAGTCTGTAGCCTCTACTCCTGTAGCTCCCTACTCTCACCTGTAAAAAAAAAAAGAAAGGAAAGCTTGAGCTACTAAGCCCAGTGAGTGCGTGTGTGTAGTAAAAATACATGTTTTATGTCATGCTCATATAATGCACAGGAATGCACAGGCTTTCTAGATCGTGAACAATAAACTAAAGATACAATTCATTATGTCATTTTTTATGTTCATCTATACAGAGGTAGGACTTCTACCCACTTGTAACATACATACTCTTGAAACATTTTCACAACTTTCTATATTTCCCAATTGGATCACCAAAGTCTAAAATAGAAGTGGGACTCGCATATGATTGCTACCCACTTGTATAGACTTTTCCACCATGGTCAACTACAGAGGTGAGACTACATAGTTCACGGACCGAACTAATCTAACCCACTTGTGTTGAACCTCACTATCTGCCAAACAGTGAGAAGTCATAAGTAGCTTAACAAAACGATAGCAGACAATTTACGAGCTCGTTACACACAACCTATCTTTGCTTGACCATAAGCAGGTCAGGTCAAACCTCTCAACCAATCGACACACGTCGGTGGAAATCGCTGCCTACTTTGGTATTTCGGCATTACAGCGCTCTGTTCTTCCAGCCGGTCTAAGCATTGGTCGCTCCCAATGGTACTAATTGGGGTTTAAGGACTTTCACCCACGGACCCTCTAATCATGTCCTGTCGAATTACACATTTTCGGTGTGGTGTCCAACTCAAGTTATAATAAAGTATGTTTGATCACATTTACAATCACCATATGCATAAGTTCACACACAAGCACAATATGTCATGGTTTTCAAGGCAAACATAGGACGACCTTCCTCATGTGGTCTCCTCGTACATTTAAGTTCCTCATAGGGGTCTCATGTAATACACCATGTATCTAGATGGTTTACATACTCATCATAGACACATTGTGTGTCGCAACACAACCCACTATGATCACCATATCATGATATGACTCATGCACTTTCAATCATACAATGATACAGCTATGAATCATGCATATGATATGCACATGACTTAGTCAATCTCAATCTAATTTGGGATTTATTCTACTATAAGACTTCATGCCACAAGCATGATTTTTCTCAAGAATTAACTACATCAAAAGGATGAAGGATATTTCTTTTAAACATTTTGTCAAACAGGTTGTGGGCGGACATTGTAAGGGACAAAGAGAGAAATCGTTAGATATACATATGATTTAAACAAAACTAAATCATCTTTATCATCTAATCTTCCATTAATAACCTAATCAACTAACTCAGACAATCCAGCCATAACCTTAAAAAAATCCAGCAATAACCTAACGAATTTAAATCAGAAAAGCTAGTCTGCTACAGAGCTTTAAAAGAAAATCCAACAATAAATTAACCAACTCCATCAGAAATTCCAGCAAAAACCTAACCCTAAATCAGAAATCTCATCTTTTATAGGGCTTTCAAGAAAATTCAGTAATAAATTAACCAACTCCATCAGAAATTCTAGCAAGAACCTAACCCTAAATCAGAAATCTCATCTTTTATAGGGCTTTTAAGAAAATTCAGCAATACCTAATTCAAAATCAGAAAATTCAGCAATACCTAACCCTAAAATAGAAAATCCATCAATTATTTAACCGTAAAACAAAAATTCCACCAATCTATTAAACCTAAATGAAAAGTCAGCGAAAACCTAACCCTAAAACAAAAAATCCAGCAATTATCTAACCGTAAAACAGAACTTCCAGCAATTTTGTAACCCTAAATGAAAATCCAGCAAAAGGGTTTTGAAGGAAACCCCAACATATACATATGCATGCTCCTAATCTATGCACTCACCTGTAACTATTAGAGGATTGGCTCCCAACCTCAGCTTCTATTTCCTTTTCTTCTTTTTCTTCTTTTCAACTTCACACTTAATAAGAAAGAGTGCTGGAAAATGGAATGTTGCAAAAGGGGTTTCATATGTATGGACTTGAAAATGGTTTTAAATTAGCTTTTGTCTAAAAAGAAGGGTTATGGGATGTGTTGTGATGATTTTTGAAAAGTTTAAACTTATAGTAGTAATATAACAATGTTATTTAAGTAATTTGAACTAGCGTATTCCAAAGAGTTTGAGTATATTTTCTCAAAATATACATGTGCGTCTCTATGCATAACTTACAATCTGGGTGTCCTATTGACATGCCATTTTCGCCATGAACTCCGTAACTCAACTACAGTTACAACGGTTAAGCTCTCGTACCAAATGAATTTTGAAAACTCGATGGTGGGGCTCTGCCAGATAAAATAAAGGCATAATTGTTATTTCTCAGATTGTTTAATTTTAAGTCCGTATCTTAAAATTTGGACATTGGGTTGAAATACGACTTGCGGATCGATCATAGAACAACATTATGATCAAGTCAAAATATTCTCGGGGCCCACAGACTTACAGCCAATGGCTATCCAGTGTACGAACCAGATTTCGGGGCCTCAGGTCTTACATTTAGCGACCCAAAATTGTGGTTCTATATTCTTAATATTGATCAAGTAAATGAAAATTTATATTTACAATGAAGATACTTCTACTTTTATTATTTGTTATAAATTTATAATATAACACTAAGCATGCAGGGTCTATAATAATAGCTTCCAGCATTTCATATATGAATTAAAATATGATTTCATATACAAAACCATATTGTATACACATTGTATGTATTGGAGTGACGGATATGAACCTACCCCTAGCATACCACGTAATGGAGGAAGTGGTAATGTAGCATATTGCATGCTGGTTCCCATACTATGTACCAAAATGACCCACGATCCAGGTAACCTTGATTCAGACAGTGTTTAAATTTTTACAACATAGGTAATCATTTTATAAATTAATTTTTTACTCTCAAAATTAGTTATTTCAATATTGAAGAGTTGTTCCCAAAAGGAACAAGACATCAACCAACAGATTATGAGGTTGTCTTTAAGCCCACCAGTTGCTCTGTTATAAGATCTTGCTAAATCCCCTTTTTAAATTTAGATAGAGTCAGTAAATGTTTTAGCTATTAGACTATCAAAAATACATTGAGGGCATCGATTCTCAAATTAGCAATATGCTGACTTTCATTTTGTAGGATGCTAGAGGCAAGGAGATTGAGGATGTATTGATTCTCTCGGAGATCATTTGTATCATATGGACTATTTGGACTTGGTTTAGGTTGGGCATTGCATCTCTTGCATCATTGTGCATTGAGGTTAAATTCATTCTCACAAACTTGTATATTTTAATCTTTAGAATTACTTCATTTCCAAGGCCATCATCAAAGTGGTGCAGATATTACTATTGCTTGTCTCCCTATGGATGACAGGTATTAATCAGAACCAATTCTTATGGTTGCAGAATTTGAATGAGATTTACTCCTATAAATATCTATCAACTACCTTTTTCTTCAAAAATTTAATTCGTGGTTCTATACTAATTTGGAGTCTTTCTTCCTTGACAGTCGTGCCTCAGACTTTGGTTTAATGAAGATAAACAACAAAGGAAGGGTTCTTTTCTTTAATGAAAAGCCCAAAGGAGAGGAATTAAAAGCAATGCTAATTATCCTGATACCTTTATGTTTGCATCTGCTGATAGGATTAGACTGAAATCAGACCTCATGAGTATGAAGTGATTCTACAATTTTGCGTGATTGCGTGATCTTCATTTCAAATTCCTTAGGCGGTGGATACTACAGTTTTGGGCCTGTCACAAGAGGAGGCTGAAAAGAAACCATACATGCTTCCATGGGAGTGTATGTCTTCAAGAAGGAGATACTCTTGAATCTTTTAAGGTATGGTATTCAAGCTGCATGTAGATTCTATGATTTTTAAAAGAAGATGAAATTGAAGTTTGATAAGAAATGTTCCCTGCATATCTGATCTAGTGAACTGTCACATCTTTTGCTCGAAATGAGTGACAACGCACATGAATTGGCATGTAGAAAATATACTTGAAGTTCGTTGTGTGATTCATTACTATTATTACTCTTTTTCAAGTCATGATTCTTCAAAGACAGTTCCAGTCTCTGTGAACAATTTTCAATCTTGATTCTTCATGGAGATATGCCAAACCTCTAGTTATCCCGACACATATCTTGTGCATCATCAACCAACCCAATTTCAGCTGACATTGTTCTCGGCCTATAGATATCTAAAAACAAAAATCAGACATGCATTTTATTCACACATCATGACACCAATTATGAATGTTGGTGAAGCATATCATACCAAACAGCGCACAAGGAAGTTATTTGATACTCCGGCAACACATCAATATGAACAAGTTAACTTCACACATCCAGTGCAAGCAGGTCTTGTTGTCTGTGTTCTCTTTAAAGCTGTCCAAGTATTTAGTTGAAAATTATTGATAAAGAATAGAAAACCAGACTGAAGAAAGGAAAGATTTTCCAATTCAGAACACAAATATTACTTGACTGATTCATGTGCTGTTTGGATGGATAATTCACGCCTACAGTCCAAATTGAGTAATTACTCCATTCTTGCTATTTCGATATTTGAAATCTCATGATTTGTACCCATTTCATGTCCCTGTTACAAGCTGCTCCACATGCAAGCTCACAGGTTCAGAATATTTACATTTGTACCTTCCAGGTTTTTATTTTTTAAGTTTTACAGAGGTTTTTGAATTATACATTTCTGCTTGTTCTTTTCATTTAGACACTAGTGATTTTCTTTGCTTGTGAAACTCATGGAGTTTAATTGTAGGCCGAACTAATTGCAAATGAAAAACAATGCAGTTCCAAGTAAACAATAGTTACGAACATTTTCTTTTCTTTTCTTTTCTTTTCAGATTTTTAAAACTCACATGTGCACATGCAATGCTACACCTTACGTGTGAGTTCGTGCAAAGGCACTCCTGGGAGTTGAAGGGGCAAAAGTGCCCTTGGCTTGAAGGGTTGCACGAGGAAAAAACAATTCAATGTCACTCCTCACTTTGCAGCCTCCAAACAAAGCCCCCCAAATAGTGGCATCAGGTTCAAAAGACATCTCTCTAGCTAGCAAATGTGCTTCCTCAAGTCTACAATTTCGGCCAAGCAAATCAATCAAACACCCATAATGCTCGATCTTTGGATCCATCCCAAAATATCTCTTCATACTAAATTTTGTTGCATATTTTGATCCATTCTCTCTCTAAATCTGCTTTTAGTTATTAGCTGTGGTAGTTGTTTCCTCACTAAATTTTGTTGTTAGCTGTGGTAGTTGTTTCCTTGCTAAATTTTGTTGTTAGTTGTGGTAGCTGTTTCCTTGACCCATAGCAGGAAATAAAGCAGTCAGTGTGATGAAAGCAGGGTAGACCTTTACAATCGAACCCATGATCAATGCAGGTATCCTTTTGAGATTTTAGCAAATGTCTAGCATTTCAGTACCTTTGTTAAATTCGTTATGATAAAAGCTTCCTTTGTAGGAATAGGATCATCTGATTGGAGTGTTTTTTCACATTGACAATGGAAAGTAAGTTGACCAGTTGGATGGTCCAGATTGATCAACTAACCATGTCCAAATTCAACTCATAGTGCTTGAACCTCTAGCACTATCTTATTTATTTATTTCTTAATTGTAGCTAATTTACTTTATTTTGCTTTATGGTTGCTATAAGATGATCCTGTTTGTGTTATTGGTCAAGGTCATGGCAAGATTCTTATTACAGATCTATGGGTTGATGGTAAGTTTTTACATTCAATATATCGAATTTGTTACAATTATTTGGTTCTCATTCTACAAAAAGAAAAAGTTGTATGATAGTTTCAAATGAAGATATCGGGCTAACAGGTATCATATAATGCTTTGGCAGGGAGTTTTTATTTTCAGTATGATTAAATTTTTAGTTCGATGAATAGGATTCTTATTAAACAATCATGTGAATAGGATTTATTTTGTGAATAGAATTCTAATTAAACAAACGTATGAATTATTTTTTGAATGACTATCAGGTGTAAAATTTAAAAAATAAATAAAAATAAAATCTGATGATATATTTTTTTTTAATTTAGAGTTATTTTAGTGACGGACCAAATCCATTGCTAATTTCTGAATAAGAAAATCAACGATGAATTGGGGTCCATCGTTCTCCTCATATTAGCGACAGACCTTATCCGTCGCTAATATTTTTCATGACGGCAATTTTTTCGAATTTTACTAACAGATTTTTTATTTTTTGCGACAGACCTTATCCGTCGCAGATTAAACGACGGATTTTATCCATTGAAAAAAATGACCCAGTAAACAGTGACGGACCAAGTGACGGACGAAATTCATCATTTATTTGGTTTTACGACGGATTTGGTCTGTCATAAATTCACGATTTTGATGTAGTGTGTCATAGTTTTTGACCAAAGATAGGGCGGATCTAAATCTTAAGTGGGCCATACTACTAAACTTCTAGTCCCAACGGTGGATTTCTGTCAATCTAATAGTTGGATCTTCCTGAATTTGAATATTAGCGGTTGAAATGGTTCTAGGGATCTTAAGAATTATTCGGGCACGATGTACAAGTTGATATGGAATTCAAATGGGCTACGGTACATGATTATTGGTGTTTTCCCAACATTTAACGGTCAGATTGGCCCTAGATGTTGATCTAATTGACCCCCAAATGATCTTTAAGTTACTCAGTCCATAACTATGATGTATGTCTCCATCCAACCATTCAGTTAGGTTATTTTGAGCAAATACACATCTTTATGGTTATGTATGGTCGATTGTAATGTTCGTCCTATGACCCACTGGTCAAATTGATTCAAATTGCTAATCCATTGCCCTAATAGTCCTAAGAGCCATCTAAGGGGACTTGGGTACCTAATTTAATATATAGGTGGCCCAAAATATCAGATTTGTGTCTACAGGGTGATACCCAATGATCTCAATGATCTTTAAAGATTTAATGGTAAGCTCTTTTCCTAATATGGTTTGATTAACAATTTAGGATCTCGAGGGTTGGTTACATGGAATCTTACAGAAAATTTTGAATTGGATGACCAACTTTGATACATTGGAGTGGGGATTTCTTTTAACAGTCGAATTTTTGACTGGAATGCATGTGGACATTCCTTTAGCCTAGGTTTGTATTTATACTAAATTGGGTTACCCGGTGGCACCCGAGCATGGAAGAGCACGGGGCGTTACATGAACGGTCATCGTTTAAAGCCATTTGTTGAGAAATTTGATTCAAAGGACATGTTCATACCTCTGATTGATCCTGTATATCAAGATTGACCTCTTAGTCTAATGGAGGTATAGTTAGGTTTATGCTTTCATAGATTTTAGGATTGGGATAGTTTTTTTTTTTCAATAAATTTAATTTTCTTGCTAATCCATTTGATTTTGAGAATTTTCGAAAAGCTTCAATTCTCCTTCTTCAGGTATTACCTTTCCATCACTACTCCTTTCTTTTTGTTGTCTCATATGCATTGCATGCTTATATCATTTACATTGAGGACAATGTAGATTTTAGGTTGGGGTGTGGATTAGGTAAGCTAATCAGTGTTTTCATGGTCTTTGCGCAAAAATTTTGAAAATTTTTAATTGTTCAAATTAAAAACCTATTTGGAAAGCAATAGTTTGTGCACTTAAGAATGCTTTGAGTATGATGATAGGATAGAGATTGAATTTTGAATTGTTGGAGTTTGATCAACCAAGTAGACTATCGCTTAAGCTCTTGCACTTAAATTGATTAAGAGGATGTTTGAATATCATGTTGATTTAAATCACAAGACACATTCGAGTTGTTTTCTGTGAATTATGCTAGAATTTCTGATTGTTAGCATGTGAATCATTGATAGATATTGAGAATCGAGTCTGAAGAATTTTATCCACCTTAAAAGATGAAAAGAACCAGTTAAAAAATAGTGAGATAAACAAAATGGTCATGTATGATGAAAAAGACTGAAAAAGAATAAAAGGAATGAAAAATCCAAAAAGAATGAAAAGAATATAAAGTCTAAAATGAATAGAAAGAGATTGTCGGTATAAAATCAAAAATTGGAAAAAGAAGGAAAATGGGATAAGTTTGGAATCAGCAGTTGATTATTTGATTATTCTTGAAGAGATGAGCATGGCTAACATTATGAAATGATCGTGTTTTATGAAAATAAGTTAGAATTCACTGAGCATGTTGGAAAAACTTGATATATGAACTTATGCTCTTAGGTGATTAATGAAGAACCCACTTGATTGATTGCTCGTTTGATTTGGCTCTAGGTTTTCAAATTTTCATTCTCACCTCTTTGGATTACACTCATTCATACTCGTTTCCACAAAAGATTATTTTCTGAAAAAGGTTTGAACATTGAGAATTAATGATTATGTCACGCATGCTTTGCTTGGGACTAGCAAAATGCTGGTTGGGGGTGTGTTGAGTATCAAATATTGCATATTTCCCCCTATTTATATCTTGGTTCTATGAACATGACAATACTTAATGGGTATATTTTATACATGTTTGTATTGCAAGGTGAGTCTAAGAGCTTAGATTCAAAAGAATGTTAAAAGCATGGAATTGATGTTCAAGAATCACTAAGGTAAGGGATGGATCTTAGAAGACTAAGATTGAAGATTTCAAGACCCTAAGATTCAAGAAAACCAAGTGGAGAAAGAAGAAAATTAGAAGTACAAAGTGTAAAAATTCACAGAATCTGAGCTTTCATGTCATCGAAGGCTGTTAGATGACATCGAAGCCAGTCTTTGATGACATCAAACACTACTAGATGACATTGAAGAATTACATGAAAAATCAAGTTTTATGGCTAGATAAATTGGATGCATTTCTCGATGGCATAGAAGCCAGTGTTCAATGACATTGAACACTGGTAGATGACATCGAAGAATTACATGAAAATTGAGTTTAGTTGCTGGAAAAATTGGATACATTCTTTGATGACATAGAAGGCTGTTCGATGACATCGAATCGTTAGGCAGATTTTAGGCAGACTACGTATATTTGAGATGGTTTTGTGAAATTAGATGGATAAGGCTATAAATATGGGTTTCCTAACGATTTCTAAAAATATCTATGAAATTGTAGTTTACACTGCTGATACTGAAGAAGGAATCTGAGTTAAGGTCTTAGAGGGGGCATGAATAGGACTTAAAATTATTTTTACCTATTTAAAATCCTGATTTCCTAACTTAAATAATCATTCAATTTTAACCAAGTTAGGTAAAATAACTCTAATGACTTCTAAGCCAGTTAGAGGTTCCAATCACAAAGACTATAAAGAATATGTAGAATATAGCAACTAGCTTAGTGTTGTGAGCTTTTGTGTGGAATGTGCTTCCTATCAATCCATAACATTCATTCAATCATGTATGAGAACTTAAAACATTCAAGCATATATAAGCATGATTAAACAGATGTGCAAAAGACAATTTGAAACACAAGCATTTATAGTGGTTCAGCAACGTTCCTACTCCACTCCCGGCATCCACACTCAATCCCAGAGTGTACCAGATTTCACTATCAATGGTTTTAAAACAGGTTCACCAATAACCTTTATAGTCCTACACTAAGGACACAATTTATGCTCTCCGCAAGAGTAAGGGTCCTACACCTAGAACACATGTTTAGGCCCGTTGGCCAAGGTTCAACACTGGGCACCTACCATTTAGGCCCATCGGCCAAGGTCCCACACAAGGCGTTTAAGCCCACCGACCAAGGTCCCACACAAGGAACCTAGATGAGTTTGTTGATAACAAACTCTTAGCCTCAATCCTACACGAGGAAAGAGACTAAACTTTGAACTCTTAACTATGACACTTGTTGGATAGATTTCTCTTTTATAGCTCATCTTAGGATGCTTGATCTTCACGCTCTCATGCTTGAATTGGCTTCCCGGTGCTCCTCCAATTGCATCACTTGGATTTACCTATTAGGTTCGGCTTCACGATAAAAAACCTTGTATAAGATGTACCTATAAAGGTGACCAAGGTAATGGAAGTTGGTTGAATCTCCTATCTAGGATAATGAGTGGATTTCCTAAGGAATTAAACCTATGGATGCTTTAGAGTATCAAAAGACAAAGGGTTTTCTTATTGGTTTGGCTTTTTTATCTTAGAGAAGGCACGAGTTCATGTTCTTCATTAATAGGAGCTTTGAATGCTCATAGGAGCGAAGGATCACAATGAAGAGAATATAAAACTCGTATAGATAAAGTCTAAATGAGCTAGGATAAGCTTGAGAACACTAGAGACTCTATGATGCCTATTTCCAATAATTTTACAAGTTTCTACGAGCCGCTTTTATAGATAAAAAGTTTCAATGGATAGAAAATGGCTAGTTTATGGTGCTACTGAAGCCAGCTTCGGTATCACCAAACTTGCTTCGGTGGTACCAAAATATCTTTCGGTAGTACCTAATAAATTTCCCAAGTTGCTGTCTAAAAATAGTCCCTTTCGGTGGCACTGTACATTGTTCGTCGATGGCAATCGGTGTCACCAAAATACTCAATCGGTGACACCGAATTAACGTTGTAAGCTTACTGAACTATTTTGAGCCCTTTTGATAACACGAAAGGTATCTTCGGTGATACTGAAAGTGTTATTCAGTGACACCTTCTTCCTACCGAAAGTGGACAGATTTTCCTGTTTGTCCTTTTAATCTTTCATCAACTTGGGATTTGCTAATAGCCAAGGCTAAGGATATATAAAAAATGAACTTAGACTTGGCTTTAAATAGATGACGTTAGTAGGTTTTCCTATTTGGGTTGGGGTCATTTATTTGCAAGGTCAAGATTGTAGAAGCAGTTCTTTGTCTTTAATGTTGTTTAATGCTTCTGATTTAGTTATGTCACCGGTCTTCACTTGCCAAGAACTCATCCGACTACAAGACACAACTAGTCACGTAATTGACAAACATGAGTGCAAATAAGTGTACTAACAATCTCCCCCTTTGTTAATTACTTGACAAAAACAACCTAACCTACAACCGTGTCATGGTCCATACCAATGACATACGAAAACAATAAGAATTAGATATCAAATATATAAATTTATAACTCAAGACCTGACATGTAATACAAAATCATGCTGCTCCCCCTTAGTGTTTACTAAGAATAACCTGCAACACGGGAAACGAACAATTTCTAAAGGAAACAAACATTGTTTTGGTGGGTAGGTTTTCTTATTCCTCCTTTTATTAGTTATTAGCAAAGAATTTACCAAGAGATATTCCAATAACATAAACATAAAGATCATGTAACGATAATTCAGAGGGTAAGAGAATAGAATAACATCAGAAACATAATAGATATTTCCATAAATTTGTCGAAAGTACTACCCCAAGATTGGGTAAATTTAACCATCATCCAAAAGATTAAAAATTAAGCCCTTAAGGGCATACCACAACCAACAAAAAAAAAATAAAAATAGATTAGCATACAACCTAACTAATTATCAAAATATCAGGCTGTAAAGGTTAAGTGTGAGGCAAGCCATGAAAACATCCATCTATATAGATTAGTCTTGAATGCACAAACATAGAGGCAGGAGATCAAGGAGGACTGGGCTCCAGAGCTTCGATGGAATCATCCTGATAACATAACAGATGGGCTGCAATGCGTTGCACTATTCGCTAGATAGAAGCAACCATTCTTTCTAGCTGGGACTGGCGTTCATTGAGTTCCTACCGCTGCTCACCTAGATGAGCGAGAGTGGCCTCTAATGAGTTAGAGGAGGCGAGGGGTGCAGTTGCAGCCTCTTTTCGAGGCACAAGAACTTCTTCTGGAGCTTCTTCCTCATCGGCGTGAGCACTCGGTCCTTATCTAAAGGTAAGTTACATTCGAATAAGGCTAATAGTGGTGAATCGGGGGGGGGGGGGGGTCTAAGAATTGTGCCTTGCTCTCCCTTTATGCCGAACAGGTTTGTTAACCGACATATCAACCTACTAAACAGTATCGAACTAGAATTTGACTCAAAGGTGGACACGAGTTGATCATAGATCATGGTAGGGAGACATTGGCTCACCCGTGCCAAGTTTGTATAAGGTTTCAACCATAAATGGGGTAAGCTCAGTGGTGTTACCGCCTCGAGGATAGACATTGGCAACAAATATAACATGGAGGATGCGGTAATCATGAGTCATCTCAGTTGCTCAAAGAGTATTTCCCTTCTTCCACTCGACATTGAGATCATTGCATAGAAACTCGGTCTAAACAATGCGTTTTCCTCCATCAGTCATATCTAGTTCCAATGATTATTCAGTGCAAAGTGAAACTTTAATAAGAGAGTCGATTCTGGCAGGTGTGACATGGTAGGTTCTCCCTTGACAATTAATGTCACGCCCCAGACTCGGTAACCGGACTCACAAGGAACCTGATGGCTAGTTCTGACCGCAACAGCCTCCGTAGTACCCCATTCTCAGCTCTTGAGGCAAGTTCCGATCCTGGGATCCTACAAGGAGGATTTTCATAACAGTATAATCATTACCAATACGAGCATACCCAAGATCACAACAAGTACATCTGAAAGTAACAAAGGATACATATCATAAAATTCACTAAGAATTTGAACTTTTACAAGCTTACATCAGGTCCGAAAGGATATACATAAGATAATGGGAGAAGAGAGAAAAGAGTCAGCAACATTGGAGTCCTCAAACTCAACTCTACTCCATGATCTGCTGCTATGACGCCTGCCTAAGATCTCCTGCACGTATCAATCGTGCATAAGCTTATAGAAAGCTTAGAAGGTGGTGAAAGTGGGTGATAATAGTGCTCAGAAGAAGATAGAGAATGCAGAAGGGAGTCATGATCAATACCAATACCTCTAGCCTTACCAAGGCTATCATGAATGCAAGAAACTATACCAAGGTCGTACGATCATGCAGGAAGCCACACCAAGGCTATATAATGCAATGAGTATTGTAATGCAATGAGTACTGTAATGCGATGAGTACTGTAATACAATGAGTACTGTAATGCAATATGAGGCTTACACAGCCGATGCAAATTTAATGCAAAGTAATGTCAGTGCTCATATCCAATCCACATATCAAATACATTTCCATCATAAGGAAATCACTGGGGTCTATTACACTGCTGGATGACTGCCACTCTACATACCCCGCACAGTCAAGCGAGCATAAGAGACCTCACTACCCTGCCTGCGGACAATCAATCACCAGCAAGGCCTAAAGGTAGTGGACCCATTCACGAGCTGGTCAGACTCAGCCTAGCAATGCCCCCTTACATCAGGCGAGTAAGGCCACACCCCTATTCAACCGACTACACGACAGTGGGAGTCGCGGCCTAATGGTATAAGGCCCTCATGCGCTCATATATACCACCCGGTCACGCCGTTGGAGCAGATCCTTGGTACCATGGAAGTTTTGGGAATTTTACCCATGGGGATCCTATGCACCCGGTATGCTCAAGTAACATTTTCGGTGTCCAAACATGGCCATCCACGATATATCTGTGGAGGCTACAACCCTGATGAAGCAAGGGCGATAATGCTCATATGTTATGCAATGCCAGATGCATGAATCACATAATCAACAATGCATCAATTCCAAGCATCCAACATGCTCAAGAGGGAATACTACGTCCCTTGGGAATGCAACATGCAATGCCCAATGGCACAATCATAACCACACACACAATGTCATCCAAGCATACAATGATGCACATGGGCCATGAAGATGGGTCTAAATGCATTATGCGGCGATATATAAAGTAGTACACTCCTATCCAAGAAGGGACCAAGACTAGATATTTAGACAATATCTATAAGAAATCCCACCTCTAGTGGGGGCCCATTTACCTGGGGTAGCCCACGAGACTAAGCATACAACTACGTGTCTAAGTAACACAGAAGTGAGTCTAGCAAGAGTTTAAGATGAGTATCTAATCACATTTAGATATAATCGGGCCTAGAGGGGTCCATAATGGGGACATTTAACCACCATTCTCCAAGAAGCATCTCAACCATAAACTATATGGATACAAGGCCCAAGGCTCTGCATTCAAGATAAGAACACAGGTAACCACATACATACATTCCTCATAATAGGCCATAAAAAAATACAATACCATTTTTAACAATATGGGCCCCAAGAGAGAAATTAAGGCTCAAGGCTCAATTCCCAATGGCCATAGAATCCATGCATTAAGTTGGACTTGGTGGGTAGCCTGCGTACACAATTTACGTCCTAAAAATAAGTTTAAGTTTGGATGATGAAATGGGTCCAACTATATCAGCCCAATAACTAGCAATTTAAGTGGGCAACCAAGGGCCAATACTATCCCTATCTTAGCCCACAAGTCCATCAAAATGGTGGAAGTTGGCTAAATATATGGTTGGGCTAAGCTGGGGCGTCCTAACCCACTATGGGCTCATTGGATGCCCCAAAAATCTGATCTAAGATGGGGGTCCTCATGTGATCACTAAAGGTGACCCAAAAATGTATTTATTAAGCCCAAAGATTATAAGAAAACATAAGCATGCAACACGCACACAAGTTCTCAATATGGTGGGTCCCATGTCTAATAAAGGTTCAACCATAACAATGTATATTTAAGGCTCCTTAATAAACGTTTGGCCTACTCTGCTTCCTGGGCTTGCGAAAGCCCAGAAATTAGTCAAATAAGTGGGAATGATCTCATGAAGGCCAACAATATTCATAGGGGGCCCCACTAGATGGAGGGTGTGTATACATAAAGAAAAGATCAAGTGGGCCTGCTATTGGATTGTGAACCCATTAACAACCCAAGGCAGAGAGTGCCTCCATGATCGGGCGATCCAAGGCTTGGACGGCCTGGACCACATGCATTAAGGTAGGTTCCACATACATACACATTGAGCCTTAAACAAATGGCCTAGGGTCTATGGTGGGCCTTTAACCATCCATAGAGAAACCTATGGGCCTACCTTAGGATCACCCAGGAGGACATCCAACCTCAACTGATTTCCAAGAGGTAGCCCGCCACTACTCATATAATGTAAGGTCTAAAGCCCAAGCAATGCATGGCCTAATGGGCCATACACCAAGCCCAACTCATAGGCCATATAGTGGGCCCTCAAGTAAGGTTTGGGCCCAACCACAAAGGTCATAATTCCACATGTTGTGGTGAGCTTCATGGGCAGCCCAGTAATTCATTTACATGGGCAAGTTTCACATTTAACACAAGTGAGTTGGGCCTCACTTTTGGCCCAAGTACAGGATCAGTTTAGTGGGCAGCCAAGGGCCTAACTTCTTGTGTATTATTATCCCTAAGCCCATTACAATATATAGGAGACTATAGGCCCAAGATCAATGGGCCTATCCAAAAGAACTGAGTCCACAAGGCCTACTTGCTAACACAAACATGCATATAATATATAACATAATGGGCCCAAAAAAATTGGCCCAAACAAAAGCCATCTAATTCATACATTATGGTGGACTTGAAGGCAGCCCGTAAACCCAAGAATACACATGGGGAAGGCCTATATTGACAGTGTGGGCCTTGCCACACAACCCAAAGACTTAGCAAGGCCCTCCACAATATACATTTATGTGGGCCTCGCAAGTCAGCCCACAATTAAGCATTTTATGAGGGCATCAAGGCTAATAAATGCACATGATCAGCTTGTAGACAGCCCATTGGGCCCATAAATCAATAAGGTCAGCCTTTGTACAAATTTGGGCTTAAGAAAGAAGTTCCTAGCCCATTGAGCCTACAAAACTATCAAAAATTCTGGTTAAGGCTAGCCCACAAAACCACGACAAAGGTGGGCCTCAAGAGGGCACTCATTAAGCCCAAAATGTCTAAGGAAGGGGGGAAAAGAGTGTGTGCAACACTCCCTTAAATATGGTGGGCCGCCACGGCTCCAAAAGATCAACTATGCAGTAAATTTGGGCCCTTACTGGAATTCCAGCCCACCCACTTCCTAGGCCTGCTGGAGTCCAGAAATTTATTTAATTTAAATGGGTTACTAATCCATGATGACCCACACATATCACAGTGGGTCCCACCAGATAAGAAGGGGGATATACAATACTTACTTTAAGTGGGCCATGCTGTTAGAATGTAGGCCCAGCAGCCCAAGGTAGGGGCATTCCATGTGTAGGCAGCCCTATGAGCCAAGGGTATCAGGCCCAAAAATCTACCCAATGGGTCCCAATTGAATACCAAAAAGGGGACAATGATCAATCCCCCAAGGACCACACATGGATGGGTGGTGGGATATACAACACATCAAGGTGGGCCCATGAAGCAGGCTGGACGCCCCAGCCTGGGTGTCCCTGCCTAGTGGGCCACTCCCAGCCGCACCACGGTCAGCTCAAATGTCCATAAGGTCTGAAATTTTGTAGGGTGATACTTTCATAGATGGTCCAAACTCCCATAAAATTTCAGAATTTTTGGATATCTAGAAATAATTTAATTAATTTGAATAAAATAAACTGTCCAAAAAATCGGACTGGCCTGGACGTCTCAACGTGGTGAGCCAGTACGGGCCTTGCCACGGTGTATAAAAGGGTCCATTAGACTTAAAATTTGGTAGGTATGTCTTACCATGAGTTTACTACCTCCCTGTAAATTTTTATAATTTTTGGATACTCAGAAGTATTTTAATTAATTTAAAGAATACAATCTGTCCAGGGTAAAATATTGCTGGAATATAACTGCCCTGAATTTGGGCCATCAAATGGGTGGGTTCTGGGCCTCCAAAATTCTTAAAATTTGGACCCAAGGTCCCTCATCAAGCCCAAAACAAGGTGAGACCTAGAAATATGGCCCACTTTCTGAGAAAATATTTTTTTTAGAATTTATTTTTATGGAACTATGCTATTGAACTGCATAGCAGAAATTTCTGGCAGCCCATTATATTAGCCCACCCTTTTGGATGCCCAAATGGGGTCCATTGGCCCTAAAATTTTTCAGGTAGGCCCTACCATAGGTGGGACACCTCTCTACAAAATTTTAGAATTTTTGGGATAGTAAAAATATTTTATTTAACTCCTACAATTTATGGACAGTAAGGTATTTCAAAAAATTTCTGCTGCTGAAACAATGTTGTTGCCCCTGATTTGTGCACCCCATTAGAGTGGGCCCAGGTCTGCCAAATTTTAAGAAAATGTAGGATCAACATCCCTACACAAGTATACAACAAGGTGGGGTCCACAAAGGTGGCTCACCATTTCAGAAACAGACTGATAATTATGTTTGTACAGCAAGCGTGGTTGCTATACAGTCCAGAAAATCTGGACTATCCACCCTCCTTGGCCCACTCTTTTGGGTGATCAAACAGGGACGGATGAGGGTGAAATTTGAGGAACATCTTGGTGGGATCCCCACCTTTAAGAGGTATATATCAAATGGGACCAAACACCCCACCAATCATCCCCAAAACTGAGCTCAAGACAGCTCAAAAAACTGTCCAGATGGCTTTTGGATAGCAACATAATACTGAATTAAAATAATTATAATCACTATAAAAAGAGGAAATCAATCCATGAAAATTATGGTATGGACCACCCCAGTGGGCCCCACAAACATCCAGACCATACCCGCTCCATGAAACTCATTGCATGTGCCCAAAATGGAGCAAATAGAGTGCCAATGTCCAAGGAATGGACAGCCATGGGCGTCCACTTTGCTTGGACGGTTTGGATATTCCGAGGCCACTAAGTGAGCCACACACATCAGGAAATCAAGAATAGAATAATGGAAAATAAAAATAATCCAGCCACAAGAGAGGAAAATGACATGCATCAAAGGAAAATGCCATGATGGGGTCCATGGAGAATGACCCCATCCATGGATCATGCATGCAAGGAAAAAGGGTCATTGGCCTCAACCATGGAGACATGAGAGACCTTCATCACCACTTGATGGGTCCCACAAGCTCCTAAGAAAGAAATGAAGAAGGATCTAAGAGCACCCACCTAGATCAACCTTGAAACTTACATCACCATCATCTAGAGGCTCCAAGCAACATGGATCAATGGCTAAGATCAAGTGAGAGGGGTAGATGAGGAGGTATTTTAGGGAGAAGGGGCTGGAATGGAGGAAAGATGGGGAGAAGGTTGCTGAATTTTTTTGCAAATGGGAGAAGAAATGAGGGAATGAGAAGAAAGAGAGAGAGAGAGAGAGAGAGAGAGAGAGAGAGAATTGTATGGATGCAAGAAACCATAATGGCCTCTCTCTCCTTGGTTAGAGAAACCATAATGGCCTATGGTGACAATAACAAAGTGCTATGCTTAGTAGGTCTCTTGGTGGTGTGTGTGAGGTGGGTAGTGTTTATTCCATGGGAATTGTAGTGTGTGTGAGTGGTGTGGATGAGAACTTATGCCAAGAGGAGTGGGGTCCACATGCATGACACCTAAGTGGGCCACATAATTAAGGGTCATAAAATGAAATGTACATAACTTTTGATCTACATATCGGATTTATGCACGAGATGCGGCGTTGGAACCGCTGTGACGATGCAGTCGCAATGGCATAGGTCTCAGGTCAATCCGAGTCAGGTTTACATGACCGAACTCAAGGATGATGCAAACACTATCGGAGGGTCACGGGTCGCCAAAATTTGATCGATAGGACCGTGGGACCAAAATAAACGAGATGCATACTCACACACATGCACACATGTGAACCTGGGTCGGATCTCACAATCAATAGTAAAAGCCAGGGAGTTATGGTCATCCGATTGGGTATAATGAGACATGAAGGCCTTGACGAGATTGGCATCAATGTCTCCTCCAAAAGACAAAATCGGGTCCCATCCACGATTGTGAAGAATATCTTATATATTTTAAGCTTCAAGACATGAAGTGTCAATCGCCCATTCACAAATAATTTTTCTAGCGGTAAAGCGGGCTGTTATGGGACTTGGTGGAGGAGAGGGTTCTTGGGGGCGTTGAGTATTTTGGTGAATACTCCGACCTCTTTTTACAACACATTGTTTTGTCTTTGTTCTAGAGGTCTCACCCCTATCGTGCTTCTTTTTAGTATGACGTTCTCTTGGAGGTGTATAATCTTGGTCATCCATAGAAGAGAAGGAAGGAAAATGATGAAATGGACGAAGAGGGAGGAAGAAAACTACCACAAAATATGAGAAATGAAAAGATTTACCTAGAAAATATTGTTGAAACAGTTAAGTCGGTAGCAAATCCTCCAGTCGAAGTCCAGGAGAGTAAGAAAACAAAATAGGGCAAAAATGAACTTTTGAGAGTCTGACTCTTATAAGCAGCCCCGCCCGATGTCGGTATCACTGAAAGTTAGTTCGGTGTTACCAAAGTTCCCTCAAAAATGAATTTTTCATTAAATTCTTAAAGATGTACAAGTATATATATTCCTCATTTGAGTTTGTACATTTAAAAAGGTATCGAAATGGATAACATACATGCTCAAAATGTGAATGGAACTTTAAGGATCAAAATTCAATATACATATATGTTCAAAAAGAAAATTTGAGGCTGTGATTCCTCAGATTTGACAGTTAGTGCAAATGGGCTATTCAGTTATGTTTATATCGCATGTATCCCAACAGATTTTTAAAGAGTTCCAAATCTGTTGGCATCTTGTGGTTTTGTTAATACATCGGTGAGTTATTACTCAGTAGGCACATGTTCCAGTATAATGATGTTTTCTTCAACAAGTTCACAAATTAAGTGATGTCGTATGTCCATGTGCTTTGTGCGAGAATGTTAGACTAGATTTTTTGAAATATTGATGGCACTCATGTTGTCATAAAAAAGTGTCATTGTAGATTGAGTAATACCATAATCCAACAACATTTGCTTCATCCATAGGAGCTGTGCACAATAATTACCCGCTGTAATGTATTCGGCTTCAGCAGTGGATAGTGAGATTGAATTTTGCTTTTTGCTATACCATGAATCAAGTCCAAATCTTTTTATTAGATCCTTTGCGTACTTGGACTGGCATATGAATATTCCATTACCCATTTATTTCACTTGTAATCCCAAAAAGAAGTTCAACTCACCAACCATGCTCATCTCAAATTCAGATTTCATCAATTCAGCGAATTCATGAGCTGCATCTTCATAAGTGGATCCAAAAACAATATCATCCACGTAAATCTGGGCAATGAGTAAGATATTCTGTCTTTTGCATAAATAGTGTCTTATCAACACTCCCCCTACAAAAATTATGGTTGAGCAAAAATTGCGTTAAGAGCTCATACCATACTCGGGGAGCTTGCTTCAGACCATAAAGTGCTTTACTCAATTTGTATATGTGTTGAGGGTATTTAGGATCCAACAATCATTTTGGTTGTTCTATGTACACTTCTTCCTCAAGGACACCAATGAGAAAGGCACTCTTAACGTCTATTTGGAACAATTTGAGCTTTAACGCACACATAATAGACAAGAGAATTCGTATGGACTCGAGGCGAGCTACAGGGGTAAACGTCTTATCAAAATCTATGCCCTCAATTTGTGAATAGACTTATGCCATGGGTCTAGCCTTGTTCTTTACTACATTACTAGATTCATCGGATTTCTTCTTGAAAATCCATTTGGTTCCGATGATATTTGTATCATGTGGCCTGGGAACTAGCTGCCACACCTCATTCCTTTTAAATTGATGGAGCTCTTCTTGCATAACCGTTATCCAAAATTCATCTTGGAGAGTTAAAATGACATTTTTAGGCTCGATTTTTAAGGTGAAGCACAGATGACTAACAATGACCTCAAGTTGGCGTCGAGTTTTCACACCATCAGTAGGATCTCCAATGATTTGATTGATGGGGTGGTCCTTAATGAATGGCAGGTTATTCGACGGTTAAGGTTCAAGAGGTGTAGTGACTTTGTTATTTGATTTACCCATTATAAACGCATCTACTTCATCCTCTATATCAATTTTAGGACTATTTTCATTGTGTGGTTGGTCATCAACAACCACATTGACTGATTCTATAGTTAGTGTCCTTAAATTGTATACTCTATAAGTACGGCTATTAGTAGAATATCCAAGGAAAATACCTTCGTCGCTTTTAGAGTCAAACTTTCCTATATGTTCTGTCTTTAAGAATTTAACATTTATTACCAAAGACACAAAAATATTTTACACTAGGCTGTTTTCCACTCCATAATTTATATGGAGTCTTGTTCAGTCCTGCCCTAAGATATATTGTAGCGCCTCGAAATTCAAGGGTCGAGTAGGAACTCGGCTCCCGAATTCCTGAGTGCCATATGTACCCTAATGAGCCTCATATGCATGTGAATATAGGAATCATGTGATTAATGGAGGATTAAATCAAACATAAAGCAACAAATCATTTAGAAATTTAAGTACTAATCATTTAGAAGCTCAAGTGCAATTACCACAGTCAATATCTAGTATAAATCCCATAATCTAAAATGAAATATCTATTAGGGACCTAGTCCCATCCTCTCATCACTCCTTGAAAAGGGTTGGGCCCTGGCCCAAACCCACGGTCATCCATTGAGCTAATAGGGTCCGCTAAAAGTCTAAAAGTACGCCTGCTCCTCTTAGTCGTCCACACCGGCATCTTACAATGCGTCCCACTCTAGTGTTCCTACATCTATGCCAGATTTTGGTTAGTGCTTTAGAACACCGTCCTAGAGTATGAGTGAGTAGCTAGCTCAGTGATACCATTAACAATAGATCACACAATCATCATATATAGAATAGATTTAGTAAACAACATTCATCATAGAATTCTAAGTACTCTTAATTAATGAAATCTATGGTTTAATGAAATGATGCATGCCCTCACCACCAACTCTCCCTCGAGCGACGACGTCTAATGATCACAATGACCAACACTCCCTCAATTGCGACCTCAACCGTCGAGTCGTCATAATAAGTAATGTAATGTCATGAGAATGTTAGCCTAGTTGGTTAATTAGGTTCATTCATCCAGCAGGTTGGGGAAATCGAAATACCCTTATAAAAAATATTGCCCTAATCTGATCACGAGGCTTAAAACCGTGGCCATACAGCTCTCGCGATCCTTAACTCTCGTGGTTTCGTCAATACCATAGCTTTAAGCTCATACGAAAAATTGATTGGGACTTCCAAGTCCTGCTCGTGGTCACTACGGGGAAGTCGTCACCCCAGTGTAGTCCGACAGTACGGGCACAATGTCCCATACCACCATCCGTGGCTCACAAGTCTTAGTGCTCATTGGTCACTACGGGAAGGCTTGTCACCTCAGCGTAGGCTGACAGCACGGGCACAGTGTCCCATACTACCATCCCCAGCTCATGACTCTTGTGGGCCGAAATTTATAATTAATAGTGGGTGCAAAGGTCTCGGAGTATCTCGGGTTCATATAGAGGTGTGCAACCATGGTTAACATGTAAGGATGGCCAATTGTGGGCCAATATGCCCCCACTAGCTGTACCATAAGCTGAACGGCCTGAGAACGGTGTCTCGTGTAGTTCAACCACGACTGACAATTTACAGCTCAACTGTTTGGGCCAAATTTACCTGTGGGCTGAACCAACGAAGGGTTTCCCAAATAATTTTGATTGATCGACCAATCCATGAGAGGGCAATTTTGCAGGTAGATAACACAAATTCAACAATTTCAGGAATAATTACATAATGATAACAAAATCCAGCATTCCAAGTACATGAACAATAATACACTAACCATAACCAAGCTATGAGAATCATGTTCACACATTCCAATGATTTCTACAAGTTGGACAGCCATACACCCATTCACATCAATTCAATTTTACATATACCAGCATGAAGCATGTGATTCAGCAACATTAGAAATTTAGAGCAATTAATGCAGAAATTTAGCAAACTAATAACAATGCACTCCTCTTATGCCTAACAGGGTTAACATGTAACCAAGTTCAACTAATCAATTCAGTAATGTTCAAGAAAGTTGAGTGCATATGCTCTAATTTAACATGCAAATAGCATTTCATACATTTGGGGATGTTCGGTCCTAAACCCCTTTCCACATTTGGAAAAAATTCTAAATTCACAATCCCAAATCAATCAATCCAAAATTCATCAACATGCAAGGATAAGACATCATGTACATTTACTAAAAATTACATAGACATGAAAATCGGCTATCTAAAGGTAATGGTCTACACCTATTGTTGACCGGAGGCCTTCGCAATTGACATAACATCGCCAGGTCCACAAACTCGATGCACCAGGGCTCTATGTTGCATGAAAATGGCGGTAAGGTGCATGCATGTGGCTGGTTGCTAAGGAAAGGTAGGTTTGAGTTCGAATCTCACCTTAGATTAGAAGTAGATTGGTTCTACGATGATTGGGTTAGAATTCCCGTCAATATAAGGACGTGGGTGCGGGGAATTTCGATCCCTAAGTACCACCTTCATTTTCCTTCCCTCTCTCTCTCTTCTCTCTCTCTCTCTCTCTCTCTCTCCCCCCCCCTCAGATTTTAGCTGCTGGAATCTCAGCAAATGAGAGAGGGTTTGGCATTAAATACCTTGAAATTAAATCCTTTGGCCCTGAGTTTAGTAAAGTGCTTTCAATGGTCTTGTGGGGCCCACTTCTGGCTATTGGGGGCATTCTGATGTGCCCCTGGCCTATCTAATTCACGGATAAGGTGCCTTATGGCCAGATGAAGGGCTGGGTAAAATTTGATGGCAAATGGATGCAGGATTTTGTCGCAGCGGTCCGGTTCGCGATTAATGGTTACCAGTTTTCGATCGACGGTCAGATTTTATGGGTGAGGGCAGGAAAATATTTCTACCCTTCGGTGTAAATTTAGAAGAGATCTGATGGCTGGAATGCCCAGATTCACTGACTCAAGAAACGGGGCCAATTGATTTAAATTTTTAGATTTTCATTCTCTAGGCCCGGCGACTTGCATTTTCCAAGCATTGACTGATGACATAATACATCCATTTTTGGGCACTGTCCAAGCCTGACGCTCGCGATGGACCACAAGCCCAGTGAGGCCCGTGGCCCCGCAGAGTTTAAAAAAATTTGGTTCTTCCTTGGGCGGTGCACGGCTCGCACGGGCAGATGCCAAGTATAATTTGGCCGGCTGGCTCTACGACCCATGTTCGGCCCAAACATAATTGGATCCGATCGTATTAGTGGCTTAATCAGAATTAATTTATCAAAAATAAGTCCACACGTACGGTCCTGCGTCAGTTTACACGTGAGCACCTCAGGACACTATTCTGACTTGGGCTGGGTGTTACAATCTACCCCCCTTATAAATAAATTTCGTCCTCGAAATTTGTACCTATTCGAATTGCTTGAGCATATTTGGGTAGTGCTTGCGAATTTCAGCTTCAGTCTCTTAGGTGGCTTTTTCTTCTCCGTGATGTGTCAATAATACCTTAACCAACGGGATCACTTTGTTCCGCAACACCTGCTCCTTCTTATCCAAAATCTGAGTGGGCCTAAGGATATACGTGGTGTTGTCCTTGAGTTCCACGTGCTCCCATCAGATGACATGCGAGGGGTCGGGAACATACTTTTTAAGCATGGAGGCATAGAACACGTTGTGTACTCCAGCAAGTGGAGTGGGCAATGCTAAGGATATGCAACTGGCCCGATGCGGTCGAGAATTTGGAAAGACCCAATATATCGCAGGGCGAGTTTCCCTTTCTTGCCAAAGCGTAGGGCCCCTTTCATTGGTGAAATCCTTAGAAACACATGGTCCCCTGCTTCAACTTCTAAGTCCCTTCATCTTGTATCTGCATGGCTCTTCTGTCGACTCTGGGCCGTTAAGAGATGACACCTAATGATTTCAATCTTTTTACTGGTTGTTCGCACCAATTCAGGCCCCAATAAACTTTTCTCACCAATCTCAGCTCGACAATGAGGAGCTCGACACAGGGTGCCCATATAATGCCTCATAAGGTGCCATGCCGATGCTAGTTTGGAAGCTATTATTGTAGGTGAACTCGGCATAAGGAAGGCATTCATCCCAACTAGCCAAGAAATCTAGCGCACATGCTCTCAACATGTCTTCTAATATTCGATTCACTCGTTCTGTCTGCCCATCAGTCTGACGATGGAAAGCGGTGCTAAACTTTAACCTTACTCCCATCGCCTGTTGTATTCGGGTCCAAAACATTGAAGTGAATAGGGTATCCTGATCTGATACGATTTCTAAAGGAACACCATGGAGCCGAACTATTTCCTTAATGTACAATCTGGCTAAATCGTCGATAGAGTAAGAAGCTCGAATTGTGAGAAAATGAGCCGATTTTGTCAATCGGTCCACAATCACCCAAATCAAGTCATGTCCTTTTCTTGTCTTGGCCAAACCTAAAATGAAGTCTATGGAGATGAAGTCCCATTTCCATTCAACAAGAGGCATAGGCTGCAAAAGGCCTGGCGGTCAACGATGTTCGGCCTTGACTTGTTGACATGTGAGACATCGAGAGACATAGTCGGCTATCTCTCTTTTTATGTTGTCTCACCAATAATTTTGCTTGAGGTCCCGGTACATCTTAATACTTCCGGGGTGCATTGTTAGTTTAGAATTGTGGGCCTCGGCTAGTAGTTCTTCTTTCAATTTAGGATGATTCAGGACACAAAGGCGGCCTCGAAATCGTAGACCTCTATCAGAGCCGATTCTCCATTCGGAGTCACTCCAAACTTTTGCAAGTTCTCTCATCTTTCTTAACAATTCATCATTGTTCTGGGCCTCGATGACTTGACTGTCAATCATCAGCTGAACGTGAACATGTGCAACAACTTCATATGGTTCTTCTATCATCAACTTCAACTCGAAGTCCAGTACAAACTCCATCATACCCCACTCTTCCACCATTAATGGAGTAACAAATTCCAGCATCTTCTTCCGGCTCAATGCATCTACCACTAAATTGGCCTTACCAGGATGGTAGGAGACATCGAACTTGAAGTCCTTTAACGTCTTCATCTAGCGGCGTTGCCTCATATTCAAGTCCCTTTAGGTGAAGATGTATTTGAGGTTCTTGTAATCGCAAAAGAGTTCAAACTCCTCCCCATAGAGGTAGTGTCTCCATAACTTCAAGACGAAGATAACCGCCACTAATTCGAAGTTGTGGCAGGGTAATTCTCTTCATGCTTCCTCAATTGTCCTGAGGCATAGGCGATGACTCTGTCCTTCTGCATAAGGATGCAACCCAATCCGACACGGGATGCATCCGTGTAGATAGTGTACTTGACTCCTTACTCAAGCAGAACGAGCACTGGAGCCGAGTTCAATCTCTCTTTCAATTTTAGGAAGGAAGCTTCCTCATTTTCATTCCAGGCAAACTTGAGGTCCTTCTTGGTGAGTTGGGATAAAGGTTGAGCTATTTTTGAAAAATCCTTGATAAACTAATGGTAGTATCCTGCTAATCCTAAGAAACTTCTGACTTCCGTAACCGAGCTCGGTCACTTCTAATCTTGTATCGCTGTTATTTTAGCTAGGTCCACGGAGATGCCTTACTTAGACACCACGTGGCCTAAAAACTTGACCTCCTCTTTCCAAAAGTCGCATTTTCGGAATTGAGTGAATAGCTTGTTCCTCTTGAGCGTTTCCAAAACCGCTCGCAAGTGTTCCACATGCTCCTTCAGACTTTTGGAGTAGATTAAAATGTCATTTATGAACATGATGACAAATTGGTATAGGAAAGGTCTAAAAACTTTATTAATTAGATCCATGAACACAGCTGGCGCATTCGTGAGTCTGAAGGGCATGACCAGGAACTCATAGTGTCCAAAGTTGGTTCTAAATGCCATTTTCGGTATATCTTCTTCTCTAACCCATAATTAATGGTACCAGATTGCAAGTCAATCTTCGAGAAGTACTAAGCACCTCTCAGTTGATCGAATAGGTCATCAATTCGAGGCAATGGGTATTTATTTCTTACAGTGACCTGATTTAACAGTCAATAATTGATGCACAGCCGTAAGGAGACATCCTTCTTTCTCATAAACACGACTGGGGCTCCCCAAGGTGAGACACTGGGTCAAATGAAACCCGAGTCCAGCCAATCATCGATCTGGGTCCGAAGCTCCTCCATTTTGTATGGAGGCATTCAGTAGGTCAGAAGAGAAATGAGAGTGGTTGCCGGCACCAAATCTATGGTGAAATCAATCTCCCGCCGGGGAGGGAGTCTTGGTATGTGCTTGAACACATCAATGTAGTCTCTAACGACAGGTGCACGTGTCAATGAGAGTTCTTCACTACCTTCTTCTAGTGATGCATAACATAGACTCATTGTGGATAGCTAACCTAAACTTGAAACGTAAAAGAAAAGATACCATCTTCATAAATTGTCACCATCCGGCCCTCACAATTGATCTCAGCTCTCATTGCGGAGAGCCAGTTCATACCCAAAATCACATCATAATGGAAGACTCTTGTGACTATAAGGTCCACGTGTATTCTTTTATCTCCTAGATTAATGGGGCAACCTCGGCAGACGGATGTAGCTTCAACGAAGGTTCCAGCTGCTGCTATGATACTTACTCCCGACATGGGAGTAGTTAGTAACCTCAAATTCTTGGTGCTTGTATGCGATATGAGTGATGTTGTGGACCCAGTGTCCATGAGAAGAAAAATAGGGATACCTTAAATATGAGCGGTGACTTCAAATGCTAAGGGTGCAGTTGTAGTCACGTCCACACCTTCAGCGGTTAGGGCATGTACCCTGGCTTGCTGCGGTCTATCGAGCTGATGTGTAGGCTGAGGCGGCGGCCTAATTTGAGCCACCGGTGACCTACGGAATTGTCGAGATGGCCCAGTGGCTCGCTGATGGGGACCTTACAGTGCTTGTTGGGGCGATCAGCTCGTACGTTGAGGGGGCGTGTAGCCATGATCCCTCATCTTCAAGAAGCAATACGTCTCCAAATGTCCCACCTTTCTACAATACCCACAAACACGATCAGGTTGGGCATATGCAGGTGAAGGAGGTGCATGCTGAGGAGGCGGACTTAGCTGCACTCTTCATGAGGAGGAGGATGACTGTCCCCCTGACCTTCCCCGTGACTCAACTTGGAGGCATGCTCGAGAAACTCATTCTCCGTCCTGCTCCGATCGCAAGGACATTTCCACCAACTCGGCATAAGTTCATATGTTCATACAACACATTTTGGTGCGAATATCGGCCCTTAATCGCTCGGCGAAGCACCTCATCTGGGTTTCTTCATCGGCAACAATCTTGGGGGTGTAGCGACATAACTCGATGAACTGATTCTCATATTTGGCCACTAACATCCCCCCTTATTGGAGACACAAAAATTCGTTTTCCTTCTCAATCCGGTAAGTACGGGGGAAGTACTTCTGGAAGAAGTGTGTCTCAAAATCTTCCCAGGTCCATACAAAATTAGCAGGGACGGTTCTCAACATGCTATCCCACCACACATTGGCCTCCTTGAGATCAACTCCACCTGTTCCGCTTTAGAACAGTGGAGAGGAAAAATTGCCTTGATGACCTGATTTAGCCAACTTTTGGCTTCCTTAGGTCAATGTGTGCCAGCGAAGGTGGGCGGTCTAAGCCTTTGAAAGTGCTCCAAAAGGGTATATGGAGTGGTTGCTGTCCCAGTTCGATCAGGCGAGGGCATATTCATATGATAAGCCATGGCTCCCACTAAGGTGCGCAGCGACTATTGCTACTGCTGCATGACGTGCAACACCTGCTCCATAGTTCCCATAACTAGGGCGACCTGGTATGAAGAGGTCTCGCCTTAAGTCGATGGCGCCTCTAAGAGTTAATCCAGTATGTCATTTCCAATGTCGGGCTCATTGGCTCTGCTTTGGCAACCTTGTTGCTCATTAGGGGTGGTTCACCCCCGATCATCTCTTCTGCCCAAGACTAGGCGAACTAGGCAGCAATCACCTTGGGGTCTCATTGTCTTGAAAGGAAACTCCATAACATTTAGTAACTTTAAATCCATGGATGCAACATATAACACGTACACAAATTAAGAGCAACATCACACGAGTGTTATCAACTTTCCAAACATTCCAACATATTACTAAAATATAGGCAACTTCATGCATTTCATTAAGCAAAATTGTCAGTGTTACATATGCTAGGGCATTACATGTACAATGACGGAAAATGCATGGTTACCAATCAATAAGGAAAACTTCAAAAGTCTACATCTTAAGACAACCAAACTAAGTCTATCCAAGACTATTGCAAAAAGAAAAATGACTACATCACTACATTCCTAATCCTCTGACTCTGGCGAAGGTGGAGGCGCTCCCTTATCCTGCATACAGCACATGAGTTTCTTCAGCGTGTGGGACATTTTCTTCAACTTCTTCCTCATATTCTCCTAATTTTCCTCAATCTTGGCTAGGCAACAGCCAAGCGCATCCTAACTCTGACGCCTGCTACGAGTGGTGGGAGGCTCCTAGTCAGTGTCTTAGACTTCACCTTCTTCTTCTTCCTCTTCAGCTTCGCTCTCCTATCCTCCTCACTCTCCTCTTCTATCTCCTCCCCGAACTCTTCTAGTTGGGCCATACGCTGTTTAGGGCCTATCTTCATATTGTTGAGGGTGTTCTCATCAATCATTCTGATTGGGACGAGGCGCTCCACATGCTACCTATACCTATAACTTTGGGCAATCTTGTAGATCAGTCGGTCGAATGGGAGAGACTGGTTCTCCTGTATGGATTGTGCCACCTTCATAATCTGAGTTAGTACGAGGGTAGGCAGTCAAACCTTCTCTCCCTGTCCCACTGAGTAGAGGAAGTCTACCATGAACCCGGTGCACTCCATACAGTTTCTTGACTTCGGATACACGTTATACGTGCATGTGGTGGAGTAGGCGGTAGTCGGGGGTCATATCTATCAGCTTAAGGCTGTTTTCTCGCCTCCACTCGACCAGTCGACCGCACAAGTGGCATGTGTGGCGGTCCCTTTCCCGTCTTTCTGTAAGGTTATTCTCGTTAGCATGAACGACTCTGCGCTCTACCCCAAGGATACGTGCAATTATATCCACGTTGACTCGAGTCTCCTGTTTGCCTAGAGGAATGAAGAATTCAAGAGGGTGGAGGGTGGGTTCTTCATGCGCACATAAAAGGTCCGTATAAGGTCCTCACTGGCGTGAGACTTCCCTTCAAACATTGGACCCCAACCATTCTCGAGAAGGTGGTCCAACAGTGGATGTTCATTGAATAGCTTCTCGCCTACGTGGGCCTCGAATACAATCTTACGGTGTCTAAACCTACTGTACTCAATGCGCGGTGGTAGCGCTCTTTCCGCTGAGACTTGGGGATCGAGATCTCGTTTCGACCTCCTCTCGGTGCTTAGGCCTGCACCAGCATCTAACTTCTTCTTGGATCTTCTCTCTCGGCTCGACCCAGCTTCATCAGAGGCCGCTCCTTCTTCCTCATAGGGGATAGAAGCATGGAGATGGAGAAGATGGATGTCACCATTTTTAAGAAGACCATGGAGTGAAAATGCTTAGAGGAAGTGAGGGATTTGAGAGAATCTGAGTTGTAGGACCCAAGAGGAAGGGTTTTTGTGCTCAAATGAGTGGGATTAGAAGAGTATAAGGAAGGCTTGGGATGACTAGGGTGTCAAATGGGTTAGAGATGGGGCATGCAAGGAAGAAGATGAATCTTGGAGCTTAGAAATGAGAATTTGAAAGGGAAAAAGGGTTTAAGAGAGGGTTGGAGTGTGGAAAATGGCTTGGGAGGGGGGTTTTTTTAACCTTAAAAAGGGGGAGAGGAGTGAATAGAGGGGCCCCCACATGTGGGAGGGACCCCACATGGTTGTCAAATTGGTGGCGGTGCCGCCGTCCTCTAGAGCCAGCCGCGGCGCACCGCTGATGTGGCAGTTCCGCCGATGTCCTCTGGTGTTTCTGGCGGCACACCACCCAATCGGTGGTAGCCAGCCACCCTCAGTCATCTTCACAGTCTGTGGGACCTCCTGGGTTCCCCTGAATGTGTTTGTTAGGCCCCCTATTGGTCAGGTCCATTCATTATGGTCCAAGGATCGTTCTATCGCATTGTTAAGGTCCATTATGGGCTTGAAAACTCCTTAAATGATGACTCAGGTAGGCCTGAAGTCCTTTAAGTTAATGCAGAGACTTTCTGTCCCAATTAGACTAGAAATTAAGTGAATCCTATGTTAGGTCGGAATGTCAAGTCTGTATGCTAGACCATTGAAATCTCGAGAGTTACTCACGCAGCTTGGTCCCAAAATATTAAAATTGGGTTGACTGAATTCATTAACTCCCTATTAGAAGTGATTTGGATCACTTCATATAGCCTAAGTATTTCTACTCACAAGTCCTAGGCTAGCGCACAGGGTTCGGACTTGCCAAATGGCATAATCTCAGGATCCTAATACTGTCTCTAAGTTTAATCGCTCCCTCCTGAGTCCAAAGTGCGTCGCGATAGACCCGTCACCCTAGGCCCAGTTTATTCCAAACCATGCTCTGATACCAAGTTGTAGCGCCCGAAAATTCAAGGGCCGAGTAGGAACTCAGCTCCCGAATTCCCGAGTGCCACATGTACCCTAACAGGCCTCATATGCATGTGAATATAGGTATCCTGTGATCAATGGAGGATTAAATCAAACATAAAGCAACAAAACATTCGGAAATTTAAGTACTAATCATTTAGAAGTTCAAGCACAACTTTCACAATAAATATCCAGTACAAATCCCATATTCTAAAATGAACTATATATTAGGGACCTAGTCCCATCCTCTCATCATTCCCTGAAAAGGGTTGGGCCCTGGTCCAAACCCACGGTCATCCATCAAGCTAGTAGGGTCCGCCAAAAGTCTGGAAGTACGCCTGCTCCTCTTCGTCGTCTACACTGGCATCTTTCAACGCTTCCCGCTTCAATGTTCCTGCATCTATGCCAGATTCTGGTTGGTGTTTTGGAACACCATCCCAGAGTGGGAGTGAGTAGCTAACTTAGTGGTACCATTAACAATAGATCGCACAATCATCATACATAGAATAGATTTAGTAAACAACATTCACTATAAAATTCTAAGAACTCTTAGTTAATGAAATGCATGGTTTAATGAAATGATGCATGCCCTCACCACTAACTCTCCCTTGAGGAATGACGTCTAATGATTGCAATGACCAACACTCTTAGTCGCGACCTCAACTGCCAAGTCGCCACAATAAGTAATGCAATGTCATGAGAATGTTAGCCAAGTTAGTTAATTTGGTTCATTTATCCTGAAGGGAAACCGGAATACCCTTATCAGAAACATTACCCTAATCTGATTGCGCGGCTCAAGGTCATAGCCTTACGACTCTCACGATCCTTAGCCCTCGTGGGTTTATTAAACCCATAGCTTTAAGCTGATATGAAAAATCAATTGGGACTTCTAAGTCCTACTCGCCGTCACTACGGGGAGGTCGTCACCCCAGTGTAGGCTGATAGCATGGGCATAGTGTCCCATACCACCGTTGCCGGCTCACGAGTCTTAGTGCTCATTGGTCACTACAGGGAGGCTCGTCACCCCAACATTGGCCGATAGCACGGGCACAGTGTCCCATACCACCATCCCCGGCTCATGAGTCTTACAGGCTGAAATTTATAATTAATAGTGGGAGCAAAGATCTCAGGGTATCTCGGGTTCATATAGAGGTGTGCAATCATGGTTAACATGCAAGGATGGCCGATTGTGGGCCAATATGCCTCCACTAGCTGTACCAAAAATTAAATGGCCTAAGAATGGTGTCTAGTGTAGTCCAACTACGGACGATAATTTACAGCTCAACTGGTTGAGTCAGATTTACCCGTGGGCTAAACCAACGAAGGGTTTCCTAAATAATTTCGATTGATTGTCCAATCCATGAGAGGGTAATTTCATAGGCAAACGGCATAAATTTAGCAATTTTAGGAATAATTACACAATGACAATAAAATTCAGTATTCCAAGTACATGAACAACAATACACTAACCACCACTAAGCTACGAGAATCATGTTCGCACATTCCAACGATTTCTACAAGTTGGACAGCCATACACCCATTCACATCAATTCAATTTCACATATGCCAACGTGAAGCATGTGATTCAACAATATTAGAAATTTGGAGCAATTAATGCAAAAATTTAGCAAATTAACAATAATGCACTCCTCCTATGCCTAACAGGCTTCACATGTAACCAAGTTCAACTAATCAATTCAGTAATGTTCGAGGAAATTAAGTGCATGTGCTCTAATTTAACATGCAATTATAGCATTTCATTCATTTGGGGATGTTCAGACCTAAGCCCCTTTCGACATTTGGGGAAAATTCTAAATTCACAATCCCAAATCAATCAATCTAAAATTTAGTAACATACAAGGACAAGACATCATGCACATTTACTCATGAAAACTGTGTTAGGCATGAAAATCAGCCATCTAAAGGTAATGGTCCGCACCTATTATTGACCGGAGGCCTTCGCAATCGACTTAACATCGCCAGGTCCACAAACTCGACACGTCGGGGCCCTGCGTTTCATGAAAATGGCAGTAAGGTGCACGCATGTGGCTAGTTGCTAAGGAAAGGTAGGTTTGAGTTCGAATCTCACCTTAGATCGGACATAGATTGGTTCTATGGCGATCAGGTCAGAATTCCCAGCAATATAGGGACATGGGTGCGGGGAATTCCAATCCCCTAGCACCACCTGCACTCTCCTTCCCTCCCTCTCTCTCTCTCTCTCTCTCTCTCTCTCTCTCTCTCTCTCCCCCTAAGATTTTAGTTGCTGGAATCTTAGCAAATGAGAGAGGGTTTGACATTAAATACCCTGGAACAAAATCCTTTGGCCCTAAGTTTTGGAAAGTGCCTTCAACAGCCCTGTGGGGCCCATTTCTATCCATTGGTGCCACTCTGATGGGCCCCTGGCCCATCTAATTCACGGATAAGGTGCCCCATGGCCAAATTAAGGGTCGGGTAAAGTTTGACGATAAATGGATCCAGGGTTTTGTCATAGAGGTTCGGTTTGCGATTAACAGTTACCGGTTTTCGATCAACGGTCAGATTTTGTGGGCCAGGGCAGGGAAATATTTCTAGCCTTCGATGTAAATTTAGAAGAGATCCGATGACTGGAATGTCTAGATTCACTAACTCAAGAAATGGGGCTAATTGATTTAAAATTTCAGATTTTCATTCTTTAGGCCCAGCGACTTGTGCTTTCCAAGCGAAGAATGGATGTCACAATTCATCCATTTCTAGGCACCATCCAAGCCTAACGCCCGCAATGGACCACAAGCCCAGTGACGCCCATGGCCCCCCAGAGTTTCGAAATTTTCGGTTCTTCCTTGGGCAGTGCACAGCTCGCACTTGCAGACGCCAAGTATAATTTGGTCGTCTGGCTTTACAACCCGTGTTCGTCCTGAACATAATTGGATCCGATCGTATTAGTGGCTTAATCAGGATTAATTTATCGGAAATAAGTCTACACGTGCGTTGGAATCGTATAGTCCTGCATCAGTTCACACGTGAGCGCCTCAGGACACTATTCTAACTTGGGCCAGGTGTTACATATACTCTGTTAATTATGTAGCAGCTTGTGTTGATGGCTTCAACCCAGAAACTTTTAACCATGTTTTTACTATTTAGCATTATTGAGCCCATTTCCTGTAATACCTTGTTTTGCCTTTCAACCACTCCATTTTGTTGAGGTGTCTTTGGAGCTAAAAATTCATGTCGGATTCCATTCTTATCACAATATGATTCGAATCAATCATTCTCAAACTCTCCATCATGATCACTCCTGATTCAATTTATGAAATACCCTTTTTCATTTTGAATCCTTTTTGCCAACTTTTAGAATTCTTCAAATGCATTGGATTTTTCCCGAAGAAAGGCAACCCAAGCGAATCTTGAATAATCATCCACTACTTCCAAAAAATAGCTTTTTTCCCATTGCTCTCAACTTTAGTAGGTCCCACTAGATCCATGTGCAATAGGTCAAGAGGTTTGGAAGTTTCTACAGTGGTTGTCTTTTTGTGTCTAACCTTTATCTGTTTGCCTTTTAGACAATCACTGCACACAATCTTCTCATTTTTCCTGATCTTAAGGAGACCTTTCACCAAATTTCTTGAGCTTAACTTCACCAAATTTTGATAGTGGACATGCCCAAGCCTTTGGTGCCACAGCTTAGATTCATTATTTAAGGCCATGTGGCATTTTGTGGATGAGACACTTTCTCCACTACTTTCAATTACATAGCAGTTGTCACTTGTGTGAAGACCATTCATAATAAGTGTACCTATGTGATTTGAGATCTTGCACACATTTTTGGAGAAAGTTACAAAAATGCTCTTTGTCACAGATTTGGGATATGCTTAGGAGATTGTGTTTCAGTCCCTATACGCAAATAACATCTTTAATCTTGGGCAAGCCAGGCCCAACTACTATCCCTCGTCCAACAATGTTGGCCGAGCTTCCATCACCAAAAGTGACTGACCCACTATCAAATTCTAAATACTCACGAAAATGGGTCCGATCACCTGTCATATATCTGGAGCATCCACTATCAAGATACCACTTAGAACTACTGTTCGCCTTAAGTGCAGTGTGAATTACAAAGCAGTTGTTCTTGTTCTTTACAACCAATTTGGTGATAGTTTTCTTGGGAGATGTCACTTTATCTTCATTTTGGAGTTGTTTGGATTTTTCAGATATTTGTGTCAGATTTCCTTGTTTCATTAGTTTCCTGGTTTTCTGATTTAGTTGATCCACTTGATTTAATAGCTCCACCATCCTTTCAGTTATTTTGGGTGGAGTAGGGTATTTTCTACATTCATTTGATGTACCTTTTGAAGGACTCTTAGTTTTTTAGACTAATCTTCCCACTGGTTTAGATTTTTTTATATGGTTTAGCCTCGAAGTGAAGTGAGACTTATTGGATACAAGACACTCAAACTTGTAGTGTCCCAAGTGTCCACAGGAGTGACAAATTGGGGTGGTTTTTATGTTGCTCCCAGATGCAGTAGTCTTCCTAATTACAGGTGGGGTAAGGATCGGGCTTGACTTTCTAGATTCATATCCTAATCCTCTTTTGTCTTTATGGCTTTTTCCCATCCCTAGCAATTTATCCAGTTTTTCATTGCTTTGTGAAAATTTGTAACTAAGTTCAACAGATCGTTTAGACTTTTCTACATCAAATCTTAGTTTGTGTTTTTCATTTTTGAGTTTTTCATTTTCTAATTCTAAAAGTTTGATCTGTTTCTTTAGTTTTTGACTTTCAGATTCAAGGGATATGGAAGTTCTTTCAAGCTTATCGTTTTCAATATGATATTGTTGAAGATCATTTATCATTTGTGTGTTTATTTATGATGTTTCATCTGGATCTTTTTGCAATTGTTTATTTTTATTTTTTGAAATGCCAAGTTTTCTGAGAATACTGATGCTATGTATGTAGAGTTGATCATAAGCATCATGTATACTTTCTTCTTCTTCTTCTTCTTCTTTTTCCTCATTAATTTGATATTCAATTATTTCTTTAGTATCCGTATCTTCCATTTTTGTCAAGATCTCCCTCAAGGTTGTTAAACCCTTCAAGAGGAACCCGCTTTGATACCAATTGAAATTGTTGTTTACACCGCTGATACTGAAGAAGGAATCTGAGTTAAGGTCCTGGAGGGGGGTGAACAGGACTTTAAAATTATTTTTACCTATTTAAAGTCCTGATTGCCTAACTTAAATAATCATTCAATTTTAACCAAGTTACACAAAATAACGCTAAGGGCTATAAAGGATGTGCGGAATATAACAACTAGCCTAATGTTGTGAGCTTATGTGTGGAATGTGCTTCCTATCAATCCATAGCATTCTTTAATCATGTATGAGAAGTTAAAACATTCAAGCATAAATAAGCATGATTAAACAAATATGCAAATGACAATTCCAAACACAAGTATTTATAGTGTTTCGGCTACGTGCCTACTCTACTCCCGGCATCCACACTCAATCCCAGAGTGCACTGGATTTCACTATCAATGGTTTTAAAACAGGTTCACCAATAACCTTTACAGTCCTACACTAAGGACATAATTTATTTTCTTCGCAAGAGCTACACCTAGAACCCACGTTTAGGCCTGCCGGCCAAGGTCCTACACTAGGCACCTACCATTTAGGCCCATCAGCCAAGGTCCCACACAAGGCATCTACGTTTAGGCTTACCAGCCAAGGTCCCACAGAAGACACCTACATGTACCCCCACTGGCCTAGGTCCCACAAAAGGAACCTAAATGAGTTTGTTGATAACAAACTCTTAGCCTCAATTATACATGAGGAAAGAGACTAAACTTTGAATTCTTAACTATGACACTTACTTGTAAGATAGATTTCTCTTTTGTAGCTCATCTTGGGATGCTCGATCTTCACACTCTCGTGCTTAAATCAGCTTCCCGGTGCTCCCCCGATCGCGTTGCTTGGATTTACCTATTAGGTTTATCTTCACGATCAAAAACCTTGCATAAGATGTACCTATAAAGGTGACCAAGGTAATGGGAGTTCTTTGAATCTCCTATCTAAGATAATGAGTGGATTTCCTAAAGGATTAAACCTATGGATGCTCTAGAGTATCAAAAGACAAAGGGTTTTCCTACTGGTTTGAATTTTGTACTCTAGAGAAGGCACGAGTTCATGTTCTTCATTAATAGGAGCTTTGAATGCTCATAGGAGTGAAGCATCACAATGAAGAGAGCATGAAACACATTTGGATAGAGTCTAAATATGCTAGGATAAGCTTGGGATATACTAGAGACTCTATGATGCCTATTTCCACCAATTTTGCAAGTTTCTACGAGCCGCTTTTATAGATAAAAAGTTTCAAAGGATAGAAAATGGCTAGTTTATGGTGCTACTGAAGCCAGGTTCGGTATCACCAAACTTGCTTCGGTGGTACCGAAATATGTTTCAATAGTACCTAATAAATTTCCCAAGTTGCTGTCTGAAAATAGTCCCTTTCGGTGGCACCGAATATTGTTCATCGGTGGCAGTAGGTGTCACCGAAATATCCAGTCGATGACACCGAATTGACATTGTAAGCTTGCTGGACTGTTTTAAGCCCTTTCGGCAACATAGAAGGTATCTTTAGTGATACTGAAGGTGCTATTCGATGACACCTTCTTCATACCAAAAGTGGATAGATTTTCCTGTTTGTCCTTTTAATCTTTCATCTACTTAGGATTTGCTATTGGCTAAGGCTAAGGATATATAAAAAATGAACTCGGACTTGGCTTTGAATAGATGACCTAAGTAGGTTTTCCTATTTAGGTTGGGGTCATCTATTTGTAAGGTCAAGATCGTAAAAGCAATTCTTTGTCTTCAATGTTGTTTGATGCTTCTGATCCAGTTGCGTCGCCAGTCTTCACTTGCCAAGAACTCATCTGACTACAAGACACAACTAGTCATGTAATTGACAAACATGAGTGCAAATAAGTGCACTAACAATCTAGGGTTTCAAGGACCAAAGCCAAAGGGTGGAGTAGCCTCCCAAGAGTTTTTCTTCATTCTTTATTTATTTTTAATGCTTTCTTTTAAGGTTTTAGATCCAATCATATCTATAGTTGGAAAATCTCTTAGCTAGGGCTAAGAGGTGAAACTTGTAGCGTATTTGGATGATTTTCTTGCTTTGATTATTGTTCTTGATGAACCTCATTGATTTCTAGTTTAATATTAAAGGAATATTTTCAGTTTTCTATGATTCATTGTGACTCAAATTATAATAGATGCTATAATAGCTTTGGATATCTTCTTTTCCTATTTTGAGATTATGAGATTGGTAAATCATGTTGTTCACCATCATCTCCTGGGCATGGTAGGGTGATGGAATCCCTTCCAATCATCAAAATTCTCCTCCATTGATAATTAGGTCAATGAAATTTCAGATTTGGTATAATTGCTTCATCTTTCAATTGGATAGGATAGGACTTCAATTCCAATTGTGTTTCTGGAATCATACACGGTAGCATCCAGATAGCTACAAGTGGATCCTTAGCACCCTAGTTCCTGTTTAATTATTGAAATCTCAATCACAATTACTTTGTTTTATTCTAATTTAGGTTTAGATCTTCTTCTAGTTCTAGTTCTAGTCATTTTCAGAATACGTGCAAGATTAGTCCCTGTGGATTCGACCTCGGTCTCATTGAGTTATTACTACATCGCGAACCTACACTTGGGGTTGTGAATAACTATCATATATAGACTAGTTGCTTCATTAGTATATCATTTATAATATATGTGATTGGACCCTTTATTGGCTTGGAAGGCTTATAGTTAATTGTTGTACTTAACTTTAATTTTATATTTGTTTAAGTTAGGTAGTTATATTTTAAAAGGAATAATTTTTATTTGTCCTTATCACCACCTATAGGACATAGCCTTCATTCCATAGCTTCGCCAAGTTTCTGCGCATAACCTATGGCCCACCACCATGTGCTATTTTACATTATTGTATTGTTCCTTATTACAATCACTTCAACTTTACAAAACTAGTTAAATTCCATTGAAGTGAATTCTCTAGCATTGTCTATCTTCAATACTTTCAATTTCCACCCTGACTATTTTTCCACTATTGCCTTCCACATCTTAAAGGTGGCAAAAATATCATATTTGTTTTTCAAAAAATAAACCTATACATTTCTAGAGAAATCATCAATGAATGTGACAAAGAATGTTGACACTCTCCCAGAAATAACGAGTGACAGCCGCCATATATCCAAATGCACATAATCAAGCACATATTTACTTATATATTTCTCTTACTTAAAAGACATATATGATTTTTTATCATATATGCAATTAATACTCATATATATTAAAATCAACACTTTTAAATACAAGAATTAAACAACAATAAGAAAGTACATATCGCACTCACTCATATGGCCTAGGTGCTTATGACACAAATGTGTAGAAGTGGATTTCACTACAGACGTCGTACCTTCACCTAGTACGATATTCCCAATCAACTTGTAAAGGTTACTACTCCGTCGTGCTTTCATAACAATGAGTTTTCCCTTTGAAACTTTTAGGACATGATCAAATCCGGTGAACTTATACCAAAGCACCTCAAGAGCTTTTAGGGATATCTGATTCTTCATTAGATCAAGAACGTATCTCACATATGTCAGGATATGCTTCATCCCATCAAACATCTGATCCGATACTAACAACCTTATAGGTAAAGTAATTGCACATAAACACTTGGCCACCATTGTACTCGTTGTAACTGGTGAACCAATTCTGGTGAGAAGTTATGTGATATGAATCCCCTGAATCCAAAATCCACTCGTTGCTAAAATATCATGATTTAGATGTGATCAAAATGTCATAACCACTCGCCCCTCACTGGATTTCACTGTGTTGGCCTCCCTTGGTGAATCCTCTAACTTATCTGCTTTCTGAACTTAGGAATTCTGACAATCCTTCTTCATATGCCCTAACTTACCATAGTTCTAACACTTCATCTTCCCTTTGCCCTTAGACTTGGACTTAAATCATAAATTTCCCTTCTTTCGCTTAGAACCTCTTCCCCTAACAACCAACGCATCCGTAGAGAAACCCCTGCCACTATCGTTCTTTCTCAACTACTTCGAATGAAGCATTGGGATAACAATTTCAACTTCAATGATCTCCCAACTGTGGCACATAATGTCTACGAGAACGACTCTGAAAAAGAATTCAATATGATTATGCCTTGGTCTTCTTTGTAGATTTTCAACTCCACACTCATAAACTTACAAAGTAATTGATTGAAAGCGCCAATGTATTCATTAGGATATGACCCTTCCAGCATATTCAGATTATAGAATTGCTTTTTCAAATACAAATGATTTGAGAGAGATTTAGTCATGTACAAGCTTTCTAACTCTGTCTAAAAGCCCCATGGTAGTTTTCTGATCAAAAAAATTATAAAGGATGTCATCCGCCAAACATAATTGGATCTAGGTGATCGACTTCTGATAAAGTTCTTCATATTCTTCATTGCTCATAATCATAAAATGCTACCAAGGAGTGCCTGTTGCAATCTTTGCTGAAGTAGAATGCATCTTATATATCTTTACCTTTCATAATTCAAAGTGTTTTTTTTTTTTTTTTTTTTTTGTGAACTTCTCTATCTCATACTTCATGTTAGATCCCTTCATCATCATCTCTCAAATTCAAACTCGAATCCCAATGTATGACTCTTATACCACTTGTTGGGCACCGTAGAAGCAAACCTTGAGTAGAATCACATAAGTAAAAGAGCAATACAAATAAAATATCACAGAGAACACATGATTTTATGTGGAAAAGCTCTTGCGGGGAAAAAACTACTTCATAAAACGACGAGCAATCCATTATGAAAATAAAACTACAAGAGATTAGATAAACTTACATATGCGAAAACCCTAGTTTCCTCCATTTAAAACCCTAGAAACAATTTAGCTCTCCTTGTTCTACCATAATCACGTATTACACACATATATTGTGTTACACTCATAATAAGTAATGAATTGCACAATTATGCGAAACCGCCCGCGTCGCCAATTTAAGCTTCGATCGATCGACATCGATTGAGCAATCTTTGATCGATCGATCATCCATGTTCGATCAATCGAACATGCTCAAAACTGTCAAGTGAGCAAATTATAAAATCCGGAGAATTTTGATCAATTGATCAGTATAGTCAATCAATCGATGACCCCTGTTTTAGAATAGATTAAAAGCACACAATTTCAGCATAGTTAACTTTCAGGCCACTCAAAAAGAAAGCTTTGGAATCAAAATCAATCTTTTGAAAATAAAAGAAGAAGATAACTTTGGAGTCCAAATCAAACTACAAGTCGTAAAAAAATACATATCACATTCCAACTCATTTAATTGATTGTACGTTGTGTCGGGGATGAGATGAGCCGTACATTGACCGTGGATTTTCTTTTATTCGTTTAATTTTTTTAAATTTAGCCTTTGGTTTTTAATACACTGTCTAGAAAAATCAAAAGCAAATATGAATTGGTAAAATCCTGTCGAAACCCTATAACAAAGTCAATAATCTATCTATGAATTGTTTACGTGGCCCATGGCCGTCCATGTTATGTGTTTGGCGCTTTCTTTAGAGAGACCGACACTTTCCTATAACACTACCATGCGCAACATGAAAAACAGTTTTATTTGTTTATTTATTTATTTTTATTTTTTTCTTATGCAGTACTTCGACATGACATGAGCGTGAACCAAGCTCAAGAATCAATCTATTCCTCCATCTCGTCATGAGAGAGTGCTAATCTCCATCATACAAATAGCCACATGCATGTATGGTACAGAAATGAGGCTGCTGGATCAATTACAAATCCTTTCTATTATAAGCCTAATGTACAAATGTATGCAAGGGTCAGGTTATGTTTTAATGAAATCGAATCCGTCCATCACATGCATTCCTCCTTAGTCTCCTTTAAAACCAAAACTCAGTTTGATCCAAAGCTCAGGTAGGCCACACCGAATAAAACCATCCCTATCACCAAAATTACATGTTGTGGTCCACCTAATTAAGTTTTGAATGGGCTGATTTTTCTATCCATAGATCTTGCTTGGATGCATCTTTTCAATGAATTAGATGGAATGTACAAAGATGATGGGTCTCACAGATTATCAAGAAGTTCTTTAGTGGTGGGCTTCGCAATCCAAACTTTCTCCGTGGTGTGGCCCACCTGAGCTTCCAATTGGCTGGATTTTAAGACATTAAGGAGAAAATTAAGGATGTACATGATGGATGGGTTGGATGTCATTACAAAATAACGGGACCCACAGGTTGATTTGTACTTTACGCCTAGAAACGTTTATATTGAACCTTCCTAAATATAAAACTGAGGTTAAAAACTTTAAACTCCTCCCAATATTATTAGTTTTTCAGTTTCTGCAAGTGGGGCCCACGATTTGATGATCTGATTCTTGATGTAATTGGTCCAAATTAGAATGGGTTATCCTTTAGAAAACCCAAGATTAGAAGATCCTAGCCATCCAATCTTTGGATTATGTAATTCAATATTCCATCGTAGGCATAGGTCACGGGATGTATTGTAAGTTCATGTAATTGATTCCTTAGACATAAGTCACGGGATTAGAGCAAGTTGCAACTTGGCTTTTACCAAAGAGAACTGATCACACACAGTTGAAAGTACGCTAACCGATGTTCCTGCCATATCTTTCCGGCAAACAAAGCATTCATCCCTTGCAAATGGTAGTCCCACCATCAGAGTCACATGACATGAAAATCATGCAGGTCCACAAATTAAGTGGGCCACACCTCTATCCGCGTAGACCGTTGGTTGTTGATTGATTCCATTAGTGTGGCCCAGAGGATAGGAGAACCGTCCTTACTTTCATATCAGGCAATTTTCCTGGTGGGGCTTATGGTTTTGAATGGCACGGATTTCCTAAACAAGTGACGAGTTGGTCTGAAAGATCTGCCGGGGAGACAAGTTAGCGTGCTTCAGTTTGCATGTGACCAATTATGGTTAGGAAAATTACAAGATGTCATGTCTTCAAAAGCCACTAAAATGGATGGTGACCTTAAAAAAGATTAAAACGTAAAGAAGAGATGAGAAGACAGAAAAAAAGAAGATTGTTTTTTTAATGCTTTTCTCTACACATTTCGCATTCCTCCTTTTACCAACTCACGCAATTGTCTTTATTTTATTTTATTATTATTTTTTTTAATACTTTATATCGCATAGGAAGCGCGTTTGCCAATTTCAATCGTGTGAATCCATTCCCATTCACACAGTTTTTTTTTTTTGAAAGGTAGAACCACACCACTTATAACTTTGTTGCGTAAACGAAAGAATTACACGCGCCACACAATTAATAAACCTCACCTATCATGTACATCACTATATAGCTCAGATCAAACACAAACAAAATTTAAATCTTCTACCTAAATCACTGAGCCGTATCATTCCGGTGGGCTATACAAAGAAAATTGAGATTAAAAATAGAATTTTCTGGCCGCCAGATTGTTTCATATGTTATGGCTCACCTCAGGTGTGAAATGGACTGATATTTGGGCCAGAAGATGTAACAAATTGTACCCATCTGATGGAAAGCACATAGTAGGTCGCATATAATTAATGGTCCTGATCGCTCACATGGGCCCATGCTCAGTGCTACCTGCAACTTCTATATGTAGGCATGTTTGGATACAAGAAATCCGAAGTATGGATATGAAAATTGTAATAATTATTTTCATCTTTATTATAGAAAGTAAGATTCCAAAATTAAGTTAATAGTTTAAAAAACTCGAAAACTCGACTGATGTTTACTTGGGTTAAGTAAACTTGAAGATGATCCAACTTGACTCGATAGTTAGTTAACTATAAATTAGAAATAGCAAGAATGATAAAAAATAATTCAATTATTCAAGTTTTTATATATATATATATATATATATATATATATATATATATATATATATATATATATATATATATATATATATATATAAGCAACTAGTTGCTGCAAACATGGTGGTTGACGCATCACCCTGGAGGGGCCGAGTCTCATTCGATGGGGACTTGACAGGGTACTGGCGAACCTATATTGGGTGAGAGTAATTCCTAGGTTTGGAGTTGTGCATCTCCCTGAAATATTTTTGGACCACTCTCTGTTTCTTCTATCTGTGGAGGAAGACGAAGTGAACTTTCAAAGGCATACAAGTTCCAACAAATGTGGACGTCTCACCTGAGCTTCTTAGATACGGTGAGGACTAGTTGGGAGCTCCTGGTCCTAGGGTCACCAAACCGCACTATTGTCTTAAGGCTTCAAATATTAGAAAGGGGCCTTAAAGTCCTGGAACAAGACATTCATAATATGTTTTAGAATATTAGAGAGGTATACGATCGGGTGCTTCAGCAGAAGTGGCTCTGTTGGAGGAAGCGAGATCTCTCCTAGCGAATAGTTAGCTACAAGAAGAGAACTCCTAGAAACAAAATGCCCAAAAGAAATGGCTTGCTGAAGGGGTGTCAACATGCATGCGTGTAAACTGCCTTGGATGGTGGTTTATTTTAACTGATTGTGTGGTGGGGTAAATTAGCTTTCAAATGTTTTCTACTTGACTTGGAGTCGCCACTAGCCAATAAAATTTAGAATTTATAGTCAATTAGACACGGTAGAATTGCTATAAGTTAAGGGATTCCAGAAGCTTTCCTAACCTAAAGGACTCTTGTAGTTAGTATGCGACTAGAGATTCAAGTAAGTGACTTAGTGATATAGAATGGGTTAGGTACCCTTATCCACCCGTACACTTGTATGATCTCTACTTTACAAGATTTAGAAATTTTTGAAAATTTTGAAGATCTATAAAATTATTGTTTATTGGGGCTAAGATTGTGAAGACAAAGTGCTCAATGTCAGCCTAGACCTTGAAGATTATTAAATAAAAAAATTAAAGAAAACAACCATAATCATGACAGTGGAGATGAGGTGCTCAACATCGATCATGATCATGGTGTAATGTGAAAAATTAAAAGATAATAGTTTTACAGCTAAAAATAAATTGAACGAATGCAAATCTCTTGTTTCTTTTTCCTTTTCTATTTTCTCTTTTATTCTCTCTTTCCTTTTCTTCTTTTTCTCTCTTGCACCGGTCTTAGTTAGTTCTCTCTCTCTCTTCCTTTTTTCCTTAAACGACTCTCTAGATTGCGGTGGGGTGATTTGTTTTATGGAGGGAGGGTGAGAATCTGATTCCCACCGACTACCACAGTGGTTGATCTAGAATTTTGAGGCCTTCCTCAGCTGTTGTGTACTCAGTATTGTTTAGTTTGGACATAAACGAGAATCGAATTCTCCCCATCATATTAAGCTCATATTTTGAGGTGCAATTGCCACACAGAATCCCATGATGCCATGTGTCAAACCCTGATTAGTGGATGGTAGCCAGCAAAAATCGATTTCCCTCCAACAACATCACCTTTGATTTTTTTCATCTGGCTTAGCTTTAAAGGATTTAAGAGAGTTCTTTGGCTAGCTATGATAGGGTTTCGAGTCTTTTCGGGGTCAGGCACGCATTTGGTTTTGGATGTCGGTTGAATCATGCGGAGCAACTCTCTTATCTTTGGTGGGGTGTCTACAAGGGAATAAATATACTAGGTTCTTGCACACAACCATAGTTGAGTATAGAAAGTGTGCTAATATAAGGAAGATAAAAGCTAAAATCAAGGATGATGATTAAAAAAAAAAAAGATTCAGTTTCTATTTGTGTGGAAGCTATGAAGTTCTTCGAGAAAATACTTACTTCAGAAAGAGTTTATTTGGAAAAAAGAATTGTTTGAGTGCAACTCTTAGGTGGTTATTAGTGCACTAATTTGCGCATCTTGTTTGCCAATCACTTGAGTCCATGTGTCATCTAGTCTCTTGAGCCCTTCGAAGCTGAAGATCGAAGATACATGAGAACATGAGCATCAAGGAAAAAAAAAACTGGTAAATGAGGTGCTTTGATAACCGTAACCATGACTCAAAACAATTCATTGAACTCCTAGATGATCCTAACCTAATAAGTAAACCTTGTCGATCACCCCTTATCCTTATGAGCTTAATTGGAACATGATAAGTGATGTAATACTGCTGTGAAATTGTTTGCCCAAAACAGCGGTTTTCGATTGGACTTCGATCCCATCGACAGTCTGTCGATGGGTTTCAATCGTATCGAAGACTACTCAATGAAATTAAGTAGGTAACTCAAAATTTTCCAGCAAGATATGAATTTTTTATCCGAGTTTCTAAATGAAATTGAGGAATTTTCAATGATATCGAAAGGTCTCATTGATTCCATTGAAGACTACTCGATCAGATTGAAGAAAGAGTCTAACAACCATACAGAGATATATCTGAATTTTCTCGATGAGATCAACACAGGGTTCAATCCCATTGAACGTCCTTCAATCCTATTGAAAGAGTCGTTAACTAGCCATTTTGTAGTCATTACAAATTGGTTTCTTATAAAATGGCATTTGGTTATTTGGCATAGGGATGAATTTTTTGTGTAATAAAAGTCTAGGTGATTCCATGATCATATCCCTCATCCTAAGCCTCTAAACTAATGAGTTTTAAGTCATCTTCCTTGAGATTAACATTCTAATTAAGATTTCAACCTCCACTTTGAAGATGAGCTTGAACTCTACAATTTTCTAGAGATTAGACCTAATTGTATTGATATATCCTTTGTCTAAATCCTCTAGAAGACCCATTTAGGTGAATCTTCGAGGATTACAACATTCTATTAGTTGTAGGAGATTCGCCGAACCTTTCATTACCTTGACACCTAAAAGGAGCACTACATGCAAGGTATTTGATCTTAGAGCTGAAGCCTTGGTAAAACATTGGCATCATGATCATGGTAGCAAAAGGGGAGCTAATTGAAGCACGAGAGAGTATCGATCAAGCAACCCAAGATGACGCATCAATGGGGCTCAATTCAACAAGTGTCATTGAGTGAGTTCATGCTCTCTTTCATTGTGTAGGATTGAGGGTAAGAGTTTGTGACCCAGACTTAATAGGTTCTTGTGTAGGATGTAGGATCTTGTACATGGCCAAATTCACAAGACATGGGTGTGTGCGTGTTTATATCTATAGAAGTCTCTGATGGGAGTAAATGTATGTCCTTGGACTAGGACCGAGGTTGTTGGTTAGCCGATAGAAAACCAACTCAAGTCTTTTGTAGGAGCCTCTAACGAGAGTGTACACTTGTAGGTTCTTGTGTAGAACCGATGTTCATGGCGAGCTTATAGAAAACCATATAGAGTCTCTTTCAAGAGCAATTCCTTGTGTAGGATTGTAAATCTTGAAGGTGAACCTGATTTAAAACTTCTGATAAAGAAATTAATTTGGTACACTCATGGGATGAGTGCGTCCATATCGAGAGTGGAGTAAGGAAACCGAACAACTATACATGCTTGTATTTAGAATTGTCTTTGAACACTTATTTAATTATGCTTATGTGATTAAATGTTTAATTATATGTATGCATAAATTAGATAAATGTTAGGAGTTGATAAGTAGCACATCCTACACACACATGTACATTATCAGGTTTAGAGAATAGTTTCTTGATTGCTACATCTTTTGTAGTCTATATGATTAGACCCACTAATGGCTTAGAAGCCTTTGTGTTAAATTGCTTTACTTTGTTTAATTTACAGATTAATTTAAGTTAAGAAATTGTGTTTAAATAACATAATTTTTATCTTGGTCCTAATCACCACCTCTCTAGGATATAGCCTTCATTTCATAGCTTCTATATGCTTCTGCACGTATAGCATGTGAGCTCACAATGCATAATTTCAATTGGTATCAGAGATGGTTCCTCCGAAAGTATTAATAACCCAAGGTGAGATGTAAAGTAGCCTTGGAATGATATCTTCCTATAAGGGGAAAGCTATGGTTATATAAAAATATGAACATATTTGTAAATCTAGTATGGGTAAGCCTTTTGGGGATAATAGAAGATTTAAACTTGATAGTCATATCTTTGCCTCTACCCCTTTGGTAATCTAAAGGGAATTGTCTACCTCTAAGTGTAGACTAAGAGCTTCTCCTCTATGCTATGCTTGTGAAAATGGGCACCTTAAATTTGAATGTGATATCTTAAAAATGACCCAGTCCACCTCAGTTCCAAACCATAGTAGTAGATTCTTCATTATTGAAAAATTGACACACCAATAAAGAAGTATCTCTAAAGAATCGTCGATAAGTAAAGAATTTCCAACCCTTCCTAAAAAGACTGATAAAATGAAGGTGTTGCTAACTCTAATTATTCAGCTTAATGAAAAGGCCAAGTCAATGTTAATCAAGGGCAATAATAATCAGGGTATGACTAACATAAATAAATCACCTACAAACATAAATCTTTAACTAGAAAATCACCAAAGGGAGAAAATAATAAGAAATTATTTCTCCCCTCGAACGTAATTTAAGTCCTAGGAAATTCACATCCAAGTGGGTTGTAAAGAGAAATAGGTGACCTTGGAAGGTCTATTTGGGTTGAATTGTTAAATTAAAAGATCAAGCCTAATATTTGAGCTCAATTGATAAATCTAAGGATTTCATCCTTGATTACAAGACTAATTAAAAATTTAAAAATTTTAGACTCATGTTGAGCATATAGGAAAATCCGAGGATTCTAGCCTTATATTATACTTGATCGGTAAATCTGAGGATTAAGCTTTATTTATTTTGATAGTTGAAGCTTTAAAGTTGCTGAATTTCAATATCACATCTTTTTAGCTTAGACTATCATTGGTCATTCCTAATTTGATTAGTATATCATTTGAATGACCATAATTAGCATGCTCTATGCTTTTAATGTTATATGCACCCTTTAAACCTCTGTTAATATGTGCCTTATAATTGGTAAATCTATAACTTATGGAGTTATTCCATATTATGTTTTTATTGGTATATTTATTGGAACTAAGGTTAACTCTTTGTCAAATATTGACAAAAAGGGAGAGAAAGTTTAAGTCCCACTAAAACAACTTTAATTTTATTTTGTATGACTGGTATGTTGTTTACAGGAATTGATGAGATAAGATGTGCACTTATTAGGGAACGTTGTTAGTGTTACATGTCTCGAGTCTTGTATTTAAACTTGAAAATCTTTGTAATCTTAGACATAATATTTTGAGTCGTTTTGGTATGTCATTGGAATAGATCATGACACTGTCTAGGATAAGTTTTTGTCATGTAATTGGCAAAAGGGGAGATTGTTAGTGCACTGATTTATGCATCTTATTTATCAATCATGTAAATCTATGTGTCATGTAGTCGATTGAGCCCTTTAAAGCTAAAGACCTAAGACATAAGATGACATAAGCATCAACGAGCAAAGAACAGGTAAATGCGGTACTTTGGTGACCTTAACCCTTAACCCAAAACAACCCATTAAACCTTTAAATGAACCTGACCTAATAAGTAAACTTTGTTAATCATCCCTTGGCCTTAGGAGCCTAATTGAAACATGATAAGTAAGGCTATAGGAGATGTAAAGCTACTGTGAAATCATATGCCTAAAACAACAGTTTTTTAGTGGACTTCGATCTCATCGATAGTCTGTCGATGGGTTTTGATCGCATCAAAGACCATTCAATGGAATCGAGTATTTAACTCATATCTGTCTAGGAAGATATGATTATTTATCTAAGTTTCTCGATGGAATCGAGAAACTTTTGATGACATCAAAGGGTCTCCTCAATCCCATCAAAGATCACTCGCTTAGATAGAAAAAAATTCCATTAATAATATAGAGATATAGTTGGATTTTTCTCGATGAGATAGACAAAGGGTTCAATCCCATCGTACCTCCTTTGATCCTATCGAAAGAGGCGTTAACTAGTCGTTTTATAGCAATTGCAAATTAGTTTCTTATAAATAGTATTCATTTCTTGGACATAAGGATGAGTATTTGGTGCAATATAAGCTAGGTGATTACATGGTCATATCCCTCATCTTAAGCATATAAACCAATGAGTTCTAAGTCATCTTCCTTGAAATTAACACTCTAATGAGGATTCTAACCTACACCTTGAAGACGAGTTTGAAATCTACCATTTTCTAGAGATTTGACCTAACTGTATTGGTATATCCTTTGTTCAAATCCTCCAAAGGACCCATCTAGGTGAATCTTCTAGGATCATAACCTTCCATTAGTTTTAGGAGATTTACCCAACCTCCTATTACCTTTGTCACTTCAAAGGATCACTGCATATAAGGTGTTTGATCTTAGAGCTGAAGTCATGACAAAATATCAACATCATGTTCGGGGAAGAAAAATGGGAGCTGATTGAACACAAGAGAGCGTCGATCAAGCAACCCAAGATAGCACATCAACGGAGCTTAATTCGACAAGTGCATTGAGTGAGTCCAAATTCTCTTTCCTCATGTAGGATTAAGGGTAAGAGTTTGTGACCCAAACTTGATAAGTTCTTGTGTATGACCTAGGCTATTGTATAGGGTTGTATTCACCGGACATAAGTGTGTGTGTGTGTGTGTGTGTGTATTAGTCTCCCTGAGAGCCTTTGAAGGGAGTAAACATGGGTCCTTGGATTAAGACCGATATTGTTGGTTAGCCAATAAATAACCAACTCAAGTTTCTTGAGGGAGCCTCCGACGAGATTGTACGCCTGTAGGTTTTTGTATAGGACCGAGGTTTGTAGCAAGCCTATCGAAAACCACGATCTCTTATGGGAGCCGATCCTTATATATGATTGTAAAGCTTAGAGGTGAACTTAATTTAAAACCTCCGATAGTGAAATTTGTACACTCATGGGTTGAATGAGTCTACCAAGAGTGGAGTAGGGAAACTAAACCACTATACATGCTTGTATTTAAAAATGTCTTTGAGCGCTTTTTTAATTATGCTTATGTGATTAAATGTTTAATTATATTTATGCATGAATTAAATGAATGCTAGGAGTTAATAGTTAGGACATCCCACACACAAACGTATATTATCATGTTTATAAAATAGTTGCTTGATTGTCATATCTTTTATAGTTTATGTGATTGGACCCATTAATGGCTTGGAAGCCTTAGTGTAAATTTCTTTACCTAGTTTAATTTGTACATTAGTTTAAGTTAAGCAATTGTGTTTAAAAGGCATAAATTTTATTTTGTTCTAATCACCCTCCCTCTATGACATAGCCTTCATTCCATAGCTTTTATATGCTTCCGTACGTATAGCTTGTCATCCCACCATGCGTAATCTCAGTTGTATCTCCTAAAGATAATGCCAGGCTCATGGTGAATCCCTCTATGGAAGAGGTTTGGCTTATCGCTTTAACATCCTAATGGATAGTGTAGAGGGTCCAGACAGGTTCTCAGGGAGTTTCTATGCCACTTGTTGGAAGGTATTCCAGGATGATTGTCACGCCCCAAACTCGGAAACCGGGCTCACAAAATTCCCGATCGCCGAATCCGGCACCGACAGCCTCCGTAGAACCCCATTCTCGACTCCCAGCGCCCATACGCCAGGTTTCGATCCTGGGATGCTACAAGGAGGATTTCTAATAATCATTTTGATTCGTAATGAGCACAACCACAAGCATAACCCACGAACAATAACCACAAGAACACCATCACAAAGTCCACTATGAACAAAAGCCTTTGAGTACAATGCGTAGGAAAGGGAAATACAAGATAGTGCTAATAACAAAAACTCCAGAAGCTCGGCTGCACACTCCAACTGCGGCGAGTCTACGGCTGCGTCCTGGCGTCACCTGCACGCATCAATCGTGCATAAGCTTATGGAAAGCTTAGAGGGTGGTGTAAGTGTGTGCGCAATATGAGCGTGCTCAGAATGCAGAGTCAGAGTAGTGCGGAATCGTGCTGATGAGTACATAAATGCAACCAGCCGTACCAAGGCTATGCAGTACAAGATATGAGTGCAATCGGCCATACCAAGACCATGTGATGCAAGATGCAGCTCAAGCATGTCAATCCTCATGTCAATACAGTTATCAGTCTGAATAATCACCGGGGTCTAGTACACTCTACGCCAGCTTGCCGTCCCTATCCGGACGTACAACTGGAAGAGCGAAAGAGACCTCACTATTCGCCTACCAATATCGGGACCGGCTCGACGATAGTAGACCGATTCCTCAAGCCGGTCAAACTCAACCTAGAAATTGCCCCCTCACTCAGGCGGGTAAGGTCACACCCCTTTCCAACCGACCACGACACAGTGAGAGACAAGGCCTCCTGGTATTCGGCCCTCATGCGCTCGTATATCCACTCGGTCTCGACATTGGAGTCATCCTCTGGTACTATTGGGTTTAGGAATTTTCACCCAGGGACATCTATGGAGCCTGTATGCTAGAACCAAACATTTCCGGTATCCAATCCAACCACCCACGATGTGTCTATGGAGGCTATGGCCCTGGTGTCGCTAGGGCATACAGTAACTACAATCACACAATGCAAGTGCATGAGTCACATTACCAGTCATTCAACAATCTCACGCGTACTACTCGATCATGTGGGGCACTCCATCTCATAAGGAGTCCCGTAAATGTCTCAGCCCAATAACTTATGCTATGATCAAACATTCCTCATATCAAGCATACAAATGATGCGTATGGGTATGAATCATGGAGCTATACTAAACATGTTATAAAGTAATGAACTATCCTTACACCGAAGATAGGCCTAGACGGCCTACACATAACCAGTATGGGCCTATCAATGGGCCCTAGGGAGATTTATAATGTGGACATTAAACCGACATTATTCATACAATGTGGACGCCAAACCAACATTGCTCCCAAGGCATGGCCCGCCATAACCATGGAGAAATCACACATTACAATGGACCCTAAGGACAACCCATTGGGCCTCGATCCATGGGCCTTAGATACATCAAATGGGCCGCCTTATATGGGCCTTATATAAATCAAGTGGGCCACATCAATGGGCCTTATGTACATTGCAATGGGCCATGTCCCATGGGCTTTGATTACCTCACAATGGGCCTCAACCCATGGGCCCTAACGTATCATAATGGGCCTAGTATATGCACCAAGGTGGGCCTTAACAACGGCCACAGTTACTTCGGTATGGCCTCCTCATATGGGCCTCATGTGTATACCAAGGTGGGCGTCAATGGACGGCCACGAACTAGCCAAGAAGGGCCCCGTACATATACCAAGGTGGGGGTCCGCCTGAACTATAGATCTATCTCATTTTATGTTTTATTTATTTATTTATTTATTATTTATTTTTATTTTTTTTGCCAAATGGTGGACAGTTTGGATGCAACACATGCATCATGGTGGGGCCCATAGAGGCCCACCATCATATATATATATATTATATATAATATAATATATAATTATATACAGTAAGTATATACAATATTATATATAATATAATATTATATATATACATATATATATATATATATGTATATCCACACACGTGCACACTCACACACGCATGCACACACACGTGCACACTCACACATGCATGCACACACGTGCACAGTTACACGCCCACCGTCCAGAGGGACGGTGTGGATAAATCACATGCGTCCAGGGGGGGTTCACCGTCCACTGACGGTGGATGGTGACACATATGCATCACTGTGGGTCCCACGTGGGGCCCACCATAGCGCTTATCTTCCATCCAATCCGTTCATAAGATCACACAGGTCTGAAAGAAGGGGCAAAACAAATTTCAGCTTGATCTGAAACTTCTGTGGATCCAGAAAGGGTTTCAATGGTAGAGTTCAATTCACACTATTTCTTGTGATGTGGGCCACCCGAGATCTGGATTGGCCTGGTTTTTTGGAGGGGGCCCACGTCAGGCCGTGGCCCACCAAATGGGCGGTGTGGATACAAAATATACATCATGGTGGGGTCCACGGCTGGAGCCGTGGGTCCCTGCCCGTTTCACGCCAAGACGCCAACGTCCTTCATCGTCAGAGATGAAAAAGACAGATGTCACCGTTATATCATTTTTTATTTTTTTTGAAATCCCTTTATTTCTAGGATTTTTCACGTGTGGGGCCCGCTTTGGTCGAATCCACCTCGGCCATTGGTTTCCATGGCCCATAACAACTCCATCAAGCCCAATATTGAGCCTGTTTTGGCGTGTAAAAAGAATCTGGAGGACTTTAAATGGTGGAGATCACTGATTACTAAGGTATGGCCTACCAGAAGACCGGATCAGTCCCATTTTTCGGCTGAACGCCTAAAATGGTCTGGAAAAAGTGGTGGACGGCTTGGATTGAATACATTCATCAAGGTGGGGCCTACATGAGCACCCACTCCAAAGCTTGGTAAACCAAGTAAATATTTGTGTTTTTCCATTGCAGTTTACGTCCAGCGTCTGGACATTTTTGGGAAGACAAATGCATGGAGGTGGGCCCTGTTTAGGTGGGCCGCCAAAGGGTAGGTGGGATGGGTACAACACATACATAAAGTGGCCCCCACCTATGGATGACTTGGGTACAATACATACCTCAAAGTGGGGTCCATCCAAGTGGGCCAGATGGTCATATCATCATAACAAAAATAATGAAAGAGAAAGGGAGAGAAAGGGAGAGAAAGAAGACCGAGTGATGGAGGGACCCCGGTACTATGGGCCCTCCCTTTCATGATCTACAACATACATCAAGTGGGTCCCAATATATGTGGGCCCATTAAATCAAAATCCAACGGTGGAGATTTCTTTTCCACTAAAATAAACGGTCACAATGACCCCTATTTAAGCTAGGAAAGTAAACATCATGATGGGGTCCATGGAGAATGGCCCCATCATGGAATGATATTGATAATCAAGGTGGGCCATCGGCCACATCTTAGGGTCCAAAGTGAGATCCACACCATTGATCGGTAGGCCTCACTTGGCCCATCATAGAAATATGAAAAACTAGCCTATAGGAGCACCCACTGGTTGATCTCTTCGGTCCGTTGGAACACCACCCTCCTTGTGCTCCTCTTTGATGGTGGAGATGGGAAATGGATAGCTAGGATGATGGGTTTTGGAATGGGAATGGTGGGCCACAAATCACTTTTCTCTCATGGAAGGCTTGAACGTGGGATTTTTTTTTCCTTGCTTGGGAATGTGGAGAAATGAGAAGGAGAGAGAGAGAGGGTTGTAAGGGAGAGAGAGTGATGTGAGGTGAGTGATGTGAGGTGATGGATGTGGTACTTGACTAGGTATGGGTGTGTAAGAGAGAGGGTGAGAAAGAGTTGACTTTGGAGAGAGAAAGCATGGGTTGCTTGTACTTGACATTGAAGTGAATGATTGATTGATGTGATTGATTAATGGGATTGATTTGACATTGTATAGAGATTCTCTTGGGATCAAGAAAGTGCGGTGTTTCTTCGAAGTAAATGCCGACTCACATCTTCTGGTCAGGGTATCGGATCGATGCGTGAGTCGCGGCGTTGGAACCGCGGCGACGGTGCGGTCGCAATGATACAGGTCTCGGATTAAACCGACTCGAATCTAAAGGATACGACTTACGATCGATCGCAACGTCAATTATCAGTTGCGGATTGCCGGACTTCGACGGAAATGATCACAGGATTCATCGGAAAAGTACGAACTAGGATACGGGTCTTACAGCTCTCCCCACCTAATAAAAATTTCATCCTCAAAATTTACACTACCATCGCAACTAAATGTAACTCATAAGAGGATAGGGAACATAACATCATGTATGATTAAAACACAATACAACATACATCAAACATCAAAAGACAGGGATAACGCCCATGAATCTCAAGCTCTAACTCTCAAGACGCATCATCCATAAGAAATCTAGCAAGATGGTGTAGGGGCCAAGTCACATGAATCATCGACGACTGCTCCTGATGACTGAGGGTCCTGCTGAATGGCATAAAATCTGCCTTAGGCCTGTTGGGGAGGTGCAGGTCCCCTCTGAGGCCTCTGCTACTGCGGGGGAGGTCCTGGAGGCTGGTGCTGCTGCTGAGGAGGCCTCGGTGGTGGAATTTGTTGTCGTTGCTGTTGCGAAAGCTGCTGCGGTACTCTCGGCTGCTGCTGCCGAGGTCGGGGACACTCCCACCTACGGTGTCCTATCCCACCGCATCCATAGCAAGTGTCAGGAAGCTGTCTCTGAGGTGGTGTTGCTGGGGGTGCCGACGGTGCTACTGGTGCTCCGACAGATGGGTGGCTCCTAAACCTCTGCGGTCGTCGATGCTGCTGTGAGCTACTGGAGGGGGCCTGCCTCTTCTGACCCCTCCTCTGATCTCGGTCTCTCAGTCCGCCGGCCCACTCGGCCTCATAGATCTGAGCCCTCTGCACTACCGCCTAGAAGGTCGGGAGCTCATGTCTAATAACACAGCCTCGAAGACTGTAACGTAAGCCGTTCTCGAAACGGTGGGCCTTTTGCCCCTCATCATCAACCATATATGGTGTAAACCTCGATAGCGCCACAAAATGGGCCGCGTACTGTGCCACGGTCATGTCCCCCTGCACCAGAGTCTCGAACTCCAGTGCTCTCTGACGTCGAATGTGGTCAGGGAAGTACTGCTCCTCGAATCTATCGATAAAGTCATCCCATGTCCAGACGTAATCAGGTCCTGCAACACGGGTAACGGAAGTCCACCAATGCTCTGCCTCACCCTGGGAAAGGAATACCGCTAGCCGAACTTGATGTTGGGTCGTGCATGACATAGTATCGAAGATCTTCTCCACATCAGAGCGCCATCTCTCTGCTGCAGTCAGATCTGGCTCGCCCTGGAAACGTGGAGGATCAAGCCGTCTAAACTCACGTAGAAGAGCACTCGCACGCTCCTGCTTTCCCTGCTCAGGTGAAACAACTGGGCGTCTGCCCTGCCCCTGAAGTGCAGCTGTCATAGACTGTAACATCTGCTGTAACTGCGAGGCACTCACAGACACGGTCGGATCTGCACCGACATCAGGTGGAGGAACATCATCCTCAAGAAAGGGAGCAGGGATCTCTGACGGTAGAACGGGAGGCACAGGTGGTAAAGCTGGAGCCTCAGGTGGTGGATCGGGGTCGAACGGGTCACTCTCCTGAGCGGCATGTCTTATAGGAAGAATAAGGACGCTAATCAACCTTGAGAGTCGCACGTTAGGGAAGGTTTCTCACTCGGAACCTAATTGTCCTAAGCTCATAGCAAACATGTGATGTTGTTCTCGGTTATTTCCAAGTTATGCTCTGATACTAACTTCTGTCATGCCCCAAACTAGGCAACCGGGCTCACAAAATTCCCGATCGCCGAATCCGGCGCCGACAGCCTCCGTAGAACCCCATTCTCGGCTCCCAGCGCCCATACGCCAGGTTCCGATCCTGGGATGCTACAAGGAGGATTTCTAATAATCATTTTGATTCGTAATGAGCACAACCACAAGCATAACCCACGAACAATAACCACAAGAACACCATCACAAAGTCCACTATGAACAAAAGCCTTTGAGTACAATGCGTAGGAAAGGGAAATACAAGATAGTGCTAATAACAAAAACTCCAGAAGCTCGGCTGCACACTCCAACTGCGGCGAGTCTACGGCTGCGTCCTGGCGTCACCTGCACGCATCAATCATACATAAGCTTATGGAAAGCTTAGAGGGTAGTGTAAGTGTGTGCACAATACGAGCGTGCTCAGAATGCAGAGTCAGAGTAGTGCAGAATCGTGCTGATGAGTACATAAATGCAACCAGCCATACCAAGGCTATGCAGTACAAGATATGAGTGCAATCGGCCATACCAAGACCATGCGATGCAAGATGCAGCTCAAGCATGCCAATCCTCATGTCAATACAGTTATCAGTCTGGATAATCACCGGGGTCTAGTACACTCTACCCCAGCTTGCCGTCCCTATCCGGACGCACAACTGGAAGAGCGAAAAAGACCTCACTATCCGCCTGCCAATATCGGGCTCGGCTCATCGATAGCGGACCGATTCCTCAAGCTGGTCAAACTCAACCTAGAAATTGCCCCCTCACTCAGGCGGGTAAGGTCACACCTCTTTCCAACCAACCACGACACAGTGAGTGACACGGCCTCCTGGTATTCGGCCCTCACGCGCTCGTACATCCACTCGGTCTCGACGTTGGAGTCATCCTCTAGTACCATTGGGTTTAGGGATTTTCACCCAGGGACATCTATGGTGCCCGTATGCTAGAACCAAACATTTTCGGTATCCAATCCAACCACCCACGATGTGTTTGTGGAGGCTATGGCCCTGGTGTCGCTAGGGCATACAGTAACAACAATCACACAATGCAAGTGCATGAGTCACACTACCAGTCATGCAACAATCTCACACGTACCACGTGATCATGTGGGACACTCCATCTCATAAGGAGTCCCGTAAATGTCTCAGCCCAATGACTTATGCTATGATCAAACATTCCTCATATCAAGCATACAAATGATGCGTATGGGTATGAATCATGGAGCTACACTAAACATGTTATAAAGTAATGAACTATCCTTACACCGAAGATAGGCCTAGATGGCCTACACATAACCAGTATGGGCCTATCAATGGGCCCTAGGGAGATTTATAATGTGGACATTAAACCGACATTATTCATACAATGTGGACGTCAAACCAACATTGCTCCCAAGGCATGGCCCGCCATAACCATGGAGAAATCACACATTACAATGGACCCTAAGGACAACCCATTGGGCCTCGATCCATGGGCCTTAGATACATCAAATGGGCTGCCTCATATGGGCCTTATATAAATCAAGTGGGCCACATCAATGGGCCTTATGTACATTGCAATGGGCCATGTCCGTGGGCTTTGATTACCTCACAATGGGCCTCAACCTATGGGCCCTAATGTATCATGATGGGCCTAGTATATGCACCAAGGTGGGCCTCAACAACGGCCATAGTTACTTCGGTATGGCCTCCTCATATGGGCCTCATGTGTATACCAAGGTGGGTGTCAATGGACGGCCACGAACTAGCCAAGAAGGGCCCCGTACATATACCAAGGTGGGGGTCCGCCTGAACTATAGATCTATCTCATTTTATGTTTTATTTATTTATTTATTATTATTTATTATTATTTTTTTTGCCAAATGGTGGACAGTTTGGATGGTGAACAGTTTGGATGCAACACATGCATCATGGTGGGGCCCATAGAGGCCCACCATCATATATATATATATATATATATATATTATATAATATAATATATAATTATATACAGTAAGTATATACAATATTATATATAATATAATATTATATATATACATATATATGTATATCCACACACACTCACACACACGTGCACACACACCCACATGCATACACACGTGCACACTCACACACGCATGCACACACACGTGCACACTCACACATGCATGCACACATGTGCATAGTTACACGCCCACCGTCCAGAGGGACGGTGTGGATAAAACACATGCGTCCAGGGGGGGTTCACCGTCCACTGACGGTGGACGGTGACACACATGCATCACTGTGGGTCCCACGTGGGGCCCACCATAGCGCTTATCTTCCATCCAATCCGTTCATAAGATCACATGGGTCTGAAAGAAGGGGAAAAACAAATTTCAGCTTGATCTGAAACTTCTGTGGACCCAGAAAGGGTTTCAATGGTAGAGTTCAATTCACACTATTTCTTGTGATGTGGGCCACCTGAGATCTGGATTGGCCTAGTTTTTGGAGGGGGCCCACATTAGGCCGTGCCCCACCAAATGGGCGGTGTGGATGCAAAATATACATCATGGTGGGGCCCACGGCTGGAGCCATGGGTCCCTGCCCGTTTCACGCCAGGACGCCAACGTCCTTCTGTCAAAGACAGCAGCAGCATGCTGCTGTTATATCATTTTTTATTTTTTTTGAAATCCCTTTATTTCTAGGGTTTTTCACGTGTGGGGCCCGCTTCGGTCGAATCCACCTCTGCCATTGGTTTCCATGGCCCATAACAACTCCATCAAGCCCAATATTGAGCCCGTTTTGGCGTGTAAAAAGAATCTGGAGGACTTTAAACGGTGGAGATCACTGATTGTTAAGGTATGGCCTACCAGAAGACTGGATCAGTCCCATTTTTCGGCTGAACGCCTAAAATGGTCTGGGAAAAGTGGTGGACGGCTTGGATTGAATACATTCATCAAGGTGGGGCCTACATGAGCACCCACTCCAAAGCTTGGTAAACCAAGCAAATATTTATGTTTTTCCATTGCAGTTTATGTCCAGCGTCTGGACATTTTTGGGAAGACAAATGCATGGAGGTGGGCCCTGTTTAGGTGAGCCACCAAAGGGTAGGTGGGATGGGTACAACACATACATAAAGTGGGCCCCACCTATGGATGACTTGGGTACAATACATACCTCAAAGTGGGGTCCATCCAAGTGGGCCAGATGGTCATATCATCATACCAAAAATAATGAAAGAGAAAGGGAGAGAAAGAGAGAGATGGAAGACCGAGTGATGTGGGGACCCCGGTACTATGGGCCCTCCCTTTCATGATCTACAACATACATCAAGTAGGTCCCAATATATATGGGCCCATTAAATCAAAATCCAACGGTGGAGATTTCTTCTCCACTAAAATAGACGGTCACAATGACTCCTATTCAAGCTAGGAAAGTAAACATCATGATGGGGTCCATGGAGAATGGCCCCATCGTGGAATGATATTGATAATTAAGGTGGGCCATCGGCCACATCTTAGGGTCTAAAGTGAGATCCACACCATTGATCGGTAGGCCTCACTTGGCTCATCATAGAAATATGAAAAACTAGCCTATAGGAGCACCCACCGGTTGATCTCTTCGGTCCGTTGGAACACCACCCTCCTTGTGCTCAACTTTGATGGTGGAGATGGAAAATGGATGGCTAGGATGATGGGTTTTGGAATGGGAATGGTGGGCCACAAATCACTTTTCTCTCATGGAAGGCTTGAACGTGGAATTTTTTTTTTCTTGCTTGGGAATGTGGAGAAATGAGAAGGAGAGAGAGGGTTGTAAGGGAGAGAGAGTGATGTGAGGTGATGGATGTGGTACTTGACTAGGTATGGGTGTGTAAGAGAGAGGGTGAGAAAGAGTTGACTTTTGAGAGAGAAAGCATGAGTTGCTTGTACTTGACATTGAAGTGATTGATTGATTGATGTGATTGATTGATTGATGGGATTGATTTGACATTGTGTAGAGATTCTCTTGGGATCGAGAAAGTGCGATGTTTCTTCGAAGTAAACGCCGACTCACATCTTCTGGTCAGGGTATCGGATCGATGCGTGAGTCGCAGGGTTGGAACCATGGCGACGGTGCGGTCGCAATGATACAGGTCTCGGATTAAACTGACTCGAATCTAAAGGATACGACTTACGATCGATCGCAACATCGATTATCAGTCGCGGATTGCCGGACTTCGACGAAAATGATCGCAGGATTCATCGGAACAATAGGAACTAGGATACGGGTCTTACAATGATGTATGTGCAACTATTTGCCATATTCATGCCTTTAACCTTCTCTAGTTCTTTCATTTATCTAATTCCTAAACAAGACATGGTGGTCTATGACCCCGCCTTTTTAAAAGAGGTTAAGGGCTCAAATTCTTCCAATGTTCTTTCTCACTTTTAATTAATAAGAGGTTTGCCAGGTTCTCAAAATGACTCAAAATGACCAAGTTTTAAGTCGAGAGTTTAAGACTTTAATAAGGGCTTAAAAAGCATTATAGCTTCCAACATCCATTACTTTGTGAGCTAAAAGCTACCAACAAGTCCTACATCCTAGTTAATGCTAATGGGAATTGGTCTATAAATAGTTTAGCAAAATAATGTTGTTTTAGGGGTTAAATTTGAGTTTGAGGACAAAATTTACTATTTTTTAGAAAATTTCATTTTTTTAAAGGGGGTTCTAAGAGACTAGTCATGGCATGACCACTAACACAGTGTCTAGTTGTAGTCCAAAGTCCCTGTTTCAGTTATATAATAATTTTTATTTTTATTTTTACAACTTTTGGTAGGAATAGATGCATCTTACTATTTTTGGTAAGTTTACTATTTTAGTAAAGATTTTTAATTTCGAATTAAATTAAAAGTGTAGAGCATCTATGCTATGTCAATTGAGTCTATTATAAACAACACTTTTTAACTCAATAATATCAATTTTTTTTTAAAGGTTACTTCTCATTGTTGATTCAAGGATTATCATGAGAAAGAAGATGTTGATCTCTTCCTCCCCTTCACCATGCACATCCACTACATTATTTGGTATTAGAGAAAGATCTTTCTTGGTTCAATGGCTTTTAGTAAAATTGATATATGCTTTGGAAGGTTCTGATGAATGCTAAACATGCACATATGCCAATCATTGATATCATGAATTTGTATTTCTTCTCATAGAGAGATGTATCTGGTTGACTATACATATTAATGCATAAACATTAAGAATACATTACATGCATCCATTAAAAATGCATGCACACCTTGTGACTTGAGTTCTTAGGGGATCTCCTTAGATGGTTACACCCAGTAGATTCGTTACCAGATGCCCACATTATTAGAAGCCTACTCATGGAATATATGCATGATTACCCATGCCTACTTAGGTGGATGTCTGATGGGTATAGAATTGCCCATGCCTACCTACGGTGGATGTCTAGAGGGTATAGTTTTCAGGTTGACGAATATCCAACCTAAGCAAGTGGATGATCATCCCACTTGAAATACATATCATGACATCTTTATATTTATGCTCATACTACATACACACTATTTCGGTTTGATTGTGTTATCTTATATTGTGCTACGTATGAACCATGATGGGTTCCTAGCCAGCTAACGTTGTGGATTAATAACTGTACAAAGATGGACAATGCAGACTATCTAATCAAGTACTAGAAAATGAATCCTAGTTAGTGGATGAAACTCAAGACCAATAGAAATATTTACCAGAAGACGAGCTCACTACATTAGACGACTGAATTGACTTTGAGATTTATTTTAGGATTTTTATTTTTCATTTATTTTAACTGTTGTTAGTTTAATTAAATTTGAAAATGTTTATAGTTATAATGTTGTTAGATGATGATTGATTATTATAGTTGAATAAAGTCCCAAATGGGTGGACTTAGACCGGTTTTGAGAATTTATTTTATTAATAAGAATGTTATGTATGGAGCATTATTAAATGAAGTGGAAACAGTTGGGTGTATGAGTGTTAATGTGATGACAATGTAGAATATATTTAATTGTACCTTTTAATTACTATATGATGGGTGGATTTATGTACACTTAGTGTATGAGTCATGGACCGTAACTAGGGTTTGAGGGTGTACACTCTGTATCTGAAGTGCAGGGCGTGACATTAACTCTACTAAGAAGATGTGAGTGAATTCTAACATATCTCATATTTGTACGAAAAAGAAGGATTGATTATTGAAAGTGCCCTGGTTTGTCAAGTTACGTGAATGTTGAGTCTATCTTTAAGTGAGTCCTAAGACAGATTCAAGATGGAGACCTCAACCCGAGAGAAGCTCAAGTGCTCCAAACAGGTAATGAACCCTCACTTCCCTAAACCATACCCTAAGGTATATGACCCCTATCCAACTTGAAACTTACCTCTAAAATCATTAGAAAACACCTTGGTAAGCTTAAGTAAGAAAAACACTTAGAATGTTAGAGGAATGAAAAAATCATTGTACTAGCAAGTTGATTATATTGATTTGCAATCGAAGACATCTTCGATATTATCGAAGATGGTTCGATACTATCAATAAATAGTCCCATTCTCTCCAGCAATAAAATGAACTATCTATTGGAAATCTTAATAATATCGAATACAGTTCAATAATATTGAAATTCAAACTTTGATAGATATCGAACCCTATTCGATAATATCGACTTATGGACTTCCTCTAAACAAAAGACATTCTAAAAGGTGTTCATCGGTAACATCGAGTAACCTTTGATTATATCAAGAGTTAGTTCTCGATAATATCGACGCATACTCGATAACATTGAGGAATTGGAACATTTTGTCCAACAAGCTATCTATACAAATCATCTTATCAAATGACATCGAAGACCATTTGATATTATCGAAATTTAAATCTCGATAATATTGAAGGTGGCTCGATAATATCGATTTATTGGACAAAATCTTCTAGCAGCCAAAGGTACATTTCTAAAGAGAATCCAAATAGAATCGAACTTACCCTTGATAACATCGAAGTGCACATTGATGGAATCAAATGGTATTCGATAAAATCGAGCAGAGTTTGTTCTACACAAAAATGAACATATATGTATAGAAAGTCGATATAATCGAAATTCAAATTTTGATAGTATTGAAAACTGTTCGATAATATCAACAATGATGATTTCTGCCTATTTTATTACCATTGGGATTCTTTCTCTATAAATACCTTAGGTTACTTCTTGTTTAAATGAGCTAGAATCCAAGAGAGTTTGAGCTTGTTATTTAAAGATCTACCTATCCTCTTACTCACTCTCTCTTTCCCATTAGAGTTCACCATTCAATCATTTTCTTAAGCATTAACTCTTACTTTATATGCTTGGAGTGAATTATGAACTCTAGCATTCATTGATTTTCCAACTAATCATACTATCCTTAGAACTCCTGAATCCCTAGCTCATGGGAAATTTCTCTATTGATTTAAATCTTATCATTTAAATTGAGAAGATCAAAACCCTAAACCTCACAGCCTTAGAGCCTTCGCGAAAGCATCATCGACGGGTTGCGGTTCAAGGGAGTTGAAGATTCTTTGTCATGATCAAAGATATTCACATTACGCGAGAATATAACTGACCAACTTACTTTGTAAGTATTTAGAGTCTAATGTATTTGAAGCCATTTCCTTGTGTAGGATTGAGATTCAGAGTTTGAGTGTCAAACTCACCAAGTCCTAGTTACAGGCCTCCAATGGAAGAATGTGTTGTGTCCTTGTATAAGACGTGTAGCCTTACGTAAGTTGTGCCTTGTGTAGGCTTGGGTTACCTTGTGTAGGCTCCCAATGTTGTGTCCTTAGGTAGGACGTGTCACCTTGTGTAGGCATCTACAAACCTTGTGTAAGTGTCCTAGCTTAACCTTGTTTAGGTTGTGAAGGTTCATGGTTAACCTTATTTAAAACTATTGGATAGTGAAATCCGGTACACTCTATGAGAGAGTGTTTCCTCTGGGAGTGGAGTAGGCAAGTAGCTGAACCACTATACATGATTGTGTTTGGGATTGTTTTGAGTGTCAAACATTCCATATTTTCACCTATTTATATCTTGATTTTATGAACATGATAAGGCTTAATGGTATATTTTATACATGTTTGTGGCACAAGGTGAATCTGAGAGCTTGGATTGAAAAGAATGCTAAAAGAGTGGATTTAATGCTCAAGAATCACCAAAGCAAAAGATGGATCTTAGGAGACCAAAAATGAAGAATTTACATGCCAAAGATACAAGAAAATCAAGTACAAAGGATGAAGAAAGGACTTGAAAGAATGTAAAATCTACAGCTGAAAACAGGACATTTTGGTCCGACCTAAGCCAACTTCAATCCGACCGAAATCATAGAAAACAGTCCAGTAAGAAAATAGGATAATTCAATTCGACCTAAGCCAACTTCGGTCCAACCGAAGCCTCAGTTGGAGATTTCGGTTAGAGTCAGTCCGACCTAAATTTGACAAATTTTCTGCACAAGATTTTTCAGCATCAACTTTGATCCGACTGAAATCGCGCAGAATTGTCCAGCGAGAAAGTGTGATTTTCAACCTTAATTCGGTCCGACCGAAATGTAATGATGGACTTATGTGGAGTGCATAAATTCATGACGATTTCCAAAAATTCCAAGGAGCTGCGTAAGATGGGGCTTCACAACTATAAATAGGAGTCCTTAATATGTTCTTAGGTATCTTCTAGGGTTTAAAGAGTGAAGTAAAAGGGCAGAGAATCGTCGCTAAGATTTTTTCTTCTTCTTCCTTAGTTATTTTTATGCTTTCTTTAAGAGATTTTGGTTTAATCATGTCATGGTTAACTAAACCTCTTAGCTAGGGCTAAGAGGTGAAGGTTGTAGTGTGATTGAGATGTTTACTTTGCATTGATTCATGTTTATATTGAACTTCATTGATTTCTAGTTGATTTTAAGGAATATTTTCAATTTTCTATGGTTTGTTGTGACTCAAATTACAATAGATGCTGCGATAGCTTTGAATATCTTCTTTTCCTATTTGAGATTGTAGGATTGATAAATCCTGTTATTCACCATCGTCTCTCGGGCATGGTAGGGTGATGAAATCCCTTCCAAATCTTCACAATCCTCATCTATTGAGGCTAGTTCAATGAAGAGTTCAGAGATTTAATCATCTCTTCTTCCAATTGGACAAGATAGGACTGTGATTCCAATTGTGTCTCTTGAATCAAGTAAGGTAGCATCTTGATAGCTACAAGTGGATCCTTGGCACCCTAGTTCCCACCTTTAAATTCACAAGTTTCAATTACAATATTCACAATTACTCTTTTTACTATTCCAGAATTCAAATTAGATCTTCTTATTCTTCTAGTTCTTGTTCTTTTCAGAAACGTACAAGTTTAGTCCCTATGGATTCGACCTTTGTCTCACCGAGATTATTACTACATCGCGACCCTACACTTGGGCTTGTGAACAAGTTTTTAGCGCCGTTGTCGGGGACTACAGTTGCTTTTTTTATTTTATTTCTAATATGGGATTTTTCTGAACTTAATTTTAAATACTAACTTGGTTTTATGTTTTGTAGGATTCTAACATAGCAATCTCCAATCCTGTAACCTCTTTATAATTCTCTCTCTTATTTTTTTAGATCTCTTATTTGTTTTAGTTTTTCTAGTTTTATTTCTTAGGTTTAGGTTTAATTACTTAAAGGTTGCGAGTGTTTCATGCCCAAGTGGGTTTGTGACAACACTCGACGTCTCTTAGGCGAAGGAGGATTGGTCGAAAGTTTGCTTATCCATCACAGGATTAAACACCACCAGAGATCCCCAAAGTCAATAGAAGTGATGGCTGCAAATCAACCTTTAAATCACCTCAGCCTCTGGTTGAGGAAATTTAGGATGAGAATGAGGTGCATAACGCACCTCGCCTCGTACCTTATGAGATTTCTTACAATCGGCGTGGGTGAGTACACCTTCTTGTATGATTTTTCCAGAAAATACAGTTAATATGGATATTAAGCCAAGGAATCCAACTCCTTCTAAAGTTCCATAGACTTAAATATGAAAGTCCAGATCTACACATGAGAGAGTTTGATGAGATAATAGCCACCTTATACTTTCCTAATGTGTCTGAGGACACGGTCAAGCTGAAACTCTTACCCTTCTCCTTAAAAGAAAAAGCTAAGACATGGTTGCACTTACTACGTCCACGATCTATTAGCAGATGAAATGACATGATAAGGGAGTTCATATAGAAATTCTTCCAATACCATAAGACAAACACCATCAGAAAGTCGATCATGAACTTCACCCAAATGGAAGATGAGACATTCTTCCAATGTTGGGATCAGTTCAAGGATCTTGTCAGTTCATGCCCACAACATGGCTTTGAAACGTGGAGCATAACAAATTTCTTCTACAATGGACTGTCACCTTCTATGCACCAATTGGTCAAGACAATGTGCAATGAGGAATTCATAAACAAAGATGTCGATGATGTGTGGGATTACTTTGACAAACTTGCTGAAAATGCACAATCATGGGACGTCCCAAAGACCTAGCACCACTTCTAAGCCTACCCAATCAAAGGAGAGGGGCAAAATATATATTTTGAAAGAGGAAGATGACATAAATGCTAAAGTGGGTAACCTCACAAGGAAAATAGAGGCCATGGAACTTAAGAAGGATAAGGATAAGGAAGTTGTTTGCGGTATATATGCTTGCAACTTACATACAACTGAAAATTGTCTAACCATACCTACTTTTTAAGAGGTATTGAATGAGCAATTGAATGTCGTGAACAATTACCAAAGACCTTTTAGTGGATCCATCTTAAACACATATAATCCCAGTTGGAGGAACCATCCCAATTTTAGTTGGAGGAATGGGCAAACAACTAACCCTCAAGGGGGTATATCTTAACTTTTAAATCAAAAGAAGCCTTAGGAGGATCCGATTTTAAAACACATTCAAAATCAAGAGCTTTTCAATCAAAACACATTATAGGCTTTCCAAGACCTTAACAAATCCATTCATAATCCTCCTACATAGATCCTTCACCTGCGTAGTACAGAGGATCAACCGATATTAATTTGTAATCCTGTTAAATCTCGATCCTTTACTTAATCAGGGCATTGAGCCATTGAGATTTGCGAGGACTTTAGAATTCAAGTCAAACTGTGTAAATTTCGTTTAAACATGGTTCCATCCACCCATAATACTAATTGTTTTAGACTCATGGGGAATCTCACATACTCTTATATTCTTATAAAGGATAAGTCTACGTGGCCCATTACGCTTTCACTACGTACTCTAATTATCTAATACATTACTCGAGATTTCTTCTATCATCCTTACTAATTCAATTTGCATAAGTTTTCAATGCATTACTTGGAAGGTAGATATATCTATCTAAGTGTGCATATAATTGGTTACATGAAACCAAGACACTATAACAAATTATCTTGCCACAGGTTTTATGTCGACTCATTAGACTGCACAAGATAAGAAGAAATTCTTCGCTGAGATACATAAGTTATTCTAGGATGATCTATATTTGTTTAAATACTGCTCAGACAAAATTCTAAGGAGATGTGTACCAGAAAATCAGCACCAAAGTTCATCTCCTTTTGTCACTCAGGCTTGTGGTGGTCACTTTTCTGCTAAAAAGACCATAGTCAAAATTCTGTAGTGCGCTTTTACTGGCCCACTATGTTCAAGGACACTCATGAGTTCTGCAAGGCTTGTGAGCATTGTCAGAAATTGGGAGCATTGTCCCATCGAAATATGATGTCGTTGAACCCCATTTTGATGATTGAAGCATTTGATTGCTAGGGGATTGATTTCATGTGGCCATTTCTCCAATCCTTTAGAAATTTGTACATTTTGCTAGCAGTAGACTATGTCACTAAGTGGGTCGAAGCAATCCCATGTAGGAATAATGACCATCAATTGGTCATTCGATTCTTAAAAGCAAATATCCTTTCCCTGTTCGAAACACCTCGGGCCATCATTAGTGATGGAGGTTCACATTTTTGTAATAGACTATTTGCAAATTTAATGAAGAAATATGGCATTTCTCATAAAGTGAGCACTCAATACCACCCACAGATAAGTGGGCAAGCTGAGATTTCCAACAGAGAGATTAAACAAAATTTTGAGAAAACGATTAACCTCAATCATAAGGATTGGTCAATCTGTTTGACTGACGCTTTATAGGCATACTGTACAGCTTTTAAGACTTCCATTGGAATATCTCCCTTTAGACTCGTATATGGGAAGGCTTGCCACTTGCCTGTAGAGTTTGAACATAGAGCCTACTGGGCTATCAAAAACATGAACTTTGACTTGGACAACACTGGCCGTCGAGATAAAAAACCCAACAAATGGCAATGTTTTCAAAGTAAATGGATATCGTCTAAAGTCATTTGTTGAGAAGTTTGATTCAGATGACATGTCCATACCTCTGACAAATCTTGTATATCAGGATTAACCACCTAGTCTGATGGAGGTGTGGTTAGGTTTATTGCATTCATAAGATTTAAGACTAGGATAGTTTGCTTTCAATTGTTTAGTTGTTCTGTTTGAAAGTGCCCTGGTTTGTCAACTTACATGAGTGTTGAGTCAGATTGTCTACAGAGCCTGATAGGAAGATCATTTCAAGCATCTGCCTTAACCGGATATGTGTAAGCTCGCCACAGCTAAATTTAAAGCCTCACATCCCATGTCCCAAAACACCAGGTGAATAAAACCCTTAAAAATAAGTTAGACAATCATAGGGTTTTTTAGGTGAGAAAACTTTTTCAAAACAGGAAAATCTCTAAATTTGTCTTGCCTTGACGATTTTATCGAAACACCCTCGATATGATCGACCTGCGCTGTCGAGTCCTCAATGCTTCATCGATATGATCGGAAAGAGGACCAAATATATCCAGCAACCTCACAACATATCTGGACAAATTATCGATGTATCGATACACCTATCGATACCATCGATACTCAAATCTTGAGCCCATCAAAAGTGGCTCGCTAAATCAACAGGCAGATTTCTAGTGCCCATGTTTTTTAAAGAAAATTTTGAATTCCTTCGATATATCGATGCACCTTCCAATATGATCTGAAATCAGATATCGATAAGATCAGAAGTCCATCGATGATATCGACTGTGGGCGTGCATTTCTTTCAACAGATATTTCAGGCTTGTTTTTAACTTTGATTGGGGGTCATTCGAGGAAATCGATATTCATATGTCAATGATATCGAGGCCGAGTTGATTGCATCGAAACTGGACACAAACTGTCCAGTGAGCTTACTGGTAAATCTATTGGATTTATCGATGCATCGACACTACCTTCGATATCATCGATATATAAATTCCAATGACATCGGCTGACCCTCGATCATATCCTAAAAACCTGAAATATTTCATGTCAAGTCTCTCTCATTTTTCAAGTGTCGATAGATCGAACCTACCATTGATGGAATTGGAGTTTAAAATCTGATGATATCGACAGTGGTTTCAATTCATCGACCATTTGGTAAAAGGTTTCAAAAGCGTATGACTTTGAGTTCGAGTTATCGAGCAAACCATCGATGCTATCGAGAGTATACGCTCGATGATATTGAACCTGCTCGATGATATCGAACTCAGTCATAAATGTGACCGTTTTATATCCGTTAGAACCTTTTACCTATATATAGAGGACTTGTCTAGTGTTGCTGAGAGAGAGAAAAAAAAGAGAGAGCTTTTGAGTGTTTAACCTTAGATCATATACCCAAAGCCCTTTCTCTCAAGGAAGTTCATCCTCCAATCCACCCTCATCATTGATATTCAATAGAGTGGATTGGAGATTGAACTTCTGCATTCAAGGATCCTTCAACTACTACCTTAATGGCAAATCATTAAGCTGAGATGCCTTGAATGCATAAGATTGGAACTACTCTATCTTCCTTATAGGAAAACCTTTAGAGAGTAGGATTTCATCTTTACCTTGACCCAACCTGAAGCTGAGTATTGGTATATCATTTTGTGTTGCGGATCAAAGGAACAAAAGACTCTTCATCAACAAGGAGGAGGAGCTCTTCGGCATTGTGCTTATCGGGACTCATCAACTTATTTGTAAGTATCTAGAGTCTAAGAGGACACTTGTGATCATTCCTTTTTAGGATTGGGTCTTAAGTAGTTCTCACCCTTTGAAGTCCTCAAGGAGGCCTCCGGCGGGAGTGTACGTGGTGGGTGTGTTGTGTGGACCCTTGCTCTGTGGAGAGCATAAACATTTGGTTAGGAGTGAACCAGTAAAACTCTGTGTTTGAGGTGAACCGTGTAAAAACCTCCAGTAGAGTCTTATGGAAGATCCTTGGCCAGTGCTCCTAAAAGTGGGTGTGTTGTGTTGACCCTTGCTCATGAGAGCATAAACAGTCAGCCTTAGTGTAGGTTGTAAAGGTTGAAGGTAAACCTGATTTAAAACCTTAGGTTTGAGGTGAACTGCTGTGAAACCTCCTTAGTGAAATCCGGTACACTCAAGGGTTAAGTGCGGTTACCGGGAGTGGAGTAGACAAGTAGTCGAACCGCTATAAAAATGACTGTGTTTGTGATTGCTCTTCTTTTGTGTTTGTGATTTGTGTCAATGCATTCATATTTATATATCTGATCACACCTCATACACATTCACAATCATATCCATCATAAACTAAGTTATATATTGCTACTTCTTAAAGAGTTTATGATTGGATCCTCTACCAGGCTTGGAAGCCAGTAAAGTTACATTTGAGTAATCCTAATATATGTCTGTTATTAGGATTCGTGTAATAGGATTTTAAAATAAATCATAAAAACTTTTAAAAGTCCTATTCACCCTCCTCTAGGACATATTGGCGTATTCCTTCTTCAACTAGTGCGGTCTTCACCGCAATTTCAATTGGTATCAAAGTAGGTCTCTCTGTAAGGGCTTCACCGCCTAGAGAGTGATCTTGACTAAATTTAGAATCATGTCTTAGAGTGTCCAAGAGGGTGTGACAAACCAGAATAGTTGCCTTGTAATTCACACTACCTTAAAAGCTGGAAATGGTTCAAAGTGTTACCTTGATAGTGGATGCTACAGATACATGATTGGTGATCAAACACACTTTTGTGAGTATTCAAACTCTGGTGGAGGATCAGTCACATTTGGAGATGGAAGCTCAGCCAAAATAATTGGATAAGGAACAATAGTTGTACCAGGTCTCCCAAAGATCAAACATGTCCTCTGTGTAGAAGGTCTGAAACATAATCTCCTTAGTATCTCTCAAATCTGTGACAAAGAACATCTTGTCACTTTCTCAAAGGATGTGTGTAGAATTTTGGATCATACAAGAAAATTTCTCATAAAAGGTTTACGCACTAGTGATAATTACTATGTCATTGAAAGTACAAGTAAGAGTGTGTTATCCACAAAGTGCAATATGGCTGTAAAGAATGAATCCAAACTATGGCACCAAAGGTTGGGACACGTTCACTACCGAAATTTAGCAAAGCTCAGTTCAAAAAATTTGGTTAGGGGACTTCCCAAGATTAGAAAAGAAGAAAAAATTGTCTGTAGAGAATGTCTAAAAGGAAAACAAATTAAGGTCGGACACAAAAAGACAACCACCATAGCAACAACAAAACCTTTGGATCTGCTACATATGGATCTAGTTGGACCAACGAAAGTGAAAAGCCATGGCAAGAAAAGATACTTCCTGGTGGTGGTAGATGACTACACCAGATTTACTTGGGTCGCATTTCTTTGAGAAAAATCGGATTCATTTGAGGAATTTGTGATCCTAGCAAAGAGACTCCAAAATGAAAAAGGGTACGGCATAAATCGCATCAAAAGTGATTATGGCGGAGAATTTGAAAATGAAAGATTTGAAAGATATTACAATGAGAAAGGAATTCGTCATGAATTCTCTGCCCCAAAAACCCCTCAGCAAAATGGAGTCGTTGAAAGAAAAAATCATGTATTGCAGGAAATGGGATCTGTTATGCTAAATGGGAAAGATATGGCAAAAAGCTTTTGGGCAGAAGCTATCATACTGCCAGCTACATCATAAATAGAGTATATCTTAAAGCAGGTCTGAATAAAACTCCATACGAACTATGGTTTAGGAAACTGCCTAGTGTGAAATATTTTTGAGTCTTTGGTAGCAAATGTTATATCCTAAGAGACAGAAATCACCTGGGGAAATTTGAGTCTAAAAGTGATAATGGTATCTTTCTGGGTTATGCAATGAAAAGTCGTGCATATAGAGTATACAATCTAAGAACCCTCACTATTCAAGAGTCAGTCAATGTGGTAATTAATGATCAACCTCATGAAAATGATACACCTACAAATGAATTAGAAGATGACATAGATTCATGCATAATAGAAAAATCTGATAACAAAACTACATCACCCTGTGAACCTCAACCATCATCTGACACTCTCATCATAAAAGATCACCCTCGTGAACAAATTATTGGAGATCCTAATGATGGTGTAAGAACTCGAAGACAGATAGAAAACATCTATAGCCATTTCTGTTTTACCTCAAAAATTGTATCTAAGAATATTGTGGAAGCTCTTCAAGATGAACATTGGATAAATTCTATGCAAGAAGAACTTCAACAATTTTAAAGAAATGAGGTATGATAATTGGTTCCCAGACCACTCGATACAAATGTCATTGGAACCAAATGGGTCTTCGAGAATAAATCTGATGAATTGGGAAATGTGATCCGAAACAAAGCAAGGCTTGTAGCCCAAGGGTACTCACAGATAGAAGGCAATGATTTTGATGAAACATTTTCTCCCGTAGCTCACCTTAAGTCTATCAAAATTCTTCTGTCCATTGCATGTGCATTAAAGTTTAAACTATTTTAAATGGATGTTAAGAGTGCTTTTCTTAATGGAGATCTTGCTGAAGAAGTCTATGTTGAACAACCAAAAGGATTTTCAGATCCTAAGTGTCCTCATTACGTATATTGTCTAAACAAAGCCCTCTATGGTCTCAAATAAGCACCACGTGTTTGGTATGAATGACTGACAAAATTTCTTTTGGACCATAAATTCTACAAAGGGAGTGTTGATAAGACTCTGTTTACCCAAAGAATAAAAGATTCACTGCTTATTACACAAATTTATGTGGACGATATAGTCTTTGGTTCAACATGTGAAGATATAGCATACAAATTTGCCAACCTCATGAAATCAGAATTTGAAATGAGTATGGTTGGTGAACTGAACTTCTTCTTAGGATTGCAGGTCAAGCAGCTACATGATGGAATTTTTATCCGTCAAACCAAGTATGCGAATGATTTGGTGAAAAGGTTTGGTCTTGAATTTGGTCGCTCTTATCACACTTCCATGAGCACCACACTTAAACTCTCTAAAGATGCAAATGGAAAAAGTGTGGATCAACATCTCTATCGAAGTATGATAGGTAGTCTGCTATATCTCACAGTTAGTCATCCCGACATATCTTTTAATGTTGGGGTATGTGCTCAATATCAAGTTGATCTTAAAGAATCTCACCTAACATCCACCATCATCGCTGGGTACTCTGATGCAGACTGGGCAGGAAATTTAGATGATCGAAAATCTACAAGCGGAGGATGTTTCTATATTGGAAACTGCCTAGTCTCTTGGCAGAGCAAGAAGTAAAATTCAATATCATTAGCTACTACCGAGGCTGAATACATTGCCGCTGGAAGCTGCTGTGCACAACTCATTTGGATGAAACAAATGTTGTTGGACTACGGGATTGAACAACTCACGATGAATCTTTTCTGTGATAACACAAGCACAATCAACATTTCAAAGAATCCTGTTCAACATTCTCGGACTAAACACATTGAAATTCGTCATCATTTTATCCGAGAACTTGTTGATGACAAGATTATCACATTGGACTATGTTTCCACAGAAAAGCAACTCGCAGACATCCTCACCAAACCTCTTGATACAAATAGGTTTAGTGACCTTCAAAAATTCGTTGGTGTCTGCATTCACTAAATCTCAGTGAACTTGAGCCACATAGGTAAATCTCTACACTGGGACATTCATGGTTATACGTCAGCCACAAGTCTAAACTCTTTACTTTAACCATGTTAGTTTTGGGCTGAAAATAATTCTTTTATTGGAATAACTGTTAATTTGCTGCCAATCTTGGGCAGTTTATTTTGGATAATTGGAAATTTTTTGTTTCATTTTGATAATGGCTGAATATAATTTCTATTTTTACTGCCACGATTATGTTTAAAATCTCCTGGTTTATCAAGTTTCTGCTATGGATTACAAGTGATGTTTTAAGTGAATCTTTTAACTGCTATATCACCGCTCTATCTTGTCTAAAATGCATCCATAGATTCTTAAAATGATATGCTTCTTCCTGATTGGTTCTCCCAAGTAATTCACTCTTCAGTCAATATCACTTAATCTATCTTTGTCAATGACTGACAAAAAGGGGGAGAACATTTGCAAACACCCTGAACGAAAATTGCCCATCTGCTTGAATGGTTGTGCAGGTGTTTAGGGGGAGCAAGCTGCAACAAGAAAGGGGGAGTTTACAAGTCTGGGGGAGTAGCTACTGGTTGGGTACATGGGCTAGAAATTGTAAAATTGTGTAAAAGCATGTACACACAATTTAGGGTGTATTTGTCTAGAGTATTCTAGGGTGTTTTGGGTTTTTGTCACGTAATTGACAAAGGGGGATATTGAAAGTGCCCTGGTTTGTCAAGTTATATGAGTGTTGAGTCAGATTGTGTATAGAGCCTAATAGGAAGATCATTTCAAGCGTCTGCCTCAACCGGATGGGTGCAAGCTCACCACAGGTAAATTTAAAGCCTCACATCCCATGTCCCAAAACACCAGGTGAATAAAACCCTTAAAAATAAGTTAGACAATCATTAGGTTTTTTAGGTGAGAAAACTTTTTCAAAACAGGAAAATCTCAAATTTTTTCTCACCATGTCGATTTTATCAAAACACCCTCGATATGATCGACCTGCGCTGTCGAGTCCTCGATGCTTCATCGATATGATTAAAAAGACGACCAAATATGTCGAGCAACCTCACAACATATCTGGACGAATTATCGATGTATCGATACACCTATCGATACCATCGATACTCAAATCTCGAGCCCATCGAAAGTGGCTCGATAAGATCGACAGACAGATTTTCGACGCCCCTATTTTTTAAAGAAAATTTTAAATTCCTTCGATATATCGATGCACCTTCCGATATGATCTGAAATCAAATATCAATAAGATCGGAAGTCCATCGATGATATCAACCGTGGGCGCGCATTTCTTTCAACAAAATTCCAGGCTTGTTTTTAACTTTGATTGGGGGCCATTCAAGGAAATCGATATTCATATGTCGATGATATCGAGGCCGAGTCGATTGTATCGAAATTGGAAATAAACTGTCTAGCGAGCTTACTGGTAAATCTATTAGATTTATCGATGCATCGACACTGCCTTCGATATCATCGGTATACAAATTTCGATGACATCGGCTAACCCTTGAACATATCCTAAAAACCTGAGATATTTCGGGTCAAGTCTCTCACATTTTTCAAGTGTCGATAAATTGAACCTACCATCGATTGAATCGGAGTTCGAAATCCGATGATATCGACAGTGGTTTCGATTCATCGACCATCTGGCAAAAGGTTTCAAAAGCATATGACTTTGAGTTCAAGTCATCTAGCAAACCGTCGATGCTATCGAGAGTATACGCTCGATGATATCGAATCTGCTCGATGATATCGAACTCAGTCATAAATGTGACCGTTTTATATCCGTTGGAACCTTTTGCCTATATATAGAGGACTTGTCTAGTGTTACTAAGAGAGAGAAAGAAGAGAGAGCTTTTGAGTGTTTAACCTTAGATCATATACCCAAAGCCCTTTCTCTCAAGGAAGTTCATCCTCCAATCCACCCTCATCATTGATATTCAATAGAGTAGTTGGGGAATGAACTTCCGCATTTAAGGATCCTCCAGCTACTACCTTAATGGCAAATCATTAAGCTGAGATGCCTTGAATGCATAAGATTGGAACTACTCTATCTTCTTTATAGGAAAACCTTTAGAGAGTAGGATTTCATCTTGACCTTGACCCAACCCGAAGTCGAGTATTGGTATATCATTTTGTGTTGCAGATCAAGGGAGCAGAAGACTCTTCGTCAACAAGGAGGAGGAGATCTTCGGCGTTGTGCTTATCGGGACTCATCAACTTATTTGTAAGTATCTAGAGTTTAAGAGGACACTTGTGATCATTCCTTTTTAAAATTGAGTCTTAAGTGGTTCTCACCCTTTGAAGTCCTCAAGGAGGCCTCCGGCAGGAGTGTACGTGGTGGGTGCATTGTGTGGACCCTTGCTCTGTGGAGAACAAAAATATTTAGTTAGGAGTGAACCAGTAAAACTCTGTGTTTGAGGTGAACTGTGTAAAAACCTTTAGTAGGGTCTTATGGAAGATCCTTGGCCAGTGTGCCTAAAAGTGGGTGTGTTGTGTTGACCCTTGCTCGTGAGACCATAAACAGTCAGCCTTAGTGTAGGTTGTAAAGGTTGAAAGTGAACCTAATTTAAAATCTTAAGTTTGAGGTGAACTGCTGTGAAACCTCCTTAGATAAATCTGGTACACTTAAGAGTTGAGTGCGGTTATCGGGAGTGGAGTAGACAATTAGTCGAACCACTACAAAAATGACTGTGTTTGTGATTTCTCTTCTTCTGTGTTTGTGATTTGTGTCAATGCATTCATATTTATATATCTGATCACACCTCACATACATTCACAGTCATATCTATCATAAACTAAGTTATATATTGCTACTTCTTAAAGAGTTTGTGATTGGATCCTCTACCAGGCTTGGAAGCCAGTAGAGTTATATTTGAGTAATCCTAATATATGTCTGTTGTTAGGATTAGTGTAATAGGATTTTAAAATAAATCATAAAAACTTTTAAAAGTCCTATTCACCCCCATCTAAGACATATTGGCGTATTCCTTCTTCAACTAGTGCGGTCTTCACCGCAATTTCAGTGTTAACCCGTCTTCACATTAAGAACTTTGGAAGAGCTGCAATTCGTCTTCTTCAGGTACTACCTTTCCATCACTTATCCATTATTTTTGTTGTTTCATGTGTATTGCATGTTTATAATTTTTTACATTGAGGGCAATGTAGATTTTAGGTTGGGGGTGTGGATTAGGTAATATATCAGTGTTTTCTTGTTTTCTTAGTTCTAAGCAAAAAAAAAAAATTGAAATTTTCAATGTTTCGAGTTGAAATATGTTTGGAAAATGATAATTTATCTATGTAAAGAAAGTTTTGAGTATGCTGATTAGATAGAGATTAAATTTTGAATTGTTGGAGTTTGATCAACTAAGTAGCCTATCACTTACAGTTCTTGCACTCAATTGATTAAGAGTAAGTTTGAATATCACGTTAATCTAAGTCACAAGACACATTCAAGTTACTTTTTGTGAGTTATGTTAGAATTCTAATTGTTAGCATGTGAATCATTTATAGATGTTAAAAATTGAGTCTGGAGAAGTTTATCCACCTTAAAAGATGAAAAGAACCAGTTAAAAAATAGTGAGATCGACAAAAAGGTCATGAAAAGACTGAAAAAGAATGAAAAATATGAAAAGAATAAGGATGAGAAGACTGAATGAATTAAAAAACACTATCAATATAAAATCAAAAACTGGAAAAAGAAGAAGAAGGGGATAAGTTCAGAATCAGCACTTGGGTATTCAATTAATCTGAAGTGATGAGCATGGCTAATGAAATAATAGTACTTTCATGGAAAGTAAGTTGACTTTCACTAAGCACATTGAAAAACTTGATATATGAAACTATGCTCTAATTTAATTGATAAAGAACCTATTTAATGGATTGCTTATATGATTCGGCTCTAAGTTTTCAAAATCCCACTTTCTCATCTTAATTCTACTCATCTATACTTGATTGTACAAAGGATTGATTTCTAATAAAGGGTTTGAACATGGAGAATTGAGAATTGCTTCATGCATGTTTTTGCTCAGGACTAGCAAAATGCTTGTTGGGGAGTGTGTTTAGTGTCAAATATTACATTTTTTTCCTTATTTATATCTTGGTTTTATGAACATGATAAAGCTTAATGATATATTTTATACATGTCTGTGTTACAAGGTGAATCTGAGAGCTCAGATTGAAAAGAATGCTAAAAGCATAGATTTAATGCTCAAAAATGACCAAGGTAAAAGATGGATCTTAGGAGATAAAGAATAAAGAATTTACATGCCAAAGATCCAAGGAAACCAAGTACAAAGAATGAAGAAAGGACCTGAAGAAATGCAAAACCCATAGCAAAAAACGGGACATTTAGGTCCGACCTAAGCTAACTTCAATTCGACTGAAATCGCAGAAAACAGTCCAGCAAGAAAATAGGATAATTCGGTTTGACCTGAGCCAACTTCGGTCCGACCGAAGCTTCGGTTGGAGTCAGTCCGACCTAAATTTAACAGATTTTCTGCACAAGATTTTTCAGCATCAACCTCAGTCTGACCTAAATCGCGCAGAATTGTTCAGCGAGAAAGTGTGATTTTCAATCTTAATTCAATCCGACCGAAGCGTAATACGGGACTTAAGTAGAGTGCATAAATTAAGACGGTTTCTGAAAATTCCAAGGAGTTACGTAAGATGGGGCTTCACAACTATAAATAGTAGTCCCTAGGACGTTTCTAGGTATCTTCTAGGGTTTAAGGAGTGAAGCAAAAGGTGGAGAGCCATAGCCAAGAGTTTTCTTCTTCTTCCTTAGTTATTTTTATGTTTTCTTTGAGATATTTTAGTTTAATCATGTCATGGTTAACTAAACCTCGTAGTTAGGGCTAAGAGGTGAAGCTTGTAGCGTGATTGGGATATTTACTTTGCTTTGATTCATGTTTATATTGAACTTCATTGATTTCTAGTTGATTTTAAGGAATATTTTCAATTTTCTATGGTTTGTTGTGACTCAAATTACAATAGACGTTGCAATAGCTTTGAATATCTTCTTTTCCTATTTAAGATTGTGGGATTGATAAATCCTGTTGTTCACCATCATCTCTTGGGTATGGTAGGGTGATGGAACCCCATCTAAATCTTCACAATCCTCATCTATTGAGGCTAGTTCAATGAAGAGTTCAGAGATTTGACCATCTCTTCTTCCAATTGGATAAGATAGGACTCTAATTCCAATTGTGTCGCTTGAATCAAGTAAGGTAGCATCTTGATAGCTACAAGTGGATCCTTGGCACCCTAGTTCCCACCTTTAAATTCACAAGTTTGAATTACATTATTCACAATTACTCTTTCAACTATTCCATAATTCAGATTTATATCTTTTTCTTCTTCTAGTTCTAGTTCTTTTCAAAAATGTACAATTTTAGTCCCTGTAGATTCGACCTCGGTCTCACCGAGATTATTACTACATCGCGACCCTACACTTGGGGTTGTGAACAAAAAGCCTATGTGAATTGGACCCTTACTGGCTTAGAAGTCATAGAGTTATTTAGCCTTACTTCCTTGTTTTAAAAGTTAGGCATAAGTTATTATTAAAAGATAAATTTTTTTGAAAAAGTCCTATTCACCCCCCTCTAAGACACACAATCATATTTCATACTTCAGTACTAGCGGTTCCACCACAATTTCAATTGGTATCAGAGCGGGTTCCTCTTGAAGGGTTTAACAACCTAAAGGGAGATCCTTAAACTGAAGTTAGAACTAGGACTAACAGAGAAGGAGAAGTGTTAATTAACACTGAGAAGATAAGCGAGTATGAAACACTTATCTCAAAAGTAGAAGAAGAAGATAATATACATGATGCCTATGATTAACTCTATTCCCATAGTATCAATTTTCTTAAAAGGCTTGGCATTGCTGAAAACAAAAGCAGACAATTGCAAAAAGATCTTGATAAAGCACTAGATATTAATACTCATCTAATCAATGATCTTCAACAATATCATGCCAACAATACAAGCTTGAAAGGACAACAACAAGTCAGATTTCAGAAATGAAAGAACTAAATAAACATATAAATGAATTGTAATCTGAAAATAACAATCTGAAATCAGATAACTCACACTTAAATACTGAAAACCATAAACTGAAAATAGATGTAGAGGGATCTAAACATTCAGTTGAACTAAGTCATAAGTTTTCCCATAGTAATGAAAGACTAGAAAGACTTGTAGGAATGGGAAGAAACATTAAAGATTAGAGAGATCTAGGATATGAATTATAAAAATCAAGCCCTTCTCTTGCATCACATGTGACTAAAAGTGTTACTTCAAGTAGCAACACAAGAAACGCTTTTCGGTTTAAACATACTGAAAAATTCAAAACGACCGAAAATGTAGCAAAAAGAACTTCAAAGAATATATCTGATGAAGAAAGAAAATACCTTACTCCACCCAACATGATTGAAAGGATGGAGGAGTTACTAAAATAGGTAGCTCAATTGAATCAGAAAATTGAAGAATTGATGAAGCAAGAAAATCTGATTCAACCCAAAGAATTCAAAGAATTCCTTGTTTATCAACCTTGAGGAGAAAAACAAAAGAAAACATCCTCTCCAAAGAAGATGATAAACAAATGGGTAATAAAAAATAGGAACAATTGTCTTGTAATTCATACCGCACTAAAAGCAAGCAATAGTTCAAAATGGTATCTCGATAGCGGTTGCTCCAAACATATGACTGGTGACCGGACTTAGTTCTGTGCTTATTCAGAATTTGATGATGGATCGGTCACATTTGGAGATGGGAGCTTAGCTAAAATAATTGGACGGGGTACAAAAGACGGACCAGGGTTGCCCAAAATTGAGGATGTTCTCTGTGTAGAAGGATTAAAACACAACCTTCTAAGTATTTCACAAATCTGCGACAAAGAAGACTTAATTTCATTCTCTAAGATATGTGCAAGATCTCAAATCTCAAAGGAAAGCTAATCATGAAGGGTCTTCGCGCTAATGATAATTGTTATGTGATAGATAGCAAAGGATACAATACCCCATCCATGAGATGCCGCATGGCCTTAGATACCGAGTCCAAGCTATAACATCAAAGACTTGGACATGTACACTACAGGAACTTGGCCAAGCTATACTAAAAAAACTTGGTGAGAGGACTACCTATGATTAAAAAGAAAGAGAAGATTGTATGTGGTGATTGTCTTAAGGGCAAACAATTAAAGTTGGACACAAAAAGACAACCACCATAGCAACTTCCAAAGCACTTGACTTGCTATATATGGATCGAGTGGGTCCCACCAAGGTTGATAGTCATGGCAAAAAGAGATACTTTCTGGTAGTGGTAGATGATTACTCCAGATTTACTTGGGTCACCTTTCTTCGGGAGAAATCTGATGCATTTGATGAATTCATGAAAATGACTCAATGACTTTAGAATGAAAAGGGATACTGTATCAAAAGAATAAGGAGTGATCATGGTGGGGAATTTGAGAATGAGAAATTTTAAAAATTCTGTGATCAAAATGGAATTTAACATGAATTCTCAGCCCTCAAAACACTACAACAAAATGGAGTAGTGGAAAGAAAGAATCGGGTGTTGCAAGAAATGGGCTCAGTAATGCTTAATGGCAAAAAAAAAATTAGCTAAAAGTTTCTAGACTGAAGCTGTCAACACTGCCTGCTACATAGTGAATCGAGTATATCTCAGAGCAGGATTAAACAAAACTCCATATGAGTTATAGTGTGGAAAACACCTAGTGTCAAGTATTTTCGTGTCTTTGGTAGCAAGTGTTATATACTTAGAGACAGAGAACACCTAGTTAAATTTGACTTTAAAAGCGACGACAGCATTTTTCTTGGATACCTGCTGAACAGATGCGGTGATAGAGTGTACAATTTAAGGACACTCACTATTCAAGAAATATCTGTCAATGTGGTTGTTGATGACCAACCTCATGATGATAATGGTCCTTCAATTGAAATAGAGGATGATGTGGAACCATGTATAACAAACAAATCTAATGACAAACCCATCTCTTCTCCTGATCCTCAGTCGTCCAGTAATATACCCTTCATTAAGGATCATCCTCCAAATCAAATCATTGGAGATCCTACTGAAGGTGTAAAAACTCGACGACAACTAGAGGGTATTTATAGTCATCTTTGCTTCACCTTAAAGATTGAACCAAATAATATTATCGAAGCACTAATTTTGGATTATAGCCATGCAAGAAGAACTATAAAAATTTATAAAAAATGAGGTGTGGAAACTAGTTCCTAGACTAAAAGACACAAATATTATTGGAACTAAATGGATCTTCAAAAGTAAATCCGATAAATCTGGGAATATATTAAGGAATACGGCAAGACTCGTAGCACAAGGATATTCTCAAATCGAGGACATTGATTTTGATGAAACATTTTCTCCCGTAGCTCATCTCAAGTCCATTCAAATTCTCATGTCCATTCCATGTGCCTTGAAGTTTAAACTATTTCAAATGGATGTGAAGAGTGTTTTTCTCAATAATATTCTTGAGGAAGAAGTATATGTAGAACAACCAAAAGGATTTCTAGAACCTAAATCTTCTCAACATGTATACTGGTTAAGCAAAGCTCTCTATGGTCTCAAACAAGTACCCCTAGCATGGTATGAGTGCTTAACTCAATTTCTGCTCAATCACCAGTTTTTTAGAGAGTGTTGATAAAACATTATTCACAAAGAAGACCTAAGATGCCTTACTTATTGCCCAAATTTATGTAAATGATATTGTATTTGGTTCCACATGTGAAGCTATTGCTCATGAGTTTATTAAACTGATGAAATCAGAATTCAAAATGAGCATTGTATGTGAGCTGAATTTCTTTCTCGGGTTACAAGTTAAATGTTCACAACCCCAAGTGTAGGGTCGCAATGCAGTAATAATCTCGGTAAGACCGAGGTTAAATCCACAAGGACTAATCTCGTGTGTGTTCTGAAAGCAACTAGAAGTGGTACTAGAAAAAGATGAAAACCTAAATCTGGAAGTGTAGAGAGTAATTGTGAGAAATTTAATTAAAAACTTAAGAAATTTAAAGGTGGGAAACTAGGGTTTCCAGGGATCCACTTGCAGCTATTAGGATATTTCCTTATTTGATTCAAGGCACTCAATTGGAATTGAAGTCCTATCCTATCCAATGGAAAAATATTCAATAAGATCAGATCTAAACTTCCATTGACCTAATTCTCAACGGATGAAAGTTGTGAAGATTAGAAGTGATTCCCTCACCTAACCATGCCCAGGAGGCTATGGTAGACAATAGGATATAGAAATCCAACAACCAACATGGGATAATTGTGAAGAATAGAAGGGATTCATCACTCACAAACTCCAAACAGAAAAAGAAGATACTTCAAGCTATTACAGATCTAATATAATTTAGGTCATAAAAAACCATTAAAAACTAAAAGTATTTCTTAAATATCAAACTAGAATCAAATGAGTTCAACAATAACAAGAATCAAACAAGAAAAACATCTCAACCATGCTACAAGCTTCACCCCTTAGCCCTATCTTAGGGATCTAGCCAACCATAGACATGATTGAATTAAAAGCTCTAGAAGAAAGCATTAAAAACTAAGAATGGAAGAAGAACTCTTCAGAAGTGGCTCTGCCCCCTTGCTCTGCTTCTCCAAACCCTAGATATTCTAGAAAGACTTAAAAACCCCTATTTATAAGCCAAGTTTCGCAAAATCGTAAAATCGGATCAAATTTACGCAGTCCCGTAAACACTACGTAACCAGTTCGATGTCATCGACCACCCTTCGATGTCATCGAAGGGGTTTAAATTCGGAAGTCACACCTTTTGTTCTTTCGCACTGCGTAAGTCTTTGTGTCATCGAACCTTCCTTCGATGTCATCGAGCGAAGCTTTGATCCATCAAACTGGTCTTCAAGTCATCAAGAATGTGTCCAAAATAGTCTAGCGAGTTGCTTCAATTTCTTTAATAAATTCTATGTCATCGAGCAGTCTTCGATGCCATCGAGTACCTTCCTTCGAATCATCGAACATGTCTTTGATTGATTGAGAAAATCACCCAATATGTCCAGCAACTAACTCAATTTCCCTCATAAATTCGATGTCATCAACCAGTGTTCGATGTCATCGAATGGATCTCGAGGGCACAGTCTTTATGATTTCTGCGCTTGTTCTTTCGACTTCCTTCCTTCTCCACTTAGTTTTCTTAGATCTCAAGGTTTTGAAATCTTCAATTTTAGTCTCCAAAGATCTATTTTTTGCTTTGGCAATTCTTGAACACTAAATCCATGCTTTTAGCATTCTTTTCAATACAAGCTCTTATATTCACCTTGCAACACAAACACATGTAAAATATACCGTTAAGCCATATTATGTTTGTAAAACTACGAAATAAATAGGGGATAATATGTAATATTTGACCCTCAACATTAAACAAATGGCTAATGGGATCTTTATATGCCAGTCTAAGTACGAAAAAGAATTAATAAAATGATTTGTATTTGAATCTGGACGTGCTTGTCATACTCCCATGAGCACCACACTCGAACTTTCCAAAGATATTCATGGCAAGAGTGTGGATCAACACTTGTGCATGATATGAAGCTTACTAAATTTAACCACAAGTCGACCTGACATTACATTTAGCGTAAGTGCATGCGCTAGATTTCAGGATGATCCTAAAGAGTCATCTATTTGTGGTTAAACGAATTATCAAGTTTGTGGCGGGAACTACTAAATTCGGCTTATAGTACCCCTTTTACACATCTACTACTATTGTTGGGTACTCAAACTCTGATTAGGTTGGAAACATTGATGACCGCAAATTAACCAATGATGGTTGTTTTTATATCGGAATCTGTCTTGTATCCTGCCATAACAAGAAACAAAACTCTATATCTTTATCTACTACCGAGGCTGAATACATTGTAGTTGGTAGTTGTTGTGCATAGCATCTGTGGATGAAGCAAATGTTGTTAGATTATGATATTACTCAATCTACAATGACACTATTCTATGATAATACTAGTGTCATTAACATTTTCAAAAATTCAGTTCAACATTCTCGAACAAAGCAAATTGACATTTGGCATCACTTCATACGTGAGCTTATCGAAGAAAATGTTATCATTATAGAACATGTGCCCATTGAGCAACAACTTTCTGATATACTAACAAAACCATTGGATACTAACAGATTTGGAAATCTTCAAAAATCTATTGGAATATGCACAATCTAATCCTATCTCACCAAGCCCACTTGTGATTATTGTTATATATGAGGATTTGCTTCCTCATCTTTGCATGTGTACATCTTATACATAATTTTGTTGCCCATATTTTTTGTGTTATCCTGTTAATTACTCTTATTTCTGTTTCACTTTTTTCTAACAAATGATTCTAGCACAAATGATAAAAGATAAAGGCAAGGCGCCTGCTAGAGGAGAAACCTCCACACGAAGAATTGCCAACCAACTATCATTCAACTCTCATCCTCTAAACATGGGTCTGGAAAGCGATACTGTAACACCCCGAATTTTCAGGTACCATGGGTGCCTTAATGGGCTTTAAATTTTAATTACATTTGGATGATCTCAAAAACAATGGAGAGTTCAGCAATGCATGCAGCATAAGTAAATCATAAAGCAGTATCAAGTACCACTAAATATAAAAATATCTAAACCACAATTCTTAAGTCATCTAATAGGGAACTAGTCTCACTCATACATGACTCAAAGCAACTAGAGCCCTGGCCCATACCCCGTGGTAGCCCGAACTCAAACTAAAAGGATCTACCAAAAGTGTAGAAGCAGGGAAGCTCCTCTTCCTTATCCATGCTCACCCCGCTCAGCTCGTCGAGCTCCACCTCACCTATATCTAGTAAAGATTCTGGCTGGTGTTTTAAAACACCATCTTAGAGTGGGAGTGAGTAGTTAACTCAGTGGTTACTATTAGCCTTAAGTTACAACAAGCATCTATTTTGGGGGAGAGGTCCAATATGACCTTGTTCATCAATTCCTAAAATCTTATTATGATACTCATGATGACCCCCCCTCGATCAGCATTAATCACATGAATATAATTAAGGACATCACTCCTGGAATGCTGAGTCATCTACTGACACTTAGAGTTACCCATACACCCCTAACTGAACACTCACTGAATCATATTAGTGTTTGGGGAGAAGTAACCCGAGCCCTATGTGATGTCCCGACAATTCCAAGAAACAAATGAAACTTCCTATTCTCCACATATTTGGACTCTACCTTCAAAGTTCTACACAATATTTTGAGTACAAATGTGTATTCATGTGAAGTTTTTGAAGATATGCTCTCTCCGTTTGTTCTTAATATCTTATATGATATACATCTAGGAATTGAGATTTTCCTACCCACCCTCATCCTACGACAATTGATGCTTGTCATCAAAGGAATACATCATTCAAGTCTCCAATTTCAAAGTTTTATTTGCAAACTTTCCAAACTTTTAGGATCACCACCTACCCATGATGTAGTGTATCCTACCATTTGCTTCACTCAAGACACTCTAATCACTTTAAAAGTGTTTGAAAATATTTCCCAAGCTAGCCATACTAATAGGAGTGGAGATGATGCTCAGAACACTCCTCTAGCAACTACTCGAGACTTATGCCACACACCGATGCCAACCCCAAGTCCAATCTCAGTGAGCACTCATCGGTTCCTTCACCAACATGATCTTATCCGACATCTTCTTGATAGTCAATCAAATGTCAAAGCTCGCATCTGACAATATGAAAACCACCTCTCCGGAATAGAACTGCATCTCAATGCTCTTCAACATATCAGAGAACATATCACGGAATTGCTTCTTACTCGACATGGACACATTCCTCCTTATGTGAGTGTTCCTTCAAGATGATGTCTAAATGATCTCCGTTTCTCCTAGATGATACGTACATTCTAACTTTTTATTTTTATTTTTTAGGATATTTCATGCCTAAGGGCTTGCTCTTTTTGGATGATGATTATACTACCCAAGCTTGGGGTAGTTATTTTGGTTATTTGGTGAACAACGATGATATCTAATCATCATCTTTTTTATAATGCTGATGCCATTTCTTTCCTACATTAGCATATTTCTTAAAGGCATGATTAGTTCACATTTAGTTCTTATGCTTCATTCTTCTATATTATGAACTTATGTGATTTCTTAGATTCTCCCTCTAGCTTTGGATATAAATATACTTTGGTTGTCTTGGTTTATTGCTTAACTTTTGCCAATCACTGACAAAAAGGGGGAGAACATTTTATGCTCCCAAGTTTGTTATTGTTTTATGTTTCTTAAATCTTAATGTAGGAACTTAAGGGCAGCATGAACAAAGGGGGAGCTACAATCAACTTTAGAGCAGATTTATTTGAAACTTTATCATGTACTGAGTTGTTTGTAATAACCTAGGGTTTGTTAGTTTGTTTTGTCACGTAATTGACAAAGGGGGAGATTGAAAGTGTCATAGTTTGTTAAGTTATATGAATGTTGAGTCTGTCTTTAAGTGAGTCCTAAGAAAAAGATTTCAAGATGAAGACCTCAACCAGAGAGAAGCTCGAGTGCTCCAAACAAGTAATGAAGCCTCGCTTCCTTAAACCAAACCCTAATGTATATGACCCCTAGCCAACTTGAAACTTACCTCTAAAATCATTAGAAAACACCTTGGTAAGCTTAAATAAGAAAGACACTTAGAATGTTAGAGGAATGAAAAATGTATTACACTGGCAATTCGATTATATCGATTCGCAATCGAAGGCATCTTTGATATTAGCAAAGATGTTTGATACTATCGATAAATAGTCCCATTCTGTCCAGCAACAAAATAAACTATCTACTGGAAATCTCGATAATATCGAATACAGTTCGATAATATCGAAATTTAAACTTTGATAGATATTGAACCCTATTTGATAATATTGACTCATGGACTTCCTCTAAACAAAAGACATTCTAAAAAGTGTTCATTGATAACATCGAGTAACTTTCGATTATATCAAGAGTAAATTCTCGATAATATTAAAGTAAACTCGATAACATCAAGGAATTAGAAAATTTTGTCCAGCAAGCTATCTATACATATCATCTTATCGAATGATATCGAAGACCATTCGATATTATCGAAATTCAAATCTCGATAATATCAATGGTGGATCGATAATATTGATTTATTGGACAAAATCATCCAATAGTCACTGGTACATTTCTAAAGAGAATCCAAATGGGTTCAAACTAACCCTCAATAATATCGAAGTGCACATCGATGGAAATTCGATAAAATCAAGCAGAGTCTGTTCTAAACAAAAATGAATGAGACTCGATATAATCGAAATTCAAATTTCAATAATATCGAAAACTGTTCGATAGTATCGACAATGACATATTTTTGCCCATTTTATTACCGTTGGGATGCTTTCTCTATAAATACCTTAGGTTGCTTCTTGTTTAAATGAGCTAGAATCCAAGAGAGTTTGAGCTTATTATTCCAAGATCTACCTATCCTCTTGCTCACTCTCTCTTTCCCATTAGAGTTCATCATTCAATCATTTGCTTAAGCATCAACTCTTATCTTATATGCTTGGATTGAATTATGAACTCTAGTATTCATTGAGTTTCCAACTAATCATACTATCCTTGGAACTCCTGAATGCCTAGCTTATGGGAACCTTCTTTATAGATTTAAATCTTATCATTTAAATAGAGAAGATCAAAACCCTAAACCTCACAACCTCAGAGCCTTCGCGAAAGCATCATCAGCAAGTTATAGTTCAAGGGAGCTGAAGATCCTTCGTCATCATCGAAGATCTTTATATTATGCGAGAACAGAACTCACCAACTTACTTTGTAAGTATTTAGAGTCGAATGTGTCTGAAGCCCTTTCCTTGTGTAGGATTGGGATTCAGAGTTTGAGTGTCAAACTCGCTAAGTCCTAGTTGTAGGCTTCCGATGGGAGAATGCGTTGTGTCCTTGTCTAGGATGTGTAGCCCTACGTAGGTTGTGCCTTGTGTAAGCTTGGATTACCTTGTGTAGGCTCCTAGTGTTGTGTCCTTAAGTACGATATGTCGCCTTATGTAGGCTCCCAGTGTTGTGTACATAGGGAGGACATGTCGCCTTGTATATGCATCTAGGAACCTTGTTTAAGTGTCCTAGCCTAACCTTGTATAGGTTGTGAAGGTTTATGGTTAACTTGATTTAAAATCATTGGATAGTGAAATTTGGTACACTCTAGGAGAGAGTGCGTCCGCCGTGAGTAGAGTAGGTAAGTAGCCGAACCACTATACGTGATTGTATTTGGGATTGTTTTGAGTACATTTATCTAATTATGGTTATGTTCATCATATGTTCACAATGATGAATGATTTAGTTAATGTATAAGTATTAACAGAAGTCACATCCCACACACAATATACATTATCCTTATATGCTTTGATTTTACATATGAATCTTGTATAAGCCTATGTTAATTGGACCCTCTATTGGCTTGGAAGTCATAGAGTTATTTTGCCTTACTTAAGTTAGGCATAGGTTATTATTAAAAGATAATAAATTTTGAAAAAGTCCTATTCACCCCCCTCTAGGACACTTAGTCATACTTCATACTTCAGTACTAGCGGTTCCACCATAATTTCAATTATTGTTATGATTGTTTGTATTACCATGTTATAAGGGATTATTGATATATGTTGATTATGGTGAACAATTATAATTATGAATTGCACATATGAAAATGTATATCATTACAACCATGAATTCGTTGTTTCCTCTCATATGGAGAGATGTACTTGATGATTGCATATGTTGATGCATAAAGCATTATGCATGCATCCATAACACTCCCGTGCTTATTCCTAGAGGCCTGCTCTAGACAATTGCATGCACACCTCATGCTTGGATTCTTGGCGGATCTCCCTAGATGGTTTACTGGTAGATTCATTACTAGATGCCAACGTTTAGTGGAAGCCTACTCAAGGAGTAGATACATGCCTTGCCCATGCCTACCTATGATAGAAGCCTACCATGTGCATATACAAGTTGACGGATATCTGTTCACAATCCCAAGTGCAGGGATGCGCTATAGTAATAATCTCGGTGGGACCGAGGTCGAATCCATAGAGACTTGCTATATATGTGCTTTCTAAAATAAACTAGAACTAAAACTAGAATCGAAACTAAACAAGAATATGGAATAAGAAAGATTAATTGTAAATAATTTATCAAAGATAAAGAGAACTAAAGTACCAATGATCTACTTATAGTTATTTTAATACTACCTTACTTAATTTAATCAATACTTCAATTGGAATCGAAGTCCTAATCTATCCAGTTGGATGATAGAGCATTTAAAACATAATGACATTTTGAACTTTCATTGGATTAGTTCCCTCATAAGGCACCAATGTAATGTTCGCATTGAATTTAAAGCATCTAACATGCCCGAAGATAAGGAAGATCACGGAATTTTACAAATCACATAATTGCAAAATAGGTAAGAACATATTAAAAGCTTCCCAAGCATCTATGATGACCAATAGTCGATAATAGATCACAGTAAACTGAAAATATTCCTTCATTCAAACTATAAATCAATGGAAGTTCAACATAGACTTGAATCAAAGTAAAAAAATATATTAAAATAAACTACAAGCTTCATCACTTAGCTTTGCCTAAGATATTAATTAAACATAAATATTATTAAACTAAAACTCATAAAGAAAGACATGAAAAACTAACTAAAAGAAGAATATTGGAGAGAATGGAAGACTCCTTGAAATTCTCCAACACCTTGCTCTACTCCTACCCTAATTTGTATTTAAAAACTCTTAAAAGATTCCTATTATAAGCTTTGATTGGACCGACTTTGAAACTGCCTCAATTTAGGTAGTCAAGTTACGCTTCGTCTGCAGTCGATAGACTTCAGTTGACTAAACATGGCTTTGGTCATGCTAAATTAACTCTCGGTTGTAGCCGAATTCCCTTAAATTGTGTTTGAACTCTCTGTTCTCCTTCGGTTGCACCGAACCTGGCTTCGATCGCACCGAAACTAGCTTCAGTCAAATCGAAGTGGCCTTTAGTTACAGTTGAATTAGCTTCCGAAAATCACAATGCTTGCTGGACTGATTTAAGCACTTTCGGTCTTACCAAAGGTCGAGCTGAACAGTTTGTTTTCTACTATTTTCAACTTTGTGATTCCACCGGTCTTTTCTCTTTCCTTTTCACTTAGTTTTCTTGGATTTTTGGCATGTAAACTCTTCATTAAGTATCTTCAAATCTCCAAGTCTTCACTTGGTAATATTTTGAGCATTAAATTCATGCTTTTAGCATCCTTTTCACCTTAGGCTCTTAAAATCACCTTGTAAGAGAAAACATGTAGAAATAGATCAATTAAGCATTATCATGTTGATAAAACCAAGGAATAATGAGAGGAAAATATGCAATATTTCACACTCAACACACCCTCAAACTAGCATTTTGCTAGTCCTGAGCAAAACATGCGAAGAATCTATTCTCAAAATCTCAAATTCCAGACCTTCTTTAGATAGTAATTTTTTAGGTAAGTCTATACATGCGAGTGATATTCAAAGATATAAGAATAAAGCATGGGCAATCTAAATCCTAATATCCTTGCAACAAATAAATTAAGTCTTCATTCATCACTTAACCAATAGAACAAGTCTAAAATCAAGTTTCTAACGTACTTAGTGGTCTCTAACTTACAATTCCATGAAATTAGTTTACTTTTCATAATGTTAGCCATGTTCATTACCCTAAAGTGGACAACTCAACACAAGTATTGATTCCGATCTTATCTCCTTTTTCACCTATTTTCCAGTTTTTAATTTTATATTGATGGCTTTCATTCTTTTATGAATTTTTCATTGAAACACATACAATAATAAGCCAATTTCGATCTCACTATTTTTTAATTGGTTCATTTCTCTTCTTGTAACACTTTTTAGGTAGATAGTGATCTCCAGACTTGATTTCTAATCACTTTTAAGAAATTATCATGCTAACACTAGAAGTAAGCAGCTTCACAAATTATAGATTAGATGTGGATTGTGAACTAGACTCAATTGATATTTATAATTTTTTTATTAATCAATTAATTAGGAAAACTTAGTACAAAGTCTATTAATTAACTAGACTCTGAATTTCTAACGATTTATTCCATATCTTATCATAATACTCAACATGCATTCAAATCACATAGAAATTCACTTTCCAAGAGAGTTTTGAAACCGAAAATTTTAAAAGTTTTGAAATTTTTGCTTAAAAGCAAAAAAGAAAAAAAAAAGAAAGAAGAAGAAGAAAACACTGATTAGATCCATCTAATCACACCTCCCAACTTGAAATTTACATTGTCCTTAATGTAAGAGATATGTAACTGATGCAACCAGAGACAAGGAGAATAAAAGAGGGATATGTTAATAAGATAGTATTTAAGAATGAATAATACAATGATATTCAAAGTCTTCAACATATAAGGGATTAGGAGTAATAAGCATAATTGAACTAATGTAAAACTTAACCAAAAATAATATAATCCTAATCCTAAGAAAGAAATAAATCTAACTATACCTCCATCAGACTCGGAGGTTAATCTTGATACAAAGGATCAATCAGAGGGATGGACATATCCTCTGAATTAAACTTCTCAATGAATGGCTTGAGATGATGACCGTTCACTATAAAAATGTTACAATTCATCGAATTCTCAATCTCGATAGCCCCATGAGGATAGACTATTTTAACAATGAAGGGGCTAGTCCAATGCGATCTAAATTTACTTGAAAAAAGGTGGAGTCAAGAATTATATAAGAGGACTTTTTTATTCTACATGAATGATTTGCGAAGAATGTTCCGATCATGGAACACCTTCATCCCGTCCTTGTAAATTCTCATATGCGTCATTCTGGATTTTTTCGAGTTTATTTAATTGAAGTTTGACCTGTGATCTGGCATTGTCCAAATTGAATTTCAGATTTTTAATTGTCCAATAGACCTTATGCCCCAGCTAAATGATAAAGTGGATAAAACATAATGAGATTCTAAACTTTCATTGTATTAGTTCCCTCATAAGGCACCAATGTATTGATCACAGGGAATTCAAAGCATCTACTATGCCCAGAGACAAGAAAGATCATGAAATTTTACAATTCACATAATTGCAACATAGGTAAGAACATATTGAAAACTTCCCAAGCATCTAAGGTGACCGGTAGTCGACAATAGATCACAATAAACTGAAAATATTCCTTCATTCAAACTAAAATCAATGGAAGTTCAAGATAGACTTGAATTAAAGTAAAATAAACATTAAAATTAACTACAAAATTCACCTTTTAGCTCTAACTAAGAGATTAGTTAACCATAGACATGATTAACCTAAAATCTTAAAGAAAAACATGAAAAAATAACTAGAAGAAGAATATTGGAGAGAATGGAAGACTTCTTAAAGTTCTTCAATACCTTGATATACTCCTACCCGAATTTGTGTTTAGAAACTCTTAAAAGACTCATATTTATAGACTTTGATCGGACCAACTTTGAAACTGCCTCCAATTTATGCAATCGAGTTACACTTCGACTGTAGTCGACCAACTTCGGCCGCACCGTACATGGATTCACTAACACTAAATTAACTCTTAGTTGCAGTCGAATTCCCTTGAATTGTGTTTGAACTCTCTCTTCTCCTTGGGTTGCACCAAACATGGCTTCAGTCGCACCGAAAATGGATTCGGTAGTACCGAAGTGACCTTCGGTTGCAGCTTAATTAGCTTCCAAAAATCACAATGCTTGCTAGACTAATTTGAGCACTTTTGGTCAGACTAGAGATAAAACTGACAATCGATCCGAATGGTTTGTTTCCTGCTATTTTGAACTTTGTGATTCGACCAGTCTTTTCTCTTTCCTTTTTACTTGGTTTTCTTAGATCTTTGCCATGTAAATTCTTTATTAAGCATCTCCAAATCTCTAAGTCTTCACTTGGTAATCTTTTGAGCATCAAATCCATGCGTTTATCATCTTTTTCACATTAAACTATCAAAATCACCTTGCAAGAGAACATATGTAGAAATAGATTGATTAAGCATTATCATGTTCATAAAACCATGGAATAACGAGAGGGAAATATGTAATATTTCACACTCAACAATATCCAATCCAAGCAAGTGGACGGTCATCCTACTTGACATGCATTTCATGACATCTCTCCATACAAACTCATGTATGTACACATATAATTGGATATTGCTTGTGTCATCTTATGTGTGTTATGTATGAACTATGATGGGTTCACTCACTAGCCTGGCCAGCTAACGTTGTGGGATGACAACTGTACAAAGGTGCTCAAGACAAGGAACACAAATCAGATGTTAAAGAATGAGGCCTGGTTAGTGGATGAATCTTAGTATCAATGGTTGTATTTGGTGGAAGATGAGCTACCTGTGCTGGATTGATGGATTATTCATATAATTCGTTGTTTAATAGTTTTGGTTTCTTCATTATTTTATTGATATTTATGTTCCATTCAACATTGTTTATAGACATGTTATGTTGAATAGAAATTGATATTATGGTTGAATAAAGTCTCAAACAGATGGACTCAATTTATTATTGAATGAGGTGGTTTAAATGTGTCAGTAATAGAAATCAAATGTGTTATAAGGTATGACATGCATGGATGTTTAATTGTAACTTGGATGTGAACATAGAAGATGTTATACTATACCTCCAAATAATTGTATGATAAGTTGGTTTATGTATACTTCGTGTACGAGTCATGGACTGTAACTCAAGTTTAAGGGTACACACTTTATATCTGAATTACGGGGCATGACATAGGACGTTTCGCTTTGCCAAGGAGTACTTGTTGCAACTCTTTCTGAATTAGGAGGCTTTCATCTTCAATCTCCATATTTCAAAATTATTTTTACTCGTTAATTTCTCTGTCTCTAACTTCACATTTGATTACATCGATGTCATGCCTCAGATTCAACCTAAAAACCTACCATAATTTCTGATACCATTTATTGGGAACATAATAAGCCCTAACACAGCTTGTCTAGCATGTAAGCAACTTTAAATAGAATCACACAATGCAATATGTAAAGAAAAATTCAAGCAACCATAGAGAACACATGAATTTTACATGAAAAAACCCTTGCGAGAAAAACCACGACACCAAGAGGCGATCAATCCACTACAATAAGAAAGTTACAAGAGATGGAACAATTTACAAATAAGAAAGCATAGTTTCTCCCTCAAAATCCTTGAAAACATGTTAAGCTCCTTTCGTTATACCCTAATTACATAACTAGAAGCCTATTTATACACTTCATACGAAATTAGAAACCAAAACCTGTGGTTACACATTCCGCTTAGTCGCACCTTCGGTATACCGAGACATCAACAAAGTCTTTCGGTGAACCGAAACAGAGATCTCAATCGACTGGGAACATCACAACATGCTTTAGTACACCATATTAAAGGTACTTTATCAACATACCTAGCACAAGTCCAAAGATGAATTTTCACAACCGTCAAGTGGGGTTCACTTTTGGGACCGAGCCTCACACAATGATATGGTGATGATCGGTGGAAGCATCTTTAGAGAAGGCAATGAACCTACTGATGGCATGGCCCGTTTGAGAAGTGAAACTCAAGCATTTTCGATGGCCCGAGATGTAGCCCTTCTCCCGCATCAGGTCAGGGGTAGGATTTTCCTAGATAGAGTGGGCCTAGGGGCGATTAAGCTCAGGTTAGATAGTGACGCTCAGTGATTTGGGCTAGCGATCTGGGTTTGTGGCTCCTGTCTTTAACTTTTTTTTTCCTTGGTTTTCGTTTCTTTCGTCACTCTCCTTACGATAGGCTTTACGCAAGTCCTTTTTTCCTAAGGTAGCCCGAATGTCCATCGCCACGTATATTTGTTTAGATGAATGCAAGTGAGGTTTACACTTTTTTAAAAAATATATGATGGTGCATGTATCGGGATTTTGAAATTGATAGGTGATAACTTACATGCACTTGAGATGGCTCATTAGAACAAAGCCCATATGAAACTATATCTAAAGAAACCAAAGGGTACTCATGCCCAAGCCAAAGGGTAATCATATGACGCAGGGATGAAAGTGATGAGGTCGAGCACTGTCTCCCTCAAGAGGATAACAGTTCCGAATCCACGGAACTTCTATGGACTCCTCACAGAGGCTTCTCAAATCCACGAGAAAGAAAGCAAGTAAAATAGAAAATAAATTCTATAAAATTCAAAATTGATTGATGAATGAAATAAACAAGTTCACAACCCTTTAAATAGGGATACCAAATAATGGGAGAGAAATCAGAAGCAAACTACAACTTAAAATCTTAGAATTCACAACTTACTATAAATAGTAAACTTACTATTCATAGATGGTCGGGATGTCTACTAGTGCACATTATTTTTGGCCAAAAATAGTAAGTGTACTATTTGGCTTCACCAAGCTGTTCTCCTAATTTTTCTAATCTCTTTTCACGTTGGGCGCAACTCCTAAAGCCCAACGGATGAAGAGTTATAATTAAACAAAAACTTACTATTTATAGTAAAAATAGAATTAAAATAAGGAAACAACTGTTGATCTAAGGGTATTTCATAAATCTGGCTTGCGCAACCCAGCTAGTGGAGTTAGATGGATAAAGAAGCTTGTTCTACCCCAAAATCATATATTTTACATCTGATAACTCATTCCACATTGTGAGATATGCCCGATATAAGGTCTGATGGTGTAGTTCACTTCTGTCGTTGACCGGTACTTTTCTGATCCATCTTGGCCATGAAACTGTCCGCGACCCCCTCTACATCAATCCCCTCCACTTCAAAAGAACTCATCCTTGAGTTCTTATCCTGCTCTGGTTCATGATACTCGGTCAGGTCCGTGATATTGAAAGTCCGTGAGATCGATGTATCATCTAGAAGATCAATAACATAAGCGTTGTCATTAATCTTTCAGATGATTAGGACGGGTCCAGTCTTCCTATTCTTCAACTTATTGTACATCCTGGTCAGAAATCTCTCTTGCGCAGATGGACCATAACGCGGTCGCCCACCTCGAAAACATTTTGCCGCTAATGCTTGTTCGCTTGTTCCTTGTACTTCTCGTTCGAGGCATGTAGCTTAGTCTGCACTTCCACATGTATGCCAATGATCTTATCTACCATATGTTCTGCTACAATGCTTGTGCCTGGGAGCTTAGGCAGAGAAATCAAGTCAAGTGTGTGGCGAGGCACTCATCCATAGATAATCTGGAATGGTGATTTCCCTGTCGAGCGATTCACTATGTTGTTGAATGCAAACTCTGCTTAAGGCCAAATCCCACTACTTCAGTTTTTCCTCTGAAATACAGCGAAGGAGGTTTCCTAAAGTGCGATTCATAACCTTGGTCTGCCTATCAATCTGTGGCTGGTAGGCACTGCTGAATTGAAGTCGTGTATTGAATCGAGTCTATAAAGTCTGCCAAAAGTGGCTAATGAACTTTATTTCACAATCAGAAGTAATGGTCTTGAAGAATAGATTCGCCACGTATGTTGCATCAAGGGTTTTCTTGTATGGGATAAAGTGTGTCATCTTGGAGAAACGATCTATCACCATGAACATCGAATCCATGCCGCGTTGTGTTCATTAGAGACCAAGAACGAAGTCCATAGGTAAATCCTCCCAAGGATCGTCAGGCACAGGTAACGGGGTGTAGAGTCTCGTATTCTAAGATTTTCGCTTGAAGGTCTGACAAACATGACAACGTTGTTCGACTTTTCCCACATCACATACCAATTGCGGCCAGTAATAATGCTTTTCCACAAGAGCTCGCGTCATGTCTCACCCAAGGTGTCCACCAAGGCCACCTCCATGTAGCTCCTAAATAATCTGCTCTCTCAGAGAACTTTGGGGGATGCACAATTGATTCCCTTTGAAGAGAAAACCGTCCTATATATGAAGGTCACTTTATCCAAGAATCTTTGAAGTCCTTGTCCTTGGCATATAGCTCCTTGAGACAGTCGAAGCCGATCGCCTCGTTGCTCATCGTAATAAGTAGTGATACACGACGACTAAGTGCATCAGCCACCTTATTCTACTGCCCTGACTTGTGCTTTAGAATGAACGTGAATTTCTGTAAAAATATAACCCATCTAGCATGCACATGATTTACGTTAGTCTGACTATTAATAAACTTTAATGCTTGATGGTCATTGTATAGAACAAACTCTCTTTGAATCAGATAATGCCACCAATGTCGCAGCGCCTGACCAACTGCATATAATTCAAGCTCATACGTCGACCACTTCTTTCAGGCTTCACTGAGCTTCTTGCTATAGAAGGTTACCGGCCTACCTTCCTGTGATAATACTCCTCCAATTCCGACGTATGAAGCGTCATACTCAACCTCAAATAGTTTATCAAAATTAGGAAGCACCAAGATCGGTGTTATAGACAAACAATGCTTGATATCATGAAAGCTCTTGTCAGCTTCATCGATCTACTAAAACAGTCCTTTTTTCATGCAATCCGTAATAGGCGTAACTATTGTGCTAAAATTTCACACGAATCGATGATAGAAGGTCGCCAACCCATGAAAACTCCTCACCTCATGAATGTTTGTCGGGATCAGTCATTCCTTAATGGCTCGCACCTTTTCATCGACCACACAGATGTCCGTGAATGTTACAACAAATCATAAAAACACTAGGTTGTCCGTTAAAAAACTATACTTCTTCAAGTTGAGATACGACTTGTTAATTTGTAGGACTTGCAGCACCTGCCTAAGATGTTTCATATACTCCGTCTCATCTTGGCTATATATCAGTATGTCAATAAAATATACTACCACAAATCATCTAGTGAACGGTTTTAGAACTTGATTCATCAAACGCATAAAAGTACTTGGTGTGTTCGATAGGCCGAAGGGCATGACCAGCCACTCATACAACTCTTCCTTGGTCTTAAATGCCTTTTTCCACTCATCACCGAGTTGAATACGAATCTGATGGTACCCGCTCCTTAGGTCTAGTTTAGAGAACACCTTGGCTTCTTCTAGCATATTGAGCATGTTGTTCAACCGTGGTATTAGGAACTGATATTTGATGATAATTTTGTTGATTGCTCGACTATCGACACACATACGCTAACTTATATCTCTCTTTTTTTACATTAATAATGCTAGTATGGTACATGGGCTCATGCTATCTCTCAAAAGACCCTTATAGATTAATTCCTCCACTTACCCCCGACGTATCTCACACTCCTTAGGACTCATCTGATAATGAGGGCAGTTGGGCAGGCTAGCCCTAGGGACGAGGTTTATATGATGTTGGATGTCCCTCATGGGGGGTAATCCATCAGGTAAATCTTCAGGCTAGACTTCTTTGAATTCGTTTAACAATAGCCTTAAACTTGGAGGAATGTTTGAGGATTCTAATTCCTCGCCCTTCACCACTACGGCAACCTCGCTGGTTTCCTTGGATTCCTCCATGAAATCCCGAATATTCAAGAGGGAACTCCCTTCCACTTTAGAGGCTTCAGGGTGGTCCTCTGGTACCATAAGGGCTAGGATTATTTTTCGAGTATCCTTGACGAATATGTAGACATTCTCTCGTCCTCGATGGGTCATATCATGGTCCGACTGCCAGGGTCAACCGAGTAACATATGGCATGCTTCCATGTTGACCACGTCGTAAAGTATTTGATTCTTATAATTTTTTCCAATTGAAAATGAGATAGTGCATTGTTCAATTACCTTGGTCTCATTCACCTTTTTTATTTAGCCAATTGAGTACGGGGAAAGATGTTTTGTCGTTGGTAACTGTAACTTATCTACCATCACCCTTGAGATGATGTTCTCGTTATTACCACTGTTTATGATCACATCAGACCTTTCCGTTGATAACGCACCGAGTATGGAATATATTGTGTCGCTGTAGATGTAATTCCTTCCGTGGGGTATACAATAATCGCCTTACAACTAGAGATTTGCCATGATCTTCACCCATCAATTCATCGCCATTTGTTAGTTCTTCAGTGGCTTATTCATGATCATCAAAGCCAAGGTATTCTTCTAGGGGCTCCTATTCGGTGCCCTCTTCGTTTATGGTTAAGTATGTTGTGAGACGTTAAGGACAGGTGTTTGATAAGTGGCGTAGTTGGCCACAGCAGTAACAATTGTTCGACATTGGCCGAGCACAAAGATTTGGAATCCTACTCAAGCCCGCTGTTGTGAGTGTTACACGTTGAGGTCTGAATGAGCTGCTCCCCATATCACGGTTTGCGGTTGTAGGAGGTTGATGAAGTTCTCCTACTGGATCTTTTCCTCATGCCAGCACTAGACCCTGCGTGGAAACCGTCATGGGGGTCGAGTTGAAGGATAGGGTCAGCAGGAACTCTTGCAAGTTGCATTTCTGCCCGACCTGCCAATTAAACTGCTTCATCCACAGTCCCGACTGGGTACATCTGAACTCGGTCCTGAATTGTCGGTCGCAACCCACCTATAAATTGTGCCACCTTCTGTGACTCATATTCTGACAGATTGTTTCATGTTGCCAACCGGTGGAATTCTTCAGTATAATCTGTGACGGTTCAATTTTCTTGTCGACAATTCTAGTATTGCTGGAATAATAACTGATCATAATCACTGGGGAGGAATCGTGATCGAAGAAGACGTCTCATCCGTGACCATGATGAGATGAGTGCCTTGTTCTGGCGGGCTTATGAGAGTTGTAATTACTCCCACCATGCAGAAGCACCAGATTTTAATTTAAACACTACCAATTTTACCTTTTTATGATCTGACACATCTATATAATCAAAATATTTCTCTATTTCAGCTAACGAATCAAGGAAATCTTTTATGCATAATAAACCATTAAAACTATGAAGTTCAACCTTACCTCAATAGTCTCTTTCACCATGATCTAGATGATCGCCTCCATGGATTGGTCGTCAGGAAAAACCTTCATCAAGATCTTCATCGTTAGAACTTGAATCATCTGGTGTAGCCCTACGATTTGCTACTAGTAGTGCTCCACGGAAATCGGGGTTGTACCGTATAGCAACCATGGGTGATGGAGCAACCATGGGTGGCGAAGCACCGCCTAGGGCTCGGGGCAAAAGTAGCGCATCCGCAAGATGGTCGAGGGTTGCTTGCAACCCTTATATGGTCAACTGACTCTTTCGGTGGAAAACTTCCATTCTTTTCATAAGATCATAAATTTCTGGATCATCGTCCACAAGATTTTGGCTCATACCTTCGTTGTTTGCCATCAGCCCAAGGGGAATCCTCGCTCTGATACCAATTGACACAGGGATGAACGTGATGAGGTTGAGCACCGTCTCCCTCAAGAGGATAACTGTTCCGAATCCATGGAACTTCGCTGGACTCCTCACAGAGGTTTCTCAAATCCACAAGAAAGAAAGCAAGAAAAATAGAAAATAAATTCTATAAAATTTGAAGTTGATTAATGAATGAAATAAACGAGTTCACAATCCTTTAAATAGAGATACCAAGCAATGAGAGAGAAGTCAGAAGCAAATTACAGCTAAAACTCCTAGAATTCGCAACTTACTATTTATAGACGGTCGTGATGTCTACTAGTGCGCAAGGCTTTCAGCCAAAAATAGTAAGTGTCCTATTTGGCTTCACCAAGCATTTCTCTTAATTTTTCTAAGCTCTTTTCGCGTTGGGCGCAACACCTAAAGCCCAATGGATGAAGAGTTATAATCAAACAAAAACTTACTATTTATAGTAAAAATATAATTAAAATAAGAAAACGACCGTCGATCTAGGTATATTCCGCAAATCTGGCTTGCGCAACCTAGCATAGCGGGGTTAGTTGGCTAAAGTAGCTCGCTCTACCCTAAAATCCTATATTTTACGCCCAATAATTCATTCCGGATTGTGAGATACGCCCGATCTAAGGTCCGACGATCCAGATCACTTTTGTCATCGGCCATGCCTTTTCTGATCTATCTCAGCCATGAAACTGTCTGTGACCCACTCAACATCATCATAGAAGAACCCGACAGCATTAATCAACCATTCCCACGGTTTCGATGAAATTGCATCTTCCTTCTCTCCAAAGATGACCTTGGGCTCCTCTATCATCTTCACAGGCTTAAATGGGATTTGCACCTTAGAACGTATTGGGGCAGAGGTTGATTTCAAAATATATGAAAAAACCTACTCCCCGGTTGTGCCAAATCTAGCAAACGTGCTGTCCACACACTTGACACATCCTTCTCTGCATATACAGACCCTCGCAACTTTGTTCATTATCCTTTCCCTACTTCCCCAGATGAAATGTCTATGTTTTAAATGAAATCATTATATATTAAATATATATTGATTATTCTAGCAAGAAATTGAGGTTTTCCAAGCCACAAGCATGCAAGGGAGCCTGTTTACACAACATGCATGTGTCAAACTAGCAAACAGATGTGCAGTCTAGTCCATTCATTGAGTGGGCACGACAATGTAAATGTTCTTATTTGTTCAGTACCCAACTCGAAGCCTAGATTCAAAGACCCAGTTGAATCTCAGTCTACTTCTTTAAGAACAAGACCTGGGTTCAAAAAAGATCTAGACCCGGTTAGCAAAGGTATGTGTACTATAGGACCCAACCAGAGCCTAATACGTTGACAGCCCAATCTCACAGGCATGAATGGTTTAAAGATGAATTGGTAACCTTTGAACACAAAGTGAAAAAGGGGGTTTTATTAGAAAAGGAGGAAGGAAAAAAGAGAGATGTTCACATAAAACGTTACATGCTCTTTCCCCAGCATGTCACGTTTCTTGACATGTGTAGAACATCCGAGCCGTGCAAAATGTAGAACGCATTTTAAGGATCACCTGGAGTAAAAAATCAGGATGGTCCACTCATAAGGCAATCTACACCTTTAAAATCAATGGACAGCCGATGGTCTGAGTCAAATGCACGTATAGCGGGCCTAATATGTGTATTAGTACAATTATTGGCATGGGTTATACTTATTGTGTGGTCCATGTTTTGAACAGCTCAGCTGCTCTACACATGTGACTGTTGGAGTAAAATGAAAGCTTTGAACGTGGAAGTTCACATGCAACGTTTGTACGGGACATTCCAAAAGAGGAGACTGTATTAGCCCTGAAAATCACCTCACGATATCTTGTCGGCAAGTGATTAGATTTCTTTAGATGAGAGGCAATTTGCCACACACGATAGAGTGGTTTTTGGCCAGTCGCGACTGATAATTGTAAACCATGCATTTTCCATGGGCCCACATGTAGAGTTTGTTAGATGCCCAGAGCCGTCCATACGATTTTTATAGGCAATCCAAACCATTCATAAGGTTATTCCCACTGGGATGAACTTACAACAAAAATATTTGCCTGCTCTGAAACTTTTCTGGCCCCATGAAAGTTTTAATGGTGAACGTTTGATCCTGATTCTTTCCTGTCGTTCATTTCAAATAGTATAGATTCCAAATTACCAAATTCCTTTTAGAAAAGGTGGGCATGAAAGTCTCATGCATGATTTTGAATAAGAGAGAGAAGCGAAATATCCTGGCCCACTAGAATTTTGGATCAGTATAAATTTTGAAATGCTGTCCTATCACGAGCTTCCAAAACTGATGGCCGGATTGAATCACAGAAATCACGGTGGGCCTCACATAGCTTCGGGTGGATAGGAGATTCTCATCCATGATTGGTATTGTTGTGTTTGGATATTGACAAAAATGTTCATATATTCTTAGTGAATTCTCCTGACCTTAGATTGATCGAATTTAATGTGGACTTTGATAATCTTTTGTCAACTTGACTAATGGATGGTCAGGAGCATTTTTTCAACGTGATCTTTCGTAACGGAGTGGCCCATCAACAGTACTTTAAGTAGATAGATGATCCAATGAGAGGCTGCCTAACCTTGGAAGATAGATCTAGAGCTGCTCAAGCCAAGGGCTAGGTCCTTTTTCATGTGGCTTAGCTACTTTCTCCTCTTTTCATCCCTTGTATAGATGGTTGGCTTGATTTTTGTGTAGGTATGTTTGTCTCTTTAGATTGATTATTTTTATATGATAGGTAAGGATCGGTTTCTTTTTGTTGGAGCCTTTGTGAGAATAGATGTATAGCTTTTTCACCAATTGAATGAAATTATAGGCGGTGTGCTACCGCCTTTCTCTTGAAAGAAGTGGATAGATGATCCTAACCATTGGATTATCTCTAAGAGTGGGCCACATGGATTGAAGGGTATGTTGTAGAATGAATACTCTGATTGATTAAATCATGTGAAATGCAACGTGTACATTGTAAGGACCACTCATATAGTGGACCTACCAGTGATCTGTTTGTTTGACAATATTATAGATGATCAGAACCGTTCAAGAGTAGTATCCACAACAACAAGATAGAGCGTCGTCAAATTATGAGTACCACGAATGATCCTAGCCATTCAATCTGTAAACAGTTAAAAATCATAGAATGTTCGACAGTTTATATTCAGGTCAATCTTTTTGAATGCTTAGGATCATCTTTACGTAAAAGGAGGATCATCCATTTCCAGTCCAGGTGGGACCTACCTCTTGAAGCGGGTCTTACACTGCATGTCTCAGCGGGCGCACTACGATTTTTCTTCGGTGCTCACATGACTACCTTTAACTCTTTCGAAAAGACCAAGCTGCCCTCATGAGATATTTCCAAATCAAAATATGACGATATATAAGATCAAGACACGAGAAATTAAGATTTTCTCTGGTTGTCATTATTTCGTCAGGAGAACTTGTCACCAACCGGCAACGCGCCTTTCTTTCCTCCTAAAATGGTTGTATGGGAAATCCATACCATGAAAACGGTACGCCCACATTCAAGATCGTTCTTCTAAATAAAAAAATTAGGCTAATCCACTTGCCAGTTGGGCACTGTTCGTCTTCATTATCTTTTTCGGATATATATAGAGAATTCTATGAGTTGGAGTGCATTGAGCAACGCAACATCATCCACTACGCGAACGAGTGAAGCGTAATCATGGTAAAGTAGTTACAGGATGGATGGCAAGTTTAGAAAGAGAGAGAATAAAGCTGTGCTGAGCTGTTACAAAAATAGTCTGAACTTGGAAAGCATCTAAATGGTCGGGTTAAAGGTACAAGTAGCAAGAGATTTCAGTAAAGCAAATTGTCTCATACCCAAAAAATAATAATAATAATAAAATAAAATAAAATCTAAATCTATCTTTTAATTAAACTTTCAATTATCTGTCATTTTACATTTCTTAGTGTAATCCTTTACTTTTTGCCGGTTAATTATTTTATAGTATAATCATTTACTTTTGCTTGCCGTTTATATTCTTTAGTGTAATATGTAGCGTTAATCAAGTAACTATTAAATTTAGTTGTGATTTGAATCTATGCTGATACACTAGATTTAGTTTGAGCATCAATTCAAGTTATCCATCTAGGAAGGTGTTTCACAGCTGTTCTCTGGACCACTGTAAGAATTCTTTTCTTGTTATTCTTTTATCTATATTGAAAAAGTCTTTTGTACAAAACGCAAAGGTGTAACTCATTATCAGAGGATGGACCCTGCCCTCTAACTATCGCCTGATCGTTTTAACATACTATGCAAGTGGCTAACTAGGCGACCGATCTTATTCGATATCAGTGACATACTACGTATCGACCTATCTTAGTGCTTGGGGTCATAATTGTTCCGTTTGAATTGGGCTGCACGTTCAATTCTGGCATGCCCGCGTTTATCATGTGGCTGAATCTGTTAATCGAACAACAATAGGTTTTTGGCACACATGATAGGACACTGTCTTTAACTTATTAGCGCGATATTGCCAATTGAGGATATAGATAGGAGTAATTGAATTGTTGGAGTTGAGCCCTCCACACTAACCGCACTACCTCCAACCGAGGACGTGCTGATTCAAGTAGCGACCCTCGAAACGTTAAATTTGAATAATAGTTTGAAACTCAGTACAGGAAATCAGGAAGGAGCCTCAACCTCTTGGACCATCTCTCCTGAAGAGATAATGGTCTCACTTCGAGACATGAAACTAAGTATCCAGAACGTTTAAGAATATGAGAGAGCTAGGCAGAATTAGTGCATACCCAGGATGAGCAGTTCCGTATTTAAAGTAAAAATATTAACAGATACATGGCTAGCCAGATCGAGGCCATGCATCGATTGATAGCCATGATCATCGAAAGAGCACTTATGACAACGCAGTATAACGCCGAGGGAAGTTCTATTGGTAATAAAGTACAACTACCATCTATGCCTCCCTTACTACGGAATCCACTACCAATTCCAATTCAGAAAGTATGAAATATTCCACTACTCACTAAATTCAAGCGACCAGGATCGGAGACCATGAATTTAATTTGTTCCTGAGATTTGGAACCATGGTTTATGGTTTATTGGAAGGACAACAATTTCCTAGGAACTCATTGTTCCGTGAAGGGCAAAACCGAGTAGATCCTGACCCACCGCCAATGGTTGAACCTCAACGAGTAGACCACGACCAAATCATTCAGATAGTTCAAGGGGTAGCAAGTCAAGTCCTCGACCACAATACCATCACAATTTATCAGAAGCCATATTTCGAATGGATTGATTAGCAGTGTCACGCCCCAAAATTCGAATACAAAGTGTGCATCCTTAGACTCTAGTTACGACACATGACTTGTACACCATGTGTACTAAAACCATTCCTTCATACCATTTTTCAGAGGCTTAGTTAAAATGTACACTAAGTTTTCCAACTCAAACCTTAAGCAAAACATCTCCAATTCATTTATTTTAATCACATACACATATATCCACTATCACAATCATTTATGGGCATTCAATCCACGTATTGATAACGTTCACAAAAGTTAATCAAAGTATCACAGCCCACCCATTTGGGGCTTTATTAAACCATTCATTAACAAGAGCTTTAACTATTCATAACTTCCAATTGCTTAACTTAAAATTTATTCGATGATATAATTAAAGGAATAACACGAGTTCAACTAGATACGTTAGTGATTCCTGGGCATGCCCGAATGTAAGTTGGTTCCCCGTATATGAAATGAATTTAAGGCCCTGCGCCTTTAAATAAATAAAAAGATACATTAGTGATTTAACATATTCAACTCGTCTTCGTCAAGAAAGGGCCATAGCCCTTGTGAATCGTCCACTGGTTTACCTTTCTGTCCTAAAACTTAAGCAATAGTTTCATCGTCCACTAAATCTATATAGTTTTTCCATCAATAAAACGTCAGGCAGCCAGGCCCAGTGAGTGAACCCATCATGATTCATGCACATCATAATTAAAATAAAAAATGCATGAATGACATGAGATGCATGAATGCGTGAATGCATCAAGTGGGTTGATCAGTCCACTTGCTTGATTTGGATTTCATCAACCTGCACTACCCTTTTAGGGTAGGTGTTCACAACGCCAAGTGTAGGGTCGCAATGTAGTAATAACTCGGTAAGACCGATGTCGAATCTACAGGGACTAAACTTGTACGTATTCTGAAAATAGCTAGAACTAGAACTGAAAAAAGATATAAATTGAAATCTGAATAATTGAAAGTAATTGTGAATAATATTGATTAAAACTTATGAATTTAAAAGTGGGAACTAGGGTGCCAAGGATCCACTTGTAGGTATCAAGATGCTACCTTACTTGATTCAAGAGACACAATTGGATTCAGAGTCCTATCTTATCCAGTTGGAAGAAGAGATGATCAAATCTCTGAACTTTTCATTGATCTAGTCTCAATGGAGGAAGATTGAAAAGATTGGAAGGGATTCTATCACCCTACCATACCTAGGAGATGATGGTGAACAACAAGATTTACCAATCTCATAATTTCAAATAGGAAAAGAAGATATTCAAAGTCATCGCAGTATCTATTATAATTTGAGTCACAACAAACTATAGAAAACTGAAAATATTCCTTAAAATCAACTATAAATCTATGAAGTTCAATATAAACGAGAATCAAAGTAAGATAAATATCTCAATCACGCTACAAGCTTCACCTCTTAGCCTAGCTAAGAGGTTTAGCTAACCATAGACATGATTAAACCAAAATCTCTTAAACAAAACATTAAAACAAACTAAGGAAGAAGAAGAAAAACTCTTGGCGATAGCTCTCAACTCCTTAAACCCTAGAAGATGCCTAGGAACATCCTAGAGACTCATATTTATAGTTACGAATCTCCATCTTACATACTGCCTTGGAATTTCCGTAAACCAATTTGAATTTATGCACTTTGCGTAAGCCCCGTGTTGCGCTTCAGTCAGACCAAAGTCGCCTTTGTTTAGACCGAATTAAGGCTAAAAATTATACCTTTTCTCTAGACAATTCTGCGCGATTTTGGTCGGACCGAATTAAGGCTGAAAATTCTGAGCAGAAAATCTTTCAAATTTAGGTTGGACTAAGTCGAACCGAAGGTCGAACCGAAGTTGGTTTCGGTCAGACCGAGTCAAACTGAATTAATTCTGAAAAAACACAATTTCTTGCCAGACTATTTTATGCGATTTCAGTCGGACCGAAGTTGGCTTAGGTCAGACCAAATTATCCTGTTTTTCTGCTACAGACTTTATAATCTTCTCCAGTCTTTCTTCATCCTTTATACATGGTTTTGTTGGATCTTGAGGTCTTGAAATATTTAATCTTGATCTCCTAAGATGCACTCCTTACTTTAGTGATTCTTGAGCATTAAATCTTTGTTTTTCGCATTCTTTTCAATCCAAGCTCTTAGATTCACCTTGCAACACAAACATATCGAAAATATACCATTAAGCATTATCATGTTCCTAAAACTAAGATATAATTAGGGAAAAATATGCAATATTTGACACTCAACAGTAGGCTTTCACCATTCAAAAAAAATAAATAAATAAATAAATAAATAAGCTTTCACCATCTTGGTAGGCTTTCACATATTGTGATCAGCATCTAGGGATGATCCCCTGGGTCACCCAGTACTTAAGTACCTACAGATCATCCAGGGAGTGCCCGTAGGTATTCAGCACAGTTATGTGATGCATGACATGGATGCATGATGAGAATGATTAGTGCATAGTATTAACAGTTGTCATGTATAAGATAGGATGATCACATCCTTCCTTATCCAGAATTTGAAATTTAGCGAGAGTCTATCCATCGACCTCTCTCTTAACCAAGAGTGTCTCTACCAGCTCAGTTATTTATTTGTTTTTGTTTCGTAATTAAAAATAAAAAATTTTAACTATTTATTTTAGTTTCAAGTGTACTAAATTCTAGGGTCGTTATAGACAACAGCCGTTGCCAAGGAATTATTGAACGGATTTTGTCCTATTTTCAGTTATCCCAATCAACCGACCATTGAGCACATTGGTCGATTTACTATGCTGTGTCGTGAACTGTCTAATAATGACTATCATAAGCTGTAATTATTTAATCGTTGCCTTAATATACTATTTCAATTTATTACTAAACTCAATTCATACCAGAGATGGAAATAAAATTTTATGGTAACTTCTTTCTTAAGGATAGAAATATAGCATGCCGGATTTGACACATTTCCAGTTGCCAGGAAAATTTATAAGAGCTACGTTCCAACATGGGTAGCCAATTTGATCAGGGGACCGTCCTGGATTTTATCTAGGTTGATTCTCATCACGGGGCCCATCATTTTAATGGTATGGATTTCCTACAGAAATGGAACGTTGACGGGAAAAGATGGTACGCACCACAAGCAGTGACGTTGTCTACATGTGATTAAATCATGCGGCCCGCATCCATGCACGGAATAAACGGGTTTCTCAATTCTGACATCCGCGACCCATGGCTTAGTAATCTAGGCCATTGGTCTGCTGTACCCTATTTTGGATGAGCTACAACTGAGAAAAATCTTTAGCAGGACTATCATATTTCTCTATGTTTTATCGAAATATAGACGGTACGGAAGAGAAATACATCAACCATCCAAATTCAACTGAAAATTATTCCTAATTTTAGTGGCTAGGATTTTTCAGTCCGAGAGATAGTTTGAGACATTGTTCGTCTACGATGGGACTCAACAGACCAACGGTCTCGATTACCAAACCATGTGCTCCACTTGTAAGAATTGAAACCATTGTATGGAGTGCAAAGATACTTGGCACGTATGTTATGATTCCTCTCATGTGAACTCTCTCTCTCTCTCTCTCTCAAAACGCGTTAGTCTGATTGACTCCCAAACATGCGTCACCTTTACATGGTTTATTTTCTCCACCGGTAACATGCTGTTTTTTTTCTCCCCCCCTTTTCCTCTCTCTCTCTCTCTCTCTCTCTCTCTCTCTCTCTCTCTTAAAAGTAAGAAAAATAGAAAACCCTTGTGTTTATGTCTACTTCTTACTTTTTTTCGCCACCCATTTACTCTCTCTCTCTCTCTCTCTCTCTAGAGAAAAGAAGAAGATAAAAAAAGGATAGAAAAAAGCCTTTCAACAAACCAAACCAACTCTCACTATCCTACCAAAACACCAGCCCTTCCCATAAAGCGTCTCAAACACTCATCTGTAGGAGAGAGAGGGGAGGGAGGGAGGGAGAGAGAGAGAGAGAGAGAGAGAGAGAGAGAGAGAGAGAGAGAGAGAGAGAGAGAGAGAGAGAGAGAGAGAAGGGGAGATGGGTATAAAGAACTACCATGCAAATGATATGGGTTTCTGCTTCCAACCCCCAACCTTCATTGAATGGCTCAAACCATCCCAACCATCTCCTTCTTTCATCCCTCAACTCCCTCTCCTTTATCAACAACAGCAGCAGCAGCAGCAAGAGCTATTGCACCAAACAACCCAATGTTTGCCTCTTCTAAGCATGTTCAAAGAGGCCAAGCCCATGAAAGAAGAGGAGTTTGGGTTCCAAAGGGAGAGTGTTGGGGTGAAAGATGAGAGAGAAGAGAAGGTTACTGTGGCCTTACACATTGGGCTGCCTAACTCTGGAGGCTTTGAAGGTGAGAAGGAGAAGGGTTTTGGCTATAAGGGGGAGGAGAGTATGAATAAGAGCTTTGATGGGCGTGGTTTGAGCAGTGAGAGTAGGTTTTGGATCCCAACACCAGCTCAGATCCTCATTGGGCCCACTCAGTTCTCTTGTGCTGTATGCAACAAGACCTTCAATAGGTACAACAACATGCAGGTTAGTCTTCCCAATTTTATTTTATTTTTCAGAATTTCATTTCATTTATGGTGGAGATGAATATCTATTACAATCTGAGAGAGAGAGAGAGAGAGAGAGAGAGAGAGAGATTCTTATTTTTTTTCCCTTTTTTATAATTTATTTCATGTTTTTCTTTTCTTTCTCGGTTCTTTTTTTTTTTTTTCATCCCAACATTTTTCTTTATTTTCTATCCTCTTTGGGTATATTGGTGTATTGCGTCTGATGGAATTATGAAGAGAAAATTATCTAATTTTGGAGACATCCACCATAAACTATGGATTAAGAGTGACAAATATCTATTTTCAAAATGTAAAAATTCCCAATCCCCCAACCCACCCAAAAAAAAAATATATATTATAGTTACTTTCCTACTTAATAATGACCTTTTGATTCATTGATGAAATGATTACAAAGCCTTAAATTTCAAACAATGCAATGCTGCTGTTTTTCCCCATCATTAGATTTATTTAGCTTCACTTGATCAAAATTGAAAGTGGAGACAGCCAATTAGCCTGTTCGAGCAACGACGAGTAGGAAACTACTCGGCTAATGCTGTAGCCTTTTCAAGATTTTGCTTGCTTTTCTTATCTACAAAGCCACCTTTTTGTATATCCAAAGGAATCCGAGGCTAAGTACTGTTCTGATATTTTCTTCCCTATATGTTTTCATGGGATATTCAGTTGAGGGATCCAAAGCCCATCGCCCAGATACAGAAACCCAAAACCTATCTTCCTCTATAATCATCTTATAATGACCTAACGAAAATATTCCGTGATTATTTTTAATTCTGAAAAGGGGAAATGGATGTATAAAAAATCAATGAGGTGGGTGTAGGTAGCAAATCCTCTCTGAATCTCTAAAAAATATTTCTTGGAGAAGAATACGAGTAGGTGTCATTGTAGAAAGATTTTCTACCACTGTTGAACAAATGGATCATTTTTTTGCTTCTTTTCTTTTCATTTTCTTTTTTTTTTAATGAATAGTAGATTAAATGCATCTCATACATATGAACAGTTTAAAGAACTTAAACAACCTTTAGTGCTCAATATAACCCTAATAATATAGCGTGTCATTGCCAGTTGCAATGCATATATGGAGTCATCCAATGCAACAATTCACACAGTACCAATGCTAGATGGATTGGTTCGGAAAAAAAAAAAAACAAAGTAACGTAAGAAGAAGAAGAAGAAGAAGAAGAAGTTGTACCTTTGTTTCCTTTGTGTTATCTTTCTTTCTTCTTTCATGTGAACTAGAATGGAGGTACACCTCAGAACCAATGCCTTTTTTTCTTTTTCTTTTTTTAATGTTTATATAATAAATGTTTATATGTTAAAACTCCTTCCTACCCATCCGTTGACTAATCAAACCGTTTTCACTGAGTGTGAAAGAGAATTCTCTTTCATGGCTATTCTTCAAATCATAGAGTTCTCTTAAGACAAAAGAGAGAACACAAACCCATAAGTCGTTCATATCGGTACAGTTCAACATCTCTGAAAATAATAATTCGAGTTATAGAAAGCCCGATGGAGAAGGTCCGTTGGTCTGCTGCGGCGGCGGCGATCTGGGTCTTGCATACTCCGCAAAAATTACCCAACCATCTAAGAACTTTCCGTCCATGCCCTTTATACCTTCCGCCGCGTCTTCTAGGGTGTCATATCTTAAACCCGGTCTGTTACAACTCTAGCATGGACAACTTGGCCAAATTTCGAAAAGGCTTCTCTAAGACCGTCTGATGTGGTACGTTTGCTAAGCCCTGAAACGAAGAGATTGGTGGAAGGTTCGGCAGCGGGCTGAGGAGTTGCAGCTGGAGCTGGAGATGAGAAGGGAAATGTCGAGAAGACGCGTCTGGTGATACCAATACGGCCAGACACCGCCGCTCTCAATGCTGCCATCTCTCTCCTCAGAACCAATGCTAAAGTAGAACTGATAAATGCAATTAGAATTTTTTTAAGACATTGGAGCTGATTCTAATAATCAATGCAATTGATTTCTTACTTGGGACACGGCTAGCAAACTAAAAATTTAAAACCTACAATTTAATACATCAATATTTGATTTTTTATTTTTTATTTTTAAAGAAAAAAGAAAGAAAGATAAATACAATGGAAAACAATAATTTCACCTTTTCATATTTTGATTGGAAAACAATAATGGAGAGCTTGACATTGTCTGCGTTGTCATTTCTTCTTCCGATAAAATGTAGCTTTGCAATCTCTCTCTCTCTCTCTCTCTCTCTCTCTCTCTCTCTCTCTCTCTCTCTCTCTCTCTCTCTCTCTCATTTTCTTCTTTAGTTTAATACATGTATGGATTAATGTGCAATACTAAGTTTGGTAAAGTGGGATTAAAGTAATCTCTCATTAATTAGGTAATCATCAAATTGCACTGATTCGAAACCATTACACAACTACTATATCTCTCATTCTTTACAATGTAGATATAAATGCAATGCTAAAAACATTCCTAGAACTTTACCCTTTTTACTAAAACAAGTAACAAGCATGTGGAAATTTTGGTTATAGATGCACATGTGGGGGCATGGATCACAGTATAGAAAGGGGCCAGAATCCCTCAGAGGGACCCAACCAACAGCAATGCTGAGGCTCCCTTGCTACTGTTGTGCCCATGGCTGCAAGAATAACATCAACCATCCACGCGCCAAGCCGTTGAAGGATTTTAGAACCCTCCAAACTCACTACAAGAGAAAGCATGGGGTGAAGCCCTTCATGTGCCGAAAATGTGGCAAGTGCTTCGCGGTTAGAGGAGACTGGAGGACCCACGAGAAGAACTGTGGGAAGCTTTGGTTTTGCACATGCGGATCCGACTTCAAGCACAAAAGATCACTCAAAGACCACATTAGAGCCTTTGGGAAGGGCCATTCTCCCTACCCATCTCATGTAAGCTTCGAAGAGGAGAAGGAATGCGTCACCGGGTCTGAAGATGAAGAAGTGATATCAGGAAGATCGCATTAATCCGTCGTATAATAGCGTAATTAGAGCCATCATCTTCCATCTTCTTCTTTTTTTCTTTTCTTTCCTGGGTGTTTGGGTATGAGTTTAGGGAGCTCATCTAAGCTTCTGCTCAGTAACAAAAAACTCTTGGGAAGTGTTGTTCTTGCAGGAGGACACATAGAAAGAGTGGTTTGCTACGGAGCATTAGTGGGATGATGAGCAATCAATAATCATGATATCTGGTTTGCTTAATGTTTTAATTAGTAGGATGATTACCATGCAAGGATGTGAAGTAGCTGAATTTTCTTCATGGTTAAGGAGAGAGAGAGAGAGAGAGAGAGAGAGAGAGAGAGAGAGAGAGAGAGAGAGAGAGAGAGGAAGTCAAGTGTAACAGCCTTGTAATCTCCTAAATGGAGGAAATTTGCCCACTTCATTGACTATTTTGGTAATCATCATGTAAGAAGTAATCATTATGTAAGAAATGCTTCTCTCAAATCTTCTTCTGGTGTGGGATCATTGTCCAATTGAGCAATCTTCTCCAGGTTTGTGCATTGATTTCCTTAACAAAAGGTGCGTTTGGATTCTGGATTGAACCGGATTGCAATAAATCAATTCAATGAAATGGCAATGCCAAAGTCGGTGTGAAACCATTTTAAATCTTGGTGGAGATGAAACCCCTAATTTCAACTCCATTCATTTCAAGTTTGGTTTGAAAGGGCTTCAATGCCGGCTTGGGTGAAAATCCTGCAATGTGAATGCAGTGAGAATAGTCCCACAGTGGTCAATAACATTTCACCTTTATTGACTTGAGAATATCGTGATACATCTCAATTGGGCATCCAAACACGCAAAAACCAATACTACATCTCTCCCTTCCAATTTAGCCTTGAAAGAATTGTAATGCTAACTTGGGTGATAGTCCCATATCGCTCATTTTCTCTGCATCAACTAAAGTTATCATGATTCATTTCAATTGGGCATCCAAACGCGCCATAACGAATCCTATGTTCACGCCACGCATGGATCAACCGAAATTCAAGGCACGTCTTACGTAGCATCATTGGATATTGAGGTGCGTTGATCACGGAATGTTGGTCACGGACTAGATCTGAGGTTGTGATTGGACTTAGATTGTATTATGCAAAAGCATGAGAGACAATCATTTCAAATCCTTTTTTTTTTTTCTAACATGACTTTCTTTTTCAAAGGATAGACATGGAAAGGCTGTTTAGTCCAACTTTGAAGGCGTAGTGAAACCACCACCACCCATTGTTTCTAACTCAAAGAAAGAGAAAGCAAGATCAACATGAGAGATGTTCACATCATATGGGGTTGGATGATAAGTTAGTGTCCATCCATTTGATAACTTACATCCTATCATCTTTGTACGAAATCCATCCTATCCAATAGGTTGGACAAACCATGACTATCACATTTTGAAAAAAATCAGCCCCATTTACCCATCATCTGGACCACACTACAGAAAAATGTACAGTCTCTGATAAATAACACAATATATGTGTGGTATGGATGATGAATGAATGGGGTTGATTTCTACGGGGTAATCTTCGTGGTGGTTCCAAGCTATTAGACGGGTTGGATTACGCATTGGGTGGACAGTAACTTATCGTCAAGGGGATATATGTAATCACTTGGCAAATAAATAGAATTTTTTATTTTCTCCATCCTCTTCTTCTGCTTGCTGTTGTTCTTCTCTTCTAGATAAGTGAACTAACCCATACACGTGGCACGTGAGATCCAGACGATTCATATCTTGGGGTGTGGGCGGTATGATAAGCAACAGCCCAATCAGTTGATCTCGAAGCTTTTGTACAAAACAAAAGGACTTCTCCAACTGATACCGTCTATTTTTTTGTAATCATCAAAAGTTCTCCATTCAGATGGTTAGGATGTCACTCTCAGTGTGGACGGTAGAGATCTCTACATTAAATAACGGTTGAGATCTCTTAAACGTTTAAGATTTATGCTGCCAAGAAATATATGAAGTTCACTCCAACAAGTGCACTTTTACGGTAATCAGCTTCTCACATGTCGCGCGCTAGTACCATACATGTGCTAAATCCGAACCGCTCATCATCCATGCTCCTCTGTAAATGACCTAAATAGAATATCAGGCGGGTCTTTTTTTGTTTAAAATTGATCTGACCACACCCAATCTATGAGGGAAACGGATTGGCTACTCCCCCTGACACCAGCCCCGGAGCTGGTGGTCGGTGCTCTGTGGGCCCCACCATGATGTATGTGTTTCATCCATTCCGTTCATACATTTTTAAATATCATTTTATGTTTTTAACCAAAAAATGGGAAGGATATAAATCTCAAGTGGATCACACCACAGGAAAAAAATAGTGATTGGATATCAATCATTTAAATCCTCCTAAGGCCCGATGTACTTTTTATTTGACATCCAATCGGTTTATTAGGTCATAAAAGCCCAGATGAAGGGATAAAACAAATATCAACTTGATCCAATACTTTTATGGCCCCCAAAAAGTTTTTAACGGTCGAAGTTCATTAAACACTGTTTCCTGTAATGTAGTCTACTTGAGACTGGGATATACCTCATTTTTTTGGCAATACCATAAATTGATCTACAAAAATAGATGGACGGAATGGATGAAACAAATACATCATGGTGGGCCCACAGAGCACCGACCAGCAGCTCCGGGGCTGGTGTCAGGGGGAGTAGCCAATCCGTTTCCGCAAAGCGGACATGTGGCTGTACTAGTACCCGGAAGACCGAGATGACAGCCTCACAACTGCAGCAATCGGCGGTAGAAGGAGATCATTGACTACAAGAAAATTTAATTATTATCACAAGACACGTGTCAATATGCCGGACTAAAAGTTGTTGCCAGACACATGGCGAAACAAGAAATCCTATGATCCTTATATCGGCCTAGAGAGGATGTTCACACAGTTGTTTTAGTCGGTAGTTCTTCTCGCTATACATGATAGAAGTCAAGCAGTTGCATACACACAAGCCATAAGTGGAAAGCTCTTACATGCACAATTAGCTAAGCTATGAACAACAACGATACAGAGAGCATAGTCAAACTTAGTAAAAATAGTGGCAAAGCTCTTATATGCAAAAGTAGCTAAGCGTGCCGAAGTAGGTGTTACCTGACCTGGAAAGGAGGATAGTTAATTTTCTATGGGGCTGGTCCGATGGCAAACATAAATTTTATTGGCGCAATTGGAAGATGGTCTTCCTCCCCAAAGTCGAAGGGGGTCTGGGAATTAGAAGACTTGCCGACATCATGCAAGCTTTCAGGCTTAAGATGGCCTGGTCTATCCATTTCAATACCAGCCAGGGTCTCTGGAGGGATTTCATGAAGTCTAAATACGGTCAGGGCCAAATCTCGCATGGGCAACTTCTCACTCCTTCATTCGCATCACCGATTTGGAAACAGATCCTTTGATTAATCCCAACGTTGGAGACTTCTTCGCAGTTACAAATTGGGTCCGGAGAAAGCAATCTTTGGTCCACGAATTGGTCCGAGTTGGGCCCCCTACACTAGATTGACAGTATCCACATTCCTCCTGCACTGCGCAATCTTAAAATAAATCAATTCGTAGGTAAATCAGGCCCTCTTCCTCCATCATCGATTCTGAGTTTGCTTCCTCATGAGGTTTCTGAACTGATCTTCCAAGCGGGCTTTTGCACTACTTCTAGCCTTGATATTCCCATTTGGCCTTTCACGCCCTCCGGGGATTTCTCTCTCTTCGGCCTGGGATCTTTGTAGATCGGGCCAGCCGAGGAAGCGGTGGGCCAAATGGATCTGGCATCCATCCCTCCCCCCGAAAATTTCTACTTTGGTATGGAAGATCTTGATGAAGGCAATTCCGGTTGAAGAAAGTATCCGAGCAAAAGGCATCCAAATGGCGACCATATACGTCTGTTGTTCCAGTAGCCAATCGCCTATCTCTTCTGACGGGCCAGGCACAAATAACGAGTCCATCTCCCATCTTTTCTTGGAAGGTGGTCTAGCTAAAAAGGGTTGGGATTTCATTGGTGTATATTTCGGCATCACCATTCCGCATGCAATGTCGGTCTAACAACGGCTAACCCAATGGTGGTCAGCGCTTGTGTCTGATGGGCACAAATCTGCTGCCATCAAACTGGCCCCCTGCATCCTGCTCTGAGAAGTTTGGAAGGCGCGAAACACAGCCATCTTCTACGACGCTAAGCCCCATCCGTGTTCGCTGCTGATTCACGTTACCTGGTGGATCAAATTTCTCAGGGACAAGACTGACTCAACGATTCCTTCACCTCCCTCTCAACGTGGCATGCAGATTTCGGGGCCTAAAAATCCTTCCTCTGTTGTTTATTCCCGATTTCCAAATTCAGTTGTAACTTGGCACTGGCCCCATGTCGGGTGGGTAAAAATCAACGTCGATGGGTCTTCAATTGGAAACCTGGGACCTGCTGGTGGGGGAGGTCTTTGCAGGGACAGCTCTGGTGATTTGATTTTTACTTTTGTGGAAGGTTATGGTATAGCCTCAAACACCCATGTGGAACTCAGAGCACTTCATGATGGGCTTTGTTTGGGCCTCCTAAAAGGGTACCGTCGAATCATTCTCGAATCGGACTCTCAATTAGCCATAAGTGTTATTTCTGGCTCTGCTTCCCCAAGCTGGAAATGGTACTCCTGGATCGCCAGAATTGGAGACTTGGCATCAGGTGCACAAGTGATTTACTCCCACTCCCTTAGGGAAGGTAACGCTCTCACTGACGCCATGACCAGGCAGGGCAGCAGGTCCCAGTCCTCCTTTTTATCTTGCACCTTGGCGGATCTCCCATCCCATACCAAAGGGCTCATCTTTTTGGATAAGGTGGGGCTAGGCTCAATGAGAAAACACTAAGCTTCTTTTTCAGTTTTCGTTTCCACATGATAAGTTGCCCCAATCTCTTTTTGTTCTGGGTAATCCAAAGCTATCTTGTAAAAAGCTGTCGAGCTCCATGGCGTTATAGTGTCTAGTTTAGCTTGTGGTTATATGATGGGTGCGGCCCCTAATCTTTGTTGGGACCCGCCCAAATGGCTGTAAATTTCAGTGATTAATGGAACATACAATGGCATTTACCAAAAAATAAAAAATAAAAAAACAAAAAAACAAAAAAAAGTAGTTAAACGGTGAATAACAACAATACGAAGAGCATCGTCAACCTTAGTAAAAATAGTTGCAGTCTGTGATTTGGACCGAATATGGGCGGTGATAAACTCCTTTAAAAGCAATATTCTTTCGGCCAAAATGACAATCAACTTCTATATGTTTAGTCTTTTTATGAAATATTAGATTATTTACGATGTTGGCTGTGCTTGATTACTGCTATAAAACACCATTGGACCACCTAAAAATAATTGGAGCTCCTCCAATGAGGATTTGAGCTAGCTCACAAACATCATAGCCCATGGCTCTGTACCCCCCCAAAAAAAAGGTGCAATATCCTAAACTAGATCGCCTATTCATGATGGAACCTGCCCAATCAACTTCAACAAATGCCTCTACCCAAAGATGATCATTAGCTTGATACAAGATCCCCTGACCAGGTGCTTTTTTCAGCTATTTAAGAATCTAGAGAACATCCTCCTAATGAAGAACTCTCAGCCGGTGTATGTATCTATTTACAATGCTGAGAGTGAATGAAATATCTATTTAAGCGACTGTAAGATAGATCAGCTTGTCAACCATCCTTCTGTATCTACCAGGGTCATCAAACAACTCTCTTTAGTGATCATCCAATAACTTCTCACTAGTTTTCATACGCGTATCATTCAATCAACACCCACACATGACAATCTCCTGCAGCAAATCAAAAACATACTCTCTATGAGAAAGATTAATCTCAGACTTTGATATGGCCAATTAACGCCTAAAAAGTACTAAAGTAGCCCAAAATTCCTAGACTAAAAATGCTTTTGAAGATGCTTCTTGAGCTTTAAGATGCTAGATGTGTCACTCTCTATAGTAAAGATATCATCGACATATACAACCAACATTATCGTGCCCTTATCATTGTGCTTCATAAACACTGAATGATCAGCCTTACTTCGATAAAAGGTATAAGCTAGCAACATCTTACTGAACTTGTTAAATTATATTCTTGATGATTGTTTTAAATAATAAATTACTTTTCAAATTACATACTCTCTTAGTCTCCCCTAATATATTGAAGAGGTTATTCCATGTAAACTTCTTCAACTAAGTTGCCATTAAAGAATGCATTAATTCTTGGCATCCAACTAGTAAATAAGTTAATCCTTGGTAGTTGCAATAGAAATCAATACTCAAAAAGAGAATATTTGGCCACAGAAGAAAACATCTCCTCATAGTCAAGTCCCTACATCTACTTATAGCCCTTAGCAACCAAATGGGCTTTTAGTCACTCATTGAATCTATTCAGACGAAACTTGATGGTGTAAATCATTAACACCCCACTACCCTTTTTCCAACAGGCAAACTAGTTAACTCCCACATATGAGTTGCTACATAACAACCATTTCATCCTCCATTGCCTTTTTTTTTATAAAGTGGAAGTTACCTGCTATGTATTGATGTAAGAAAGATCTACAATTGGAGATTCAGGTTGGCCCCACAAGGGTTGGCCAAACCTATCATATGGAAGAAGAACAAAGAGCAAAATCTATAAGGAGAATACAGGAGATTGGAGATGACAAATGCAAAAGGTTGAAGAAAACAAGGCTATTAAGCAGAGTTGGAAGAACCTCATAGGATCAAAGGAAGTTGCATAGAAACATGTGACTAGTAGTGATTGCTCCCATTGTGACGAGAAGGCAGGAACTACAGAATGCCAAGATCAGTTGATCCTAGTTTTGGGCCTGGAAAGCCTAATCAGGCCAAGATCAGATTTATCTAGAAACATCGAGCCTCTAATGGGCCTTGGGAGATCATTTAGCTCGAGGAAGAAAGAGTTGGGATTACCCATGCTGGCTCGTTTTGCAAGACTGTCAGCCACCGAGTTCCCTTCTCTAATAGTGTGAGCAAATCTGATATTAAGGGCTTGGAATAGATATTGAACCGATCCCGAAAGGTACCATATGTTCCAAGAGAAGTGATTATTTGAATTATTCACAGCATCGAAGATCACTCCAAAGTCTGTCTCAGCTATGATATGAGTCAGGCCTCTGTCTCTACAAAAATTCAGACCATCAACCATCGCATGGGCCTCAGCTATAGTGTTGGAAACAATTCTATATTTGTTATGGAAGGCAAAGACGAAATTGCCAAGGTGATCTCTGCATATTCCACCTCCACCCCCCTCACCTGGGTTGCCCCTTGCAGAACTATCCATATTAAGTTTCACTCATCCCAAAGGAGGTTTGCGCCAGTAAACAATTTGGATCTTGTCGGAGATAGATGGGGAATACGAGTTCATACCCGAATGGTGGCTAAGGTTCAAACCTTGAATTGAGGAGATATCTAAATGAGGCAGGTGAGGAAGCAATTCTCTGATCCATCTAGAAACTTTGGTAATCGTTGAAGCAGATGAGAAGGGCCTACCATTGAATCTGGAAGCATTCCTACCCAGCCATAGTTCCCAAATAATTATAGGGGGAATGAAGCACGGAGAAACTTTCAGGATGAGGATTTACTTGCAGCCATCATCCATTACTGAATTTTGAGAGAAATAGACTGCCCCTGGATAAAGTTTATCCTAAGAAGTTTGGCAAAGAAGTGGTCAAGGTTTTCAGCACTGTGGAATGGTTGGGAATTGAGTGGATGATGCAATTGAGAGAGGGGGTTGATGGGAGTTAGATGGGGGGTAGATAAGCTATTTGAGGTGGAAGAGGATGTGTTGTGTGGGTGGTTGTCACTGAGATGGGGAGAGCTAGACTGCTGGATTCTCTCCATAGGAATGGGGGTTAAGGGAGTAGATTGGTGGAGATTTGAGGGAGAGGGGACTGAAATTGAAGTTAGAGCGTGTTGGGTAAGAGGAGGGGTTTGGTAAGGTAGATTGGAAGGGCTTAGGCTGAGGATATGGTCCTCAGCATGGGTTGGAACTGAGAATGAAGGAGAGGCATTGACTTGGCCATGAGAAGAAGGAAAGAGGGCAAATTATAGATGATGATCAACAATGGTAGTTGCTTCACAAGGAGGGGTGTGGTTCATACAACACTCACATCTGGATGCCAGTTGGATACCAATTTTCTAAACTGCAGCGACAACTAGGACTGCTATGTGCATAACTTTCCAGAAAAATATGTCGATCATAAGAGGAAGAAGCTTGTTCCATGCCTAGTAAGTCCAAGGAAGAGTGGGACGGGAGCCTCGGATGGCATTCCATGCTGATTTAGTAGAAAATTTTCCTGAAGATGACAGATTCCAGTTGAGATAATCTAGCCTGGAAGAGAGGAAGATCCCGCTATCTTAGATAGATCTAATCGTGGCAGCAGGGAAAATGTCTTCAACGATTGATAAGTTCCATCCCTCTGATGGACTCCAAAAGTCCTTAACTAGAGCATCTTTGGAAGAGCCTGGAATGGGGGAGAGAGCAGCTTCAATCAGAAGACCCATTCTAGTCCAATTTTGAGTCCAAAAGTTTACATTGCCTTCTCCAATCATCTATCTCGAGTTAAGAAAGCAAAAGATGATTGAATTTCTGAGTTGAATCCGTATACTCAAGCCACCAATGTTGGAGAGGCTCTTATCATTGTGGAATTTAAAAAGGTACTTTGTATTGAAAAGCTTAGCCCATAGAGATGTCCCTTGAAGAAGCCTCCATACCATTTTACATCGAAAAGCTTTCATGATATCCGCTAGCCTTCTTATGCCTAGACCACCTTCGTTGAGTGGATAGCATAGTTCCTTCCAACTGACCCAATGCCGGCGGTTACCATGTTCAAAGGTACCCTAAAAGAAAGAGGATAACATCTTTTTGATCTGTTTCGAGGCCTTTCTCGAAATGTTAAGGGACGAGAGGATATGCATAGAAATACCACCAAGAACATGATTGATAAGACTAACTTAGCAGCTTGATTGAGGAGCATGGCCTTCCATCCCGCTATTCGATGCTCAATCTTGTGTATGAGTGAAAGGATATTCTGATAACGGACTTTCCCTTTCACTATCGGAGCTCCTAGGTAAGTTAGGGGGAAGTTAGATTGCTTGAAAGTCAATTGAGTAATTTGCCTCGCTCTACCATGTGGGGCCTTCTTAGGGAGGAGGAAACAGCTTTTTGATGCATTAACCCTCTGACCTGAACCTGTCTCATATAAGTGGATGAAAGTTAAAAGGGAACAAATCGAATAAATCCTGCCATTCATAAATGTAATCGTGTCATCAGCAAATAACAGATGGGAAATGGAGCTACTGCTCATGAGGAGTTTTTAAGGGATGCATGTTCCAGAGAGAAAAAGGCAGGTGAGCCCTCTACTTAAGACCTCCGCTGTGATTATGAATAAGGCCGGGGAGAGTCGATCTCCTTGGTGAAGGCCCCTCGAAGATTGGAAGAAGCTGAACGGTCTTCCATTGATGAGCGTAGAGAACCAACAGCCCTCCCAGCATTGTTGTGCTAATCAAATCCACACTAGGCTGAATCCAATGCTAGGAGAACATCTTTGATGAAATACCATTCCATCCTGTCATAGGCCTTTTCCATATCCAACTTGAGTATGATATTACCCCCAACCATTTTCCTATTATCTATATCGAAAGCCATCTTTGAGGCTATTGATATGCTTTTTGCAATAGATCTGTCCTTCGTAAAGGTACTTTGTTCATTGGAAATGATAGCAGGAAGAATGTGAGACAATTTAGAGACAATGATCTTGGAAAAGATCTTTTGGATACAATTGCAAAGACTTATGGGCCTGTAGTCAACGAAACTGGATGCATTTGGCTTCTTGGGGATAAGGAAGATTGAAGTACAAAGAAACGATCTGGGAATATTGCATCCCTGGAAGAATTCAATAGTAGCTTGCAGGATATCGTTCTTGATAATATCCCAACAAGAAGCATAGAAACCTCTAGAGAAACCATCTAGGTCGAGGGTGCTATCAGCATGGATAACGAAAACAGCAGCTTTGACTTCCTCCATAAAGGGTGGACACATTAACATAGAATTCGTATGGTTGGTTATGAGATTGAGGATTCAGTGAAGTAGGTTTGGCGGGGTCGTGGGGTTCTCAGAGGAAAAGAGGTTAGAAAAGTACCTTGTAGCTTCAGCTCCTATCTCTGAATCTGAGTGAAGAATGGAACTTGAAGGGAGCTGGATGGATGAGATGAATGCTCTCCTTCTTTTGTTGATGATGGACGCATGAAAGAATTTGGTATTCCCGTCTCCTGCCTTCAGCCAAGTTATTCTGGATTTTTGTTTCCAATATGTTTCTTTTAGGATGAAGGCCATCTTTAGCTCAGCCTGAGCTAGGTTCAACTTGGCTCTATCTTCGACGATATTTGATTGGATGAGATTGAATTCAACCCTATTCACTTCATCTTTCGCACATTTGACTGATTGGAAAACATTCTCAAAAGTGAGTCTGTTCTAAGATTTGAGGGTTGTTTTAATTCTCTTCATTTTAAGAAAAAGACTAACCAAAGGGGTGGCTTGCTCCAGATGTGTCCATGACTCTGTAACCACATTGATGAAATCCTCATGAAGGATCCACATGTTCTGGAATCTGAAAGGAGAAGGCCAGCATTGCTAATGGCAGCCTTAAAATCATCCATACTCCTTATGTTGGAAGAGGAGCTCCCAATTCTTTCTTCGGGGTTGATAGTTATGTTGAAGTCCCCACAAACCAGTCATGGTTCAGGCATGGATCTGGATATTAAGAGGATCTCTTCCCAAAGGGATTCTCTTTCTCGTCTATTACACTCAACATAAACTGTAGAGATCAGAAAAGATGAATTGTTTTCTGCAGAAGTGGCAAGAACTGTGATTCATCCTCCATTTCCTTATGCCAAATAAGATGTGCTATGCATCATGGTAATTCATGGTATAGATGTGTTGGGATCTGTGGAGCCTATCATCAAATGTGTACTGCTCATCCAACAATCACTTTGCGGGTTGAGCTCTGCGCTGAGCTCGCTGGGGGTCATAGAGGGGGAAACACTCCCTTGCTTGGGGGTTTGAGGGCATGCCCCTAGTCCAAAGGGAAGTTTCATAATTCCACATGGAGTTTTATGTAAACTCTAGTTCATTTTGGGTAATATATATTATGTCATGAGAGAGAGAGAGAGCCATCATTGTATTGAGAGTTCTCTCCATTTTTTGCCTTTGAGCATAATGGACTGGTGTGAATCCGTGGACGCACCAAAATGGAACCATGTAATCTTTGTATTGTGGTTTGCCTATTTCTTTTCTTCTTTCTTTTGATTCTGATATTGTTATGCATGCAGTTAAGAAGGGATCTCTCCCAACAAGATGCATGTGATAAGATATAGCAAAAGTATGAAAAGACAGACTTAATCAATGATAAGAAATAAATTGAGAGATAGGATGTTGGGTGTAAGAGTGAATACCTTTTTAGAACACAATTGGTAGTTCCAGATCAACAAGTGTGGAGGCTGGAGTCACATGTAAAGGTGAAGATGGAAAGGTGGCTAAATCAAGAGGACCAAACTCTTCATCAGTAGATTTTGGTCATGATGTGAAGGAGTCAATGGGTCCAGAAAGATCAACCATTGGACAAAGGACTAAAGGCAATGATGAGGACAATTAGTGGGGATCATTAGTCACGTAGACTTTACACTACTTTAATCTCAGAATTTATGAAAATGCACTTCAAGTTAGTGAATCACCTCTATAATGGCATATTTGGTTATGTCAACCTTTTTCTATGTCTTTAAAACTTTAATATGATATTTAATTTTTTTTTTTTTAATTTTCACTATAAATACCTAGTAAATAGGTCAACTCTTTACGCCTATTTAAGTTTAAGTGAAACTTAAAATTCTGGGCCCCATCATGATATAAGTGGCATATCCACTTTGTTCATCGGTTTTATCAAAACATTTTAGGGCATGAGTAAAAAAATAGGCAAATCCAAAGCTTGAGTGGCCCACAGCGCAAGAAATTACAGTGGTCGTAAGACTTCCACCGTTGAAATTTTTTCTTCCTAGGGCCCGTAAGATTGTTTATTTGTCATTTAACATGTTCATAAGGTTACACAAACATGGATTAGGAGAAAACACAAATATCAACTTGATCTAAAACTTTCAAGTCCATCAAGAAATTTTTAACTATAGGCATTCAATCCCCACCATATCTTATGGTGTGGTCCACTTGAGCTTTGGATATACCTCATTTTTTGTTGATGCCCTAGTAGAACGGATGGACGACATGGATAAGCCACATACATCACAGTGGGCCTCACATGAAATTCTCACATCTACTCGATTTTAGGATTTAAAAAGAAAACATCAACTTCTGCCTTGAGAATGGTGTTGGAATTACAGTGGTAAATAATTATTACCTATTTACACATATTTACAGTGGTGAATTAAAAAGTAAACACTCCCTTAGTCCCTTCTTTGTCTTCAATCAGTTTAATCAATTATAGGCATGTCAATTAACCAAACATCATCGTTCCTTTTTTATTCTAAGAAATGATATTAGTTGTTCTGTTCCATTTTATTTGATATGCTCTAATACCATGTAAAAATCTAATTTGGGGTTAATTAGGAGATTAGGGTTATGTTACACTCATCTATCTAATTTATATTAATAAACTAAAGATAAAGAATATAATAGTCCATAAGACCACCCAAAGTATAAAGACTTCTATTTCAACAAGCATGATTGGCCATAAACATGTGGAAACAAGTTGATTACGTGAAGATCACAAAGACACCTCCTAAGGTAGAAATACAATCATCTACGCTTGCTAGACAATTGGCCAATTAAATAAAGATCTTAAAGACTTGTCTTGATTTATTAGTATAATCGATCATGTCTGCTAATTGGCCAATTAACTCAGAGAAGATCTTGAAGGCCGATTCCAACAGGAGTCTCTAGCAAACCACTTTATACATTTATACATTCACTAGAGAATGAAGAGCGCGGGCCAACACCATTTTGATACAACATAACATTACTCTTTTCAATGAACAACGCCTATCCTTCATCTACCATGGTAACTCATTATTATTAGTATTATTCAATCTAACTCCTCCACTGTCAATCAGTGTCATGCTTTATATCAACCCAAATTAATTAGATTAGAATTTAGCTAGCTTGCCACCTTATATTCATGATTATATCGTTGGACCTAGAAAGATCTCTAGGTTTCAAACAGATGGCTAGTGAGGCTATCGTGTGCCTAGAGATTTTGCTCAGCCATCATGCCACGAAGTTTGATCAAAATAATAAACAAGTTATAGTTTAATTATAGACACCTTGCCACGAAGCCTAGTCGGGCGACGAATTCAGGTAGTCATTTCACAATAGCTTTGCCCATAAATAGAGTGAGGTTTCAAGTAATGAATAGATAGTCATTCCTACAACTATTTCACCATGAAGTGAGGATCCAAAGCAATAATAGGTTGTCACCCACTGATCTTCCCACCACATAGTACGAGGCTAAGTGATGAAAGTTTAATTGTTTAACCATGATTGACTCGCCCACGAAACTCAATGAATGAGGTAATGATGATCATCTCACTGTTGAGGGTCAAATATTGCATATTAGACCCCAGTTATTATCAGATTTTATGAGCATGATATTGTTAACGTCTTCTTTTAAGCGTGTTTGTGTTATAAGGTGAATTTACGAGCTTGGACTGCAAAAGGGTGCTAAAAGCATGGATTTAACGCTCTGAAGACACCAAGGTAAGGGACGGACTCCAAGGGACCAAGATCGAAGGATTTACATACTGGAGATTCGAGAAAATTAAGAAACTAAAGCTCAAGTAGCCCAAAAATTAGCCAGAATACAAGATCACAGGGTTCTCACAATCCATTGGGCTCGAAACTTCATATATAGACTAAGGACCATAAATTAACCGTACACATCAAATTTTAGCCCTCGGATCCCTGTGGAAGTGGTCCAATAGTCAGATCAGCACATGAATTATCAATCTGGGGCCCACCTGACATCTGGATATGCTTCACTTTTGGTCTCAACCCCTTAAATGAGGTGGTAAAACCAATGGACAGATCATATTTCTCACACACATCCAGGTGGGACCCACTTTACGTAAGTGGAGTGCACATGAAGCTGTGCACTCACAGTGCACTGAACCTACCAGATGTCAGAGCAAGAGACACTCTGTTTTCTCTCTCGCGCACGACTGTCTGCTGGATGATCAGTGAGCCATCAAAAGGAACCCAGATGTATAATCTAGACCGTTCATCAGGAGAGGGCCCCAAGTTCGACCAAACTCTGGTTTGTTTCACGCAAAGTTGGGTCCACTTGAAGACACAAATCTTGCTGTAATTCGACTGTGCATAGGGCCATCTGCAGATGATATCAAGAAATCTAAACAGTGGGTTGCTTGATCCCGATTCAGACCATCCAAATCATTGGAGTGGAGATTCCAACACCACCCAAACTCTCTGAATCCCACGCGAAAGGTCAACATACGCGGTATTCTTTTCTCCTCCTATAATTCCGGACGTGCTGGGAATTACGTTCATAAGAAACGGTGTGATTTAATCACAGAAAGGTGGGCCAAGAGCATTGGATGATGATCTTGGACCGTCCAATGAATGCAGCACACATCCATGACCAGAAAACATAAGATTTCTAGTCAAGGAAGGAAGATTTGCATAGCAGTGCCGTTCGAATGAAGATTCACACGAGATTAACAGCAGGAAAATGGGAGCCCAAAACAAAGTAATCAGATCCTGTTCAAAATCCTCCCGTGGGGCAACCGACCACCACCAAGAAGTTCGAATGGATCAGATGGCCGGAAAGGATCAACTATTGTCCCAAACGTGGGTTGAGCACAAGTCCTCTACGCATGCTGCGAACTGACTACATAAAAGGTGATACGCAAGCCCTAGCCGACCTCCCTGTGCGTAAAGAGAAGTTTTTTTTCACCGACTATGCAACACACCTCTCCACCGCCTGCACTGCCTATAAGATGAGAAGAAAGAAAGAGAGGAGGGGGATTCAATTCAAGTCTTGGACCGTCTGCACAAGAGAGATAGTTGGAGTTTGTCTTTCTTTTTATTTTATTTATTTTATGTTTTTTTAAGAGAATTAGCCTAATCATGTTGGGCTAAACCTCTTAGGTAGGGCTAAGAGGTGAAGCTTGTAGTGTGATTAGGATGGTTGCTTTGTTTTGATTCATGCTTTATTGAACTCTTATGGATTCTAGCTTAATTATGAAGGTATACTTTTAGTTTTTAATAGTTTATTATGACTTAAATTACAATGGATCTGTGATAGCTTTAAGTATGTTTTCCATTATTGAGATTATGAAATTAGTAAGATCCGTTGTTCACCATCGTCCCATGGGCATGGTAGGGTGACGGAACCCTTCCTAACTTTCACAATTCTCTTGTGATTGGTTATGAGATTGGTAAATTACTATTGTTTGTCATAGTCTCCTGGGCATGGTTAGGTGACGGAATCACTTCCAAATCTTCGTCATTCTTATCTATTGATGATTAGACCCATGAGAAGTTTAGAGATCTGACAAATCTCTTCTTACCCACTGGATAGGATAGGACTCTGATTCCAGTGTGTCCTTGACTCATTGCTAGGTAACTTTTTAATTGCTACAAGTGGATCCTTGGCACCCTAGTTCCCACCTTTATTTTTATTAGTTTTTAATTAATCTATTCACAATTATTCCCTTCCTTTTACCTGAATTAGATTTCATCTTAGTCTAGTTCTAGTTCTACTTAATTTTAGATTACGTACAGGTTTCAGTCCCTATGGATTCGATCTCGGTCTCACCAAGTTTATTACTACATCACAACCCTATACTTGGGGAGTGAACACTCACCACAAAGCCCAGCCGTGCAATGAACGAACTATCGAAGATTCTCCCACCATCAATCATCTAGTCACAAAACTTGGTCCTAGCAACAAACAGGTAGACGCCACAACAACTATCTAGCCACAAAGCCAACCGCATGATGAATGAATGACTATCACTCCCACGAATCATAATTGTATTGCATAATGAAACCTAGCCACGCAATAAACAAATTGTCTTTCCCAATGATCGTCTTGCCAAGAAGTAGTTAAGTAGGTGATCCAGTTTTCAATCTTAACAACCTTCTTAACTACGGAGAGTGGTATTACAAGACGATAAACAAGTTGTCATTAAATATCTCTTTTTATTTTCCTTTCCAACTGATTATAGTTACATTTACATTATAAAGATTATCAACTTCGGCCTATTTTATTTCTTTTAATTTATATCGTCTTAGTGTTAAACAACATGAGCTATCACAAATTTATTCACAAGTCATTTCTCCAAGGGTAAAAAGAACTCATTAGAACCCTTCCCTTCGACAATAGCTTAATTTTGCACAATGGGTGGCTGAATAAATGGTTGATCTTTACAAATGTAGTCTTAATTAGTCTATTGCAATGCCTGGGTCACAAAGTATTCAGTTCGATTCAAATTGTATTCATCTCTGACACACCCAACATACTTATATATCACACGAACAACTGAATTCAAGCCAAACACCATTTTCGGTTCAATTTAGGTCACGTTTAGGAATCAAAGCAAACACTCTTATCCAGTAGTAGGTACATGATACATATATGTAATCTTGGAATAGTACTGGTAGTATCTCTAAACCATCTATTTCTTTTTTACACTTATGGTCCACTGGAAAAAACTAGCCAAATTTTTAGTAAAAGGAAATTACATCGTGAGGCCCAGCTGACAAGCGGCCAGTATCTCACATATGTGGGTGATATGTATAGAAAAGTTCACTTGCTTGTGGTGTAAAATGACCAAAGAAAAGAGTATGTGCACCGAAACATTTCCTTAAATATGTACTCATTTCATTTCTAGAGAAAGGAGTTGTTATTAGAGTAGTAGACTCAAAATTAGAGTACTCCTAAAGAAAGCCTAGAAAGTTAAAAGGGCGTAAATACCACTTCTCAAATCATGTATATGCTTTTAGGTGAATGAGGCGTCTCACTTCATTCACAATGTAGGCTAGAGCTTCAGTAGCCAATTACTAACTAGAGGATTAAAGAGTAATCTAGGATTAATCAGCTTTAGTAGTTGCCAAAACTGTTTAAGACAAAAGCAAAATAAAATAAAAAAATAAAAAATTCAATGAAAATATTTTTAAAAATATATTTATATTCTTTTAAATAAGAATCAACATTGTTGATGCAGAAATCTGGTCAGCCCTCCATAGACCCTCGAACACCTGCACACAGAAAGGACAAAGGAGACCCTTGCTAGAGCAGAGGCCCCTCCAATGCCTTTTCCCATTGGAGGTGTCCCTATTTATATGTGAATAGGGGCGGTGGTGTAGGGGTTGATCTCCCTCTTTAGTAGGTGCGTATTGTAGAGGGATTCGAATCTCGAACGTGTCGCGAGGATCTTCCTAGATCCTCGACTGAGATCTTAGGAAGATCCATGTTGCGGTCATCTCCCTAAATCCTCGGCTGGGATCTCAAGTAGATATTGTCGGGACCAGGTCGACATTAATAGAAGCACATGGTGAGAGTCTAAGATGGATGGTTGTTCCAAAGAGAGGTAATGCTGGCCTAGATCCCTTAACGAGTAGTAGTCGAGTTTTCCCTTAGTGTCGAGCAAGTCACTGATCTGCCTTTGGGATATGTGGTTGAGTACTTTTCCTTAATAAGATAGAGATGGGATATCGGGGATGATCATCTTCTTCATCTTATTGTACGGTGAATGTCATACTCCTGGAGTCTTTGCCAAGAGATGTTCCAAGCAACAACTCAAAAATGGATGGGATTGTGGATGAGCCCGGTGCTCGATGGAAGCAGAGATACTTCATCTTCTGGTGGTCGAGCTCAGGGATTAGGTTATTTCCTTAGTAGTGTGTTACCATTTTCTGGCCGTTAAAGAGTTCCATGGTCATGGCTGATGATAGCAGACCTCGTGATGTGCACGGGTGTTCGACCTGATCTTATCTTATTGGTTAGTCCATTTTTACTCATAACAATAAGCCCCCTACTTCCGAGCTCACGCAGCAAGCTCGCGTAGTAGGTCGGTATTGGTGAGGTCAGACTATATCGTGCCTAAGGTGTCGAACCTGCTTGTCATTAATGTTGTTAGGGCGGTGTGCATAAGAATTGGGGCATATCTGAAATCATGGTATGGCGTGCTCAAGAAAATGTGCGTCACTCGAGCTCACGTGTGCTGGCAGCATGCCTTCTCGGCTTCTAACCTATAGGGCATTGACGTGTGGCATCTTTTGAAGAGTCGGGTTGCACAGCAAGTGGGAGCATTCCATGTGTCCGAGCATCGTCATCGAGGCGTTGTTTTGGCTCCCGTAATGAGTGCAGCCATTAAATGGTGTACGGTTGAGTCGTCTATAAAAGGGGATGCCCTAACACTATTTGGGCTATTTGTTCTGCCATCTCCATACCTTTCTCTGCTCACCCTGGACTTAGGCGATTTTGGGTGACCTCCTAGCTCTTCCTTCTTCTCCGATGAGCTCTGTTCTTATCTCCCCCCTCCCTCCCCCCCCCCCCCCCCCCTTTTTTATTTTCTTTTTCTTCCGAGTTCCTGGCTTCCGGCGGCTATTCTGTTTAAAGGAAATATTGAGATCGTCGGACCAGTGGGGGGAGCCATCTCGGCGTGATGGTGGGCCAGATGATCTTGACCCTATGTTGAACCTACCCTCTCTGCTAGTGATGATGAGTGATAGGGATTTCCAAACATCTCATTGGTCGAGGATGGCTGCCCAGTCCTTGGCCGAGCGATTTTTAGTTACAAGGAGGCTACTAGATCTTCGACAGAATTAGAAGAATAAGAGCCAATCAGGTCGACGGATAGGCACATACTTTTATGACTCTTTAGATCCGAAGAACTTTCACACATAAGCTCCCTAGGTCCCTTGCGATGTCCCGAGAAATCGACACCCTTTCATTAGTTTCGCCCAGCTCACGTTGAGACACAAGCCCAAAAATGAAGAGATTCAAAACTGAAGTAGGCTAGTGATATGGAGCAGTGGGGATGGAAATGCCCTCACTATGATGTTTATAAACCGTTCATAAGATTATTCCCACTAGAATGAACTGAAAACACAAATATTAGCCTCATCCAAAACTTAAGTGGCCCCGCAAGGTTTTCATACTAGGCATTCAATTCCAGTATTTCTTATGATGTGCTCCACTTATATTTTTTGTCTGCTTCATTTTTGTACTCATCTACTGACATGAGTTGGCAATACCAATGGATGGAGTGGATGCCACACGGCAAGGGCACGTTACTTCCACCTACAGGAACTTATCGTAAACAACGGCAGTCAATTTGCATTTTTCAGGATTTCCATGTATTGTCTAAAACACAAACCTGATGCACGATCAGAATTGTTTATAAAGGTGCAGAAAACACTTAATATATGTGGCACACCATGATGTTTGTGTAAATCCATTCCACCCACATGATGAAAAACCTTTTTTGCATGGTACATGCAAAATATCAGTACAAAAATTCTCTGATGGGCCACACAAATGGGAGCAATGTAAAATTGCTCTTAAAACCTCTAGGTTCAAGTGTTATGGTTCCGATGAGTTCTATATCAGATAGATTTTTTCATTTTCACATATCCCTGTGAGTTACACCTAATTAACGAGTTTGATGAAAGATACGCACAATAGCAACCCCACATACAAACTTACGGTTGTCATTTTATCCCCATTATTCCCCTTGGTGTGGCCCACTTGAGTTGTATCTGTGCCTAATTTATATTCCTAATACCTATAATCGAGGATAATACTTGATAGATGGATTGGATTTTATATACACTAGGCACTACAAAAGATGACTAGGCACTATAAAAGATGTGTTCACAATAAAGGGGGTATAAAACCAGTGTTGCAGAGGATTCTGGGTTATAGAGCACCCACCTCCGTGGGCCCACCATGTTCTTGATGTAAAATTCACTTCGTGGCCCCATCATAGTCTATAAGTAAAATCTATTCTATGCATCAAGTGAGGACTCACTAGACATATAAAGTGTCAGCTCAGTAACAAACTTAGATGGGTCCTACTAATGGAAACAATAAAAAAAAAATGCACTTGAAACTTGTGTGTTCATATAGGGTAAACCATTTTTTTTACACACACTCACCTCTGCCCCCACACACTCACGCACTCACACCCCCACACACGCACACCCACTCTACACACTATCACTTACACCACAAGGGGTGCTCGAACCTATGACCTTGTGTTGAAATTCCTGGGAGACTGCTACTAAGGCACGGCAACAAGATGCACGCATGAACCCGTTGTTAGTGTCTCATCTCCATTGTTCTATGTGGTGTGGCTCATATATGTTATGGATTTAGATGATTTAAAAAAAAAAAAAAAAAAAAAAAAAAAAAAAAAAAAAAACTTTTAGCTCCAAGGGTATTATTCAAGAGCACACTGGATGAAAAGAATGGATGTTGCACATACAACATGGTTGGCCACAATTTTTTGTTGTACACCTGTATAAAGGGTGCATTCCTAGGAAAGAATGATGTAGAGCGGGTCGCAAGTACTTTTATGGCAAAGATGTACCCGAGAAGGTCTAATCGGAGGCGGAAATGATCTAGACTGTCAGAACCTTACACTACGCCAAAACAGCGAAAAAAGGACGGTTGAAAACCGTCTCAAAAGGCCAAAAGGGACGGTCCTGGACCGTCGCAACGGCCGTCAAATTTTGACGTGTCGTATTTTTTAAAGGACGACCATAAACCGTCTTTAAATAAGGACGGTCATGGACCGTCTCTAAAAAAGGACGGTCTTAGTCCGTCTCTAATGGTTGTGATGAAGTGGACCTCATAAATCTGCAAAGGACAGTCTGTGACCGTCCGTAAAAAGGATGGCCCATCACCGTCAATAACAAGGACGGTTATAGACAGTCTCTTATGACCCAGAAAAGGACGGTCATAGACCGTCTCTAATGAACCTGGAAAGGACGGTCGTGAGCCGTCCTTTCAAAGGATGGTTAGAGACCGTCTCTTATGACCCAGAAAAGGACGGTCATGGACTGTCTCTAATGAACCTGGAAAGGACGGTCGTAAGCCGTCCTTTCATAGGATGGTTAGAGACCGTCTCTTATGACCCAGAAAAGGACGGTCATGGACCGTCTCTAATGAGCTTGAAAAGGACGGTCTTCAACCATCTCATATTTGCATATACACCTGTTCATATATTCTTCCTGATATACACCTGTTACAACATCATATTCTTCCTGATATACACCTGTTACAACATCATATTCTTCCTGATATATACCTGTTACAACATCATATTCTTCCTGATATACACCTGTTATATAATATATTTCATCATATTCACATTCACATCCATCTAAACCTAAAAACATAAACTACATCCATCCAAACACAAACAATATACATCTGTTACAATATCATGTTCTTCCTAATATACACCTGTTACAACATCGTATTCTTCCTGATATACACCTGTTATATAATATATTTCATCATATTCACATTCACATCCATCTAAACCCAAACTACACAAATTCATCCAAACATAAACTACATTCATCCAAACATAAACAATCTTATCCACATTACATTCATCCATGCGTAAATACACTCACACCAACCCTGCAAAACTCCAAATCATGAGCCAAAATACCAAACAGTTTCTCATCCATCAAAAACCACATCAAACATTCAAAGTTCAACCACTTCAAAGAATCACAAACCGTGACATTAATTTTTAAGGCAACATTTTGGAGATACTGTTTATTGACTCTGGATGCCTGTCTCGGTTGGCAACACTACGACACTATGCCTAACTCTGTTTCACAAACACGTTTAATCTTTCCTGCAAAATCAGAAAACAAAATGCTTTAGTTGATTCATTCCACTCTCTAGGATTTAGGGTTTTGTTTGTACTCACCATATGAACAACTCATGTCAGGTAAAATGATAATAAGCAATTGGAGATGTTTCTTCTTATCTCAACTTTGTAGGTTTTCAGTGGCTTGTTTGTGTACATCCATCAGAGCCATCTCAATCCTATTAGGGCAATCGGTTTTAGGCTTAGGTTTAGGTTATAAGTGTAGGTATAGGTTTAGGTTTAGGTTAAGTTATAGATTAAGGATTAGGGAATTGAGAATAGGTTAAGGTTTAAGTTTAGAAAATCGGGTTCGGGTTCGGGTTCGGGTTTAGGTTTAGGTTTTGGGTTTTGGTTAGGGAGTTGAGATTAGGATTAGGTGTAGGTTTAGGTTTAGGGATTTGAGAATACATTTAGATTATTGGTTTAGGTTTAGGTTATAGGTTTAGGTTAAGGTTTACGTTTAGGTTTAGGTTTAAGTTTAGGTTATAAGTTATAGGTTTAGGGAATTGAGAATAGGTTATGGTTTAGGTTTAGGAAATCGTGTTTGGGTTCGGGATCGGGTTTAGGTTTGGGTTTTCAAGTTTAGGTTTAGGTTTAGGTTAGGGAGTTGAGATTAGGATTAGGTGTAGGTTTAGGTTTAGGGATTTGAGAATACATTTAGTTTTAGGTTTAGGTTTAGGTTTTAGGTTTTAGGTTATAGGTTAAGGTTAGGTTATATGTTATAAGTTTAGGTTATAGGTTAAGGTTTTAGGCCATAGGTTTAGGTTAAGGATTTGGTTTAGGTTTAGGTTAAGGTTTAGGGTTAGGTTATAAGCTATAGGTTTAGGGAATTGAGAATAGGTAAAGATTTAGGTTTAGGAAATCGGGTTCGGGTTCGAGATCGAGTTTAGGTTTGGGTTTTTAAGTTTAGGTTTAGGTTTAGGTTAGGGAGTTGGGATTAGGATTATGTGTAGGTTTAGGTTTAGGAATTTGAGAATACATTTAGGTTTGAGGTTTAAGTTTAGGTTAAGGTTATAAGTTATAGGTTTAAGGAATTGAGAATAAGTTAAGGTTTAGGTTTAAGAAATCGGGTTTGGGTTCGGGATTAGGTTTAGGTTAAGGTTATAGGTTTAGGTTTGGGTTTAGGTTAAGGTTTTGGTTAAGGTTTAGGTTATGAGCTATAGGTTTAGGGAATTGAGATTAGGTAAAGGTTTAGGTTTAGGAAATCGGGTTCGGGTTCGGGATCGGGTTTATGTTTGGGTTTTCAAGTTAGGGATTAGTTTTAGGTTAGGGAGTTGAGATTAGGATTAGGTGTAGGTGTAGGTTTAGGGATTTGAGAATAAGTTTAGGTTTAGGTTAAGGTTTTGGTTTAGGGAATTGAGAATAGGTAAAGGTTTAGGTTTAGAAATCGGGTTCGGGTTGGGGATTGGGTTTATGTTTGGGTTTTCAAGTTAGGGTTTAGGTTTAGGTTAGGGAGTTGAGATTAAGATTAGGTGTAGGTTTAGGTTTAGGGATTTGAGAATAGGTTTAGTTTAAGTTAAGGTTAAGGTTTTGGTTTAGGGAATTGAGAATAGGTAAAGGTTTCGGTTTAGAAATCGGGTTCGGGTTCGGGATCAAGTTTATGTTTGGGTTTTCAAGTTAGGGTTTAGGTTTAGGTTAGGGAGTTGAGATTAGGATTAGGTGTAGGTTTAGGGATTTGAGAATAGGTTTAGGTTTAGGTTAAGGTTTTGGTTTAGGGAATTGAGAATAGGTAAAGGTTTAGGTTTAGGAAATCGGGTTCGGGTTCGAGATCGGGTTTATGTTTGGGTTTTAGGTCATAGGTTTTGGTTTAGGTTAAGGTTATAGGTTTAGGTTTGGGTTTAAGTTAAGGTTTTGGTTAAGGTTTAGGTTATAAGCTATAGGTTTAGGGAATTGAGAATAGGTAAAGGTTTAGGTTTAGAAATCGTGTTCGGCGGAATTGGGTTTATGTTTAGGTTTTAGGTCATAGGTTTTGGTTTAGGTTAAGGTTATAGGTTTAGGTTTGGGTTTAAGTTAAGGTTTTGGTTAAGGTTTAGGTTATAAGCTATAGGTTTAGGGAATTGAGAATAGGTAAAGGTTTAGGTTTAAGAAATCGGGTTCGGGTTCGGGATCGGGTTTATGTTTGGGTTTTCAAGTTAGGGTTTAATTTTAGGTTAGGGAGTTGAGATTAGGATTAGGTGTAGGTGTAGGTTTAGGGATTTGAGAATAGGTTTAGGTTTAGGTTAAGGTTTTGGTTTAGGGAATTGAGAATAGGTAAAGGTTTAGGTTTAGAAATCGGGTTCGAGTTCGGATCGGGTTTATATTTGGATTTTCGAGTTAGGGTTTAGGTTTAGGTTAGGGAGTTGAGATTAGGATTAGGTGTAGGTGTAGGTTTAGGATTTGAGAATAGGTTTAGGTTTAGGTTAAGGTTTTGGTTTAGGGAATTAAGAATAGGTAAAGGTTTAGGTTTGGGAAATCGGGTTCGGGTTCGGGATCGGGTTTATGTGTGGGTTTTAGGTCATAGGTTTTGGTTTAGGTTAAGGTTATAGGTTTAGGTTTGGGTTTAGGTTAAGGTTTTGGTTAAGGTTTAGGTTATAAGCTATAGGTTTAGGGAATTGAGAATAGGTAAAGGTTTAGGTTTAGGAAATCGGGTTCGGGTTCTGGATTGGGTTTATGTTTGGGTTTTAGGTCATAGGTTTTGGTTTAGGTTAAGGTTATAGGTTTAGGTTTGGGTTTAGGTTAAGGTTTTGGTTAAGCTTTAGGTTATGAGCGATAGGTTTAGGGAATTGAGATTAGGTAAAGGTTTAGGTTTAGGAAATCGGGTTCGGGTTCGGGATCGGGTTTATGTTTGGATTTTCAAGTTCGGGATTATGTTTAGGTTAGGGAGTTGAGATTAGGATTAGGTGTAGGTGTAGGTTTAGGGATTTGAGAATAGGTTTAGGTTTAGGTTAAGGTTTTGGTTTAGGGAATTGAGAATAGGTAAAGGTTTAGGTTATAACCTAACATTAAATATATAGTTCAATGTTAAGCTCAAAGGCAAAAAAATCAGGATTACCCATGATTTTGGTAGGCCACACCAAAATAATCCATACCTAGGATACCACTTTTTCAACCAATAACTAATCATAAATCATCCCCCATCCCTTTCAACCTACAACTAATCATAAACAGCCTCCAGCTCTGATCCTGGTTTTAGCCTCAAATCTGTCTGTAAGCACGTTTTAGCCTCCAGCTCTGGTTGTGATTGCTTTATAGAGGACATTACAGACCAGCAATCCTCATTTTATTCAAAGCTCAGCTGGATCACACACAGGAAAGAATGGGGATTATGACATCCACCATTGAGACTTTTATAGGGCCCACAGCGATGTTTATTTGTCACCCAACTTGTTCATAAGCTCACACAGACATAGGGAATATCAGCTTAATTCGAAACTTCTGCTGCGCTAAGAAGTTTTCAACAGTGGGTCTTCGATTCCTACTGTTTCCTGTGGTGGGCCCACTTGATCTTATATAATCTTATGACCTAAATGATCTTATATAATCATATATAATCTTATGACCTAAATGATCTGAAAAATCGGATGGACAAAGTAGATTTCTCACGAACATCACGGAGGGACCCACCTAGCTTCCTGGCATAGGAACTTCCTGTCGAAGCCTTTTCAGGCAATCTGTGTTGATCCACTGAGGTGGGTGGTGGATCCCCTTGACAGTGATATATTTGCTTGGATCCCATTGACAGTTTTGTATTTGCTTTACATCTATTGCTAGATGAAGCAGATCCAAATCTCAGGTGGACCGCATTAAAAACTTCTTAAAGGCCACTGTAATGTTTATTTGTCATCCAACTAGTTGATAAGGTCACAGAGACATGGATGAAGGGACCACACAGATATCATCTTGATCCAAAGCTTTTGCGGCCCACCAAAAGTTTTTAATGGCCAACACCATTGTTCCCTGTGGTGTGGTCCACCTGAGATTTGGATTGGCTTCATTTTGTAATCACACTGTAGAATGAGCTGTCAAAAAAAAAAAAAGACGATGTAATGCATATACATTCAGATGGGCCTACAGTCGCTCCTGCCGGACTCAGATTCCGTAGCTTAGACAACATCACCTGGGCGCAGATTGTGTACTACCCCAACACGACCAAGCTAGAGACAGATGGTCCTGTTAGGGTTCTGTGGAGTCCACGGTAATATATGAGTTTAATCCAAGTTGTCCATCTATATTGAAAAATCATTTTAGAGCATGATGACAATAAGGAGGAAGATAGAAGGCTTAAGTGGACCAGAACACATAAAGCAATGGATATAAAGACCCCATCTTTGAAACCTTCTAAGGGTCTACCATGATGTTTATTTAACATCTACCTGTTCATAAGGTAAGATAGACCTAGATGAAGGGAAACCTTAAACATTATCTTGATCCAAAACTTCCATGGCCCCTAAGAGATTTTCAGTAGTAGGCATTCAATCCCCCTAATAGATTTCATCAAACACATGTTGTGCATACCTTAAACATGCACAACAAATGATGAATGGTAAGACTAGTCTATCTCATGGTATACATCTATTGTATGCGGATTTACAGATCTACAAATTAAAAACGTAAATAGAGAAATGAGTACCTGGCCGGTGAAGAGATGAAGGGCGGGTGGCCGCCGCGCACCGCATGAAGGGCGTGGCCGCCGGCCGCACCGTGATGAAAGGTAGGGGCCGCCGGCCGCACCCGGGCCGAGAAGAGAGAGAGAGAGAGAGAGAGAGAGAGAGAGAGAGAGTCGGGGTCGGAAGAAGCTCGGTCGCGTGGGTGTCTGGGACCGGGACAACAGAGAGAGAGAGAGAGAGAGAGAGAGAGAGAGAGAGAGAGAGAGAGAGAGAGAGAGAGAGAGAGAGGCAGAGGATGGTGGCGAGGGCAGAGGGAGAGATAGAGAGAGGGCAGAGGGAGGGCGCGCGGCGAGGGCATGAGGAAGAGACAAAGAGAGGGCAGAGGGAGGGCCGAATTTGGGAGAGGGAGAATGGGCGCGACTTCTTTTGAGCACGCACCCAAATTTGGGACATTTAGGTCGGTGCTCCGTGGGTCCCACCATGATGTACATGTTTTATCCATTCCGTTCATACATTTTTAAAGATTATTTTAGTGCTTGACCCAAAAATTGATAGCAATATAAATCCTAGGTGGGCCACACCACAAGATAAAAATAATGAATGGATATTCACAATTAAAATCCTCCTAAGGCCCACTGTACTGTTTATTTGACATCCAATTTGTTGATTTGGTCATAAAGACCCAGATGAAGGGAAAAAATAAATATCAGCTTGATCCAAAACTTTTATGGCCCCCAAAACGTTTTTAATGGTCAAAATTCATTCAACACTATTTCCTATAATGTGGTCCACTTGAGATTGAGATATAATTCATTTTTTTTTATCATATCATAAAATGATATATAAAAATAGATGGACGGCATGGATGATACACATACATCATGGTGGGCCCCACAGAGCACCGACCACTAGCCAATGGCTGGTGTCAAGGGGAGTAGCCAATCCGTTCCCATGATTTATTCATTCCTTCCATCTACTTTCATATAATGTGGTCCAATCGATTGATTTCAATCGTCTATTAAGTTCAGAACACATTTTCTGGGCTACCTTGAAAAATATTTAAATTGAACGAGTGATATAATCTATGCTTAATTTGGACTTTTTCTCTAACCATCCTTTTTCCAAGACATGGACATGATGCTTTCGATTGGCTAACAAAAGTGATTCCTTAGACTCATAAGCAATCCATGATGGTCTTAAAAATTTGATGAATCAAGTTGTTGATCGGACCTACTTTTTTGTAAATGATCTTGACTGTCCATTTTAAGACCATTGATCAAATCTTTTCTTTTCTTTTTTAGTTAGATCAATATGATTTATTCATGGTAGCCTATGAAATATGAGTTGGACCTAGTAAACCGTCTAGATCAATGAATTGTACTCTAAAATTTTCTAATACAACTAGGAGAACTGTAGAGCACTGTGGGCCCCACCATAATGTATGTGTTTCATCCATTCCGTTCATCCATTTTTACAAATCATTTTATTGCTTGATCCCAAAAGTGAGAGGGATACAAATCTCATGTGGATCACACCACATGAAAACAATAATGATTGGATATCAATCATTAAAATCCTCCCATGGCCCACTATACTGTTTATTTGACATCCAATCTGTTGATTAGGTTATACAAACTTAGATGAAGAGAAAAAACAAATATCAGCTTCGTCCAAAACTTTTATGGCCCCCAAAATGTTTTTAATGGTCGACCCTCATTCAACATTGTTTCCTGTAATGTGGTCCACTTGAGATTTGGATATACCTCATTCTTGGACTTATACCGTAAAATGATCTGTAAAAACATATATATGAATGCATGGATGAAACCGTCAACGATGCTCTGTGGGCCCTACCATGATGTACGTGTTTCATCCATTCCGTTCATCCATTTTTAAAGATCATTTTAGAGCTTTTTACAAAAAATTAGAGGGATATAAATCTCAGGTGGTCCACACCACATGAGAACAATAATGATTGGATATCTACTATTAAAATCCTCCTAAGGCCCACTGTACTGTTTATTTGATATCAAATCTGTTGATTTGATCATACAAGACCAGATGAAGGGAAAAAAACAAAAAACAGCTTGATCCAATAGATTTAGACTACCAAAATTTTTTTAATGGTCGACGCTCATTCAACACTGTTTCTTGTAATGTGGTCCACTTGAGATTTGGATATACCTCATTCTTTGACTTATACCGTAAAATGATCTATAAAAATAGATGGATGGCATGGATGAAACCGTCGACGATGCTCTGTGGGCCCTACCATGATGTACGTGTTTCATCCATTCCGTTCATCTATTTTTAAAGATCATTTTAGAGCTTTTTGCAAAAAATTAGAGGGATATAAATCTCAGGTGGTCCACACCACATGTGAACAATAGTGATTGGATATCCACTATTAAAATCCTCCTAAGGCCCACTGTATTGTTTATTTGACATCAAATCTATTGATTTGGTCATACAGGACCAAATGAAGGGAAAAAACAAAAATCAGCTTGATCCAATAGATTTAGGCTACCAAAATATTTTTAATGGTCGACGCTCATTTAACACTGTTTCCTTAATGTGGTCCACTTGAGATTTAGATATACCTCATTCTTTGGCTTATGCCATAAAATGATCTGTAAAAACATATGGATGGCATGGATGAAACCGTCGACGATGCTCTGTGGGCCCTACCATGATGTACGTGTTTCATCCATTCCGTTCATCCATTTTTAAAGATCATTTTAGAGCTTTTTGCAAAAAAATTAGAGGGATATAAATCTCAGGTGGTCCACACCACATGAGAACAATAGTGATTGGATATCCACTATTAAAATCCTCCTAAGGCCCACTGTACTGTTTATTTGACATCAAATCTATTGATTTGGTCATACAGGACCAAATGAAGGGAAAAAACAAAAATCGGCTTGATCCAATATATTTAGGCTACCAAAATATTTTTAATGGTCGACGCTCATTTAACACTGTTTCCTGTAATGTGGTCCACTTGAGATTTGGATATACCTCATTCTTTGGCTTATGCCATAAAATGATATGTAAAAACATATGGATGGCATGGATAAAACCGTCGACGATGCTCTGTGGGCCCTACCATGATGTACGTGTTTCATCCATTCCGTTCATCTATTTTTAAAGATCATTTTAGAGCTTTTTGCAAAAAATTAGAGGGATATAAATCTCAGGTGGTCCACACCACATGAGAACAATAGTGCTACTTTACTCCCAACCACCCATTTGTCAGCCATTAATTGAATGGTTACAATTGATTGATCAGTGCTATTTTAGAGATACAATCCATCTGCAATGGAACTCACAATTTGGATGATCTGGATAGCTGAACATCAATGCCACAATGAAAAGGATAAGTCACTATCATTTTTTCAAATGGTGGAAAACTAACATAGAAGTCATTTTCCCCTCATTCATTTATAGCAAGTTGATGGACAGAAAGTCAAAGAAAAGAATACATAGTGTTTTTATTACTACAACAGGTAAGATGTTACTTTTACTATCTTCAAAATTGTAGCCCTAGGATTCCTTTGTGTCAGGATGTAAATGGAACTGATCACCTATTGCAGAGTACCACACATCATGATGGGCGTCCATTCACTCTATTTTACTGATCGTTACCCTCAATTTGACTAAATACTAGCCCCGATCATACTACATATGACAAAGATAATGGGCAAACAAGATTGATCAACAATTTGAGTGAATTTTGATTTAAACATCTGAAGCTAGTTACTTTTCATGTTCGGACTGATCAGATTGTCCAAAAATAGTTAAAGGTTGTTCATAATATCAAAAATATATAAATGAATAGAAAACACAAACATTAGCTTGATCCAAAACTTTTGTGGCCTCCAAGAAATTTTAAATGGTAGAGGTTCAATCACACTATTTCCTGTGGTGTGGTCCACTTGAACTTTGGATATGCTTCCTTTTTGTTATTTAGACCTCAAATTATCTGTTAACATGGATGAATGGAGTGGATAACATAAATAAATAACGGTGAACCCCACAAAGTTTACTCTGGTAAAGGTAACGAGAGTAACTTAAATGTAGTGGAGAAAGGTTTCCTTAAAACATTCATAATCATATATTGGGCGTGTCTAAATGTGATTCACATATCTAACCCACTCATTATGTGTGTCCCACTTGGATGAGGGGTCAGACCAACTTTCAACCGCATCTAAAACTCATGTGGGCTCCACTAAGTACTTTTATATTTTTTAGGATGTTTTCACATAGTTTTAAATGGTATGGCCCACTTGAGTTTCGTTTAGCAATGATTTTTGAGATATCTCATAACATAAAGGGGACACATCAAATCCACGGTGTTGATGTTCGACACACATCATGATGGGGCTAACATCAATTCTTAGGTTCTCACGAGGCTAGTAATTCGTTGGGTCACAATTTTAACCAAAATATTTGGCCTATTCACTCTATTTTACTATCAATACTCTCAATTTGGCTAGTTATTCGCCTCAATTAGGCTACATATGAGAAAGATATATATTGGGCATACAATTGATCAACAATTTCAGTGAAATTTGATTTAAACATCTGAAGTCATTTACTTTTCAATTTGAACTGATTAGATCGTCCAAAAACAATTAAAGGTTCAATTAGTAGATGTGCCTAATAATTTAGTAATTTTATTTTTCACAAATAAATTTAACATTTTTTTTTTCAAAATGTATATTTTTTTTACTCTTTTAATTAAATATCATTTTTATTATAAATAAATTTAACATTTTTTTTTACAAAATTTAGTTTTCTTTTTTTAAAAATATATTTTTTTACAATTTGTCAATTTTTTTTACAATTATGTTTAATTTTTTAAATTTTCTTTTTCAAAATATCATTTTTTTATCGAATTTTTTTTCTTTAAAATTATCAATATTATTTAAAGTTCTTAATTTTTTTTTTTCAAAATCTAGATTTTTATAAAATTACAGGTTTTTTTTTTAATTTAAAATTTTCTTAAACATTGTTAATTATTTTTCTAAGCTTCTCGACTATTTTTTTACCAAAATTCATAATTTTTTTGAGCTCCTTAATTTTCAAGAGATGGCTTAGGATAGAGACGGTCTTTCACAGGGTTCTAAGACGATCTAGGACCGTCTCTAATAGAGACGGTCCTTGACAGTCTCTAACAGAGACGGTCAAGGACTGTCTCTATTAGAGACAGTCCTAAACCGTCTCTAATATAGACAGTCATTGACGGTCTCCATTAAAGACGGTCTTTGGCAGGGCTACAAGACAGCTACGGACAGTCTCTAATAGAGACGGTCTTTGACAGTCTCAGATTACAAGTAAAAGACGGCCAATGACCGTCTTAGATGGCCACATTTAAGACGGTCAACGACCGTCCTAAACGATTTGTGGACATTAAAATTTTTAAGACAATATTAAGGATGGCTAGGGACTGTCTAAAATGTTAGAGACGGTTTATGGCCGTCTCTAAAGCGTCTTTAAACTAAGCAATTTTAGAGACAGTTCAGAACCGTCTCAAAATCCGTCCTTTTTTTTCATTTTTCACGTAGTGTTAACACAGTCATATCTCACAAACTAGGATGAATTTTTCGACATATCATATATGATTTCGAGGTAAGAGAAGCTAATTTAGCCAACTAACCCTGCCACACTGGGTTGCCCATGCCATATTTGCATGATTCCATCAGATCGATGGCCAAAAGTCCATTTATTTTCATTTTTACTATAAATGGTAAGTTTTAGTTCGACTATAATTTTTTGTCCTTATGAGTGGTAGAAGTCATGCCAACATGAAAAGGGCTTAGAAAAATCAAGAGAATAACATGGTTATGCCAAATTGGATACTTGCTATTTTTGGCCAAAAACCATGAAGTTTAGTAGGAATAGAGATTGTGTTACTATTTATTGTAAGTCACATTTTTAAGGTGTTTGAGTTGGATTTTGAGTCTAAAACTCCATTCTAGGTTTGAGTTCCTTATTTAAAGAGCTGTAATTTTATTTTTTATTTTTATAATCAATCAATTTATTTCAAATTTATAGAAATTATTTCTACTTTTATCTCTCATGGATTTGAGAAAGCTCTGTTAGGAGTCTAGAGAGCTTCATGGATTCGGAGTAGATATCCCCTGAGGAAGTTGGTAATCAACCTCATCACGTCCCTCCCTGCATCAAGTAATATCAGAGCGAGGACTCTCCTCGAGCCGATGGAAACTAACGACGAAATGAACCAAAATTTTGTGGACGTTGATCTAGGGATTTGTTATCTATCGGAAAGAATGAAATATTTCCATCGAGAGAGTCAATTGACTATGTAAAGGATGCAAACCCTTGACCGTATTGCGGAAGCGCTATTTCCTCCTTCAGTGCAAGGAAATGCTTAGCTGCCGTGATCGCTATATGGCGAGCTCTTTTGGAGCTAAATCATAGGGCTATCCCATATGAGTCGAGCTCCAGTGACGAGGACATCGGTGGCGTCGTTGCTCGACAACCGGTTTATAGAGATGATCAACTAGATCATGTTAAAAAATACTATCAAGGTAAGGCTGAACTTTCCAGCTTTAATGGCTTAACGCATATAAAAGACTTCCTCGATTAGTTAGCCGAAGTAAAGTGGTATTCTGCTTACATAGAAGTGATGGAACATAAGAAAGTGAAATTAGTTGCGTTCAAATTAAAATTTAGTGCTTCTATATGGTGGGAGCAATTACAACCTCACATGCCCGACGCAAGGTCACAAACACTTTCATGGCAAAGGTGGACCAAAGAAGGCCTGATCGGAGGTACAAATGATATGGACCAATTATATCGCGTAAAGTGGGATGCATTTTTTGACATATCATATATGATTTTGGGGTAGGAAAAGCTACTTTTGCCAACCAACCTTGCTGTGCCGAGATGCTCAAGTCAAATTTGTGATATTCCATTAGATCGATGGCCAAAAGTCCAATTTATTTTCATTTTTACTATAAATAGTAAGTTTTAGTTCGAGTATAACTTTTGATCCTTTGAGTTGTAGAAGTCGTGCCCAACATGAAAAGGGCTTAGAAAAATTAGGAGAATAACATGGTTAGGCCAAATTGGACCCTTACTATTTTTGGCCAAAAACCATGAAGTCTAGTAGGAATAGAGACCGTTTATAAATAGTTAATTTACTATTTATAGTAAGTCACGTTCTTTAGGTATTTGAGTTGGAGTTTGAGGCTAAAACTCCATCCTAGATTTGAATTCCTTATTTAAAGAGTTGTAATTTCTTTTTTTACAATCAATTAATTTGTTTTGAATTTGTAAGAAAGTATTTCTACATTTATTCATTGTGGATTTTTAAAAACTCTACGAGGAGTCCATAGAGCTCCGTGAATTAGTAGATATCCCTTGGTGAAGACGGTGATCGACATTATCACGATCCTGCGTCCAACTATATGAGAAACAAGGTATGGAAGCAGAACAAACGTGAATGAGAAGGAAGTTACCGTTGAAGGAAGTGAGGACTGCTCGAGTCTAAGTCGCGACTGCGACTGGGGTAAGAGGACAACAAAAAGGAGGGGGGACTCAGGCGAGAGGATGAGGTAAGAGGACATCTATGGAGGTCAATCAACATAATATCAAAGTAAAAACAACTTTTAGCAACTCCACGCGCGCATGGAGCACTATCGATCCACACGTCCACAAGCAGGCATAGACCCACAAACCAACTGGAATATGTTTGCGAGATCTAAGCCTTCCGTCTGGTTGGAAATATTGCTTAGATCTTATTCCTCAATAATCATTTGGTTTCGATCCTCAAGATGGCCACAACGTACCAACCACGCTGACGGTTAAATCAACTTTCTTATATCCGTCCATCTGTTATGTATGCTGTGGCCCAGTTGAGGTCTAAAATGACCTCGAATTTTAGATAAAATGATCACAACAGCATAGCGCACCTGATGGAAGGATCTGATTAATCACACGTATTCAATATTTGCATGTGTCCTGGCGTGTGGATGAGTAGGCTCCCTCACGCGAGTGGAATTGAATTAATGAAAACAATGGGAGAATTTTTGCTTCCTTTGGCATTCCCTGACAGCAATTTCTAGGTTAGTTGAGATGTTTCTTCATTGAGGTGAGATTTAGCTACTTTCTTTCGTTAGTAAATGTTTTTTGAGAGAGGAAGATGTTTTTTTTTTTTTCTTTTATTATTATTATTTTTTTTCTAGAGAGAGAGAGAGAGATCTTTTGGGGGTGGGCTTGACAAAGGTGAAAATTTGTGAGAAAATCCGTGAGTGTACTTGAAGATGGAGGAATCAAATAAAGGGGCTTGACAACACATAAAAAAACGTGTGGGATCGACCACCATCTTTTGTCGGGACAGGTAAGATATTTGAAACCACCCCCACCTTGTAGCTCGTCTGGCCCACTCTCTAGCCGAGCGATTCCAGCCGCATGGCCCAGCGGCTCAACCCGCGTACAAATAGTTGTTCTCGCGTTTCACTTGCAGTTGCATCAGACGTGAATCTATTGTGCATGCGATTGGACATGTCAATTTGCATTATAATAATACTCCAAACCGTACAATTGGTGGGCCCTATTGTGGATGGGGCGTAAGCCATGCAAATTATAATGTTGGTTGCCATAAAATGGATGCTTCGATCAATGCCTATTGAGAATTGGACCATCCAATCTGTCTGATTAATTATCCCTCTGCGGTCCACCTAAACGCCATGAACATGTTGGCTCAGTTCTAAGTTTGTCAAGCATAATCCTGTCCAATGAGATTTTATTTATTTATTTATTTTTAAAGATTAAGGATAGATGTTTTTATTTTTTAGACCCAAGAGTCTGTGCACGTGTATAAGACTTACCCATGTGCATCAGCGTGTGCACACAAGAGAATAATATACACGATGATTATCATCCGTTGTCCCAGATCCAGCTCTGCACCACCCGATCGATGAGCCAACAAGCTTCAAGCAAGACCTACTCAACTAACTACTAATCGGGTCCAAATTTTTAGACCCTACTGAGCCCAAACCATGATGGATGGGCATTGACGCAGGGATATATGGACGTGACGAGGTCAATCACCATATTCCTCAAGGGGTTAATTACTCCGAATATATGGAGCTTCTCGATGCTCCTCGTAGAGATTCCTCAAACCCATGAGGAGAGAGAAAATAGAAATAAATTGATTCATGATATATATATATATATATATATATATATATATATATATATATATATATATACACACACACACACACACACACACATACACACACACACGAATTTACAATCCTTTAATTAGTGATATCAAACTTCAGGAAAATCAAACTCCAACTCAAACTCTTTATAAAACATGATTTACTATAAATAATAAACTTACTATTTATAGACGGTCATGATTTCTACTAGACATCTTGGCTTTCGGCCAAAAATAGTAAGTATCCAATTTGGCCTAACATGTTATTCTCCTAATTTTTCTAAGCCCTTTTCATGGGCACTGTTGAATGTCAAATATTACATATTTTTCCTCATTTATATTTTGGTTTTATGAACATGATAATGTTTAATAATATATTTTATACATATTTGTGTTACAAGGTGAGTTTAAGAGCTTGGATTGAAAAGAATGCTTAAGGCTCAAGAAGTGTCAAAGCAAAAAATGGATCTTTAGAAACTAAGATTGAAAATTTCAAGACCCCAAGATTCAAGAAAATCAAATGGAGAATGAAGGAAGTCGAAAGAATAAAGTGCTGAAATTCACTTCACAATTTGTGTCATCGATCATCGTTTGATGAAATCGAACATATCTCAATGACATCGAATTTTTACATGAAAATCAAGTTGGTTGCTAGATATATTGGATGCAATTATCGATGAATCGAAGTCATGTTCGATGAATTGAAGAAGATGCTCAATGACATCGAAGTTTGTTCGATAGCATCGAATTTATTGAAAAATTATGAAGTAACTTGCTGGACTGTTTTGGACACATTCTCGATGGATCAAAGACCCTTCGATGGCATCAAAGGACTTCTCGATGTCATCGAATGAACGTTCAATGACACAAGAACTTACACAATATAGAAAAGTTACGCAGTGCGTAAAGGCACAACTTCTAAAATTTAAAGTACGTTCGATGGCATCGAATGCGTTACGCAGACTGCATAAATTTGAGGCGGTTTTACGATCTTATGCGAATTAGGCTATAAATATGGGTTTCCTACAAACTTTTTGCGATATCTAGGGTTTTGAGGAGCAAAGAAAAGGGGTGGAGCAATCATCTAAGAGTTTTTTCTTCCTTTCTTCCTAGTTTTAATGCTTTCTTTTAAGGTTTTGATTCCAATAATGTCTATAGTTGGCTAAACCTCTTAGCTAGGGCCAAGAGGTGAAGCCTGTAGCATTTTTGGGATCTTTTTCTTATTTAATTCTTATTATTATTGAACTTCTTTGATTCTAATTTGATATTTAAGGAATACTTTCAATTTTTAATGGTTTGTTGTGACTCAAATTACAATATATCTGCAATAGCTTTACGTATCTTCTGCTTCGTATTTCAAGACTGTGGGATTGGTAAATCCTGTTGTTAGCCCTTGTTTGGAAGGGCATGGTTTGGTGATGGAATCCCTTCCAAACCTTACAATTCTCCTTCATTAAGAATTAGGTCAATGAAAATTCAGATTTGATTCTATTGATATATCTTCCAATTAGATAGGATGGGACTCTAATTCCAATTATGTTCCTTAAATCAAATAAGGAAACATCCTGATAGCTGCAAATGGATCCTTAGAACCTTAGTTCCCTTTAGATTATTGAAATCCCTTTCACAATTACTTCCTTTATTTCCAAATTTCTAACGTAGATCATTCTTTAGTTCTAATTCTACTTACTTTTAAAATACACACAAGATTAGTCCATGTGGATTCGACCTCGGTCTTACGGAGATTATTACTACATCGCGACCCTGCACTTGGGGTTGTGAATAGGCATGACTCATAAAACCTAAAGGATCAAGAGTTATGATCAAACTAAAACTTACTATAAATAGTAAAAATGAAATTAAAATAGAGTTTTGACCCTCGATCTGATGAAATCTCATAAATTCGGTGTGGGCAACCCCAACATAGTAGGGTTGGGTGGCTAAAGTAGCTTCTCTTACCCCAAAATCATATATGGTACGTCGAATAACTCATTCTGGTTTGTGAGATACGCCTACTTTGGGGTTCTAACAGTCCTTATCACTTACGCCTCCGATCGGACCTTCTCTGGTCCATCTTGGAAAAGTGTCTGCGACCTACTCTACATTAGGTATACATGCTCACACACGCATGAATAATGTACATGATTATTATCATGGTGTGACATAGTCCTACATCTGGCCCAACCTAACCTAATGGACCAATGAGCTTCACCCAACTACTAATCGGGTCCATACTTGATGTAGAGCGGGTCGCAACACTTCCATGGAAAAGATGGACCAGAGAAGGCCCAATCAGAGGCGAAAATGATCTGAACTATCAAGACCTTAAATCAATCATATCTCGCAAACCGGGATGTGTTTTTTGACTTTATATATATATATATATATATATATATATATATATATATATATATATATATATATATATATGATTTTGAGGTAGGAGAACTTACTTAAGCCAACCAACCCTCTATGTTGGGTTGCCCATGCTGGATTTGTGAGATTCCATTAGATCGATGGTCAAAAATCCCATTTAGTTTCATTTTTAATATAAATAATAAGTTTTAGTTGGATTATAACTTTTTATCCTTTGAGTTGTAGAACTCATGCCCAACGTGGAAAGGACTTAGAAAAGTTATGAGAATATTATGGTTGGGTCAAATTGGACACTTACTATTTTTGGCCAAAAACCATGAAATCTAGTAGTAATAGCGGTTATCTATAAATAGTAAGTTTACTACTGATAGTAAGTTATGTTTTTAGGGTGTTTCACTTGGAGTCTAAGCCTAAAGCTTCATACTAGGCTTGAGTTCCTTATTTAAAGAGTTATAGTTTTATTTTATTTTATCTTATCATCAATCAAGTTATTTCGAATTTATTATAAATTATTTTTGCTTTTATCCCTCATGGATTGGAAGCTCTATAAGGAGTTTAGAGAGCTTCATGGATTCGGAGTAGTTATCCCTTGATGAAGACGGTGATCGATGAAGATGATGATTGACCTCATCACATCCCTCCCTACACCAATACTTTCGGATCCAACTGAGCCTAAACCATGATGAATGGGCATGCACTGCACCAACACAAGAATTATGAACATAATTGTTACCGTGACATGGCATGGTCCTAGATCAAATGGACCCAATGGACCAATGAGCTTCATCCAAGACCTACCCAACTAAATCGGGTCCAAATTTTAAGGCCCACCCAAGAGAAAACCATGACGGTTGGGCATCCATGCGCGGACACACAAACACAAGAATAATATACATGATTATTATCATGCCATGGCATGGTCCTAGTTCCAACCCACCTAAACGGATGGACCAATGAGCTTCACCCAAGAGCGGCCCAACTGCTAATCAGGTCCAAACTTTTAGACCCAACTGAGCCCAAAATCATGATAGCACGACCCCTGAACAACCTTAGAATCGAGCCGAATGAAACTGAGACAAAAGAGGAGGTGTCAAAAGGGCTCAATCAAGCCGAGATAGGCAGAGTCACAGGCCATGATTTGAAAGGGGTTGGTGTGAAAGGGGTTTGATCTTGCTTGATTAACGGCATAGAGAGAACCGTCCCTGAATATTGGAGGCAACGTAGTACTTTTGTCTACTTTGTCTACTTTTGTCTCCTATTGCATACTACTTTTGTCTCCTTACTGTATGTTTTTTAGTGGGGGAGGGTGGAATGGAGCCACCAATTTCTGCTAAGTGAAGGATTACACTGAGAATGGGAAGTGATCTCCCTCCCATTAACATTCTATACTTGCAAGATCACAAGAGAGATATTGACAACAAAACCCTCTATAGAAATGACAATACTTCTACAATGATTCACATAATTTGAAAGTACATTAAATCAATTCTACCATATTTGCAGGACCTCTCACCTCCATGAGAATTTCTCACCTCAAGCTATATGTACAATTCGAAAAATCAGCACTGTCCTATGTCGAGCCAATCGGTAACCGCATTTCCCTCCCTAAACACATACCAGATGTCCACATCTATCTCCCACACAATGGCTGCAGCTTCTTTCGACCAATACTACCTTCTCCATGTTCGCATCTCTCTCTTTTACATATGCATATTAATCCTAGTTTCCTTCGACATTAGCCCACGCTCTCTCTTTATAAGTGTGTGTGGTCTATATAAGGGAGAAAATGTTGCTTAATGTCTTAAATATGAAAATCAATAGGTCTGTCGATGATAACTCGATGTTATCGAAGACTACTCGATGCCATCGAAAAAATCTGGAAAATCTTTGTTTTATTGCTAGAACGTTTTGGTGTGCCTGAGTGGATGAATCTGACTCTCTTGGAGAGGGCCCGATGGGTGATGAGCAATGTTGGGTTAGGTAAGAAATTGTGGATTGAATCCCTTAACACGGCTTAGTACTTGGTGAATCGGTCCCCTTCTATGACCATTAAATGTAAAATTCCAAAGAAAGTGTGGAGTGGTCAGCAAGTAGACTACTCGGGACTGTGTATTTGTTTAGGATGCTTACTCTCATATACTATCAGTTGAGAGAGATAAGCTGGACCAAAGAGCTAGAAATACATCTTTGTCGGCTATGGTGGTGGTGGTGTGAAGGGGTACAGGCTGTATGACCGGGTCACATGAAAAATCATCACTAGCTGTAATATTAAATTCGATGAAGGATCCTTGTTCCGTAAGGATAAACACGAGGAATCGAAAAAGTTGGTAGTGAACGTTCAATTAGGTAAAGATGAGACACAGGCTGACACAGAAATGTAAATAGAGGTATAAGAGCAAGTGGAGCAACCACCTATGAGGAGGAATGTGTCGTGGGATCATAAGTTACTGACGAGATATAAGAATGACTCAAATGTCACATATGCCCTCATTACAAATGAAGGAGATCCATTTACTCTTCAGGAGGCTCTTGATGGGAAGTTCATTATCCTGATGTTGTATGTTGATGACATACTAATCACCAGTCATAACATATCTAAGATCTACTTACTGAAGACTAAGCTATCAAGAACATTCGAGATGAAAGATCTGGGGGTTACAAAGAGGGTTCTCGGCAATGATATACATAACAACAGACAAAGGAGTATGCTTTGGTTATCTCAAAAAAAATATATTGAGAAGCTGTTGATGAAGTATGAGATGGACAGGGCAAAGCCGATCAACTTTCCTCACGCGACTCATTTTAAGCTTTCTTCTTAATAGTGTCCTAAAATCGATGAAGAAGAGTAGGATATGTCTCGTATGCCTTATTCAAGTGCAATTGGCAGTTTAATCTATGTCATGGTCTATACTAGACCGGATATTTCATATATGGTGGGTGTTGTCAACAAATACATGTCTAACCCCAGAAGCAACAATGGGAAGCAGTGAAATGACTATTTCGATACATTCAAGGTACACAGGACTACGTCTTAACATTTGAGAAATAAGGGGCCAAGTTAGTAGGTTTTGTGGATTATGATTATGCAGGTAGTGTGGATGTTAGAAGGTTAACTTTTGGTTACTCGTTTGTGCTAACAGGTAGAGCGATCAGTTGGATATCGAAGCTTCAGTTTGTGGTGTCTTTCCATAACCAAAGATTAGTATATGATGGTGACGGAGGCATTCAAGGATGATGTTTGGTTGAGGGGAATGATAAATCAATTGAGGCTTCAACAGGAGGTTATGCCAGTTAATTGTGACAGTAAAAGCGCGATCAATTTGGCTAAAAATTTTGTTTGAGGAATATGGCATGCCATAACTCACGTACTAAATATATTAATGTTCGTCACCATTTTATGTGATGGGTGCTTGAGGAATATGGCATGACTTTGGAGAAGATTTACACGAGCATGAATCCAGCAGACATGCTCACTTAGGTGGTTACCACAGAGAAGTTCAAGTTTTGTGCAACTTTTCTGGTCTTGACGAAGGCATAAATGGAAGATGGAGTGTGTATGAGAAGTGATAGTGGAGCTATGATGCAAGGCGAAATTAAAGATGAGGAGAAGAAGCTATGAAGATTAGTGATTGAAGACATAGTGGAGATTGTTGATTGATGTCTTAAATCTGAAAATTAACAGGTCTGTCGATGTCAGCTTGATGCCACAAGCAATAGACTTTGATGCCATCGAAGACTGCTCAATGCCATTGGAAAAATCCATGTTTTATCGCTAGAATGTTTTGGTGTTTTGTAAAATGACATCGAAGATATTCGATGTCATCAATGATCTATCGATGTCATCGAAGTGCCATTAAATGATCGCGCAGGGTTACACAGAGTTGCATAAGTGCAAGATTTATTTCCTATTTCGATTGTGATTCTTATAAAGGCTCTATATATGGGTGTAATCGGGAATAGGGTGTATCTCAAGGCTTTTTAATTCGTTTCAAAGAATTTTAAGGGCTTATAAGGGAGATTCAAGGCTTATTTAAATCGGGTAATCTCTATCTCTTGTAATTTCTACTTTCATAGTGTATAATTATCACTTTGTGTCATGGTTTTTTCACGTAAGGGTTTTTCCACATTAAATTCGGAGTGTTTGTGATTGGAGTTGATTGTGTGATTGAAATACTTTGCTTGATCCATCTCTGTGTGCTTCCGTTGTTCACCAAGAGAAAATAGGTAGAATGTGAGTGCCTTCTTCTAGGGTATTCCTAATGATAAAGGTCTTATGCAATGGAGGAGTGGGAGGGATGTAAGTCTTATATTTCTGATTTCTCTTATTTTAATGAAGAAGAAAATTTTATCTTATTGTCCCATAGATGTAGGCATATTGTTAGACTGTATAAATCTTTTAGTTTCTTGTCTCTTTTTTTTTTTTACTTTGGCTTTTAGCTTTCAATTTGGCTCTTTTTTTTTCTTTTATGATTTTACTTTGCCTACTGTAAGTGTTATGGTCTCATGCTCCTTTGATTGTCAAATTTTGTGGTGTCAAAACCTCTCATGTGTCAAAACTTCTATCTGTGTGTCTTGTGTTTATATGTTGATATATATATATATATATATATATATATGTGTGATTCAAGATGACATCACAATGGTTCAAGACATGTAAGGTGCTCGACTTCAAGAAATGCAAGGTTATGTACTATGTTCTCTTCCATATGCATCAATGTTTAGAACCACATCGATAAGAAGAGTGTTTGTTCAAGACTCAAGTACAACTCAAGTTGAAGTTTATATTCAAGCTGTAGAAGATCTCAATCTCAAGCTACATCAAGTAGAGGTCTCAAGCTTTAAAGGTTAAACCATCATCTGAAAGAATGATGTTCAATATTCATACTTCATGTTCCAAGTATGAAAGACCTCAGTTTGACCGTAGGGTAGGTCATTTTGTATACATAAGTCAAGATAAATCTTTATACATGAAGTTGGTCTGTTCTAAGCCTAGTCCTGTACCTTGTTCGACCAGTCCTAGACCTGGTTCGACCAGTCTAAGAAATTCCATGACCAATCCTAAGTTGTTGAAGATTTTTAGAATTTTTTTGGTTATTCTTCGACCAATCCTGGAGATTGTTCAACCGATCGTAGGGGTATCTCGACTCATTCTTCGACCTGTCCTAGAACTTCGACTCAAACTCCAGCAACCAAATCTGGTTTTCTACGACCACTCCTGGATCAGCTTCGACCAGTCGTAGGTGGTCTACGACCAGTCGTAGAATCCTAAGACCAGTCGTAGAACTGATTTTTCAGATCGCGCTTAAAATTTCAAAATACCGTTGGAGCTACGACCAGTCGAAGGTTCCTAAGACCAGTCGTAGACGCGATCTTTTCTTCTATAAATTGAGCACGAATTTTAGAGTTTTACATCGATTAATTTAAAAAAATTCAAGCCTCCACTCTGAGATAAGTTGTTTTCATTTTTAAGCTACGCTGTGCATATTTAATATTCTTTTTATTAGCTTTTCTTATTTGATTTTATTCCTATATTCCAATATTATTTTGAAAAGAGGAATTGCTTTATTCCTTCTTCATTGGAATCAAATCAAATAGTGTTACGCCCAATTTGGTTTAATTTAAAATCAATTAGAAACTAGAACCATTTCTTAAGTGAGTATTGGACATTGAACGTTGATTCAAACTTCTACTCTCATTGGTTCTACCGGGCTGCTACAAAAGAAGAAATTCAGGTATTTTACATTTATTGTAAATTCGTTATTTTGGTTTTGTTTGAGATTCGCCAGAAAAATCTCATTGTGTTGGTTATCTAAGGAGAGCCAAAAAACTCAGAAAGTGTGGGTTTTTGGATTGTGTAAGCCCAAGTTAAAAAGACACAATTGTGAAGGTTTTAGGTGAACCTGTAAAAACTTGTTTGATAGTGAATGCTAATATCCCCTGTGTGAGGATATTAGGAGTGGAGTAGCAAGCTGTGTGGCTGTTGTTTAAAAGTTGGTGAACACACAAGCGAACCACTATATATCGATGTGTTTTGTGATTTGAATGCTCTTTTAATTTCTATATCTTTAATCATTCAGATTTGTGGAATGTATATGTGGATGTGAATGTTGTAATCTTTATATTTTAAGCAAAGTGAGGAATGTTGTAATAGTTTAGAATTTATTTCTTGCTATTTCCTTTATTTCCTTTCTGTTAGAGTTTTTGATATTCAATTTGTTCTAGTAAGGTTGTCCTGTCATAAACCCTTGGTTTTTATGGTGCAAAGGTTGTCCTTAGAACAACGTTAGTATCAAGCTCTTTATTTAAGTTTACTTTACATTTCAGTCTTTAATTTATTTAAAGTACTATTCTTTATTTTTATAAGGCTATCATATTTCAATTTCATTGTTAAATTTTAATTTGGCACAATCCTATTCAACCCCCCCCCCCTCCTCTAGGACATATAGCTTGGCCTTTTCAAGTGGTATCAGAGCCTAATAGCTCGTTTTTTAATTCTTTATTCTTGGATTCATTTCCTGAGCTAACGATCTAAGCTATATATAAGATGTCAAATTTTGATAGTCTTTCAGTCACTAGGCCTCCACCCTTTGATGGCTCCAACTATGCCTATTGGAAAGCCAAGATGAGGATTCTCCTCAAATCAATGGATGAAAACGTGTGGCTTGCCACAGTAACTGAATGAAACCTACCTACCACTGAAGTGACTGGTATTGATGATTCAAAATCTATGAAAGTAACACCATTTTTCTCATGAACCACTCTTCAGAAAAGTGAGAGTAGTGTCAATGCAAAAGCACTAAATGCAATCACTTGCGCATTATCACCGGATGAGTTCAAAAGAATTATATCCTGTGATACTACAAAGCAAACTTGGGATATATTAAAAATGACACACGAGGGTACTTCAAAGTTAAAAAATCTAAAGTCCAACTCCTCACAACCAAATTTGAAGAAATTCATATGGAGGAAAATGAAATGTTTATAGACTTCTACACTAGATTATACCCAATTGGCAAAGGGATAAGGATCTGTCTGCCAACTCTGCTTGTCTATCAGTTGGTAAATGTCATACATACATCTAGGGACCTCCATCTGCCCTATCCATGGATCATTAACATGGTATGCAATGACATCGGCTTCCTAACGACCACTGATCTAGTTCTTCATCTCCAAATCTTCAACAAAAACAACATTCGCAAGATAGACTTGAAGTTCCACAAGTGCCCTAAGGATCCAGAGGAAGGTACCCAAGAAGAAGGAGATGCTGGTGTCGCTCCCACCGAATGGACTGAGATGGATAGAGATGAACCATTTGGACCAGATCCAGCAGCGTCAACCTCAATGCCCGGGTATGCCAAATGATTCAAGCTAGACAAGATTGGGGCAATTCAGAGGGATGTCCACTCAGTGCACGAGAGACTTACCATTTTAGAATGGATGGTTCAAGGAGTGCAGCAGACAGTACAACAGTTGGTCGAGCTGTTCACCTGTCGTCATGATGATACGGTGCCATCTTCCTCGGCTCCATAAGTACTGGTCTCTGGGTGCTATCACAATACACTTCACTCTTATTTCCACGTATGAATATTAGTATCTTTTTGTATGTTCTACATTCTTATGAGTGTAAGTGATAGCTCTCTAACTTGCAAAGGATGACTTTTTTTTGTTGTATATGCCCATGGATGGGCTAAAAACTGAGGTTTTATGATGGATGCCCATGAATGGGCTTAGTATTTTTTTTTTTGGGATAACTGTTAACCTACTGCTATCTGTGGCAGTAGGGGTTTTGGATATTTAGATATTTTTTTTGGTATATGGCTGAATGTAATTATCATCCTTACTGCCATAATTCAGTTCTCAGATCCCCTGGTTTATCTGATATGGAATGCATGTGATGTCTCTTAATGATTATCCTATCTGCTATATCACTGCTCTATCTAATCTGCTATGCATACATACCTACTACAAATGATGTCTGTTAATCAATTGCTAAACATTTTACATCTATTTGTTCTACGCATATTCCTCTCGCTATCGGTTCTCCCATGTTATTTTAACTTCAGTCAATATCAACTGTTATATCTTTGTCAATGACTGACCAAAAGGGGGAGAACAGTCCAAACACCCCGAATAGAAAATTGTGTATCTTCTTGAATTGTGTTGCAGGTGTTAGGGGGAGCAGCTGCACCAAGACAAGGGGAGTTTGAAGTCAGGGGGAGCAGATACTATGTCATGTACATGGTTCAACTAGAAATTGTAAAATTGTAAAAAAAATGCATGTACATACAATTTAGGATGTGTTTGTCTAGATATTGTTCTAGGGTGTTTTGGTATTTTGTCACGTAATTGACAAAGGGGGAGATTGAAAGTGCCCTGGTTTGTCAATTAGCATGAGTGTTGAGTCAGTCAGACTGCAGAGCCTCATAGGAAGATCAATTCAAGCGTCTGTCTCAACCTGATGTGTACAAACTCACCACAGGTAAATCTAGCCTAACATCCCATATCCCAAAACACCAGGTACATAAAACTCCTAAAACAAACTAGAACATCTTAGGGTTTTTATGGTAAGAAAACTTTTTTTCAAAATAGGAAAATTCTCTAAGTTTTCTTGCCATATCGATTTTATCGATACACATCTCGATATGATCGACTTCCACTGTCGATGTCCTCGATACCTAAACGATATCATCGGAATGAAGACAAAAGTATCCAGTAACCACATAAATATTTGGATGGATTTATCGATGTATCGATATACCTATTGATATCATCGATATTCAAATCTCAATCTATCAAAATTGACTCGATAATATCGATAGGCAGATTTTCGGTGCCCCTGTTTTTTTCCAAGAATATCATATATGCATCGATATATTAAAGCTTCCTCAATACCATCGAAGTTCAAATCTCAATGACATCGGAAGGCTCTCGATGATATCAGTCTTGGGCACCAAGTTCTTCCAACAAAATATTTCAGGTTGGTTTATCTATGATCAGGAGTCTCTCGATAGAATCGATATTCAAATGTCGATAATATCAGTACGGTATTGATTACATCGAACATGGACATAAACTATCCAGCAAGCTTAAAGAAAAATCCATTGGATTTATCGATGCATCGACACAAGTATCAATATCATCGACATTCAAATTCTGATGATCTCGATAGTCCCTCGATCATTCTTATAAACTTGAAATATTTTCAGTCAAGTCTCTCCCATTTTCAAATGTCAATGAATTGACACTAGTATCAATAGAATCGAAGTTCGAAATCAGATGACATCGACACCTATTTCAATCCCATCGACCAGCTGGCAAAAGATTTCAAAAGCGTATGACATTTGAGTTTGTGTCATCGAGTGGACCATCGATGCGATCGAGAGCATACACTTGATGATATCGAACCCGCTCGATGATATCAAACTCTATCATAAATGTGACCGTTTTATATCTGTTGGAACCTTTTACCTATATATAGAGAACTTGTCTATTATTGTTGGGAGAGAAAGAAGACAGTGCTTTTGTGTGTTTTACCTTAGATCATATACCTAAAGCCCTTTCTCTCAGGGAAGTTCATCCTCCAATCCACCCTCATCATTGACATTCAATAGAGTGGATTGGGGAATGAACTTCAGCATTCAAGGATCCTCCAGCTACTACCTTAATAGCAAATTATTAAGCTGGAATGCCTTAAATGCATAATAGGAATCACTCTATCTTCCTTATAGGAAAATAATTTATAGAGTAGGATTCCGTCTTAACCTTGACCCAACCCTAAGCCTCGCATTCATACATCTTTTATGTTGCGGATCAAGGAAGCCGAAGACTCTTCATCAACAAAGGAGGAGATCTTCGTCAATGTGTTGAATGGGACTCATCTGCTTATTTGTAAGTTATTAGAGTCCAGAGGACACTTGTGATCATTCCTCTTTAGGATTGGGTCTTAGGTGTTTCTCACCCTTGCAAGCCCTCGTAGGAGGCCTCCGGCGGGAGTATACGTAGTGGGTGCGTTGTGTGGACCCTTGCTCTGTAAAGAGCATAAACATCCAGTTGAAGGTGAACTTGTCTATAACCTTAGGTTTGAGGTGAACCGTGTGAAACCTCAGGTTTGGGGTAAATCGCATAAAACCTCCGTCAGGGTCTTATGGAAGATCCTTGACCAGTGCGCCTAAAAGTGTGTGCTTCGTGTTGACCCTTACTCATGAGAGCATAAACAGTTAGCCTCAGTGTAAGTTCTAAAGGTTGAAGGTGAACCTGATTTAAAACATTAGGTTTAAGGTGAACCGCTGTGAAACCTTCTTAGTGAAATCCGACACACTCAAAGGTGAGTGCGTCTGCCGAGAGTGGAGTAGACTGATCGTCGAACCACTATAAAATGACCATATTTGAGATTGCAATTCTTCTGTGTGTGTGATTTACTTTTACATTTTCATATCTGAATATCTAAGATCACACCTCACACACATATACAGTCATATCCATCATAAATTAGTTTGCATAGTATTCACTTCTTAAATAGTTTGTGATTGGATCCTCTACCGGGCTTAGAAGCCAGTAGAGTTACTTTCGAGTAATCCTAATATGTGCTTGTTGTTAGGATTAGTGTAATAGGATTTTAAATAAACTATAAAAACTTTACAAAGTCCTATTCACCACCCTCTAGGACATATTGGCATATTCTTATTTCAACTAAAGTGGTCTTCACCGCTATTTCAATATCCTCCATGAAACAATCAATCAAGTTAACATCTTCCCATATTAAAAAAAATATTCAACTCTAATGTCATATTTCAAAAAGACAAACTCATGACTCTATTCCTACAATTAATAATTGCATTTGATGTGGCAAGGAATGGGTGACTAAGAATGACAGGAATTTGAGTACTCATGTCCACGATGGGTTAAGTATCTAGGACAATAAAATATACCGGGTAGTAAAATTTGTCAACCTAGACCAACACATCCTCAATTACCCCTCTTAATACAAGAACTGAGCGATCAGCAAGTTGTAATATGGTTCAGGTGGGTTTCAATTCACCCAAACCTAGCTATTCGTAGACCGAGTAAGGAATCAGATTTACGCTCGCTCCTAAGTCAAGAAGTGCGTGCTCAATCCGGTAGTTCCCAGCACAAGGGATGGTTGGGCTACCAGGATCTTTATATTTTTGTGGCACATCTTGCTTGAGGATGACACACACTTTTTCTATCAGAAAAATTTTCTTTTTGATACTTTGTCCTCTCTTAGTCGTGCATAGGTCTTTCAGAAATTTGACATATAAAGGAATTTATTTTATGGCATCCAAGAGAGGGATGTTAACCTTCACTTATTTAAACACCTTTAGAATGTCCTGAGAGTTAGAGAGAGGTTTTGGTGCAATCAACTATTGGGGGAATGGTGCAATCGGATTGCTTTGGAGTTCTGGTGTAACTCTTATAAAGTGTTAATAGGTCTATCAGTTTCATCTACTTCCGGGTCCTTAGACTTTTTAACCCTTACTGGAATAGATTTTGTCAATTAACTTCCTACTCCTAAGAGTGGTGATAGACTTAGCTTGCTCCATTTAATTTGAAGAGCTTGAATCACTTATTTTGTATTGCGGTTTAGGATTAGGAAAGGTTGGGCTGGAAGAATCCCTTTTTTTCCAATTGAATTTTTTATCTCACACCCTTGTATGGCCTTTGAAAGAGGTCCTGAAGGGTTTGCAATATACTCTTATTGATAAGCTCTTGGTTTTGAATATGTTTCCAGACTGGATCCTCTTGAGGTTTCCCTTGATTCAAGAATTGGTTAGGGATTCCTTGAGGAGTAGCAGTTTGTCCATTCCTCCAACTAAAGTTCGGATGATTTCTCCAACTAAGATTGTATGTGTTAGATATGGGTCTACTGAAAGGTCTTTGGTAGTTGTTCACGGCATTCGATTGCTCATTCAGTGCCTCTTGAAAAGTAAGTATCGTTAGGCAATTTTCAATTGTATGTATGTTGCAAGCACAGATACCGCAAACAACTTCCTTACCATTATCTTTCTTAAGTTTCATGGCCTCGACCTTCCTTGCGAGACTGGCCACTTTAGCATTTATATCATCATCCTCTTTCAACAAGTATATCCAACCCCTCTCTCTTGCTTGAGTAACCTTAGATGTGGTGCTAGATTTTGGAGAGATGTCCCATAATTATGTGGTTTCACCGAGTTTGTCAAAGTAATCCCACACCTCATCGACATTTTTGTTCATGAACTCCCCATTGCACATTGTCTCTACGAATTGGTGCATGGAAGATGTCAATCAATCGTGGAAGAAAGTTGTTATGCAACACGTTTCAAAACCATGTTGTAGGCATGAACTGACGAGATCCATGAACCGCTCCCAACAATGGAAGAATGTTTCATCTTCCTTTTGGACGAAGTTCATGATCGACTTCTTGATGGTATTCGTCTTATGGTATGGAAAGAATTTTTTTTATGAAATCCTTCATCATGTCATTCCATGTGCCAACAGATCACGGATGCAATGAGTGCAACCATGTCTTAGGTTTTTCTTTCAAGGAGAAAGGAAAGAGTTTCAGCCTGACCATGTCCTCCTCAGACACATTAGAAAAGTATAAAGTGGTTATAACCTCATCAAATTCTTACAAGTGTAGGTATGGACTTTCATATTCAAGTCCAAGGAACTTTGGAAGGAGTTGGATCACTCCAGGCTTGATATCCATGTTTCCTATATTTTCCAGAAAAACCATGTATGAAGGCATGCTCACCCCTGCCGGTTGTAAGTAATCTCGTACAGTACGAGGTGGGGGTGCATGGTGCACCTCATTCTCATCCTGGACTTCCGCAACTCGAGGTTGCGACTGATTCACTGGTTGATTTACAGGTTGATTTGTAGCCATAACCTCAATTAACTCTGAGGATCTCGAGTGGTGTCTAATCCTGTGATGGATAGATAACCCTTCAACTAATCCTCCTTCACTCAAAAGACGTCGAGTGTTATCACAAACCCACTTAGCATAAGACACTCTCAGCCCTCAATTTCAGAATCTAACCTCAAGCTAAAAGAAAGAAGGAAATAGAAATCTAGAAATAGAAAGGGAGAGAATTAGAAAGAAGTTACCAAATTAGAAGGTTTTAGGTTAGGATCCTACAAAAGAAAAAAAGGAAAGTGAATTAGTATCTAAAAATAATAAGAAGAAGAAAGCAACCTAGTTTCTAAAAACAAAAAGGAAAGTATCTAGAAAATAGAAAATAGAAAGTTCTAAACTAGAATTAGAAAGTAGATCTAAGGAAAACAGAAAAGGAAAGTTTCAAAAAAAGTGAAAAAGTTAATTTCTAAAATCAAATTAAGAAAGTTTCTATCCTAGAATTAGCAACCTAGTTTCTAAAAATAAAAATAAAATTAAAAAAGGAAAGTTTCTAAACCTAGAAATAGAAAGCTAAGTTAGTTTCTAAAATAATTCAGAAAAAACCCTAACCCACAAATAGAAAGTAGAAAAATTCTAATCTTAACCTAATTCGAAAAGTAGTCAATCTCAAAAAAATGCAACCGTTAGTCCCCGGCAACGCCGCCAAAACTTGTTCACAACCCCAAGTATAGGGTCACAATGTAGTAATAATCTCAGTAAGACCAAGGTCGAATCCACAGGGACCGATCTTGTGCGTTTCTAAAATTAACTAGAAGAAGATGTAAACCTAAATCTACAAGTGTAGAGAGAGTAATTGTGAATTATTTAACTAAACTTAAGAAATTCAAAGGCGAGAACTAGGGTTTTCCAAGGATCCACTTGTAGAGATCAGGGAGATCTATGCTTGATTGAAGGATACAACTAGAATCGAAGTCTCATCTTATCCAGTTAGAAAATATCTCAGTAAAACTAAATCTAAACTTCCTTTAACCTAATTCTCAATGGATGAGAGTTGTGAGAACTTGAAGTTATTCCATCATAAAACCATGCCCAAGAGACAATGGCTCACAATAGGATATACCAATCTCATAACCAAACATAAGAGAATCATGAAGATGAGAAGGGATTCCATCATCTAACTATGCCCAAGGGCTAATGGTAAACAAAAAGATTTCCTAATTTCACAATCTCAATATATAAAAAGAACATACTCAAAGCTATCGCAGATCTATTGTAATTTGAGTCACAACAAACCATTAAAAACTGAAAGTATTTCTTAAATATCAAACTAGAATCAAAGAGAGTTCAACATAAACATGAATCAAAGTAATAGAAAGCATCTCATCACGCTGCAAGCTTCACCCCTTAACCTCAACTAAGAGGTTTAGTTAACCATAATCATGATTGGAACTAAAACCCTAAAAGAAAGCATGAAAAACTAAGGAAAGAAGAAGAAAAACGCTTGGTGACGGCTCTCCGCCCTTGTACTTCTCACCTCCAAACCCTAGAATGATTAGATAGATCCCCAAGGATGCCCTGGGAACTCCTATTTATAATTGTGCAACAACTCCTTTCACGCCTCTTCAAAAAAATTTTGGAAACCGCCTCAAATTTACGCAATTCGTATAACTCTTGTAACTTCACGCGATTCGTTCAATGATATCGAATAAGCTTCAATGTCATCGAAGGTGCCTTTTATACATGCTTTTTTTGCGCTTTTGTAGCTTCATCCGTACTCTGCGACCTTCCATGTCATCGAACCTACCTTCGATGTCATCGAAGAGGCCTTCGATGTCATCGAACATTGTTCTAGGAATCGATAATGTGTCCAAAACAGTCCAGAGATTTAATCCAATTTCTTCAATAAATTCGATGTCATCGATCATATCTTCGATGTCATCGAAGAATGTTTCGAGTAACTGAAAATGCTGCCCAATATGTCCTGCGAGTTTTATCGAAATTCTACAGAAATTTTGATGTCAGTGAAGAGGCCTTCAATGTCATCGAGCAGAGCTTCGAGTCACTAAATAAGTTCTTGAGTCATCGAGAAATGTCTTCAATTTGTCCAGTGACCAACTCCATTTTTCTTAATAAATTCGATGTCATCAACCTGTGTTCGATCAATCAATGTGACTTCTACACTTGTTCTTTCGACTTCGATCCTTCTCCACTTGGTTTTTCTTAATCTTAGGACCATGAAATCTTCAATCTTTGTCTCCTAAGATCCATTCTTTGCATTGGTGATCTTCGAGTGTTAAATTCATGCTTTTAGCACCTTTTCCAATCCAAGCTCTTAAATTCACATTGCAACATAAACATGAGTAAAATAGGACATTAAGCAGTATCATGTTTATAAAACCAAGATATAAATGGGGTCCAATATGAAATATTTGACCCTCAACAAAAATTCCATCTTCAAGTTGTTTCATTTGAAGTCCAAGAAAATAGTTTAGTTCTCCCACCATGCTCATCTCAAATTCTGATTTCATAGACTCTGCAAACTTAGAAGAAAGGTTAGCATTTGTTTATCCATAGATAATATCATCTAAATATATTTGAACAATCAACAGCTCTTCATTAATTCTTTTGATGAATAGAGTTTTATCAACACTACCCATTTTAAAATTTTGACTGAGAAGAAATTTTGTTAGTTTTTCATACCAGGCTGTAGGAGCTTGTTTTAATCTATACAGGGCCTTTTTAAGATGGTATACATTGTTAGGAAGTTTAGGATCTTCGAAACCTTTAAGTTGTTCCACATAAATTTCTTCATTTAAATCACCATTTAATAAAGAACTTTTAACATCCATTTGATAAATTTTAAAGTTTTTATGACATGCGATGGAGATAAATAGTCTAATGGATTCAAGATGATCAACTAGAGCAAAAGTTTCATCATAATCGACTCCTTCAATTTGGGTGTACCCTTGTACAACTAATCTTGTTTTGTTTCTTAAGATATTACCAATTTCATCAGATTTATTTTTAAATATCCATTTAGTTTCAATCACATGTTTGTCAGATGGTCTAGGAACTAAATACTAAACATCATTCCTGAGAAATTAATTCAGCTCATCTTGCATAGCTAAAATCCTTTTCATCTTTTAAGGCTTCATTTACATTTGACGATTCTATCCGGGAAGTGAAGCATACATGATTACAAATGTTTTCAACTTGTTTTCTGGTTTAAACACCAATGTGAGGGTTACCAAGAACTTAATTAGTCGGATGGTCTTTGACTAGTCTATTCTCAATTGTATCTGATTTTGAAGAAGGTATTGATTAATTGAATATAATAACCTCATCATCGTGTTTATCAGCTAGAGTGATAGTTTGATCATCAATTACAACATTTATGGATTCTTGTATCACTCCGGTCCTTTTATTTGGGACACGATATGCTCTACTATTTAGAGCGTATCCTAGAAAAATACCTTCATCACTTTTTACTTCAAATTTTCCCAAAAGTTCCCTATCTCGTAAAATGAAGCATTTGCTTTCGAAAGTACGAAAATATTTTACTGATGGTTTTTTGTTAGACCAGAATTCTTAAGCCATTTTATTTAAACCTGCTCTTACATATACTCGATTAATAATATAACAAGCAGTGTTGACAGCTTCAGCCCATAAATGTTTTGCTAATTTTTTACTACTAAGCATAACAGTCCTCATTTCTTGTAGAGCACTGTTTTTCCTTTCAGCTATACCATTTTGTTGAGGAGTTTTAGGAGCAAAAATTTCATGTAATATTCCATGGTCATCACAAAACTTCTTAAATTTGCTATTTTGAATTTCTGTTCCATGATTACTTATTATCTTTTTCATAGGTACTTCTTTTTCTGTCTGGATGCGTTTAAATAATTTGTTGACTTTATCAAAAGCATCCGACTTTTATCTTAAGAAGGCTACCCACGAATATCTACTGTAGTCATCAACTATAAATAGAAAGTATTTTTTACCTCCTCTACTCTCTATTCGGGTTAGTCCAACAAGGTGCATATGGAGTAATTCGAGGGGTCTAGATGTGGTTAAGGAGTTTACCTTCTTGTGACTACTCCTGATTTGTTTGCCTGTAACAGGCACTAAATACTTTCTTTTCCAATTTTTTTAACTTAGGTAAGCCTCGAAAATGATCTCTCTTGTTAAGTTTATATAGATCTCTAAAGTTCACATGTCCAAGACGTTGATGCCATAACTCAATTTCATCTGTTTGGGCTGTATAGCAAGAGTGACTAGTGGAACATGATTCATCAATGGTATAACAATTTTCAGAGGTTCTTTGACCATTTAATATTATATGACCTTGATTATTAAGTATTTCACATTTGTGATCAGAAAATTTAACACTAAGATTATTATCACAAATTTGAGATATGCTTAGCAAATTGTGTTTCAAACCTTCAACATATAAAACATCTTTAAAAACAGGAAGTTTGGGAAGTTTTACATTACCTCTTCTGCTGATTTTGCAGTTACTGCCATCTCTAAATGTTACTGATCCTCCATCAATGTGATTGATGTCTGAAAATATCACCTTATCACCTGTCATATGTCTAGAGCATCCACTGTCCAAATACCATCTTGAAAAGCTTTGAAAGCTGTGTGGATAACAAGACACTTATTTTTTGGAACATTTCAATATAGTTTTGGGTTTAGGAGGATCTCTAATAATATGATTAGTTAGAGAGTAAGATTTTTCTTTATTCTTACTTACTCTATTAGTTCTAGAGTTAGATTTCAAGAGCTCCTTAAGTAAGTACATTATCTTATCTGCAAGAGAAGGATTATAATTTTTCTTTTTACAGTTGGACGTAGTTTTTGGATAAAAATGTTTTTGACAAGGTTTTTTCTTTATTTCCTTTGTAATTTCTTCTTTAGATTTTGAAGATTCACCTTTAACAAATATAAGAGCAGTACGTTTAAATTTTTTTGAATGACTCTTAATATAACTCAAGTTGGATTTGTTGTAACTTCGATGAGATGCAGATAATAGCTTTTCAAGTCTTGAGTCACCTTGGGTATAAATCCAAGTCTCTTTAGAATTTTTTAGAGAAGTAATTTCTAATAGTAAATTTTTATTTTCAGTTTTGAGATCTTCAATTTCAAAATTTTTTAGATTGAGTTCAAGTTTGGTTTTTTCAAAATAATCAGAAAAATGTGATTTCTCCAAAACAAAATTTTCAAGTTCTAATTTTAAATCCGCAAATTTATCCTCTTGAATTTTTAATTTTGTTACAATCTTACAACTTTCTTTATATAAGGCATCATATGCTACTTGAAGATCTACTTCATTTTCAACATCACTTCCTAGTATTTCATAATCAGATGTTTCATCTTCATTTGAGGAAGTAAGTCTAGCTGTGGTCATAAACGTCTTTAGATCATTTTTGATTTCATGATCTGATTCGTCAGTTTCTGAATCGGATTCAGATTCAGACGATTCATCCCATGTGGCAATCATGCCTCTTCTTTTAGATTTATCCTTCTTAGGACATTTTGCAACAAGATGTTCATATTCAGAACAGTTGAAACATTGAGAGTTTTTAGATTTATATTTCCAATTTCTTTTTCTTTTGTTAATCAGTTTTTGAAAATCAAATCTATTTTTATTTTTAAAAATCCTATAAAACTATTTAGTAAGCATAGACATGTCATCCTTATTTTCTTCATTATCTGAATCATTTGATTTAGATTTCAAGGATTTTAGGGCTATGGATTTGCTTTTGGGAGCTTTGAAATTCAGCTCAAGGTTTATAGAGATCCTACTAATTCCTCTACCTTCATTGTATCGGTGTCCCTCAATTCTTGTATAGCAGTGACTTTAGAATTGAACCTGTCAAGAAGCGATCGTACGATCTTTGCACACACTTTGCTTTCAGGGACTTTTTTTCCAAGACCCCACATGGAATTAACAATGTCATTTAGTTTAGTGAAGAAATCCATGAATGATTCATTTTCTTCCATATGGTTTTCTTCAAACCTTGTTGTAAAGATTTGAATCTTAGATTTCTTGGCAATGTTAGTTCCTTCATATGTCATTTAACATATATCCCAAGCTTGTTTTGTTGTATCACACGAGATGATTCTTTTAAACTCGTCTGGTCGTAAAGCACAAGTAATAGCATTAAGTGCTTTTGCATTAGCACTACTTTCGCTTTTCTGACCTGGAGTTCATAGATTATAAACTTGTACTTTCATGGACTTGGTTCCATTTTCACCCACTACTTCCAATATTGGAGGGACCCATTAGGTCATGGTGGCTTGTCATACACTTTCATCAATAGATTTGAGGAATATCCTCATTCTAGCTTTCCAGTAGGAGTAGTTCGAGCCATCAAAGGGCGGAGGCCTGGAAATGGATAGACTATCGAAATTTAACATTCCAATAGCTTTAGGAAGTTAATCCCAAAAAGAGCAACTTCACTCTGATACCACTTAAAAGGACAAGCTATAAATGTCCTAAAGGGGGGTGAATAGGATAATGCCAAATATTTCGATATAATGCGAAATAATAAATTGATGGAATATAATTTTGTAAACAATTGAATTATTGATATCAAATAATTCATAGGACAACCTTACACCTAAAAGATTTAGGTAAGACAACCTTATTTCACGACGTCTTTGCAATCAAAATATCAAACTATTGTAAAGAATTACTAATTCACAATAATCACACAAATAATAATATCTAATCACCACAATGCACAAACGAGTTATAGCGGTTCGGTGCCTCAATGCAACCTACACCACTCCCAAAATTACTACCCTCACAATTTTAGCCTTCACTATTTTAAGGTTTTCCAGGTTAATCTTAACAACCTTATACAATTATTATGATTTTCACGGGCTATCACAATCAAACCCACTTTGTAATTTTACGGGGTCACCACAAACAAACCCGCAGAGATTTTTGGGCTAAAGTAGAAAAACTTAAATTGAAATAATTTAAAAAACAGTATTTATCTTCAATTTGGCGAGTCTTGTGGAGTAGTGTTAAATCTATTATTGTTATCCTCTTTTAGGTCCTTAGGCTTTTCAGCCCTGACCAGAATGGTTTTGTCAATGGTCTTCCCACTCCTAAAAGTGGTGATAGATTTAGCTTGCTCCATCTAATTTGAAGAGCATGGGTCACTGACTTCATATTACGGTTTTGGATTTGGAAGAGGTTGAGCTGGAAGGCTTCTCTTATTCCCAATCACATTCTTTGTCTCAAGCCCTTGTATGGCTTTTGTAAGGTCTTGAAAGGCTTGTAGCATCCCCTGATTGAAAAGCTCTTGATTTTGAAGAAGCTTTAGAACCGGATCCTCTTGAGGTTTCCCTTAATTTGGAATTTGATTAAAGAATCCTTGAGGAGTAGCAGTTTGTCCATTCCTCCAACTGAAGTTTAGATGATTTCTGCAACTAGGATTGTATGTGTTGGGGGTGGGTCCATTGAAAGGTCTTTGGTAATTAGTCACGGCATTAGATTGCTTGTTCAGTACCTCTTGAAAAGTAGGTATTGTTAGGCAATTTTTAGTTGCGTGAATGTTGCAAGCACAAATGCCGTAAACAATTTCCTTAGCCTTATCCTTCTTTAGTTCCATGGCTTTGAATTTCCTTATGAGATTAGCCACTTTAGCATTGATATCATCATCCTCTTTCAGAAGATATATTCCACCCCTCTCCTTTGATTGAGTCGGCCTAGAAGTGGTGCTCGATTTTGGGGAGACGTCTCATAATTGTGCGTTTTCAGCAAGTTTGTCCAAATAATCCCACACATCATCGACGTTCCCTATTGCACATTGTCTCGACCAATTGGCACATGGAAGATGTCAATCCAACATAGAAAAAGCGTGTAATACGCCGCGTTTCAAAACCGTGTTGTGGGCATGAACTGACAAGATCCTTGAACCACTCCCAACATTGGAAGAATGTTTTATCTTCTTTTTAGGCGAAGTTCATGATTGATTTTCTATGGGTGTTCGTTTTATGGTGTAGAAAAATTTTCTTTATGAACTCCCTTGTCATATTGTTCCATCTATTAATAGATCGAGGACGTAGTGAATGCAATCACATCTTAGATTTCTCTTTCAAAGAAAATGGAAAGAGTTTCTGTCACGCCCCGAACTTGGAAACTGAGCTCACAAAATTCTCGATCGCCGAATCTGGCACCTATAGCCTCCGTAGTACCCCATTCTCGGCTCCCAGCACCCATACACCCAGTTTCGATCTTGGGATGCTACAAGGAGGATTTCTAATCATCAATTTGATTTGTAATGAGCATAACCATAAGTATAACCCATGAACAATAACCACAAGAACACCATCACAAAATCCACTATGAGCAAAAACTTTGAGTACAGTGCATATGAAGGGAAATACAAGATAGTACTAATAACCAAAACTTCAAAAGCTCGACTGCATGCTCCTGCTGCTACTATGCTACGGTTGCGTCCTGGCGTCACCTACACGCATCAATCATGCATAAGCTTATAGAAAGCTTAGAGGGTTGTGTAAGTGTGTGCGCAATATAAGTGTGCTCAGAATGCAAGGTTAGAGTAATGCGGAGTCATGCTGATGGGTATATGAATGTAATCAGCCGTACCGAGGCTATGTGGTGCAGAATATAAATGCTATCAGCCGTATCAAGGCCATGCGATGCAGAATGCAAGTCAAGCATGTCAATCCACATCCACATATCAATGCAGCTCCTCACTAGAGCATCAAATCAGTACGGTTCTCAATCTGAATAATCACCGGGGTCTAGTACACTCTATGCTAGCTTGCCGCCCTTATCCAAATGCACAACTGGGAGAGTGAAAAATACCTCACTATCTGCCTGCCAATATCTGGCCCGGCTCATCGATAGCTGACCGATTCCTCAAGCTGGTCAAACTCAATCTAGAAATTACACTCTTACTCAGGCGGGTAAGGTCACACCCCTTTCCAACAGACCACAACACAGTGGGAGACGCGGCCTACTAATATATAACCCTCGCCTGCTTGTGTATTCACTCGGTCTCGACATTGGAGTCATCCTCTGGTACCATCGGGTTTAGGAATTTTCACCCAGGGACATCTATGGCGCCCCGATGCTAAAAACAGTATTCCGGTATCCAATCTGGCCATCCACGATGTATCTGTGGAGGCTATGGCCCTGATGTCACTCGGGCATACAGTAACCACAATTATGCAAATGCAAGTTCGTGAATCATACTACCAGTCATGCAACAGTCATGCGTGTACCACGCGCTCATGTAAGACAACTTCGCCTATCAAGGAGCCCATAAACAATCTACCCGAGGGCATATGCTATGATTAGTCACTCCTCATATCAAGCATACATATAATGCGTATGATCATGAATCATGGGTTTATACTAAACATGTTATATAGTGATGGACTTCATTCATAATGAAGATGGGCCTAGACAGCCTACACACTACAAGCATGGGCCTATCAATGGGCCCTAGGGAGAGTTATAATGCGGATATTTAACCAACATTATTCTCTATAATGTGGACGTCAAACCAACATTGCTCCCAAGGTACGACCCATTATAAACATCATTATATATACTACAGAGAAATCACACGTTGCAATGGACCTAAATACATCCCACTGGGCCTTAAGTATATCAAATGGGCTGTATCACATGGGCCTTATATTCATCAAGTGGGTCGTATCAATGGGCCGCACCAATGGGCCTTAGTACATTGCAATGAGCCATAACCCATGGGCCTTGCATACATCATAATGGGCCTCATAACATGGGCCTCATATATATGTATATATATATATATTAAGGTAGGCCTCAACAATGGGCCACAATTACAACAAGATGGGCCTCAACAATTGGCCTTATACAAATCAAGGTGGGCCTCAACAATGGGCCACGCGTATATCAAATGGGTCAAATCAATCAAATGGGTCGAATTAATGGGCTGAGTCTAATGGGCCGAGTTGAATGGGCCCCCAAGCACATCAAATCGGGCCTTAATCCATGGGCCTCAAATACATCATATTAGGCTTCTCAAATACAACAAGTGGGCCGCACTACTTGGTCCGCACCAATCATCCAACTATAGAGATCATTTTAGTGCATTATCTTACCAATGAATCAGATCAAAAGATCATCTGGACCATACCACAAATAACAATGGTGATAATAATGCCCACGGTCAAATTCCAATGGGCCCACTATGGTATTTAATTTACATCTAGTCTGGGCATAAGGTCACAAGGACCTGGATATAGAGGAAACACAAATATTATATTGATCCAGACCCCTGTAATCCCAAAGGGTTTTCAATGGTGGGCGTTCGTCCCACCGTTCTCTGCAGTGTGGACCACTTGATATTGGATCTGCCTTAATCTCAAGCCGTGAGACGAGGTCGCCAAAAGGATGGACGGTAGGATACAACACATGCATCATGGTGGGGTCGTACCTGGCGTGGCACGCCAGTTGATGGATGGTTGAGATGGAAAATAGTTGGGCGGCATCGAATGAAACTCACACATTAAGATGGCGTCCTCAGCCAACACAGACAAACGGCATAATGCATCAGGGGTGGGGTCAACTGGCCGTCCAGCGGACGGATGGTCGCTGGACGCCGTAAATAAAACACATACATTGTGGCTGGGACCCATGGTCCCTGCCTTCCATCCAACGACACAGCAGGACGCTGCTGCTGATGTCCTCAGCAGTAGCAGTGCCTGCTGCTTGCAAATTTTATTTTATTTTTTTACAGATTTTCCTATGTGGGGACCGCTTTTGGAGGATCCAGCCCAACCATTGGGTTCTAGGACTTAAGACAGACCAAATAAGACCAATATTTGGTATGTTTTGGCATATGGAAACATCAAGGTGGGTCTTAATAGCTTTTATCGGTCAAAATACTATTTTCTAAGGTACAGCCCACCAGATGTTCGGATTAACTTCATTTTTCGGGTCAACACTTGAAATGAGCTGGGGAATGGAATGGATGGTGTGGATTAAGTACATACATCAAGATGGGGCCCTCGTAAGCAGCCCACCCCAAAAGCATTTTTTTTAATTAGCTTGACAGTACACACCCATGTCTGTACACGCACTTCATGCTAGCTACCTCTACGTCCAGCTTCCAGGGATGTTGGACGGCATGGATAAACACAGCATCGTGGTGGGTCCCACATGAACGTGGCCCACCTATTTGGATCACCTGATGTTTGTGTTTTTCCTTCCGTCCGAGCCCATTAATGGACTAGATGGTGTAAATCAACACTCCTTCAGGTGGGTCCCAAGATGATGGATGGCATGGATGAGTTACATACTTCATGGTGGGATCTATCTAGGTGGGCCATCAACAATGAAAGAGAGAGAGAGAGAGAGAGAGAAATAAAGAAAGATCGATGGAGTGGAGGGACCCCACCACTAAGGGTCCCTCTTTAATCACAAACACATACATCAAAATAGGTCCCATCATAAGTGGGCCCTTAATGGAAGTTAACGGTGGATCACCCACCTCTAGGCCTCCTTCTTACTCCCCTAGCCTCCTTAGCTCCTTGCCTTCGAGTTTGATGAAGGTAGATGGGGTTTTGATGCTGTGGATGAGAGATGAGAGGGTGGGCCACACTTGTGGTTTGGGAGAGGGAGCTTGGACGTGGGATGTTGTTTGGGAGAGATTTTTGAGAAATGAGGGAGAGAGAGAGAGAAGTGATGAGATGATAAGGATGGGTGATGGGTTGAGTGATGGATGAAGTGATGTGAGGGTTGACTTTGGGGTAGCTTGTGTAAGAGAGAGGTAAGGGTAGGATATGGGTTGTTCTACTTGACTTGTACTTGACATTGATTGATTGATTGATTGATGGGATAGGTCGTAGAGATTCTCTTGGAATTCGTATGTGCGGCGTTTTCCTCCAAAGGAACGCGGACCGACATCTTCTAGCTTAGGTATTAGGTCGATGCGCGAGTCATAACGTTGGAACCGCGGCAACGACGCGATCGCTAAGATACAAGTCACAGGTTGAGCCGACTTTGGCATGCAGGTCTCGGCTTAGGATCGTGCGCAAACGTCGGATATGGGCCGAGGATTACTGGAATTCGACCAAAATAACCGCAGAAGCCAACGAAAGGTACGGACTAGGATACGGGTCTTACAGTTTCAGCATGACCATGTCATCAGACACATTAGGAAAATATAAAGTGGTTATGATCTCATCAAACTCTTTCAAGTGTAAATATGGATTTTCATATTCAAGCCCATGAAATTTTGGAAGGAGTTGGATCACCCTTGGCTTAATATCCATATGTCCCGTATTTTCTGAAAAAACCATGCATGAAGGCGTGCTCACCCCCGCCGGTTGTAAATAATCTCATAAAGTATGAGGCGAAGTACTTGATGCACCTCATTCTCATCCTGGATTTCCTCAACCCTAGGTTGAGGTGGATTTGGATGTTGATTAGTCAGTTGATTAGCAACCATAACTTCAGTTAACTCTGTGGATCTCGAGTAGTGTCTAATCCTGTGATGGATAAGTAACCCCTCAACCAATCCTCCTTTACTCGATCACGAACCCACTTGGGCATGAAACACTCTCCGCCTCAATTTCAAAATCTAACCTAAACCTAAAAAAAGAAAGAGGGAAATAGAAATCTAGAAATAGAAAGAGCTAATTAGAAAGAAGTTACCAAATTAGAAGTTTCTATATTGGGATCTTACAGAAGAAAAAGAAACAAGTTAGTTTCTTAAAAAAAATAAGGAAAGTTTCTAAAAATATAAAGTAGAAAAAACCTTAATCTTAAAATAATTCTAAAATTAGTTAATCTCAAAAAAACACAACCGTTAATCCCGAGCAACGGCGCCAAAAACTCATTCACTACCCCAAGTGTAGGGTCGAGATGTAGTAATAATCTCAGTGAAACCGAGGTCGAATCCACAGGGACTAATCTCGTGAGTATTCTAAAAGCAACTAAAAGTATAACTAGAAAAAGATGTGAATCTAAATCTGAAATAAAAGAAAGTAATTGTGAGAGATTTAATTAGAAACTTAAGAAATTCAAAGGTGAGAACTAGGGTTTCCAAGGATCCACTTGTAGCAATAAGGGTGATACTATGCTTGATTTAAGGACACAACTGAAATCGGAGTCCTATCTTATCCAGTTGGAAGATATAGCAATAAAACCAAATTTGAACTTCCTTTGATCTAATTCTCAATAGATGAGAGTTGTGAGGATTGGAAGTGATCCATCACTTAGCCATGCCCTAGAGATAATGGCAAACAACAGGATATACCAGTTCCACAAACATGGTAGAATTATGAAGATTAGAAAGGATTCCATCATCCAACCATGCCCAAGAGATGATGACGAACAACAGGATTTCCTAATTTTATAATCTCAAATTTAAGAAAAGAAGATACTTAAAACTATTGCAGATCTACTGTAATTTGAGTCACAATAAACCATTAAAAACTGAAAGTATTCCTTAAATATCAAACTAGAATCATAGTAAGTTCAACATAAACATGAATCAAAGCAATAGAAACATCTCATCACGCTACAAGCTCCACCTCTTAGCCCTAGCTAAGAGGTTTAGCTAACCATAGACATGATTGGATCTAAAACCCTAGAAGAAAGCATAAAAAACTATGGAGAAAGGAAGAAAAACTCTTGACGATGGCTCTCCACCCTTGTGCTTCACTCCTCCAAACCCTAGATGATGCTTAAGGATGCCCTGGAGACTCTTATTTATAATTGTGCAACACCTCCTTTCACCGCACCAACTTGGAAAAATTTATAAACCGTCTCAAATTTATGCAGTTTTGAAAATATCAATTCTATCTATCGAAGACACTTCGATAGAATCGAAACTACGTAAATTTGAAATTCTCGAGTTTGGCCTGAAATTCTTGATTCTATCGAAGTGTCATCGATATGTTCTTCGATATGTTCTTCAATACTATCTAACAGTCTTCGATAGAATCGAGGTCTATTCTGGCAGTTTTCCAAAATTAGACTTTTCTGGTCCCGGAATCTGTTTTCAGGACAATTTTCAAGATTCTTTTCTTCACTTCAAATTTTCGATTCTCTTCATTCATTACTTAGTTTCCTTAGATCTTTAGCATGTGAATTCTTCAATATCCATCCCTTGCCTTGGTAATTCTTGAGCATTAAATCCATGCTTATAGACTCTTTTCAATCCAAGCTCTTAAATTCACCTTGCATCACAAACATGAGTAAAATAGGATATTAAGCATTATCATGTTCTTAAAACGAAGATATAAATGGAGAAAAATATGTAATATTTGACCCTCAACAATTACTCTATTAAAAATAGTTTAATCTAACTTTGAGAAGGAGAATGGAATAAGCTAATAAAAATATGAATTACAGCTCAAATAGCTTAAGGAGGATTGAAGGATCTCTCTTTACAACACAATATAAGACTGTGAATTTTCGTTGTTTAAAGAGTAAGAGAAAGCCTCTATTTATAGCCAAGGATCTGTGTAGTTCGGCTGGCCGAACTTCAAAGATTACATTCCAAACGGAACTCAAAAATTACAGGATAAAATCTTTCAAAACTTCGGCTAACCTAAGCCCAAGTTCAGCTGGCCGAACCCCAAGTTGGGCTGGCCGAACAGGAGGTTAAGTTGGCCTAACTAATCCACAATTCAATTTTTGTTCCATTGTTGAAAACGTGACCAAACCCAGCTTGGGTTGGCCAAAGGCAAGTTCGGCTGGCCGAACTCTAGGATGAGCTGGCCGCACCTACCGCAAAATGATCTTTTAAGATCTATCTTTTTTACCAAATCTTGTAGGGTTGGTCCAAATAGTTAGGCTAGCCGAACCAGACGTCGGGCTGACCTAACTTAAGTGTATTTAACATGAAATATAATTCTAAATATGCATGAGTGAAATACACATAACTTATGGTCAAACTAGGTTTATACCACATATAGGTTGATTCATACAAAGTATTCTAAACTTCGAATCATGAATGATCTTGCTTTAAGATGTTGAGTCTTCTTTCTAAATGCTTAATCGAGTTGATAGCTTGTCTTCAGTCGAGCTTGTGATCATAACTGAACTACTAAATTTGACAAACTAAAATGTGTTTTAAGTATAAGCACTTACATAAAACATTCACCATAAGGCACAAGGAGTTATAGTGGTTCAGTGCTTTAAAAACCACATCTACTCCACTCCCAAAATTACTACCCTCGTAATTTTGGCTTTCACTATAACAAGGTTTTCACATGTTCACCTTAACAACCTTATACAGTTCCTTGTAATTTTCACAGGCCCACCACAATAAAACCTTTTTTCTGATTTTCACGAGCTATCACAAACAAAAACTCACTTTGTGATTTTCCCGGGCTATCATAAATCAACTCACTGAGATTTTCATAAGCTATCTCAAAATAACCTAACATGAAAAAATGTAAAATAATTATCTCTAACCATATATTTGAAGATGCAGTAGAAGCTTGTAGCAGAGATCTTCTTTCTTAAATGTAGAGGAGGTAGTATTTGCTCAATAAAAAGAGTATATAGGGTGTTAAAGAATTTTAGAATTGAAAAACTCAAACGTAAATAATTCAATTCTCTTAAATCTCAAGAGGAGTATAGACTACTCTTTAAAATAAGATTGAAATAATTTTGAGAAAGGAAATTGAATAAGCTTAAAAAGAATTTATAAATACCACACAATTAGCTTGTCGAAGACCTGAGCTTCTCTGTCACTTGCAGAAGGTTTAGAGTGATTTTTCATTGTAGTTTAGAACGAGAGAAGGCATCTATTTATAGCCAAAGGGATTGGAAATTCGACTAGCCTAAGAATAGGTTCAGCTGGCCGGATTCCACCGAATTTGTTCCAACGACTATCGGATTGCGCGGAATAAAATTTATCTAAAATTCTGCTGGCCCAAGGTGAAATTAAGCTGGCTGAATTCTCACGAAATTCAAAAGTTTGTGTTTTTAGATTTTGACCCAAACTGCACTCGGGCTGGCCGAATTTCTAGTTAAGTTGGCCGAATTTTCAATAAATTTTGATTTTTAGCCCGAACTTGAAGTTAGGTTAGACGAGGAAGATAGGCTGGCCGAACTCCAGAGAAAATACACTATAAATAACCGAAAATGAATGAATTTTTTTAAGTTGTTGAGTGTCAAATATTGCATATTTTCTCCCATTTATATCTTGGTTTTATGAACATGATACTACTTAATGTTATATTTTTATGCATGTTTGTGTTGCAAGGTGAATCTGAGAGCTTGGATTGAAAAGAATGCTAAAAGCATGGATTTAGTGCTCAAGAATCACCAAGGCAAAGGAGAGATCTTAGGAGACCAAGAATGGAGAATTCTCATGCCAAAGATCCAAGGAAACCAAGTACAAAGGATAGAGAAAAGATTGGCAAAAGCACAAGTTAAATAGCAAAAAAATAGGACACTTTAGTGTCACCTAAGCCAACTTTGATGCCACCGAAAGTGCACAAAATAGTCCAGCATAAAAACAGCCTCATTCGGTGCCACCTAAGCTTAATTCGGTGCCACCGAAGCCAATTTCGATGCCACATAAGACAATTTCGGTGCCACATAAGTACTCTGCATATACAATTTCAGATGCGATAAATTTCGTATATGATTTCGGTGCCACTAAAATCACGCAAAATTGTCGACGTGGATTGCGTAATTTGAGGCAGTTTGCAAAAATTCCAAGTCGATGGGAAAGGTGGAGCTTCGTAACTATAAATAGGAGTCCCTAAAACATTCCTAGGTATCTTCTAGGGTTCAAGGAATGGAACAAAAGGGTGGAGTTGCCCTCCAAGAGCTTTCTTCTTCTTCCTTAGTTGTTCTTTATATTTGTATAAGAGTTCTTAGTTCAATCATGTCTATGGTTGGCTAAACATCTTAGCTAGGGCTAAGAGGTGAAGCTTGTAGCACGATTGGGATATTTACTTTGCTTTGATTCATGTTTTGTTGAACTCTTATGGATTCTAATCTTTATTAAGGAATATTTTTAATTTTTAATGGTTTGTTGTGACAAATTTTAATAGATCTGCAATTGTTTTGAATATCTTCTTTTCCTGAATTGAGATTGTGAAATTAGTAAGTCCCATTGTTCACCATGGTCCCTCGGGCATGGTAAGGTGATGAAATCCTTTCTAATCTTCACAATTCTCCTATGATTGGTTGTGAGGTTGATATATCCTATTGTTTGCCATCGTCTCATGGCCATGGTTGGATGATGGAATCACTTACAATGCCCACAACTATCATCCATTGAGGCTAGGTTCATGAGAAGTTCAGAGATTCAATTATTTCTCTTTTCCAATTGGATAAGATGGGACTCCAATTCTAGTTGGATTTCTTGAAACAAGCAAGGTAGCGTCCTGAGAAGCTACAAGTGGATCCTTGGCACCCTAGTTCCTTTTGATTGATAATTTAAATGTTATTCATAATTACTCCTTTAAATTTAGATTTCTGCTTTAGTTCTTTATCTAGCTCTAGTTCTAGTTAAATTCAGAAGACACACAAGTAAAATCCTTGTGGATTCGACCTCACCCGTTGTTTAGCCAATACAGAGTTCAACTTTTCTTGAAACCGAGCGACATCTTCTTAAGATGATAAGCCAATCTTGAGCTGATCTTCAAACATGTAGAGTAGTTGCGATCTAATCGTACTTACAATCTAACTGGTATTACTTTTGTCTCACGAAATTTAACAACCATATGTGTATTAAACATATAAGCACTTATAGAGCTATATAATGCGATTCAAGTGGGCTAAAAGCCGCTGTAAAATAGTCATGACTAAGGTTGAATTCATGCAACTCGCATGTAATGACTCGTAAATTTTCGTACAATGGCTCGAGTACCATCTCGACCAGAAATCACTTAGGATTAAATCCTTTAGAAATTTGACAAAGTTAACTAGGTGCTAAACTAGATTAGCCATGAAAACCAATTGAATCACTTTAAATATGATCTGCAAGACCTAAAACTTGTAGAATCATTGACGCTAGGTTACCGTAAAATCTAGGATCAAACTCATTACCCGTCTACTCTCGGGATCACATTGAAACTCCGTATCAGGTATGGACCGCGCATGGGGAGTCCGAATAATTTGAGGTTAAGGATTTAGGACCGCCTCGCTGGGCTTGACAACCATCTCGGAAATCAGACCTAGACAGTGTCCCATGGCTGTTCGCTTGAGTTCGGAGCGAAGGAGGGTGAAAACAAATAATCCCTTTACAAAATAAATATCTGGAATAGTGATCTAAGACTTGAAACTTGTGGTCAATTTATAAGAAATCAGACCATTAGAATCTGACCCAAATACACCCTCGGATAAGGAAAATTTTCAGGAACATTTACATGTACTTGGAATTTCGGATCAAGGCCCACTGACCGTTGAACTGAAACTGGTCAACCACGCGTGATCTGGGAATTCGACTGAGATAAAAATTTAACTCCATGTAGATCGAAGGTTAGTGAGCTTAAGTCCGACTTTTGGCTCAAGGAGGCCCGCTAGAAACCCTCTTTTGAGCTGAATTAAAGCCGATTTGGATATAACCTAAGTATACCTTGAACTTAAGTCTATTTCAGAGACTTTTTACCCTATATAAGGGCCTTAGAGCACCCTCTCTCACAGCCATACGAATTTAGGAAAAACCCTAAGTAAGAAGAGAGAAAAAGAGAGAGAAAGCTAGAGAGTTATGGGAGAATCTCCCTGCTGCTATTTCCAGTCACCACACGGGCTGCACCACCCCTTTCTTGTCGCTTTTCCAGCGATACCTACTCCGTTTTATGGTAAAAACCCTAACCATAGATCTGTTTTGGGGTGTGAAGGTTATAGGTTATGAAATAGCTAATTGGTTTCACTCTTTAGGCTATAAAACTGTCGAATACAAAAGCCTAACGAACCTAGCTGATTCGTTGCAATTCCAAGGAGTAAGGTGAGGACTTTAGGTGTATAGGTTATGGTTTTCAATGCTTTCAATGTCAGATAATGATATATTCATGATCTGCATGCAATTGCACATGTACAAAGTGCTTTCCATTTTCTGTTTCGATTAAAGTTGTAGAATTTGGAATTTTACATATTCTAGGTATTCGTAGAAAATACCGTATACGTATATTTTTTGAAAATGTGTTTGACATGATTATTTTTTGTATGGATATACTATATATGGATAAAATACCTATTTGGCAAAAGGATTCGCCTAAATACATGTTTTACTAATATACACTATGTATGTAGAAATACTGTATTGTAAAAAGTATCGTATACATGTATATTTTAGAGATGTGTTTGCCATGATTAATTGTTGTATAAATATATTATATGTGCATAAAATACTTGCTTGGTGAAAGGATTCGCCCTAATACATGTTTGATAAAATACACTAAGTATGTTGAAATAGTGTATGTTATGTGTTTGTGGAAATGCTTGTGTGAGTAAGTGTTGGGATGTTGATGCCTTAGTAGGATGTTGAGATGGGATTCTCAACTACCTTAGAGACATGTATGATTACCTCCATGAGGTTGTTTATTTAAACTGCTTATTTATGCAGTAAATGTGTTTGTATTCCTACTTGTGTAGTGCTTTACAACATGCTTATAACATGCTTTATAACATGCTTTATGACATGCTTACTAACATGCTTGAATTACTTTGTCTGTTATGCTTTACTCCACATGCTATAAATAAGGATTGATTGAGTTTGGGACTATGTTTATAGTCCAGACAGTCGGTACTAGACTTGAGATCGTGGTTGAGTTTCATGTCACCACGTAAGATGTGTTTGACGAACCCGAGTCGTACGTCAGTTGGTGATAGTGGTTAGGCCACGCAAAGTGCTTATGCACTTCATGTCGTCTAATTGAATGTGCGCTCGAGCTAGTCAGGCTCGTCATGTAACCCGATATGTCTAATGTATGTTCACCATGTTTGGTCGCTACTGCTTGAACCTAGGGTACCAAACTTACCAGTGAAATCCCTTTTAACCATGGTACCTCGATCCGTTAAGACTCATGAGCCAGGCATGGTGGTACGGGACACTATGGTCCAGCTGTCGGCCTACGTTGGGGCCACGTGCCTCCCCATAGTGACCAGTGAGCAACCAGACTCGTGAGCCTATTATGGTGGTATGGGAGACTATATTCGTGCTGTCGGCCTACATTGATAAGGTGATGGGGGAGTGGTACAATGAATGCGAGCAATAGCCCTGGCAGCCCTTTGTAGTGACCTCGAGCATACTCCGAAATAGCGGTGGACCTTAGAGTTATGCCGCGGTATATAGAGTATGAACTAGGCCTGTTTCTGTATAGTGATGAATCGTTAAAGAGGTGATGGGGGAGTGGTGTAACCTTTGTGCGTAATAGCCCTAGCAGCCTTTGCAGTGACCTAGAAAACACACCATTGTCTGATATTAACTAAGACTGACGACCCTAGAATGGATCATGTTTGGGAATGATACAAGGGAGGTACCTTAGTTTCCCAATCCTGCTGTTTAAAATGGACTAAAAAAACTCGATAATCATGCTCATCATGCATTGCATGTGCCTGAAAGATGTGGAGCACTGAGGGATGAAAGCATGCCGCGAACGTAAGATGGTGTCGCACGAGGGAGGGTGTGGTGAGGGCATCCATCATACCTGCATCCATACTTGCATTAATAAGAGTAGTTAGGAGTGTTTGATTTTACTGCTTTATCACTACTGTGTGACTGTATTGATAACATGTTAACCTATGCTTTATTGTTCCACTGAGTTAGCTACTCACTCCCATGTTACGGGACGGTGTTGCGCACACCAACCAGACTTTGTCTCAGGTTTAGGTGAGCCGATGACTCAGGAGGTGGATCCTGATTATGATGAAGACCAGGAGAAGTTCTCTTATATGCAGTACTCTGGCAGCTTCGATTAGGCTGCCAGGATCGACGGGTTTTACAGGGATTAATACTTAGTTTAATTTTTGACATTTTGTTCGTAAAATAGACATATGTATATGGTAACTCAGATGGGTTCATACTCTAGAGAATGAAATGATTTTGTTTCTTTACCTACATGTATATACCGTTCAGTCTTCCGCTTGCCTTTATACAAATGATCTGGAGTATGAATTACTATTTTGGCTATAATCTCACTCATGTTTAGTGCTCTAACACAGATGACATTTAATCAGCATTATTTATGTTGCATAAGTGATGCGTTGGAACTCGGGAGTTGAGTTATACTTGACTCCCGATTTTCAAGACGTTATAAGTTAGTATCAGAGCATGATTTTGATTAAACCAGACCTGAGTGATGTTCCCACGATGTATGCTAACGCAATATAACTTAGGAGGGTGCAAGAAATATATAGAAACAGTCCTAGGTGCTTCCGATTTCGCCATTTGGCGAAGTTTGTCGAAAATGAGCGTTTTGATCGAGTCCATGCTCGATCCTGATCGCATGAGTCTATTCCAAATCGCTTTTAAACCGTCTATTGACATGTCTAGATCACTATCCACCCAAATCCAGTCGTTGAAAATCAGTAAAGGTCAGTCTATATCTGAAATTTCTCGAAAACACCTGATCTGGAACAGAAAAGAGTCGGGGGCCTCCCCACTTAAATCCAGTGGGACCCAGGGTTGAACCAAGGTGCATTTGGCACCTTGGGATGGTGGAGGACCCAACCCCACCGCGGCGGCGAGGCGCCGGGCAAGGTGGACTGCGGCGGCACCGCGGTCATCGCGGCGCGCCGCAGTCAGGATGGTCCGCTCGTGTTAAGTCGGGCCTAGGCATGGTCGGCTCGACCTCCACACACATGTGGTGTGTGCGAAATGTGCAAGGGGTTCCTATTTCTAGGTCTGTAGCACCCCTCTCTCTCACATCTTTCCTTCCAAGCTCCTTTCCCTTCTATCTTCGATTTTTCCTCTCAACCCTTTCCCTTAATCTGTCAATCCACCATTTTCGACCATGATCCACCCACTTCCATCGATCACAGCAACCCTAACCTCCTACCCTTCCCCTTTCTTCCACGTTTGAGCTCTCACACCTCCCATTCAAAGTTTAAAATCGTGTAACTTCCTAACTCATCTCATTCCTCCCTTGTTCCTTCTTCATTCCTTGTCCTTTGTCTCTCCAACACCTGTTGGGACTGTTGTTTGTGGAGAACCAAAGAAGTCAGCCCCTTCTCTCTCTTTCCTCCACTTTCATGGCCCTTTTCGAGTTAGTTACGACCATTTTCTCCATTTCCTCCATCCTCTCTCTCATGGGAAAGAGGAAAACTGCTGCTGATGAAGGTGGGCCGAGCAGCCCTACCCATTCTAGAAGAAGGGCTGACGATGGGGCCGCCACTCGCACCGTTCGGGAGTATAGGTCAAAACGAGACCTGGATCTCCAACTGCCGCTCAGGGATGCACTACCGATTGGTTTTAAATATGGTCATTTTGCTAGTCGTAAGATCGTGTTTGAAGCTCACGTGGATGAGAGAATGTTTGGGCTACACCCGATGATGGACCATTTGGTGGATGTCGTCAGATGGAGTCCTATATTTAAAGGCGAGTCTCCTGCATGTGAGAACACGGTTTGCGCCTTCTACGCTCATATCATAGACCCATCATTGGAGCTACTTCAATTCACTGTCTCTGTGAGGGGCATAAGGCGTACGATTACTGTGGCTGAGGTGGCACGGCTCCTAAACATCTCACGTGGTGAAGTACTTCCAACTGACAACTTCTCCAGCAGTGTACGAGAAAGGGATCGCCGTACCAATACCTTTGTAGTCGACGGGTCTCTTGGACACGAGGAAACTATCTTCCGTCGACGAAGATGACAGATGACTTCCGTTTGCTCCACCACATTTTCACATATAATGTGTATCCACGGTCGAGTAACTGTACAGAGTGTACTTAGTTGATGGTGGATTTTCAATACAGAATGGGACATGGAGACAACTTATGCCTGCCCACGTTCGTCTTGTATCAGATAGTTCAGGTTGTTCGATCTGTCAAGAACGACCTTTCGCTCCCATTTGGCCACCTGATATGTAGGATGGCTCGTGATGTCAGCTATAGGCTCAACATGGAAGACCTTGCGCCAGTTTGAGTCATAAATGAGGCTACACTTAACAATATGAAGATCAGCCCTCGCCAGCGGCAAGCCCGACTCGACGAGTCTGGTTATGAGTCGGATAGTGCCGGTGAGGAGAGTGTTGACCTCGAGGCTGGTAGCGATGATGGTGGCGGTGATGAGGTACAGGAAGAGGAACCTGAGGCCCAGGATACAGAGGAGAGTCCACCTCCTGCAGCTTGGGAGCAGGACACCGATCGGGCTTCTATAGATGCACACTTAGCCCGTCTTGAGGAGGGCCAAGCCGCCCTTCGACAGGAAGTTGGGCAGGTCCAAACCAAGCTAAGCAAGGTGTCTCGCACCTTGAAGGCCATCCTGTGTTGTCTACAGGATAAGAATGCTCCTCCTCCATTGCCTGATTCGGATGCCTAGTCATCCAAGTTGTTGTTGTGGTTGTTTTGGTTACCGCATTAGGTGGTTTATGCTTTCATGTTGATGATGTAGTAGTTAGTAACATGTTTTAAGTGTTTAATGCTTTAGATGTAATTGGCTCACATGTAATTTCTGTCATAATTCATGTAACTCTGTAGTCCATGTATTATGACAATTTTGGGTAAATGAAAAGCATATAGCCTCTTTTACTATGAGATGTGTAGAATGCTTAAAGTGCTTATATAATGTGTTAATATGCTTTAATCTCACCAACGTTGCACCCTATGTTGTATAGGGCATGCCGCGGCAGTATACGCGGAGCACGGCACACCTCCTTCTTACTGGCTCGATGGACCAGGCTCCATCTGGTAGTGGTGGTCCTGCGGACTGAGGGTTAGATTCTGATCAGCCTCCTGCTGGTCCTACTGGTGTATTGCCACCGTATACACCCCTGGTTCGCGAGCAGTACTGGGCATCATCATATGCGCAGCATGACTCACAGGCTGCACCACCTATTGATAGGATCGAGCAGTTGATGTTGATGATGCATCAGCAGTAGATGCAGCAGCAGCAGATACAGAAGCAGCAGCACCAGCAGCTTATGGCCACTATTGATGAGGCTTTATCTCAGGGTGGTAGTGCGACTCCACCTCCGACTTTTGCATGTCCTGCTGAGCATTCAAAGCCTCCTGCTCAATTTGAGGATGTGCCTCTGCCCTCACCCGTTACACCTCCTACTGGAGATGTCGGTACCCGCGGCCTACTCGAGCGATTTCAGCGCTTAAGGCCTCCCTCATTCATGGGTTCTCACAGACCTGAGGAGGCAGAGTTTTGGCTTGACTGCATCTCCAAGATACTACGGATGTTGCACTGCACTGAGGCAGAGCAGGTCGAGTTGACCACTTTCATGTTTGAGAGGGAGGCCAGTCTATGGTGGGACAGTGTGCTGCGGTCTGTCGCAGCGGACCATCTGTGGACGTGGGCGGCATTCGAGTTCTGGTTCCACGAGAAATATTACCCGCAGACGTACAGACATGAGCGGGAGGGTGAGTTTCTACGCCTCAGGCAGGGAGGCATAATAGTTACTGAGTACGAGCACCGCTTCACAGAGTTGGGCCGCTTTGTCCTGACTATACTGGTTGATGAGCAGATGCAGATGCGTCGTTTTTCTTTGAGTTTGCGACCTGACATATGGTCGAAGATGTGCTGCATCAATATACCTTCTTATGCAGAGCTGGTGCACTTGTCTATGATGGCCGAGCAGGATGTTGATCGGTTGGCCCGTTCTCGTGGTACTATGGTTGCGAGACCACGACAGGAGGTACAGAGCAGGCCTATCCTAGGCAAGAGGCCTCGTGCTGACTCGCCTCCCAGGATCGCAGTGCCAGTGGCTCAGATGAGGTGCCCTATTATGACCTGCACGTACTGCGGGAAACAGGGTCATCCTATTGGGAGTTGCTTCGCACGAATGAAAGATAGTGGTTTCTCTCCGCCGCAGATGATGGGTCGTTCTCGTCCACAGGCCTTATCGATTCCACCTCTACAGACTGCCCCTGCTCATCCTTCCTTCCGACCTCCTGTATCACGCTTCAGGCCACCGCAAAGGCCCTTGGTTCCATAGCCGAATTGTCAGCAGCAGGCTCGAGTACATACGCTCGTTGTTGAGGCACCTGAGATGTCCATTTCGGCCCCAACAGCTTTTGAGGGTACGGCTCATATTCACGGTACTTCCGTTTCCTTGTTAGTGGACACCGGGTCCACTACTTCTATTATTTCTTATGGGGCAGTTAAACATCTACCTTTGCGTACTATTCCCACGAAGGGATTGAGACTTACTACAGCCACTGGGACTTTTTCGGATGTCGCACGGATATGTGAGGGTTGCTCCGTGGACTTGGGTAGCAGGACAGTGCTCGTCGACCTTATTGTTGCTCCGCTATGGCACTATGACGTTATCCTCGGTATGAACTGGCTCACTAAGGTGAGGGCAGAGATAGATTGTGATACTCGGATCGTGACGGCCTATGAATCTGACGGCACAGCGTTCAGGTCAGTTGGCCCTGCCGTATTGACTGTTATACTGCTTTATTAGCGCCGATCGATGGTCCGGCATTAGAAGATACGCTGGTGGTTTGGGAGTTTATATATGTGTTTAAGACTACTCCTGGTTTACCTCCTCGGCGCAAGATTGATTTTACCATTGATCTTACGCCTGGTGCGACACCCATCTCATTGCCGACTTATCGTATGCCTCCATGTGAGATGGAGGAGCTGCGGAAGCAGATTGACGAGCTTGTAGAGAAGGGTTTCATACGACCTAGTGTGTCTCCTTGGGGAGCACCTGTCCTATTTGTGAAGAAGAAGGACGGGACACTACGGTTATGTATTGATTACCGTAGGTTGAACCAGGTCACGGTGAAGAACAAGTATCCTTTGCCCAGGATAGATGATCTGTTTGATCAGTTGAAGGGGGTGAAGTATTTTTTGAAGATTGATCTACAGTTAGGGTATCATCAGCTGCGCGTCAAAGATGAGAACATGCAGAAGACGGCTTTCAGGACATACTTTGGGCACTACGAGTTTCTAGTGATGTCGTTCGGTCTTACGAACGCACCAGCCGTGTTCATGGACCTGATGAACCGAGTACTTCGACCATTCCTATACCGATTCGTCATCGTCTTTATTGATGACATTTTGATATACTCTACGAGTCGGGAGGAGCACCTGAGAGCGGTGATGGATACATTGAAGAAGAATCGGTTATACGCGCAATATAAGAAGTGCGACTTCTGGCAGGAGGAAGTCAAGTTCCTTGGACATATGGTGTCCAAGGATAGGATAGCAGTGGACCTTGTCAAGGTAGCCGTGGTCCAGGATTGATAACAGCCTGGCTCGGTTACCAAGGTGAGGAGTTTCCTTGGTCTGGCAGGGTATTACAGACGCTTCATTCGAGATTTCTCGAAGATTGCTAGGCCGCTGTCTCAGTTGACACGGAAGGATCTGAAGTTCGACTAGAATGAGAAGGCAGAAGCAACTTTCAAGGAGCTGAAGGACAGGTTGACGTTCGCCCCTGTGCTAGTATTGTTAGATCAAGGGGTGAAGTACACGATATACACTGACGCGTCTCGCGTTGGTCTAGGTTATGTCCTTATGCAGAAGGACAGGGTGATTGCGTATGCCTCGAGACAATTAAGGAAGCACGAGGAGAATTACCCTACACACGACCTTGAGTTGGCAGCTGTCATCTTTGCATTGAAGCTCTGGAGACATTACCTCTACGGAGAGGAGTTCGAGCTTTTCTGCGACCACAAGAGCCTTAAGTATATATTCATGCAGCGAGACTTGAATATGAGACAACGCCGATAGATGGAGACCTTGAAGGACTTCAAGTTCGAGGTTTCCTACCATCCGGGCAAGGCAAACCTTGTGGTAGACGCGTTGAGCGGCAAGAAGGCTATAGCATTTGCGGCTCCGTTGATGGTAGCAGAGTGGGACATGGTTGAGTTCGTATGGGACTACGAGCAGAGACTCACCGTGGAGGAGCCATTTGAGTGTGTTGCACACATTCGGGTGCGACCACTTGTTGATGATAGGATCGTTGAAGCCCAGAAGGGCGATGTGTGGTTGTCTAAGCTTCGAGAGCAAGCTAGCGACGCCGAGGACTTCCAATGGAGAGTTGGTTCTGATGGGGGTCTACGATTCTATGGCCGCCTATGTGTTCCTAATAGTCCTGACTTGAGATAGGAGCTTCTCGAGTCTGCTCATAACTCGAAGCTCGCGATGCATCCTGGTAGCACGAAGATGTACCAGGATATGAGGTGGTCGTATTGGTGGGATAACATGAAGGCCCACATCGCTGAGTACGTGTCTCATTGTCTGACGTGCCAGCAGGTTAAGGCAGAACATCACCGACCTCCTGGACTGCTTCAGCCCATGGCCATAGCAGAGTGGAAGTGAGACTTCATCTCTATGGATTTCATATCAGGGTTGCCAAAGACGAGGAAGGGACACGATTCCATTTGGGTGATTGTGGATCGGTTGACCAAATCGGCCCATTTCCTCCCTATCAGAGTTACGAACTCTGCAGACGAGATGGCTAGATTGTATATCAGAGAGATCATCCGTCTGCATGGAGTTCCTTTAGAGATCGTGTCGAACAGAGACACTCGGTTCACATCTATCTTCTGGACTCGTATCTAGGAAGCGATAGGTGTGAAGTTAAAGTTCAGTACTGCGTTTCATCCTCAGACTGATGGGCAGACAGAGCGGGTGAATCAGATTCTGGAGGTTATGTTGCGGGCATCTGTGTTGGACTTCAAGGACAGTTGGGATGACTGTCTTCCTTACGAAGAGTTCGCCTACAACAACAGCTTCCAGGCGAGTATTGGTATGGCGCCATATGAGGCCCTGTATGGTCGTCCTTGCAGAGCGCCGCATTGTTAAGCTGAGGTTGGCGAGCGTAGTCTGATCGGCCCAGAGTTGGTACAGGCGACCACAGAGAAGGTCGACATTATCAAGCGTCGGCTTCTTACAGCGCAGAGCAGACAGAAGAGTTAGGCCGATACGAGGCGGCGACCCCCTCGAGTTCGAGGTCGGAGACCACGTGTTCCGCCGAGTTTCCCCTATGAAGGGAGTCCTTCTGTTCGAGAAGGGGAAGCTCACACCGAGGTTTATCGGTCCGTTTCAGATACTGGATCGAGTGGGTGTTGTGGCGTATCGTCTAGCTTTGCCCACATCGCTTGCAGCTTTACACAACGTATTTCATGTGTCTATGTTGAAGAAGTACATTCTTGATCCTTCACATATCATCAGATGGGAGCAGGTATAGCTGAGCGAGGATGCTATATATGAGTTGCGTCCGACGCGTATACTTGACAGGAAGGAGCAGGTACTATGTAGCAAGGTCATTCCACTTGTGAAGGTACTATAGACGCATCATTCAGAGGAGGAAGCTACTTGGGAGACTGAGGCCGAGGTCAGAAAGAACTACCCTCAGATTCTCGAAGAATACGAAAAGGTACAAATTTCGAGGATGAAATTTTTGTTTAAGGGGGGTAGATTGTAACAACTCGTAAATTTCCGTACAATGGCTCGAGTACTATCTCGACCAGAAATCACTTAGGATTAAATCCTTTAGAAATTTGACAAAGTTAACTGGGTGCTAAACTAGATTAGCCATGAAAACTAATTGAATTGCTTTAAATACGATCTGCAAGACCCAAAACTTATAGAATCATTGACGCTAGGTTACCGTAAAATCTAGGATCAAACTCATTACCCGTCTACTCTCGGGATCACATTGAAACTCCGTATCAGGTATGGACCGCGCTTGGGGAGTCCGAATAATTCGAGGTTAAGGACTTAGGACCGCCTCGCTGGGCTTGATAACCATCTCGGAAATCAAACCCAGACAGTGTCCCACGGCTGTTCGCTTGAGTCCGGAGCGAAGGAGGGTGAAAACACATAATCCCTTTACAAAATAAATATCTGGAATAGTGATCTAAGACTTGAAACTTGCGGTCAATTTATAAGAAATCAGACCGTCAGAATCTAACCTAAATACACCCTCGGATCAGGAAAAATTTCAGGAACATTTACATGTACTTGAAATTTCGGATCAAGGCCCACTGACCGTTGAACTGAAATTAGTCCGCCACGCATGATCTGGGAATCCGACTGAGATGAAAACTTAACTCCATGTAGATCGAAGGTTAGTGAGCTTAAGTCTAACTTTTGGCTCAAGGAGGCCCGCCAGAAACCCTCTTTTGAGCTGAATTAAAGCCGATTTGGATATAACCCAAGTATACCTTAAACTTAAGTCTGTTTCAGAGACTTTTTAGGCTATATTAGGACCTTAGAGCACCCTCTCTCACAGCCATACGAATTTGGGAAAAACCCTAAGTAAGAAGAGAGAAAAAGAGAGAGAAAGCTAGAGAGTTGTAGGAGAATCTCCCTGCTGCTATTTCCAGTCACCACACGGGCTGCACCACCCCTTTGTTGTCACTTTCCCAGCGATACCTACTCTGTTTTAAGGTAAGAAACCCTAACCCTATATCTGTTTTGGGGTGTGAAGGTTATAGGTTATGAAATAGCTAACCGGTTTCACTCTTTAGGCTATAAAATTGTAGAATACGGAAGCCTAACGAACCTAGCTGATTCGTTGCAATTCCAAGGAGTAAGGTGAGGACTTTAGGTGTATAGGTTATGGTCTTCAATGCTTTCAATGTCAGATAATGATACATTCATGATCTGCATGCAATTGCACATGTACAAAGTGCTTTCCATTTTCTGTTTCTATTAAAGTTGTAGAATTTGGAATTTTACATATTCTAGGTATTCGTAAAAAATACCGTATACATATATTTTTTAGAAATGTGTTTGACATGATTATTTGTTGTATGGATATACTATATATGGATAAAATACCTATTTGGTGAAAGGATTCGCCTAAATACATGTTTTACTAATATACACTATGTATGTAGAAATACTGTATTGTAAAAAGTATCGTATACATGTATATTTTAGAGATGTATTTGCCATGATTAATTGTTGTATAAATATATTATATGTGCGTAAAATACTTGCTTGGCGAAAGGATTCGCCCTAATACATGTTTGATAACATACACTAAGTATATTGAAATAGTGTATGTTATGTGTTTGTGGAAATGCTTGTGTGAGTAAGTGTTGGGATGTTGATGCCTTAGTAGGATGTTGAGATGGGATTCTCAACTACCTTAGAGACATGTATGATTACCTCCATGAGGTTGTTTATTTAAACTGCTTATTTATGCAGTATATGTGTTTGTATTCCTACTTGTGTAGTGATTTACAACATGCTTATAACATGCTTTATAACATGCTTACTAACATGCTTGAATTACTTTGTTTATTATGCTTTACTCCACATGCTATAAATAAGGATTGATTGAGTTTGGGACTATGTTTATAGTTTAGACAGTCGGTACTAGACTTGAGATCGTGGTTGAGTTTCATGTCGCCACGTAAGATGTGTTTGACGAACCCGAGTCATACGTCAGTTGGCGACAGTGGTAGGCCACGCGAAGTGCTTATGCACTTCATGTCATCTAATTAAATGTGTGCTCGAGCTAGTCAGGCTCGTCATGTAACCCAATATGTCTAATGTATATTCACCATATTTGGTCGCTACTATTTGAACCTATGGTACCAAACTTACCAGTGAAATCCCTTTTAACCATGGTACCTCGATCCGCTAAGACTCATAAGCCGGGCATGGTGGTATGGGACACCGTGGTCCAGCTGTTAGCCTACACTGGGGCCACGTGCCTCCCCGTAGTGACTAGTGAGCAACCAGACTCGTGAGCCGATTATGGTGGTATTGGACACTATATTCATGCTGTCAGCCTATATTGATAAGGTGATGGGGGAGTGGTGCAACGAATGCGAGCAACAGCCCTGGAAGCCCTTTGTAGTGACCTCGAGTATACTCTGAAATAGCGGTGGACCTTATTGTTATGCCGCGGTATATAGAGTATGAACTAGGCCTGTTTCTGTATAGTGATGAATCGTTAAAGAGGTAATGGGGGAGTGGTGTAACCTTTGTGCTTAATAGCCCTGGCAGCCTTTGCAGTGACATAGAAAACACACCATCGTCTGATATTAACTAGGACCGACAACCCTAGAATAGATCATGTTTAGGAATGATACAAGGGAGGTACCTTAGTTTCCCAATCCTGCTATTTGAAATGGACTAAAAAAAACTCGGTAATCATGCTCATCATGCATTGCATGTGCCTGGAAGATGTGGAGCACTGAGGGATGAAAGCATACCACGAACGTAAGATGGTGTCGCATGAGGGAGAGTGTGGTGAGGGCATCCATCATACCTGCATCCATACTTACATTAATAAGAGTAGTTAGGAGTGTTTGAGTTTACTGCTTTATCACTACTACGTGACTGTATTGATAACATGTTAACCTATGCTTTATTGTTCCACTGAGTTAGCTACTCACTCCCATGTTATGGGACGGTGTTGCGCACACCAACCAGACTCTGTCTCAGGTTTAGGTGAGCTGATGACTCAGGAGGCGGAGCCTGATTATGATGAGGACTAGGAGGACTTCTCTTATATGCAGTACTCTGACGGCTTCGACTAGGCTGCAAGGATCGACGGGTTTTATAGGGATTGATACTTAGTTTAATTTTTGACATTTTGTTCGTAAAACAGACATATGTATATGGTGACTCAGATGGGTTCATACTCTGGAGAATGAAATGATTTTGTTTCTTTACCTACATGTATATACCGTTCAGTCTTCCGCTTGCCTTTATACAAATGATCTGGAGTATGAATTACTATTTTGGGTATAATCTCACTCATGTTTAGTGCTCTAACACAGACGACATGTAATCAGCATTATTTATGTTGCATAAGTGATGCGTTGGAACTTGGGAGTTGAGTTATACTCGACCCCCGATTTTCAGGGCGTTACATCGCATAAGACAGTATAGAATACAAGCTCCATAAAAAGTTTATTGGAATGGAGTTTACGAATTTATATGATCTGACTAAGAAAGTTTCTCACTATGATGAACTGCTCCAAGAAGAATTTAGATGAGAAAATTCATCATTAGGGACGTATTATAACAACTCTAATTATGAAATTACGATTGCTGAAGTAGTGGCCAAGAAACCATTATATGCTCAACATTAGTCAAAGCGAAATCGACCACTCGGACCAAGTAAAAGGCCCATAAGGTGTACCTTTAATATAACACAAGCTGAAGAAATATTTGATATATTGTTGGTTAGGAAGTTCATTAAGGTTCCCATAAATCATAAAGTACATCCGATCGATGAATTACAGAAGATTGAATATTGTAAATGGTATGGGTCTTAATCCCATTCCACTAACAAATGTGTTGTTTTCAGGAACGTCATTCAAGATCACATCAACTATGGGCTGTTGAAGTTTTCCAAGAAGGAAAAGGAGGCGATGCTAATCGATACCAACCCATTCCCGGCTAATGTGGAGGCAAACATGGTCACTGCCAATCTGAGGGATAATCCGAGTGGTCCACCAGGAATGACCAACCAACCTGTGCAATGACATCGCTAGACTCCTCACACTGATCAGTCGACCACTATCAGAGGGAGGCACTAATGGCACCAAGGTTCTCGAATTTGTGATCGATGTGCATGGGAAATGGTGTTTCGATCAGAAAAGCCTCCTGAAAGGGAAAGAGAATACCGCAACAATGGTCGACACAGATCTCGGTCGACATCCTCAGCCTCTAATCACCACTCACGTTGGGGAATGCCCCTGACAAGGATGGTTAAGCCTCCCACCACACAGGAAGGGGTGTGGAAGCGAGTTATTCACCCAAAATTTTCAGCAATACTAGAGACTCTTACAAAGACTCAGACGTGCCGATTGTAAAGGCAGAGAGCTGTAGCAAAGAGAAAAATGGAAGGAAAAATCTTCCAATTGGAAGTTAAGCTTCCGCGGCATTTTGGAAAGTCCACGTGCTTGATGAGTTGGTGGTTGTAAACGCAGTTGAAGTAGTGATTCCAATTGCTGCACAACAAAGCCAGAATGTACACGGTAACATGGCCCCTTTAGAAGATCCCAAAGAGGGTGATAGTTGCAGTAACTAGTCGGACTACCTCAGCGAAGACTTTTTTGGCAGAAGAGTGGTTGGCCCAGGAACTCTCGTCAACCATGGATGGTCGAGAGAATTCCCCAACTATTGATCTCTTGGCTGAACTTGTGATAAGGGAACACCCTAATCAGATCGAAGAAATTAAATCTAAAACACTAGAGGGACAAGGTTTGTGTTCACCACCCCAAGTATAGGGTCATGATGTAGTACGGTAAGAGTGAGGTCGAATCCACAGGTACTGAACCTTGTATGTATTTTAAAAGTAACTAGAACTAGAACTATAAGAAGATGTATCTAAATTAGGAGAATTTAAGAGAATAATGATGAATTATTTAAACTAAAACTTGTAAAATTCAAAGGTGGGAAACTAGGGTTTCCAAGGATCCACTTGTAGCAATTGGGAAGCTACCTTGCATGATTCAAGGACACAATTAGAATTAGAGTCCTATCTTATCTAATTGGTAAGAAGAGATTTGTCAGATCTTGAAACTTCTCATGGATCTAATTATCAATGGATGAGAGTGGTGAAGATTTAAAAGTGATTCTGTCACCAAACCATGCCCAGGAGACAAAACAAACAACAGCAATTTACCAAACCCACAACCAATCATAAGAGAATTGAGAAGATTAGGAGGATTCCATCACCCTACCATGCCCAAGGGACGATGGTGAACAACAGAACTGCCTAATTTCATAATCTCAATTTAGGAAAAAGAAGATATTCAAAGTAATCGCAGATTCATTGTAATTTGAGTCACAACAAACCATTAAATACTAAAAATATTCCTTAATAATCAAACTAGAATCCAAGAGAGTTCAATAAAACATGAATCAAAACATAGCAAACATCTCAATCACGCTACAAGCTTCACCTCTTAGCCCTAGGTAAGAGGCTTAGCCTATCATAATCATGATTAAACTAATCTCTTACAGGAAGGACATAAACAAAGGCAAGGAAAGGGAAGAAAAATAAAGTGGAAAGAAGAAGGAGAAACTCTCAGTGCCGGCTCCATGCTATCTCTCTCTCACCTTTACTCCGACGCCCTAGAATAGATCTCCACGTCCTTCTCTCCCTCTCTTTTATAGCCAAGGAATGTCGACTGGGAGGCTAGAGTCGGTGGATGCTAGCGCAAGTGTTGTTTACGCAGCAACAGTGAAAGAACTGTGGAGGCAGCTGCGTTTGCCAGAGTTTTAGAATAGTGAACGGCCTGACCTCGATTCTGACTTCATGGCTGTGGTCGTGGCCACTTTTTGCAGCGTTTGGACAATCTGGATCTTGCATCTGACCCTTCCTTTGATCGCATAATGGCCCATGGTGGGCCGGACGTGCGGACATGCGTAATTGTGTATAAACCGCGCTGAGGTGTTCGGTGGGCCCCTCAGTGATGTTTTCTGATAAATCCACCCTGTCCATTGGATTTCTGGTGAAATTTCAATTGAAAATGGGTGGTTTTTATTGAGTTTTAGTGCAGTCCACTGTATCTTTGTTCCCGCCGTTCATTCTACGTTTGACGATGATCCTCATGTGTACACGTGCATGGGAGCAAAAGGAAAGCATGGTTATGGTTGGCACCCCCCACCCCCCCTCGTGATCGAATGGACGATTCAGATCATCCATCGAAGTCGTGATGGTGGCCACAAAGCATCACAGCCATCGTCCATGCGAACGCTGTGTAATAGAGAAGGAGAGGATCGGGTCAGCGGTCCTTTGACCGGATCCATGGTCCGGTGCACCTCCAGTGCACGTGTGTTGTGCACATGCGCACCATGTAAAGTGGGTCTCACCTTGATGTTTCGATAAATCCGCTCCATCCATCTATTTTTTCATCTAATTTGATGGGTTAAGACCAAAATTGAAGCATATCCAGATATCAGGTGGGCCCAAATCAGTGATTTTGTGGCTGATCTGTCCGTTGGGCCACTTCCACAAAAATCCAATGGCTGAAATTTTACATGTACGATTACCTTTTGGTTCTCGGGCCAGATATAAAGTTTTGAACCAAATGGATGGTAGGAACCCTGTGATCTTGCATTCAGGATGATTTTCAGGCTTTTTCGTCTTCAGTTACTTGATTTTCAAGGATCTTTGGCGTGTGAATTCTTCGATCTCAGTCCCCTAAGATCCGTCCCTTACCTTGGTGATTCTTGAGTATCAAATCCATGCTTTTAGTACCTTTTTTCAATCCAAGCTCTTAAATTCACCTTGCAACAAAAACATGGTTAAAATATAATGTTAACATTATCATGTACGTAAAACCAAGTAATAATTAGGGTTTAATATGCAATATTTGACCCTCAACAGTTTGAGTGGCAGGATTGTGTTTGGCTTGTTACCACCAGTGACGTTCGATTGTAATATGGTTTTCGCGCTACCATCCGACTTTCAGGCACGGCCAACTCAACCAAACATAATGCCATGAGATGTAGAAGAATACGCTCTCCCAATAATCATACAACATGCTTTATTCCCATTTGAAGAAGGAAAAGAGGATGAAGTCAAGGTTGAAAAAATGTCAGAAGTCAACATAGTCATCGTTGCAACCAACGGTGCATCCGAAAGGATAATTATTAACAAACCCACTAAAGATATGACACAACATCTTAGGCCGTTGTACATATCGGCCCACTTAGATGGATGTCCCGTTACCAAAATTTTAATAAATAATGGGGCCACAGTCAATCTGCTACCATGGAGAATGATGGCTAAGTTAGGAAAGACCACGGCCGGTCTGATCCCATCGGAAGTAATTGTTAGCAATTTTGTTGGCCATGTCACGAACACACATGGTGATTTATCGGTCGATTTAACTGTAGGCACCAAGACTGTTCTGACACCGTTTTTCATGGTAGACACTTCGTCTAGTTATAATGCGCTATGGGAATGGAATGGATTAATTCCGTTGCGTGCATCCCATCTTCCCTTCATCTGTTTGTGATCTTCTAGAATCAGGACAAAGCTGAACTCGTTTTGGCCGATAATAAACCCTTCCTGGCCACATAAAATGCCAGTGAAGCTTATTATTACAACGAAAAAGTGGGACCCATCAGATTTATCGGGAGAAACAAGATTGGTTGTCCCACAAGGATCATAGTGAAGAAGAATCCAGATAGTATAACGCAAGCTATGCCGAAAGTGGCCCGAGCTAATGATGCCCAGCTGAAGGACATCGTCCCTTATCGGCTGGCCACTCGCTGTGTCATCGAAGAGATCCCATGATCAGGACACTAAAAAATGAAGTCCATGGGGCCAACTTCACGGCCAGAATAAAGAGGCTTAAAGAAAGCCTAAGAAAAGCCTATGAAGGTAGTTTTATGAATCTGGCTAAGAGAAATGAATCGATCAAAGAAGACAATTTCAAGTTTGAAGACCTTTCACAAGAGAAAGAGGATAGCCGGTCGCAGGTCTAAGACCCACCGAAATTCGCACTCTTTTGTCAAGCAAGAAACTTGATATTTCACTAAAAGCTCGATGTGATCGATCTGCCTTCGATGACATCAAACACTTACTTTGATGTCATTGAAGTGTAGTCAATGTCAACGATAGGCAAGTTTTAGTATTCCTACATTTCTGTACTTTGCAAACCTATTTTCTTCCTTCTTCACTTGGTTTTCTTGGATTTTGGACTCTTAAAATCTTCAATCATAGCTTCCAAAGATCCAATCCTTGCTTTGGCAATTCTTGAGCATCAAATTCATACTTTTAGCATCATTTTCACCTCAAGCTCTCGAATCACCTTGTAAGAGAAACATGCATAAATATATCGGTTAGGCATTATCATGTTCATAAAACTAATATATAAACAGGGGGACATAGAAGTCAGTTCGATGACATCGACAATTCAAGAATTTCGGGCACAACTCGTGTCACACCCCAAACTCGGAAAACGAGCTCACAAAATTCCCGATCACCGAATCCAGTGTCGACAACCTCCGTAGTACCCCATTCTCGGCTCCCAGCGCCCATATGCCAAATTCTGATCATGGGATCCTACAAGGAGGATTTTTAGTATGAATTTTTTTTTGTAATAGAGCATAACCAAGTCACAAAACAACATCACCACATATCCACTAATATAATCATTCGAGTACAATGTTGAAATAGAAACACGATATGAAAATATCAAAGAAAACTCCAAAAGCTCCACCGCACGGTCCTCCCTCAAATCGGCTGCAACCTAACATCACCTGCACGCATCTATCGTGCATAAGCTTATAAAAGCTTAGAGGGTGGTGAAAGTGTGTGCACAATTTAAGTGTCAAGTATACCATAAATTCCATAAATCATACATCATCAGAATAAGTAGAAATACTGACAAGATCATGAATCATACGATATCAGAGTAAGCGGAAATATACTGGTAAGTCCATGAGTGCTATTAGTCGTACCAAGGCTATGCGATGCAAAACATAATAAGACAATAACAAATGTTGAGGATGCAATGCAATATACAAATCTTGACGAGCCATGAATACCATCAACCTCATCTAGGCCATATAAGTGCAAAAACATAGTAACCCAAAATACTAAGTACTGCGGATGCAATATGATATGCAGTGCGAATGAAATGACCATGCTGAAATGTGAAGTCGGGATGATAGTACGAAGTATCACAGGCTATGGGGTCCATCACAAGGGACTTCTATCCAAACCAGTCCCATACCTAAATTTGGATAGTCAGACACAATGTGGTAAAATCCTGATCTCAGGTTAGTCATGCGCCCAACCGAAATCCTGGTCATGCTAAGGTACACGTAACAAATAGTTACGCATCACCAGCTCGAGTGGATAGTAAATGAATGAATGAACGGATATGCAATTCCTGCTCAATAAGTCCACACCTCAATACGGTTGCTCTCTGGGGAAATCACAGGGGTCTATTATACTCGACACCGACTGCCTCCTCCCTAGCTGCACAGCCCAGTGAGCGAAATAAACCTCACTATCCGCCTGACCAGTAGTCTGCCAATACCTACCCGGCTCATTGATAGCAGACCCATTTACAAGCTGGTCATATTCAACCTAGCTTATAGCCCCCTCACTCGGCCAGATAAGGCTACACCCCCTCCCAACCGACCACAACATAGCGGGAGACGTGGCCTACTGGTATTCGGCACTTAGGCACACATGTTCCACTCGGTCTAGACGTTGGGACTACTCCTAGCCTCGAAAGTTCTGGGATTGTCACCCAAGGACATCCTAAGTGCCCATAGTGCTAGAACCAAATATTTTCGGTGTCCCATCTAGCCATCCACGATGTGCCTGTGGAAGCCACGGCCCTGATGTCGCTAGGGCGTATAATGATCAAGTTACACATATGCAAGATGCATGAGTCACACTATCCAGTCATGCAACAATCTTGCGCGTACTGCGCGATAATGTGGGGCACTCCGTCTTATAAGGAGTCCCATAAATGGTCTGCCCATTGGCGTATGCTATGATCAAACATTTCTCATATCAGGCATACATATGATGCGCATGGGCATGAATCATGGAGTTATATTAGGCAGTTATATGGTGATGAACTATCCTCACAATGAAGATGGGCCTTGATGGCCTACACACAACAAGTATGGGCCTATCAATGGGCCCTAGGGAAAGTTATAATGCGGACATTTAACTAACATTATTCTTACAATGTGGATGTCAAACCAACATTACTCCCAGCATGGCCCACCATAACTATCATTACATAACCCATGGTGGAATCACACAGTGCAATAAATCTTGTATACATCTCATTGGGCCTCGACCCATGGGCCTCAAATACATCAAATGGGCCTCATCATATGGTCCTCATACACATTATGGTGGACCTCAATAACGGGCCATAAATACATCAAGGTGGGCCTCCTCAAATGGGCCTTATAAATATTAAGGTGAGCCTCAACGGACGGCCACAAGTACATTAATGTGGGCCTCACCACATGGGCCATATGCATATCAAATGGGCCACACCAATGGGCCTTATGTACATTGCAATGGGCCATATCCCATGGGCCTTGAATACTTCACAATGGGCCTCAACCCACGGCCCTAATACATCACAATGGGCCTTAACCCATGAGCCCCAAATACATCACAATGGGCCTCAACCCATGGGCCCCAAATACATCACAATGGGCCTTAACCCACGGGACCTAATACATCACAATGGGCCCTAACCCATGAGCCCCAAATACATCACAATGGGCCTCAACCCATAGGCTCTAATACATCACAATGGGCCCCAACCCATGGGCCCCAAATACATTACAATGGGCCTCATAACATGGGCCTTACATTCACATCAAGTGGGTCTCAACAACGTCCTCATATACATCAAGGTGGGCCTCAATGGATAATCATATCACGGAGTGGTCCGTCATGATGTGTTTGAGATCCAACCAAATTCATAAGTTAACATAGAGCTAGATGAAGTAAAAGCAACATATAAGCTTAATTGAAAGCTAATGTGGCTCCTAAGAGGTTTGAACGGTGAATGTCACTGTCTCCACTATTTTCAATGGTGGGGTCCACTTGAACCTTAGATCTGACTCATTTTTAGTCTCAAGCATGCAAGACAAGCTTGCCAAATGGTTTGACGGTTTAGATGCAACACATGCATCATGGTGGGTCCCATAGGGATGGACGGCATAGATAAAGTACATACCTCATGGTGGGGTCCACACTAATGGAAGGTATGGATTTCAAAACATACATCAGTGGTCCCACGTGGGGCTCACCATAACATGTATCTACCATCCAATCTATTTAATAAGGCCACACAGACCAAAAATAAATAATAAATAAATATTATATTTATCTAAAACTTGTGGAACCAGGGAGGTTCCAATGGCAGATGTTCAATCCTCCAATGCTTTTTGCTGTGTGGTCCACTTGATGGGCAGATCTGCCTCATTAGTCTCAAGCCTTAAGGCTAGCCCGCTATCTGGATGGACGGTTTAGATGTAATCCATACATCATACATCAAGAGTGGGGTCCACTGACCGTCCAACAACCCATGACATGGCTAGACGGCATAGATAAAACACATCTGTCATTGGTGGGGGCCACTAGCTGTCAAGCAGCCAGCCATATGTCTGGACGGCATTGATAAAACAAATACATTCTGGTGGGTTCCACCATCCGCGTGGACGGTGTCAATAAAACACATACATAATTGTGGGTCCCATGTGGGGCCCACCATAATGCTTATTTGCCGTCCAACATGTTGATAAGGTCGTACGGACCTAGAACGAAGAGGTAAAACAAATTTCATATGACCCAAAACTCCTGTGAACTTAAAAATGGGTTTCAATGGCAGCCATTCAATCACCATTGTTTCTTATGATGTGGGCCACCTGAGCTTTAGATGGGGCTGATATTTGGGTGAACCACTGTCCCACAAGGGACCCAATAGATGCACGGTGTGGATGTACAAAACACATCACGGTGGCGCCCACATATGAGGCCCACTTCCCTGCCCTCCAGCATCAAACGCAGGATGCCGTGCGTCTTAGCGTCAACAGCAGCAGCAATGCCGCTGCCTAATTTATTTTATTTTATTTTATCTTTTTAAAACTGGTTTTTCGCAGGTCTTTCCTCTGTGGGGCCCGCATCAGAAAAATCCTCCCCAGCCATTGGTCTCTACAGACCATAACAAATCCATCAAGCCCAATATTGGGCATATTTCGGTGTACAGCAGGGTATATTTTAACGGTGAACACCACGGTTTCCTATAATATGGCCCACCAGATTCTCAGATTAGCTTCATTTTTCGGCTCAACGCCTAAAATGACCAGGAGAATGGAATGGACGGCGTGGATTAAACCCATACGTCAAGGTAGGGCCTACATGGACTGCCCTCTCCAAGGCTTGAAAACCAAGCTAATATTTTTGTTTTTCCCAGTTCACATCCAGACTCTGGGCGATTCCAGGCTTCACAAATGCATTCAAGGTGGGCCCTGCTTAGGTGGGCCACCACATGGCTGGGTGGTGTGGAACAACACATACAAAGTGGGCCCCACATATAGATGGCTTGGATGAAAAACATGCTTCATGGTGGGGTCCATCCGGGTGGGCCACACGGTCACATCATGACATATGATAGGAAAAGAAAATGAAAGAGGGAGAGAGAGAGAGAGAGAGAGAGAGAGAGAAAGAGAAAGAGAAAGAGGGACACGTGTGATGGAGGGCTCCGCCACTATGAGCCCTCCCTTACATTCAATCATACAACAAGTGGGTCCCAATACATGTGGACCCACCAAATCAAAAATCAACGGTAGAGATTTCTTCTCCACTAAAATGAAAGGTCTAGATGACCTCTATCCATGCAAGAAAAGTCAACATCATGATGGGGTCCATGGAGAATGGCCCCATCATGGAATGATCATGAGGATTAAGGTGGGCCATCAGCCATATCTTAGGGTCCAAAATGAGATCCATACCATCAATCGGTATGCCTCACTTGACCTTTCACCTAAAAAATGAAATCTAAGCCTATAGAAGCACCCACCATTCAATCTTCTTGGTCCGATGGAAAGTCGATCTCCTTGTGTCTCACTTTGACGGAAGATGATGAGAGATGAATGGTTAGGATGGAAGATTTTGGGGTGAGAAGTGGGTCGCACAACACTCTTTCTCTCACCTTAGAAATGCATGGACGTCCACATTTTTTTTGCTTGGAATTTGTTGCTTGGAAAGTGTGAAGAGAAAGAGAGAGAGGGGGTTGTAAGGGAGAGAGAGTGATGGGTGATGGAGTGATGGATGTGAGGTGAGTGATCGGTGAGGTGAGTGATGCGTGAGGTGAGAGATGGGTTGACTTTGGTGGTTGCCTAACTTGTGGAGAAAGAAAGCATAGGTGTGTGTACTTGACATGAGGTGATTGATTGATTGATTTGAGTGATTGATTGATAAGACATGTTGTAGAGATTCTCTTGGGATAGCAAACACACCGTGTTTTCTCGAACGGAACGCCGCCCACATCTTCTGGTCAGCGTATTGGATCGGTGCGTAAGACGTGGTGTTGAAACTGCGATGACGGTGCGGTCGCGATAGTACCAGTCTCGGATTAAGCCAACTAAAATCTACAGGATACGACTTAGGGTCGATCGCAAACGTTGATTATACGTCGCAGGTTACCGGAATTCGACGGGAAGGATTACGGAAGTCAACGGAACAGTACGAACTATGATACGGGTCTTACAACTCGCTAGATAGTTCTGGATGATTTTAGATGACATCGAGGTGACATCGAGATACGCAGAGTGCGTAAATTTAAGGCGATTTGCGAACTTTTACAAGGTGATGCGAAAGTTTGAGTTCCATAAATATTTAAAGGAGTCCATAAGATATTCCAAAGCATCTTCTAGGGTTTGTAAAGGGAGAGAAAGCCTAGGTCGAGCACCGATAACATTATTCTACTTATATGTCTTCACGGGTTCTAGTAGATCGTTCTAATTTTTCTTTTATTTTTCTTGTAAGATATTACCTATGACTAGTTAATCTCTTAGTTAAGGGTAATGGTTGAAGCTTGTAGTTATTATTAATGTTTAGTTTACTTTGATTCAAGTTTATGTTGAACTTCCTTTAATTATTAGTTTGAATGAAGGAATATTTTCAGTTTTCTATGATTTATTGTGACTACAATTACAGTAGATGTTGGGAAAACTTTAAATATCTTCTTACCTGTTTTACAATTGTGGGATATGTAAAATTCATGATCCACCATCGTATATGGGCATGGAAGATACTTGAATTCCCTGCGATCATTGCATTGGTACTTTATGAGGGAAATAAACTAATGAAAGTTGATATTATGTTTTAACCGCTCCATCATCCGATTGGATAGGATAGGACTTCAATTCCAATCGAGTTATCATTGAATCAGTATATTAATATTGAGATTGTTATAAGTGAATTCCTGGATCCTTAGTATTTTTATCTTTATTAATTAAAACATTTTTCTTCATCACTGGATTAAAAACTCAAACAACCAAGTTAGATATAGATTAGTTCTAAATTATGTTCCTCATTCCCTATTAATTCGACATCGGTCTCACCAAGTTATTATTACATCACAGCCATGCACTTGGGGTTATGAACAGTTTTACATGGGATTATCATGATATGCCAAGGCTTGATAGGGCCCTAGTCAAACATATATTGCGTATGAAAGAATGATATCCGTCATACAAATAACTGCCCAAGCGGATAATAGCCGAGGTCACCCTCAAGATCAATGAGGAGATCGAATGACTCTTGAAGACCGGATTCATCCGACCGATCAAATATGCGAAGTGGATGTTGAAAAAATAATATTGAGATTATCTTTTCTTAGCTTCTTGTATGAGTGTAAGAGATGGTTGAAGCCCTTGATGTCACAAACCTAATTTCAAGTACTTGGCATTTACTTTGGACCCGAGATCCATGTCATGACTTGTATACTAAGTGTACTTAAACTATTATATATGAATTCACCTAGCTAGTAGTTCTACCATATATCTAAGTTCCTGAAAGGACAAGCTATAGATGTCCTAGAGGGGGGCTAAGTAGGATTATGCCAAATATTTCGATACAATGCGGAATAATAAAGAAAATAAAATCACTTGCTTAGATTATTAAATTCTTGATATCAAATAGTTCGTAGGACAACCTTCACCTAAAAGATTGAGGCAGGACAACCTTATTTTACAACGGCTTTGAAATCAAAATATCAAACTTTAACAAGAGAAAATGAAACACAAGATAGGAATACAATTAATAAAAGCAATCACCACAATGTTTAAAGAAATTATAGTAGTTCGGTGCATAAACACAAACCTACTCCACTCCCAAAATTACTACACTCACAATTTTGGTTTTCATTATCTCTAGGTTTTCTCATGGTCACCTTAACAACCTCATATAGTTATTGCGATTTTCACGGGCTATCACAACAAACCCACTTTGTGATTTTCACAGGATCACCACAAATAAACCCGCTGAGATTTTCGAGCTATCTCAGAAAAACCTAAAATGAAATAAAAGTAATCAGTACTTATCTTCAAGTAGCGAGTCAAAGTTGTAGCTGTAGCTTGAATGCAGCGATCTTCTTCTTGGGATATTGATGAAGTCGTGTATGAGTTCAACGTAAAAGAATATAAGGATCTATAAAGTATTCAATATAAAACAAATACCCTAGGTGTTGCAAATTCAATTCTCTAGATCCATAGTAGAGTTTAGATTACTCTATTAAAAACAATTAAAGCATCTTAAGAAAGAGAATTAAAAATAAGCTAAAACAGAAGATTGAAATTACGCTCACAAAGCTTAAGAGGAGCCTAGCTTTCTCACTTTAAAAGATATACTTTCTCACTAACTTTCGGTGTCCAAATGAATGAGAGAAGCCCTCTATTTATAGCCAAAGGATTTGGAAATTCGGCTAGCCCGAGTGTCTATTCGACTAGCCGGATTCCAACGATTTTGTTCTAACAGCACTCAGATTTCGAGAGATAAGATCTTTCAAAAATTCGGTTAGCCCTAGCCCAAGCCTAAGTTTGGCTGACTGACCAAAGGGTTCGGCTGGCCCAATTTGCCTGAAATCTGAAATATGTCACTACTGGAAACTTGACCAAACAAGTCCGGGCTGGCCGAATGGTCATGTTCGACTGGCCGAACCTAAGGTCGTGCTAGCCAAATATGTCGTGGAAAATCTTGTTCAATCTATAAACTTGCTCGAAACATGTAGAGTTATCTGAAGACAGTTAGGCTGGCCGAACAAGATGTCGGGCTGGCCTAACTTAAGTGTATTTTACATTAAAATATGAACATTATAATGCTGTGTGAAATACACCTATCCTATAGTCAATCTAAGGTTATACCACCTGATGGTTGACTCATACGGAGTGTTCCAATCTTCGAACCATGTACTTCCATGACTCGAGATGTTGAGTCTTCCCTAAGACGTTTGATCGAGTCGATGATATATCCTCACGAGTTGTCAAAGAGAATCTTCATGAGAACTTACGATCCTTTCAGGACTACAAAATTTGACAACTAAATTGTGCTTGAGTATAAGCACTTATAGTTCCACTCATACTAACATAGTTAAAGACCCTCCCATTCGAGGTCTTATACAACGAAATAAAAAAATTCCAACAACTTGAAAGAAATAATTAGTAATCCAAGAATATTAAATAGAATTAAAGTTTTTAAAAAAAAATCATAGCTAGTCAAAGGCAGCAACTTCTTCCTCTGTCAAGTAAGGTCACGTGTCCCTAAAGTCCTTTTCCGGCTCGACCATGTACTAATGTTCTTGAGCCACCAGTTCACCCTCAATCATATCTGTACGATTTTACATCAATATAGGGTAAGCTGGTCAGGCCTATTGAGAATTCTCGACATGGTTCTTCACATCAAATTAGAATACAATATCAATAATCATGCACAATATAATTTTAAAAGGAAAATGTAAATATTACGCAATACATGAATGCATTAATACATCAATTGGGAATCCATCCACTTGCGTGAGTTGGAAACCCGTCAACTTGCATCTGTCCCTTGGTAAGCTTCTACTATTTAGTAGGCATAGGTAAGGCCCGCATCTACTCCTTGGCTAGGCTTTCACTAGTATAATGGGCTTCTGGTAACGATTCTACCAGGTACACCATTTAGGGAGATCCTCTAGGAATTCAGCGCGTGTTGTGTATGGAAGTGATAAATGCATAAGCATATCAAGTAGTCGTGAATCATGCATTGTATATATCATTCCGATTTTTATATTTGAATTAACACAATCTCATATTATCCAGTAATATCAGTGTATCATTCAATTCATGTCCAATTAGTAATTCAGCATATAGGTTGCATCAATACATTAACTCAAATAATTGATTATACTAACACATTAATCAAATCATATCATTATTACTATATTAATACAAAAATCACATGTTCATCCAAATCAAATAAAAGTACATGGCAATTATATCGGGGTAAGTATACAACATATCAAACAATCAATCTATTTTAACTTGATAGAAAGGAGACACATCGGGATCACTCACTTTGATGCAGTAGAGATGATTCCATAAACCAATCATTTGATTTGGATTAGAATTTCCTAAAATCATATAAATGAAAATTATTATTATTATTTAATCTTACTAGTTCACATGGTGGGGCCCACCTTTGATTGATCTAAATCCATTTAAGATGTTTCATTTAAATGAATTCATAATTAGAAAATAATATTTCAAACATTAAGGTCTTGTTAGAATTAGCCTCTTGGAATTTCTACATATTCGGGTTGTTTTCAATAACAGTCCTAAAGGTTGATTTTTCTGAAAGTTCATGCAGCATTTTGTAATATTCTGAAATATTATGCCAAAATCCGCTGACTTTACCAAAAAAAAAAAAAAAATCTATTTTAACCCTAAAATTCTGAATTTTTATGTAATTTGTGCTAATTTACACGAATTTTAGGGGATTTATCTACTTTAATAATTTATAGTTCAAATTACCTTTGGTAGATGTATCAAGGCCAATCATTGATTGTCACTTGATAAATTTTAAGGCACAACCAATGATCATCTTGATTCGATCACCCATACCCTAATTAATTGCAATTCTTAATGCTCACATTGATTGATCAATGCGGCCCACTAGATGGTTAGGTCGATAATCAAATCTGGATGTCATTACTATCTGATATTTGAATTTTAATAGTCTGTCCAGATCGAGTTAGATCTCAACGTACCATATAATAGTTCTACGTAATGAATCAACATATGTTTCATTATCTACCGTTTCTTCAGATCGATGCGATCCATCCAATGGTCTGATCGGTCTAGAATTTAGGGTTTTAATTTATTTTATTTTTAAGAATCTGATGAATGTTGAGGATTTAATCGTGCATTTCAGATTGTGTCATATAATTCTATATGTTAAGTTGTAGCTTGTAAAAAGAATTACTCTTCCAGTATTAATTCAAATTCGTTATATTAAGGAAGAATCTTGGTAGATCTATGATTGATACAGTCCAATGAGATGTCAAATTGGTCTAATTCTTAAAATTATTACATAATTGAGTCTTAGAAAACCTATGAACTGTATAAATCATATCGATCATTGTCCATCATGAAAAATTTTCACCTTCTACGCATTAGCGTACCTTTCTACAAGGATGAAATAGACCTATAAAATGGATGTTTGATTTATCCAATCCATCCAATGTGTAGATCAGTGTCAAATTAACTATTGTAGAAAGAAAATAAAGAAAAAAAATTACGCTAACCTGAATAGAAAAATTTCAAAAAACATCATTCCCACTTTTCCTTTAATTTTTTTTCTACGAGTTTCTTTTTTTGTTTCTTTGAGTTTTAGTAGGTTTCTTGCTCTCACACACTCCCTTTTTAATAGAGAGGGTTCGTTGGGAGATTATGATATACGAGGGAGAGTTTTGAATAAAGAGAGATAAGAGAAAGGATAATGAGATCGGTAGATCTCTTTCTCACTCAAAATTAAATTTAAAATTTTCAAATTTAAATTTTATTTAAAAAAAAAAAAATACGGGTGTTACACTTGATCTTCCCATGGGTCCTTCCACCATCTTTAAAACCCTAATAAATCAATGCTCAGTATCCTTTACTAGCCATCATCCTCTTCTTAATCTTCCCATGGTCCGCCCACCATTTCTAATACCCCAATACATCTCTACTAGGTGTCCTTTACTAGCCATCATCATTTGGTGAATGTACGTTGGTTTTTGTCAATCGGATTGGCATCACTATTCATATTCAACTCTGAAAATTCATGGGTCAGGCCACCATCACTTTCACCGTGATTATAAGACCATTGTTTGTTTAAAGCATAGTTAGAAAAGCCAAAAACTTGACTCGGTGGATGTTCAGTTGAGTCAACTCAAAAACTCGATAGGACTCAACCCGATATTTGATAATTTAAAATTAAAAATAGAAATAAGAACATTCAAGTAAGTTCTAGTATAAAGTACAGTTCATTTATTAGTTTGTAGGTTAAGTTTATTTCTTCTTTGTTAGCCGTTGTGGGCTGACTTCCTTTCCCATATATGTTTTATTCACATCTTTGCAAACGCGTAGACCACTACGAGTCTTGTCGAATCGACGGAGTGGTCATGTCATGTCGACCCGATGAGCCATCACTAGTTAGGAATGAGTCAGGCCCTTGACCAAGTTTTCCAGCGACTTAAGTAAAAAATCTCGCTGAGTTGAGTTGACTCTGCTGAATTTTGAGACAACTCATTGAGTTTTAGAACTATGATTGAAAGTAGTGACTTGAAAGGATAGACAGCTTTGATCACCCAGCAAATGCTGCATACAGGTCTACATGTTGGTGATAGCATCCATCAATTAAAGCCACAGCGACTTGGAGTAACTCATTCGGGCCTAAGTCGAGTCAGGACTCAACTGAGTTGGGGTGACTCATCCGAAGCCGAGATAGGCATATGTTCTGTGACGACAACTAAGGCGGAAGCAGATTGACTCCACCAACTCCAAGTCGACCCAGATGAGTAGTATCTGGCTCGGACGAGTCGGCCAATCCATGATTGTCAACACAAGCCAAAGAAAAGTCTTCTGAAAAAGGCTCTAATGACACTAGAATTTGAATTATGTGGTACGGGATGTCTCTTTTTTTTGTATGGTGTCGACGTGGAATTCCACTTCCCAGCCCAACTTGAGAGAATGCATACGGAGGATTTACTTTCAAACATGACAGTGATAAATGATAATGTCATTGTTCAAAGACTCTCAGCCCGTTATTCTCTTACTTTGAATTTTCCTCTTTGATTTTATTTTATCTGGGTTGTAATTCTATATATATTTACAGTCGTCTACGGAATGTATCTTTCCACACCAACCGTGTAGAAAAAGAACACAGCTTTCCTTAGTGGAGAAATGTTCACATACAACGTTTGTACTGAACTTCCCATACAACTCTTGCTTTAGTGCCAACGTGTCACTCATATAGGACATCTGAGCCATGTAAAAGGTTGGATGAACCATAAATGATCATCTGGGTGAAATTTAGGTTGATAAACTCAGCAAGCTGGCTACACCGTTAGAGTCCAATTGAATGCCGGGTGGAGCCCACTTAATGGTTAGATTGATCCGAATTTCACGCAATGTGATCTTTGTGGTGCAGCCTACCTTTTGCACGGGTCAGATTTTCTACATATAGGAAGGAAAACGTTATGTGAACATTTCTCCTCCATGTGGACTGCATAGCAAGGTAAAAAAAAACCGTCCTCTAGAAGAGTACGACATCCATCCATCGGAAACGGATTGGCTACTCCCCCTGCCACGCTGGTGGTCGATGCTCTCTGGGCCCACCATGATTTATATGTTTCATCCATTCCGTTCATTTATTTTTATAGATCATTTTATTGTATGAAATAAAAACTGAGGTATATCTCAATCTCAATTGGACCACATTAAGGGAAACGTGTTGAATGAACGTTGACTATTAAAAACGTTTTGGGGGCCATAAAAGTTTTGGATCAAGCTGATATTTATTGTTTCCCTTCATCTGGGTCTTTATGACCTAATCAACAGATTGGATGTCAAATAAACAATACAGTGGGCCTTAGGAGGATTTTAATGGTGAATATCCAATCATTATTTTTTCCTGTGGTGTGGTCCACTTAAGATTTTTATCCTATCATTTTTTGTATTAAGTACTAAAATGATCTATAGAAATGGATGAATGGAGTGGATGAAACACATAAATCATGGTGGGGTCCACAGAGTACCGACCACCAGCCCAGGGGCGGTGTCAGGGGGAGTAGCCAATCCGTCTCCCCATCCATCTGGACGCAGATTGGCTGGTGACCCTATACACCAGCCACGTAGTTGGTGGAAAACCACTATACGTTGTACTATGATGTATGTGTTTTATCCATGTTGTTCATCCATTTTTCAGATCATTTCAAGGCACCAACTTGAAAATGAGGCAGATCTAAATCTCGAGTAGACCAAACTTAGGAAGCAATGGGGATTGAACGCTTACGGTTGGAAACTTCTTGGGAGCCCGCTGAAATGTTTATTTGCCATATCGTCAAATACAAATTTCAGCTTGATCCAAAACTTCTTTTGACCCAGAGATTTTCATTGGTAGGCATTAAATTTCCATTGTTTCCTGCTGTATGATCAACTTGAGCTTTAGATCTGCTTTATTATTTTTGGGCTCATGCCATCAAATGACAGACGGCCCTACATTTTGGTGGGCCCACAGAGCTTTTCCACCAGCTACCTGGCTGATGTAGAGGTCACCAGCCAATCCACGTCCCATCCATAAGCGTGAACTCGGCCTATTTACATGTGGCATATTTGTGCACCAATCCAAAATGGCGAAATCGTGGGGTTGCTCTAGATGGGATATAGCCCCAAAATCATAATTGAACCATGATAACCTTCAACTAGTGGACATTTATTTCTTGAATTTGAACTGTCCATTTGATCAACGACCGATAGGAGAGTTCGGAAAAATCCATTCATTGTAGATTTTTGGGTTACAGGAATCCATCATGGGCCCTAAGAATTGGACAGTTTTGATTAACTTACATGTGTGCTGCATACCATGATTGAATATGCATGTGTATGGATCATCATACTCTTCCAGTGGTGACATTGACCAAGGTGATTAGTTGGTATCCGAGGCTTAGGAGTTAGGTCACAAACCAACCATAGAACATTCTTGGCAATGAAATAACGTATTGGTGCCATTGACCTCTCTCTCTCTCTCTCTCTCTCTCTCACTCAGGAATGCATTGACTATTGTTGCATGGAAATTGGTTCGGAGAACTGATCACCTACAGCTGGTTACGTGCCTAGTTAGCACGCAGGCCCATCTTTCCCGCAATTTTTATTAGTGTACGACATCTGAGCCATGTTAGTGCAGGGTCCCACGAAGAAGATCGCCTGGTATAAAGATCAATCTGATTCACTCATCAGACAGGCTGCATCGTGGAAATCGAAGGATGGCGATAGTTTCAGGGGCGCAGGTTTGGCCCACTTAGTGAACCAATCAGTCTGGTTTTTGGGACAGGAGATCTTCATAGTGGGGCCCACCGGTTACATGCCTTGGTTGTCCCAAACAAGCAGGATCTTTCAAGGAAGATGGCTTATAGCGAAACTTCTCAAAACGCATTTCTATTCACATCAGAACTTGTTTCTTGTTTGAAAGAAACTGGTTTTGTTATCATTTCTATGGTATGTGGAAATAATCAGAAGGCATTAGAGGGAGGCTAATCCGGTGGTTATGGAAGTAAGAAAGTCGTGTGCCTCCACGTCGTTTCCTGCTCACGTATTCTGTGCGTAGGCGATAGGGACCATTTACAGTAAGGGCCCATAGTGAGTGAACCACAAACAAAAGCTTACACCCGATCCAGAAATCCTGACTATTCCAGTGTTTTACAAATGGACACCGTCCACGTTTGGATACCACCAAATAAGTTATTTTTCTACCTACGACAGTAGATAAGTATCTTATTATTTGAGATAAGTAAGTTTGGTTCATATCAATTATAAGTAGCTTTTTTATTTAAATTTATTTAATTACTTCAGTTTAATAAGTAAAAATTAAGATATAAGCTAGTTAAGGCATAAATAACTCTCTTTTTTTTTTGTTTAACTTGTTAGTACACACCCGGTGTCATTACACACTCCACACTGTTAGGTAAACACTCCATGTCAGTACACACTCCACACTTCATATGAGGCATGAGTAACTTATTATATGAAGTACGTACGATCCAAACACCTCTTAAGAGACAAAAGTTAACAAACAGTCCCACTCAATGAGAATAATTCTATGGCCTATTTGGATACCATCAAAAAAGTTACTTTTTAATTTATATTAAGTAATAAAGTTACTTTTTTCGCACAAGCTAATTTGAAAGCATTATTGTAAAAGTACTTTATGGGCTAAAAGTGACTTATTTTAATGAGTTTTTCTTTTTACCTTTTCAACCGACTACTTTTCTACTTTTTATCGAAGGCCATGTCAAATGAGACTCACACATCCATGTCTAAGGAGGCTCTCTCTATCCCTCCTTGCATGTCAAAGGAGGCGCATATGATAATTTGTTCACATTGAAGGTATGGCTCACATGATTAACCGAGCCCCTCATGATAGATGACCCTATATTAATGTGGGCACAGATAATGGATGGTCAACCTCAAATGTCAACCCATAATCATAAATAGCCCACATCCAAAGCGGGCTGGTATGATGGGCAACACACGTCAAAGGTGGGGCCTACATGATGTACAGTTCCCATCAAAAGTGGGCTCCACATGATGGGCAGTTTACGATGATGTCGGGCCCACATGATAGATGGCCCATATTGAGGTGGCCCCACATGATAGATTGTCCACATCAAAGATTGGTCCCTAATGATGAATGGTCCACATCCAAGGCGAGCCCCGCATAACTGAAAACTCACATTGAAGGTGGGGCGTATATGATGGACTGTCATCAACGATGGGCTCCACATGATGGCCAATTAATAATGGTGGACCCCACATGATGGATGCTTCACATCAAGGTGGGGTCCACATCAAAGGTAGGCCCTAATAATGAGTGGCCTATATCCAAGGCAAGCCCCACATGACGGTTAGCCTACATTAAAGGTGAGGCCCACATGATAGATGGTCCACTGGGCTTACATGATGTGCGGTTGATATTGAAGGTGGGCCCCATATGATAGACAATAACATTAATAGTGGGCCCCACATGATGGATGACTAACATCAAAGGTGGGTCCTACATAATGAACAATGCACATTAAAGGTCATCTCTTAATGATGAATGCCCCACATCCAATTAAGCTGAGCCCCGCATAATGGACAGCCCACATCAAAGGTGGGGCCTACACAATGAACGGTCCACATCAAAGGTTGGCCCCACATGATGGATGGTGGATGTAAAGGGGACCAAACAGACCCGATGGATAATTACTTATGATGTTGGAAACCAAACATGCTTTTCTACTTTTTGGTTAATAAGTATGTTGTTAACAACATATACTTATCTATTGAATAAGTAGAAATCAAGATGAGCTATTTATGACAAAGTAGCTTATTTAAAGTAACTTATAATCTAAACACCCCATGTGATTAGAAGGCCCAGATTGTTTGATGAAAGCAATTTTTAGTTAGCGACACATTGGGTGTGGAGCCCATGGTGAATAACACCATACTCATTTATGCCATTTGTATGGGAAATATTACAAGAGGCCTATTAACTCCTTTTGTGCCTCCAAATTAGTATATCAACATTCTCAAGGCCATTTGGATGGCAAAAGGCTATATTCAACCCATGTTGTCTGAGGCAGATAGTTTATTTATGGTTTGTCTAACCTATTTATACATAAAAATGAAGAAAAATACAAACAATTTGCCTCAAAATTTTATTTTCAATAATAGTAATACGTCTCTTGAAAAAAAAAGTGAAATAAAGATGAGTAAAGTTTTTCATTAGTCCATTACATGTAGAAATACACTTTTGGTACTTATACGTCGCTTGTGCTACCGGCATTGCAAAAGCACCCCAAAATATGCCACAAGTGACACCATTAATCTTTAATCAACTTTTATGTGCCACATTTTTCAATGCACACACTCACTACAAGTTTTACATGAACTACCGCTGAAAACAACGTACAAAAGAGAGAAAATTAAAACAAAATTATTTAAATAGCTTAGTAAGACAACATGACCTAAATTGTCTATTTGGAACATTATGCTTACAATGAAGCAAGCCCTGCATTAATGAAAAATTAATCTATAACTTAAATAACATAAGTGATACATGCAAGGCATGCGGAGAGAGTAGGCACTTTGGAAATAATGAGAGAGGAGGGAGAATATTACTTTTTGTCCTTTTATTTTTCAAATCCCCCAAACATGCTATAACTACATTAAAAGTTGTGAATTTTCAAACTTGCATTATCTCTATTATCAAGTAGTGACCATATCACATGGTTATAATAGATGAGGAATTATATGATACTTAAGAAAAAGGACTAATAAACTAGGGTTGTAAATTGGATACGAGGTAACCCGAGCCCGATTGACCCAACTTGAACTGGGGTCAAGTTGGGTTCGGTTATCAAGGTCCTTGGGTCATGTTACAGTTGGAAAATTCCAACTCATATTAAATTAGGTTGGGTTAAGGTTGAGCAAATTTAGGCCGGGTTGGGGAATGGTTACATGTATGTGACTTGGATCAAGTTGGGTTTGGTCAAATTAGGATGGATTATAGAAGAATTTGGGTTGGCTTTCAATTGGCCTCAGGTTAACCCTCAACCCGACCCAACTCACCTAAGTTTCACCCCTGAAACAGTGACTCATGTCTATTCTAAGTCTTTAGAGTTGCATATTTGATACAGGTGACATTTTTTAAGTTTGATTAGGAGTCCTAAGTGATTGAGTGGTTTCCAGGTAGATAAAGTCTTTTTTATATTTTGTATACAAATTAAGTATGAAAGAAGCCAATGATTTGTGTGTTATGTACTAGAGACTACATTGTGAAAAACGATATTATATATTTATTTCATTAATAGTCAAAAGAATATATAGAAAAGGTGAGAAATCTATAAAAATCTATAGAAAATCTTTATAGATATAAATGAATTCATCTGTGTGTGTGTGTGTGTGTGTGTGTGTGTGTTTGTGTGTGTGAGTGTGAGTGTGAGTTGTATAAAAATATAATATACACTACCACTCTCTCTCAAGTTGGAGCATGGATGTTAACCATGCCCAACTTAGAACATAGATAAAGAAGGAGATGATGACTAGCATGTCCCACCATTCCCCCTCAAACACGTACAAAATGTTTCGATACAAGATCTTCAATTATTACTTGTTGATAGATTGAGATTCTTTAATTGTTGAATATTCTCCTCAAATGATAAACTCTTCAAATTTGATAATTATCAATCGGTCACATAACCATTCATATGCAAAATACTTTTTTTTTTTTTTAAGTGTAATAATGAACAACAGGTGAATGGACTACACTCATAACAGTTGAGGTGCTACACCTACAATGGCATGTGAAGGTGCATGTACTACACTACATAGCATGTGAGTAAACTAGACTCAGAATTGATTATAACGACCTAGTAAGAAAGAGATGATGGACGGAAAAGTAAATTTTAAGTTTTTTTCTCAGGAATACTATAAGAAAGAGGTGCAACGCTAGAGATGGTGCTTAATGGTGGATAAAAGATAGTTTACAATTAAATACCGTATTAAATCAGATTGTTAGTCAGTAGTCATTTCAGGTAACATATGTGTGATACCCTAAAAACTTTGTGCTCATATATGTACACGGGTGCTTAAATACATATGCATCCCCTCTTTGAACGCATATTTGTCGGAGGATGACACTTGTAATTGTGCCCCCATATAGTCATTTAGACTTGCATATACCTCGTAACAGCCATCAATACCCAATATAACCTCGCATACTCGACCAACCATCTAATCGACCATTGAAAATCCCATTTATCATTAGACTTAAGCATCTGATTGTCTACTTCACATCGAAATGTTTGATCATGTTAAAACAACTTCGAAATCATCCAATCCACTTGTAGACATGGCCATCTTTAAATCTGTTTTGTTTATCTCATCTACTATCCATGTATAAACCTAGTTAACCATTGGATTCGCGACCCAACAACCCCTACTTCCAAGTACATGAACATATTCACCTTTCCATGCATTGCGAGCCCTATCTAACCATACATATTTGATCTATCATTTATCTGAACCGCCCAATAAACTTCGCATGGGCCTATCAAGCTATCCAACCACCTAATTCTTATATAGACCATTCCTCCGATTACTTAGACAATTTCAATGGCCAGTGACCCTTCTATATTGTTCTCTAGCATACAGCCCACCTAAGCCTTGGATCTAACCCATCAGGTAGCCCTTTCCCTATCACGACCCGTAGAAGCGATTGGATGCCATAGATCAAATCTAGTTGGGCCCATGAACCCAGACAAAAATAAATAAATAAATAAAAGTAGCAAGCGCTGCTTTGACCACCACTAACCGTGCCCCGATAACAGGGAGTCCCAGATACTCTTTCCTCTTCTTTGTTTAGAAACTAGGAGAGACCCCACCCAATTACCCGATCTAAACCATTCATCAAGATCGAATCCTTGTGTAACCTCCAATGGAAATCATCCCCAGCCCGAGACACTACAAAAAAAAGGGTTTTTAGCGACGAAACTTTTAGCGACGAAACACATTTTCGTCGCTAAAAGTCACTTTTAGCGACGAAATACATTTTCGTCGCAAAAAGTTCACTTTTAGCGACCAATCTTTTAGCGGCGAAAATTTCCGTAGCTAAAAATCGTACATGATACTTTTAGCGACGAAACATTTCGTCGCTAAATGCTCCGTAGCTAAAAATCCTGTATGATACTTTTAGCGACGAAAATTTTCGTCGCTAAAGACTCGAAACATTTTCTTCTACTTTTAGGGGCGAAAATTTTCGTCGCTAAAAAATACAAAAATCTTTTTGTTTTTAGCAGCGAAAATTTTCGCTACTAAAAGTCTTGTACTGTACAAGACTTTTAGCCGCGAAAAATTTCGCTGCTAAAAATAAACTAACATATCTTTTAGCGACGAAAAGTTTCGTCGCAAAAAGTTTCTTTTTTAAAAAAAATATTCCACCTCAAAATCCGTACAAAATTCCTGGTATACACCTCTTAACAATATATTCCATCATATTCATTCTGATATACACATTTCATACTATGCACATTCAAACTACATAAACTTTTAGCGGCGAAACTGTTCGTCATTAAAAAATTAAAAAATCTTTCTGTTTTTAGCAGCGAAAATTTTCGCTGCTAAAAGTCTTATATCTTGTACAAGAAGACTTTTAGCGGAAAATTTTCACTAAAAATAAACTACCGTATCTTTTAGCTACGAAAATTTTCGTCGCCAAAAGTTTCTTTTTAAAAAAATAAAATTAGCTCAAAATCCGTACAAAACTCCTGATAAACACCTGTTAACAATATATTCCATCATATTCATCCTAATATACACATTTCATCATATTTACATTCACATCCGTCTAAACCCAAACACATTTCAGGTTCAGGATCGGGTTTAGGCTTGGGTTTTCATGTTTAGGTTTAGGTTTAGGTTAGGGAGTTGAGATTGGGATTAGGTGTAGGTTTAGGTTTAGGGAATTGAGAATAGGTTAAGGTTTAGGAAATCGGGTTCGAGTTCGGGATCGGGTTTAGGCTTGGGTTTTCAAGGTTAGGTTTAGGTTTAGGTTAGGAGTTGAGATTAGGATTAGGTGTAGGTTTAGGTTTAGGGATTTGAGAATAGGTTAAGGTTTAGGTTTAGGTTTAGGTTTTAGTTTATATGATTAGGTTATAGGTTTAGGTTTTGGTTTTAGGTTTAGGTTAAAGTTATAAGTTTAGGTTAAGGTTTAGGTTACAGGTTTTGATTAAGGTTATAGGTTTTGGTTTAGGTTATGGGTTTAGGTTTAGGTTTTAGTTTATAGATTTAGGCTTTGGGAATTGAGAATAGGTTAAGGTTTAGGTTTAGGAAATCGGGTTCGGGTTCGGGATCGGGTTTAGGCTTGGGTTTTCAAGTTTAGGTTTAGGTTTAGGTTAGGGAGTTGAGATTGGGATAAGGTGTAGGTTTAGGTTTAGGGATTTGAGAATAGGTTAAGGTTTAGGTATAGGAAATCGGGTTCGGGTTCGGGATCGGGTTTAGAAGTTTAGGTTTAGGTTTAGGTTGGGGACTTGAGATTAGGATTGGGATTAGGTTTAGGTATAGGTATTTGAGAATATATTTAGGTATTAGGTTTAGGTTAAGGTTAAGGTTATAGGTTTAGGTTTGGTTTAGGTTTAGGCTATAGGTTATAGCTTTGGGAATTGAGAATAGGTTAAGGTTTAGGTTTAGAAACCGGGTTCGGGTTCGGATCGGGTTTAGGTTTGGGTTTTCAAGTTCGTGTTTAGGTTTAGGTTAGGGAGTTGTGATTAGGATTTGGTGTAGGTTTCGGTTTAGGGATTTGAGAATAGGTTAAGGTTTAGGTTTAGAAATCGGGTTTAGGCTTACGCTTGGGTTTTCATGTTTAGGTTTAGCTTTAGGTTAGGGAGTTGAGATTGGGATTAGGTGTAGGTTTAGGTTTAGGGATTTGAGAATAGGTTAAGGTTTAGGTTTAGGTTTTAGCTTATAAGTTTAGGTTTTGGTTTTAGGTTTAGGTTATAGGTTATAGGTTATAGGTTATAGGCTAAGGTTAAGGTTATAGGTTTTGGTTTAGGTTAAGGTTATAGGTTTTGGTTTTTGTTATAGGTTATGATTTAGGTTTAGGTTTAGGTTTTAGTTTATAGGTTTAGGTTATAGGTTTAGGTTTTGGTTTAAGGTTTAGGTTAAGGTTATAAGTTTAGGTTATAGGTTATAGGTTTGGGGTTATAGGTTTAGGTTAAGGGTGTGGTACTGCAAATACACATATAAACACGGCTTTGTCCAAATGGCCGTGCCTTTCCAATGTCTTGTCCATAGGAAATGGACAGACTTCATCATGGTCATAACAATGGTTCCCACCTTCCAGGGACCCCGCTCATCCGGATAGCTCCGACGCACATCCGGGTCTACTCCATTAATTTCAAGCAAATACATAAACACGGCCTGTCAAAATGGCTGTGCCCTCTCAATGCCGTCCATAGGAAATGGACAGCTTCATTATGGTCACATAATAGCGGTTCCCACCTTCCAGGGACCCCCGCTCATCCGGATAGCTCCAACGCACATCCGGGTCTGCTCTATCAATTGCAAGCAAATACATAAACACGGTAGTCCAAATGGCCATAGACCATGATCAAACAACCCAAACCATTCAATCACTAGGACTTCCTTACTCCGTGGATTGTTACATAAAACTTGTGCTGACGTTCCAAACGCAAACTTCTAATACGTTGTAAAAATCAGAGTGGTACAATTTCAAACTATGGAACATCCATGAGGTGGCAAATAGAATGAATAATCCAGATGGGCATGTGCACCATGGGAAAATCAGAGAAGGTATATATGTTTTTATCCAATTTGCAAAGTGTAAAGAGCATCTAAATTGATGATGTAATTTATCCAATTTTCAGAGTAAATAAAGTAAAATTCAAAGTTATATTGAAAACCATTGAAAACCCAAAATAAAGGAAAGAAGAACATGCCTGTGGTGTTCCAACAAGAGGGACCATTATCTCTGGAAGAACTTTAACACCTTGATTGGTCATAGCAATTGCAGCCTCAAAGACAAAGACGTGCTTGCATTTCGATCGACTCTCCTGATATGAAATACCGAGCCTAACACCATGGGTATAAATTAGTTTACAAGTAAAGGGAATAGTCCAATGCAAAGATTGCCGCACCTATACAATACAAATGATCTCCAACTTAACATGAAGCACATGACACACAGATAATCCCACATAAATAAATAGAGAGAAGCTCACATCCAACCAAATGAGATAATTCCCATCCTATCATGTGTGTACAACATCCAACCCATCCAAAAAGTTAGCCCCAACATGAGGATCACCTTGAGCAAAAAAATTAGTTTGATCCCTCATCAAGTGGACCACACATGCCAATATGGAACATGTGTGAGATCCCAGCTTTTAATTAGACAAGCCACATGTAAGAATCAAGCTTTTCAGCACTGAAGTTAGGCACAATATACAAAGAAATGAATGGCTAATACAGCTCTTTCTGAACATCCATTTGTTTCATACACAGTGGTACTAAAAAAAAGTGACCTACTAGATGGTAATTATGTCTTATGTAACACTTATGCTACATTGGTGCATGTGGTGGTATTTGGTTGAGCAATGCTCCACACACGTGGGCTTTCGAAACCTCACCCACAACTTATGCTTGGTCCAAGAATCAGGTCAGACACAATTTAGGTGAGCCAATCGTATATGAACAAAATTGACAATCAACATTTAACATATGATGGAATCGACTCTTTTTTCTCTTGACAAAAAAATTTGGCTGTATATATTTCAGGTGGGTGCCACAAAATAACTGGGCCTCACCTATCGTATGGCTCCTTTTCACGGCTCCAAATAAAAGACATACTAACCACAAGATGGCCTTTATGGTTCAAACTTGAAGTGTTGATGCATGGTGCCCACTTATGTTACCTTACCCAATCTATTCAACTACCATTGTTCCCAAACTGATGTGTTTAAAATCACTAGACTGAAAATCACTCAACAATATCATGTTTCCCTTCTTTCACAAAGTAGGTGAAGTTCATGATCTAGGGATATAAAGGCATGTTCACTTACAAAGGAAATGGCGTTGGATATGATTGATTGGAAAATCAAGATTTGTAAAGTCACCCCAAATAGTCAAGACAACTAACAAGGTTATAATGACAGTGGACATAAAGATCAGTTACCAAGTAAAGGGCCTTAGATATGATTTATTGCAAAACAAGATTTGTAAAGCTGGCCCAAAATAGTTGGGACATATGCTGAAATACATGAACCACGTCAATAAAAGCTTAGAAGATTTTAGAATGATGGAAGAATTATTACACCAAAGTGCTTTTTCTGCTATTGAAATGCAATGCCAACACTTGCAGCGAAACAAAAAAATGAGGGATATCAAAGAAAATGAATTTGGCAAAAATATCATGATGACTATTGAGAGAGATTACCCAATAAGCCAATGAAAGATGGATCCATCAAAGCTCCCGCTCACAAAATATTCCTCATGGAACGGGTGCCAAGCCAAGGCTAGCAAAACAATAAGCCACACATGCAATACAGTGAGTATCCAAGCTTCATCACAAATGGAAAGCATTAAGATAGATAATGTAACTACAGAACATTAGGACCTACACTAATGTCAGAAAGTGTTCTACAAAAACAATGAAACATTTTGCTAAGTCGCACTCCTCATTTGTGGATTCTTAACCAGGTCTTTGTTAAGTTTTTCACTCATCATTTGATGTCTGTGCTTAGGATCTTCAACGTGCATTACAAGATGAACTAAGAACACATGCCTTAGTTGTCCAGGTATAAAGAGAGTTGATTGTTTGCACAGAAATGAGTTTTAGTGTTTCATTTGGCATATGGCCCAAGCATTTAGCGTTGACCCCCTTTGTCAATGGGTTTCTTCATTACTTCCAATGGAAATAGCAAAGAAAGAAGTCACCCTCTCTCAAATCGAATATGGTCATGTTATCTACTACAACGGTTTGTGAATCACTCAAAATCTAGCTAGTTAACAAATGGTCCAATCATTTTATTTATTTTTAATACGAGAGAAGCTGAAAAGTATCAAACGTAAAGAAGTATCAAAGCTTTGAATAAAAGGAAGGTTGATCTCCAGTCTATGAAACATTCACCAATTTACCATTTACAAGCCGATTGCATATTCCTGACAATGAATAACCAGATGTAACATGGGAATCTGGTAGAATGCATGAAATGGAGCACTGATAGGTTTGTCTCCTCAAAGGAAAAAGGTGGGTTTTGATGATGAAAACGAGCACATGCACACAGATTCCTTCTACTTGGTAAAGAGTCTGTAGGTCCCCTCTTTGTTTTGGTTTGAACCTTAAAAACAAGAGAGGAAGCGATAAAGAAACTGGAGACTAAAAGCTTGGTTGCCCTACCAAAAAAACCAGACTTCCCAAGAAATCTCCCTTGAAGGAGGTCCTAGAAAACACTTGCACATGGCCTACTCCCAAGTACTAGATTCAGCACATGTTCTTGTGGATAAGTAAATTTTCTGTGAACCAGAAATAAAGTAGCGGGTGGGCTCCCAAACAGCAAATGCTCTCAACTGACCGTTATCTGTTCATGCGATATCAATTCTCATGTGGGTTCTTGCCACTCTACCAACAAAAACTGAAAGCTATATACGGCCCAAGTCAAAGTTCTTAAGAAATCCACTCTGTCCATTGGTTTTGCAAGCTCATATTAGGACATAATTCAAAAATTAGGTAGATCCAATACTCAAAAGCCTATCATAATGCTTATATGTCCACCATTGAAATCTTTCCGAAGGCAATCATAATGCCTATATGTCATTCAAACCTGTCATAAGGTTATTTACACTTGGATGAACTGAAGAAACAAATATCAGCCTGATCCAAAACTTATGTGGCCCCAAATAAGTTTAATGGTAGGCGTTTGTATTCTCACTTTTTCCTACCGTGTGGCCATGGGAGTTTTGGATTTGCTTCTTAGGGCTACAAAACTTTGGATGAAGTTGCAACTTATGTTTTCCTTTCAACCATATCTGTGTGACCTTATCAACAGGGCATATGGCAAATAAACATTACCATGTACTCTAGGAAGTCTTTAATGATTGCCGTTAAATGACCACTATTTTTTATAGTGTGGTCCACTTGAGATTCTTATCAGCTTCATCTTTTGCATCATGCCCTAAAGTAAGCTGGTAAAACAGATGGACCATTGGTGGATAGATAATGTATACAACGAGCTGGATAAACAAGATAATGTATATCAGTGCTCCATTTCATGCATTCACCAATTTACCATTTACAAGCCGATTGCATATTCCTCAAGTCATAGAAACACCACCCTATTTTTCCCCACTTTTTTCTTTTTCTTCTTCAAATGGTATATCCCAAATCTATCTAAACAGCAACTAAAAAATACAGCATGGTATATCAAAGAATAGCATTTTTTCAGAAGTAATATCTCAAAATACTGTAGAAAAACAAAAACTTTAAACCGATTTTGAAAAATGTGCCTGCACTTAAAAACGGTTTAGAACCGTGTTCACTTAGAAACGGTTTAAAATTGTACCTGAACCAAAGCATCGGTCGTTCCTGATAAACGATTTTGGTGTAGTGTGGGATCATTTCATGCATTCTTTGATGTGAGCTAGTCATCAGGTGGTCTTTGTCATGTCATTGCCTAAAAAATGGTTGTTCGCTATATGTGATCCACCCTTCTACAACAAGAGAAGGGCAGTTGAAAAAGAAATGACAAAAGGTCCATCCTAAAAATACAAATGCAATAATGACCAAACTGGCCCCTTTTTTTTTTCAACCAGAGCAAACTTGCCCATCCTCAACATACACAGGATGTAACCTGGACCACACACATACACATGCCAGGTATAAATATGGGCATTCCTTTTGGTCCAAAATAAATATAGAGATAGGGTTTAGTACCCTTGCACCTAAACTCAAACAGGCCAATTGCAATACTTTGAAATGATTAGGCCTTGAAACTGTTAGCCTGTGGTTGGTTCGGGCCTTATAATTGAACTGGTTGGACTTTTTGGGACATTTGGTAATCAAATAATTGCAAAAAGACGCATACATGATAAATTCCCATTTTATGGGGGTTTAAAAGCATGTGTCATTGTAAAATATCAGTGCAATAGTAACCAGAATGAGTTTGTATAATATAAATGCATCCAATCCAATCATCCATCCATGCATATGTACATGTCTAACCATCCAACCATCCATCCATGTAAATCAGAAATCCCTAATTCTGGTTGGATCCTCAGATCCCCAAATCCTAAAATCCCCAAATCTCTAATTTGTAAAATTAGAAAAACCCCTATTCGGGGTCCACATTCAAATTTGTAAGCCCCAAAATCCCTAATTTGTCAAATCCCTAATTTGTAAAATTAGAAATCCCTAATTCTGGTTGGATCCTCAGATCCCCAAAATCCTAAAATCCCCAAATCCCTAATTTGTAAAATCAGAAAAACCCCAATTCGGGGTCCACATTCAAATCAGAAGCCCTAAAATCCCCAAATCCCTAAGGGGCCGTTTGGATGCTCAGAACTTGTGCAAAATGTAAGAAAGTTAGAGGTGACTTTCTTACGATTTGTGTTTGGGGAGAAATGCTACGAGTAACAAAGTCTCAACTCAGTAACTTTCTATCGTAAGATTGCAAGAAATGTAACAGAGGAATTAGGGGTTTTCAAGTCACAAAGTTACTTTGTTACGTGCAACGGCTATCCATTTCAAATTTGGGAGAGGGTGGTGGAAACGTAGGTGGATTGGAAGTGCACCTACTGCTGCGCTGACTCGGCGTCTCCTTCTTCTCCCTCTCTCAGCGTCTCCTTCGATCTCTCTCCCTCTCAGCGTCTCCTTCTCCCTCAGCGTCTCCTTCCCTCTCTCTCTCTCTCTCTCTGTCTCAGCGTCTCCTTCCCTCTCTCTCTCTCTCTCTCTCTCTCTCTCTCTCTGAGCATCTCCTTCCCTCTCTTCGCTCGGCAACGGAAGCCCTAACCTCTCCTTCAATTTTTTTCTTTTACTACAGTGTGCTTGAAAGCTTGAAATCATTTGGCGTGGCAGTTTCGGATGCCTAATTGTGGGGCCCATAGTGATGTACTTTCCTTACATCCACACCATCCATCTGTATTGAAAAATCATTTTAGTGTATGATCAAAAAAATGAAGCTGACCCAAATCTTAAATGGGCCACACAACAAGAAACAATCTCAACTAAATTCCTACCATTAAAAATATCACGGGCCCACTTAAATATTTATTTGCCATCCAACTGAAGCGATTTGCCTAGGGAGTATTTTTTCCAGGTAATTTTAGCAATTGAGCCCAAAAATGAAGTATATATAATTTTCAAATGGACCACACCATAGGAAACAATGGACTTGATCATGTACTATTGAAAATTTCTTAGGGCCATGTAAGTTTTGGTTCAAGCTTAAATTTTTGTTTCCCATGCATATGTTTGTATAATCTTATAAACTAGTTAGATAACAAATAAGCATTACTGTCAGACTTAGAAAGGTTTTACAATTGAAATTCATTATCCTAATTGTCCTGTGGTATGATCCACTTCATTTTTGTATATGCGCCAATTTTGGGCTTAACCCCTTAAATTAGATGGAAAAATGGATGGACGGCATGGACAGACCATATACATTCAAGGTGGGCCCGACTAAGTTTACTCGATGCGATAAGAGCGTACCAAGTAACCCGGTACTCAATCCGATTTACCATCCAACCTATTGACAATGACATCGGATCTTTTATCGTACCAAGTAAACTCAATTGGCCCACGATGAATGTATATGATTTATCCATGTTGTCCATCCATTTTCCAGCTTATTTACGGGATTGAGACCAAAATTGAAGCAAATCCAGAGCTCAAGTGGATCATTCCACATGAAACTGTGGGAATAATGATTTCCACCATTGAAACCTTGCTAGGCCCCACATTCATGTTTATTTGACAACCAATATGTTTATAAAATTATACAAACATGGATGAAGGGAAAAATCAAATATAAGCTTGATCCAAAACTTCTATGGCCCCCAATAATTTTTCAACGGCAGAAGTTCAATTCATATTGTTTCCTATTGTGTGGTTCATTTGATATTTGGATATTTTTCATATTTGAGATCAAGATTTAAAATTATATGGTAAAATGGATGGATGGATTGGATACAATACATAAATCATGGTGAGCCTTAAAGAGTTTACTTAGCACGCAATCCGCTTCCGTTACTAAGGGTCATGACTTCTATAAGATGAACTAACATGCATGATTATTCATCTGGGTAGACAAGTTTATGCCCTTTGAGTCAAATGATTTCATCGTTATTTCCATAATATTCTTGGCTTAAAGATTCTATTTGCCAACATGGGACACTTGTGCGAAGTACAAACTGTTGATCACTTGGGTCTCACCGTAGAGATGCCCCTGGTTTACTCTTCATGTTGGCCGCTATGTTAGAAACAAAAAATAAAACCTTGGCCAAGTTTTCCTGAGCCATCTAGTTGTTTCATGGCAAGTGAATATACAAGGTGGGACCTGCCTGATGGATGGTTTGGATCATGCACCTAGCGGTCATCTTGGCACATGTGGTTGCATGTAGAACATAGATGGGCTGCCTTACACAAGCATGTAGGATTGGAGGGTAGGGTGAGTGTTCTGAACTTTTGCTCGCTTCATGTCTAAGAGTCATTGGGAAGTTCTCTTGATGTTTGTGTTTTATATTCATTAATATGTTTTTGATATTATGAACAACTTTTAATCATTTTTGGACAATCTGATCAGTTCAGATTGAAGAGTAAATAACTTTAGATGTTTAAATCAAAATTCACTCAAATTATCAATCAATCTTGTTTGCCCAATATCTTTCTCATATGTAGCATGATTAGGGTGAGTAACCAGTCAAATTGAGGGTAATGATCAAGTAAAAAGAGTGAATGGACCAGACATGTAAAATGGGTCAAATATTCTTGTCGAAATTGTGACCCAACTTATTGACACCCTGTGAATGTCTGGGATGGCTCATCTAATGGATAGGTTGGGTATAGAATATATTTATCCAAATCGGATTGCATACCCACTGTGCATGTCATCAGATGTGATATCCTCTCCGTCCATCAAGCGAGTCCTTCAATTATACACCATGGATCTAAAAATCAGTCAAATAAATAATTCGTGTGGCTCATCTAAGGGCGTGTTTGGACGGCCCATCCCATGGGATTGGATTGTATTAGGGTGGATGGCAAGTAATGATGGCTGTGTCAGTGGATTGCTGGCAATCCCATGGGATTGCTATGGATTGCTATATCTAGGGAATTCACCACCGAGTATGTTTGGCTTGCCTGGCCAATCCTGGGATTATGTCAGCCAATCCCGGGATTGCTCCGTCTAACCAAACATGTCTCAAGCAAAATAGATGGGATTAAGAGGGATTGAGTGAATTTTAAGGTAATGATGGTGATGTCAATGGATTGCTGACAATCCCGTGGAATTGCTCTATATTCATCCAAATCAGATTGCGTACCCACTATGAATGTCTGAGGATGTGATATCCTCTCCGTCCATCAAGTGAGTCCTTCAATTATACACCATAGATCCACAAAAATCAGCCAAATAAACAATTCATGTGAGCCACACTATAAGGGAAAATGGCCATGAGATGCCAACCTTAGGTTTGTCATTAGGGCCACCATATTGTGTATCTTTCATCAAACCCGTTCATCATGTGTGAATTAAAAGGATGAAGGCAATATACACAAATCAACCTGATGAAAAACTCAGGTGGGCCATAACTGATGAAATTAGAGATTTAGCCATTGTTTTACATTGCTACCATTGGTGTGATCGACCCGAATCATTTTTGAAGTTCATATTTTGTATGAACAATGAAGCTAATGGTTATAATCTGATGAACGGAGTGGATTTCATATATAAAATATATTGGGCCCTAAAACCTCAAGTGTTTTACACTCGGCTTAAAACAGGCTAGGATTACTGTATTTATTCATCTAATAAATAGTAAGAAGGCTTTTCGCATGAAGTTATTGTGCACAGATGTTGGGTAGGGCCCACCACCATGTTTGTGATAAATCTATGCCGTTCATTAGTTTGGTAAGCTCATTTTAGGACAAAAAACCAAAAACGAGTAGATATAATACTCAAGTGGGCCACCTGAGAGGGAAAAATGGGGAAAAAAATATATACCGTTGAAACCTACTTGGGCTCCACCTTGATGTTTATATGCCATCAAAACCGTCTATAAGGTTATTACCACTTGGATGAGGTGAAAATCCAGAAAATTTAGCCTTAAATAAAGCTTTTATGGCATAAGAATGTTTCAACGGTTCTCACTGAAGCCCCACTGTTTCCTCTCGTGTGGACCACTTAAGTTTGGGATCCAACTCATTTTTTGTTGTATGTTGTCAAATGAGCTCAAAAGACGGATGAACGGAGTACGTCTCTCACAAACATGGAAGTGGGCCCCACCCAAAAACTAGTGTAGCCCGCGCCCAAAACGATTCCGCGCCCAAATTAAAAAAACCCTACCCTTTTCCCCAATTCTCTCACGCCTCTCTCTCTCTGACGCTGCCCTTTTCCCCCACTCTCTCACGCCTCTCTCTCTCTCTGACGCTGCCCTTTTCCCCCACTCTCTCACGCCTCTCTCTCTCTCTCTCTCTCTCTCTCGTTGAGTCCAAGCAGAAGACGGTTGAAAATCTTCATATAGCAGTCCACTTGCTACTCTCCTGCTCATGTTTTCCATGTTGACGAGTGGTCTTTTTTATTTGCTGATGATGGGAAGAACAGAAATTGCATGGCAAAGGAATGTATAGTGTGTTTTCTGAGACGAGTTTCCCTTTCTGTATTTTTTATTTTTTTAAGAGGGGGATTTTAAAAAAAATTATTTATTTATTTATTGAAGAAGATGAATCAGGTACATTCAATCTCTCTCTCTCTCTCTCTCTCTCTCTCTCTCTCCATATATATATATTGATTTTTATTTATGTTTTTATTTTATTTCTGGTTGTGGATATTTTGATCTGATTGATGAAGTTAGGTGTTTCTTGGAATTTCAGTACATTATCCTAATTCCTGATTTGGGTTTTTTTTTTTTTTTTTAATGTTAAAAATACAAGCAATCTCAGGCTACATATTGCAGAGGAGTGAAACGATTGTGGGACAAGAGTTATTTAATACTCTCTGTGGCGATTGTGGGGTTTTCTTTAGTTTAAACATTTTCTATTTTACTATCCAGAAAACCTTTTTGCCCATGATTACTCTTATTATATGTGATCACAAAAATCTTAATTTTCTTGTCAATTTGTTACTGTGTAGAACATCCAAAAATCAGTCAGGGTCCACCAACAGGTGTTGCCTAGCTAAGTAAATTGGTCAACCTTGATTTTTACAAATGGGTGATATTTGGTGGGGTCCATCTTTTCATAAGTGGGATGTTAGCAAACATGAGTGTGTGAATCATTTCTCCTATCCATTCAGCTGGTGTACTATGATATTATAAATAAGTTGACAGGTTAGAAAACTTTGGCTAATTTTATCACAACTGTATATTCATTCAGTTAATTGTGGCCCGCCTGATTGTTGACCAACCTGATTCTTGTAATAGGGAATCTATATAGTGGTACCCTTCTGATGGATGACTCAGATATTCCACCTGTCTTCCATGCTGGTAAATGTGTTGGCGTGGCATTTGCTGAAGGATTTTCTCTATGCACTCAATATGTCCACAGTAGGAAACTTTCCTGCTTTGTAGGTGACCTCACTTGCTGCATAAGCTATACAGTTGCATGGTAAATCCCATATTTGAGCAACCGGTTGATATGTAAGGCAACCATCATCTTCCAAGAAGACATTTTTGTTTGTTTTTTTTTTTTTTTTTTTGAAAATAATCCAAAACAAAGTTATGCTGCTATGAGGAGTACAATAAATTACACACAAACATTCTCACCAGTTATAGCTTCTTTACAGAAGAGATTTCTAAATCCCGATCCTCACCATTATAGCTTCTTTACATCCAAACGCCCCATTTCCTTTCGATATCATTCTGCTATTCTGCTCTGTTTGAAAATTACTAGGAATTTCACGAAATTACAATATTAAGTTTTCTACATTCATGATCTAGGCTAGTTGGAGGTAATTTACAATCAAAATTTTGGATAAGGTTGTGGTTTTCACCCGATTTCAGCTGAAGCATCTCTGTTTGTCAAATTCTACTGTTATTTAGAAAACTATGGTGTAAAAATCTAGATCTGGAATTCTATAAGGCATTTGAAATCCGACAATTCTATCTTTAGTTGCAATTTCTTTCGATATAATGTTGTTGTCCTTATGTCAGTTTGATTTTGCGAACATATGTTAGAAATCTCTGAATAATCTTGTACATTTCAAGATCTGATTAGAGCTGATTTTCTATACGAATTTTATCGAGGTCCATTTTAATTTGTCTTTTTCTTGAAATTATTGAGGAAAGGTGCTAAAGAAAGTTCTAGCTCTAAACTATGTACTGATGCTTTAGAGCTGAAACTTCCATATCAAGTCATGATTTTTCTGCTAATTTTGGTGACAGGCTTGAAGAAATTCAGGAGTTCAAAGTATCAAAAGTAGTAGACATGGCAAGTGTAACAGTTTGTGCTCGCTTCAGACCTTTGAGTTCAAGAGAAAAGAGAGATCATGGCGACAGTGTTTGCATACGGAGCCTAGATACTGAGTCTTTTGTGTTCAAGGTTTTTTTTTTTTCCAGAGAGTTTCTCCGTTTATAGAAAATGACTGATATGATTTTTGCATTAATGTCTTGTAGGATGGGAAGGAAGGAGATTTGACATTTTGCTTTGATAGGGTATTCTATCAACACTCTTCTCAAGATGATGTATATCAATTTCTAGCTCGCCTATAGTTCGGGTGTGTGCTTACATAATTACTTTCTGTTTTATATTCTTGGTAAACGATTTAGTTGATTTTTGTGCAGTCTGACCCTGCTGCTTTGTATGTAATTTTGAAATTTTTATTTCTAAACAGATGCCATTAATGCAATAAATGGAACAATCATTACTTTGGACAGTAAGCTGCACTTTGGTAGAAATTACTTGAAATGATGCTTGTTTTGGTTGTCAATATTTTGTTTTTACGTTTCTGTCATTAACTGTAGTTGTTCAGATTGTTAAATGCATGAATTCATGATTGCAAACATGCATGCACTGTAGTACACATGTACACAAGTGCGAAAATGTATCCTTGGATTGCACATTTCTTTGAGGCCAGGCTACAAAATATGCATCCAGTGAGCTTTCATGTATCCTTGGATTGTGTGCTAATCAATGTTCACTGCATGGGCTGCCCGATTAATATATATCTTGATTCTCACACGCACTCATGTACCTCATTTTTCACTAGAAAGGTGACTGCACATTCAAAGTGCACTTGAGCTAGTGCAATTATCAATGCTACTATTATCTTACACCATTCATCCCACATGTTGATGTTACACCATTCAAAGTGCACTTGAGCTAGTGTAAACTTTTGTACGTGGTGTGGCCCACACAAGTCATGGATTGACTTGATTTTTAAGCCCAAGGCCTAAAATAAAAATAAATAAATAAATAAAAAGCCCAAGGCCTACCATGGAATGGTGCATCTGATATATATATTACATGCAGAGTGCTGCAGATATATATATTACACAAGTGGACCTAGGTTCCAATGATCCAAACCTTTTGATGTAGTACTTAACATTGCAGATGACCCATTCACTAAAAATCTCCTAGATCAACAAGTCTAAAAATTCCAATTAGTGTCTACTGAATCAGTTATCAAAAAAAAAAAAAAAACTGCATTTGGAACAGACTGGAGCTGGGAAGACATACAGCATGGAGGTGAAGTGACTAAATTGTATTCATGAATGGGATGTTTAATGAGTCATTCTAAAAAAATAGTGGTGTATTTTGAACTAGTTTGCTTTCAATTCAAATGATAGCTGAGTTCCTAAGGAGTTTCAAAAATGAAATTTTAGTTTTACAATTCTAAAAATGTTATTGGATTTTAAAAAAAGAAAACCTATTCCAATGACATTTTTTGAAAAGAAATTCACAACTTCGGTTGACCATTGCTTCCCTTTTCTACCCCTTTGCTAATGTATTTCTAACTTCCATCAAATAAGAATTTAAGAACATGGCTTAAATAGAAAAATGATTGCCAAAACATGATTCATAAAGCTGACCCCAAATATCTTGGTAAAGGCTATGCTGATGTATGTTGCAAATCTTTCTTCTTCTAATGAATACCTTATTTTGCATGAGAAGAAAGACTTGTTGGTTTATGAGTCACTGTAGTTTTTCATAGCTCATATATTTAGATGTGCCTTGGCCTCATCCAAGATGGTGCAACCCTTACCTTGAGGCCCACTTTGATGAATGTATTCATGATGCCCATCTATTTTGCTAGGTCATTTTAGCTCATGAGCTCATAAATGAAGTAGATTAAAATCTAAGGTGGACCACATTATAAGAAATAGTTGTGATTTAATATTGGACCATTAAAAACTTCCCAAGGCACACTGTAATGTTTATTTCTCTACCATTAAAAACTTCATAAGGCTTATCATAATGTTTATTTTCTATCCAATTTGTTAATATGGTCACAAAAATCCAGATGGAGGAAAAAAAACTAATATCAACTTCATCCAAAACTTTTGTGGCCTCCTTAGAAGTTTTTAATGGTCAATCACACCACTGTTTCCTATTATATGGTCCACCTGATATTTAAATTTATTTCATTTTCTGGGCTCATGCATTAAACTAATATAAAACAATGGATGGACAAAATAGAGCATGGGATTGCCTGGTGATCAAGTCACCAAGGATAACTTTGGGCCTATCTTTATGGCACGATTAGACAACTTGTTTGTCATGGACAATCCCATCCATCATTCCATTTGATTCATGGCCATTAAGGTAGCATTGAAAGAAATCAGCCATTTTTAAATAAAATGAACGAAAAAAGCGAGGCAAATCCAAATGAAAGTGAACCATACATCATGAAACGGTGGTTATTGAATGCTTGTAGGCCGTAAACGTTTTGAATTTTAAATCTTGGTAGACATGGGCATTTGAGTGACTCTATATTGAAATGGGATATTTTTTTTCTAAGGTCCAAAAAAGGGATTTCCTTTTCCATCTTAGACTCTATAACAACTGGTTACCATCCAGATGGTATTGCATTACTGTCTCTGCACATAAAAGTATAGAGATTTGATGTCATGATTGGGTTTCATGCTATTAAATATGCCTAACTTGCTTCCATTCTATGGATCTTTCATTTATTTACTATTCATGCTTTTCCTTCCTTTTTTTCAAAGGGATTTTTTGTTCCTTGTTTTATAGTTCTTTTACTTGTTTATTTATGTTTCAAGGTGAAGCTGATGACGGCATGTGAAACATGTTATGTCAACCCAAGAGTGTTGCCTTTGTCCTGTCAAAGGAATGTTTTCTAAAATTGTTTTGTTATGGGAAACTTGGGTTGGTGTAACCCAATTATAATATTTTCAAGCTGTATCCCATCACAACATGTGTGGTTTGTTGGCATTTGGACCTTGAAGATGGAGATGAATCTTTCATAAATCTCAATTGCCTGAAATCACCCAAATTTGTAGCAAATAGAAACAACTTGAGATGATTGCATGCTTTTTGATTGAGAATGAATGTCATTTCTATTATCACAATTTCTACCTTGAAACTGAATTTGAAGTGAAGGTAAGCAATAAATTGTTTGATTCTTCCTTTTAATGCCAATTTCTAACAGTTTTATAAGGTGAAGTGATGTGGAAGATGGGTGTGAATCACTTCATATGTTTTATTTATATTATTCTTTATTTGTATTAGTTTAGTTGGGTATATGGGTTTGTAAGCCATGAAGTCTTTATCTGTATTAGCTTAGATGAGTTGATCAATCAGGGCATGGGCATTCTTGTAATCTCTATGCCTTGCAAGGGTGTTCCTGTAATTGTAGTTCTTAAAGCATCTTAGGTAGTAAACTTTTAGATAGGATTGAGAAGACATCTAAGATCTCTCTCGAAAAGATGGATAGTATCTCTAGAATCTTCTCAAATAGACTTGAAAACTTTGTTTTAATTGTAATTCTTCTTTGACTGTTTTAGATCAATAAGGGACATCATTGTATTCAAGGAACGATTTCAACATGACAATGACGGTAAGCTTAACTCTAAATATCACCCTTATAATAAGATTTTGTGCTCTTTATTGTCTGTTTTTGAATTATAATTTTTTATATAATTGACACCTTTTATCTCGGAATATGATCTAGAAGTAGCATATGAACGCAATCCTTATCAAAATCCACACCTAGGGGAGCATAAATAAGAGGATTGATCTTAACAGTATGGTCGTCATGGACAAAAAATGCTTGCAATGAATGTTTATGAGTACTACTTGGTAATTTTGGAGTCCTTGGTTAGGGTTTGGGCTGAAAGTGCGAGTGTTGGAGCCGATGCTTTCGGAGTCCGAACTCATTCTTTTGAAAAATAGAAAAATGGAAATATTAGTAAATATGGATTTTCTTGTTAAGAAGAAAATGGAAGATGGATTGAAAAAACATAAAAGAGATTTTTTTTTTTCTTCTTTTTTGCTTCAAGAGAGAGAGACGGAGATGTGAGAGTGGGGAAATCGAGGGAGATAGTGGGGGAATGAAGTGGCCGCGTGAGATTTGAAAATAATGAGTGTAGTTTGGTTTGAAAATGACGTTTCGCATGTGTGGCGTGCATTTCTTTTAAGACAGTAATTTGATTTTACCGAAGACAATTGAATTACATAGGCAAGTGTTTAATGTAGGAAACTTCTCTGAAAAAATGTTATTCGATAACTAACCTTGATGAGAGTAATTTGTGGTTCAGTTCCTGGACCAATTTCTCTATCATATTCAAAGAAATCCACATTTTTCTTTGTGTTTCTTACATGGTTCTCTGTCCCATTTTTGTTTGACTTGAAAGTAAAGGTGATGCATCTTCTTATTTATTCAATCATGGAATGCAGGATGTTGCCGCTAAGGTTCTTACAGATCAGGACTTTCATGAGGATCAACTGAAGGACTTTCTAAGGAAGGTATGCATTTGAAACATTGCTAATAATGTTCTTTGAAACTGTACCCATTTATGTATCTGGATGTGCGTCGGAGCTATCCGGATGTTGAGCGGGGGTCCCTGGAAGGTGGGTACCGCTGTTATGACCATGATGAAGCTGTCCATTTTCTATGGACAACATTGGAGTGGCCTGGCCATTTGGACAGGCCATGTTTATATCTGTATTTGCTTGAAATTAATGGAGCAGACCCGGATGTGCGTCGGAGCTATCTGGATGAGCGGGGGTCCCTGGAAGGTGGGAACCGCTGTTATGACCATGATGAAGCTGTCCATTTCCTATGGACAACATTGGAGGGGCCTGGCCATTTGGACAGGCCGTGTTTATATCTGTATTTGCAGGGACCACACCCTTACCCTATAACCTAAACATATTCTCAAATCCCAAAACCTATAACCTAAACCTTAACCTATAACCTTAACTTATAACCTAAACCTATAACCTAAACTCAATTTTCTAAACCTTAACCTATAACCTAACCTAAACCTAAACTTATAACCCGAACCCGATTTCCTAAACCTAAACCTCAACGTATTCTCAAATCCCTAAACCTAAACCTACACCTAATCCTAATCTCAACTCCCTAATAACATAAACCTAAACGTAAACTTGAAAACCCAAACCTAAACCCGATCCCGAAGCCGAACCCGATTTCCTAAACCTAAATTTATAATCTTAACCTAAACCTATTCTCAAATCCCAAAACCTATAACCTTAAACTATTAACTTAACTTATAACCTAAACCTATAACCTAAACTCAATTTCCTAAACCTTAACTCAGTAACCTAACCTAAACCTAAACCTATAACCCAAACCCGATTTGCTAAACCTAAACCTTAACGTATTCTCAAATCTCTAAACCTAAACATAAACCTACACCTAATCCTAATCTCAACTTCCTAACCTAACCTAAACCTAAACTTGAAAACCCAAACCTAAACTCGATCCAGAACCCGAACCCGATTTCCTAAACCTAAATTTATAACCTTAACCTAAACCTATTCTCAAATCCCAAAACCTATAACCTAAACCTAAACCTATATAACCTTAACCTAAACCTAAAACTTAACCTATAACCTAAACCTTAACCTATAACCTTAACTTATAACCTAAACATATAACCTAATTCAATTTCCTAAACCCTAACCTATAACCTAACCTAAACCTAAACCTATAACCCGAACCCGATTTCCTAAACGTATTCTCAAATCCCTAAACCTAAACCTACACCTAATCCTAATCTCAACTCCATAACTTAAACCTAAACCTAAACTTGAAAACCTAAACCCGATCCCGAACCCGAACCCAATTTCCTAAACCTAAACTTATAACCTTAACCTAAACCTATTCTCAAATCCCAAAACCTATAATCTAAACCTAAACCTATATAACCTTAACCTAAACCTAAAACTTAACCTATAACCTAAACCTTAACCTATAACCTAAACTTATAACCTAAACTCAATTTCTTAAACCTTAACCTATAACCTAACTTAAACCTAAACCTATAACCCGAACCCGATTTCCTAAACCTAAACCTTAACGTATTCTCAAATCCCTAAACCTAAACCTTAACGTATTCTCAAATCCCCAAACCTAAACCTACACTTAATCCTAATCTCAATTCCTAACCTAAACCTAAACCTAAACTTGAAAACCCAAACCTAAACCCGAAATCGAACCCAAACCCGATTTCCTAAACCTAAACTTATAAACTTAACTTAAACCTATTCTCAAATCCCAAAACCTATAACCTAAACCTAAACCTTAACCTAAACCTAAACCTTAACCTAAACCTAAACATATAGCCTAAACTCAATTTCATAAACCTTAACCTATAACCTAACCTAAACCTTAACCTATAACCCGAATCCGATTTCCTAGACCTAAACCTTAACGTATTCTCAAATTCCTAAACCTAAATCTACACCTAAACCTAATCTCAACTCCCTAACCTAAACATAAACCCAAACATGAAAACCCAACCCAAACCCGATTCCGAACCCGAACCCGATTTCCTAAACCTAAACTTATAACCTTAACCTAAACCTATTATCAAATCCAAAACCTATAACCTAAACCTAAACCTATAACCTTAACCAAAACCTTAATCTATAACCTTAACTTATAACCTAAAGCCATAACCTAAACTCAATTTCCTAAACCTTAACCTATAACCTAACCTAAACCTAAACCTATAACCCGAACCCGATTTTCTAAACCTAAACCTTAACGTATTCTCAAATCTCTAAACCTAAACATACACCTAATCCTAATCTCAGCTCCCTAACCTAAACCTAAACCTAAACTTGAAAACCCAAACCTAAACCCGATTATGCTTTCAGACTACCGAACAAGTTTGTAGTTGTTCATCAGCCAAGTAAAAGTCATACCCAAATCTTGCATTGTGACTTTGTATTATTTGTGGAACCTAATATTGTGTAATAGTTTGATTGACTTTGTTTTGAAAACTTTAAATAGTAAACAAGTGAGATTGATTGTTTGATTGAGTTGTTAACTATTTTGTTGGTATTATGGCTTTCATGATTGATTGTTTCATGAGTGGATTGAATGAATGGATTAGTAGTTTAAATAAATATTAAAAAAAATTAAACATTTTTAGCCTCAATTTGTAACCGAGGCTTGGATGGATTTACTAGTTTGGGTTTAGCTGGATGTGAATGTGAATATAATGAAATATATTATATAACAGGTGTATATCAGGATGAATATAATGAAATATATTGTTAACAGGTGTATATCAGGAATTTTGTGCCGAATTTTGAGCTGTATATATTAAAAAAAAGAGACTTTTAGCAACGAAAATTTTCGTTGCCAAAAAATCTTGGAAGTTTTTTTGGCAGCGAAACTTTTCGCTGCTAAAAGTTTCGAAATTTTTTTCGCAGCGAATCTTTTTGCTGTTAAAATCTTGGAAAATTTTTTTTGCAGCAAAACTGTTCGCTGCTAAAGTTTTGGATATTTTTTGGCGGCGAAAATTTTCGCCGCTAAAAAGTTTTAGAAGTTTTTTCTTGTGAAACTTTTCGCTGCTAAAAGTCTTGTAATTTTTTCGCAGCGAACATTTTCGCAGCTAAAAGTCTTGAAAATTTTTTTCGCGGCGAACATTTTCGCTACTAAAAGTCTTGAATATTTTTGTAGAACTCTTGAAAATATTTTTGACAGCGAAAATTTTCGCTGCTAAAAGTCTTGTAAAATTTTTTTTGCAGCGAAACTTTTCGCTGCTAAAAAGTCTTGAATATTTTTTTTAGCGTAAAATTTTACTGCTAAAAGTCTTGGAGGTTTTTTTGGCGTGAAAAGTTTCTTTGCTAAAAGTCTTGAAAATTTTTTTGGCAGCGAAAATTTTCGCTGCTAAATGTCTTGGAAAATTTTTTTAGCGACGAAAATTTTCGTCGCTAAAAAGCTTGCATTTAGCGTCGGTTTGAGTATTTCGCTGATGAAAGCCTTCTACATCGGTCTTTTAGCGACGAATTTAGCGACGCAAATATTCGTCGCTAAAAGGTTTTAACTGCGAAAATTTGACTTTTAGCGACGAAAATGTTCGTCGCTAAAAGTGGTATTTCTTGTAGTGAATTTTGATACATGAATGGTAGATCAAATTTATTTTTAAAACATCGATCAACCCAGACTTGTCGAATGTTATGAATGGTATGGATTTCTTCTAGCAGAAGGAACGGTAGACCCCATCTCATCCCAGCATCTCAGATCAACGTAGCAATACCATAGGACTTTCCATTTTCTCGTAGCAACAAAACCACACACGATATTTCACGTCGACGATCCATGTGAAGCGTCTTCGCACAATCTCAACCGTTCAAAATTATTCGTAGTGTTACACATCCAATGGCTGTCAAACCCTCCAACAAAACCATGCATCAAACAACCAATTACACTGCACTTGTACATCTTGATTATTGTATATATAATGTAGTTTTATCTTACATCGATTTAAAGATACATCAACTGGGCTTATAAAACTTATTGGAGTTGTTGTTTAACTTTTTAAGTTCTAGTCAGTCAAAATAGCTGACCGAGAAGAGAAATTTCATTACATTTAACCTAGTCTTTCTTTTACAAATATAACAATATAACTAAAAATATGTATATTTTAGAGAGATATGATATCAAATTTTTGAGTTGTTATTATATCTTGATTTTGATGTTCAGTATCATAGTTTGGTGGTGTGAAGAATCCCCCAAGTTTTAACTCGAGCAGAGTTAAGGGTAAGACTTTGTTTTTGGAGTGTGACATGAGCGGCCAATTTAGGTGTCATGTTGGTGAAGATATAGAGATCTACTTGAAACAGAAAGGATTTGGAGACAAACTTATAAATAATTGTCTCACCAACAAATTGGATAAGAGAGAGAAGGGGGAAGAGAGATGACAATGCAAACATGACAAAAACAGCTAGTGAAGAGAAGTTACAACAATGTCGATGCAGCAGTGGTAGCAGGATTTTCTTTGTCAGATTAGTGATAATGCAAAAACAGATAACAAGCTCCTTACAAGATGAAAAATATCTCAGGTTAGGCTTGGTCACCAAAATTGAAAGTAGAGAAGATTAGTAGTTGTGCTAGGCTTCGGCAAGGTTCAGTGCCCGTTGTGAATTATAAGGGATATTCGGAGATGTGCCCGTTGTGAATTATAAGGGATATTCGGAGATGTACTTTAATAATGGTGGTTGTTCATAAATAATCAATGGTTGATTTTGAGACTTATGTGGGTGACAAGTGATAGTGTTGCAACAGACGAAGCCAATAAGTTGTGGGCTGAGAGCAACAAGTCATAGTAGCGATATGAAAGTTACAACGAATGGCAGCAAGTGTTGCTGGTTTTGGAGAATGGACAACCTAAAGGCAAGCTGGCAAGCGGATGGATGGTGAAGATCATGATGTAATAATAGTCGCAAAGATCAAAGGCCCGATTAGCCTATCATGCTATGTTATACACCAAAGACAATATTGTGGAAAACTATATAAATTTTTTTTCATTGGTAAGAATGGCTAAAAATAGGAGATCTTAACAAAAATAAGTAAATTTATCTATAGGTACTAATATATATATATATATATATATATATATATATATATATATATATATATATATATATATATATATATATATATATATATATATATATATATATATATATATATACTCTAGTAATATTCATGGGCTTGGACATGCATGTGTATATGGAACTATAGCAATGACATGTACTTTTTTCCTGTATTGATCTATCACTTAAAGGTCTATCAAGTGGGCCAAGCATCTAGTGGCCTACAAAACTGACAATGACACAAGTACATGCAATAGCTTACTGGGCATATGTATGGTGATTGCATGCACATATGATAGAGATCGATGTGCATGTTATTATTGTATGGCAGACAATCAGGGTGATTTCTCTATTGCGGATATTGCATGGCAGACAATCAAGGTGATTTTTCTATTGCAGATTAAGCCATTCATCCATTGTCCAATCAGGCATACATACACACGAGTTTGGGATGTCCATATCAAGGGGGAATGTGGATGGAACATATAACATGGAACCAACCTAGCCGTTTGATTAGTGGCTTGTGATTAAGGTTTGAAAAGATGGTACGTAAAATAAAGAATATTAAATAAGATATCCACCTAAATTATTGAGATTATTCTGTAAGAGATATTTAAGATTGTGGACCATATTTATTATTGGGATTTTTCACTTTAACAATTTTAATTGCCATGAAGAAAAGAAAAAGAAAAAAAAAAGGATAAAAATCTCAAGTATATATGTAACACCCCAATTCCCAAAACCCGAGTACACTACTCATTTTCCAAAAACCCGAGTGTTAACCTTTAACGGTGGCTCAAATTAGTAATTATGTACATTTTTTTCTTTATTTAAAAATCTCAAGTATATATGTACATTTTTTTCTTTATTTATCAAGTTAGTAATTTAGCAGAATAGGAACAAATCAAGTATAAGAGGGAGTTCAAATATACAAAACCAAATATTTCAAGCGGTTACTAGAAAAGTTATACAAAGCAATATATGTCTTGACTTTTTACAAAACATGACAATACAAATTAAATACAAATGAAGTCAGGAATAGAGAGTCGCAAGATCATCTAGCTCTTCCTATTCCACATGAACACCAGCATGCGCATCATCTGCATCTACTGCATACTGAATACGGTTTGATAGCGTCAATGGCTATCCCGGTAAGGTATACCCCCAAGATTTATCATATCATCAAGATAATTAAGCATAGTTGTCAAGAACAGTATATAACAAATATTTTACAATGATTATCATCGTAATCAAATACGGTTCATCAGATACGCATTCATTAAATAAATTCTACAAAGATAATCTTGTTTAAATGCATGGATGCATGCATATGCTCACAGACCTAGGGATGCACATCTAGTTGATAAAAAGTCGCCCAAGGAGAACTAGCCACCCAGAAAAGTAAACAAATGTATGCCTTAAGGAAGACTAGCCACCCGAAAAAGACCATGCAAAGAGGGCACCCAAGGTGGCCTAACTTCCAGGAAGAGTAATCTATGTACATTCAAGGAAGACTAGACACTTGAAAAAGTCCATAGGAAAAGGACAACCCATGATAGTCGAACGCACACAATGAAAACTTAGGATCACCAGGTAAAATACTCTACAGTACAACCCGTAGTGACCCAAGAAAACTCCGTGTCTTGTATTGACCACTCGGTAACGTCCGAATGCCATGATAATGCATGATTAGGCCAATCATTATTATTCCAATTTCAAATAGTCATTTTATGAAAGCTCAAAGGTCACTATGGGGGGTTTGTCACCCAGCATATGCTGACAGCTCAGGCATAGTGTCTCATTCTACCATTCCTGGCTTATGAGACTAATAAATATAATATTTTAAGGGTAACCTCTCTAATTAGTGCCCATTATTGTCCGATAAGTGGAACTTACCACCACAAAGTTATATAAAATAATCTATTAAAGCTAAGTGGGACAATTATTTCATAAAAGCCGTAAAAGCCAAATATTCCACCTAATGGTGTGATTTAAAAAAAAAAAAGTTACTTCCCAAAAGCCACATAGGCACAAATAATCCATAAGGTGGTAAGTCCACGACATAAATTTATTTAATTCATTACACAGATGGCCACTAGTTCGATGATTTCCAAAAACATCATCAAGTAACCTGATGTGGCAAAATAAGTCACGAACAAACATCAATGGCAATTACACGTTTAAGGTACTATAATATAAATGCTTGAAATCCATAGCATTTCAGATATATGAGTTAAATCCAATTCATCAATCGATTATAAGGGATCAAAATCAATAAAAGCAACGAACCACATTAAGCAATTAATAAGATAAATGAACAAAGATGAATAAACAAGCTAACTATCGTGATGTAGAAAAAGCTTGAAGGTAATCCTCACCTTTTAAGTCGAATTTACTTGCTTATATTGCGTCCTAAGCATGATGGTTCACTTGAGTTGGTTTCCAACGTAACTCAGACCTATTTCCAAATCTAAAGAGGCGTTTAAGAGTCAACATTTCCTACATTTCAAATAAAGGTCCAGATTAGCTTTTCTCAAATTAAAAACAAGATTTAACTCTAAATTCATGAAATCAAAACTCGTCAAACTTGATTGCTGACTCGGCGATTAGACTCAGGTGAGTCACACGGTCTTCACACGCTCTCTTTTCTCTCCCTTCTTCATTCCCTTTTTATTTTCTTCTTTTCTTCCTTTGTTGAGAACTTCCAGCAGGGTTTGGACCCAACCAGATAGTGAGTCAGAGACCCGGTTCGATTTTGAACTGAGTTGACTCAGCGATTCGCCCTGCTTCTTCTTTCTCTCTCTTTCCTTTCTCTTCTTACTTATCTCTTTCAACCCCATGTCTAGTAGGATGGTTGGGTCAAACCAGACTCACCTAACTCAACTCAGCTCAACTCTGAAGATGGGTCGAGCCATCAAACCACAACTCGGACTGAGTCAGGCTCGTCCCCCCTCGCCAGTCTTCCTCTTTTTCTTCTTTCTTCGTGCTTCCTTCCCTTTCTCTCCATCTCGACTAGAAAGATCTGGACTCAATCTAGATCTGGACTATGACTCGAACCAACTAGACTCGATCACAGCGAGTCAGATTTACTCGACTCGACAACAACCTAGACCACACTCCTCCTCTCTCTCTATTTCACATTTTCTCCTCTTCTTCTTTGTTTCTCCTCTTCCTAGACAGCCATGGATTCTAAACCAACCCACGCTCTCCTATAACTGACTATGGAATTTGGTCCTAGCCCATGACTCGGTCCAGACACGAGACTCATTCCGAGTCACCCAAAGTAGTAAGAAAACGGTGCCTGCCCCCACATTCTTTTGTATTTTTCAATTTTTGGGATGGGTTGCCCTAAAAGAAAGGTTATTTATAGTACCTCTAAACCTACTTCTAGAATCGTCGAACACAACTAATCTGGAGATTAGTTACAGGTTTCTAATCCACACTAATCACCAACTCTTTTTAACTACAACCATTGATTTCACCTTGATTAACTTGCATACCCTTAATCCACTTCCATTTATGACTTCCTAAGATTCTGGCCCACATAAGGTTCGTTTTTTATCAGGTTTTAAGGGCCCAAGGCTGATGTGCGGTTTTCCCAGTTTATCGAGGAAGATGGCCCATCATCCATGGCAGATTTTGGACAATGGGTTTATCCCGTGATCCGAAGCATATGGGCGGTATGGATGAGTCCACTGGGCACTGTGGGGTCCATATTTCGGACGAATAAGCACGATTTCTTGATGGTGTAAGAATTCTTCTAGTTCTGCCTGGATATCTTGCGCTGATGAGATTCTCGCACAAGAACTCATAGCCAAAGAGATGGAGGCTCCTAGAGTCCTATATTCAACACTTGTAATGCATTGGGAAAGCTTCTGGAAGCTCTTGAATGGCTGAGATGGAGCCATGCTTAAAGAGGAAAGATTCCTTCCACCTTTTTGCTAGCTGTAAAGAAATTCTAAAATTGGGTGGAAATGGTGGGGTGAGATGACTTGGAACGGAAGGTTTAGATGAGCAAAACCAAGCTGACTCAGATCGTCAGGTTGGCAGATCAACGGATGTGATTTCCATTTTTGGTAAAACTCCCAGCATAGCTCTGTTTGCACCCCACGTTATGCACATCTTCGTGTGAAATGGCCCAGATTTTGGTCAAATTCCCGTCGGGATTAGATGGGCGGTTTAGATCGGGTGAGCCGATCACGAAGATGGGCCACAGATCACGTCAGTAATGGAGAGTTTCCGTTTTTTTAAAACCATCGCACGCACGAGTTTCCATTTTTGAAAACCATCGCACGCACCATCTGATTTGTGCCAGCTATTTTGAGTACGCACACGTGCATAAACATGTGAGCGACCGAGGTTTTGGTCGGACGTCAGTCCCGCACTTGATGAATGGTTCGGATCATCCAGTTGGGGTTCATGGTGGGCCACAAATGATGCTAGAGAGAGGTCATTCGTTTGAACGCCCCTTTTGGCGAGAAAAATGGGAAAAAGAGAGATTTGACTGGGCTCCCTTGTTTGGGGAGTGATTAGGTCAGCCCTTGTTGACTGGGCTCCCTGGTCAGGTGCACAGTGAGTGCACGCACTCCATGTGCACGTGCATCAATGGTGGGGCCCATAAAGATGGTCTTGACAAATCCGGTCCATTCATTCGCCTTGTCAGCTTGGTTTAAGACCCATCCCAAAGGAGGAGGCAGATCCAAGTCTTAGGTGGGTTAAAACTCCCTGATTTTTCATCTACTGATGTTTCTTTATAACTCAACGGTCAAATATTTTCCAAATCAGAACCACACTGAAATATAAAGTTTATGGACTTGTTTGAGGCTATTTAGCGGTGGGTTTAATGATTAGATGATTTAATTAAGATGGTCGATGTTGGATCCCTACATTGAGTGTTGTTAACCTAACAATAAGTGAACTTAATGATCTAAGCCACCAAAATTCATGAAGAATCTTTAATTACATTCGTTCAAGGGTCCTTATGGTATGAAAATTTGGTTTTAAGTAGTGATGTTATGCGATCAAATCGTTGGACTGCTTCATGATTTGATTATTAATAGTGGAGTTTTCTAGTTTAATTTGGGTTGGGTTTTGGTTTTGCAGTTGATTTAGAATCAGATGGTTTACTTTACATAAATGACAATCAAGTGTGATTTCTAACTTTCAAGTGTTGTGGCCTGATGATGGGCAAGTTAGATGATCCAGAGTTCGACATTAATGGTGGTGGACAGTATAGCTTATGTGCGAACCTTCACACAACTATGCTTATTTAGATTATAATAGTAACACCCGAGTACTGGAAAGTACGGGGTGTTACAATATATCATGGTTTGATCGGGATGCAGTTTGGCTGGTGACCCCAACACCAGCCAACTAACTGGTGTGAAAGCTTTGTCAGCTCCACCATGATATGTGTGTTTTATCCATGTTGTCCATTCATTTTTTTCAACTCATTTTAGGGCATGAGCCTAAAAGTAAGGTAGATCCAAACCTTAGGTGGCCAGTGGCCATAGTGCATGAAATAACAGAGATTGAACGCTTATCATTGAAAGTTTCTTACGACCATATATAGAAGTTTTGAATCAAGCTAATATTTGTGTTTTTCCTTCATGTAAGTATGTATGTCTTTATAGGTTGAATGGAAAATAAATATTACAATGGGCCATGTTCATACCTATTTCTATCAATTCCTACAAGAGCCAATTAGGAAAAGTTGCGTAAAATCAAGAGGAAGTTGCATGGTGTATTTGAAGATCTTCAGAGGTATACGGAGAGGATTTTGTGGCAATACAACTAGTGTTTATCGAGCAGCACCACATCATCCATTAAGAGAAAGTGGTCAAGCGAAAAGCAGTCGTGCTGAAGTGGTTGTCAAGACATATGGCAGATTTAGAAGCAAGAAAAGCAAATAGTGTTGAAATAGTTATAGCAACCATCAATATGTGGGAAGCATTTAGATGATGGATCTAATGCTACAAATAATGAAGGAAGACAGTAGAAGAAATCGTCTTATACCAACCAAACCAAAACAAATTTATCTTTTAATTATCAGTCATTTACATTCTTTAGTGTAATCCTTATGTTTGTCAGTTATTTACATTACTTAGTGTAATCTTTACCTTTTACATATTATTTACATTCATTAGTATAACCCTAGCAGTAATTAAGTAGTTGTTAACTTTAGCTATAATTCAAGTCTAGACTCATACGCTGATTCAGTTTAAGTATCAAGAAAAATTCTCCATCCAGAGAGGTGTCCTGTAGTTGTTCTCTATTGCCAACTGTAAGAATTTCCTTTTTGTTTTATTTATATTGAAGAGAAAAAGTATTTACGTACGGAAAGAAGATGTGTGACCCATTTTCAAAGGACGAACCCTATCATCTGACTATCATCTGATCATATTAAGCAACTTTGTGCAAGTGGCTGAATAAGCGACAAATCTTATTAGAACTCGGTCACATATCGCCGATTTCAAAGGTATTTGCCTATCTTGATGCCTGGGGTCATAGTTTTTTGGTTTGAATTGAGCCACACATTTAATTATGGCATGTCGGCACTAATCACGTGACCAAATTTAAAATTGAACCACAACAGGTCCTGGGAAGTTTTAATGGTGGACGTTAAATCAACACTGTTTACCTGTGGTGTGATCATTTGGATATGCTTCATTTTGGGCTTGTGCATTAAAATGAGCTGGAAAAATGGATGGATGCATGGATGAAACACATACATCACGGTGGGGCCCACAGCACTTTGACTGGTATTGGGGTCATCAGCCAAACCACGTTCATTAGACCATGTGCCCTACACGTGCCAGTATCTCCCATGCACGAACAATATATCAGCCCGAAATAGCCGGCGGCGGGGTGGTATGGCGCAATACAACCCGGCATTAATGATGGTGAACAATACGGTTAACCCAAACCTGTTTGTAAACGGTAGCACATGTAGGCTATATTTGACCCTACGGAACTTAAGCTAATCATAAATTGGGTCCATCGTTCAAGAATTGGGCTATAAACAGGTCAGGTTCAGGTGTACCACTACCCAGCCCTTCGGGGAAGCCAATTAAGTGGCACACCAACTCCATGGTGGGTTGACGTCACCAAGTTCTGTGGGCCCTACCATGATATATGTGTCATATCTACACCGTCCACCCATTTCGAGAGATCATTTTATGGCATTTGCTGAAAATGAAACACTTCCAAAGCTCAAGTGGCGCAAACCATAGAAAGCAATGGAAACAATTAAGCCCACTGTTGAAACCTTTCTAAGGGCCACTGAAATGTTTATTTGGCACCCACCATGTTCATATGGTCACACGGACCTGGACGAAGAGAAACACAAATATCAACTTGACCAAAACCTCTATAGCCTTGGAAGTTTTCTATGGTAGGTGTTAAATCCCCACTGCTTTATGTGGTATGGTTCACTTGAGCTTTAGATCTGCTTTATTTTTTAGCCCGTGCCAAAATAATCTCACAAAATGGAGGGCCCGTATAACCATAACACATACGGCATGGTGGAGCTCACAGAACTTGATGATGTTAACACAGGTATGTGGGGGCACCACGCACCCTTTGGGCACTAGGTCCTACCAGTTGGGTCCACATTGTGTGGTTTGCCACCACCTGACGATGATGGTATGTTGACATCACTAAGTTCTGTAGGTCCCACCAATATGTATATTTTATATTCACACCGTTCATCCATTTTCTAAGATCATTTTAGAGATTGATCTAAAAAATGAAGTAGGTCCCAAGCTCAACATGGAATACACCACGTAAAGCAGTGGGGTTGAATGCCTACTATTGAAATTTTTTATGGCTTGTTCGGATTTACATATAGTATTGTTCTGCATTGTATTTTTGTACGGTCGAGGTATTTGACATAGAAGAGTTTGTATTCTTCCATTTTCCAAAAGAAAATCAAACTGTTTGGATTAGAGTAGATTCGAATGACTAAATAAAGGTAATGGATTAATTGATGCTTGGGAAAAAAGTGATACTAGCGCAGATTGGATGGCTAATAAATATCATGGTGGGCATTAGAAAGGTTTCAATGGTGGGAGTCATTGTGTTTCAACGGTGGTAATCATTGTCCCTACTGCTTCTGGTATGGTCCAATTTAGCTTTGAATCTGCCTCAATTTTGGGCCCATAACCTAAAATGATCTCAAAATTTGTCCATACATCGTGGCAGGGCTCATGGAACTTCTTTATTATTATTATTATTATAATCTTGTCAGTACACACCCCACTGTCAGTACACACTTCAGTGTTAACCACCCCCACTAGGGAATCGATACCAAGACCTCAGTGTTCATACGAGGTATCTTCACTCAATCTGCCCCTTGAGCTATGTGTAGGAGTGTCGGGGCCTATAGAACTTGGTGATGTGAACACTAGAGCTAGGCATGTTGGACCCGATCCGGTGGATCCGACCAGATTCGACCCGATTCGAACCAAACCGACAGCCGAGATTGATCAAGTTCGAGTAGGATCAGGCAGATCCGACTGTTAATCGGATCAAGTTCGGGTCAATGTCAATTCGGACCGGACTGATCCAAAATCCGATTTGATTCGAACTGGACCGGCTCTAGTAACTAATATATAAATTTACTATTTTACCCCTCACCTAAATTATACACACACACACACTTTTTATCCCTTTTTAAGTTTTTACCCTACTTGTCTCTCTCTCTCTACCCACCACACCCGAACACGTCGAACCCTAAATCCCCCAAAACTCTCTCATCTCTATCCGAACGTCGGCCACTCCCGATCCTTATCCGGCCATTCAGATCCCGCCGGAGAGATGTTAGCGGAGGTATGGAATGTGGCGATGGTGAGGTCCTTCCACTGGATGGATGAGGTGGCGCTGAACTCGTGCGCATGCGAGTGTGGTGGTCTGACCAATCTGCCTTGGAGTCTTTCTCAGGTCGCAAGAAGAAGGCAAGTACCTGATAAATTCAAGAAGCAAATGTGATCAGACCAATCTGCCTTGGACAATGTGTTCAAAAACTCAGGGTGAACAAGTACATCGGTGGCAAAATAAAAGAGTGCAAAGAATTTTGGGTGACAATTCCTGCGCTGGAGGTACTGTTCGGCAACACATCCAAATCATGGTTAGTGGATCTTCCCAAAGGCACTAAGGGGGTGTTTGGGAACATGAAAATCCCTAGAGACTATCAGTTTCTAAGGAGACTCAGTTGTCCTCTGTTTGAGAACAAGTAGCCTTGGAAGTTGAAGGGTCAGGAGAAACATCAAGCTGTTCTGATACTCGGGTGGCCCTCATGAGAATCAAGTGTGGCCGTCTCCGCACACCTTGTTCCCTATGTTGTGGCCCACCGATCTGAACCTTGCCCAATCCGATCCGACTAAGTTTTCCTGACCGAGTCGGACTCAGATCGGTTCAAGCCAGCATGGGTTCGGATCAGTTCGAGTCAGATGACCCGGACTCGGTCCCGGATCGGATCGAGTTCGAGTCAGGCCATATAGAACTCGGACTAAGTCGAGTTGGGCCCAATCCGATCCAACTTGGTCCGATGCCCAGCTCTACTGAACACACCACCAATGTCAGTGGTGTGTGACACACCACGCAATCCGCTTCCGTGTTCTAGATTCCAGAACCAGAACCAACAAGGGTTTGGGTACACATCAGGTGTTTGGACCTTGGGTTGGGTCCAGGCCGGATTTGGTGTCGGGTCCGGGTACACCGGATCTGGCACCAATCTGATCCGGTGAAGACCTACCTTAGGACTCTAGCCCTTTACTGGCTGATAAAATAGGGTCCGAATGCAATGACTTCAGATGATAAAGCTATTCCGGACAGGACCTGATGGAAGCTAGAATTGGACGTGGCACAGGCTACCCTCTCAGGTACAAATCAACGGCTGCCATTTCATGGTACCAAGTAACGAAATTTGAATATATTCTACTGATAGAATTATTATTTTAAGACTAATATAATCGGGATTTAGCTATGAGCTTCGCTATGCTGCACACGTGTACATGGGAGGCGCCTTCGGCCGATCCCTGACTGTGGGGCCCACCGTGATGTATGTGCCTTACATCCACGCCGTCCATCCGTTTTGACAGCTCATTTTAGGGCTTTATCCAAAAATGAAGCAGATCCAAAATCTTAGGTGAAACAGTGGTGATTGACCATTAAAAACTTCTCGTGGTCCATAAAAGTTTTGGATCAAGGTGATATTTGTGTAGGCCCTTCATCTGGGTCTTTTTGACCTTATCAACAGGTGGGATTGGGAATAAACATTCTGGTGGCCCCAAGAAGTTTTTAATGGTGAGTATTCAATTACCACAGTTTCCAGTGGTGTGGTCCACCTGAGATTTGGATCTGCTTCATTTTTGTTTTTTGGAACATGCCCTTAAAATAGATGTCAAAATGGATGGACGGCTTAAATGTGAGGCACATACATCACGGTGGGCCCCACATCATGGATCCACCGAAGCGGGGTCCATGTACATGTGACCACGTGTGCCAGCATGGCACATCGCTACAAGATGCAATCCATCCATAGGGACCCATAAATTAGGTCGGGATACTGTGATCAGGTGGGCCATTATCGACGCAATGAATGTAGGGCTGAAAAAAACTTGGCTGACGTGTTCTAAGACATCCACATAATTCTATCACTATGGCCCAACTGATGAGTGGACCAGCCAAATTTTCAAGAGAGATCATCTCATCGAATTCATTACACCATTAATTACTTATTCATATAAAGCCTCACTATTCATAGATGGTGGACCAAGAATCTCTTCTATCGAATAATCGCAGCCGTCGGATCAGTGGATTTTCCTAGTTGCATGCATATGAATGGTTGTTTTGACCGTCCATTTTCGTGGACTGGGGTTGGGCCATAGTGAGGCTTATCAAAGCCTGGTCCATGAGGTCTTGATAGTCATGGATCCTGGCCCAAGCCGAGCCCTTCGGCTAGCCAAGGGACCAGCTCGACGATGTTAAGTTAGGCCATGCTCCGAGGATCGATGGTCAGAAATGCACATTGGATTCTAGCCTGCTTAAATTGATACTTGGCCTGTTTAGTTATCAGATCCTGCACATTACTGCCCAGACCCAACCCCTGGGCCACTTTTCCGGAGCCTTTCTGGTTGCTGTGTTTCTCTTCTTAACCATTTATCTGTGGCCAACAATTTGAAGGGTTGTGATTGTCTAGCCAATGAGATTTCTTGGACGCGGTCCATCTGCAGTGGGACCCAATAGTCCGGTTGGGTTACTGAAGCATGGGCCCACTTGTCCGAACAGCAACCTATGTGTACTCTGTATTCTGTATGGCCTGACGCTTCCTCTTCTGTTTCAGCAATTCACATCCATCATGGAGAAAAGGACACCTGATGAGCGGTCTGGATTGCCTTGGGTGGGCTCCACATGTACTGATTGTTGTCCATAAATAAAATGTGCCACCAACGCTGCAATATCCGGGTTGTTCGTCAGGTGGGCCACATTCAACTATTGAACCTCAAAAATCAGACCCATCTGGGCCGCACGTTTTTGTTTTATTTGGAAAGTGGGCCATGCTTTCTCAGCCATCAACTAGCTTCGTACATGGCTTGCTCGATAGCTGGCCTGATTTCTGGATCACGTTACATACACCATGGGCCCAACCTGATGAATGGCTCGGATCTTGTACCTGCCGACATTACCCGTATCATCTAGAGTAACAAGTAGGCTTTTGTATCCATGGCCCATCCCAGCCCAGACCCATTGCCTTTCAGCTGAAACTGGCTCCTTATAATGGATCAATGGTCTAGACCCGTGATGATTATTGGCCTCATTTACCGGTCAATCGTGGCTGTGGCTTTAACGTGCATAAACGAGATTGGAGTGATATGGTCCATTGCATGGAAGAACGTTGGCCTCGATCCAATCCCGGTCTATTTAATACCCGATTCAGACCACCTACAGCCCGATGTATCATGCAGCCCTGTTGGCTGTTGCTCCTTCCAACATGTTTGATGTGTATAAGACACTGAGACCCTGCGAAAGACTGGCCCCACCATGAAGATCACAGAAATCAGGCCGCTCCGTTCATCAGTTGGACCTCACTTCTAGCTCTGAGTTTGATCGTCCACCTATGTCCATTTATTTTGATGGTGTGACCCACTTGGTGAGTGGACCAACTTGATATTTGACGGAAAGTGATCTTCGTGTGTGGCCCACCGTTTCAATGTGGCTTTGATGTCCTGCATAAGCGACACGTTTTGCAGCCCTTTGAGAGAACCGATCACACATGCAGCCACTCTACACTTGCTTCTCATCCTGTCTCATCTTTCGCCGCCAGCATTTACCATGAAAATGGTAGGCCACGAACAAAGATCAGGCGAGTCTTCTCATCAGGCGGGACATGACATTGATTTGAATCAATGGCCAACGATGGTCTAACAGTTGTGACCCACCTTATAACTGATCAGCTTGATTTTCGAGACGGTGATATTTATGACGTGGCCTACCTTGAGGGTCTTCACTCATGGAGCGGATAACACCTTAGTAGGTGCTACCATTACTGTGTGGGCCCACCTTGATTATTTTTTTATATATCCAAGCCGCTCATCTGTTTTTTAAGCTCATTTTAGGACTTATCCAAAAAATTTTAAGCAAATCCAAATCTCAAGGGATCACACAGCTGGAAAAAAAAAAAAAGAAAAAGTGATGAATGACCATTATAAGCTGGCCACAAAAGTTTTGTATCAAGATAATTGTTGTAATTTCCCTCTGTCCGTGTCTGGTTAACCTTATTAAGGGGTTGGATGGTAAATAAACATTACAGATCTTCTTACTGTAGGTCCCGGGAAGTTTTTAATGGTGGGCGTTCAATAACCACTTTTCATCTGGTATGATCCACCTGAGATTTGAATCTGCTTAATATTTTTGGACCATGTCATAGAATAGGCTGTAGAAATGGATTGATTGTATGGATGTACAACGCATCATCAAGGTGAGCCCCACAATAAGGCTATCACCCACTAAGGTATTATCCGGGTAGAGTTGTACGCGAGTGGGGTTAGCTCTATCAGTTTGCTCGACTCCCTTGGAAAAGCTCGATCCACCTTGGCTCAAAATTGGATTTGAATTGATTCGAGCTAGTTTTTGGAGCTCAAAAAAATTTTAAGTCAAGTTTGAGTTTGCACAAGCTCGACTCGACTCATATCAATTCAGTTCAGCGACTTGGTTATTTTAATCTTAATGTTACTTGTCAAGTGTTTAATGAAATGCCTCAATGAAGTGTTGTTTTTTGGACTATCCTCATATCAAGATATTCTCAAAATAGGTATTTAAGAAAAGATTAAATAAACAAATCTCCACAAAAAAAAAAAAAAAAAAAAAAATTTATATTGTAAGACTACCATCATCTCTTAATCTTGATGTTGTTCGTTGAGTGTTCGATGAAATGCCCACAAAACAATTTTATTGATTTACATTCGAAGTGTGGGATATTAAAGATGCAGTTTATCTGTTTGAGAAAATGCCGCACATACTCGAGCTGGCCCGAGCTGTTGATCGAACCAAGCCAAGTTAGGCAGTTAGGCTTGATGACCGAGCCAAGTTGAGTTCTAGTTGGGTTTAGCTGTTGGCCGAGCTGAGCCGAGTTATGCCAAGCTTGACTCGGTTCAACTCATGTACAACTCTATACCGGAATAAAACCTAATCTAATCCCCTTCACATAAGTGACATGTTGGCAGGAACGAGGCTGCAAGATAATTTAGCGTGCAGTCGATTGTAAGAGAAAAATTTTCAGCCCATAAGTCGGGCTAGCCAAGCATTAAAATATCTATTATATCAGTTAAAATCATATGTAAGTTTTGAAAAGACCGAGCTTATGTCCTAGAGCGTGGGGAGGAGAGGATTATACCAAATTAAATTGATAACAGCGAAATTTAAACAATAAAATAGCCTTATAAACAAATAAAAGAAAGATAGCACTTTAAACAAACCACAATACTAAAATGTAAAGCAACCTCAAAATTCTAATATTGAAAGGTTGATACAAATGTTGTTCTAAGGATAACCTTACACCATAAAAACCAATGGTTTATGGTAGGACAACCTTACTAGAACGGTTTGTGTATCAAAAAATCAAACTGAAGAGGAATAAAAATGTAACACCCCAGATTTTTGCCATTATGGAGATAGACGTCCTTAGGCAATGAGTCAATCATGATACCTTAATTGACTTCTCATAACTCAATCCTAAAGTCTTAAATCCCATTTTTGACCCATTTCCTTAAAAATCTCACCTTTCACCACCTCGTTCTTCAAATTTTTCTAAGTACTTTCACAGTAAACACTACTTCTAAAGTTTAAATGATGAAAAAACAATACTTAAATAAAAACTTACTGTAAATGGTAAATATATAAATAAAATAGGCTTTTGACCATTAACCTTTTTGGAATCTCATGATATAAATGGGTTATTTGGATAGATCAGTTTCTCCAACCCTAAAATCATATATTGCACATCGCGTAACCCATTCTAGAATGAAAGATGCACCCGTTTTAAGTATCGGGTGGTGAAACCACATCAAACGGAGTCGGGGGGCCAAACCGTACAAATCAGGAGGACCCAGAGTGGGCCCCGCATGTTTTTGGCACCCCGGGGGTGGGAGGACCTCGCCCTGGGGTAAACCATCACCGAAAAGTCAAGAGGTCTGCGAGGACCTCGCCGGTTCCGTGAGGCCTCGCCGTTCTGGCAGGCCGGGCGGACCGCAGTAGGTCGGGCGGCCCGTTTTCTGCAATTCTTCTGCATTGTTCATCCTACTTCGAAAAATCATATCTCCCTCGTTATAACTTTGATTTAGGTGATTCAAAATCCAGATTGAAGCTTGATAAGTCTAGTTCATATAAAAATAAGTGAAAATATAATAAAATTTTTATTATAGTAAAATATAAGTCGTTGTGACAACTGTCCGAAAATCATCAGTTTGGATAGTTGCTGCTTCGAGAATTTTTAGAATTTTTTTACAACACGAAACCTAATGAAATTTGGTAGAGATGAAGTAGACTTGATGATAAACTACAAAAAAATAATTAAAATATTATACTACTTAAAAGTGCTAGAAGGGGGCGTAGAATTGCCCTAGGACCTTATTCTATTGTAATTAGGGCATAATTTAGTTAAGTACTAAATTGAATAATCAGTAGAATTAGCTTGAACCACTTTCTATACGAATTGTAAGACCCAAAACTTGTAGAATTGTTAACGCTACATTACCCTATAACTTAGGATCCATCTTTAACCCCGGTTGCTCTCAGGAGCACCTTGAAACTCCGTATCGGACCTGGACCGCACGTCAAAAGTCCGATGATGACAAAACTATACCGTTATCACCACCTTACTGGGCTTGACAACCATCTTAGAAATCAAGTCCTGACTGTGTCCAGAAACACACGACTTGAGCCCGGAGCAAAGTGTGTGAGAAACGCGAATATCTTTAGAAAACGTGCTCAGATTTAAGTGAATTGAGTCGTTCACTTGCAGGCCAAATATAAGACTTCAGACCATCAGAATCTGACCCAATTACACCCTCGGATCAGGGGAAATTTTCAATAGATGTCAGTGTACTTGTGGCCCTGATCGAATATCGATGATCGTTAAACTGAAACTGGTCCGCTACGGTCGATCTGTAAATTCAATCAGACCGAAAACTTAACTCGATCTAGATCCAATGCTAGGGAGCTTAAGTCCGAATGCACGCAGAAAAGAGGCCTCCAGAAGTGCTCCGTTGGATCGAAACAGCCCCCATTTGGCTATAACCTAAGTATACCATGGCCCTGGGGCCATTCCAACCAGTTCTGGGGCTATATAAAGGCCTTAAACCCTCTCTCTCTCTCTCTCTCATGTCATACGAATTTTCAACCCTAAGAGAGAGAAAAGAGAATAAGGGAGAAGGAAAGAGAGAGTAAGGGAGGGAGAGAGTTGGAGTTGCTCCTGGGATTCAATCCCTGCCACTTCACGTGCTTAACCACCACGTTTGTATCGCTAATACGGCGATTCTGATTCCGTACTTGGGTAAGAAATCCTAACCCTAACTAGTTTTGGAGATTCAAATAGTAGATATGATGAAATAGCTAACTTATTTCATTATGAAGGTGACCGTCGTGTTGTAGACAAAGACTCGGTATACGAACTGAGTCCGTTACTCGTTTACCGGCGAAAGGTGTGGACTATATACGTTTAGGTTATGGTTTTCAAGACTTTCAATGTCAGTTAATGATTTATTACTGACATGGATGTCATTTCACATGCTAAGCGTGACATTTGTTTCGCTTTACGAATATGTATAAACTATGTCAAGTATAGTGTATTCTATGTATTTGTTGAAATACTTGAATACGTATGGTTTTTGGATTCGCGGTTGACACGATTATCTGTCGTACATATATGCTTGTTGTATATGCGACAACTCCTTAGCGAGAGGTTTTGCCCAAGTACACGTTAGAACCAACATGCGTCATGTGTTGAAGTGTGTAGCCTAAGTGTTTGTAAAAATGTTCGAATGAATATGAAACTATGATTTATGCTTGCCATGATTGTTGGTTGTTAATGCATGATCGTTGTATGCGCGATAACTCCTTCGTGATAGGATTCGCTACTATATGTGTTTTAACTAACTTATTACATGTATGTAATATGTGTAATCTAAGTGTTTGATAAAATGCCTGAGTGAGGAAATACTTAATGTAATGAGCTGATGGAGGGTGTTGAGATAGGATTCTCAATCCCCTTATCTAGGGTCACAGTTTTCTTCATGTAATCTATTTTACTACTATGTGATTTGTGAATTGTATGTTAACATGTATTCTACGTGTTCGTTGAAATGCTAGTATGTGATCTATATTTAATTGTGATGTTACATACTGCTTGACTATTACATTAGAGTGCTATCGATCTAGAGTGTGTTTGGAACTATAGTATAGTTCAGGCAATCGGTAATAGACTCTGATTTGGTGGTTGTGGTCGTTTTGCCACACGGGACGTGTTCGATGAATCCGAGCCATACTTTAGTTGTCGACAGTGGTTAGGCCACATGGAGTGCTTACGCACTTCATGTCGATTAACTCGAGATGCGCTCGTACTAGTCAAGCTTATCAAGCAACCCGATTGACCCGATGTATGTTCATCATGTATGGACACTACTGCTTGAACCTAAGTTACCAAACTCACCAATGAAAACTCCGTTAACCTTGGTACCTCGATCCGCTAAGACTCATGAGCCGGACATGGTGGTATGGGACACCGTGGTCAAGCTGTCGGCCTACGCTGGGGCGACGAGCCTCCCCGTAGTGTCCAGTGAGCAACACAGCCTTATGAGCTGAATACGATAATATGGGACACTGTATTCGAGCTGTCAGCCTACACTGATAAGGTGACGAGCCCTTTGTAGTGACCTCGAGCATACTCTGAGTCTGCGTAGAGGCGACGATCCTTTCCGTAACAACTAGAGTATAACTAGGCCTATACTGCATCGAAGTGACGAGCCCTTTGCTGTGACCTAGAACCACAACATCGTATGGGATTTACTAGGACTGACAACCGTAGAATGGATCATTGTTTGAGAAATGATATAAGGGAGGTACCTCAGTTTCCCAATCCTGCTGTATGAAAAGGACTGATAAGAAGTTGGTAACACGCTCATGCACTGCATTACATGTGCCGTTTGGTGTTGGGTAGAGCACTGAGGAAGTGACTGACATGCCCGACCGTTGGATGAAGATCGCAGAGGGAGTGCAGGCGAGGGCATGCATCATTTATACATTTCATCCTTGTATTAACTAGAGTACTTAGAAATGCTTGTTGTATTGCCTTATCATTATGCTTGACTGAATTGATAACATGTTAACCTTTGCTTTATAGTTCCACTGAGTTGATCACTCACTCTCATGTTAGAGACTGTGTTGTATACACCAACCAAACCCTGTCTTAGTTGCAGGTGGAGGCGATGCCTACGAGGCAGAGCCGAACTACGAGGATGACGAGGAGACATTCTCTTACACGTAATTTTCAAGCGGGTTCATGTGAGCTGTGTCCTGATCGACGAAGATCTCTAGGATGATGAGTAGATGTCATTACACTTGTTATTTTGTCTTTTTGAAACACATGTGTATATTCATTTTTGGTCCATTTTGGGAAGTATACATGTATATATTTAACCTAGTAACATTATCACACTCTGAAGACTTACAACAATTTATATACTTTATATATCTATCACAGTCTTCTCATGCACTACTACGGATAACATTTAACCATCATTTTCTATGTTGCATAAGTGATACATTGGAACTCGGAAGTTGGGCTCCTGCTCGACCCCCGATTTTCAGGGCGTTACAAAAAAGGAAATAGCAAAAAAGAAATTCTAAGCTATTACAACATTCCCTACAAAGCTTGAAATGTAAAGGATTACAACGTTCACATCACAAATACATTCTATAAATTTGAATAATAAAAGATATAGAAAATAAACCACACATCCACAAAACACAGAATTATAGTAGTTCACTTGGGTGTACACCAACTGTTAAACAACAGCCACACAACTACTCCACTCTTAATATCCTCACACAGTGGATATTAGCATTCACTATGAAAATAGGTTTTTCTAGGTTTACCTAAAACCCTCACAATTGTGTCTTTCAAGTGGGCTTACACAATTCAAAAACCCCACACTCTGAGTTTTCTGGATCTCCTTAGATAACCAAAACAATGAGATTTTTCTGGCTCAATCTCAAAATAAACCAAAAACAGAAGATTTACACAAATGTAAAATACCTGAATTTCTCCTTTTGTTGCAGCCCGGAAGAACCAAATCGGAGTAGAAGTTCGAATAGAAGTTCAATGTCCAATACTCACTTGTGAAATTGTTATAGATTCTAAATTGATTTTAAATTAAATCAAGTTGGGCTAGCTCTATTTGATTTTGATTCCAAGAAGTGGGAATTCTTCAATCCCTCTTTCAAATCAGATTGGAATGTAGAATTCAAAATCAAATATAAAAAGCTAATAAAAGAGAATATTAAATATGCACAATATTGCTTAAATAAATTACTAACTTATCTCTCAGAGTGGGGACTTGATTATACTTGAATTGGATATCAAACTCTGAAATTCGTCGTCTATTTATAACTGAACAAATCGCGTTCACGACTGGTCCTGAGGACACTACGACTGGTCGTAGGACCAATAATATTTTGAAATTTCGAGCGCGATCGGATAAAACCGTTCCACGACTAGTCGTAGGCCTTGCACGACCAGTCGAGGGACCTCCATGACTAGTCGTGACCTGTCCACGACTGGTCGTGTAGAACCTGGAATGACTGTTGGACTTTAAGTCGTAGCTGCAGAACTGATTGTGAACGAGTTGTGCACTGTTCACACGACCAGTCGAGCAGTCTCTACGACTGGTCGTGGCTTAACCAAAAAATTTTGAAATTTTACAACAACTTAGGACTAGTCGTGGAATTTCTTGGACTGGTCAAGCCAGTGCTAGGACTAGTCGAACAGAGTCCAGGACTAGTAGAAGAATAGACCAAATACTTATAAAGTAATTTAATTTAAATTATATATTCAAAATGACCTACCCTAAGGTCAATCTAAGGTCTTCCATACCTTTGACATGAAGTATGAACACTGAACCTTCTTTTCTTCAAATGATAGACGGTCTTTGAAGTTCATGAAGCTTGAGATCTCGACACGTAATGGAGCTCGAACTTGAGATCTTTCGAAGCTTGAATTTGTAGTACTTGAGTTGTACTTCACCTTGAGTTTTATAGTACTTGAATTGTACTTCGCCTTGAGTCTTGAGTATGAACAGTTGACTTGTCTTTCAATGTCGCTTTAAAACTTTAAACTTTAAAGCTTAAAGGAGTGAACAATGTACTTGATCTTGCATTTCTTAAGGTGGAACTTTGTTCTTGACTTGAAGCATTGTCCTTATACATGTGACGCATTGCCTTGAACACACACACACACACACACACACACACACACACACACACACACACATATATATATATATAAACAATGTGTTACACGAGACACATACTGTGGTTTTGGCACAACAAAATTTGACAATCAAAGGAGGAAATAACCATAACACTTACAACCTCTCCCTTTGTCAAATTTGTGAAAATACACACTAAGAGTAACATTACATGCTCAATAAATAATCATGCACCAGTTATTAAAAATAAGAGAAGCATTACATCCATATCCATATCATGCACCAATTATAATAACCAGAACATTACTTACTCCCCCTGAGTTGCAGAACATTACTTACTCCCCCTAAGTTGCACAATCCATATCCATATAACAAAATATTCTCCCCCTTTTTGTCACAATTAGACAAAGAAAGCAATTAAAATACGGAATAGGAAAGGTAATAAGAGAGGCATAAGGGAGCAAACTAGACAAGATATGAAAGATAAAAGTAAATAGAGTACATCCAACATAAATCTAGTTCATCCAAAGTCAGTATCAAAAATTGAAAGTAAGAAAAATATCATAAAAGTTATTACAGGCCATATAAGAAAATACTTAATCAGATCCAGAAAAGGGAGCAGGAATAGATGGATCAATTTAGTGTAAACCCTTGTTAATGCGCCTCATATACTTACGCATATAAGCAAATTGAGAATCTTGGGTTACACGAATCTGAGCTACATATTCCTTAAGAGAATGTAACTTCTTATCAAAACCAGAAGGCTGATAGTCAGGGTCAACCTTAGAATCTGATTCGATCTCATTAAAGATAATATCCATGTTTAATCATCTGGAGGTAAATCACCACATTCATTTTATTGATATTTGAGTTGTTGAAAATAAAGTGATGAATAGGAACCTCTCCAACAGGCATAGCTACTAACATATGAGTGGCTAATATGGTCATAAGAAATGCAAAAGGAATATCACTGCATCCAGGATGGAGACAAAATTGAATGATGGAATGACATATCAAAAAAGGAATACAAACTTTAGTACCAGAGATGATGAAATGCAAAATCCGAACCATGAAAGAGGTGAGTTCGATTTTGTTACCAGAACACAGATACAGATTTGAAATAAATATTCTGTGAAGAACCCTATATCTGGGTAATAAATATTTGGAAGCAAGCGCATTCCCCTTATGAGTCCATTGCGCATCTATATTACACAAAGCACTAGTTAGCACACCTTTTTCTGATTCCGACAGTTTGTCAACTAGAGTGTGAATAGGAATACCCTCGTCATTAATAGGTATGTCTATTAGAGCAGAAATCAAATGACGGTCTATTTCAAATGGACTTTCTCTAGTTGCTATTGTAAACGTTAAATTCTCAGTCAAAAATTCAGAAATACAGGCAAACATAGCTTGTGCAATAGACTGGTATGTCGACCCACCCTAATGTAGAATGTTAGCCCATCATACAGATTGGAGAAGTGGAATGAGTTCAAATGGAGCAATATGATCAATATCCACAAGTCGCTCAACAATAACATTGCGCAATCGTAAATTCCGCACATAGGAGGGATCATCTTCGGGTACCCGAATGTGGCAACTTGTTAAAGGTGTTGATCTAGATGAGGAAGCATCACAGGAAGTTTTCTTTTTACCTCTACCATCCATTTGCAACAAAGAAATGAAGGAATCAAGAGGTTGTAAAAGATGTATAGTGAGTTTCTTCGAAATCAGATTTTGGAGAAGAAAACTCTAAAAACTTCAAGAAAACAAGAAATAAATCACTCCAAGTAAGAAAATGAAGTAATATACACTTGAATCTATAAGGAAAATGGAAATAATGGACTAACCTTGAAGAACCAAGAAGTTGAGTACGACCGGTCGAGCATGAATAATCAATTCAAATTGCACATACTAAGATCAAATTTCAATTTATTAAACCTGCTTTTGTTGAACAGTTTAGTGAAAATGTCAGCAAGTTGATTCTCGGTCGGAATGTATTCCAAAGAAATTATCATTTCTTCCACTAATTCACAAATGTAGTGATATCTAATGTCAATATGTTTAGTTCGTGAATGCTAGATTGGATTTTTAGATATATTTATTATACTGGAATTATCACAATATAAAACCATTGAATCCTATGCAATTCCGTAATCACTTAATATTCTATTCATCCATACATGCTGAGTACATGCATTTCCAGCTGTGATGTATTCAGCTTCAGCAGTTGAAAGCGATACGGAACTTTGTTTCTTACTTTGGTAAGAGACTAAATAGTTCCCAATATAGAAACAACCACCACTGGTTAATTTCCTATCATCAACATTACCAGCCCAATTAGCATCAGTGTACCCAGCTAATTGAACATTAGTATCATGTGGATACCAAAGACCCAGATTAGCTGAACTTGCGACATATCGCATAATCCGCTTAACAACAGTTAAATGTGACTCTTTAGGGTTAGATTGATATTTAGCGTAAATTCCAACGTTAAAAACAATATCAGGTCTACTTACAGTTAAATAAAGTAAACTGCCAATCATACTACGATATAATTTAGGATCTATTCTTTTACCTGTAGAGTCCTTTGAGAGTCTTAATGTAGTACTCATAGGAGTATCAAAATTTTTACCATTCTCAAATCCGAACTTTTTAACTAAGTTCAGAGCATATTTGGTTTGAAAAATAAAGATACCATCAAGTTGTTGTTTTTCTTGCAACCCTAGAAAATAATTCAATTCCCCAACCATCTCATTTCGAACTTAGATTTCATAAGATCTGCAAACTCAACAGTCATGTTAGTACAGGTAGATCCATAAATAATATCATCAACATAGATCTGCACTAATAAGATATGATCGTTATGTTTCTTAATAAAAAGAGTCTTATCAACACTTCCCATTAGAAAATTACGACTTAGTAGAAACTTAGTCAATTTTTTGTACCATGCCCTGGGAGCTTATTTCAAACCGTAGAGAGTCTTTTTTAAGCGATAGACATGATCAGTATTCTTAGGGTCTTCAAAACTCATTGGTTGTTCAACATATACTTCTTCATGTAAATCGTCATTCAAGAAGGCACTCTTTATATCCATTTGATAAATTTTGAACTTTCTAAAACAAGTAATGGATATAAACAGTCTAATTGATTCAAGATGAGCTACTGGGCAAAGGTTTCATCATAATCGATGCCTTCAATTTAAGTGTACCCTTATACAACCAGTTTATTATATTACTAAGTTCATCAGACTTATTTTTGAAAATCTACTTAGTTCTGATAATATGTTTATCGTTAGGTCTAGGAACAAGATACTAAACATCATTTCTAATAAATTGATTAAGTTCTTCTTGCATCGCTACTATCCAGTTTTGATCAGTAAGAGCTTCTTTTCCGTTTGTCGGTTCTATCTGAGATGTAAAGCACATGTAATTACATATATCTTCTAGTTGTCTACGAGTGCGCACACCAGTGAGAGGGTTTCCAAGAATCTGAGTGGTTGGATGATCTTTAACAGTACTTAGTTCAGAGTTATTTTGACTTGATAAAGTATCTGGTTTGCCAATTAAAAGTATTTCATCATTATCTGAATTTGAGGCAGGTGTATTCAAGTGATCGTTAATGACCACATTGATGGACTCTTGAATTACACCGGTCCTCTTATTCAGTACTCGATATGCTCTACTGTTTAAAGCATATCCTAAAAAGATCCCTTCATCACTTTTGGTGTCAAACTTACCCAAATTTTCACGGTCACGTAAAATACAGCACTTGCTACCAAAAACTCGAAAGTATTTGACATTAGGCTTCTTATTAAACCACATTTCATAAGCCGTTTTATTATTTGGCTTACTTGTATAAATTCGGTTGATTATATAGCAGACAGTATTTATGACTTCAGCCCAAAGATTTTTAGAGAGCTTCATACTATTCAACATTACATTTGCCATTTCTTGAAGCACTCTATTTTTTCTTTCAACAATTCCATTTTGTTGTGGTGTTTTGGGCGTAGAGAATTCATGTGATATTCTCTGATCACAATAGAATTTCTCAAAACTATTAGTCTCAAATTTTGATCCATGATTACTATAGCTCTTACAGACTTGAGAACCTTTTTTCCGTTTGGATCTATTTGAGAACTCTTTTTACTTCATCAAGGGTTTCTGATTTATCCCTTAAGAAGGCTACCCAAGTGAATCTGATAAAATCATCCATGATTACCAGTATGTATTTTTGCCACCTCGACTCTCCGTCCTGGTTGGTCCTATAAGATCCATATAGAGAAGTTCGAAAGGTTTGGATGTGGTATTGGAGTCCACCTTTTTGTGAGCACTCTTAGTTTGTTTGCCAATCTGGCATTCACCACATATTTTATCTACTTTCTATAATTTAGGTAGACCTCTTATCAGTTCTCTTTTGCTCAATCTATATAGATTACGGTAGTGTTCATGTCCAAGGCGTTTATGCCATAACTCAGTCTCATTGGTATGGACCATGTAACACGATTGATTAAATGAGCTAGAATCACTTACAATATAGCTGTTTTCAGAAGTTCTGCGACCAGTTAAAATTACAGAACCCTTTTTGTTTAAAATTTCATAACCTTAATTAGTAAATTTTATGATATGATTGTTATTGCATATTTGAGATATGCTTAACAAGTTGTGTTTTAACCCTTCAACATATAAAACATTCTCAAATAAATGAAGGTTAAAAAGTTGAACTGTACCTTGGCCAATAATCTTACAGTTGCTACCATCACCAAATGTGACTGAACCATCAATCATATCTTTAAGATTGGTGAACAGACCCTTATCACCTGTTATATGCCTGGAGCAACTACTGTCTAGGTACCACTTTGAATGGCTTGAAGCTTTGAAAGTGATATGGGCAACCAAGCTAGTAACCTTAGGAAGCCATGTTATAACTACTTTGGGTTTAGAAGTATAGTTGGTCTTCTTGTATATGTAGTTGTTGTAAGAATGACCTACTAAGTTAGATTTTAAGAGCTCCTTAAGTAAATCAACTATCTTTTCAGCTAAAGGGTTTCGGTTCTGATTTTTATAGCTGATATGATTGCTTTAAGGTTTAAAAGATTGAAAAGATTTAGTATTTTTAGAAAAGTTTTGATTTGAACTATTCTTTTTTGAGTTTGAAGACTCTCCTTTCACAAACTTAGGAGAAGCATTCTTCTATTTAGGAGGAACATTTTTGTCGTAGCCCAAACCAGAACAGTCGCCACATTTTCTTGATCTAAACAAAAACTTTTCTAACTTTGAATCACCTTAGGCATAATTTTGAATCACCTTGGGCATACCTCCATGTATCCAGACAAAAGCTTTTCTAACTTTGAATCACCTTGGGCATACCTCATGTATCCAGACAAAAGTTTTTCTAACTTTGAATCACCTTGGGCATACCTCCATGTATCCTTTAAACTCAAAAGTAAAGAGACTTCAAGTTTAAGTTTTTCATTTTCAGATTTAAGATTTTCAATAAGGGAAGTTTTGAAATCTAAATCTTATTTAGTCTTTTCAAAACAATCTGAAATGTGAAATTTTTCTAAAACAAGATAATCAAAATTTTCTTTAAGCTTTAAAAACTATTCTTTTTGAAGTTTTAGTTTAACAGCAATTTTACAACTTTCCTTGTAAAGGGTTGTAAGTGTTATGGTCTCATACTCCTTTGATTGTCAAATTTTGATGTGTCAAAACATTTATCTGTGTCTTGTGCTTGTATGATGATTTATATGAATTCAAGACACTGCATAAGCACTTCAAGAAGCTACAAGTTGAACTTTTCAAGAAGTTACATATTGAAGTTCAAGAAGTTACAATGTTGATGTTCAAGTCTTAAGAAACAACTCATGACTTCAAGACTAATAAGCAATGCATGAAGTAGTTGTTATGCTGATGAAGATCTCAAGTTTGAAGCTACAACAAGTTCAAGATCTCAAGCCTGATATGGTTCAAACAATCTACATTCGTTGAATGGTTGAAGTTCAATGTCCATACGACATGATTCAGGTTTGAATGACCTTAGGTTGACCCTTTAAGTAAGTCACTTTGGATACATAAATCAAATATTTATTTTACATAAGTTTGGTCTATTCTACGACCAGTCCTAGCTCTTGTTCGACCAGTCCCGGGCATTGGTTTGACCAGTCCAAAGAAATTCCACGACCACCCTAAGTAGTTGAAGATTTTTCGAATTTTTGGTACGCCCACGACCAGTCCTGGAGGTCCTTCGACCGGTCGTAGGTGTGGCTTCGACTCGTCCACGACCAGTCGTGGAGCTACGACTCAAAGTCCAGCAACGTAATCTATGGTCCTACGACCAGTCGTAAGGATCTACGACCAGTCGTTGGTGACCCACGACCAGTCGTAGGCTACTCACGACCAGTCGTGGAACGACTTTCAAAGATCGCGCTTAATTTTTCAAAAATCTGTTAGAGATACGACCAGTCGTAGGTTTCTAAGACCAGTCGTAGGAACGATTTTTGCTTCTATAAATTGAACACGAAATTCAGAGTTTTCACACTTCAACTCTATTCTATTCAAGAATTTTCAAGTGATCACTCTGAGATAAGTCTGTGTTTATTTTAAGCTACATTGTGCTTATTTAATATTCCTTTTGCTAGCTTATTTAATTTGATTTTGTTTCTATATTCCAATCTTATTTGAAAAGAGGAATTATCTTATTCCTTCTTCTTGGAATCAAAATCAAATATAGCTACGCCCAACGAGTTAAATCTAAAATCTATTAGAATTTAGAACCTTATGAATGAGAGTATTGGAAATTGAACTTTGACATTCAATCATCTACTCCGATTGGTTCTCTACCCAATTTGCTGCTATGAAAAGAAGATATCCGGTATTTTACAATTCAAAAATTTATTTAGTTTTGGTTTTGTTTGACGTTAAGCCGAGAAAAATCTCATTGTACTGGTTTTGTTTGAGGTTGAACCAGAAAAATCTCATTGTATTGGTTGTCTGAGGAAAACCAGAAAACTCAGAAAAGAGGGGTTTTTGAATTGTGTAAGCCCAAGTGAAAAAGACACAATTGTAAAGGTTTTTGGTGAACCTGAGAAAACCTATTTGATAGTGAACGCTAATATCCCCCGTGTGAGGATATTAGAGTGGAGTAGCTTTTGTGTGGTTGTTGGAAAACAAGTTGGTGTACACACAGCGAACCACTATAACTCTTTGCCTTGTGGATTGAATGCTTGCTTAATTTTCATATCTTTTATCATTCGATTGTGTGGAATGTACAAGTGGATGTGAATGTTGTAACTATTTACATTTCAAGCAAGTGTGGGGATTGTTGTAATAATTTAGATCTATACTTCTGCATTTAATTTCAATTCCTTGCTATTTCATTTACTTATATTAAAATTGAGTCCTTGATCCAAAAGAGGTTCTAGAAATAAGGTTGTCCTACCATAAGCCCTTGTTTATTATGGCATAAGGTTGTCCTTAGAACTGAATTTGTATCAATCTCTCAATACTTATTTATCAAGGTGATTTAAAATTTAGCATTGTGAATTGATTCATATTGTAAGGCTATTGGTTTAATTTATTTCCGCTAATTTTATTTTAAATTTGGCATAGTCCTATTCACCCCCCCCTCTAAGACATATAGCTTGGCCTTTTCAAGTGGTATCAGAGCCTAATAGCTCATTTTTGTTGCTTTTTATTTGGATTTATTTCCTGAGCTAACGATCTAAGCTATAGAAAAAGATGTCAAATTTTGATAGCCTTTCAGTTACTAGGCCTCCACCCTTTGATGGCTCCAACTATGCATATTGGAAAGCCAGAATGAGGATCTTCCTCAAATCAATGGATGAAAGTGTGTGGCAAGCCACGTATGGATGAATGGAAACCTCCTATCATGGAAGTAATGCTTGGTGTTGATGGTTCAAAATCTATGAAAATTACACCGTATTACCAATGGACCACACTTCAGAAAAATGAGAGTAGTGCTAATGCTAAAGCACTAAATGCAATCACTTGCGCACTATCACCAGATGAGTTCAAAAGAATCATATCCTGTGATACTGCAAAGCAAGCCTGGGATATTCTAGAAATGACACACGAAGGTACATCAATTGTCAAGAAATCTAAAGTCCCAACTCCTCACAACTAAATTTGAAGAAATTCATATGGCGGAAAATGAAATGTTTATGGACTTTTACACTAGATTGAATGACATTGTAAACTCAATGTGGGGTCTTGGCGATAAGATCCCAGAAAGTAAAGTGTGTGCAAAAATACTATGCTCTCTTCCTGAACGGTTCAATTCTAAGGTAACCGCAATCCAGGAACTTCGTGATACGGACAATATGAAGGTAGAAGAATTAGTTGGTTCTTTACAAACCTATGAATTAAGTTTTAAAGCTCCTAAAGGTAAATCTATTGCTTTGAAGTCATCTAAAAGTATTACTCAAGAAAATTCATTCGAAAAGTCTCAAGATGATATGGCCCTTTGGCGAAAAAGTTTTATAAGATTTTCAAAAGTAAGAAAAGAGTCGATTTTCAAAAGGCAAATGAAAAGAAACGTTCCAAACCTAACTTTAAAACTTGGAAATCATTGAAAGATAGTCAATGCTACAACACAAGAATATGGGCATTTAGCAAACAAATGTCCTAAAAGGACAGATCCAAAAGGAAGGGTATGTTGGCTACTTGGGATGAATCGTCTCGATTAAAGCCTCTTCCGAATCGAAAATTGAAACCGAGTCGGCAAAGTGAACTTAAGGCCCTTATGACTCTAGCCAAGTTTACCTTTTCCGATCACGATGATTCAACAAATGAAGAAAATTTGGATAGTGATCATGAATATGATGAAGATCTTCAAGATGCTTACAATGCCTTATATAAGGAAAGTTGTAAAATTGTTGTTAAACTTAAACTTCAAAAAGAAAAGTTTTTAAACTTAAAGAATGTTTTGAAACCCTTGTTTTAGAAAAATCCCAAATTTCAGATTGTTTTAAAAAATCAAAGTGTGATCTGAATTCAAAACCTCCCTAATTGAAAATTTGAAATCAAAAATGAGAAACTTAAAAATGAAGTATCTTCTCTTCGAGTTTGAAGGACACATGGAGATATGCCCAAGGTGATCCAAAATTAGAAAAATATTATCCTGATCAAGAAAATGTGGCGATCGATCCTAAGTTGGGCTATGATAAAAACACATCTCCTAAACAGAAGAATACTCCTTCCAATTTGTGAAAGGAGAGACTTCTAACTCAAAAGGAAAAGGTACCAGTCAAGTTTTTTCTAAAAATACAAAAACTCTTCAAAAACACAAAAGTAGCTATATAAATTTCAAAAATCAGATTCGAAACCCACTAGCTGAAAAAATTGTTGATTTACTTAAGGAGCTATTAAAATCTAACTCAGTAGGTCACTCTTACAACTATAAACAAAAGAAGACCAATTATTCTCCTAAACCCAAAACAGTACTGAAATGGGTTCCTAAGGTTACTTGTTTGGTTGCTCACACTGCTTTCAAAGCTACAAGCCATTCGAAATGGTACCTAGATAGTGGATGCTCCAGACATATGACAGGCGACAAAGCTCTATTCACCGATCTTAAAGATATGATGATGGGTCACACATTTGGTGATGGTAGCAACCGCAAGATAATTGGCAAAGGTACGGTTCAACTCTATAACCTTCCCTTATTTAAAAATGTTTTATATGTTGAGGGTTTAAAACACAACTCGTTGAGCATATCTCAAATATGCGATAACAACCATAATGTTAAATTTTCTAATCAAGGTTGTGAAATTATAAACGAAAAGGGTTCTGTAATATTAACTGGTCGCAGAACTTCTGAAAACTGCTATATTGTAAGCAATGGTAGCTCATCTAAACAATCGTGCTACATGGTCCATACCGATGAGACAGAATTATGGCATAAATGCCTTGGACATGTTCACTACCGAAATTTATACAGATTGAGCAAAAGTGAACTAATTAAAGGTCTACCTAAGATGCAAAAAGTAGACAAGATTTGTGGTGAATGCCAGTTTGGTAAACAAACTAGGAGCTCTCACAAAAAGGTGAACTCCAATATCACCACAAGACCACTCGAGCTTCTCCACATGGATCTTATAGGACCAACAAGAACGGAAAGTCGAGGTGGCAAAAAGTACATCTTAGTTATTGTAGATGATTATACAAGATACACTTGGGTTTCATTCTTGAAAGATAAATCAGAAACCCTTGATGAAGTGAAAAAGATTATAAAACGGATTCAAACTGAAAAATGTTTTCAAGTCAGCAAGATCCGTAGTGATCATGGATCCGAATTCGAAAATAGCGGTTTTGAGAAATTTTGTAGCGATCAGGGAATATCGCATGAATTCTTTGCACCTAAAACTCCTCAACAAAATGGAATTGTCGAGAGGAAGAATAGAGTGCTTCAAGAAATGGAAAATGTTATGTTAAATAGCATGAAGCTCCCTAGGAATCTCTGGGCTGAAGCAGTGAATACAGCCTGCTATATTATTAACTGTGTTTATATTTGTAAATCTAATAATAAAACGGCTTATGAAATGTGGTTTGAGAAAAAGCCTTCTGTCAAATACTTTCGAGTTTTTGGCGGCAAGTGCTATATTTTTGCGTGGACCGTGAAAATTTGGGAAAGTTCGACACTAAAAGTGATGAAGGGATCTTTTAGGATATTCTTTAAACAGTCGTGCATATCGTGTTCTGAACAACAGGACCGGTGTGATTCAAGAGTCAATAAATGTTGTGATTGACGATCTTTTGAATACACCTGTCCCTAGTTCAGATAATGATGAAGTTCTTATACTTGAAAAACAAGAAATTTCATCAAGTGAAACTAATCCGAATTAAGGATCATTAAAAGATCATCCAACTTCTCAAATACTTGAAACCCTCTCACTTTGGTGTGCGCACTCGTAGACAATTAGAGGACATATGTAACTACGTATGCTTTACATCCCAGATTGAACCGATTAACGTAAAAGAAGCACTTTCAGATGAAAACTGGATTCTTGCGATGCAAGAAGAACTTAATCAGTTTGTCAGAAATGATGTCTGACACCTTGTTCCTAGACCTAAAGATAAACATATTATTGGAACAAAATGGATTTTCAAAAACAAATCTGATGAACTTGGAAATATTATTCGAAATAAAGCAAGACTAGTTGTACAGGGGTATACACAAATTGAAGGTATTGACTATAATGAAACATTTGCTCTCGTAGCTCGTCTTGAATCAATCAGACTTTTTATCTCCATTGCATGTTTTAGGAAGATTAAAATTTACCAAATGGATGTAAAGAGTGCCTTTCTGAATGGTGATTTACATGAAGAGGTATATGTTGAACAACCTACAAGGTTTGAAGATCCTAAATTTACTGATCATGTGTATCGTCTTAAGAAGGCTCTCTATGGTTGAAACAAGCTCCCGAGCATGGTACGAAAAAGCCGACTAAGTTTTTACTTGAGTCATAATTTTCGATGGGGTGTGTTGATAAGACGCTCTTTGTTAAGAAACATAACGATGATATTCTAATGGTTCAAATATATGTTGACGATATTATTTATGGATCAACCTGTACTAACATGACTCAGATTTGATGAAGTCTAAATTCGAAATGAGCATGGTTGGAGAATTAAACTATTTTCTAGGGTTGCAAGTAAAACAACAACCTGATGGAATTTTTATCTCTCAAACCAAATATGCTCAGAGTTTAATTAAGAAATTTGGATTTGAGAAAGGTAAAAATTTTGATACTCCTATGAGTACAACTTTGAGACTCTCAAAAGACTCTACAGTAATGATGTGGATCCTAAATTGTATCATAGTTTGATTGGTAGTTTGCTTTATCCGATTCTAGTAGAGACCGGATATTGCTTTAAGTGTTGGTATTTGTGCTCGTTATCAATCAAATCCTAAAGAATCTCACTTAATCTGTTAAAATGCAGTTATGCGATATGTCGCAAGTTCTACTAAACTGGGTCTCTGGTATCCACATGAGACTAATGTTCAATTAGCCGCACGCAGATGCCGATCTTGGCCGGAAACATTGATGATAGGAAATCAACCAAAGTGGTGGTTGTTTCTACATTGGAAATTGTCTTGTTTCTTGGTTTAGCAAGAAGCAAAGTTCTATATCGCTATCAACAGACCGAGGTCAATACATTCTTCACTTGAAATGCATGTACTCAACTTGTTTGGATGAAACGAATGTTAAGCGATTATGGAATCACTCAGATTCTATGATTTTATTTTGTGATAATTCCAAAGGCAATAAATATCTCTAAAAATCCAGTTCAGCATTCACGTACTATGCATATTGACATTAGATTTCATTACATTTGTGAATTAGTGGAAGAAAAATTAATATATTTGGATTACATTCCAACCGAGACTCAACTTGCGGACATTTTCACTAAACCGCTCGACAAAAGCAGGTTTAAAAAATTAAAGTTTGATCTCGGTATGTGCAATTTAAATTGAATTTACATGATTTGGTGTATCATAATGTACATAACTATGATGTTTTATTTGCTTGAATTTGAAAATTATTTAAAAATTTTGTAAATTTTGAGTCGTACTCGACCTGTCAGTGAGTGTACACGACCTGGTCGTGTACTTCTGATCGGTCGAACACTTACACTACGACCGGTCGTGAAACTCGTGATTTCACTTTAATTTGGGATTTTGACTCTTCTTCTTCATTTCTTTTTACTCTCCAACGGTTCTAGCTACGACCGATCGAACCCACCTTCATAGTACTTCAAGGTTAGTGGTTCTTTTGCATTTTTTTTAGATTCTTGCTATTAGTGTTTCAAATCTCATTCTTGTGGAATCTATTTGGTCGTTCATTGCAAGTTTAGGGTTTTATCTTGAAAAATCTGTTTTATTTAAACCCCATTTCTTCCAACTTGTTGTTTCCTTGAAATCCTTCTGTGAAAATGGATGCTAGAGGTAAAAGAAAACTACTCGAGGTCCATCTTCTTCTAGATCAGCTTCTATTGTACAACGTCATCTTCGCTCTCCCGAAAATGATCCTTCTAATGCTCGGGATTTGCGTATGCGCAATGTTATTGTTGAGCGTCCTGTTAATATCAATCACATTGCTTCTTTTGGTATCCCTCCTCTGTTGGAATCTGTGGGATGGGATAACATCTTACATTGGGGTGGAGCTGCATACCAATCCATTGCCCAATCCATGTTTGCATGTATCTGTGATTTTTCTCTTGAGGATTTAACTTTTAAAGTTGATACTCAAGAAGGATTGTTTTTAGTAGATCGACATTTGATTGCTGACATTATGGAAATACCTGTCAATGATGAGAGCATTCCAATTCATATTTTACATGACAGTCTCTCAGAATCTGAACGAAAAATGCTTACTAGAGATTTATGTAATTTGGATGTTCATTGGACTCATAGAGGTCATGCACTTCCCTCAAGGTATTTGTTACCCAGACACAGAGTACTTCGTAGGATATTCATCTCAAATCTTTATCCACGTTCTGGTAATAAAACCGAACTCACTGCTTTCATGGTTTGTGTTTTGCATTCTGTAGTCTCTGGTGCAAAAATATGTCTACCTTCTTTAATTTGTCATTCCATTATTTTGTCTCCTCACCATCCTGGACATAGTGATATACCCTTTGGTTATTTATTGACTATGCTGGCAAATCATTTGCTCGTAGCTATGCCTACTAGAGAAAAACTTATCCATCATCTCCCTTTTAATAATTCCAATATTAACAAGATGAATTTAGAATTAGCTGATGGCCAAGTGGATGCTGGTAGCAGTGGTGCTGAAGCAGGAAATGCTCAAGCTAGTGATCTTCCTGAAGACGTGAATATGGATGATTTATTTGAAGAACTTGAATCAGACTCAGCTGATGATCCTGATTTTCAGCCTTCTGATTTTGACGAGAGATTGAATTCCCTTCAAGAGCAGGTGGCTCAAATTCGTGTTACCCAAGACACGCAATTTTCATATTTACGCAAATATATGAGGCGGATTGCTAAGGGTTTACATAAAATTGATCCATCTAATCCTGCACCCTCTTCTGGTTCTAACTAAATTTTTGATGTGTCTGTAATATTTTTTTTACTGAACTTTTCGTGCTTACTGACTTTTTGAATTATGCACTATGCTCTCTTGAATCAACTCCTATTTTCTTTATTATTGATGCTCTTCTTCCTTTGTCATTTTGTGTCAAAAAGGAGGAGAAGTTTTGGAGGCTTTTGATTAATTTGAATTTAATCTTTATGATGTGCTCCTATTACTCAGGCTATTACTCAGGGGGAGTTAAGCTTCTCAGGGGTAGTTATGGGAGAATGATGCTAGTTATTACTTATCATATCCATATCATATCATATCTATATGATATCTATATAACTGTGCATGCTTCTCTATTGTGAACCTGTTGTATTTGTTCTCTTATGTCTATTGGAAGTATTATTACTTGGGTGTTTTGTCACAAATTTGACAAAGGGGGAGATTGTAAGTGTTATGGTCTCATACTCCTTTGATTGTCAAATTTTGATGTGTCAAAACATCTATCTGTGTCTTGTGCTTGTATGATGATTTATATGAATTCAAGACACTGCATAAACACTTCAAGAAGCTACAAGTTGAACTTTTCAAGAAGTTACATATTGAAGTTCAAGAAGCTACATGTTGAAGTCTCAAAAAGCTACAATGTTGATGTTCAAGTCTTAAGAAACAACCCATGACTTCAAGACTAATAAGCAATGCATGAAGTAGTTGTTATGCTGATGAAGATCTCAAGTTTGAAGCTACAACAAGTTCAAGATCTCAAGCCTGATATGGTTCAAACAATCTACATTCGTTGAATGGTTAAAGTTCAATGTCCATACGACATGATTCAGGTTTGAATGACCTTAGGTTGACCCTTTAAGTAGGTCACTTTGGATACATAAATCAAATATTTATTTTACATAAGTTTGGTCTATTCTACGATCAGTCCTAGCTCTTGTTCGACCATCCCCAGGCATTGGTTCGACCAGTCCAAGAAATTCCACGACCAGTCCCTAAGTAGTTGAAGATTTTTCGAATTTTTGGTACGCCCACGACCATCCCCGGAGGTCCTTCGACCGGTCGTAGGTGTGGCTTCGACTCGTCCACGACCAGTCGTGGAGCTACGACTCAAAGTCCAAGAATGTAATCTATGGTCCTACGACCAGTCGTAAGGATCTACGACCAGTCGTTGGTGACCCACGACCAGTCGAAGGCTACTCACGACCAGTCGTGGAACGACTTTCAAAGATCGCGCTTAATTTTTCAAAAATCTGTTAGAGATACGACCAGTCGTAGGTTTCTAAGACCAGTCGTAGGAACGATTTTTGCTTCTATAAATTGAACACGAAATTCAGAGTTTTCACACTTCAACTCTAGTCTATTTAAGAATTTTCAAGTGATCACTCTGAGATAAGTCTGTGTTTATTTTAAGCTACATTGTGCTTATTTAATATTCCTTTTTGCTAGCTTATTTAATTTGATTTTGTTTCTATATTCCAATCTTATTTGAAAAGAGGAATTATCTTATTCCTTCTTCTTGGAATCAAAATCAAATATAGCTACGCCCAACGAGTTAAATCTAAAATCTATTAGAATTTAGAACCTTATGAATGAGAGTATTGGAAATTGAACTTTGACATTCAATCATTTACTCCGATTGGTTCTCCGGCATGTACTACGAAAAGAAGATATCCAGGTATTTTACAATTCTCAGTAAAATTTATTTAGTTTTGGTTTTGTTTGAGGTTAAGCGGAAAAATCTCATTGTATTGGTTTTGTTTGAGGTTGAACCGAGAAAAATCTCATTGTATTGGTTGTCTGAGGAAAACCAGAAAACTCAGAAAAGAGGAGTTTTTGAATTGTGTAAGCCCAAGTGAAAAAGACACAATTATAAAGGTTTTTGGTGAACCTGAGAAAACCTATTTGATAGTGAACGCTAATATCCCCTGTGTGAGGATATTAGGAGTGGAGTAGCTTTTTGTGTGGCTGTTGGAAAACAGTTGGTGTACACACAGGCGAACCACTATAACTCTTTGCCTTGTGGATTGAATGCTTGCTTAATTTTCATATCTTTTATCATTCGATTGTGTGGAATGTACAAGTGGATGTGAATGTTGTAACTATTTACATTTCAAGCAAGTGTGGGGATTGTTGTAATAATTTAGATCTATACTTCTTCATTTAATTTCAATTCCTTGCTATTTCATTTACTTATATTAAAATTGAGTCCTTGATCCAAAAGAGATTCTAGAAATAAGGTTGTCCTACCATAAGCCCTTGTTTATTATGGCATAAGGTTGTCCTTAGAACTAAATTTGTATCAATCTCTCAATACTTATTTATCAAGGTGATTTAAAATTTAGCATTGTGAATTGATTTATATTGTAAAGCTATTGGTTTAATTTATTTCCGCTAATTTTATTTTAAATTTGGCATAGTCCTATTCACCCCCCCTCTAGGACATATAGCTTGGCCTTTTCAAGGGTATTATAAGCATCTTGAAGATCATCTTCATTTTCCTGATCACTATTCAGATTTTCTTCGCTAGTTGAATCATTATTTGAAAAAGTGAACTTGGCTAGAGTCATAAAGGCTTTGACTTCATTACCCGACTCGGTTTCAGAATCTTCCGATTCAGAAGAGGCTTCAGAGCCAGAAGATTCATCCCAAATAGCCAACATTCTTTTCCTTTTAGGTTTGTCCTTTCTAGGACACTTGTTTGCTAATGCCCATATTCATGGCAGTTGTAACATTGACTATTTTTTAAATATTTTCAAGTTTTAGATTTAGATCTTTTCTTATAATTAGATTTTTGAAAATCAACCATCTTTTTACTTTTGAAAATTTTGTAAAACTTTTTTACTAAAAGATCCATATCATCTTTAGAATTTTCTAAATCAAAATTTTCTTGAGAACTACATTTAGAATATTTAAGGGCAATAGATTTACCTTTAGGAGCTTTAAAAGTTAACTTATAAGTCTGTAAAGAGCCAACTAATTCTTCTACCCTCATATTATCTGTATCACGAAGTTCCTGTATCGCAGTTACCTTAGAATTGAACCGTTCAGGCAGTGAGCGTAGTATCTTTACACAGACTTTACTTTTTGGGATTTTATCACCAAGACCCCACACAGAGTTCACAATGTCATTTAATTTTGTATGGAAGTCCGTGAACATTTCATTTTTCTTCCATATGTATTTCCTCAAATTTAGTTATGAGGATTTGGACTTTAGATTTCTTGACAATTGATGTTCCCCCGTGCGTCATTTTAAAAATATCTCAGGCTTGCTTTGCAGAATCACATGATATAATTCTTTTGAATTCATCTAGTGATAGTGCGCAAGTGATTGCATTTAGTGCTTTTGCATTGACACTAGTTTCACTTTTCTGAAGTGTGGTCCAAGAAAAATAAGGTGTTACTCTCATAGATTTGGATCCATCGATACCAGTAACTTCAGCGGTAGGAGGGGTCCATTCAGTCATTGTGGCTAGCCACACACTTTCATCCATGAATTTTAAGAAAATCCTCATTCTGGCTTTCCAATAGGCATAATTGGAGTCATCAAATGGTGGAGACCTAGTGACTGAAAGGCTATCAAAATTTAACATCTTATAAATAGCTCAAATCGATTAGCCCAGGAAATAAATCCAAATATAAAAAATAACGAGCTATTAGGCTCTGATACCACTTGAAAAGGTCGAGCTTATGTCCCCGGGGGGGGGGTGAATAGGACTATGCCAAATTAAATTGATAACAGCGGAATTTAAACAATAACATAGCCTTATAAACAAATAAAATAAAGATAGCACTTTAAACAAACCTAAAATGTAAAGCAACCTTAAATTTCTAATGCTGAGAGGTTGATACAAATGTTGTTCTAAGGATAACCTTATACCATAAAAACCAATGGTTTATGGCAGGACAACCTTACTAAAACGGTTTGTGTATCAAAAACTCAAACTGAAGACGAATAAAAAGGAAATAACAAGAAAGGAATTCTAAGCTATTACAACATTCCCCACAAAGCTTGAAATGTAAAGGATTACCACATTCACATCCACAAATACATCCCACAAACTTGAATGATAAAATATATAGAAAATAAACCACACATTCACAAAACACAAAGAATTATAGTGGTTCGCCTGTGTATACACCAACTGTTAAACAATTGCCACACAGCTACTCCACTCCTAATATCCTCACATTGTGGATATTAGCGTTCACTATGAAAATAGGTTTTTCTAGGTTCACCTAAAACCCTCACAATTGTGTCTTTCAAGTGGGATTACACAATTCAAAAACCCCACACTCTGAGTTTTCTGGATCTCCTCAGATAACCAAAACAATCAGATTTTTCTGGCTTAATCTCAAAAGAAATCAAAAACAGAAGATTTACACAAATGTAAAATACCTGGATTTCTCCTTTTGTTGCAACCCGGAAGAACCAAATCGGAGTAGAAGTTCGAATAGAAGTTCAATGTCCAATACTCACTTGTAAAATGGTTCTAAATTCTAAATTGATTTTAAATTAAATCAAGTTGGGCTAACTCTATTTAATTTTGATTCCAAGAAGTGGGAATTCTTCAATCCCTCTTTCAAATCAGATCGGAATGCAGAATACAAAATCAAATATAAAAAGCTAATAAAAGAGAATATTAAATATGCACAATATTGCTTAAATAAATGACTAACTTATCTCTCAGAGCGGTGACTTGATTATACTTGAATTAGATATCGAACTCTGAAATTCGTCGTCTATTTATAGCTAAACAAATCGCGTTTACTACTGGTCCTGAGGACATTACGACTGGTCATATGACCAACAACATTTTGAAATTTTGAGCATGATCGGATAAAACCGTTCAACGATTGGTCGTAGGCTTTGCATGACCGGTCGAGTGACCTCCACGACTGGTCGTGTGAAACCTGGAATGGTTGCTGGACTTTGAGTCGTAGCTGCAGGACTGGTCGTGAATGAGTCGTGCATTGTTCACACGACCGGTCGAACAATCTCCAGGACTGGTCGTGGCTTAACCAAAAAATTTCAAAAATTTGCAACAACTTAGGACTGGTCATGGAATTTCTTGGACTGGTCGAGCCAGTGCTAGGACTAGTCGAAGAACAGACCAAACACTTATAAAGTAATTTAATTTGAATTATGTATTCAAAATGACCTACCTTAAGGTTAATTTAAGGTCTTTCATACCTTGGACATGGAGTATGAACATTAAACCTTCTTTTCTTCAAATGAAAGACGGTTTTTGAAGTTCATGAAGCTTGAGATCTCGACACGTAATGGAGCTTGAACTTGAGATCTTTCGAAGCTTGAATTTGTAGTACTTGAGTTGTACTTCACCTTAAGTTTTGTAGTACCTGAGTTGTACTTCACCTTGAGTCTTGAGTATGAACAGTTGACTTGTCTTTCAATGTCGCTTTAAAACTTTGAACTTTAAAGCTTAAAGGAGTGAACAATGTACTTGATCTTGCATTTCTTGAGGTAGATCTTTATTCTTGACTTGAAGCATTGTCCTTATACATGCAATGCATTGCCTTGAACATATATAACAATGTGCTACACAAGACACATACTGTGGTTTTGGCACAACAAAATTTGACAATCAAATGAGCAAATAACCATAGCACTTACAAGTTTTAGCACCATTTAATAAATGATAACGACTCTTCAAACATGCACATGGGAAAGTTATAAGAAAATCCAAGCTCTCTAAATTACCGGCCCCATTACACCACACACACACACACACACACATATATATATATATATAGGGGAAAAGGTACAATGCGCTCGAGCTGACGATAAGCTCCCGTGAGGTCGAGCTGTGTGGACCCCACCATGATGCGTGTCGACCATCAACACCGTGCATTTGATCGGTCCCCTTTAAATTATGGGATATCCCAAAAATCAGCCGTATATGGAACTCATGTAGGCCATATCATCTAAAATTATGTGAAGACACCGTTAAAACATATACAAGCACTTGGTGGGGCCCACCTGAGTTTTGCATGCGCCTGAAACTTGGTTTGAACCCTCATTCAAGTGGGACATACATAATGGATGAGCTGGATTTGCAAACTACATCTCGGTGGGCCCTAAAAAATGGTTATGAATGTTTTAATGGTGCACGGCCCCTCTCCACTTCTGTATGTGGTGTGGCCCACACAAGTCACGGATTGACTTGATTTTTGAGACCTAGGCCCATGATGGAATGGTGCATCTGACTGATGGGGTAGATGTTCGAAACGCATCACGGTGGGGCCCACACAGCTCAACCTCATGGGACGGATTGGTGAGGTCGAGCGCATAGTACCTTTTCCCCATATATATATATATATATATATATATATATATATATATATATATATATATATATATATCCAAATGTTCAGTGGTGCACCAGTTCGCACGGAACTTGTGCAAACTTTTTTGAGAACGTATCATACGTGATGTGATGTGACTCCAAAATCCGAATTGGCCACGTGAAGCAGCACCTCATGAAATCCCCCAGGCCCAATTTTTACATTGATCCAAAACTTTGGTGGGCCATGAAAAATGAAAATAGTTTCATCCCTCGATTTGCATTTCTCTTTGCTATGGCCCACCAGAATTTTAAACCAGTGTGAAATTTTGTCCCTTGAGGTTTCATGGGGTTCCACATCACATGGACCGTTCAGATTAGACGTCCATGACATGTATGCAAAGGTGTGCACGTGCGTAGGTGGGCATGACTATATGTGTGTGTGTGTGTGTGTGTGTGGGGGGGGGGGGGGGGGGGGTGGGGTTCTGGGAACTTCCCATGAGGTTGAGTTTTGTGGGCCCACCGTGTTGCGTGTCGAACATCTACACCATTAGTCAGATGCACCATTCCATGGTGGGCCTAGGGCTTAAAAATCAAGTCAATCCGTGACTTGTGTGGGCCACACGACGTACAAAAGTTGAGAGGGTTTACCCTCCATTAAAACATTCATTATCTTTTTTTGGGCCCACCAAGATGTGGTTCACAAATCCAGCCATCCATTATGTGTGTCCCACTTGGATGAGGGGTCAGACCAAGTTTCGGACACATTCAACTTTCAGGTGGGCCCCACCAAGTGCTTTTATATGTTTTAGGCTTGTCTTCACATGATTTTAGATGGTATGGCCCACCTAAGATCCATATATGGCTGATTTTTGGGATATCCCATAATTTTAAGGGGACCTATCAAATGCACTTATGTTGATGTTTGACATACATCATGGTGGAGCCCACACAGCTCGACCTCATGGGAAGTTCCCATGAGCTGGACCGCATAGAACCTTTTCTATATATATATATATATATATATATATATATATATATATATATATATATATATATAGTAATCATCATTTATTTTCCTATTGAAATTTGGACCATTCATCATTTTACTTCTAACCATACATTTGATGTCCATCAATTGAATAATTAGGATTGCTAAATCAGTTTAATTTTAGATAGACCATCTATTGACTATGTTTTCAACAATTTGGATAGTCTGGAAATCTCTAAATGAATGTCCGACGAGGATGATGAGTCGCAATCATTTTCAAAATAGTGTTGCCCCTTTTAAAAGTGATAAAAATACCCTTAATAAGTAATATTCATGGACATTAATTTGGACTGTTCAAAAGTATGTGAATAGTGAATTCGATCATTCCAAGATGGTTAATGTCGTTCTAGGCCATTTAATCGTGCACGCTTATTGATTTAAATTCTTCAAAAGTGGGTGAATATATTACTAATTCAAAATGAGTATGTATAGCCTTATGGACCATTTTAAGATGGGAGCAATTATCTAAACAGTTTAAAAGTAGGCAGATAGGGATTTGAATTATTTCAAGATAATGGATGATGATATGGACTAAGAATTCTGTTAACATATGTAAAGGTATGATCTTCCTTAAGGATAATTTCATCATTTCCATAAATAAAAAAAAGCTAATGACTGTTTTTTAAATTTGATAGAAAGTCATTAATGGCCTATTTGGATACCACTAAATAAGTTACGGTTTAAATTATGTTAAGAGATGAGTTAGGTTTTTCATTTAAGTTTGTTAGGTAAGAATCATGATAAAAGCAACTTATATGTTAAAAGCTACTCATCTTAATATGTTTTTTTTTAAAGCTCATTTGGATACCATCAAATAAATTACTTTTTCCTCCTGCAGTGGGAAATAAGTAACTTATTGGAAATAAGTTTGGTTATAATCAATTATAAATAACTTTTTTTTACTTAAAGTTACTTAATTACTTCTGATTAAATAAGTAAAAATCAAGATAACTTCCTATATAAATAGCTTATCTTAATTAACTTATGATCCAAACTCTCCTAACATCTTAACTTACTACTTTTGTATGTATATCTCTCTTACGATGTATGTCAAGGGAAGCTCTCTCTCATGGTCCATGTCAAAGGACACTGTCTCTCACTATCCATATCAAAGGAGGTCCCATGTGAAGGACTGTCCATTCCGAAGGATTGTCCACATTAAAGGTGGGGTTCACACAATAGATAATCCACATCAAAGATAAGCCCCACATGATCAGTGACCCCATGTTAGTGTGGGCCCACATAATGAATGATCTACATTAATGGTCAACCATAATAATCAATAGCCCACATCCAAAGAGGATTAGTATGCTACTTCAAAGGTAAGGCTTACAGATGATGGTCCACATCAAAGGTGGGCTCCACATGATGGGCCACAGACAATGAAGCTGGCCCACATAATGGATGACCCATATTGAGGTGTCCCTACATGATGGCTGATCCACATCAAAGGTCAGTCCTATGATGAATGGTCCATATCCAAGGTGAGCCCCACATGCTAGCCAGCCCACATGATGGACAATCCATATCAAAGGTGGGCTCCACATGATGTGAGACTAAAAATGATAGGCCCCACATGATGGATAATCACATTGAGGTGGGTTCCACATGATAGACGGTCCACATCAAAGTCGATCCCAATGATGAGTTGCTCACATCAAAGGCGGGCTCCGCATGATGGACAACCCATGTTAAGGGTGGGGCCCACATGATGGACGATCCACATTAAAGGTGGGCTCCACATGATTGATGGTGGATATTGAAGGTGGGCCCCACATGATGGACAAAAACATTGATTGTAGGCCTTACTTGATGGATGATCAACATCAAAGGTGGGTCCTATATAATGAATGGTGCACATTAAAGGTCAACCCCTAATAGTAAATGACTTGCATCCAATTTGGGCCTTGCATGATGGACAACCTACATCAAAGGTGAGGCCCACATAATGAACAATCCACATCAAAGGCTGGCCTACACGATAGATGGTGGATGTAAATGAGCATTTAGATACCACCTAATAAGTAACTTTTTAACTTATCTAAGTTAATAAGCTTCATTTTTAACTTAAGTTAGAGTAAGCACTATTATTAAAGTAACAAATGAGATGAGAGAAACTTATCCTCACAAGGTTTTTTTTTTTTTTTTTTTTCAACTTTTTAACTTAATTTTTTCTACTAGGGGCATTTGGATCTTAAGTTACATAAGCCACTTATACTTAATAACTTATATTAGTTTCTACTTATCAAGTTGAAGTGATTAACTTTAAGTAAAAAAGTTACTTGTAATTGATCTTAAACCAAACTTATTTTAAATTAGTTACTTATCTACCGTATGAGTAGAAAAAGTAACTTATTTGGTGGTATCCAAACAAGCACTCAATGTGATGGATGGCCCATGGTAAAGGAGGGCCCACATGATGGTTAGTCCACATCAATGGTGGGCCCACACGATGGATGATCCAAATCAAAGGTGGGGCCCACACGATCAACTATGTACAACAAAGGTGGGCCCCACATTGTGGATGACCCACGTTAAGGTGAGCTCATACAACGGATTGTCCACATCAAAGTTAGCCCCTTATGATGAATGGCCAACATCTAAAGCAGACTCCACATGGTGGACGACCCACATTGAAGGTGGGATCTACACGATGGATGAACCACATCAAAGGTGGGCCCTACATTATAAATGACCCACATAATGAAATGTTCACATCAAAGGTAAGATCTAATGATGAATGGTTCACATCCAAAGTGGGCTCCGTGTCATGGACGACCCACATTGAGGGGGGCCCACACAATGGATGGTCCACATTAAGAGTGGGCTCCACATGAGGGGGGGGGGGGGGTAACGATGGATGGCCAACATTGAAGGTGGGCCTACAAGATAAATGGTCCACATCAAAGGTGGGTTCCACATGATGAGTGGTGGACATTGAAGGTGGCCCTACATAATGAATAATTTATTTTGATGGTAGACCCCACATGATGGGTGACCCACATCAAGGTGGGCCTACACATAATGGGCGTCCACATCAAAAGTGGCAATGCCCATATCCAAGGTGGGCTCTGGACGATGGAGGGCCAACATGGAAGGTGATAAGACCTTAGTGGGTAACTAAGGCTTGTTACCCTTACCGTGTGGGGCCCACTTTAATGAATATGTTGTATATCCACGTTGTCCATCCGTTTTTCCAGATCATTTTAAAACTTGATCCCAAAACTTAAGAAGATCCAAATCTCAGGTGGACCACAACGCTAGAAACAGTGGTGAATGACCATTAAAGGCTTTTTGCGGGCCACAAAAGTTATGAATCAAGCCGATCTTTGTATTTTCCTTCCATCCAAGTCTGGTTGATCTTATCAACGGGTTGGATGGCAAATAAAAATTACGGTGGGGCCTAGGAAGTTTTTAGTGGCGAGGGTTCAATCACCACTGTTTCCTATTTCCTATTGTGTGGTCCACATGAGATTTGATCTTATTAATTTTTGGCAATTAGTTCTAAAATAAGATTTAAAAACGTATGGACGGAGTGGATGTACGAAATATCATCAAGGTGGGCACTACAGTAACGGTACACCCACTAAGGTGTTACCCGGTAACACCTAATTCACTCCCTCCGCTACGTCGGATTAAGCCGAAAAATCCATGTATTGGTCAGCACAGCTCTCTCTCTCTCTCTCTCTCTCCTTTCCACAGATTGAAATGATGGCGGGAATCCTCCAAACCCCAATCCTCAGACCTTCGTCGCTCGGAAATGGAGTTTTCCGGCGACCGGATCTCTATTTTCCGGCAAGCCCCATCCGTTTCTCCGGCCATTCGCTCCTGAAAACATCTATATCGATTTCACCAATTCCAAGAGCCAGCGGAAGGAGATCCGATCAGGTTTTCCCTCATGTTCTTGCAATTTTTGAAAAATTCAATTTTTTTTTTCGAAATTTGCAGATTTTGTGAGCTTGAAATCGTCGGATCGCTGTTTTTGCTTTCGATTTCTATTTTTTCTCTGTAGTCGATACTCACACCCACCCTGGTTGACAATATTTCTACTTTTGGTAGTCGCGTAATACACATTTGTACTATTCTATTGCTAGAAATTGATAGAAAAGGTGTATCTGTCAAGAAGGTTGGGCAAAAATAGTACCTTGTTTTTGTAATCTGGACCCGAGATTAGAGAATCAGCAGCTGAAAGCCTTTTGCTCGACAATTTACTTAAACTCTCATTGATTGTTCAAGCATTTCGTATCTTATATTAGGATTTATTTCATCTGGACTGTTTATATTCTGGGCCCCACTGATGATTGGTGGTAGCTCGAAATTTGCTTGTATAAAACCATCGTAACCAATGGATGGAAGTACATTTGCTTGCAAAATGTGGACTGTGGATCGAGCGTTTCTATCCGTCCATTCGTGGACCAACGACAGAACAGAGGGATCATTTGATGGTTTGTGGTTTTGGATGTGGCTAATCATTGGTGGGGCCCATTGCAGAAATGCACCCATCACCAATCGTTACCAGTCTTTTTGTGTGTGTGTGTGTGTGTGTGTGTGTGTGTGTGTGTGTGTGTGTGTGAGTAGGATAGAGAATTTACTCTAATTTTCATTTTTAATGAAGTTATTTTATTATTTAGATGTGCATTTACTTAATTGTTGTATGGAAGGCAGTGGCGTCATTGTTACATAACAAAATGATGAATCATTGGATCCTTGAGCTGAGGCTCTAAACACTATGCTCAAGTTTCACTTTTGACCACTTGTGTCCATGGTTTGTAATCCAGACCATTAGTATGTCATGTACCACCGTGGATGGACCATGTGCCAAGCTTCTCCTTGGCTGGGCAATCCCAATCTTTCAATCGGCTTTCAAAACCCGTTGGGGAAGGGTATTCCCTGAGGGTGTGTTTGGATATGAGGAATCCAAGGGAAAAAAGAAAAGAAAAGAAATTGTATTACCAAACGATAGTTGCTGTTTGGCTAGACAGAAAACTTTTGATTCTGCAAAACAATCATTAGCCTTATACACAATGGCTTATCCCTGGCACAATACACATGGTGATTGTTGTCTTGTAAAACTAGGGTTTCTTCTTCTATCCAAAGAGGACCCCAAATTTGGAATCTGACTTTCTATAATAAAGTTGGAAATAATCATATAATAATTACATTTTCCATACCCATGCCCTGGATTCCTCATATCCAAACACATCCTCTCTTATTCTATCCAAATTCCTGCTGCATCTAACAAATCATGGCTCTAAGATGGAGACTTGGGTGACCAATCTGCTAAAATTCTTATAATTCTTCCTCCTACTCTTTTAATTTCATTCTTATACTTCAAGTGTTATAGGTATATTGAAATTCTTTTAAAGGAATTTCATTTCCTACAATTCCTTTAGTCTTTTGGCTTGAGAATCGTCATGTCTACGCATTGGTGGGGAAGGGTGCCTAACATCTCCGAGACCATCTGGGTCATTCTTGTACAAAATTGGAATATCCTTTTCAAAATCTAGATCTAAGTTTCTAGACATCCTTTGCATTTGAAAATTTGTTAGTGATAACACATGTTTGCATTTACCTTTACTGCTTGAGTGTCTCTGCACATTGTTATAGTTATTATTATAATTATTTGGTTTTCTATTATGTAATTTATGCTAGATCTGATTTCTTGTGGTATATTTTGGGAATGGGGAGAGGATACATGGTATTGCTAAGCATAAAAGAAAGTACCATTAGTTTGCTCACAATCATGTTACTATTTCTAGTTTCATTCTGTAGTAAATTTAAATTGTTATAAGCATCTCAAGGCTTTTCAAGCAGGACTTTTTAAATGGTTTCGAGTTATTTTCATTCTGTTGCAATTTGGGTATTGTTTCGTCTGAATAAAGATATTTCAGGTGGATGGTTATGGGAATCAAGACGCTAGGGATTGGAATCGGGCAAAAGTGTTAAATTGGACACAACCATTGTTGGATTTCACCGTAACTAACTTCCTTCCGTTAGGTAATTGATTCTATCTTGGTAGGGTGGTTGATCTTTGTTTCAAGCTACATGTGATCTCATTCTATCTTGATTAAAGAAATTTTCCCTCTCAGGTTAACTTCCTATATGTGGGTCACCAATGTAACAAGAACACGATACATTTTAGAAATTGTGCCTAGTTGGCATACAGCATACTCCAGCACTTACACGCCGATAAACTCTTAGTTTTATGTTTAGTTATTATAATATTTTATTTTTGGAATACTTTTTACATATAAATCATTGATTTTTAGGTTTATTATCATTTTTTTTTTTAATAAAAAACTTTGGGATTCTTCTAATAATTAAACAATTACAATTTACTATTAAATAGATTAGATAATATTTTGAAATACTTGTACACATGCATTGACGAATCTGATTTTTAAATGCAACCATGCTTGACACCCCACTCCATGTTCAAGAATGAAAATGACAAATGCCAGTGTCCAAGTTACATAGCTAGTCACCCTTCACTTGCATAATGCAGACTACATTTTGTAGTTCTCTTTCAGTAGGTCGTATTTTTCATTTTTCTAAAGACTTTATGTAGAATTTGTTTATAAGACATTTTCTTTTCCATGACACAATGCATGCATGCATATTGTTTTGTTCTTTTTTCATGCATGTGTATGGACATACTGATTGGTCAGAAGGTTTGATTGGAGGATTATGTGTAAGGGTGTTAATAGGCTAGGCGACCCTCCTGGCTTGACGAGCCTGACCCAACTTTGGAGAGGGCTTAGACCTATTAGGGTCAGTTTGGGCAGTGGGATTAGAAGGGATTAGGTGGGATGGGATTCAAAAAACATAATTATTATCCTTTGCAGGGATTGTCCCATGCTTCCATGGGATAAAATTAATGCCATGCTTTGTTGATGATACGGTGGTACATTGAATGGATATACCCACCATCATTTGAAATTACTTAGAATAACACACATGTGTTATATCTAAACTATTCATTTGTTTTGTAACCTCATTTTATGGCATGGGCCTAAAAATGAGGTAGATCCAAAACTTATGTAGCCCCAAAGAAGTTTTCAATGGTAAGTATTCAATCCCCGTTGCTTTCTATGGTGGGATCCACTTGAGCTTTAGATTTACCTGATTTTTTGGCCCATGCTCTAAAATAATCTTTATAAATGGGTGGACGGTGTGGATATAGCCCACACACCATGGTGGGACCTACACAACTTCTCAAACATTGAGTGAAATTGGCATGGGACCCAATGCAATTCCATTTAATGTAATTCCAAGCTTTTCCATTCTTCCCAAACATGGAGTGGAATTGGCATAGGACCAGATGAATCCCATCCCACCTAATCCCTTCTAATCCCACTGCCCAAACTGACCCTTAGCTTGGCCCGTGGGCTGGGCTTGGGCTTGTCATGTGTCAGAGGAAAGAAAGAACTTGGGAAGAAAAGAAACTCAGAAAGGCTTGGATGTCTCGCCTTATCTCTTTATATATTAAGTGAATAGCAAAATTACATAAACTACTATTAGAAAAAAAAGGTAAAAAAGGAACAAAAATAAAAGAGAAATAATAAAGGGGAAATAAGAGGCCCATAACCCAAGTGAGGCCCAAGTAAAGGAAATAGCCCATGGCCTAGAGGGATATGAACCAATTATGTCAACACTCCCCCTCAAGCTGAGTATAGATATCAATCTGTGCAACTTGCCTTGAATACATTCCCACTTCAACTGAAAGAGCCTCAGTAAAGATATTAGCAACTTGTTCAATAGAAGGGACAAAGGGAATAGAAATTAGGCCCCAACAAGCTTCTCATGAATAAAATGACAATCAACTTTGATATTTTTTATGTTGATGAAAAAAGGGATTGGAATCAATATGAATGCCGGCCTGATTGTCACAATACATGGGCACAGGGGTATTCATCGAAAATCCTAACTTAGCGACAACTTTTCAGCTATAAGCTTTCACATGCTGATAAGAGGGAGTCATTCATGTCAGAAGATGCCTGGGAAATTAAACCACACACTTTATGAGTAGGCGAGAGAGAAAGGTGGGGAACAAGAAGCCTGAGAAAAATAAGGAAGAGCCTTTTGGTAGTATGGCTGAAGAGGTGATTTGGGCTTAGAGGGTAGTTGGTTAGGGCATGGTAAGGTGGATGGCTGGAGCTTTAAAGCAGGTGTTTGAGGGTAAAGGACATAATAGTCAAATTTCCTTGAGGGTTAACCCAAAAGACTTACCTTTGGATCACCAACATCATATCCTTGGGCAAGACGAGCTTGCTCAGTGCGGAAGGAAGTCTTCCTTTTTCCTTGTGAACGAGTTCTCCAATCGTTATCATCATCAAACATATCTTCAATGCATGCCTCACAATCACATACATCATACCAAATGTCCCTTTTCGTCCTTGGCTTGGTAAACTAGGAAGCCATCTAAATTGTAGTAAAGGAATTTTGGAGTGCCAGTGGAGATGCCAAACGTGTGAGGAGCAATAAATACGGCAGAAGAGGAAGAAGCATAAGGAAGAAATCGTGTATCAACAGGGCAATCCTTCTTGATGAAAAGTGGGTGATCATTCTGGATAATTTGGTTCTGGGTACCATTGTTCGTATTTTGTTACCCAAGAAGTAGGAAGAATTTGTGTGAGCTGATCATTGGTAAGCTGTCGAGGGACAAAAGTGCAAGGGGAAAAACATTATTCTCAATAGAGATTAGCAATGCCTCTTGATTTGGCTGCAAGCTTGGTAACGAAAGATCCAAGGCATGATTTTGGACTCGGAAAGCCACTTGATAATGCCATGTGGTGGCTATGTAATTTTCAAGTTGGGCAGCACCAGTTATCTGGACTTGGACTTTGAGTCTCAAACACATGCGTCTTTGAGAGAGATGTTGAAAACCTAAGTGATGATAGATTTTTCATATAAACTAATTAATCCTGATGGTGGAGAATATACTGGAATAGCATACTATGAATAAGCACCAGTATCTCCAAACTCTTGGCTTGGGAGTGCTTCCGCTTATAGTTAGGCTACACAGAGCAAGAAGAAAGCTGGTTTTCCGGCTTAAAAGATATCAAATGATATCTAGGCAATATTGAACTCAATGTTCAGTTTTTCAATATTTGTACATGTTCTGTTGTAGAAGATTTGTCAAGCGAAACTACAAAGCATACTAATCATAGAACGAAACAAAACTTACTAATCAGAGTTTAAGTTTTTCAAAGGCTTGGCAAAGAATCAAATGATCATTTGGGACTTCTAAGGGAAGTAGAGAGGTTATTAGCAAAACATGGTTTTGATACCAAGGAGGTTACAAAGAGATAAGAGATTACTAAAACGCATGAGATAAGAGGCTACAAAGAGATAAGAGATTACAAGAACACTGATGGGGACATCACGCGCACACGCGCACGCATGCCGCCCCTATGTATGTACGCAAGGAGAGGGAGGGCCCCACCGTCGATTTGGCTCAATGACGACGTCCAGGGAGGGCCTCCTAGTTAGAAGACGGAGTTTTAGTTCATTGGAGTGGGCCCGATAATCAAATAAAGCCCATCATGGGATCTCATGATTGGGGCATACTAATCGGATTGATTTCATACTTTAGGTTTTGATTATTTATGTTATTTAAAATATCATGAATGCTTTAGATTTCTTTGATTAGTTTTTATTTTGGTTTACTTCATCGCTAAGTAATAAATTATGCACATAGTACGAGTTTTGGGGTATAGAGTTTTCTTATAAATAGGCCCCTTGTAGCTCTTTTGATTCATTGAAGTTGAATAAAAAAATTCCTGCGTGCTTTTTTCTGCTCTCTGAGTTTCTGAGTTGTGGAAAAAATTCAAGTTGGTGCGAAGCTCTCCCTTTTCGAAGGGCTAACTACCGTGGTGTGAAGCCACGTTTATCCCAATTCACCCCCATCTCATATCATCCATATTTCTCTCATTCTACGATCATTCTCGCATCAAATCCGTCTGTTTTGCAGCCGTTCATCTCCCTCAGGGGCGGCTCGGTAGGCAGGTGAGGCAATCGCCTAAGGTACCCTAATTATGAAGGCCATATATTATAGCAAAATTAAAATTTCTTAATTACGAAGGTCCTATATTATAACAAAATTAAAATTAAGAAGAAGAAAAAAAGCCTAAAATTTTTGAAATAAAACTTATTGAAAGGCCTACAAAGTAGGAACATCTAAAAATTAGTTTACAAATTTGAAATTGAAAATTAAAAACTAATCCTAGAAACTAGCGTTATCAATAATAACAGTCTAACTCTATCGTCTCTTTTCAAAATAATAACATCATTCCCAATAAATTCTTCTCCTAAAACCTAGGACCACAACTACCTACTTTATTGTTAATTAAGTTCTCAAAAAATTAAATTCTGCGCCTCATTTTTACGACTTGCCTAAGGCCCCCAAAAATGTTGAGCCGCCCCTGATCTCCATACAGCCAGTTTCCAGAATTTGGCTCTGCAGGAGGGCCTAAACTTCGACGGAGCACTGTGCACGGAGCACTGCGCCCCAATCGCACGTCGGATTGCCATGAGGTTTGGAGGGTTTGAAGTCCCCCCCCGGCTGACCACTGTCAAGGAAGCAGTTTGGGGATTCGGGCTCCCATCGCACGTGCGGCCAGCCCCCCTGCGCACATGCGTCAGGCTCGGGCTGCAGTTCGCACATGGGAGCTGTCGTTTGGTTCAGGTTTTCTTCTTATTTTCCCTTTTTCATATCTATTTTCAAAACCCTAACCCTAGATTACATTATCCTTAATTTATTTGCCCCTTTTCTTACCCTAGGGTTCTTTGAATTGAAATTGGTGAATCCCTTGGATTAGGGACTGATTGCTGTGCATGTGTGGATGATTTCTATTTCCCTTTGAGCATCGTTTGATTCATAATTTTTATTGATCTAGCCCTAACATGTGTAGGCTTGGACCCGCATAGATTCCCCTTAATTGAATGTTTGGACTTTCATATGGGATATGGAATTTGTGTAATTGTTTCTGAACTAACGTGAACTTAAGTCTGAAATCTCGCACATTATATTTGAATTTCATGCCTTGCATCAAACACAAAGAGGTTACACACCATTAAACAAAGAAACATACCACTAAGCTCGCTCTGGATTCACTTTGCCATGAGCATGTGCTCTTACAAGCTTACATAGACCTCTTAGGGGTCCGGACTTCAAACCATTATACAATCCATACTTATAACGGATAAGAGGGAATCATCCATCTTAAAAGATGCCTGATACATTACACAGTGGAGAATGATTTGATGAGGATAATGTCAAGAAGAGATGAGAACATTAAGAGAGAAGGAGGGGAGTTTGGGAGAGATGATATGTTAGGCATGCTTGCCCTAACACATAATATTTTATTATGATAAAGTATATAGTACACCACAGGAGAATAGGGAAGTGTGCACATGCACTTACACACTTACACTAAAAGAGGGGGGGGGGGGGGGGGGGGGGACACTAACCACACGCAATACACAATACAATACACTAGCATTCTCTATACTCCCCCTCAAGTTGGAGCATAAATGTTGATCATGCCCAACTTGTCACGAACACGATGAAGAGCATCTCGACTCAAGGACTTTGTAAGAACATCAGCAAGTTGATCCTCAGATCGAACAAAAGGATTGACGATTTCCTTAGAAGCGACTTTCTCCCGAATAAAGTGACAGTCGACCTCAATATGCTTGGTTCGCTCGTGGAAAACTGGGTTACGAGCAATATGGATGGTCGCTTGATTGTCACAGTGAAGAGGAATAGGATCCGAAGGAGGATAACCAAGTTCTTTAAGAAGATTGCGAAGCCACACGAGTTCACACGTCACATGAGCCATAGCACGATATTCTGCTTCAGCCGAGGATCGGGCAACAACTGGCTACTTTTTACTCTTCCAGGTTATAAGATTGCCACCTAGGAAGGTACAGAAGCCGGATGTAGAGCGGCGATCAAAAGTACTACCTGCACAATCAGCATCAGAATAGCCAGAAAGATGAAGGTGACCATGTAACTGAAAACGGAGGCCAAGACCCGAGGCTGATTTAAAATACCGAAGTATGCGGTAGACAGCCATGAGATGAGAAGTACGGGGAGCTTGCATGAACTGGCTAACAACCCCTACCGCAAATGAGAGATCTGGGCGGGTAATAGTCAGGCAAACAAGTCGGCCTACAAGTCGTCGATACATCTCGGGATCAATAAGGAGAGCACCATCATCTGGTCGAAGCTTCCGTGAAGTATCCATGAGAGTGGTTGCAGGCTTGCACCCTAACATGCCGGTCTCCACGAGAAGATCGAGTGCATATTTTCATTGTGACAAGACCGATTTGGATGATGAGCGAGCAACTTCAATTCCGAGGAAGTAGCGAAGAGGACCAAGATCCTTGATCTCAAACTTGGTCTTCAAAAAATCTTTGACCTCCCTCATTCCAGCAGAATCACTACCGGACAAAACAATATCATCCACATGGACAATGAGAACCATGATGCCCGTCGATCGACGACATATAAAGAGAGAATGATCGGCATGACTACGAATAAAGCCAAACTCTAAGAAAGCTTGACTAAATTTTTCGAACCATGCACGTGGAGATTGTTTGAGTCCATAAAGAGCCTTCTTTAACCGACATACAAGTGCAGGGTTGTGAAGCCAGGAGGTTAATGCATGTAAACTTCCTCTGCAAGATCCTCATGGAGAAATGCATTCTTAACATCAAGCTGAAACAAGGGCCATGATAAATTAACGGCCAAGGAGAGCACAACGCGAATTGAATTAAGCTTAGCCACTGAAGAGAATGTCTTGAAGTAATCTACACCATGAGTCTGTGTGTAACCTTTTGCAACAAGACGGGCTTTATAGCGATCAATTGAGACATCTGGAAGAAACTTGGTTGTATAAACCCATCGACTGCCAACAGGTTTATGGCTTACAGGAAGTGGCACAAGATCCCAAGTATGATTCTTCTCAAGAGCAGACATTTCTTCCATCATCGCCTTTGTCCAATCAGGACTCTGAAGAGCATGTGAGAGAGATCTAGGAATAGTCTGTGATGAAAGGGAAGCTGCAAACGACTGAAAAGACGGTGAAAGATGATCATATGAAACGAAATTGCTAATGGGGTGTTGAGTACAAGATTGTGACCCTTTGCGCAAGGTAATGGGAAGATCCAAACTCAAGTTAGGAGATTCACCTGAACCAACATCCAAAGTGAGCGGAAGGGTGAATGGCTGAGCTTGTAAAGATTTATCTCGACGATGATACATCCGCAAAGGCTCAGGCTCACCCATATCACCAATAGGATGCTGAATAGAGGGGAGAGGAGTTTTCCCATGATCACTAGTGGAAAGAGGAGGATAAAAGTCATACTCCCCCTGACTCGTAAGAGGATCACAGAAGGATCGGCCTGGAGAGGAGAAAAAAGAAAGATCCTTAAAGAAGGTGACATCGGCAGAGAAATATTTCTTGTGAGTCAATGGGTTAAAGCATTTATACCCTTTCTGACTCCGAGTATACCCTATAAAGACACATTTAATCGCCCTGGGGCTAAGTTTATCATTACTCCCATCCAAAATTTGAACAAAGCATGTACAACAAAAAACTTTAGGTGGTAGAGGAAATGGATTATCATGAGGATATAATATATTAAATGAAGATTTGTAAGACAGAATACGTGAGGGTATACGATTAATAAGAAAAGTAGCAGTTAAAAGAGCATCATCCCAAAAATGTTTGGGTAGACGCATACCAAGCAGAAGGGTGCGATCAACTTCAAGAAGATGACGATTCTTTCGTTCTGCAATACCATTTTGTTGAGGAGTGCGAACACATGACGTCTTAGACAAAATACCACGTTCCTGCAAGAAGGACAGAAAGGCAGTAGACATGTATTCTCCCCCATTATTAGAATGGAGGGATTTGATGGAACAATGAAATTGTGTGCACACTTCATGATAAAACACTTTAAATGCATCAAACACTTCACTTCTAGATTTCAAAAGATAAATCGAAGTCATGCGGGAATAATCATCAATAAAGGTAACAAAATATCTAAATCCAAAAGTCGAGGTAACTGGAGCTGGTTCCCAGACATTCGAGTGAACCAGAAGAAAAGGTTGAGATTTCCTCCCAGAAGAGCTAAGAGGAAATGTAGCACGATGATGTTTAGACAATTCACAAATATCACAACATAATGGTTTAGTGACAGATAAGGAGGGAAACAAAAGTCTTAATCTAGCAATGGATGGGTGGCCTAAGCGGCAATGCCACCGAGTCATGGACTCTTGATCTAGAGAAAGGGTACTAGAAGCGGCAACAGGTGTATCATCGAGAAGATAAACGCCTCCTCGCTCATGCCCCCCACCAATCACTCTCTTCGTCTGTAGGTCCTGAAACAAACAATAAGAAGGAAAGAAGGTGATGAAACAATTGAGTGATTTAGTAAAAGAGCTAACAGACAATAAGTTTAATGGAAAACGAGGTACATGCAATACGGAGGACAAAGACAAGGAAGAAGAGAGAGGGATGGAACCAATCCCAAGATGGGAGATTGGGTTCCATCTGCAACTGTGACATACTGAGTGGGAGAAGAAGGAGAATAAGAAGAAAAGAATTGCAACTTACCAGTCATATGGGAGGAAGCTCCAGAGTCGATGACCCAGGAGGTAGAAGAGGATGACGCAAGAAGGGCAGTACCTGACTGGGTCGAAGCTGCGTGAGAAGGCTCAGGAATATCCCGAATGTGAAGTCGCATAAGGGCATCATATGCCGCCCGAGAAATGATAAGAGATTCCCCTGAAGTAGACTGCTCAGCTGTCGGGGTGGAAGACTGTGTCTCAGAAGCAACAGTAGAAGCAACAGAAGCAGCGGCATACATAGGACGACCATGTAGCTGCCAACAATAATCAACAGTGTGATTAGTTCCACCGCAATGTGAACAAATGCGGGAACCATCACGTCCTCATCCACGTCCACCATGACCACTAAGACTACGGCCGCCACGACTGCGATCTCCCTCGTGGCCTCTACCGCGACCACCAAAACCAGAAATGCGCCTTGAGCTCAAGGATGATACCCGAATACCAAGAAAGGACTGATCGCCAGCAAGATGTGCCGAAAGCTCGGGTGGCACAAATGAATGAGAAGGAAGAGTAGAGACCATAACACGCTGACACATGGCATAAACTGTCGTCAATGGGGGAAGAGGATCCTACATAACAACCTGATCGCGAACATGAAGATAATCAGAACTCAACCTAGCGAGGAATTGCATGATACAAGTATCATCCCATTGCTTATGAGCATGTTCATGATCCTCTTTACATTTGGAAGGAAGAGGCTGATATATATCCAACTCATCCCACATACCCCGAAGCGTCGAATAGTAGTCTTTTAAGGATCTGGAGTTTTGTTGAAACCGACTAATTTCTTGAATAAGCTGGAATACTCGTGAAAAATTCTGAGATTCCAAGAACATATTATGAAGTGTATCCCAAATGCCTTTAGCCGAGGATAAAAACATCACTGAGTGACTAATCGAGGAATCCATACTATTCAACAATCATGTAATAACTTGATAATTCTCCTTTGTCCAAGACTTGTAGGTAACATCTGTAGAGCTTGGGGGATCATCCAAAATATACAACAATTTGTCACGGGCTCCTAAAAATACTTTTACAGATTGTGCCCATTGAAGATAGTTGTCACCATTCAACTTAATGGAGGTAATCTGCAAGGGGTTGGATTTAAGAGACCCTATGCCAAGAGATGAGGGCCCTTTGTCAGCCATAGTAGAGTCCAATAGAAATAAACCTATGCCAAGAGACCCCCTATGCCAAGAAGGATTGATTCAAACAACTCTATCTCACTCAATCCTTCAAGATAACAAGAGATAAACCTCAAACAAATATCAATCATCCAAAAAACCATGAAACACAGTAAAAAAGGGGCTGACCGAGTGAAAAACGGCTTAGCCGCATGCCCGTTTGAGGTTAAAAACCCCTCAAACATTGATCTTAAGTAAAAAATCTACCATGGATAGATTGAGAGGAAGATTTCGGTTCATCTTGAGCAAAGAAACCAAAGAAAAGCTTACCGATTTGAGGTAAATCGAAGAAAAACGAAATTTGGAACCGATTTTCGAATTTCTCTATTTCGCCCAAAATAACATGAAATGAGGTCCAATAAATTCTGAAAAAATCATGATAAATCTTTTAAAATCAAGATCTATCAAACACCTAAACTTTTAGCTCAAACGGAGTCCATGCGTCCGTACAACGCTGACGTCAGCTGTACGGCTGTTGACGTTCGCAAGGTGACGTGTCGCCTCTCAACCTGTTGGATGCGGAATGCCTGGATCTTTGCTCTGATACCAAGTAGAGAATGATTTGATGATGATAATGTGAAGAAGAGATAAGAATATTAAGAGAGAAGGAGGAGAGTTTGGGAGAGATGATATGTTAGGCTTGCTTGCCCTAACACATAATATTTTATTATGATAAAGTATATAGTACACCGCAGGAGAATAGGGAAGTGTGCACATGCACTTCCACACTAAAAAGGGGGGGGGGGGGCACTAACCACACACAATACACAATACAATACACTTGCATTCTCTATATACACCACACACTTTATGAGCTGGTGGGCGAGATGGCGAGTCACGCTGACTATTCTGAGTTAGTGGTGCTTGTGTCGAGATCTACAAAGGGGGATGCTGGGGAATCTTGACCCGTACTCATATGCCCATGTGCTTTAAGATAGGCCATAAGATGCTCCATCAGTCATCCAGAGAGAGGATGCCTTGTGTCCGCAAAAGGGAAAGCCATGATTGCTGGAGGAATAGAGTGTGTGTCACAACTGTTGAAATTGCACATGCGATGTTTGAAGAATTCCCATGCTTCAGGATACTGGAGATATTGGCGGGGAAGATTATCGGGTTGCCATGCTTGAATTTCAACTTTGGGGTCTGGAGCAATGTAATTACTATTTGTGGTCATGATGAAATCAGTAGGACGATGGAGTGTAATATTGATATATCTTGAGAAATGCGCGTGGAGCATCTACCTCCATTCTTCAAGGGGATGGAACCACTGAAACCATTTGAGGGTATGTCTTGTTCCGGGTGCAGTTCAACGTCGATCTCACACTGGAAAAAGCAAGCATAAAGCTTGGGGGCATCAAATACAAAGGCATTAGTGTAAGATTCAAGTAGATATCATAAGAGACAAAATTTCCTTGGGACAGTACTAAAGATCAATGAATGAGAAATGGGTAATTAGGATGAGGAATTTAGTAGAAGACGGGTGCTTCAGAAGAGGTGGATGGCTAGAAAATTTTGGAAGTTATGAGAATTATTTTTCTTTTGACGGAGAGAAGCAATGGATTCAATGACTTCTGAGGAAAGGGATGTAACAGGTGAGAAGGGGTAGACACAAAGAGGGATAGGAAAGGATTGGATGGTCTGGAGGAGGCGAGGAACATGCTTTTTCTTAGGGTATTTGGATAGTAAGTTTGCCCAAATGTTGTCTCTGTCTTTGATCGGAACGACCTCAAATGTCCATCTTGAGAACCATTCTGTACATATGAGAAGTTGGGCTTGAGGCACTGTCTTTTGCTTGAACTGCAACATCTTAGGGAAGGAAGAGACATTTCCATCTCAATGCGAAAGATATGGCCAATGAGATGAAACTGGAATTTTATGATTCCCTTTTTTACTACCAAAATTTCTTTATAATTAGAGTGATAGTGCTGCTCAAAGGGCTTGAACACACCACTTTTGTAGCCACAAAGTTCTCAGCAACTAACTTTTTTTTTTCTTCATAAAGAATTGCTCCCCAGTACATATTACTTGCATCAGTTTGCAATATTCCTTTGCCATGCTGGCTAGGGATTTACAAAGGAGGAAGATGTTGGACAAGTCTCTTGAGTTCTTGAACATCTCTTGTATGCTTGTCAGATCAAGGAGGAAATGTTGTCAAATCGCATATGCGATCCCGTGCGATTGCATATGCGTGTGCGCATATGCGATCACACAATCGCATATGCGGTCGCATATTTTTTTTTTTTTCACATTTTTTCAAAAAAATTCAAAAAAAAATCAGAAAAAATTCAAAAAAAATTAGAAAAATCATAATAAATTATTATATGTGACATATGTCATTGGGACATGAAATAGATTTAATTTAAGTAAAAAATAAAAATAAAACCAACCAATTACATACATATGAAGTTATGAACAATAATACATTTACAAATTATAATATAGTTAACTTGATAACTTCTTAAATCTTAACTAACATTTTACATTTAAATTTAAGTTATTTAACTAACATTTTGTTGATACTTGATAACTTGATAATTGATATTGTTATTGTCTTATTGAGAACTTGATATCAAGTTATCAAGTATCAAGTATCAACAATCAACAACATCAACATCAAGTCATCACTCATCAACACACTTAGACTTATGAGTTATGACTTATGACTTATGAGACACAAGAAGAAGCATTAAACAAAATTAAAAAGTTATGTATGTATTTATTATTTTATTTATCTAATTAATAATCATTATTCATTATTCATTTTCATATACATTGATCTATCATCCATTGTGGCACATCATCACCAGGTCTACCACCACCACCACCACCATCATCATCAGTCGAGTCATCTCCTTCTTCCACATACACTTCTTCTTCTTCAGTTTCTTCATCATCTTTACGTACTAATACTTCATCAATATCCAATGGTGGATGATCTTCTTCAGCTTGATCATCATTATCACCTTCTCCTTCTTCGATCTCCTCAATCTCATCAACGGGTTGACGGCTACTACTCGCCTCCTGGCTCCCCCCCGTCCTTCGCCTTCGAGTGGTACTACTACTACCTTCACCAGGCGTCGATCCATATGCGGCATCTTCAACTTGTGCCCAGGTCAGGTCCTCTTCAGCAAATACCGGGTCCTCCGTCTCTACGAGCCACTCGTTATCTGCATCCAACTCATTTAAGTAGATAGGGTCAAAGAAACCGGGCTTTTCTTTCCTACTTTGGAATCGTTCTCGCAATTTTTGGTTGTATTGAACGAAAACCAAGTTGTTGAGCTTTTTTCGCTCAAGGCGATTCTTTTTCTTGGAATGAATCTGTAAGAAAGAAAGCGCATTTGGCATTAACTATTTAGGTAATTAAAGTTTCAAAAAAATAATTAGTAAACTGTAAACAGTAAACACTAAACAGTCTCTAAACTTACCGCCTCGAACGTGCTCCAATTGTGCTCGCAACCACTGACAGAACACGTGAGTCCAAGAATCTTCATAGCCAGCTTTTTTAGAGCTAGATCCTTCCTATTCGGGTCCACTCCATAGGCAACCCACCAATCAGCTGAGAAAAACAGTTTAAGTATAGGTTAGAGTTTTAGTCTCTTAGAGACACTTTGTAGAAAAAAATCTTGTAAGAGTTCACTTCAGTACACTACTAACATTCATTCATAGAAGTACTTACTGGGTAATTTCATTGTCCGATGTCTTATTACGATATCCCTTGAGAATATCCCTTCACTTTTTGTATAGAAGTCCAGCAAACTTGAGATCTTGTTCTGTTCTCCTCTATCTGGAATCATTCTTTCCAAGACATCAATAAATCCAACTATATGCACAGATTAGTGCTTCTTGATTAGCGAATTAATAAACAAAATGGGGTTAAGGATGTAAGCGGTAAATCTAATACAATGGGGATGACATTTGACTGCCCCATCTTCTATTTATAATTTCTAAAATTGGCCTGTAATCACGGTCTCTATAGTTAAAATGGTCTATGATCTTATTTTTCGCCCTCTCTATCACATCATATATGTAGCCCATTGCGGGCTTCTCATCCCCGTCCACCAATCGCAACACAGTGACTAAGGGCTCGGATGATTTTAGCGCCTTTACCACTTGAGTCCAAAAACTTTGAGAAAGAATTGTTTGTTGAACCCGTTTCCCTTCAGCCTTCTTTGACCAAGGCCCACTTGTAAAATCGGCCGACACTACAAAGTTTCTAAGTTCTGATTTCTTTGCATGTAGCCTTTGTAGTGTTAAAAAGGCTTTAGCGAAACGGGTAACTGCTGGACGTAGCAAGTTACCTCTAATGTGTTTTCTCATTCGACTGGGAAGAAGGGCGTGTTTGTACATAAAAACCGTGATTCTTCTAGCCCTTGCAATCACATTTATAAATAATCTACCTATATCTTCTAACATGAGATCAATACAATGGGCCGCACAGGGGGTCCAAAATAAACATCGCTTCTTTTCCATAAGAAGACGACCGACCATTACATACGAGGCTGCATTATCTGTAATTACTTGTACAACGTAGTCCTCACCTATTTCTTCAACTACACTATCTAGTAAGTTAAACAAATATTCTCCTGTGTGTGAATGGCCCGACGCATCCACCGACTTCAAGAACATTGTCCTAGCTGGACAATTTACCAAGAAGTTAATGAGAGATCGACCGGATCTATCGGTCCATCCATCGGCCATTAGTGTACAACCATATATTTTCCATAATTCCCTATATTCAGCTATGAAGGATTGTGTATATTCAACTTCAGTTCTAAGGCATGTCTCCCTCATTTCATGATATGAAGGAGGTTTAAGCCCAGGTCCAAATTGACCTATAGCCTCAATCATTACTTTGAAGCTTTTCGATTTAACGGCGTTGAAAGCAACGCCGGTTTGGTAAAACCACTTAGTAATATATTGAATTGTGGGTTTCCTATCTTTTTGTTTATACCGGTTCTCTAAAGTTGTTTGAGCCGGCCCTTTCCCTCTACCCCTTTGGTCGACCACATCCTCGGGGTGTGGTTTATACCATCTATCTAAGGGTTCATGCACTCGGGCTCTTTTTGATGGTTGTACTTGTGGTCTAGACCGACCTGTCGAAGTAGGGCGAGTGGGACTAGCTTAAGCTTCATCGACATCTACTACATTTATATCTTCATATGCATCTTGTTCCATATATTCCTCCTGACGTAGGGCACTATCGTATTTCTTTCTTGATTGTTTTTCTATATACTTCACGATCTCCCTTCGGATTTCCGGAGTAATCTTGTCACATGCTTTTGCATTTGACCCGGGTAAATGTTAAAGGTGTTGCTTGTGCCTTGCAATGCCACCGGAACTCACAAATCCACATAAATCACATACTATGTGAGTCTTTTCAGTAGCACTACGGTAGTGCCTATACTTCCAACTCGGGTCATTCGACTTGGGCCTCAAAGAGGAAGATTGGGAAGAAGACATTATGATGGTGGATGGTGGTGTTGTGTGTATTAGCACTAAAAAGTAACTAGCTAAGCTAGCTATTAAGTATTAACTAGAAACTAGAAAGTAAACTACAAATAAAAAGAAAACTAGAACTTGGAGTTGGGACTTAGGGTTAGGAGAGAGAGAGAGAGAGAGAGAGAGAGAGTTACACACTTACACACACACACACTTACACTTGTAGAAACTAGAAAGGGAGAAGAGAGAGAGAGAGAGAGAGAGAGAGAGAGAGAGAGAGAGAGAGAGAGAGAGAGAGAGAGAGAGAGAGAGAGAGAGAGAGAGAGAGAGAGAGAGAGAGAGTTACACACTTACACTTACACACACTTACACACTTACACTTGTACTAGAAACTAGAGAGGAGAAGAAGAGGGAGAGAGAGAGAGTTGAGTTACACACTTACACTTGAAGAAAGGGAGAAGAAGAGGGAAAAGAAAATGAGAAAAGAGAGAGTTGTTAGTTGTTACACACTTACACTTGTAGAAAGAGAAGGAGAGAGAGAGAGAGAGAGAGAGAGAGAGAGAGAGAGAGAGAGAGAGAGAGAGAGAGAGAGAGATATATTTACACAAATAAAATTAAAATTACAACTTTCAACTTCCAAAATTCCAAATTTTGTCTACTTGTCTTGTCTTCTCTTGAATCTCTTCTTCACCTTTGCCTCTTCACTTGAGTATTGTATTTGTTCTTGAATACAACTTACACTTGTATTTGTAAGTTGTAAGTTGTAACTTACTAACTTGTGACTTCAAACTTCAAACTTTTAAGTTGCTATTTGCTAACAACTAACAAAGTAAAATGAATCAATTAACATTTAACAAACAAAATAATTAAAAAAAATGATAGAAAGTTGTTAGAAACTTAGAAATTAGAATTAAAAACTTAGAAATTAGAATAGAAGTTAGAAGTTAGAAGAACTTGTGGAATGTGGATGGAGATTGGAGAGTGAGGAGTCTCTTGACTCTTGTCTTGAATCTTGATTCTTGAACAATGAATATGGATTGGTGGATTTTTGATTCTTGATTCTTATAAGTTGTAACCCTTCCTTGATTCTTGAATGTTGATTGTTGAAAGAAAAGAAAAAAAAATATGGAAAATTAGAAATGGAATTGGATGGAGAGTAGTGGATGTATGTAACTTGTAAAACTCTTAGAATGTATAATGTATTATGTATGTAAGATTGTAAGAATGAGAGAAATAGAGAATAGAGAGAGAGAGAGAGAGAGAGTTTGAGGTTTTTTTTTGCATTTAGGAATGTTTAGAATGCATTTTTATAGAGAAAAAATCCGGATAAAAAAAAAACGGTTAAAAAATGGCCAGAAATTTGACCGTTGGCCAATATGCGATCGCATATGCAGTATGCGATCGCATACATCGCATATGCTGGCTCAAGTGGCGTATGCGATCGCATACTGGCCAGATCGCATATGCCACTGCCGCATATGCGATCAGCCCAACACTATGCGAATATGCGATCGCATTTGACAACGTTGCTCTAAAAGCTCGAACTGTTAGAGTATGGCGAATTAATTCCTTTATCTCATAGCCCAGGCCCCACATCTCATGGGTTAGGACCTCGGTCGAACCCCCTTCGTGGGCCCTAAATCACATGGGCCACCCACCCCGAGTGTCCCCGTATCCTAGGGGCTACCCCACTCGAGCCTGGTGTGAAATGCAAATTAATCACCCCTGGTAAGGAGTCTCGAACACGAGACCTCCCCCGTGGGCCCCAAATCGCATGGGTCACCCACCCCGAGTGTGCCCCTGCATTCAACAGGTGACCTCACTCGAGCCCAATGTGAAAATGCCCCTGCATTAATCACCCCCGATGAGGAGTCTCGAATACAAGACCTCCCTCTCTGATACCAATTTGATGCGGGACAATTAACCACTTGCTCTAAAAGCTCGAACTATTAGAGTATGGCGAATTAATCCCTTTATCTTATAGCGCAGGCCCCCACATCTCATGGGTTAGGACCTCAGCCGAACCCCTTTCGTGGGCCTTAAATCACATGGACCGCCCACCCCGAGTTTGTCCCCGTATCCCACGGGCTACCCCACTCAGTCCGGTGTGAAATGTGCATTAATCACCCCTGGTAAGGAGTCTCGAACATGAGACCTCCCCCGTGGGCCCCAAATCACATGGGTCACCCACCCCGAGTGTGCCCCTGCATCCAACAGGCGACCCCACTCGAGCCCAATGTGAAAATGCCCCTGCATTAGAGGATCCTTCTTCAAGAGCACAGAAAGAACACTCTTGTATCGAGATATGTAAGGAACAAACTCAACAACATAATTGACGAGGCCTAAAATTTTTTGTAGCTGCTTTGTATGAGGGATTTGGTTTGGGAAGTTCTGAATATTGGTGGCGATATGAGGTTGCGGACAATATTTTCTTTTCGAAAGGTGCATGCTAAGGAATTGTATATTTGTTTGTGTAACAACCATTTTCCATTCTGTGATCATGATAACATACTGCTGAACATGAAATAGAATTGCTGGAGAAGGTTGAGATGATTTTCCGTTGTTGGGGAGAAAAGGAGCAAATCATCAATGTACACCAGTGTGTTAGAGAGAATTGGCGAGAAAATGCGAATCATTGCCTTTTGGAAAACTGAAGGAGCATTTTTTAGGCCAAAAGGGGGGACTGTCAACTAATAGGATACCACGACATGGAGAAGATTTGATGAAGCGAAGGATGTAAAGAACAACTTCAAGATGGCTGGAGCGAGGAGCATGAATAAATTGACTCACTATACTTGCATCAGATAGGTTATGACGAGTAATAGTCAAATATATCAACTGACTAACCAGGCACTAGTATGTGTGAGGATCATCAACAAGCTCCCTATCATCAGCTGGAGCTTCTTATTAAGCTCTAAGGAGGAATCAAGAGATTTGACAATAAGATTATCGGTAGAAGCTAAAATATCAAGAGCATATTTTTGCTGAAACAAACCAATCCCCTTCTTTGCACAAGAAACTTCAATGTGAGGAAAATTTTTTAATAGACCGAAATCCTTGATGTAAAAAACTTTGCTCATATAGATCATCAATTCAGAGATCCCACAACATCATCACCTGTAACAATAATATCATCCACATAAATACTTACAATGATAATGCATTGGACATGCCTGATGCAGGACATGAAAAATTAAATATGACATGCAAGATTTCAGGCTTAGATCCTACCAATTCAGAAACAATCACACAAATTCCACATCCCACATGAAAATCCAAACATTCAATTAAGAAGGGGAGTCTATGCGGGTCCAAGCCGACACAGGCTAGGGTTGGACCAATAAAAATTATAAACCAAACGATGTCAAAGGGAAATAAAATCAACTACTCATGCATAAAAATCAGTCCCTTATCCAAGGGATTCCCTAATCTCAATTCAAGGAACCCTATGGTGAGTAAAAGGGCAAATCAGTGAGGGATAATGTAATCTAGGTATAGGGTTATGCAATTAGGTATAAAAAAAGAGGAAAATAGAAAAAACCTGAACTCGAGATGATCCCGGCGTGTAAACAGCGGGCCAGGTACGGGCGCACGTACGCCTGAGGCTGGCCGCACGTGTGAGGGGGGAGAATCCTGAAAATGATTCTTAGGCCTTGGTCGGCCAGGCCTGGGCTGCAAAACCCCCGATTTTGACGTTGATCCGAGCTCTGATCTGGGCGTGGTGCTCCGTCGAAGTTTCAGCCCCCCCTGCGGGCCGAAATCTGAGAACCTGCTGTAATGAAAGGAAATTGATGCAACCAAGGACGAACATGAAGTATGGATGGTGGTGGAAGATAGAAGAAAAGAGATGATGGAGGATGGGGATGAATCAGGGTCGATGTGGCTTCGCACCACGATAGTTAGCCATTCGAAAAGGGAGGGCTTCGCACCCACTTTTGAATTCTTACACAACTTACGAAGAGAGCAGAAAAATAAAACATGATTTTTTTTATTAAACTTCAATCAATAAAAGAACTACAAGGGGTGCCTATTTATAGGGAAAGCCCTATACCCCAAAAACTCGCACCATGTGCGCAACCTATTACTTGGCGATGAAGTAAACTAAAATAAAAACCAAACACAGAAATCTAAAGCGTTCACAATGTTCTAAATAATAACAATAAACAAAACCTAAAAAATGAAATCAATCCGACGAGTGGGCTACGATCATGAGATCCCATGGACTTTTCTTGACTATCGGACTACTTTTCTGAACAAAAACTTGTCTTTTAGCTAGGAGGCCCTCCCTGGACGTCGTCATCGAGCCAAATCGATGATGGGATCCTTCTTCTGCGTATGTACGTGCGTAGGGGTGGTGGTGTACGGCCATGCGTGTACACGATGTCCTCATCAACTCTCCCCGGCTGCGAAGATTTCGCCACTGGCGAAAAAAAACTCTTCAACCGCTCTAGGATGTCAGGATCAAGTCGCTGAAGCTTCTCCTCAGTGAGCCATGTGCTGTTCGAAGCCGGACGTGACTTCCATTTAACAAGGTACTTCTGAAACCCGCCATCCGACGTGGAAATTATCTCATGGTCCAGGACATCCTCCATTTCCTCTCTTAGGGTGTGAAGGCTAGGTATGGTAGATAGAGGCTGGGATGAAAGGTCGGGAAGAGGTCATGGATCAAAGGGTAAGTCTGGGGAATCAGGATGGGTGGGCGAAGGGTTGGACAAAGTATCAGTGGGTTCCTGAAAAGCAACTAGATCCTCCACATTGAATGTGGAATTAATTCCCATGGAGGGTGGAAGATTTACCTCATACGCATTGAGACCGTTTCGCTTTATAATTTTGAAGAGCCCAGTGCTACGCGCGTGTAACTTACGAACGGTCCCTCGAGGGTACCGCTCGGGCCTGATGCGGACCATCTCAGAGTCCTCAATATTGAACTCTTTGTAACGTCTATGTTGGTCTGCAGAAAATTTGTATTGCTCATTACTAGTAGTGATCTTTCGCCTGATTTCTTGATGCAATAAATGTATGTGATGCGCAAAAGACTCTGCAGACTATGATGGCCTATGGGATAATGACATGGGAATAAGATCAATAGGCTTCCTAGGCTTGTAACTAGTAACGACTTCAAAAGGACTTAGACTTGTGGACCTATTGACAGAACTATTGTATGCAAACTCGGCTATGGGTAGTACGGCGTCCCACGTCCTGGTATGCTCCCCCACTAAACATCGAAGTAAACTCCCTAGGCTCCTATTAACCACCTCAGTCTGGCCATCGGTCTGAGGGTGGTAGGCAGAAGAAAATTGGAGCCTAGTATTCATCATGTGCCATAGTGTCTTCCAAAAGTAACTCATGAATCTCACGTAATGGTCAGACACTATGGTTTTTGGTAACCCATGCAGTTTGACGACCTCACTAAAGAACAACTTGGCAACATGAGAGGCGTCAGAGGTCTTAGAACAATGAATGAAGTGGGCCATTTTAGAGAAACGGTCCACGACAACAAATATGGAGTCATGCTTTCGAATAGTCTTGGGAAGTCCAAGCACGAAGTCCATACTGATGTCCTGCCAAGGGATGAATGGGACTGGCAAAGGTGTATATAATCCTGTATTTTGTTTCCCCTGCTTTGCCAGTAGACAAGTACGGCATTGCCCTATAATTTTGGCCACGTCCCGCTTGAGGCTTGGCCAATGAAATCTATCCTCCACTAGGGCAATGGTCTTGTCATGACCGAAATGACCCGCGACCTCTCCTGAATGTAACTCCCAGACAAGAAAATCGCGAACGAAGGTTCGTGGTATGTACAAGCGGTCACTCCTAAACAAATATCCGTCCAAAATCAAATACTCACTGTTAGCTCCTGACGGACTCTCTAATAAAGACGTATACACAACCCCAAAATTTGGACACTCAGAATACTCTTCTTTGATGCGCTCAAGGCCCGTAACTTCAACGCTCATGGAGTTGAGTGATGCGACTCGACGACTTAACGCGTCGGCAGACTTATTCTCTACACCAGCCTTGTGCTTAAGCACAAAAGTGTACTCTTGAAGGAATTGAACCCACTTAGCGTGCCCGGGGCTTAATTTCTTCTGAGAGTTCAAGTATCTTAAGGCCTTGTGATCTGAGAATAAGACGAATTCTTGCGGTAATAGGTAATGTCGCCAATGGCGTAGTGATTGCACTACCGCATAGAATTCCTTGTCATAGGTGGAATATCTTTACTTCGCCTCGTTTAGTTTCTCACTAAAAAATGCGACAGGGTGCCCTTCTTGGCTAAGTACTCCTCCTATGCCGACTCCTGACGTGTCACATGCGACTTCAAAAGCTTTTGAAAAATCTGTAAGTCGCGTGACTGGAGCTTTGGTCATCTTGACTTTTATCTCCTTGTAGGCCTTCAAGGCAGCCTTTGTTCATTGAAACTCTCCCTTTTTTATGCAGTTTATGATGGGAGCCACAATGGAACTGAAGCCTTGAATGAACCGCCTATAAAAAGTGGCTAAGCCATAAAAGCTGTGCACCTCATGAATATTGCGTGGTTCAGGCCAATTAACGATGGCCTTGACCTTCTCGGGATCCGCCGATACGCCCTTAGCTGACACAATAAAACTTAAGAAGATCACACTACTAGACAAGAACGCGCACTTCTTCAGGTTGGCGTACAACTTCTCGGCCCTAAGGATCCTACAAACCTGCCTCAAATGGTTGAGGTGTTGCTCCGTAGTCATACTATAAATCAAGATATTATCAAAGTATACGACTAGGAACTTCCCCATAAAGGGTCTCAACACTTGGGTCATCACACTCATGAAAGTGCTTGGGGCATTAGTTAACCCAAAAGGCATAACTGGCCACTCATATAGCCCATCCTTCGTCTTGAAGGCCGTCTTCCACTTATCGCCAGGGCGTATACGGATTTGGCGATACCCACTTTTGAGGTCAATTTTTGAGAAGATAGTAGCATTGGCCATCATATCTAGCATGTCATCAAGACGCGGTATGGGAAACCGATACTTGATTGTGATTTTGTTGATGACCCTACTATCAACACACATCCTCCATTTGCCATCCTTCTTAGGTGTAAGAAGGGCGAGCACGACACACGGACTCATGCTCTCTCGAATGAAACCTTTCTCTACGAGTTCATCAATCTGCCTCTTCAACTCAGCGTGCTCCTTCGGGTTCATTCTATAATGCAGGAGGTTTGATAGGGTTGCCCCAAGGATTAAATCAATGGCATGTTGTATACCCCTCATAGGGGGAAGCTCATTCGGTAAATCATCAGGAAAGACATCACGAAACTCATGTACTACCTGAATGGCCTCGGTGGGTAACTCTACGCTAGTCTCTGGTACACTCTCCCTAGCCACAATGGCGTATATCATCGAGTCCGCCTCCGTTTCACGCTCAAAGTCTTTGGCATTCAAAATATGGAGCGGTTTGGACTTGGACTTGGACTTCTTCACTTCTTTTGGGCTGCTCACACTACTCTGTATGGTGAACTCTTTTCCAGTTGTATTCTTGGGTGGTAGAGGATTAAGTTTGACCTTCTTGCCCTTAAACCAGAATGTACACACATTTGAATGATCAAATATGGTAACATCCCTGTCATAGAGCCACAGCCTACCCAGAATGATATGACCGACATCCATAAGAACAACATCACACCAAATTGTGTCTTTATAAGATCTGAACTGAATAGGGACAAGACAGCGGTGCGAGACTGGAATGGATGTCTCATTAACCCAGGAGACTATGGGGCTGAGGATGGGCTTCCAACTTCAAGCACAAACGACTCACAGTGCTAGTCAATGCCACGTTGGCACAACTACCACTATCCACGACATCTTACAGTTCTTTTCCCCACATTTTGCATAAGTGTAGAAGATCGTGTCGCGACGCCAGTCATCAGTGTTCTTGGCTTGAGCCAGGGCGCAACGCACAATTGCGAGGGTCATAGACTCTTGTGCTCCCTTTTCCTTATCACTAGGGGTTCCGACTGGCTCATATTCCTCCTCCTCACTATCACTCTCGGGGGGCACTACTTCTACTTGCCCATCAATAAGGAGTATTTTGGTGCCCTCTCTCGTGCTGCATTGGTGAGCAAAATGACCAAACCCCTGACACCTAAAACACCTAGTGGCCCCATTTCCACGTGAACTAGACCCGACAATCTCTTTACCCTTATCATCCTTAGGTCTGGGCTGATCATTAGGGGAATGTTTGTTTTGAAATCCCGTGTTAGATCTAGCCCCAGAGGGGTTGGCCTTAGCACCGGATTCTCGAAAGTCAAACCGCCTTCCCACAGATGCTTTAAGGTATTGCTCAACATCTAACACTACTTGGTATAACTGTTCGATAGTATCTATGTCTTTGGCGAGCAATTTTCTCCTAATGTCAGGACGGAGGCCCGTTTTAAAACGAGCAAGGGTGAGTACGGGGTCCTCATCAACCTCACAGCGGGTCAAGTATTCTTCGAATTTCTCAATATAGTCAGCAACACTCATGGAATCCTGTCGAAGAGATTGCCACTCCTCAATCAACCGCAGGCGATAAGAGAAAGGGAGGTACTTCTCTTTAAGTGTTTCTTTCATTTTGCCCCAATGGACTATTAAGAGTTCCCTCGCTCTTTCTTTCTTTCGCTCAACCGTCGCCCAAAACCTCTTCACTTGACCCACAAGCTTCATCTTGGCGAATCGGACTCGTCGAGCATCCGACATATCATACTACTCAAAATAGTGGTCTATATCCGCCAACCAATCTAAAAAGACTTTAGGGTCTAAGTGGCCATCAAAAGTAGGGGCATCTACTCTAACTCCCTTGAGGAGTTGTGCATTTGGGTCATATTGGTCATGATGTCCCTCATGGGGTGGGTGCACAGGTGCGCACCCATGACCAACTCCTTGGCCGCCTTCATTCCTTGGTCTAATCTCCTGACCACCTGCTTGAGAATGAGCATATTCCCCAATGGTGGGGTTTGCCCTGAGGGAGGCCTCTATTTGAATAACGTGATCATCAAATTGGTTAAGGCGTTGATCTATGCGTTGTTCCAAGCGCTTAGACACAGGTTCAAACTGCTGGGTTAACTTCGCCATTGATTCTTGTAGTTGCTCCATGTTTAGAGTAGGATGCAAACCAAAACCGTGACCCGTACGTGTGGGCATACACAGGCTAACTCAACCTAAGGACCTGCTATGGCAACTATATGTATCTAAAAAAAAACTAAATGACCCTATGAGACTATATGAAGGCGATTACACACCGTTACTAAAATTCAGCTATATATGATGGACTGAATGCATGATGGACTCAAAAAAACTAAATTCTAAATATGTGATGAATTCCCCTACAAGAACCCTAGGCTCTGATACCAAATTTGATGCAGGACATGGAAAATTAAATATGACATGCAAGATTTCAGGCTTAGATCCTACAAATTTAGAAACAATCACACAAATTCCACATCCCACATGAAAATCCAAACATTCAATTAAGAAGGGGAATCTATGCGGGTCCAAGCTGACACAGGCTAGGGCTGGACCAATAAAAATTATAAGCCAAATGATATCAAAGGGAAATAAAATCAACCACTCATGCATAAAAATCAGTCCCTAATCCAAGGGATTCCCTAATCTCAATTCAAGGAACCCTAGGGTGAGTAAAATGGTAAATCAGTGAGGGATAATGTAATTTAGGTATAGGGTTATGTAATTAGGTATATAAAAAAAAGAGGAAAATAGAAAGAACTTGAACCCGAGATGATCCCGGCGTGTGGATAGCGGGCCAGGTGCGGGCGCACGTGCGCTTGAGGCTGACCGCACTTGTGAGGGGGGAGAGAATCCTGAAAAGGATTCCTAGGCCTTTGTCGGCCAGGCCTGGGCTGCAAAACCCCCGATTTTGACATCGATCCGAGCTCTGATCTGGGCGTGGTGCTTCGTCAAAGTTTCAGCCCCCCTTGCGGGCCGAAATCTGAGAACCTGCTGTAATGAAAGGAAACTGATGTTACTAAGGACGAACGTGAAGTATGGATGGTGGTGGAAGATAGAAGAAAAGAGATGATGGAGGATGGGGATGAATCGGGGTCGATGTGGCTTCGCACCACGGTAGCTAGCCCTTCGAAAAGGGAGGGCTTCGCACCTACTTTTGAATTCTTCCACAACTCACGAAGAGAGCAGAAAAATAAAGCGGGAATTTTTTTTATATTAAACTTCAATCAATAAAAGAACTACAAGGGGTGCCTATTTATAGGGAAAGCCCTATACCCCAAAAACTCGCACCATGTGCGCAACCTATTACTTGGCGATGAAGTAAACTAAAATAAAAACCAAACACAGAAATCTAAAGCGTTCACAATGTTCTAAATAATAACAATAAACAAAACCTAAAAAATGAAATCAATCCGACGAGTGGGTCACGATCATGAGATCCCATGATGGGCTTTTCTTGACTATCGGGCCCACTTTTCTGAACCAAAACTTGTCTTTTAGATAGGAGGCCTTCCCTGTACGTCGTCATCGAGACAGATCGATGATGGGATCCTCCTTCTGCGTACGTACGTGCGTAGGGGTGGTGGTGTACGGCCGTGCGTGTACACAATGTCCTCATCAATGCCGCTTAACAAACACTAAGTGGTCTAACTATGTATGAGTTAATCCAATGCCAATCAAGGCCCCGGTAAATTTCTCGAATGAGACGTGAGGAGTCTGCTTCAAGCCATGTATCGCCTCTTTAAGACAACAAACCTTCTGTCCTCTCCCTTTCAAGCAAAATCAAGAGGAGGAAGCATATAAATGATGCAGGACAAATGGTCTAGACTAAATATGATGCAAAGAAATGATAAACCGATTAAAGAGCAATTCAAAGCATAAAATATACTAACCTACCACAAATATAAGAAATCAAATAAATAATAAAATTCAAATTTCAAGTCAAATCACAATCATACAATAAACTGAACCATATAAAACATGAATTTCAAAGGATCAGTGGAAGGTAGAACTTACACTTTAGCATATGCTTAATCCTAATTCAAATGGGCTGATTTGGTCTCTTTACGGTTAAGGATATGAGAATCTAGGGTTAGGGTTTAAGTATGTAAGGTTGGGGATTTGAAATGAATTAGCGTTTTGGAAGGATTTGGGAATTTAGGATCTTATAGGGAATTGGGGATTGGGAAAAACTGGTTTATAGGTGAATGAGAACTAGGGTTTTAGGCTAGGGTTTAATGGATAGGTAGAAGAATTGAAGAGAGGAAAGAAAGGAAGTTAGGTGGCTGGCCGTACGGTTGTACGACCCTACCCGTACAGTCGTACGGACTGACTTGTATAGACATGCAGTTCGTATGTGCGAGGCTTGATAGAGATGAGATGGGTTGGGTTTTAGTGGAGGGAGGGATAAGAGAAGATGGGTTTGGGTTTTGGTGGAGAGAAGAGTAGAGAGACATAGGTTTGGAGAAGAAAAGTAGAGGAAAAGAGGGATTTGAGAAGAAGATGAGAAAGATGAGAGAAATACTTTTTTAAAGAGATATAAGAGGAAATATTAGGCTTTTCACCTTGGCACCACACCATTAATCTCCATTCACCAAAGAATCCATTAATAGGAAGAAAAAGCTTCAAGGGAAGCAAAGAAATTTCATTCGAGGGAAGCAAAGAGACGGGCAGTCCTATGGATGTTTTTTGAAGGAAATTTCTTTGCTTCCCTTGAAGCTCTCTCTTCTCGTGAATAAAATCTCTGGTGAATGGATTGGAGATTGATGGTATGATGCCAAGGTGTGAAGCCTAATCTTTCCTCTCTCATCTCTCTTTAAAAGGGTAATTCTCTCTTGTTTTTCTTATCTTCTTCTCAAATCACTCTTTTTCTTCTACTTTTCTTCTCCAAACCTAAATCCCTCTACTCTTCTCTGTACCAAAACCCAAACCCATCTTCTCTTATCCCTCCCTCCACTAAAAACCATCTTATCTCTATCAAGCCCCACACATATGGGACTGTCTGTCTGTACAAGTAAGTCTATATGATTGTACGGATAGGGCTGTACAACCATATGACCAACCAGTGTTCGAAATATCGGTATCGCACAATGTATCGCACCCTTGGGATACAGATACGTATCGGTTATTGCACGGGATATATCGTTTGTATCGTATAGTTTATCGCACTTTTTGGAAAACATGGGGAAACATTGGGAAAATGGTTGAATTTTTTAATGAAACTTTGGGGATTGTTAAAAAGGCCCTTAATACACACTTTTAAATCATAACATCTCAAAAAAAAGATGCACATAATAAATTTCCTTTGTATAGGGTCCTAAGTTATGCGATGTTTAACTGAACTAATGCACCTGCATTTAAATTGAATGCATGATATTTATAAATATATCATAATCATGTATGAAAACACAACCAATTCATTGAAAAACAAAATAAGAACTGAAGAAGTAAAATTTGATAAATATACATATCAATGATGGGGACTAGTTGTAGTCTAGACCCACATAGAGTTGCGTGGTGGCTCATAATCATCATTTCCATCTTGACGGGGTTGGGCATAGTAATGCTGCTCCACTAATCGACAATATTGTGCCCAAGTCATATAAGAGTGGTACCAGTTAAGACTCCCTGACATAATGCTGGTACTCATCCTTTCCGAACTGAATCAATACGCCCATTCGTGGGTACTGTGTAATCGTCACAGTCTGTAACTGATATGGATCTGGGAAGGGCACATATGAAGCTCCTTGGTATCCATATTGTTGGCCATATCCATACTGCTGCTCGTATCCTTGCCCATATGCAGAAGTGAACTCTTGACCAGGGTTGAAAAATGATGTGCCGTAACTGCTGGAGTCACTCGTCGCATATCCACTAGGTCCATATCCATGCCCATGCTGTGGCATAAAACTCGAGCTACTCTCCAGTGTTAGTGATCCAGATTCATGTTGTGGCCTGTAGCTCGAGCTCCCCTCCCTCGTCCGTGATCCAAATTTAGAGCCACCTCGCCTGCCACGAACGCTTGTGTCCCTCATGCATTTTGCCAGCAGCTCCTCAAATTTGAAAGTTTATAAGTCTTTTTTTTCTGCAGTAGCTTTTGACGCGTGTATGTCTTATTGTAAACAAGACGAGGTCGTGGTTCTCCTGGACGAGAACCATGGTCAGTGTCCTGCGTGGAATGATCGAAATTCTCCTCTCCGATAAAAGGGCTAAGAGGCCTCTTATCCTGACTCCCACCCGCGTCGCCACCATCCCCGTCGCCACTATCATCATCATCATCATCATCCTTACTGTCTTTAGAGTCATCGTCACCCTTATCGCCGCCATCATCATCACCGGACTCATTTCCCGCATCACTCTCTGACTGAGTTTTGGTGTCAGACAATGTTTCCCCACCACGTGTCCCGTGTGATAGTGACTGTCGCGGGCTGCCCTCCAGACTCCTCGTTAATGGGTCGAATGCCTCATCAGGAGACCTCTGCTGCTCCATATGTTTGTCAACATCAATCCCTCGTGTCTCTGCTTCTGCCGCAATATGTGGCTCTGGTCGCCCATCCGAGGTATTTAAGTCATCCGACCTAACCCACTGGTAAACTAGGTCATCCTCCGCATCCTCAGCATATGCATGCTGTCCGACCGTCATCAGGTCTAGTGGGTCTTACTGTGCTTTTCTTCCTCCTTCCGAGCGGAGCAACCTCTCTCGTAACTTCATATTGTAGTGACAATACACTAGCTTCCGAAGCTTCTCATACCCTATTCTATTACGTTTATTTGTATGTATGAGGGAGAATGTACTCCAATTCCTTTCACAGGGTGACGAGGACACCGTCGTGGAAGCACATGGACAGCCAGTCGTTGTAAAACCTCGCAGTCAGTTCCATACATGGACCACCATTCGCCTGCATATCATAAGATTCTTTCATTATCCTTGATTTTCCAAAATAATATAAATGTTAAGTTTACTGCAGTGACTCACATGGCATCATGGTGTTCCTTGACTTCATCGTAGGGTGACACCCAAACATCCCAACTGCGTCGTGGATTTTAACAATCTGTTGATGGCGTATAACAACTAGAATAAGTATTTAATAATTGAGATGAAGATAAAGAGAATGTAAGTGCGGAACATATTTACCTCACTACCAAAGGTGTCTTTCCCCGGACAGTCGGGGAATAAGTGATCATACACCTCATGCACAGCCCTCTTTAATGAATTATCTTCGAAGAGGTTCCGGCTGTAGTGGTATTTGAGATTTAGGAAATACGCTGAAAACTAACATATACACATCAGTACAACCCTCGCTTATTATTGCATATGAAAAAAAAATCCATATAGGTACTTACCAGCCTGATGTAGTGGGTGAGAAAGCGTCCTTTCCCAACGGTCGTCTATTATTGCATGCACCCACTTATATGCATTGAGAGCTTTAACCATGATGGCCTCTTTCATTAGCTGTATAGACGGATACAACGACCCCATCGACGGATTTGTCTCATTGTCCACCATCCTCAACACCACATAAATGGGCTCTAGAATACCCACAACACCACGCACTTTATCCCAAAATGTCTTTCCCAGCACCAACTCCTCAATTCTATAGGTTACTTTCGTCAACCTCCTTTTCTATTCTACGTAATCATGAGAGGCGAAAAGCTCTCGTAACCCTTGTTTGTGTTTGAGAAGGCTACTTGAGGTGATATAATTTGTGGCGAACCGCGTCGCTCCGGTTCGCACTATATCCCCACCACACCTCTCGCGCATTGCGACTAATAACCAGCCGTGGTTGTATACAAAGTTTGTGATGAGCCGTGCATCAGTAATTACAGTCTTCACCGACGGCCTATCCTCGATCCCCTCCAGCATGAAATCGATTCAATGGGCTGCGCAGGGGGTCCAATACATATGATATTTGCTTTGAATATCCTTCCCCGCCTTAACAAATGTACTCCCATTATCCGTAACAAACTGCACAATATTTTTTCTCCCAACATCTTGCATGATGTTGTGCATTAGTTTGTAAATGTAGTTATAATTCTTGATCTTACTACTCGCATCTATACTCTTTAGGAACATCGCCCGTCCCCTGGAATAAACCATAAAATTTATAATCGACATCTTCGTCGGTCTGGTCCAATCGTCACATATGACGGTACAACCGTACATCTCCCATGACTACCGATACGAATCAACGTATGTCTTCATTTCTGCATGTTCGTCATCCAAGTATTTCTCCACGATCTGTGCGGGTGTAGGCGGCTGCACACCCTCACCCTCACGCCGCACTTCACTTATCATATTTTTGAAATGCAGGCTTGCTGCGGCATTTGCGGGGATTTGACCGTATATAAAAAAATTTGCTATAAAATTTTCAATTTTTTTCCTCACATCCCCTCCACTAAACATCTCCTTTATTTTCTTTTGTGTCCCTCCCGCCTCTTTGTACATCCTCGGATCCGAAGGTAGATCCGGCACACGCATGCAGCTACTGCTCATGCCCCATATTCCTCCTCGCCTACTACCCTTCCCTGATCCACCCCTAGCACTCTCCCCTGCTCCACTCTCCTCTGCTCCACTCCCCCCACCACGCTCATGGATAGACCCCTCAAATCGAGGCCTACTTGTGTCCCACCTCCTATCTTGATCCCTCTCCCACCGATCTCGTATGAACTCTTGAATTGCGCATCTGTATTCAGGATCATCATCATCATCATCATCGAGATCCATTACATCATCCTCACCTGCATATGGTGGCCACCCCAACTCCTCCCTAATCTCCCTCTCCCGTGCATGCCGTTCATCTTGTCTTCACATTTTTTTTCAATATGGTCCTCATCTGTTCTCGCACATCTTGTGGGCACTTTGGGCAATCCACAACATTGCGATACCCTCCCGCTAAATGCTCCTTTAAGCGGGTTATCCCACCACTCCTCGATACATGGCCACATAAATTACAAATACTCTCGAATCGATTATCGGGAATGGGCTGACCGTACCTCCACCCTATATCAGGTTGCCTACCTCCTCTTCCTCCTGACATATTTTCTCTGTAAAATAATATTATATAAGTCTTTAGCCAAAAAATGAAGCTTACTAAAAATCATGTGGACCACATGAAGGCAAACGATGTGAATTGAATTTCTAGACCCACATAGAGTCTCAAGTGGACCGCACAGTGTTGATTGGTTGCTCACCATTGAATTTTTCTTAGGGAACACAAAAGTTTTAGATCAAGATAATATATATTTTTTTTCCCTTCATCCAATTCTGTATGACCTAATCAACAACTTAGATGTCAAATAACCATTACATTAGGCCTTAGGAGGTTTTTAATGGTAGACATTCAATCACCACTGTTTTCCCATGGTGTGGTCCACGTGAGATCTACCTCATTTTGGGGTTGAAGTCCTAAAATTATATTTTAAAATGGATGGACGGCATGGATAAAACACATACATCATGGTGGGTCCACATAGCCTTGACCACCAGCAAACAGGCTGATGGCAGCGTCACTAGCCAAACCGCGTCCGTGGTCCACTTGAAATTTGGATGACTAAAATGAGTCGGAAAACTGATGGACGACGTGGATATACTACACATACATCAAGGTGGGCCCATGATACCTTGTAACACGTAAAGTGGCCCACCAACCGTACATCGAATTTTTATCCGCCAACATGTCCCATGTGTAAAATATCAAATCTATGGAAAAAGTGGGCCATGTAAGTTTGATCTCATCTCAACCGTTCGTACAACTCAGAGCTCAGAGCTCGAGGCGCATACGCGCTCGTCCTTGCACGACACGTATCTACAATATTGAAGAGGTTGCGTGTGGGAGGCGGATTAGCTACTGACAGGTTGAGAGGTTGCTACGATATATGGCCCCTACATAAGTGACGTTACCAAGTTCTGTGGGACCTGCCATGATATATTTGTTGTATCTGCACCGTTCATTCATTTGAAGATATCAATTTAGGGCAGGAGCCAAAGAATGAGTCAAATCAAAGGCTCAAATGGACCCCACCATAGAACACAGTGGAGAGAGTGACGCCCACCATTAAAATTTTTAAGGCCCATAAAACAATGGATCTGACTCATTCTGTCTCATGCCTTAAAATGATATGCCCAAATGTATGGACGGTGTAGATACAACACATACATCTTGGTGGGCCCCACAGAACTTGGTGCGTCACTTTAGCAGTCTGGCTACGCAACCCGTCAATGCGCGGGGAGACGTATTGGCTACTCCCATTGACACCGGCCTCATGGCTGGTGGTCGGTGCTTTGTGGGCCCCCACCATAATGTATCTGTTTCATCCATTCCGTTCATTCATTTTTACAGATCATTTTATGGATTGACAAAATAAATCATTGGGATGTAAATCGTAGGTGGACCACACCAAAGGAAAACAATAATGATTGGATATCGACCATTAAAATCCTCCTAAGGCCCATTGTACTATTCATTTGACATCCAATCTGTTGATTGGGTCCTAAAGACCTAGATGAAGGGAAAAAATAAATATCAGGTTGTTCCAAAGCTTTTATGGCTCCCACAACGTTTTTAATGGTCAACGTTCATTCAACATTGTTTCCTTTAATGTGGTCCACTTGAGTTGTGGATATGGTTCAATTTAGGGCTCAACGCCTAAAATTATCAGTAAAAACGGATGGACAACGTGGATAAACCACATGTAATCACGATGGGCCCAACAGAGTTTACTCAGTAAGATAAGAGCGTACTGAGTACACAATCTAACGTGAACCTGTCAGTGACCGGAGCACGGTATGTCACCAAGTTACGTGGGTCCCACCATGATGTATTTTTTCTATCTACACCGTCTATACATTTGAAGAGATCATTTTATAGCATGAGCCAAAAAATGGCTCAGATCCAGAGCTCGAGTGGACCCCACCATAGAAATCAGCGGAGAAGGTTTCAACGGTGGAAAGTATTTACCCCATCGGCGGGGAAGCAGATTGCGTACTGAGTAAACTCTGTGGGATCCACTGTGATTTATCTATTTGATCCACACCTAAATCCATTTTAAAAGTTAATTTCAGTACCATATACAAAAAAAAAAAAATATATCCAAGCATCAAATAGACCACACCACAAGAAATAGTGTGAAACGAGTGTCTACCATTGAAAATTTCTAGGGGGCCACCGAAGTTTTGGATCAAGCTGATATTTTTTATTTCACTTCATCCAAGTGTTTTTTATCTTATGAACATGGTGGATGAGAAATAAATATCACTTTGGGCACCAGAAAAATTTCAACGGTCGAAATCACTATTCCCACTGTTTCCAGTGGTATGGTTCACTTGGGTTTTGTATATGCTTCAATTTCAGGCCCAACATATAAAATTATGTGAAAAAATGTATGGACGGATTAGATACACCGCACACATTCAAGGTGGACCACAATTGAGTTTACTCAGTATGATAAAAGTGTACTGAGTAACTAGTACGCAATCCCATTTCCATCCGCCGAAGCGGATTGCGCCGTGTGTACGGAGTAAACTCCGTGGGGCCCACTGTCATTCATGCATTTTATCAAATCTGTCCATCTATTTTCCTGTATAATTTCAGGGCTTTTGAAAGGAAAATTAATCATATCCAAAGCTCAAGTGGACCACACCACCTGAAACGGTTTAAATTGAAGTCTATCGTTGAAAAGTTCTTGGGGGCCCTCAGAAGTTTTAGATCAAGATGATATTTGTTTTTTCCATTCATCCATGTCTTTGTGATATTATGAACAATTTGGATGACAAATAAACATCATTGCGGGCTGTATAAATATTTCAACGGTGGAAATCAATACTTCCACTGTTTCCTTTGGTATGGTCTACTTGAGATTTTGATATACTTTATTTTTGGGCTCCACCCCTAAAATGATCTGAAAAAACGGATGGACGGCGTGGATGGACTTGAGATGCTAACCAATGGGCCCTACAGAGTTTACTCGGTACGATAAGAGCGTACGTGACTCAGTACGCAACCCGATTTCCCCGTCCGCCCCTCTTTTCATCTTCCCTCTTCATTTTCACCTCCATGGCTCCATCCACGCAGTCCGACCCAATTCCTCCCCTCAAATCTCGTTTCGGAAGGAATGGTGAGTCGATCCGGCCTGATTCATTGCTGGAATCTCCGTGAAAAAGGGAAGATGAAGAAAATGGGAAGAAAATCGCACTTACCTGTCGAATGACACACTTCCGATCACCGCTACTGCTAGGTACCCTCCGATTTCTTTCTCTCTTTTTTTTTTTTTTTTCTAATTCAATTTTTTTTTTTTTTTAAATTCTCCATTGCTCGGATCTGATTTTTATGGTGTGTGTGGGTGGTTAGCTACAGTGGGACTCGTGAGTCCCCTGCAATCCACTCGTGACTGTCCGTGCGTTGATGTCCGACAATAATGGAGAGGAAATGGCGCAATATCGTCGATATATCCTGCGATATCACCGATAATATCGGCCGATATTTGGATTCGGGATTTTTTGGTATCTTCCCATCGGTATCGGGAGTATGTCGTCTCGCAGTGGTGCGATACCGATAATATCGGCCGATAGTATCAATATTTGAAACACTGTGACCAACCACCTATCTTCTTTTCTTCCCTTTCTTCGATTCTTCTTCCTATCCCTTAAGCCCTAGTTCCTATTCACCTATAAACGTTAGTTGTTGTTTTTTTTTTTTTTTTAAAATAATTTTCCCAAGCCCTAATCCTCAATTCCCTATGAAACCCTAATTTCCTATTTCCTATAAGATCCTAAATTCCCAAATCCTTTCAAAACCCTAATTCTTTTGAAATCTCTAACCTTACATATTCAAACCTTAACTCTATAATCTCATATCCTTACCCTAGAGAGGCTAAATTAGCCCATTTGAATTAGGTCTAAGCCTATGCTAAAGTGGAAGTTCTACCTTCCATTGATCCTTTGAAATTCATGTTTTATATGATTTAATTTATTGTAAGATTGTGATTTAGCTTGAAATCTAAAATTTATTGTTTATTTGATTTCTTAGATTTGTGGTAGGTTAGTATATTTTATGCTTTGAATTGCTCTTTAATCCATTTATAATTTCTTTGCATCATATTTAGTCTAGACCATTTATTTTGCATCAATAAATTTCCTCATTCAATCACTATTTAAGAAGGCATTCTTAATATCAAACTAGTGCAATAGTCAATTTAAATTAACTTAAAGAGAATAATAATGCAAACTTGGTTCATCTTAGCAAAAGGAGCAAATGTCTCACAGTAATTCTCACCATATGTCTGTGTAAAGCCTTTAGCAACCAAGCAAGCTTTATATTTGGCTATACTACTGTCAGGATGGTATTTTTGGGCATATACCTAACGACAAACAACCCACTGGAGTCTTTCAAATAATTTTCCATGTATGATTCTTCTTAAGAGCAGCCATCTCCTCCATGGCTTGACACCCTAGAGGAGAAGTAAGAGCCTCCTAATAATTTTTTTAGTATAGTAGAAGAAGAACACTCAAGTGTAGAAACAACGGACCCATGTTTAGAAGAGACAAGGAATAATAGGAGACCTTCTGCTCAGACATGTGTCAAGTTGCTCATATGGGTGAGAGGGTTAAAGCTATGCGGACAACTGGTGGAGTTGCTAATTCAGAGGATAGCGTCATGATCATCTTGGCCGCTGGTGGAAAAGATAGTAGTGGGGTATTAGGCACACCAGCTGTTTGTGCTATTGTCCCTACTGGTGGAATCACCATCTTTGGGGATATTGGCCGGTCAGGTGAGATGGATGAAATAGGGGTTGGGTCTTTGGTCAGTCTAGGACCTGCTCAGACCCCTCTGATAGAACCAGCTATGGCTTCCCCTATATTTCCAACAATAGATATTGCTCCAAGTCGTCAGGAATGCAATCATGTTACTGTTTTTCAGGGAGAAACAGAGATGTTGTGTGGAATGCAGCATTACTTTCAGCCACAACAGAGGTCAGATGAAATGGATGGAACATGGGTTGGGCCTTTGGTCTGTCTAGGACCTTCTGCTCAGACACCTCTGCTAGAACCTGCTATGGCTTCCCCTTCATTGGTGAGAACAGATATTTCTTCAAGTCGTCAGGAGTGCCATCAAGTTATTGTTTCTCAGGGGGAAACAGAGATGTTGTGTGGAATGCAACCTTACAGTCAGCCACAACAGAGCATTGTGATTGCGGTCAGTCATTTGGATATGGTACAGCCTGAGGGGTCTGCGATTAGAAATGTTGATTCCGAAGCAGCAGGGATTTATGTAATGAACAACACTATCTGCGGCCAATCTAAGGTTCACCCTCCGGGGTCTATTCAGGCCAGTGGTAAGGAGAATCTTCCTCCTCAGTGCTGGAATGTTTATTCTTGAAAGCGCACGGCGGCGGGTGTTAGGAGTGAAAGCAGTGTTGTGGCAAGAGGAGGGAGACATTCATACCCGATGTCTGAAATGGAAGGAAGGATTAATCAGGAGGCAAGAGCGGCCCTTGAGGTGGACCTCTCAACTTATTTCTCTCCTGATATCCGACCCCTGATTGCATTAGATGGGAACCAAGAAGAAGGATATGTCAGTCCACCTGCCAATCCATGTTGGGGACAGGATCCGGTTCAGGATATGGATTTGGGACAAGTTCTTGACTTGGAATTCAGGCACCAGGCTTTGGAGGAATAAGGAAGACAGGAGGGACAGACAGTTCCTGATGTCTAGAATTTTGTGAAGAAGTCTCAAAGACACAAAATTCTTTACACTACAGGAAATTGGAGTTCAAGGGTGCGTAGGTTAAGGAGACGGGCCGTACATACAGGATGTGTGACGGATGGATAAGATCATTGTGTGGAACGCCCGTGGCATTGGTAATCAAAGGTCGATTAGATCTGCTAAACGGATCATCAGTAAATATGATCCTCGGATTGTCGCCATTCTTGAGCCTATGCTTGGTGATGCGAAAAGAGTGCAAACAGGTTTAGCTTTGGGTTTTCATTCTTCCCTTTCGAATTATGAGGAGGGAGACAAGATCTGGATTTTTTACAAATCATTTGCTTTGGTTTTTGTGTTGTTTAAATCTGATCAATGTCTGTCGATTGTGGCTTCTGTTCAGACTTCAGCTTCTTCGATATACATTACTTTTGTCTATGCTAGGTGTGCTCGGGTGCTGAGGAGGAGTCTTTGGGCTGACCTGCTCTCCCTTTCGTCTTCGACTCATGGCCCTTGGGCAGTTTGTGGGGATTTCAATGCGATTGTGGATGATTCCGAAAGAAGGAGTCGCAGGCCGGTTGATCGAGCTTCTGCAGCTGAATTTGCTGATGCTATTCATAGTGCAGGTTTTCTGGATGCGGGTTTTTCAGGAAATGGATTCACTTGGAGTAACAACCAGGAGGGTAATTCTCGGGTATGGGCGCGACTGGACCAGGTTCTTATTGATGTCAGGTGGTCCTTGGCTTTCCCGCAATTTCAAGTTTCTCATTTGCCTCGAATTCAGTCCGATCATGCTCCACTTCTGCTCAGCTTCCCGGATCAGCCAATTAGCGGCCCAAAGCCTTTCCGATTTCAACGTATGTGGACAAAACATGGTGACTTCATCAGGGTGGTAAGCGCAGCGTGGAAGAAGGTCGAATCAATCCATCCAATGTATAACGTCATTTCCAAACTGAAGCAGGTGAAAGCTGATTTAAAAGTGTGGAACAAGGTTGAGTTTGGGAATATATTTGAGCAGATTAAGACAGTGGAACGTATAGTAATGGATTTGGAGTCTCAGATGCAGGATTTCTCTGGTCCGTTTGAGCAGCTTATTAGTTTGCAGCAGGAGCACAAATCTAACTTAGGCAGACTTTCCTCTTTGGAACTTATGCAGGAGATTTTCTGGAAGCAGAAATCGAGGGTCGATTGGTTAGCGGAGGGAGATAAAAACACAAGGTTTTTTCATGCTACTGCGATGGAAAAACAGAGGCGTGCTTCGATCCGTCACGTGGTGCTGGAGGGGAGTCAAGTTGTTGATAATCAGGCCGATATAAAAGCTGAGGCAGTGGCTTATTTTCAACAGATTTTCTCAGCTGAGCAGTGCCAAATTGACCAAAACATTCTTCAATGCATTCCTCGAAAGGTTACGCAGGAGCAAAATGAGATGCTAATGGCTGCCCCTTCCCTCTTGGAAATCCAAGTTGCGGTTCTTTCCATTCTGAGTGATAGTGCAGCGGGGCCGGATGGTTTCTCAGCGAGCTTTTTCCAAGCTTGCTGGGAGGTGGTTGTGCAGGATATTCATAGGGCTGTCTCTTTCTTTTTCCAAGGAGGAAAGCTTCCTAGGTCAGTTACGTCGTCGATTATCTGTTTAATCCCAAAATCTGTTTCCCCTAAGAAGTTTTCGGATTATCGGCCAATTAGTCTATGCAATGTTCTGTATAAAATCATCTCAAAGGTTGTTGCAGCAAGGCTGGGTGAGATTCTTCTGTCCATTATTTCAGCAGAGCAGGGGGCCTTTGTGCTTGGTAGGCCGATTGCTGAGCATATTGCCGTAGCACAAAAAGTGTTCAGGGATTTAAACAGGCCTGTTTGGGGGGAAAACATGGTTCTCAAGTTAGATATGGATAAAGCGTATGACAAGGTCAGTTGGGATTTTTTAACCCAGGTTTTATCTCGATTTGGGTTTAGCAACGATTGGATTGAGATGGTCGAAAAGTGCTGGGCTAACCGTTGGTTTTCGGTTTTGATAAATGGCGAAATGACAGTTTTTTTTAAATTGTCAAGGGGGTTGAGGCAACGGGACCCTATTTCTCCAAGTTTATTCATTATCTCAGTGGAGGTGCTTAGCAGGGGGATTAAAAGTTTGGTATCTCACCCCAACAGCATTCCGTTTGTGCTCGGTCGAGGGTGCCCGCTTATTACTCATTTGTTATATGCCGACGACACTTTGCTATTCACGAACGGGAGCAAACGCTCTCTCCGTCAGCTCAAGTTATTTTTGGATTCCTACCAAGCTTCATTGGGCCAACGGATAAATCAGAAAAAATGTACTTTCTATTGTTCCAACAAGGTCTTGCATGCACGGCTCAGAACAATTGAAGGAATTCTCAGTTTTAGGAAAGCGTCGTCCGCTCTCAAGTACCTGGGTGTTCCTATAGTGGATGGGAGGATCAAGGCAAGAGCGTTTAGGTCTTTGGTGGATAAGGTTGTGGGGCGAATCAATGGGTGGAAGGCTCGCATCTTATCTCAGGCGGGGTGCGTGGTCCTCATCAAGAACGTCCTTTCTTTTATTCCGGTTCATGCTATGGTGGTGGTCCGTATTCATGCGCAGGTGCTTCAGTCAATTGAAAAGCACATGGCCAATTTCTTTTGGGGCTGGTCTGAGGGGAATTTGAAGTGCCACTGGAAGTCTTGGAAGTTACTGTCTACGCCCAAAGACGAGGGGGGCATTGGTTTCAGAAAACTTGCGGACACTATGATGGCGTTCCGTTTGAAAATGGCTTGGTCGATTAAATTTGGGAAAGAGGAGAATGTCTGGAAAGTGTTCATGACGGCAAAATATCTTCGTGATGAGTCGGCAGGTGAGCGCAATACGGCAAGCCGATTGTCTTCTCCCCTATGGAAACGGATTAGGGACCTGCTGCCTTCTATTGAGGCACATGTTCAATGGCAAGTTGGTGCAGGGAATTGCAGCTTTTGGACGACAAATTGGACGGGCCTGGGACCGCTCCGCCTGCTGGCTGAAACTAAGGTGCCTGTAGGCTGAAACTAAGGTGCCTGTAGGCTTGCAAGAGATTAAAGCTTGTCAGGTGATTGGTCCTTTAGGACCTTTTCCTCCCTCGGCAGCGCTTCCTCTTCTTCCTCAACCTGTCATCGATCACATTTTTCAGGCAGGTTTTTGTACCTTCACCGACGCTGATTTGCCTTTTTGGCCGTTAACTCCATCCGGGGAATTCTCTATACAACCGGGGAATTCTCTATACAATCGGCCTGGTCGTTGTCCAGGGTGTCTAATCCGAATCGCAGCTGGTCTAGATGGGTATGACATTCGAAACTTCCCCCCAAAATTTCCCTCCTAGTCTGGAAGGTGATTCAAAAAGCAGTTCCGGTGGATAGTGCAATGCAATCCAGAGGGGTTCAGCTCGCGTCGAAGTGTGTTTGCTGCGATAGTCTTTCCTGTGATACCGAATCAGCTCTTCACTTATTCGTTCACAGCAAGCTGGCACAAAATGTTTAGCTGGCCATTGGTAGTTGGATTGGCATAAACGTCATGTCAGCAATGTCGATAGAAGTGCGGTTATCTCAATGGTGGGCAGCTGTTTATGCCATGCATCGGAAGTTAGTTAATTTCATGTTGCTCCCATGTTTGATAATCTGGGAAGTGTGGAAAGTTCGAAATGCTGCAGTTTTTGAGGGCCGATCGGTGTTCCTTGATAGGGTGGTTTCTAAAATCAAATGGTGGGATGCCTTGCTTGGTGGGACTCCCTCGCAGTGGACTCATAATCTATTCTTGTCTAGTGTCAATCCTGGCCGCAAACCTGAGGTAGTAAGATGGAGAAGGCCGATGCCTGGTTGGGTCAAAATTAACGTTGACGGTTCCGCCAGGGGGAATCCTGGGTTATCGGGTGGAGGTGGTATATGTAGAGGTGAGAGGGGCGAGTTCATTTTTGCCTTCGCAGACGGGTATGGTTTGGGGACGAACACAATGGCCGAGCTGAGAGCGGTGCATGATGGCCTTCTCAACGGTATTCAGAGGGGCTTCGACCAGATCATTATCAAGTCAGATTCAAGGTTGGTTGTTCATCTCATCAATGGGTCAGCGCGGCCAGGCTAGAAATGGAAGCCCTAGCTGTTTAGAATCTCTCAGTTGAGGTGGCGGGGTACAGTTTTGGTGGTGCACGTCCATAGGGAAGGGAACTATCCGGCAGACTATTTGGCTCGTTTAGGCAGTGCTGTGCAGTCTCATGCTTCTTTCGAGAATCCTTTACATCTTCCGCGCCAGGTTCGAGGTAACATATTTCTTGATAAAGTGGGTTTGGGTGCGATCAGAATGGTGTGAGCCCATTTGGCTTTTGTATTTATTTCGCCTGATTTCGGGATGGGGCTCTTGTATTTTTTGGGTTGGAGTTCCATTTTGTATAGGTTGTTTTGAGCTGATCTATTTGAATAGAATATAATTTTTTTGAAAAAAAAAAAAAGGAATAATAGGAGACAATTTTGAATATGATGTGCAATACATTGTCTTTTAGCTTTTTTGATAGCAATATACAGATCCAGGGATGGATCTAAATATGGTTCAGAATAAATGGGTAAACAAGTGAGAATTAGATCAATACTTGAGTTCAAAGGAAAGCCTGCTTTGTGGTGGACTGTGGGAAGATAGATGTCTGAACATTCATTCTTTCATACACCTTCAAATATGGTTTTGTTGATTAAGAATCAGAAACCATGTTTTCTATACCATTATCAGATGGAGCACATGCACCTTCAAACGGACATTTGTTTAATAAACAATTTTTTGTGTAATATTATCGAAATATTGCTGATACATTGACGATACAAGCGACAACTGGAATTTACACGGTTGAAAATATTGGCAATACAAGCGACACCTGGAATTTACATAGTAAAAAATATTGGCGATACATTGGCAATCTCGATATTGCCGAAACTTAGCGATACATCGCTGATACCTGGAATTTCTGATACTATCAGTATTATCGGTATCGCTACCATTGTTATCGGTATTGTCGAGCTGGAGATGCAAATAATATTGGGGATATTACCGAATAATGCCCACATGCCACAATGTAGAGGATGAGGAGCTTACCCCTCATTAGGGTTGCTAGGATTGGAGTCTGTCCAAGCATCTTCTTGATGGTGTTAAAGACGTTTTGGCATGCATCATCCCACTTGAATGGGATACCTTTCTTCATCAGGTATGAGACAGGCTGACAACAGCAGCCAAGGTTTGAAATGAATCAGTATGTAAGCAAGTTTTCCTTGGAGGTTCTTGAGCTCTTTAAGATTTTAAGGCGATGACATTTGTTGGTTTGCTTTCATCTTCATCAGGTTGATTTCGATTATGTGATGATGGACAATAAAGTTAAGGAATTTCCCTGAAGAAACTCCAAATGCTTACTCGAGCATGTTCATTTGCAACTGCTTCTTATGGAGTCTATTTAAGATGAGGGGGAGATATTGCCAATGTTCCTTTTGTCCATCAGAGTGTATCACTAGGTCATCCACGTAGCACTTGGTGTGTTTGTGCATCATATTGTAGAAAATGACCTGCATGGTGTGTTGATTGGTAGTGTTGGCGTTCTTCTAGCCAAGAGGATGACCTTATAGTAGAAGATATTGATTAGAGTTTGGAACCTTCATTCCTTGGAGCCACCGGATTCGATCGTAATCTCGAATAGCCATCCATGAATGACATTCTGAAATAGCTGAAGGTGCTATCAATGAGTAGCTTCGTTTGGTTGAAGAAAGTCGACATTCAGTTGGGCCTCCTTTGGGTTGTGGAAATCCACGTAGACATTGATTTGCCTACTCTACTTTTTCATGAGGAAGATATTGGAGATCCATTGAGGGCACTTGATCTCTCGATTCTCGAGTGAATCTGGCTGAGAGAAGCTTATTTCTCTCTTAATTTGATTTGCGGGGCCAACTTTGGGCAAAAGTTCCTTTGCGCTTGCATTACAGGCTTCTTCTCCTCGAGATGTTGAGCCTATGCATGGCCACCGTTAGATCCTTGCCCAACATCTCTAAGTATGTTTGGGCGAGGACGTCCCTGATTTCCTTTAGGAGGTCAATGTACTTGTCAACCTTGTTTGGGGGTATGTTGGTGTTCATAACAAATGTCTATGTTTAATAAGGTTTGATATTAGTTTGATTATTAACTCCATTGCAAACGATATGCACCAAAATATGCCTTGTTGAGACACTTCCATTTATCTGGGAAACAAAATACATTCTATGCTGTCGTCCGACACAGGTCCTTAAGTTACATTCTCTAGGGAAAAAAAATCCCTTAATAGGTAGAAACCAGAGAGAACAAATCTGTTACAGGGTATAGAGTATTGTAATGCAAATGATGTATGAAGTCCTAATCTATGGTCCTTTGTCATTAGAGTGTCCAGATCATCTATTAGGCAGAGAATTCTGATGCTTTAAGGACTCAAGTAGCCTCAATGTTCATGTCTTGTATAGCTTCAGGAACAGAAGTTCTGGCAGCATGTCTACCTTGCCCTGAGGCATTCAAAAGACCTTTGACAGAAATATTATTGGGTTCAGAGCTACTCTGTTGGAGAAACCAAGAGTCAGCCTAGATTGCCTTAATAGCTGGCGCGGGACCACCTAGGGAGTTCAGATAATAAGTCTAGCGTGGGGCCACCACCAAAGTTCTGAATAGTTAGCACTAAGCCACTACTCAGGTCTCTCAGATAGTCTGTGTTGGGCCAGACTACTGGTACTCTGACAATTGCCATGGAGCCACTGTTGGGGTTCCGAAAGTTAATGCGAAGCAACATTTCATAAATATGAATCCTTAGACTCTCACTCTCACCTTGCCTTGAGTGTCGGTACGAGGAGAAGGAAGAGATGGGCTTTGTAAAGAATCCAAGGAGCTCTTTAGCAATCTCAGGAACAATAAATGGTATAAGTTGTGGAAATGAAAACCCAAAGGGTATTTATAGTGAGGGGGGACTTATATGCTATGCATGGAATTCTTAATGCCAGAGTATCATCCATCACGCTTCTCCAGAGCACCAAAGTCTCTCTCTCTTTTAGGGTTAAATTTGAGTTGTTTGTTCCTTAAAAAAAGAAAAAAAAAAAGAAAAAGAAAAGAAAAAAGAACCTGAGCTGCCGCAACAACAACAACTACATGCCACTGCCACCACAGAATTGGAAGTAGAAGGAAGAAGGAAGAAGGAAAAAGGGGATAATAAGAAGAGTACAACCCGGGTTTTATGACATCTACGAGTCACCAAGTCAAGAGGAAGACTCGGGGAAACTCTTCTAGGGTCATATCCAATTTTCAAACCAAACACGTTTGCATATATTTTGACTCAGTAGGTAGTATAGAAATTATGTCAACTCGGGCAAGTCCCAAGTCAACTTGCTGAGTCAGCCAACCTTGGTCCGACATAGAATGCCGTTTGCAGCATTGGAAGCTTTGCACATCTTACTGTTAAGAGCTGTCTAATCTTGTATTGAGAACTCCATAGATGTGGGTTGGACATTGTCTCTGAATTCTAACGTCATCAGCTAAGCAGGCTGGTAGTCAAATAGATAATGCTCTTCCTTCTGTACTTGGCCTCGCTTGAGACAGCCCGATCGATTAAATTCTATTTCTACCTTTTTGGGATTTCTGGTGTAAGTGTAACAACAGTGGAATATAATAGATCCAGTACATCAAGACCCAGTACCAAAGAAAGTGCGAGACAGACCCTGTTCAAGAGCAAAACCCAGCAGGAGAGGCATAGGAAAGCTATTGGACAATCTCTTAAACTAAATGCAATCATTTGGTTTCTCTTGTTGTTGTGTGCAAAAATGTACCCAACTTCAAAGTTCTAGGCAGTACTAATGATTTTGACATAGAAGATCAAAAGATGGTCCTTTTTCAGAATTTGGGGGATTATTGGCAGTATCATGTAGCAGGAGGCATCTAAATGCAAGGGCATTGAATAATTACAAGTTTCCATCAATTTATCAGTTAAAAGAAGGCAATGCACTGTTCCCTTCATTGACTGTTGGGGTATCTTGGTGTGAAGATTTTAAGGTTCAACTATATTTGCATCTTGAATATGTTCAGTTGTCTTGTGGAGGATATCGGTGCATGAAAATAGTTCAACCAATGTGGGGGGAAAACATAGTCACGCCCCGATTTCGGCACTCGAGTATATACTTGACCCTAATGCTGTATTGTAAGCGAGACTAAGTATTCTAAGTTACAAGATCATCATTCTAAGGATTCAATCATCACATATAACCATTTCACATAAAGATCTCATAATTATTATAACATAATCTCACAAAAGTACATTGTTCATTTGGCTACTTCAATTATTATAATTATTCGAAGTCTCAAACAAAAACCTCAAATAAGGAGATGTAGCCCATGCATTGTAGCTCTAATTTGAACCTGTAATTTATCAACATAATAATAAAATGAGCTAACAACCCAATGAGTAAGCCTTTACTATATTTCCCAAAATATCAAGAGATAAACCATTATAAAGAGTTTTAAAGGAATTTATGAAAATGCATTATCTTAGTAAAACCAATGCATAGATGCATGATGGAATATATAGAGAGTTCGCCACAATAATCAGTACAATTGATTTTCATTGAACACCAGGGCCACTTTACTACAGCTAGCCTTAACTTTCCTTACACCTCACCCGGCCTGTGTAGCTGGTCTGTTGCACTTACCAATATGCTCACCCAATTGGCCTCGATCAATGAAGGGACCATTTATACGTTAGCTAGTTAGACTACTTCTCCACTCAAGCTGCGTAGCTGGTCTGTTGCGCTTTCCAATGTGCTCACCCAATCGGCCTCGATCAATGGATGTCCAAATGGTACCAATTTAGGGTTTAGTGACTTTCAACTCAGGGGTCTAAGTTGCCCCACATTTTACGCTTTAGGTACTTTTAACTCAGGGGACTTGATCTCTCCACTTATCTTCCGGTGTTTTAATATTTGGGTTCTTGGTTCTATGAACATGAAAATAAAATTTCCCATTTAAAGCTTTATTTCATGACAAGTCTCGATTCTCCAAATTAAACCAAAACCATGTTATTACAAAAAAAAAAAAAAAAAAGCTTCTATGGAGGTCATGAATGGGCATGATTTTTTCAAAACAATAAGTATGAAGAAGTAAAGAGTTGCTACTTGATAATTCTAAATTTGATATGTATGGGAATCCCATGCTACAACAAAACCCAATCCATGACCAGCCTTGAACTTAGTTAGTACCAAACTGTGCATAACCAAATCGTGGTTGCTATTGTACAAGGTCACATACTAACCATTACATATAAAGGGTCCAATCTTAGAATTTATTGTTGGCCCTCAATACAACCCTTAAATGGACAGTTTTAAAGGCGAATTGATGGTCCATTATTAGTGCGATTTATGGACTACTTGATGGTCCATACTCGGACTGCTTTAGGGGCCAACCAATAAATTTAAAATTTTGGACAGTCTGAGGGTTTGGGATTTGGACAACGATATACAACAAATCTGTCTGTTTTATATTCAAAACTGGCTACTTATTTTGAATGATCAAAATGTTCTGAATCTGTCTACCCTTGAAGTAAAAATTAGCACACATAAGTTTTACATAATTTAGGCCATCAAACTGGCCCGAATTTGTCCATAATCGATGGCACAAATTTCCACCGATTTTTATAGGATTTAGGATACCCATATTTGCCCAGACTTGTATACTTTTGAAAGCCTACTACAACTCACAATTTTTTTAGTACAAAAATTGGACATCAAATTTGTCTAAATCTATTCACATTTTGGGCCATCTTTACTCGTACCTTTTGGATAGCTTTCCATCTGATGGAAAATTAGGGACAGGTTTTAAAAGTCTTTTCATCTCTCAAATTTGGGCATCCTCGATGTCTGTTATTGATCACGTTTGGGCATCCCCACTCACCAAATGGACGGCCTACATTTGAGCAAATTGTTGTGCCCAATGGGTGTGTCCAAACTGTTCAGTTTGGTTGTCCAAATTTGGATCCAAACGGGGCAACGTTCAACCCTCCTATTGTTTCATTTTAGGGCAGATTTAGCGCCTAATTCAGAGGTCCAATTTCGATGGGTTAAAGTGTTCAAATAGGCTGCCGCTGATGACCCGGTTCCCTAACATTTATTTTCTGAGCCCTCAAAAAAAATCCCCGTTGCTAGTTGCTTTTCTTTTTCTGACACCAACATAGTCTGGGACGTGAAATGCATCAGAAACCTTCAGGAATGGGAGATCTCAGAGTACATGGATCTCCTTCTCTTCATCTCCAAAGCCGCGCCTGACCCTTTCTCCCCCGACAAGCTCTTATGGACTCGAGAAAAAAGCAGTATTTTTTCGGTCCGATCTTTCTACTCTCAGCTTTCCCGCCCGATTGTTCCTTCGTCCTCAGCTGCTCCATTTATTTGGAAGTAAACATCCCCCCCCCCCCAAATTCATTTGTGTCGCACAGTAGACAATCTGAAGAAAAGGGGTATGTATATCGTCAACATCTGCCTATGTTGCATGAAAGAAGAAGAATCAGTGGATCACCTCCTTGTCCACTGCCCTTTCATCTCTCAGATCTGGGCCGAATTTTTCACTCGATTCAATATTAGCTGGTGTAATCTGATGTCTTCTTGCAATTTGCTTTCGGCTTGGCACGGGATCAAGATAGGTAAGCCTATCACGTGCATTTGGAGAATGGTGATTCTCTCCGTATGGTGGTCAGTATGGGAGGAAAGGAACAACAGATGCTTCAACGACAAATTTGCTTCGGTCCAACATGTCTGGTCCAGAGTTAAAAACCTGATCTATGAATGGGTCGGCATTGTAAACGGGCTTAAGGACTTTGATTTGCTTTTTCTAGATCGCTGGTTGTCTGCCTCCTCAGCAGACTTTTTCTCTCTTTTGTATCTCTTTCTTCTTTTCAATAAATTTCCAGTTATCTGCAAAAAAAAAAAAAAAAAGAAAAAAAAAAGAAAAAGGGAAGAAGCTGTCCAAATGGAAAATTTTGGATGTCCTAAAATGTGATCAAAAGTGGACAGTTCGTGGCCCTTTATAAGCTTTCATTTTAGGGCATGTTTAATGCCCAATTCAAATGCTAAAGGGGCAGATTTACGGGTCAATACTGCTGTCCAGTTTGGGCAGATTCTAAACCTAGAATATTTCAATTTTCTGGTCCAAATTGGAGAGTATTGCACAGTCGATGGGTGGTCCACTTTTGTGCTTTCATCAATGGTTCGAAGTTTGGGCAGATGGGGCAGATTGATCTAGGCACCCAACTGCTGGCAATATGGACGGGTTTTGATGCCTCTTCAGTTGTCCAACTTGGACGGATTAGAAGTTCAGTTTGATGGCCTGGATTGTACCCAACCTGGACATCCAAGCATGCCTCAAGATTTTGACATTTTTATAACATAAAAAAAAATGTAACATGTATATTTTAGCAACATCTGGTGTATAATGTGTTAGAAAATAAAATAAAATAAACAAATGGAAAAGAAAGGAAGTGGAGATCTGCTTACCTCATGTGCAATGGTCTCTCTCTCTCTCTCTCTCTCTCTCTCTCTCTCTCTCTCTCTCTCTCTCTGCCCCCCCCCTTCAATATACTTATTTTGCACTTTATTGGAAAAAAAAATCACGTTACATTTCACATTTGACAAGTCAGCGTCCTCCCTTGATTTATGCAATTTCAAATCCGGATTATGATATAAGAATCTAGATCTCTCATGTTAATCTTTGCTTTTGACATGTTATTCTGTCTTCATCCAATGTGCCGCTATATATATATATTGGGATTTTATGCACTTAATTTATAAAATTTTGTTTACATATGTGATATGATAAGTCATTTTTAAAGTTTTCATCAGAAGTGTGGCTTCATTGCAAAATATTTTGTGTAGCTCTTGTCACAGCAATTATTTTAGGACTTGCAAATCCAAGTCTTGGTTGTCTTGCCCACAGCTATGGATTGTCAAAAGTCGGCACATTCGGCATTTTTCTCATCTCAGGTACAGTTTGGAAGTATTACTTACTTCGTTTCACCTGGTTCTTCAATTAAGCCATACTTTTTGTAATGTTGCATTCTTTTAAATGATGTAGGGCTCACATTGCGGGGTGGGGAAATTGGTGCAGCTGTAGAAGCATGGCCTGCTGGAATGTTTGGGCTAGTATGACCTCGACTTTCTTATGTGCCTTCTCTATGTAGTATGTTCTTCCACCACAAGTTTCTTGTCTCTTTCGAATCATTTTTTTTTTTTTTTTTCTAGTAGCCAGCTCTACTAGCATTTAGAAATATCTACTTAAAGATGATTACTTCAAGGAGAATATCGTATTTATCATTATTTATTTGGTGTTGTGGGTTTTTTTTTTTTTTTTTTGAGAGACAACGCAAATTCATTGAAAGCAAAAAGGAGAGACAAAAGAAGGGGAAGGAGCTGATCCGCCAAGGTAGCAGAACAGCAACCCCCAAAAGAAAAGAAAGAACAAACATAAAAAAGGTAAAGGAAAATATAGGCTGGCCCTTAAAAGCCCAAAAAAAGAAGATTACAACCCCTCAAGGAATCAACATAAGAAACCCATTCGGAGATTGAGTTCTTGGCTCTGATTGCGACGATATCAGCTGAGTTTGAGATATCTTTGAAGCATATACCGTTCCTTTCTTCCCAGACGGACCACCAAATTGCTAGGAGGGCAATTCTCAAATGCAGTTGTTACAAAATGCAAACCTCTTTCTCATTCATTCTTCCATTTTTATTTTTTATTTTTCTCTCAAGGAATAAAATCTTGCCTTTTCTTTTTGTCTGCCACAACAAAAAATTAAATAATACTATGAACAATGTTCAGGCAAATTAGCAACCTCTTAAAAAATAAAAAATAAAATTACATTGTGATAGTGTCGAGATGTGAGATTCAGTGTTGAATCCCTCTTGCATCTCCTTTCCTTTTTTTGTGGCCAACAGTGTTAAATCTCATGGAAGCTGGTATCGTATCCAGTGGGGTGTGGGTTTCCTTTCCTTTGTTCCCTGGCTGGGGTGTGGGTTTCCAATGTCTCTGGTCTTGTATTCTTGCTCTTTGGGATTAATAAAATTACTTATCCCCCACACCAAAAAAAAAAGAAAAAGAAAAAGAAAATCATGCTTCACTTTATACAAAGACATTGATCCCGTATTTACATTTTCTTTTTGATTGATTTGCAATTGACTTTTTGCAACCCTATAATCTATAAATACTATCTTCACCTCAAAGAACAGGAAACTTTCTTTTTTGTTTGTTCATTGAATTTCACTTGTTTTTTAGATCAAGATTCGTTTTTGTTTTTTATTGGTACAAAATAGAAAGAAAGACTGTTACTAAATACTGTAAAGATTTTAGGTACATTAACCTTAATCTTTAGCTGTTAACTCTTCTATTATGTAAAATTTTACATGAGGTGGTGGCTTGACTTTGCTGAACCTAATGTAGCATGATTGAAGAATTGAACTTAAATTGAAAGAAGTCAAATGCGTGGCACTTCCGGATGATCGAACCCTCTTATCATTGCCACAAAATTGATACTTACCCAAAATTTGGACTTGAGATAAATTGCAACAGCTTTTTAGTATTTCCACAAGAACAATATAGAAGAATCATTTTTCTGAAAGTGTGTGTGTGGGTGTGACCTTTGGTGTATATATAGCCTGAATTACAATTCAAGAATATTCTAGAATGAAGCCCTAAATCCCATTTGCCTAGACATTTGGCCAAATTTAACTGGTAATAAAGGGAAGAAGTAAATACAGGAAACTTTAAACAAAGAGTCTAAAGCCTCCTTAACTGTTCTATATACAACCATACGGCCCTAGGGAGTTGTACAATTGTACAAATATCCCATGACCTCCCTTATGTACTTGTATGAGAAAAGGTCCAGAAATTATGTAGGGTTGGGATACTGGAATTATCCATCATTCATGGGCTGCCGGGGTCTCCTCTTGATCTGTTAGTCTGTTTGGTGCACCTTTCCTCAGCAGCTGACCCTTTCCTTCTAATCAGGTCTAGTTGCTGTAGGTTGGTCTGCTTCAAGTTACTGCCTTACTCCAGCTGCCTGCACTTCGTTTGATGGTGTCTACATCTGCAACTCCTCAACAGGCCCATGTCATTCTGTACCATCAACACCCTATACATGTTCTGTGGGACCGTTGAGTCTGGCCTGCATCATCCTCCTATCCTATCCAAAAAAACAGGCTGGATCACTCTACAGTTGACCAAGACGACATTCAATGTGGGACATTCATTATTGTTTTTATAACAGGCCATTTCTTAAATATTTGTACCACCTGCTAAATGGACCAGCTGGGATTTGGGGCCAAGGAATATTTGTCTTGGGAAAAAAGGGAGAAAGAGAAAAAAACAAAAAGAAAAAGAAAAGAAAAGAAAGAACAATAACCTTGGGATTCACCCAATGAATGTCCTGCATCCCATATGCATGTGGCATCCATGCTTCAAAACATTGGCTGATATGATGAACATGCATTGCCATTACGTCACTGAATCAGTCAAACTCCACTCAAATTTTTACTAACTTGGTGCCTTGTTGAAACCTGTGATGCCATGTGCCTTGGTGCTTGAATATATGGTGTCTGGAATCAAAATTCCTCTCATGGAAGCTGGTATTGCATCCAGTGTGATTGGTGCCACATACTGTATTGTGTTATTTTAGACATCAATATTGATTATCTAGATGTATCCTAATATCCCATTCCTGATATGTTGCATCTAATTAAAATGATGTGTATTAGTGATGTTGTCTGCTTTTAATCTGGATCAAACAAGCAGTGCTTGTTGCCGTTGGATTTAGGATTAAACATTATAATGGTCATCTAGAAATGTTCTTAATGTGGCTAAGATCTCAATACTTCTTAGTTATTGTTCATCCATAGAAATCTCTAATATATCATGCACGTACCGTTTAGCTAATTTAACCCCGCAATTAGTCACACTCATTGTTTAGAGTATCCTCGATATTATGATAATATCCCCGATATTATCCGTAGCTTGAGCTTTGTGATATCAATAACATTGGTAGCGATACCGATAACACTATAGTATGAAAAATTCTAGGTATCAGCGATATTTCACTGAGCATCTCTGTTGGATTGATATCGCCAATATTTTCAACTGTGTAAATTCCAGGTGTTGCTTGTATCACCAATTTATTGATATTGCCAATATTTTCAACTATGTAAATACTAGGTGTCGCTTGTATTGCCAGTGTATCAACAATATTTCGATAATATTGCAAATAATGTAACAATATCGCCAAAAATATGTTTATTAAAAATATTTCCATTTCAAATTTTTTTAGTGGGCACATGTTGTATGATGAAATGCATGTTTGTATGTGTGCATATGTATAGATGGATGGATTATGGATGTATAAATATTTTGGTATGATGGATGGTTGGATGGATGGATAGTTAGATGGGTGGATAGATGGCCAGATAGGTATGTTTTTTGAGTTCATTTGCTTTTACATGTCTTAGTTATTGTATGGTACTTGCATTTGTATTATATAAACTCATTTTGGTTACTATTAAATTGATTTCTTACGACAACACATGCTTTTATGCCCCCATTAAATGGAAGCTTATTATGTTTGCATTTTAAAATTTTTTGTTTATTCCTAAATATGCGAATACGTGTATTTTAGCATCTCGTGAAGTTTCACTATAAAATTCCACAGTTTTCCGCATGTTTCCCCGCATTTCCGGGTATCGGCTATATTTTTAGCGAAATCGATATTGTTTCCATATCCCAAGTCAACGAAACTTGTAGCGATACCAATACTTTGAACACTAGTCATGGGGAGGGGCATAAACTTTTGACTTTAAAAGGGAAATGGGATGTTTCTGGCCCTTAGCCAAGGGCATTTTTGTCATTTCAATTCTTTCATGTAAGTAGCCTGCTTCCATATCTCCTTGCATGTAGCTTGCACTGGTGATGTAGCATTAGAGAGCCTATGCAACAAAGGCTCTATGGGGCTTATGTGATTACCGTACGACCATCCACTTTATACATCTATTGAGCTGGCTCATGTTAGGACATCAACCCACAAGTGGGGCAGATCTAAAACTCAAGTGTGCCATAGTACTGGCAAAAATGTGGGGATGGGTTGCACACCGTTGAAAGCATTCTAGTGCCATTCTCTCCTTTTCTCTCTACGTGTAGCATGCACTTGCTTGTAGCTGCACCATTTCTTCTCCCCGTCTCTTTCTTTTCTCTCTCCCCTACTCTTTCCATGGCGTGTTCCACGTGCCATATCTCCTAGTATTTTTTAATGTTTCAAATATTTGCCACTAATGCCAGCAATTATTTTGTGTTCATATATTTCTTGGCAACAAGTTGCTGCCATGCCGTTAACTTTCCTTGTCTTTTCAGGGCTCAATTTTGTTCTTTAGTCCCTTCCTTTCGACGCTGATTTTGAAACTTCAGTTGGTGCCTCAAGAATTTGTCACGGGTACTGATGGAAAATAACTCATTAGCACTTCAGTGTTTGTTGATCAGTTGGGATATTAAGGGACTGTTTGGACATACCTAAGAATCTTGGTGGAACCATGTACCAACTACCTAGAATGAGAACAGGGGCCAATCCATACCATGATGTTTTCGACTTCAAGTGGATTTCGCAGACAGTAACACAACTTGCTATTGGCATTATGTGGATGTGCCAAAGGGCACCTTTTTCTCAAAATATGAATGGGGCTGGTCTCATTCCATTCAGTTCTCATTCTGGAAGTACATTGAAATTGGTCCTAGCCCATTTTGATGTTAGTAGTAGACAATTTTGAAGTTTTCAAGTTTCTGACTTTCATGATTATATGTGACAGGACTAGCAGTTTTTTGCTGCATGCCAACAACCTTATCAAGTGGAGTGGCATTGACACAGGTAAATTATTGTTTCGGTCCCTAATTGTGTTTTATCATATATTGGAGTCTGTCTAACAGAGCAAACACACTGAATGCATTGATGCAGCTTGTTGGGGGGAACTCTGCCCTGGCTCTTGCAATGACTGTGGTATCTAATCTGTTGGGTATTTTGATTGTAAGTTAAGCTTTCCTAGATGACAGTGTATTTTGTATACTTTGGATCTTCAACTTCGAGCTGTTGCATGTTCTTGAGTAGTTGAATTCCATACCACCAATTGGAGGCTCTGGCAATAGCTTCTGAATTATTCTGATTTAAACATTCATTTCTTATATAATTTATTATTGGTCTATGTCAAGGGATAACCCACATATTTGGCCATTCTAAAACTCAGGTGCCACACCAGTGATTTAGAGATTTTAGGTATGATTTTGCATTATTCCCTGTGGTATGGACTACCTGAGTTTTGGATCAGGCTGATTTTGGGTGCACTGATTTTGGGTTTGGATGCCCCCCCAAACACACACACACACAGCACAGTTGGCCCCACACATTCAAGTGAACAGTACAAACAATTCTCAGCATTAAGGTAAATTTCCTCAGCAGAATCATGACTGCTTTCCACGAGAGACTGACAGAATGCTCATTCACTTTGATACATTAGAGAGGAATTATTTGGTGCTAATGCATCAGGATGTATGGCCCATGTTTCAGTTTCCTGATGGGTGCATCCCATACAGGTGTGATGCCCATGTTTCATTGCTCTAGGTTGTTGATCTGATATCTCACACAGCGGATGGGGAACATTCCAGAATTCTTCCAGGTTAGGAGATCCTCACAAGAAGATGTTTAAGAAGAAATTCAGCAACCCATGTGGTGAAAGACCAAAGATTGGATGGATAGTTGGGAAGTTCCAGTCCAGAAGACTTTTGAGAATGTCCCATCCATTGTGGGGCCTGTCAGATCAACATTCTAGGTGACGAACATGGACCCAGGTCTACAGGGGGTGCATCAGACATTATTCATGTCTGGCGGCACTGGGACTCGATAATTCCACTAAGATTATTCGTTAATTACTCATTTTAAATATACTGATTTTGGCACCTAATAAATTTTAGCCAAAAAGGGTGTATTAATAAGTTCTGTGATATTTTAGGTGCCTTTTTCTCTCTCAAAGTTTATAGCTGGAGGAGTTGGGGTGTCCATTCCGACAAAACAATTGTTTGGAAGCCTCGTCACAACACTTTTGGTTCCTTTAATTGTGGGCAAGGTACTCTTACTGGCATTGCTTTTTCGAAGACAATATTGATGCCTTTGAATGGCCAAAGTCTGATAGCGTTGTGTTCTCCTCCATTAGATGGAACTGCTTTTTTTTTTTTCATTTTCTGTTTATGAATGGTCCTCATGATGGAAAGTTACTCAGTTTATATCTTGATGGTTGCTACTGGGTGCAGGTATGTAACATATTAGTAGACATCACTATATTAATAGGAACATTGAGATAAATTAGAATACCTGTTCTTTTTTTGGTCTATAGGAATTTTTTTTTTTTTTTAGAAGACAGAAAGCTACAATGAAATAAAGAGACAAACAAGAAGGCTATATTACAATAGAGGGAGAGGTCTCCACAAGTTTTGTTTGAGAAACTCGTTCATTGGCTAAAACTTTGGCCTCCGAGTTATCTTCCAGGGACTCGTGATGGAAAGTAATTTTTGTCCTATCAAATAAATCTGCATTCCTTCAATATAATTCACAATCATTAAGGTGTCAAGGAGGAACCTCTTTCTTATGCGCCCACTGAGTTACATAAACAAGTTGCCTTCCACAGCAAGCTGACTCATGCAATGAGCAACAAACTTTTATCCCATAAAGAAGGGCCATCACCTCCACCCCATTAGAGTCCATCTTCCCAATTGGACCAAAAATAACCCCAACTGTCCTTCCAGCACAGTGTTTTATGTGGTGAAATACATAGTCCTTTCTCCAGGAAATCCACTGTGGAGGCTGTAAAGAAACATTTAAATAGTTTTACTCTTCATAGATGGAGTGTCCAGAATTCCAACTAAGAACAATTATAGAGGAGAAACAATGTTTACCAGACACTTCTACTTTCTGGATTTTGGTTCTTCCAGTACTTCGGGGCACTTGGATTCTCTTGGACATGACACAACCAATGTTCGAAATATCGGTATCGTGTTATGTATCGCACCCTTGGGATATGGATACATATCGGGTATCGCATGAGATATATCGGTTGTATTGCATAATGTATCGTTGTTGTCGGAAACATGGGGAAATTGGTCGAATTTTTTAATGAAACTTCAGTGATTGTTTAAAAAGAGTTTTAATTGTATGAGGTCCTAATCTATGCATTTGTCTAATTGAATTGATGTAAGTATATTCAAAATCTATTCATATAATTTATAAATGTAAGAAGACATGTGGAAACACAAGAAAAACATTTAAAAGCAAAAGAAGAATCACTAGATAAGGTTACATACATGTTTGATTTTATGTTTGGGCACGTTGCAACCAATTTGCGAGAAATTAAGAAATTTTGATTTTTTTTTTTTCAATTTTCCGCGACTCAGCCTCGTCCCATCCAAATCTCGAAATCGAAGTTCCCAATTCATGATTTTTCATGCAAAACATGAAAAAACATGTATTTGTAACAATTTACATTGATTTAACATGATTTACAGGAAAAAAAGGATCGAAAATAGAAAATGCTCACTGGATTGAACATGTGGGATATATCGCACTACTTGTGCGTTTTGTATCGCACAGGTGGGATATAAGATATATCGTGGGATATATCGGCTGATATTGTTGATATTTTAAACACTGGACACAACAAACCAACGTTAATTGTATCTGATGGCGTCTTAGTGATGTCATCCAGGAGTTCCATTTTTTGGACCCTTTGAGTTTGCTGAGCCAATGTTACTTGGACACATGGCATGGGTGCTGAGTGTCAAAGTGTCCTAAAGAACCGGCATGGAAAACTTTAAAATCCTAGGCATAGGGGCACTTTCTGTACACAAATAAATAATATTTAATTGAATAAATGAAATATTAAAAATAAAATAAAACAATGAAAACATTATAAGCAAAGGAAATTAGAAACTAATATTCACATAATCCTAATAAAAACCAATTACTGGAAATCTAAAATAAGGAGTAATTTTTTGTGATAGGTATCTAAGCTATGAAATAATTGACTAACAAAACATCAAATATCATGCATAATCATCTCAAGAAAGTGTGTTTTTTTGTTTTTTGGGCACATGGAAATCACCCATTCTCTCAAAAAATTAGAAAAATCTTACAAAAGAACAACAAAGCTTGTGCTTTTTGTTATATGGGTCGGGGTACCTATAATGAAAATGAACTAAAACATAGATCATGAGATGAAGTCCTTATGACTAGTTTCTTCAAATATAAGAGAGTAGATGCAAGCATGACCATGGGTGAGATATATTGGACTTGTCAAAAAAAAATAAAAATAAAATTACACGTAATAAAAAGTGATGAAAGAACATGCATTGTGGAGAATATGCTCAGACCCATCAGTTGAAATGCCCAACACGTGGAACTTTCCAAAGACATCACTAGAACACTTTGCCCATACATATTTTGAAGTATCTTGTCATGTCTCGGAGTGTCCAAGTGTCCCCAGTGTCGGTATGAAAAATCCTAGAAATTAGAAGTGTCCAGGTAACATCAGTCCAAACATATTCTCTGCAAATATTTCCTTCCATTTTTCTTGAATTTTTTTTACTTATGTGAATTCCTTTTGTCAAGCAGAAGTGTTGAAGGGATTGGGTTCTCTTTGGGTGATGGAAAAAGGATCAGGGTTTTGGAGGATGTTTGGCTTGGCGATAGAACTCCATGTGAAGACTACCCGAGGTTGGCTAGATTGCCTCCGGATATGGATGTTCCTATTGCTCTTTGCTATTTGGTGTCCGGCTCCAATGTGATTCCCCCCCTCATTATCTTGTCAAAGTGGCTTCTTGTCATTATCATTGTGACAGCTACGGATTTGATGGTTTGTCTCAAGGATAAGTCAGGGCAACTCTCAGTTTGAACCTTCAACAATTTGCTTTTTAGGTCTTCTTCAAGGAAGGTAGTAGCTGAACTTCTTTCCTTTGGTTCTATTAGGATTTAGGCCCCTCCCAAGGTTACTGCACTACCCTGGTTGGTGGGTTGGAATATCCTCTACATGGTGGTGCGGGTGATGCCTATATCAATCAAGGGCTTCCTTCTCTCCTGGCATTGGGGGTGGGGTTGGAAAGAAAGGAATGGAGGCTGGTATTATTTGCTGGGTTATGGGCCTTATGGAGAGAGAGGAACAACCAGTGCTTCCACAATCTTAGTGGGGTAGTGTCGGAGGTTTTTAGATGGGTTAAATTGGATGCAACGGATTAGGTTCATACTTAATTGCTTTTGATGATTGTGTTCTATCTTCTATGTCCTGGGTTGAGGTGTAATTCTTTTGGCTAATTTGACCTTCTTGATTAATAAAATTATAACTTAAAAAAAAAAAAAAAAACCGGAAGTGCTCTCACTCCTAGCCTCGACTTGCTTTCATTCTTTTCTTGTTGAAAACTAATCATAAGGACTTCTCGCTCTAGATTTTAGTTCATTTTCATTATCGTTGCGTAAGATGAGGTAGAGATTGTTGTAGAGATGGGGATGTTGAGATGAATTGATGGGAGACTAGGAAGGATAGAGTTTAGAATGTGGTTTTCTGGTGCAGCCCAGTAGTAGTTACATATTACAGAGCGAGATAGTTCAATCATGTGCAAAGAAGACCAGGGATGTGTTCAGTAAGGAGAGAAACATTGATCAGGGTGAAGGGCTTGAAAAGAGGATGAGAGAAGTCTAGTGCAAACTGGGATTCAGAGAAACTAGTAGTAGAGGAGAAGATCAACGTACCAGATTTGCATAAGAGAATTCACCAAACATAAAAATAACAGCCACACACAGGAACACATGCACTTTGTCAATTCAAAATTCATAGAGATAACACTGTTCATACGTGTGGGCCATTTATCATCTTATAAACTATTCACAAAGTTTCTTCTCTCAAATCTAAGTCGATTTTCCAACTGTTATGTGAATCTGAACATTCCCAAATAAAATAGCAGAAGTGAATGAAAGACTCCTGCCACTACTTTAAGTACTAAAAATAAGGAAAAACTATTAATAGACTTCTAAATATGTCACATGTATGGACTATGGAGTTGTATACACAACCGTATACAACTGTATAACATCATATGATACACTTCACATACTTTGCACTGCGATAAAATTCAACTATGTCATTGTGTGATACTGTGATTAGATGGGACCCACTTGGGTCTACTTGAGTTTCTATTTTACTCTTCCTAACCCCCTCAATCGCCGGGTGGCTATGTTCTCAATTGGTGAAGCCTCATATCTTTCTGGTTCGCACATGTTGTCTATTAATCTATTGTATCAGTTCTCCCTAGCTTCGAAGAACTCGTTGTTGAAGTGATAAAGTCCCTTGATATACATTGATACACCACACTCTGATAGCTTAAACTTTTAGAGTAAATGGTTGTTTGACACTCGTATGTGAGTTGAAACTGGCATTAGTCTGTTTGAGTCCCCTGTTGAACAACCATATTCTTTAACACCAGTTCACACTACTGTAGTTTTCAATGATAACTCCAATAATTTTTCCTAACCCTAACACCTAAATATACAAAACACGTTTGTGGTACCAGTTGTTGGCCGCTTCCTTCTCAGGAGTAGTTTGGATTCACTTAACCATGAGGAAGAGAGAAATTCTCGTCTTTGATACCATTTGTCCCTTTATGTTCGGTTTTCTTGGTAATTCTCTTCCTGCTCTTCATCATCTAACTAGTAATTTTCGAGAGGTCCATCAAAGTAGGTGAGAAGTTTAGATAGATCATGATCATCATCATCTAAACCTTATACCAGCTAATTGGGGTCAATTACATGAATCTTGTTTTGCCAATATTATTAGGATTCATAATAAAAGTTGTGCAAAAGTTTCACGCTGGTTGCCAATGTGATGAAGCCTCCTTTATCTAGGCTTGGTGACTGGCAATGAGAGTGCAAAACTCCCACAGTCGTTATTTAGACAGATAAACAACGAAACCATATCCTATACCTCCAGATTCATAAGCATGTAAGAGCATTGCCTCTCTTTTTGTGTCACTTGGGTTTCTCAGTTTGCTTCAAGGCCTGAGTCAGCATGGTCTTTTAACTGTCACTGTTGGTGTTCTTAGGGACATGTAGGCAATCCTCAACATGTGGTGTAACCGTGCAAGGTGGGGAACTACTTGTAGTACATGATGGTAGATGTTCCCTGCATGAAAAATGTTGCACTTGGTAGTCATCTACTTGTGCTTCTCTTGTCCCTAGTGCAATGTGATATGCTTCATCTATAGTTTCTGGTCGAACCTCTCTCATCTCCCTTTGAATGTCTCTCCAGAGTCCTTAAAATACCGTGCTCCCTGTTGCACTTCTGACTCTATCAGATCACATCTCGATGTTAGATTATAGTACTTTTGGGTGTATTGCTTGATGGTTAGACTAGTAGAGAATGATTTGATGATAATAATGTGAAGAAAAGAGGAGAATATTGAGAGAGAAGGAGGAGAGTTTGGGAGAGATGTTGTGCTAGGCTTGCTTGCCCTAACACATAATGTTTTATTATAATAAAGCATATGGTACTGATGCAGGACATGGAAAATTAAATATGATGTATGAGATTTCAGGCTTAAAATCACGTTAGTTCAGAAACAATTACACAAATTCCATATCCCACATAAAAAGTCCAAACATTCAAGGGGAATCTATGCGGGTCCAGGCCTACACAGGCTAAGACTGGACTAATAAAAATTATAAACCAAACGATGCTCAAAGGGAAATAGAAATCAACCACACATGCATAGCAAACAGTCCTTAATCCAAGGGATTCCCCAATCTCAATTCAAGGAACCCTGGGGTGAAAAAATGGGCAAATAAATTAGGGCTAATGCAAACTAAGGCTAGGGTTTAGGAAATAAGAATGAAAAGAGGAAAACCTGATCCGGAGAAAGCTCCTGCGTGCAGATGGTGGCCCGGGGCTGACGCACATGCGCGTGGGCTGGCTGCACGTGTGATGGAAGCTCGCCTCCCCAAAGTGACACCTAGGCCTTGGTTGGCTGGGGGAGACCTCCAATCCCTCCAAGTTTGACGACAATCTGACGTAAGGTCGAGGCGTAGTGCTCCGCCGAAGTTTCAGCCCTCCTACAGGTCCAGATTATGGAAACTGGCTGTAGGAGGATGAATAGTTGCAAAGGCTTGGAATTTCAAAGCAATAATGATGATAAAAGATGAGGTATATGGATGGGAGAGGGTAGGGACAGATTGGAATAGATGTGGCTTCACACCACGTAGTTGGCCCTTTGAAAAGGGAGGGCCTCACACCCACTTTTGAATTCTTCCACAACTCACGAAGAGAGCAGAAAAATAAAGCAGGAAATTTTTTATTAAGCTTAAATGAATGAAAAGAACTACAAGGGGTGCCTATTTATAGAGAAAATTCTATACCCTAAAACTCGCACCATGTGCGCAACCTATTACTTGGCGATGAAGTAAACTAAAATAAAAATCAAACAATGAAATTTGAAGTGTTCACGATGTTCTAAATAATAACAATAAGTAAAACCTAAAATATGAAATCAATCTGACGAGTGGCTCACGATCATGAGATCCTATGATGGGCTTTTCTTGACTATCGGGTCCACCCTTTTGAATCAAAACTTCGTCTTCTACGTAGGAGGCCCTCCCTGGACGTTGTCATCAAGCTAGATTGATGGTGGGGCCCTCCTTCTGTGTACGTATGTGCGTAGGGGGGTGGTGTGTGTGCGCGTGTGCGCATGATGTCCCCATCAATTCTCTCCGGCTGCGAAATTTCGCCACTGGCGAAATAAAACTCCTGAACTGATTCAAGATGTCAGGATCAAGTCTCTGAAGCTCCTTCTCAGTGAGCCACGTGTTGTCTGAAGCTGGGCGTGACTTTCATTTAACCAGGTATTTCTGAAACCCGCCGTCCGACGTGGATATTATCTAATGGTCCAAAATATCCTCTATTTCTTCTCTGGGTGTGTGAAGGTTAGGTATGGTAGGTAGAGGTTGGGAAGAACGGTCGGGACAAGTAGGTATGGGAGATAGAGGCTGAGAAAATGGGTTGGGACGGGTAGGTATGGGAGGTAGAGGTTGGGAAAATGGGTTAGGACGGGTAGGTATGAGAGGTAGAGGCTAGAAAAATGGGTTGGGACGGGTAGGAATGGGACGTAGAGGCTGTAAAAATGGGTTTGGAGGGGTAGGTATGAGAGGTAGATGCTGGAAAAATGGGTTGGGAAGGGTATGTATGGGAGGTAGAGGCTGAGAAGAAAGGTCAGAAAGAGTAGGTATGGGAGGTAGAGGTTGGGAAAATGGGTCGGGAAGGGGCCATGGTTCATGGGATAAATATGAGGAATCAGGATGGGTGGACGAAGGGCCAGATAAAGTATCAGTGGTCCCCTGAAAAGTAACTAGATCCTCCACATCGAATGTGAAACTAATTCCCATGGAAGGTGAAAGATCTACCTCATACACATTGAGACCGTTTCATTTTATAATTTTAAAGGGTCCAGCGCTATACGCATGTAACTTACGAATAACCCTCGGAGGATACCGCTCGGGCCCGATGCGGACCATCATAATGTCCTCAATATGGAATTCTTTGAAATTTTTATGCTGGTTTGCAAAAAATTTGTAATGTTCATTACTAGTAGTGATCTTCTACCTGATTTCTTGATGCCATGAATGAACGTGATGTACAAAAGACTCTGCAGGCTCTGACGGCCCATGGGACGGTGACGTAGGGACAAGATCAATAGGTTTCTCAGGTTTATAACCAGTAACGACTTCATAAGGACTGAGACCTGTGGACCTATCGACAGAACTATTAAACGCAAACTCGACTGTAGGTATTACGGTGTCTCATGTTCTTGTGTCTCTATATCCCTCCTAGGGGGAGACTCATCTGGTAGATCATCAGGAAAGACATCACGTAACTCATCCACTACCGGAATGGCCTCAGTGGGTAACTTTACACTAGCCTCTGGTGCACTCTCTCCAGCCACAAGGCCGCACATGTTATTCCCCTCAAAATAGTGGTCTTGATGTCCCTTATAGGGTGAGTGCACTGTTGCACGCCTATAATTGATTCCTTGACCAACTTCATTCATTGGTCTATCCTCCAGGCCACCTTCCTGAGATTGGACATTTACCCCAATGGTGGGGTTTGTCCTGACGATGGTCTTTAGTCGGGTAATGCGCACATCAAGTTGATCAAAGCGTTGGTTTATATGTTGTTCCTAGCGCTTACCCAAAACCTCGATCTTCTGAGACAGTTTGTTTAGTGACTCTAGCAGTTGCTCCATATTTAGTATAGGGTGCAAGCCAAAACCATGACCCGTACGTGTGGCTTACGACTTCTAACTCCACCTAAGGACTTTCTACTATGACTATGTGTAACTAAACGGGACTAAATGATCTTATGAGACCTATATGAGGGAAACTACGCAGTGCTACTAAAATTCAACAATATAGATGTCAAAATATAAGAAAGTTTTTATTTATTTATTTTTATTTTTATTTAATTTTAATGAAACAACCTAGTTTCTAAACAAAAAAAAAAGAAAGTTTCTAAAAATAGAAAGTAAGTTAGTTTCTAAAAAAGAAAAAAGAAAAGTAAACTAGTTTCTAAAAAAGAAAAAGTAAAGGAAATTAGTTTCTAAAAACAGATAAAGAAAGTTTCTAAAAAACAGAAAAGGAAAGTTTCTAAAACTAGAAATAGAAAGCTAAGTTAATTTCTAAAATAATTCAAATAAGGGTATAACAGAAAATTTCAGCAGCTTATGTCAGGGTTTATGGACCTCTAAACAGTCATATATGATGAGAATTGATGTGTAATGGACATAAACAACTAAACCCTAAACATGTAATGCATTCCCCTGTAAGAACCCTAAGCTCTGATACCAAATTTGATGCAGGACATGGAAAATTAAATATGATGTGTGAGATTTTAGGCTTAAAATCACGTTAGTTCAGAAATAATTACACAAATTCCATATCCCACATAAAAAGTCCAAACATTCAAGTAAAGGGGAATCAATGCGAGTCCAGGCCTACATAGGTTAAGACTAGACCAATAAAAATTATAAACCAAACGATGCTCAAAGGAAAATAGAAATCAACCACACATGCATAGCAAAAGTCCTTAATCCAAGGGATTCCCCAATCTCAATTCAAGGAACCCTAGGGTGAAAAAAGGGGCAAATAAATTAGGGCTAATGCAAACTAAGGCTAGGGTTTAGGAAATAAGAATGAAAAGAGGAAAACCAGAGGAAAACCTGACCCGGAGAAAGCTCTTGCGTACAGATGGTGGCTCGGGGCTGACGCACATGCGCGTGAGCTAGCCGCACGTGTGATGGAAGCTCGCTTCCCCAAAGTGACACGTAGGCCTTGGTCGGCCGGGGGAGACCTCCAATCCCTCCAAGTTTGACGACGATCCGACGTAAGGTCGAGGCGTAGTGCTCCACCGAAGTTTCAACCCTCCTACAGGTCCAGATTATAGAAACTGGCTGTACGAGGATGAATAGCTGCAAAGGCTTGAATTTCAAAGCAATAATGATGATAAAAGATGAGGTATATGGATAGGAGAGGGTAGGGACGGATGGGGATAGATGTGGCTTCACACCACGTAGTTAGCCCTTCGAAAAGGAAGAGCTTCGCACCCACTTTTGAATTCTTCCACAACTCACGAAGTGAGTAGAAAAATAAAGTAGGAATTTTTTATTAAGCTTGAATGAATGAAAAGAACTACAAGGGGTGCCTATTTATAGGGAAAATCCTATACCCAAAACTCACACCATGTGCGCAACCTATTACTTGGCGATGAAGTACACTAAAATAAAAATCAAACAAAGAAATCTAAAGCGTTCATGATGTTCTAAATAATAACAATAAGCAAAACCTAAAATATGAAATCAATCCGACGAGTGGCCCACGATCATGAGATCTCATGATGGGCTTTTCTTGACTATCGGGCCCACCCTTTTGAGCAAAAACTTCGTCTTCTAGTTAGGAAGCCCTCCCCGGACGTCGTCATCGAGTCAGATCGATGGTGGGGCCCTTCTTTTGTGTACATACGTGCGTAGGGGAGGTGGTACGTGCGCGTGTGCGTGTGTGCGCGCATGATGTCCCCATCAAGTACATCGCAGGAGAAGAGGGAAGCGTGCACATACACTTACACTAAATGGGACTAAAAGGGCCACTAACCTCATACACAATACACTAGCATTCTCTATACTCCCCATTAAGTTGGAGCATAGATGTTGATCATGCCCAACTTGTCATGAACACGATGAAGAGCATCTTGACTCAAGGACTTTGTAAGAACATCAGCAAGTTGATTTCCAGATCGAACAAAAGGAGTGGCGGTTTTCTTAGAAGCTACTTTCTCCCGAATAAAGTGACAGTCGACTTCAATATGCTTGGTTCGCTCATGGAAAACCGGGTTACGAGCAATATGGATGGCCGCTTGGTTGTCACAGTGAAGAGGAACAAGATCTGAAGGAGGATAGCTAAGTTCTTCAAGAAGGTTGCGAAGCCACACGAGTTCACACGTCGCATGAGCCATAGCATGATATTCTGCTTCAGCTGAGGACCGTGCAACAACTGGTTGTTTTTTGCTCTTCCATGTTATAAGATTGCCACCTAGGAAGGTACAAAAGCCGGATGTAGAGCGGCGATCAAAAGTACTACCTGCACAATCAGCATCGGAATAGTCAGAAAGATGAAGATGACCATGCAACTGAAAGCGTAGGCTAAGACTCGGAGCTGATTTTTGATACTGAAGTATGCTGTAGACAGCCATGAGATGGGAAGTACGGGGAGCTTACATAAATTGGCTAACAACACCCACCGCAAATGAGAGATCTGGGTGAGTAATAGTCAGGTAAATAAGCCAGCTTACAAGTCGTCGATACATCCCGGGATCAGTAAGGAGAGCACCATCATTTGGTCGAAGTTTCCGTGAAGTATCCACGGGAGTGGTAACAGGCTTGCACCCTAACATGCCGGTCTCCATGAGAAGATCGAGCGTATATTTTCGTTGTTACAAGACCAATCTGGATGATGAGCGACCAACTTCAATTCCGAGGAAGTAGCGAAGAGGACCAAGATCCTTGATCTCAAACTTGGTCTTAAAAAAATCTTTGACCTCCCTCATTCCAGCAGAATCACTACTGGACAGAACAATATCATCCACATAGATAATGAGAACCATGATGCCCGTCGATCGACAACATATAAAGAGAGAATGATCGGCATGACTACGAACAAAGCTGAATTCCAAGAGAGCCTGACTAAATTTTTTGAACCATGCACGTGGGGATTGTTTGAGTCCATAAAGGGCCTTCTTCAACCGACATACAAGTGCAGGGTTGTGAGAAGCAACAAAGCCAGGAGGTTAATACATGTAAACTTCCTTTGTAAGGTCCCCATGGAGAAATGCATTCTTAACATCAAGCTGAAACAAGGGCCATGATAAATTAATGGCAAGGAGATCACAACGCGAATCGAATTAAGCTTAGCTACCGGAGAGAATGTCTCGAAGTAATCCATACCATGAGTCTGTGTGTAACCCTTAGCAACAAGACAGGCTTTATAGCAGTCAATGGAGCCGTCTGGAAGAAACTTGATCGTATAAACCCATCGACAGCCAACAGGTTTATGGCCTAAAGGATGTGCACAAGGTCCTAAGTATGATTCTTCTCAAGAGCATACATTTCTTTTATCATCGCCTTCATCCAGTCAGGACTTTGAAGAGCATGTGAGAGAGATCGATGAATAGTCTGTGATGAAAGGGAAGCTGCAAACGACTGAAAAGACGGTGAAAGATGATCATATGAAATGAAATTACTAATTGGGTATTGAGTACAAGATCGTGACCCTTTGCGCAAGGCAATGGGAAGATCTAAACTCGAGGTAGGAGAGTCACTTGAGCCAACATCCAAAGTGAGCGGAAGGGTGGATGACTGAGCGTGTGAAGATTTATCTCGACGATTATACACTCACAGAGGATTAGGCTCACCTAAATCACCAACATGATGCTGAATGGAGGGGAGATGAGTTTTCCCATGATCACTAGTGGAAAGAGGATAAGAGTCATACCCCCCTTGACTTGTAAGAGGATCACAGAGGGATTGGCCTGGAGCTAAGAAAAAAGAAATATCCTCAAAGAAGGTTACATTGGCAAAGACATATTTCTTGCGAGTCAATGGGTCAAAACATTTATACCCTTTTTGACTTCGAGTATACCCTAGAACGACATTTAATTGCCCTGGGGCTAAGTTTATCATTACTTCCATCCAAAATTTGAACAAAGCATGTACAACAAAAAACTTTAGGTGGTAGAGGAAATGGATTATCATGAGGATATAATATAGTAAATGAAAATTTGTAAGACATGATACGTGAGGGTATACGATTAGTAAGAAAAGTAGCAGTTAGAAGAGCATCACCCCAAAAATGTTTAGGTAGATGCATACCAAGCAGAAGGGTGCGAGCAACTTTAAGAAGATGACGATTCTTTAGTTCTGCAATACCATTTTGTTGAGGTGTGCGTGCACACGATATTCTAGACAAAATACCACTTTCCTGTAAGAAGGACAGAAAGACAGTAGACATGTATTCCCCCTCATTATTAAAATGGAGGGTTTTGATGGAACATTGAAATTGAGTGCACATTTCATGATAAAATACTTTAAACGCATCAAACACTTCACTTTTAGATTTCAAAAGATAAATCCAAGTCACGCATGAATAATCATCAATAAAAGTAACAAAATATCTAAATTCAAAAGTAGAGGTAACCGGAGTTGGTCCCCAGACATTCGAGTGAACCAGAAGAAAATGTTGAGATTTCTCCCAAAAGAGCTAGGAGAAAACGTAGCACGATGATGTTTAGACAATTCACAAATGTCACAACATAACGGTTTAGTGACAGATAAGGAGAGACAAAATTCTCAATTTAGCTATGGATGGGTGGCCTAAGCGACAATGCCATCGAGTCATGGACTCTCGATCCAGATAAAGGGTACTAGAAGCAGCAATGAGTGTATCATCGAGAAGTAAACGCCTCCTCACTCATGCCTCCCACCAATTACTCTCTTTGTCTATAGGTCCTAAAACAAACAATAAGAAGGGAAGGCAATGGAACCATTTAATGATTTAGTAAGAGAGCTAACAGACAATAAGTTTAATGGAAAATGAGGCACATGCAAGACTGAAGACAGAGACAAGGAAGAAGAAAGATGGATGAATCCAATCCCAGAGATGGGAGTTTGGGTTCCATCTGCAACTGTGACATACTGAATGTGAGGAGAAGGAGAATAAGAAGAAAAGAATTGAAACTTACTAGTCATATGAGAGGAAGCTTTAGAGTCTATGACCCAGGAGGTAGGAGAGGATGACGCAAGAGGGCAGTACTTGATTGGGCCGAAGCTGCGTGAGATGGCTCAGGAATATTACGAATGTGAAGCCGCATAAGGGCATCATATGCAGCCCGAGCAATGATAAGACTCCCCTGAAGTAGACTGCTCAGCTGTCGGGGTGGAAGACTGTGTCTCATGAGCAACTGTGGATGCAATAGAAGTAGCAACATACATAAGACGACCATGTATCTGCCAGTAATAATCAACGGTGTGATTAGTTCCATCGCAATGTGAACAAATGCAGGAACCACCACGTCCTCGTCCACGTCCACCACGTCCTCGTCTACGTCCACGGCCGCCACGACTGCGATCTCCCTTGCGGCCTGTACCATGACCACTAAAACCAGAAATGCGCCTTGAACTCAAGGATGGTACCCGAAGACCAAGAGAGGACTGATCGCCAGCAAGTTGTGCCAAACGCTCGGGTGGCACAAATGAATGAGAAGGAAGAGTAGAGACAGTAGCACGCTGACACATGGCATAGACTGTCGTTAAAGCTGTACACGAGTCGAGCCAAGCCGAGTATTGCCCAGCTCGTGCTTGGCTTGCACTGCCCGAGTCCCAGCTCGTACTCAGCTCGGCTCAGGCTTCGAGCTCGGATGCCCAGCTCTTGCTCTATTCGTCCGAGTTCGAGCAGATATCGAGCCGAGTCGAATCCGAGTTTTCGAGTCAAGTTTGAGTCCGAGTCCGAATTTTAATTTTATTTACACAGGCATTTTCTGAAATTCTCAAAAACAAAATCAAATTATGTAAAAGTATTTCTACATGTGTGAGTTCTCCAAGCACTCACTTGATAGTTGACACTATTGAACTTGTGCTTAAAATAACTCCTCTGACAATTAATAGTCCAATAGTTGATAGATAATCATATTAGCAATATATGATATCAATTTCTTACATATATTAACAATTTATACAAAAAAAATAATAATAAATCAACACCACGGGTCAACCTATATTAATAATTTCTGACATATATTAGCAATATATGATATCAAATTTTGACATTTATTAGCAATATATGATATCAATTTCTGACATATATTAACAGTTTATACAAAAAAATAATAATAAATCAACACCACAGGTCAACTTATATTAATAATTTCTTACATATATTAGCAATATATGATATCAATTTCTGACATATATTAACAATATAATAAATCAATTTCTGACATATATTAACAATTTATACAAAAAATAAAATAAAAATCAACACCACATTACCGGACGAGCTGTGGCAGGAACGAGTCGAATGACCGGCACCGTGCGTGCAAGGCAGGGATGAGTGGTAGGGACGACCGGCAGGGATGAGCTGCGGCACCAGACAGGGGCACCGGGCAGGGCAGGGACGAGCGGCAGGGACTAGCACTGGGCAGGGGGGGTGAGAGAGAGAGAGAGAGAGAGAGAGAGAGAGAGAGAGAGACGGACGGACGGACAAGGGAATGAGAGAGAGAGAGAGAGAGAGAGAGAGAGAGAGAGAGAGAGAGAGAGAAGAAGAAGAAGAAGAAGAAGAAGAAGAAAAAGAAGAAGAAGAAGAGGGATGGGCTGGACGGCCAATGGGAGAGAGCCAGAGAGGGGACGACCAATGGGTGAGACCGCTGGATGTCGATCGAGTGCGGGTTAGTTTTGAACGGGCGCTGGGAGGGAAGGAAGGGGCCGAAGGGGCGTAGGGTTTTTTTGAACGGGCATGCTGAAGCGACTGAGAGTTAGGGTATTTTTGTTTTGGGGCATTTATATACCCTTGGTCGAGTACGAGTCGAGCACCGAGTCGAGTATTGCCCTGCTCGTGCTCTGCTCGAAATCAATTCGAGTACCAAAAATCAGCTCGTGCTTGGCTCAAACTCATTTCGAGCCGAGTCGAGTCGAGTAATTCCGAGTCGAGTTGAGCGAGTAATCGAGCTAACTCTGCTCGTGTACAGCTCTAACTGTCGTCAATGGGGGAAAAGGATCCTGCATAATAACCTGATCCCGAACATGAAGATAATCAGAATTCAACCCAGCTAGGAATTGCATGATACGAGTATCATCTCGTTGCTTATGAGCATGTTCATAATCCTCTTTACATTTGGAAGGAAGAGACTGATACATATCCAACTCATCCCACATACCCCGAAGCGTCGAATAGTAATCTTTTAATGATCTGGAGTTTTGCTGGAACCGACCAATTTCTTAAATAAGCCGGAATACCGGTGAAAAATTCTGAGATTTCGAGAACATATCATGAAGCATATCCCAAATGCCTTTAGCCGAGGATAAAAACATCACTGAGTGGCTAATCGAGGAATCCATACTATTCAACAACCATGCAATAACTTGATAATTCTCTTTTGTCCAAGACTCGTAGGTAACATCTGTAGAGCTTGGGGGATCATCCAAAATATACAACTTTTCACAGGCTCCTAAAAATACTTTTACAAATTGTGCCCATTGAAGATAGTTGTCACCGTTCAACTTAGTGGAGGTAATCTGCAAGGGGTTGGATTCAAGAGACCCGATTTGAGGTAGATCGAAGAAAAGCGGAAGATGGGCCGGATTTTCGAATTTCTCTATTTCGCCTAAAATACCATGAAAGGAGGTCCAAAAAATTCTGAAAAAATCATGACAAATCTTCTAAAATCAAGATCTATCAAACCCCTAAACTTTTAGTTCAAACGGAGTCCATATGTCCGTACAACGCTAACGTCAGCCGTACGGCTGCTGACGTCAGTAAGGTGACGTGTCGCCTCTCAATTTGTTGGATGCGGAATGCCTGGATCTATGCTCTGATACCAAGTAGAGAATGATTTGATGATAATAATGTGAAGAAAAGAGGAGAATATTGAGAGAGAAGAAGGAGGAGAGTTTGGGAGATAGTTGTGCTAGGCTTGCTTGCCCTAACACATAATGTTTTATTATAATAAAGCATATAATACACTGCAGGAGAAGAGGGAAGTGTGCACATGCACTTACACTAAAAGGGCCACTAACCACACACACAATACACTAGCATTCTCTATAAGATTCTCTGGTCGCAAATCTCAAATTTCTCTGAATGGTTGTAATTTGCTAGTAGGAATTGGAGTTTCATCTTAGCCTTAATCTTGTCCCAGTTTGAGATAGGTTAAAGGCCACTGCGCTGCAGGTCTCTTACAAATGTGCTCCACCACCTCAGGGCTAGCCCTTATGACGCCAATATTATAACACTTAATTTGACGTCCACGGCTATATGAAACTACTCAAAATAAATTTCTGTGGACTCCCACCAGCCAATAAGCTTAGATAGGGTCTAGACTATCACTGTAGCCAGCAATTTCCAACTTCACATGTCTTGTTGGATCTTCAATGGAATGGGGTTGAGTGGCTTCAATGTAATTCAGATGTCCATGACTGGGGACTATGGGTGATAGTGACTGTCCTAGGGTATCGTGGTTGCTGATACCTAGGTAGATCTTGTGCTCATACTCAAAACTAGCATCATGTCAACCTGGTGTGTTGCCAAAAAGGGGCATTTTACCCGACCTTGAAAATGGTTTGACCGTTGGTCCGCACGCCTCTCTAATTTGTTCTCTTCTAGGTTGGACAACCTACCTTCCATCCCTTTGAGATCACTCCTAATACCTCTCTTCTATTATGACAACTGCTGTATGGTGTTAATATCACCGCTCTGGTTTTCCTACCATCTTAGGATTGTAGAAAGTACTGCTTCCCATAGGCATAAACAGATGGTATCACTTGGGATGAAGAGGTTGGAGTGATTGGGAATGCGTGGTAGGGACAAATTTAGGTGAAAGAGACTGTTTGGGAACCACAAAGGCATGAAATTGGACAACTAAGGGCTTGTTATGATGAGCAGTTTGTGGGCCATCAGACTGCTTTTAGGCTGGAAATAAGGGTTGAAGATGATGGGCAGAATCAGGAACTTTTTGGGTATGAGTTTAGGACTGTGATGGTGGCTAATCTGGATTCACAAGAGAGTAATTGGCTGCTTGGGGCAAAGTGTAAGCTGACAATTCGGGGACAAATTTATGAACAGATTTCAGGTCAAATTTTGGGTTAGCATGGTATGTTATGACCTTATTGTAGGAAAATATATGTGATTGTCTATGTATGTTATTTGTGTACTCCTGTGGAGCACTATATGTCTCTCTTATTTATATGTGTGTTAGTCTTTTAGGCTAACACTGCGAACAACCCCCCCCCCCCCTCCTTTTTTCTCCTCCTCTTCCCTTCAATCTTTCCACTTACTACTTGGTATCAAAGCAGGTTTCTTACCTGATCTCATTGTACAGTAGTGGGGCCCATTGTTGACGTCATCCAACTCTATAGATGACGTTAGCAGGGTAAAATCTAGTGGTCATCTGAAGCAGAAAAGTATGAGATCTGGAAGAGGATGATTTTCGAGTACTTATAGTGATTTTTTAAAAAAAATAAAAAATTTCAGTGGGTTTTTAGGGGTGTTTGCTCAAAATACAAAAAGTTCAGAAAAAGTACCTTTTTTGTTTTTTTGCTTGTGTTAGTTTTCCCGCTTTTTTTTTTTCATGAAGTTACATGGATTAAATGTGGCCGGTCATCGGGAATCACCAGAAAAAATAATCGTGGAATTTTGTTGAGATTTGAGGGTCTTGGTGATGATTGTTTTTTAGGAACAAGTGTCGTACGACCATTGTTTTAGGTCCTTTTGCTGAAATTTCCTTGTGTATTCATGTTCTAACATTGTGAGTCTGTGAAATGAGTTTGGATTGATGTTGAGGATAGTGATTTTGTAGTTGGTGTTTTCCCTTTGGCTTTGAGGTATAACACACAAACTGTTCAACTTAATGCTCAACCCAATTTGATGTGGAGGATTTATACAAATATTGGACCTTCCTTTTCCATTCCTGGTTTGTTCATTTATTTGGCTTTTGTTATTGAGGGTGTAGTCTACTCACATGTTTGTGTAATGTTGTACGTGTCTTCACATGCCGTCCCCCCCCCTCTCAACCTCTTAATCCCTCTCATCTATGATGCCAACTGCTCTATCGCATTGATACCACCACACTAGTTTTTCCTATCATCTTAGGATTGTAGAAAGTCCTGCTTCCCAAGGCATAAACAGATGGTATCACTTGGGATGAAGAGGTTGGAGTGATTGGGAATGCATGGTAAGGACAAATTTAGGCGAAAGAGGCTGTTTTGGGAACCACAAAGGCATGAAGTTGGACAACTAAGGGCTTGTCAGTTTGTGTGTCATCAGACTGCCCTTAGGCTGGAATTAAGGGTAGAAGATGATGGGCAGAATCAGGAACTTTTTGGGTATGAGTTTAGGACCGAGATGGTGGCTGATTTGGGTTCTCGAGAGAGTAATTGGCTGCTTGGGGCAAAGTGTAAGCTGGCAATTTGCGGATAAATTTATGAACAAAATTTAGGTCAAATTTTGGGTTAGCAGGGATGTTATAACCTTATTGTAGGAAAATGTATGTAGTTGTCTGTGTATGTATGTTATTTGTGTACTCCTGTGGAGCACTATATGTTTCTCACATATATGTGTGTGTGTGTGTTAGTCTTTTAGGCTAACACTTGCTCTCTCTCTCTCTCTCTCTCTCTCTCTCTCTCTCTCTCTCTTCTCTTCCCTTCAATCTTTACACTTTCTACTTGCTATCAAAGCAGGTTTCTTACCCAATCTCAATCTACAATAGTGAGGCCCACTGTTGACGTCATCTGACTGTACAAATGACGTCAGTAGGGTACAATCCAGTGGTCATTTGAAGCAGAAAAGTATGAGATCTAGAAGAGGATGATTTTCGAGGACTTACAATGAATTTTTTGGAAATTTTCTATGGTTTTTTTTTTTTTTTTTTTTACAAGTGTTTATTGCTTGTGTTGGTTTTCCTAGTGCTTTTGTGAAGTTACATGGGGTCTCGGTGTGTGTGTGTGTGTCCCCTACGACCCTTGTTTGTGTGTGCGTGCGTGCGTGCTTGCGTGTGTGTGTGGATTCATGTTGAGGATGGTGATTTTGTAGTTGTTCTCCTTTTGGCTTTGTGATATAACACACAAACTTGTGTGTGCGTGCGTGTGGATTTGTGTTGAGGATGGTGATTTTGTAGTTGTTCTCCTTTTGGCTTTGTGGTATAACACACAAACTCTGACTTAATGCTCAACCCAATTTGACGTTGAGGATTTATATAAATATTGGAGCTTCCTTTTCCATTCCTTGTTTCTTCATTTTTTAGGCTTTTGTCTTTGTGCAGTGTTGCATGTCTTCACATGCCGTTGTGAGTAGTCTCCCCTCTCAACCACTATGGGTGCAGTTCACTCACCTGTTGTGCAATATTGCATCTCTTTGAAAGGATTTTGCATGTAAATGGTGGTTTAGTGGCTTGATGGTTGTCGAGTTTGGATGGCCTACTATTTGAAGAGAAGATTCAACGGGTGACGAAAGCACAATCTAAAAACAAGTAGTGATTGAAGAACTTGTATCCCACCATGTTGTATTTGAGGGGGAGTCGTGGCCCATGCTGATCAATTTTATGTGTTCTGACCTTGGCATGATCATTATCCATGCTCCAGCTTGAGGGAAAGTGTGGGAAAATATATGTACTTGTGTGTGTGTGACTATGTGTGTTATCTGTGTGCTCCTGTAGAGCACTATATGTTTCTCAATTATCAATATGTGCGTGTGGGCTAACACTTCTCTTGTTTCCCTAACACTTTCTCTTTCCTTGCCCCTTTCTTCTTTCGTTCTTTCTTCTTCTCTTCCCTTCAATCTCTCCACTTTCTACTCTAATTTGGGTCAAACTTGGGTTGTCTGAGAGGGGACATATTTAAAAGCAGTTTTGGTACAGTTCTGGGACTGTTTTATGTGGTGGACCTTGATTTAGGTGTTGTTGAGTTTAACGGCGGGATTTTGGTTTTCTTTTGAAATTATGGACTGGTTCTTTAATGCAGCTGTATATAACTGTATGATAACATATGCATAAGACTTTTCACAAACTTCTATCTGTCCAATATGTTATGTATGTGATCAGATGGGGCCTACTTTGGTCTTCGTGATCCACACATGTAGTCTGTGCTCAATTGTACTGCCCTAAAAGGATTTGCATTGTAGTGGTGAGAAGGGTAGAAAGGTTTGTTTGCTTTTCGAGTATAGAGCCTTAATTAGGAATGGTTGGTAAAAGAGGATACGTAAAATGAACCCTAATAGCTAGGACAAAAGAAGAAGAAGAAGAAGAAGCATACCTGGTCCCTGGTCTGCATGTGTATTTATGCTTGTCCTAGTGTACCTTTAGTCACTTTACGAGTTCTATTCAGCGTCACTATCGTACACATCATCAAAGAAGAAGAAGACATTCCATTACATGTAATCCTTTGAAATGTCCACTTCCATACCTAGTTGATGATGTGTGTTCATGTTGTCCTAGACTCCCAGTTCACTTGGAGTAAACCACGCTATCAAGGGCCATACCTTCAGTTAGACCATATGTCATCAAGTCTTTTCTTACTACCATCCTTTTCGACTTTCCCCTTGCCCTTTTAGAGCCTTCAACTTGCACCAACTCTCCTAGGCAGTTCTTTGTCTCCATTGCACATGGACCATCTGAATCTACTTACCCTCCTCATATTACATATTACATAAGCCATTGAAAAAAAAAAAACACAGGTTTCTTAAGGCCCCAAACTACTAGTCATTAAGACTACTATGAAAGATAAGGAACTCCTTTCACTTATAAGATTTTCCTGTATGCATTATACCTACCCCTTTTTAAAAGAACATCGATTTCAATCTCAATACTGTATAAAAAAGATTACGTAAACAAGCTGCTATGCTCTATATGAAATTGTTCTCATTGAAATGACAACTTTCTTCCTGTCTGCCAGTATAGAGCTATTACATACTCAAATCAAACCAGTGAAACTCCAAGGGAAGATTCTGGCAAGATTTTTGTGAAAAATGAATGTCTAATGGTTGGGGTGCTCCTTCTAAGTTGCCTTGAATGCATTCATTCTAATTATATCCTTGTCTTCGCACTCATCCATCTCAACATCCTCATTTCAGCTACACATCTCATGAACGTGTTGTTCCTTAACTGCCCAACATTCTGTCCCGTGAAGCATGGCTGGTCTTATAGCTATGCTATAAAACATGTTCTAGAAAATATTGGATAAGGTGGTTTTTAGTTATTCTATTTAATCATTACTTTCATGTATGGATTTTTCTTTATAGTTCAGAGGCCTCATTCATGCTTTCTTATTTGCAGGTTTTCCGAAACTCTGTCCGTAGTAAGTGCTATTTTACTTGATATCTATTTTCTTCTATCACTTAACTATTCAAAGAAACTTACCCATCCTGTAAAAAAAAAAAAAAAAAAAAAATTAAAATTAAAAAAAAAAGGAAAAAGAAAAAGAAAAAAGAAGAAAATAAGAGAAAAGAAAAGAAAAGATTGACATGGTGCACCAGCATATATGCATGTGTGTATTAAAATCACAGCCATAACAGTGCTTCCCTAAAAGAATAATTACCAGTGAAACCTGTAAGTTGTAACCTATTTGTTAATTCTGTTTATGATAGCATCACCATTAAATGCTCTATGCATTGATTGCTCCTGCTTGTGCCCATATGTGTCACATGTAATTGTAAACAAAAATAACAGGCTCTTCAAGTCAGGTAATTATCTTGAATCAAAAGCTTTCCTGCTATTTAGTGTATCCAACTACTTGTTCACAGCCCTTGGCATGTTTGTGGGTGTGTTTTGCTTAGAGGTATGCCGGACAACCCTACTTTGCCTGCTTGCCCTTTGGGTTGTGCGTGTAATAGTTTGGCTAAGGGTCATTGTGAGTGGGACCATGCTGGCATGTGACCAATGTCAATGTGCGTCTTTTCCATAGTCAGTTCGAAGAGCATAGGTAAAAGATAAAGGTTGGTGTTGGGTGGCTGATGGTAAAACTTTTGCCGATATAAGATTCAAAGCCAACTCCAAATTGCTGGCAGAAATGAAGATAGTAATTACAATGATGACGATCATGATGATGATGATGTTTCACATGCTGATCATCTTGATAAGAGCATTCCAAGGGTTGGTGGCATTTTGTAGATTAAATATAGAATTACTAGCAATGTTAAAGATTCCAGTATCATTTTGTTTGATACGCACCAACTAAGACATAGGGTCTTATGTCTTGGAGCTTGCTGCTGCTTCTGTAATGCCTCTATTGTATCTTTTGGCCTACTTTAATAAAGTTTTCCATTAAAAAAAAATAAAATCTAATAGTGTCAAATAACTAGCTGATTATGCTTGAATGTCCTTGGCATGCTTATTTATGGATTGTGATATATGACCAACTTTGTATTGTAGGTGTGGCAAAGTATGTTGATCAGAATCGTCGACTTTTCTCAATGATTAGTGCCGTCTTCCTTAGCCTGGTACGGTTTTGTTCTCCTAATTCAAATTGTTTGATGATTTATACTTTAGTGCACTACATTCAATGTAGGATAAATGTTATGCGTATGTTTGGTAGAACAATAGCAACTATCTTGCATGTTGCAATATCATTTCTTTTATTCTAGCAAGAGAGTGATGCCTCTTCTTCTACATCATCTTTTATGGTCTATTTGGATGGTGGGAAAAGAAAAGAAAAGAAAAGAAAAATGTAACTATTATCCAATGATGATTACCCAAGATTTCCCAATGACATGGATTCCCATGGATTCCATTTTGGGGGTCTTGTTTGGATAACAAGTGAAAATCTAAATAAAGCTCTCACAAAAGTCACCTTGTATTTTGTGCATGAGAATATGACTATGGTGTTTGGGTAATGATTGCATTATGAAATCCATTGTTTCCTTTGCTATCTAGACATAGTGAACTGTCCCATCAAGTCATCTTATCCAAACATGGTGAACCGTCCCATAATGAAAAATGTCATTTGAAACGTCCCATCATGAGAAAAGTCATCCATTTTTTTATTTTATTTTATTTTTTTCTTTTCACCATCTGAAACGTCCCATCATGAGAAAACTTGTCCATTTTCTTTTCTTTTCTTTTCCACCGTCCAAACAAGCTTTTAGGGAATTAACTAATCTTCTTCTCCCACCATCCAAATGGGCCCTTAGGGAATTAACTAATATTCTTCTCCCACCATCTAAATAGGCCCTTAGGGAACTTCTTTGTCTTCTTCTCTCACCGTCCAAACAGGCTGTCAGAGAACTTCTTCCGTCTTCAATACTATGCATTACTATCTTACTTAGTAACACACACACACACACACTCACACACACACACACACACACACATATTTTGTGTGTGAAAGGTAACACTACCAGGGGTTGAACTTTGGATCACTCACGCACTATATTGTCTCTATCAGCTCATCTAACGAGCATGATGCAGGACATGAAATTCAAATATGATGTGCAAGATTTTAGGCTTAAGATCACGTTAGTTCAGAAACAATTACACAAATTTCATATCCCACATGAAAGTCCAAACCATTCAATTAAGGGGAATGTATGCGGGTCCAGGCCTACACATGCTAGGGTTGGATCTGTTAAAATTATAAACCAAACGATGCTCAAAGATAAGCAGTAATCATTCACACATGCGCAACAATCAGTCCCTAATCCAAGGGATTCACCAATTTCAATTCAAGGAACCCTAGGGTGAGAAAATGAGCAAATAAATCAAGGATAATGCAATCTAAGGTTAGGGTTTATGAAACTGGTATGAGAGGGTAAAATAAGAAGAAAACCTGAACCGGAAGATAGTTCCCGCGTGCGGACACCAACAATGGCCCAGAGCATGTGTGTGTGATCACAGCCGCACGTGTGTGGGGCCCACTATTCAGAAAAAGGCCACCTTGGCCCTAGTCGGTCAAGGATGGACTCCAAAAACTCCCAAATCTCAGCTTGATCCGATGCACGGTTTGTACGTGGTGCTCCACCGAAGTTTCAGCCCTCCTGCCGGGCCAGATTTAGGAAATTTGTTGTAGAGAGAAAAACGGCTGCAACTATTGATGGATTTGCAGATGGAATGCTTGTTGGAGAATAGAAATATGGATGGAAGGTGGGTGCGAATCGAGATAGGTGTGGCTTTGCACCATGGTAATTAGTCCTTCGAAGAAGGGAGGACTTCACACCCAATTAGGTTTTTATAACTCGGAAAGGAGAAGGAAAACGCAGCAATTTTTATTAATCTTCATTGAATTAAAAGAACTACAAGGGGTGCTTATTTATAAGAAAACTCTATACCCCAAAACTCACGCCATGTGCGCAACCTATTACTTGGCGATGAAGTAAATTAAAATAAAAGCCAATCAAAGAAATATAAAGCGTTCATGATGTTCTAACTAATATAAATAAACAAAACTTAAAGTATGAACTTAATCCGATTAGTGGGCCCCGATCATGAGATCCCATGATAGGCTTTACTTGATTATCGGGCTCACTTTAATGAACCAAAACTCCGTCTTCTAACTAGGAGGCCCTCCCTGGACGTCGTCATCGAGCCAGATCAACGGTGCGGCCCTCCCTCTCCTTTTGTACGTGTGTATGGGGCGGCGTGCATGCGCGTGTGCGCGTGACGTCCCCATCAATTCTCCCCAACTGCGAAGATTTCGCCACTGGCGAAATAAAACTCCTGAACCGCTCCAGGATGCCAGGATCAAGTCTCTGAAATTCCTTCTCAGTGAGCCACGTACTATTGAAGCTGGGTATGACTTTCATTTAACCAGGTACTTCTGAAACCCGCTGTCCGACGTTGAAACTATCTGATGGTCCATGATATCCCCTATTTCCTCTCTGGGTGTGTGAATGTTAGGTATGTGAGGTAGAGGTTGGGAAGAAAGGTCAGGAAGAGTAGGTATGGGAGGTAGAGGTTAGGAAAATGGGTCGGGAGGAGTAGGTATGGGACATAGAGGTTGGGAAAATGAGTCGGGAGAGGTAGGTATGCGACATAGAGGGTGGGAAAATAGTTCGGGAAGGGTAGGTATGGGAGGTAGAGGCTAGGAAAATGGGTCGGGAGGGGGACATGGATCAAGGGAAAGGTCTGGGAAATCAGGATGGTTAGGCGAAAGGCTGGACAATGCATCAATGGCCCTTGAAATGCAACTAGATCTTCTACATTGAATGTGAAACTAATTCCCATAGAGGGTGGAAGATTTGCTACATACGCATTAAGACCGTTTCGTTTTATAATTTTAAAAGGTCCAGCGCTACGCGCGTGTAATTTACGAACGACACCCGGATGATACCGCTTGGGCCTGATGCGGACTATCACAGAGTCCCTTACATTGAATTCCTTGAAACATTTATGTTGGTCTGTAGAAAATTTGTAATATTCATTACTAGTAGTGATCTTCTGCCTGATTTCTTGATGCTATGAATGAATGTGATGCACAAAAGACTCTGCAGGCTCTGACGGCCACAGTGACATAAGGACAGGATCAATAGGTTTCTCAGGTTTATAACCAGTAACGACTTCATAAAGACTGAGACCTGTGGACCTATCGACAGAACTATTAAACGCAAACTCAGCTGTAGGTATTACGGTGTCCCATGTTCTGGTGTGCTCTATATCCTTCCTAGGGGGAGACTCATCCGGTAGATCATCAGAACAGACATCACGAAACTCATCCACTACCGGAATGACCTTAGTGGGTAACTTTGCACTAGCCTCTGGTGCAATCTCTCCAGCCACAATGCCGCACATGTTGTATCCCTCATGGGGTGGGTGCATGGGTGCACGCCCATAACTGATTCCTCGGCCAACTCCATTCATTGGTCTATCCTATTGCCCACCTAACTGAGATTGGACATCCACCCCAATGGTGGGGTTTGTCCTGGCAGAGGGCTTTAGTTGGGAAATGCGCACATCAAGTTGTTCAAAGCATTGGTCCATATCTAAGCGCTTGCCCAAAGACTCAATCTGTTGGGACAGTTTATTTAGTGACCCTTGTAATCGTTCCATGTTTAGTGTAGGGTGCAAACCAACCATGACCTGTATGTGGGGGCATACGACTGGTAACTCCACCTAAGGACTTTCTATGACGACTATATGTAAGTAAATGAGACTAAATGATTCTATGAGACTCTATATAAAGGAAACTACGCAGTGTTACTAAAATTTAGCAATATAGTTGTCAAAATATAAGAAAGTTTTTATTTATTTTTTATTTTTTTATTTTTAAAGAAACAACCTAGTTTCTAAAAACGAAAAAGGAAAGTTTCTATAAAAAAAACAAATTAGGAAAGTTTCTAAAAAAAACAACCTAGTTTCTAAAAATGAAAAAGGAAAGTTTCTAAAAAAAAGCAACCTAGTTTCTAAAAACGAAAAAGGAAAGTTTCTAAAAACAAATTAGGAAAGTTTCTAAAAAAACAAATTAGGAAAGTTTCTAAAAAAACAACCTAGTTTCTAAAAAAAGAAAAAGGAAAGTTTCTAAAAATAGAAAGTAAGTTTCTAAAAAAGAAAAAGGAAAGGAAATTAGTTTCTAAAAACATATTAAAAAAGTTTCTAAACCTAAAAATAGAAAGCTAAGTTAATTTCTAAAAGAATTCAAGTAAGGGGATAACAGAAAATTTCAGCAGCTTATGTCAGGGTTTATGGACCTCTAAACAGCCATATATGATGAGAATTGATGCATAATGGACATAAACAACTAAACCCTAAACACGTAATGCATTCCCCTATAAGAACCCTAAGATCTGATACGAAATTTGATGCAGGACATGAAATTCAAATATGATGTGCGAGATTTCGGGCTTAAGATCACGTTAGTTCAGAAACAATTACACAAATTCCATATCCCACATGAAAGTCCAAACCATTCAATTAAGGGGGATCTATGTGGGTCCAGGCCTACACATGTTAGGGCTGGATCTGTTAAAATTATAAACCAAACGATGCTCAAAGATAAGCAGTAATCATCCACACATGCACAACAATCAGTCCCTATTCCAAGGGATTCACCAATTTCAATTCAAGTAACCCTAGGGTGAGAAAAGGGACAAATAAATTAAGGATAATGCAATCTAAGGTTAGGGTTTATGAAAAACTAGTATGAGAGGGTAAAATAAAAAGAAAACCTGAACCCGAAGACAGTTCCCACGTGCCGACAATAACAATGGCGCAGACGCACGTGCGTGTGATCACGGCCGTACGTGTGTGGGGCTCACTATTCAGAAAAGGCCACCTTGGCCTTGGTCGGCTAGGGATGGACTCCAAAAACTCCTAAATCTCAACTCGATCCAATGCACGGTTTGTGCGTGGTGCTCCGCCGAAGTTTCAGCCCTCCTGCAGGGCTAGATTCAGGAAATCTGCTGTAAAGAGAAAAACGGCTGCAACTATTGATGGAGGTAGATGGAATGCTTGTACAAGAAGAGAAATATGGATGGAAGAAGATGAGGGCGAATCGGGATAAATGCGGCTTCGCACTACCGTAGTTAGCCCTTCAAATAAGTGAAGACTTCGCACCCAATTAGGTTTTCATAACTCGAAAATAAGCATGAAAGTGCAACAATTTTTATTAATCTTTATTGAATTAAAAGAACTACAAGGGGTACCTATTTATAAGAAAACCCTATACCCCAAAACTCGTACCATGTGCGCAACCTATTACTTGACGATGAAGTAAACTAAAATAAAAATCAATCAAAGAAATCTAAAGCGTCCATGATGTTTTAAATAATATAAATAAGCAAACCCTAAAGTATGAACTTAATCCGACTAGTGGGCCCCGATCATGAGATCCCATGATGGGCTTTACTTGATTATCGAGCCCACTCTAATGGACCAAAACTCCGTCTTCTAATTAGGAAGCCCTCCCTGGACGTCGTCATCGAGCTAGATCGATGGTGGGGCCCTCCCTCTCCTTCCGTAAGTGTGTAGAGGGCGGCGTGCGTGCGCGTGTGCGCGTGATGTCCCCATCAGAGCGGGAGACTAGTAAAATATTACTTAGTTACAGTACTATGCACTAATCTAATAAAAACTTAAGATTCCTAATAATAAACCAAAATGGCCTACGTGATTAGTTACAAACACTTTTTGACAAGCATTGGCTGCAATCAGTGTTCGAGTTGTCGGTATCGCTACAAGTTTCGCTGGCCAGAGATAAAGATATAATATTGTTATCACCTATAATATCGCCGATAACTGGAAATGCAGGGAAAAAGGGGGAAATATGGGGAAAATGGTAAAATTTTTCAGTGAAACTTCAGGACATGTAAATACACATATTTACATATTCAGGAATGAAAATTTTGCAAGAAGAATGCATTAAATTAGAAGTTTTCATTTAATGGGGGCCAAAAAGTATGCGTTGTCATAAGAAATCACTCAAATAGTAACCAAAATTAGTTTATATAATACAAATGCAAGCTTACTACAATTAAGACATGCAAAAGTAAATGAATTGAAAAAAAAATACACATTTCTAACCATGCTTCATCCCCACATAGAGTGACGAGGTGGCTCGTAATCATTGTCCGGATCCCGTGGCAGTTGAGAGTAGTACTGCTGCCCAACATATTGGCAGTACTATTCCCAGGTTATCCTCTGCTCGTACCAATTGAGGAACTCTCTTATGTACCTCTGATAGTCATCCTCCTCAAACTGTACGAGTACGCCTAGACGTGAGAATTGCGTGACATACATCGACGACATTTCCCAAGCAGGGTACTGAGGGAACAAATCAAGTCCAACCCCGACTCCTTGATAGTATTGTTGCCAGTCATACGGGTACCCTGAATATCCTCCCATCAAAGGGTCATAATTCGAAAAACTATCTTCCGGCTACCTGTACCCATGGGTAGATGAGTGTGACTGAATGTGAAAACCAACAGTTCTCTTTCAATAAAGAGGTGTCCACTGAATTAGATGTTTGCCTTGTTTAACTAATTTGATTTTATAAAATGATGTAGGAAAATAGATGGACGGCATGGATGAAACACATTCATCATAGTGGGGCCCATAGAGCACTGACCACCAGCCATTGGCGAGTGGCAGGGGTCGTAGCCAGTCCGTTTCAGCTACGGCTCTTGTCAGTAGCCAATCCACCCCAAACGCTCTTATTGTACTGAGTAAACTCAGTTGGGCCCACTGTGAATTTTTGTGGTTTATCCACACCTTCCATACGTTTTTCCATCTCATTTTAGGCGTTGAGCCCAAAATTGAAGCTTATACATATCTCAAGTGGACCATACCACAAGAAACATTGGAAATAATGATTTCCACCGTTGAAACGTTTCTATGCCCCAAAGTGATGTTTATTTTTCATCCAAACTGTTCATAAGATTAAAAAAAACATGGATGGATGGAAAAAAACAAATATCATCTTGATCCAAAACTTCCGTGGCCCCCAAGAATTTTTCAACGGTATAACTTCAATTCACACTATTTCCTGTGGTGTGGTCCATTTTAGCCTTGTATATCCTTCGGTTTTGATATAAGGCCCTAAAATTATCTTATAAAATGGATGGACAGACTGGATAAGATACATACATCACGGTGGGCCCCACAGAGTTTACTCAGTGCCGTATACGCAAACCGCTTCCATCCACGCCCCTTTCAACAGCAGCGTAGGACTCGGATTTCCTTCCTGCGCTGCAAGCTCAGGTGGGGTCCACTGTGATGTTTATGAAAAATCCTCCCCGTCCATCCGTTTTGTGAGTTCATTTTAGGACATGATGCAAAAAACGAACCGTATCTAAAGCTCAAGTGAGCCTAAAATGTGATAATTAAACGTCCACAGTTGAAATATTCGTGGGGCCACAGAAGTTTTCATTTAGCTACTATTTTTGTTTTGAGTTCATCCCAATAGTAATGACGTTATTAACAGTACGGATGGCATCTAAACATCATTGTTGAACCCCAGGAAGGTTTCAACGGTATGAATTTCCCTAAGGACATTTTCCTATAGTACGGCTCACTTGAGCTTTGGAAACGGATGGGCTACTCCCCTGTCGTGCTCTGTGGGCCCCACCAAGAGGTATGTGTTTCATCCATGCCATCCATCTATTTTTATAGATAATTTTATGGTATGGAAAAAAAAAACAGATATATCCCAATCTCAATTGGACCACATTAGAAGAATAAGTGTTAAATGAACTTTGACCATTCAAAAATTTTTGAGGGCCATAAAGGTTTTGGAACAACTTGATCTTTGTTTTTTCCCTTAATCTGGGTTTGTATGACCTTAACAGATTGGATGTCAAATAAATAGTACAGTGGGCCTTAGGAGGATTTAAATGATGGATATCGAATTACTATTATTTTCCTGTGGTGTGGTCCACCTGATATTTTTATCCATCTCGTTTTTGGGATAAAGCCCCTAAAATGATCTTTAAAAATGGATGAACGGAGTGGATAATACACATACATCATGGCTGGACCACACCGTAGGAAATAGTTGAATTGCACGTCTACCGTTGAAAAATTCTTGGGGGCCACAAAAGTTTTTGATATGCTTAAATTTTGGGCTCATCCCCTTGAATTAGATGGAAAAACGGATGGACGGCTTAGATAGACCACACATACATTCAAAGTGGACCCAACCGAGTTTAGTCAGTACAATAGGAGCATACTCCTCAATCCGCACTCCGTCGGATTGACCTTCGCGAGAGGTTTTACGCATTCGCAGGGCGCGAACTCCTCATCGCGAGAGGGATTTTCGCTCGGCGAAATCCGATTTCCTGGTGCGAGAGCGATTTTCGCTCGGTGTGAAATCTGATTTCCCAGTGTGAGAGGGATTTTCGTTCGAAGGAAAAAATTAAAAAAACCCTAAAGAGGGGAGATGGCGAGAAAAGAGGGGTTTTGCGTACCTCTGTCGATCGAGAAGCTCCTCTTCTAGCACCGGTTCCGACTTCCGATTAACCAGGCACGAAGTTGTTTTCCCGATATTTATCGGAGAAAAGAGGGATAGGTAGTTACAGTTTTCTCGTGGGGTAGGTGGCTACAGTCGATATTCCAAAAATATCGGACGGACGCCGATAATATCTCCCGATATTTCGTCGATAATGGAGTACGAAATGGCATATTCCGATAATATCACCCATCTCAAAAAAATCGCCGATATTTCGCCGACAACTGGAAGAGAAACGAATTTAGGGGTTTTCGGTGTCGTAGGGCTGGCGACATTGATATTATCGAGAATTCGCCGATAACTCGAACACTGGCTGCAATTGATTGTGTGAACCAAAACCTATTAATTGAGATCTAGACTGTTTTCCCTTTTGTTGATAGTTTGTACACAAAAGAATCACACCATTCAAATGATTGTTGCACATTGAATGTCGACAGTTGGTTGGATTTTATCATGACTGCCATTTGTAATAATTAAGAATCCTCCTATTGGTTTCTAGGATCACCCGATTGCTGTAATTTCCCTATCCATTTTCAGAATATTAGATGAAATGTACCAATATCTTATATTTATATTGCGTATATGGATACTTAATGGTTGATAACTAAGAAAGATGTTGAATGTACGAGATACCCTCTCTTTTTTATGGTTAATTAATTATTCTCTCATTTAAATTTTCTGTGTTGCATTGCAGGTTCCGTGGATACAAGTGAGCAGGTCGAGGCCCCTGCTTTTAATGGTTAAGCCAGCAGTATTTCTTGTAGCTATTGCGATGGGAACGTACGTGTTTCAATTTCACTACCTAGGCATTTTGTTAGGCTTCATTACCTTATTCTGATATTACTAGGGTGCATGGTATTTGGTGATGGTAACATTACAGTCAGCCGTGTGACCATTATGATACGGGCCATGACGGCCATTACGGCCCAACAACAGCCAAAATTTTTTTATAAGGAAAAAATGTAAAAAGATATTGGAAATTTTCAGAAAAATATGAGGATCCAGTACATGTACTCTTTTTTGGTTTTGAACATGTATTTGATGGTGTAACGGGCCATTCTTTGCTAAGAATGTTGTCTTAGGTTGCCTAATACTATTAACTTGAGTTTGACTCTAAAATAGTTAAACTCCTATATTTTAGGCTTCTAAGTATCTAGTATTAATATATAATAAAGATTGTCTGAGTAATTAGTGAGTTGATGACACAATTATAGGTTAGTTATGCAAGTACTATTTAGGTTCCGAACACAAGTCAAGCATGATTTGGTGGATTAAGGCTTGTTATATACAAGTACAACAAAATCAAAGATGTAAAAAACGAAGGAAAAAAGTGATAGCTTATCCTTTCTAATATCTCCCAATATGGTCCTCTCTGCTTCAGTTAATCGAATCTCACTCAATTTTATATTTTGATCCTTAATATAATCCTACATCTAGTTTAAACTTAGTTTCTAAACTTCATGTTTGACATGAATAATGAAGTGGAAAAAGAGAGAAAATTTGGAATAGTTTTTTTCAAAAGGGGCCCTTTATGGTCGTATTGGTCTGACAATGCCGATACAGGGTGTATCATCTGATTCAGGCCTATATGACCCATTTTTTCATAACAGACTGATTTAACCTCTATCACGTTTACGTAACGGCCTCTATGGCCTTAACGTAACCATTTTTTAATACCATGCTAGGGAGAGGAATGAAAATGCGGTGCACATGTGTATGAAATACTGATGTTCATTTATTGTGTGCTGCAATAGATGGGCTGTATCCCAAAAATCATGCCCATTGGATGACTGTAACTGTTTGAGTAAATGAATTCTGTCAATTGAATTTGATTCATTGGTGGATCTTTTTAACTTTCCCTTTTTCTCTCTCAAAACTCGTATCTTTTAGTTATCATAGGGCAGTTTCTCAGCAATCCTGGGATGCCATGCTCTTTTTTTTTTGGAGGATCGGCAAAATTTTATTACTGCCAAAGGGCCAGAAGCCCAAGAATCAATTGCATGCTCTTTGCTGATTGTTGGGAAATTTCTCTGGCTGTAATTATGCAGTGCAGTCCTATTTTGTTTCCTTCTCATTCTTTTATAAATTAACATCATCCATGAAGGAAAATAATTGGCCTTAAAAAAGAAAAGCATGTGCCTATAGGAAGGAGTGAAATTGGCCATTAAAAAGAAATTAATTTTGGAACCAACAATACTTAGGGCTACATTTGGTTTGTGGCCATTTTAGGAGTGGAGAAAATACTGAGTTGGAATTATATTAAGTAGAATTTCTAAAAACTTTGAAATTGTGCTCTATGTTGGGTCTTTATATTGACATATCATTCCATGATTTTTTGAAATTGAACTGAAAGTTTAAATTTCTGATTTGCTGCATGTTTTTCTTATGGATGGAGCAAATGCACCTGGGTATGTTTGGATAATCTTTTCCTATACTTAATGTACCATGCAACTTAGTCATGGAGTCGCGTGCACATGATTTCGATACCTCTAGCAATAAATTCAATCATTTTGGCCAATATGTTTTTCCCAAATGTGTCCGACTCTGACGTGTGTCCTGTGTGTGATTTTCATCTATATGGGTGTACTTGTTACATAGATTTGGGTCATTCCCTATATTCTCATGTTCTGTCAGATTGTTTTGGTTCAATTTTTATTTTTATTTTTATTTATTTATTTATTTATTTTTTCTCTCTAGAAGAAATGATATGGCAAGTGTGTTTCATGATGATAGTTCTATGGAGTGCAGTGACTGCAGTCCCACAATACACATGGAAGACATGAATGGCAATCAGGAAGATTGGTCCAGTGAGCTGCCTGCAGATTAGTGATTGTGGACAAGCCAGAACGCGCTGTGGTTGGAGAATCCTGACCATTGGACATCCATGCGCTTTGCTTGTTGAATATTGGACTGCTGCTCATATAAACTCAACTTTGAGTTGATCATCCATTTTCAAGCCTGTGTGGGATGGCGACATGGTCTGATTGCCATGATTTTTGGGCCATGCTATCTACATGATGTTCCAGGAAACTAATTGTCCTGATCATGATTCACTTTACCATGAAGATGTTTGGGTGTGTGCACTTCATGGGACTCGTGTCATCAGAGTAGTGTCTTAATTTTACAACATCCCGTTACTGTGGTTTTCACATCTCACAACCTGATGGCGATCAATGTCTTTGCTTATTGCAGGCTCCTGCATCTCATTTTATTAGCATTGAACACCATTGCAGTATGGAGCCTGTCAGCTGTTTCTGGCAGTACGAAAGCAGTTTTTGCCAAGAAGGAAAATGCACGTGCCCTCATAATCGTTGCTAGCCAGGTCTGTATGTAAATTTCTTTATGATTTCAATACCTTTAGCAATAAATTCTATCGTTTTCAGTTACCTAGTACTTATCTCAATCGATTAGGGATTGAGTATTCCTACTATGACACACTCTTCATGAAGTTTGATGAAGCGCACATTAGAATATTGCTATTTTACTGTGGCCTTGTGTAGTGATCAGGAGATTCAGGGCTGTTGATTTGGAGGGCTACTACATGTTTGAGAATAAAAGGAACTTCTATATTACTCTGACGCTCCATGTGATGGGTCATATCCCAAAAAGTGATCCATTCGGACAGGTAGCCATGAAATTAGTGGCCTCAGCATGGGATGGTTCACTAAAAACTGAGCAATGGTCCACTTGAAGGGGAAAAACTCACAACAATCAGATGGTCATGAGTTGTTCAATTACTATAAGTTTGGTTAATGACTCATCCATGCAGTATCTCACCAGACCAGATTATTGGTTCCTATCACCACACATGGTATGGGCTGTATGGCACTTCATAGCACTTTGAAGCATGCTTTGTAAAACCATCTCTCTTCAGAAACTGTCTTCTTGAAAGCCAGGCATGGGTTCATCTTGGATATAGTGCTTTTCACTTTATTAAATATTGAAGCCTGGGATCTGAATGTATTGATATCCAGGCAGGCAAATCTTGGATAATGCTCTTATTGCCCATGAACGCCTAGATTCTAGACATAAGAGGGTCATGAAAGGAGTAGTTTGTAAATTGGATATTGAGAAAGCTTATGATCACGTTGACTGAGACTTTATTAGTTATATAAGATGCAACGGTTGGGGTGTGGTGCAAAGTGGTGCTCTTGGATTCGGGAATGTGTTGGATTAGCTCGTTTCTCGATTCTTCTTAATAGGTCCCTGAAAGTATATTTCAAAAGCTTCGGGGGTCAGCGTCAAGGAGACCCGTTGTCCCATTTTCTTTTCCTTTTGGTTGTGGAAGCCCTAGGGGTGATGCTAGCCAAGGGTTAGGAGCAGGGATTCTTTAACATTTTCAGGGTGGAGGGAAGCATCTCTCGTTTCATATTGCATTTGCAATTAGCGGATGACACTCTCCTCTTTTGCGATGCCTTTCTCGAAATGTTGGATAGGGTGAGAACCATTATTCGTTGTTTTGAAGCGGTATCAGGCCTCAAAGGTGAATATTGCCAAGAGTAAGATGTATGGGGTTCGGATGGACTTTGAGGAAGTGGAACAACTGACACAGTCCTTTGGGTGTGTGGCTAGGTCTCTCCCAGCTATGTTTATGGGGCTTCCCCTCTGTGTGGGTAAATTATCCAAGCACCTTTGGGGCAAGGTCGTTGAAAGGTTTGAAAGGACGCTCGCGAATTGGCAGACAAGATATTTGTCTCTTGGAGGGCGTATAACTCTTATTAAATTAGCTTCAGTGCTTGATGATATTTGTCTTTTTTCAAATGCCCGGCTTCAGTGCTTGATCGACTCGAGAAGTTGAGACGGGATTTCTTATGGCAAGGGGCGGAAGCGAAAAATAAATTCCACATGATTAAGTGGGTTGAGGTGTGCAAGCCTTATGAAGGAGGTGTGGGTATAAAGGAGCTTAAATCTTTGAACCAAGTGCTTCTCGGTAAATGGTTGTGGAGATTTGGTGAGGGAGGGGATGCGCTTTGGAAGAATGTTATTAAGAGCGAGTATGGTTGCTTGGAAAGGGATTGGTTGACTAGGGACTCCTCGTTGTATAGAGCCTCTGCATCATGGAAAGAGGTTCTCTCTGTGAAGGAGGCTTTTATGAGGGGAGTGGCCTTATCCTTGGGAAACAGAAACAAAATTAGATTCTAGGAAGATGCTTGGGCTAGAGAATCCCCTTTGAAGTTGGATTTTCCTCCGATTTTCTGCTTAGTACCGAATCCTTCCGTGATTGTGGCGGAGTGCTTCTCCCATTTTGGAGATTCTTCCTCGTGGGATTCCCCTTGTAGGTGGTTCCTCTAGGATGACGAAGTTTCTGAATTTGCTGGCCTTTTGGACTGGATTTACCTCTTTGCTCCTGATGATGAGGTGGATATGCTCTTTTGAAAGGCTGGGAGCTCGGGGCTTTTCTTGGTTAGATCATTTTATGGCCTCATTCTCGCCCGTGATTCCCTTCTTGAGATGGGTCCGACCAACAACGTGTGGCACTATGATGTCCATCCTAAGTTTGCGGCTTTCGGTTGGCTTGTTGGTAGGAAGAAAGTCCAAACTATCGATAATCTTCGCAAGAGTATGCTGTTGCCCGATATTTGCATTTTATGTATGCATGACGAGGAAATGGTGGACCATCTTTTTGTGCATTGCCCTTTTGTGGGGTCAATATGGGCGGACGTCCTTTCTTGTTTTGGTGTTCGGTGGTGATTTCCGGATATGTTGATTCATCTTTATTGGCTTGTCATGGAATGTGGGTAGGGAAGGGCAAGACAAGGCTTTGGAGGATGGCTTTAATTGCTGGTTGGTGGGCTTTGTGGGAAGAAAGGAATGCCAGATTTTTCAACAATAACTCCAAATCTGCGGATGTTATATCTTCTAGGGCGAGAGCACTTATTCTCGATTGGGTCTCCTGCTCTAATTTCTTGGGGGATTGTTGTATTGATTTCCTTGCTTAGGCTTGGGCCACCCTCTTGGCTTCCCTCCCTTGTAGTTTTCTTTTGGCTTCTTTAATAAGTTTTCAGTTCTCTCTCTCTTAAAAAAAAAAAGAAAAAAGATTGTATTAATCTTCAGGAAAATATGTTTACTTTTATCTGTCTTGACATAAATTTTATTTTCAGGAATTTCCTTAGAGATGTAATTTTTCTTTTTTCAATTAATTTGCTCATTTTCCGTATCATTTGCGGTACTGCTGTTGAGGCTTTGAGAAGTGCTAATTCCAGAAGCCTCGGCTTCAAGTACCAAATGAAAATGTCCCAGAGATGCCCTTTTGGCATGTATGCAGGGTCCAGAATGTTCATGGGGTGGTTCCTATGGTGAACGTTCCTTTGGCAAAACTCCAGCATGTCCATTTATCATGAAGAAATGGATGGTTAGAAAATGCTAGCTGATGGTCTGCACTCATCGTGCATGTGCTGCTCACCTAATGAGTGGATTGGTCTGAGGGGGGCAGCCTGATGTACATCTCTGAACCCGCAGACGTGACATGTTGGCATGTGTGGGGCATTTGCATTTGGTGCTTGAAGATGGGGCAGCTGGATCTAACTTTCCTAGTTTATATGTGGGGACAAAAATGATGCAATCTTCAAGGCTTAATAGTTTTGCAATGTATCACAGAAAACTCTGCCTGTAATGGTAGCCGTTGTGGAGCAGCTAGGTGGAGCACTTGGCGAATCTGGGCTGTTGGTTCTTCCATGTGTGGCTGCACACATTAACCAGGTTACACATCCCGTTCCTGATTTCCACCTCTCTCCTTTCACTCGTCACTCTCTCTGCTCATGTGCCTTGATGTTTGGTGCAGATAATCATCGATTCTTTCTTGGTTAACTTTTGGTCTCAGAAGGATCAATTATCCAACCCTGCTAAGGTTGCATGAAAGCTCATGGCAGGATTTCTGGGACTAAAAACCTAATATCTATAACCATCATCCTGCCAAAATCCTGAGCTGACTTGTATGGTATTTATGTTTGGAAGGCCGTTCTCTCTGAAAGAGATTATCAGATTAATAGTTTTCATGTTCACTTCTGGCTTGTATTATAGATGCATGCCCATTGCTTGATAAAATGCTGCTGTAACATGCAAGGTTATTTATAATGAGGAATTACAGATGCTAATGGGCTAAGCTGGCTGATCAAATTTCCTCATCTTGCTGGTATGGTGATACCGGTACCCTTGGAGCACATCTTTGTTGATATATGGGTAAGAAGCATGCATTAGTTTAGGGCATATATTTGGGCGTTCCTTTGCAGGTTGTTGACCATCGATTTGTAGGCCCCAAATCGGAAGGTTGGATTATCTTGAGGAGATTTGCATGGCATGGTGCAGGCATGGTGGGGGCCCAGCTGAACAAGGTGTGGATAACTGAATCATGAGTCCACTCGTACAAACTGATAACCATGCTATGTTGTGTTTATCTTTGAGTTGAGCATCATATAAATTCCTCTTTTAGGTGTTCTGGCTGTTTGTTTTTGTTTTAACTTTTTCTAATAATCAGATTCTCTGTGTTATGGTCGTGACTATCTATTTTCATTGTTTGTTTTCTCTAGAATTTTAGTATGAGGATTACTATTTCTAGTTTGGAGAAATAAGTTGGTATATCTGGATATTCGAAGATCTAGTTGTTGTGAATGGAAATTGAATCCTGAAATAAACAATCTCAACATTATTTGATAGGCTTATGATAAATTTCTTATGCTGAATATAAAACTTTTCGGGAAGTTATTAATAAGGGTTTCACTAATTCCATACACTTGCAGAGCCCTATCCATTAACATACAGGTTTACATGCCAATTTGAAACTTGTGCTTAAGATGTGAGCTTTCATCTAATTAGAAATAATGCTTAGATCTTCTGCCTAAAAAATCTAGTTCCATTCCTCAGGTGCAAGGTGTTCCGTATCCATTACGATACGGCCATAAAGGCTGATACGTATAGATAATAGCTGTGACCATTACATGATACAAAGGTGATGTAGGACAATTAACCACTTGCTTTAAAAGCTCGATTTGATAGATCATGGCGAATTAATCCCTTTATCTCATAGCCCAGGCCCCAAATCCATGGGTTAGGTCTTTGGTCGAACCCTCCTCGTGGGCCCCAAATCCATGGGTTCCGCAGGCCGCCAATCTCGAGTGTGCCCCTGCATCCCACAGGTCAGCCCACTTGAGCTCAGTGTGAAAATGCCCCAGCATCCCATAGGCCACCTCACTTGAGCTTAATGCGAAAATGCCCACGCATTAATCACCCTGGTGAGGAGTCTCGAACACGGGACCTTCTGCTCTGATACCAATTTGATGCAGGACAATTAACCACTTGCTCTAAAAGCTCGAACTGATAGAGCATGGCGAATTAATCCATTTATCTCATATAGCCCAGGCCCCAAATCCATGGGTTAGGTTCTTGGCCGAACCCTCCTCGTGGACCACAAATCCATGGGTTCCATATCATACGAGCCACCTGCCTCACACAACCCCCAAATCTATGGGTTTTGCAAGTCGCCCACCCCAAGTGTGCCCCTACATCCCATAGGCCACCCTACTCAAGCTCGTTGTGAAAATGCCCCACATTAAGGGGTGAAATGGGGTAGGTGACTTTTTGGGATCGTATCGACCGTTACAGGGGCCGTAATAACAACCACTTTTTTTTTTTTTTTAATGTTCTATTTAAATACATTTTCTCCTAATTTTTTCACTTTTCTTATTCCAAAATTTTTTCTAGATCATTCTACGACAGATTTCAACCACTCATTAAGTAGTTTTTAGGATTAAAACTGTATATTGAAGCAATTTGGGCAAATAGAAGCTGTGAGGTTCATTTTTTTTTTTTTTCAAGAGAGAGTTGTATTTATGCCTTTTTTTTTATTATTTCAAATTCTAATGATTGATTGTGATATGTAAATATTAGAGACACGTAAAATGGTCATAAATTCATTAGACAACCAGACACAACACTCACCAAATAGTGGACCATTACACTAATATAAATATGTTATAAAAAAAAAAAAAAAAAAAAAAACGAATACATATATAACATATTTACATTATTCTAAGTTTTCTAAATATTTTTTTTGAACTTTTCAGGCAAAATTTTCTTTTCAACTGTTATGGGGGTCATAATAGTTGTTACGCTCTCGTATTAGCTGTCACGATTGATATTTGTATCAATAATGGTGGTAGCGATTACGGCCACTGTTACCAATACAGAATACTTTGCTCAAGTGGGCCACAATGTGCCAAGTACACTGATGATTTAAAAATAATAATAATAAATAAAAATCTTTTGTCTATCTGTCTTGTGATGCTGTGGCCCAACCGTGTGGTTGAATGGCCTGATTTTTAAGAAACAAGATCCAAAGAGTGGGCGACCTGATGGAAAGATCTGATTTCACACATGTTCCATATTGGCACATGTAGCTGCATGTGGAATTAGCAAATCTCTTATTTAATAAAACAGCCGTTGAACTGAAAATTTTCAGCCATAACAAACAATTTCCAAGTTGCCATGAATTAATATCCAGTGACGTTCATCAAATTCCCACAATCCAAACACAATTTCCAGCGAATAATCAGAAATCCCTTCAGTAAGGATAGGATTTTAGGCAAGCACTACCACATTCATGTTTAGAGTTTTCAAAGCCCGCACATGCATACAATCAGCTAATTCACACGCCACCAAATATGCCAGTGTGGCACACAGTTGTAATATCCAAGCCAAGACCTCATCATGTAGATGCTATTCTGGAAGATAAAGGTGGCCCACTAAGTAGGTGTGCCATGGCATTAGGAATAAGTGAATGAGTTGGAAATCCTTGGTCTCTCTATTTGTTTTTTTTTTTTTTTTTTTTAACAAATGTAAATTTGTCATTTAATTGTGGCCCATCCTAACTAGTGGGCCAACCTGATTACTGGGATAGGAATCTACATAGGTGTAGCCTTCTGATGGAATTGACATAGTGCCACATGAATCCTGTCCTGTCATTCCACTCAATCAATGGCCATAACGAAAGTTATACCATAGGTCATCAAGTCTTTTTTTGCTACTTCTATCCCCTTTTTTTGCTACTTCTATCCCTGGCCTTTTCAGAGCCTTCCTTTTGTCCTTTTAGAGCCTTCATCTTGGGATGTGGATTGCATACTGACCTTGCCAGTAAGGAGTCACTACCGGTCAGTGCTCCGTGGGCCCTACAACGATGTATGCGTATATCCATGTCCATCCATTTTGCCAGCTCATTTTAGGGCATGAGACCAACAATGAGGCAGATCCAAAACTCAGGCAGATCACACCATAGGAAACAGTGGTGATTGAACACCCTCCATTAATAACTTCTTGGTGGCCACAAGTTTTGAATCAGGTTGATATTTGTGTTATCCCTTCATCCAGATCTGTGTGACCTAATCAGTAGGTTGAATAATAAATAAATATTACAGAGGGGATCTGTGTGACCTAATCAGTAGGTTGAATAATAAATAAACATTACAGAGGACCCTAGGAAGGTTTTAATGGTGGGTGTTCAATCACTACTGTTTTCCTGTGGTGTGGTCCACTTAGATTTGGATTCGCCTCATTTTTTGGTTCACGCCCTAAAATGAGCTAGCAAAATGGTTGGATAGTGTGGATAAAACATATACATCATTGTAAGGTCCACAAAGCACCGACCAATAGCGATGTCCATACTGGCCGAGTCATTATGCAATCCGTGTCCTTCAAGTTGTACTCCCTCTCTCCTTATTACTGGCATAGTTCTTGGCATATGGCCAAACCATCTAAGTCTACTTACCCTCATCTTATTACCTATTGGTGCTACTCTAAATTCCCTGAAATGCGTTCTTTTCTGATTCTATCCTTGTCTTGCCACTCAATCCATAATTCCATATCAACATCCCATAAAGCATGGTCGGTCTTATAGCTATCATATAAAATTTTTCTTTTAGTTCGAGTGGTACATGACAATCACATCTAACTCCAGAGGTACATTTCTGTATCTTCCACGCTGCTTGAATTCTATAGGCAACATCCTTCTCAATCTCTCCACTCTAAATTAACCGTTCTTCTAAAATACCATTGATCAAATGGTTCATATGTCAGATCGGTGTAATATTTTGCATGGTGGCTAATAAAATGTGCTCTAAACCTAATGAATAGTTCAGATCAATCGATTGGACTGTCTGAGTATCCCAATGCTACGGAGAGCACTTGAGCATTTCTCAACATAAAAAATTCCAGAAACACATTTCTATTTGGATCCAAAAGAAAATATAAACTACTGAACTATCCATCCATTTGGCTGCAAAATTGCCTCTGTTACTCTACAAAATCCCTAACAACCAAACCCTATTAAGTAGGAAATAAAACCCTAGGTAGAATTTTATGGAAGGGAATAGGTGGGGTCCATATGTGGGCCAATGGGAAATCTCCCCAGGCTCCTAAAATTCAAGTTGGATGCATGCAGTATTCACCATGGACTTGAAGACTCAACTCAGATATTTAGTAAATTAATTAACTGATGTTTAGATATTTAGTAAATTAATTAACTGATGTTTAAATTAATAACACAAACAAGGATAAGTAAGTGGTTTGACACTCTTGCTTGAGGTTGTCTGTTCAGACTCCACTCGTTTTTGACTTTATGTTATTGAAAAGATACTTGAGCTACCTAGTGAGTCAGCTGAGTTATGCCGATTGGCATCAAGCCGGATGAGTTTTGAGCCGACTCAACGAGTCTCATCAACATTCAACCATGGTGTGCTGTAAAGGCCATTATGGGGCCGTAAAGGCTGTTACCTAAAGGTAACGGTGGCAACCGTTACACGTTACAGGATCGTAACAGCCATTATGAAAAGAAAAAAATGACCTGTAATTACTGTTAACGGCACGTTACGTCTCGTATAAAGGCCATAACAGCTTTGTAATTGTCTGTTATGGGGAATATACAGGTTTTCCATACTTTTTAATTAATATTACAGGGCAAATATAGGTTTTTCGGGATTTTTTTTCAATAAAAAAAAAAAAAAAAAGACCGTAACGGCCGTTACGGGGGCCATAACAGCCATTATGACCCATATCATAAAGGTAACAGTGGTGGCCGTTACGGCTACCGTTACCATTACAGAACACTTTGCATTCAACCAAGTCAGGCTAGTCAGTGAGTTTTTGTGAAACTTGGCTCGAAATCTGGCTTGAGTTGAGTTGACTCATCTGAGTTACGAGTTGACTAAGTCTTAGAACTATGCAATTTGCAAAAGAGGGTGAAGATGTCATGGTGATGTTAAACAGTGGAGCTAGTGTCAGCATGCTGTCCGTCCTTTTTGGCTTCCAAACCAACAGTACAGTGCCATGTTTGCCACTATGACTATGGCTCGAACTATTTATTACAGTCACATGTTTGCCACTATGACTACAGCTCAAACGATGCAGTACAGTCCCATGTTTGCCACTATGACTATGGCTGCTATTGTGGCAACTTCCAGGCCCATTTTGTGATCGAGTCAGCCCTACTTCGAAGTCCTGTCTTCCTCCTTGATCTGCTCCTTGGCATCATCTTTCACTTTCACATCAGGAGATAACAATTAGCCGTAGATGGCTATGAATACAATTGATCATTTTCTCCTCTGTTTTTGGTTTGGTATTGGTGGCTTATTGTAAGTAACAGAGTCGGAGGAATAATCAAAGAATAGAAAAACTTTGGTACTCTGAGACACTGTGATGGTTGATATGCAGGCACCGAGAAATTGCACCGAGTGGTGTACATTTAATATAAATTAAACCATCCAAATGATGGGTCTCAACTTCGATGGCTTGTAAACTGAATATTACAGTGGTTTGATTTACTTCGTGAACAGTTGGTGCACATTTTATGGACTGTCAGAATGAAAAATACTCTATGGTCAGATTTCAACAAACAAATGCTCATTAATAAGAGTTTATAATCTTTCAATCAAACTGAATTTTGTTTGATACTGTATATACAGTGCGCGTTGCTATTTGGATGGTTTAGTTAAATCAGCAATTTCTGAATGCCTGCATATCAACCATCACACTCTGCTAGAGTATCAAATCACCACCTATAAAATGAGTTTGTATAAATATCAAGAGGTTTTTCCCTTGGAAGTGGTTCATCAATAATATTTATTTATTTATTTGTTATTATTATTATTATTATTTATTTTGTGGGTTGGTGAACCCGTTGAAAGAAAAAAGAGTTGCCTACAAAGAGAATCTGAGAAAGAGAAGGAAAAAAAAAAAAAATCAAAATTGGATGAACCACCATGATTTCTCGATCAATGGATGATCCACTCACTAGCAAGGCTAATCTGAAGGCTATTGGCCAAATCAACAGCTCGAACAGGGTTTCTTAAAGGGCCAACATCATCTTTTAAATGGTAGCGATTCATCTGAATGCTAGAATCCTTTTTGTTCACTGTCTGCCATCGCATTCCATGCATTTAAATCATCCCTGACTGTTGTTTGGATCATTCAATCTGCGAGTTTTTGGGGTCATTATCTTTCCAAAATTGAACTAGGAGGCCCCACATGATCTGCTTAATTGCACAAGTACAAGAGCTTTGACTTCTGACAAGTGCGCCCGTGGTTTGATAATTCACACCATTGATCTATTGTGTCCCACAGGTACAAACAATCGTTCAAAAATCTAAAATCTCTTTAATCGGATGGTTCTAGCCTTTGGATTTGTGGCCTAGACAGCTCAGTAAGGATCATTGGTCCACACCTTGAAACAGTTCTAATACTGTTACTTGGATATTCCAGTCTAGGAGATGCTTGTTTGTCTCTTGCTCTGGATTCAACCAAACAATGATCTGGATTAGAAAAATGTGCACTTGTCTGAGTCAAAACCTATTTTGCTAAATAGGCCCCCAGTGGATGTGGGCCATGCTGGAATGATCGATATCACACATGCGATTAGTCTGTTTAACCGTCGATGGGGATACCCAAAATATAACTTCCATATTTCTATCTGTGGATCATTTTAACTCTTTTATTTTGGACATGGATGATCTCCTTCACCTGTTGTTTTGTGGGTCATTGACTGAGTGTTTCTGATCTCCAAGGTTTTCAAGGCAGCTAAGATGTAGAGCAACGGTAGTAGTACTGGTGGATGATATTAGGGCTCGAATCTTGTGTGGAATACATTTACGACCATCCAAATTGTGGGGATGGATAGTTGCATGGAAAAAAACACCAATCAAGCAATCCTAACCATCCAATTGGTGGCTGCCCGATAGATGGTTAAAGTAAAACAATGAATGGTCCTAACCATAGTTAGCAGAAGTATAACATATTTAGCAAAATGCCATATAGTAAAATAAATAAATAAGAAAAGAAAGAAAAGTAAAAGAAAGAAAAAAAAGTAAGAAGGATTGTGTCCCGTTTGTTAAAAATACAATAAAAACTTAAGCAAAAGAATTAGAATTCCAATTTTTTTTTGGTTTAATATGGTTTTAACACATGATGTGAGCCCAAAATCTGAATGGTCCAAGTGACGTAGTACCCCATCAAACCCCAATACTTAACTTTTATCCTGATCTAAAACTTTGATGGGCCATGAGAAAAGAAAACAATTTTTTCCCATTGATTTGCATATCTCTATGCTATAATCCACTAGAGTTTTGGATCAGGGTGAAAATTGGTCCCCTGGGGTTTCATGGGGTGTCGCATCACATGGATCGTTCAGATTTTCGGCCCATGACACGTGTGAAAAGGTGCGTAGATTTGATTCGACTCGGATAGAGTTCACTTTATATATATATATATATATATATATAAATATATATATATATATATATATATATATATATATATATATATATTAAAAACCCTAAAACTCAAACTACGAGCTCAAGCTTGAACTCGAACTTGGCTCGAAAGATTGAGCTCAAGCTCGGCTTGAACTAGACTCGAGCTGGCCTGCCAACTGGGCTGAGCCAAGTTGGTCGGTCAGGCTCGAGGACCAACCTAGGCCAAGCTCGACTTGGTTTAGCTTGCGTACAACTCTCTCTCTCTCTCTCTCTCTCTCTCTCTCTCTCTCTATATATATATATATATATATATATATATATATTATAGGGAAAAGGTACTATGCGCTCGAGTGTAAAGCGGTCGTCTGTGAGGTCGAGCTGTGTGGGCCCCACCGTGATGCCTTTCGAAGATCCACACCGTCCACCAGATGCACGAGCCCAGGGTGGGCCACACGGTCCAAAATCAGCCGTCCACATAACTCAGGTGGGCCATACCATTAGAAAACATAAGTATACACGCAAAAACATGTAAAAGCACTTGGTGGGCCCCACCTAAGTTGTGGATACCACCTGAAACTTGGTCTAAAATTACATCCAAGTGGGACACACATGATGGACGGTGTTGATCATCAAAACATGTCTCGAAAGGTCCCCACAAATGGTTTTGAATGTTTCAATGGTGCACGACCCCTCTCAACTTCTGTACGTGGTGTGGCCCACAAAAGTCACGAATTGACTTGATTTTTAGTCGTGTGGGCCCCCTCTGGAATGGTGCATCTGACTAAGGGGGTAGATTTTCGAACGGCATCATGGTGGGGCCCACATCAGCTCGACCGTACAGACGACCGCTTTACGCTCGAGCGCATAGTACCTTTTCCCATATATATACACGCTCCATTCTTATTAGTTCTTGTGATAACTTTTTCAAAACTCATCTCCCATGATGTGAGTCCAAAATTTGAATGATTCATGTGATGTAGCACCCCGTGAAAATCCCATGGCCCAACTTTTACCCTTGTTCAAAACTTTAGTAGGCCATGGAAAAACAGAGGGACAAATCAAGGGAGAAAACAGTTTCCTTTTGCCACGGCCCACCAAAGTTTTGGATTGAGGTAAAAGTTGCGCTTTGGGAGTTTCATGGGGACTAGCATCACATGGATAGTTCAGATTTTGGGCTTATATTACAGGAGATGAGTTCTGAAAAAGTTTACGCAGGTAAGCATTCCTCATATGTATATATATATATATATATATATATATATATATATATATATATATATATATATATATATATATATATATATATATATATATATGTATATATATATATATATATATATATGTATATATATATATATATATATATATATATATGTATATATGTATATATATATATGTATATATGTATATATATATATATATATATATATATATATATAATGGTACTATGAGGTCGAGCTGTGTGGGCCTCACTGTGATGTGTGTCGAACATCAACATCGTGCATTTGATGGGTCCCCTTTCGGTTATAGGATATCTCAAAAATCAGCCCGTATACGGAACTCAGGTGGGCCATACCATCTAAAACCATGTGAAGACATGCCTAAGACATATAAAAGCACTTGGTGAGGCCCACTTGAGTTTTAGTTGCGGCTGAAACTTGGTCTGACTCCTCATCCAAGTGGTACACATAATGGATGGGCTGGATTTGTGAACCACATCTCGATGGGCCCAATAAATGATTATGAATGTTTTATTGGGAGGGTAACCCTTATCAAGTGTTGTATGTGGTGTGGCCCACCCAATTCATGGATTGACTTGATTTTTAAGTTCGTGACCCATCATGGATTGGTGCATCTGGCTGATGGGGTAGATGTTCGACACACATCACGGTGGGGCCCACACAGCTCAACCTCATGGGAAGTTCCCATGAGTTGACCTCATAGTACCATTTCCCACACACCCACACACACACACACACACACATAAGTCAATCTATGACTTATGTGGGCCCCACCACATACAAAAGTTGAGAGGGGTTACCCTCTCATTAAAACGTTCATAATCATTTATTGGGCCCATCGAGATGTGGTTCATAAATCCAACCCATCAATTGTGTGTGCCCCATTTGGATTAGAGGTCGGACCAAATTTCAGCCACATCCAAAACTCAGGAAGTGCTTTTATATGTTTTAGGCATGTCTTCACATGGTTTTAGATGGTACAACTAACATGAGTTCCGTGAATGACTGATTTTTGGGATATCCCATAAACTAAAGGTGTATATATATATATATATATATATATATATATATATATATATATATATATATATATATATATATATATATATGGGAAAAGGTACAATGAGCTCGAGCGTATGCGTCCGTCCCATGCGGTCAAGCTGTGTGGGCCCCACCGTGATGCGTTTTGAAAATCAACACCGTGCATTTGATGCACAGTTCCATCGTGGGCCTAGATCTCAAAAATGAAGTCAATCCGTTACTTGTGTGGGCCACACCACATACAGAAATGCAGAGGGGCCGTGCACCATTAAAACATTTATAACCATTTTTGAGGGCCCACCGAGATGTGGTTTGCAAATCTAGGACATCCATTATGTGTGTCCCACTTGAATGAGGGTTCAGACCAAGTTTCAAGTGCATGAAAAACTCAAGTAGGCCCCACCAAGTGCTTTTATATGTTTTAACAGTGTTTTCACATAATTTAGATGGTATGGCCCACCTGAGTTCCGTATACGGTTGATTTTTGGGATATCCCATAATTTATTGGGAACCCATGAAATGCACGGTGTTGATGGTCGACACGCATCATGGTGGGGCCCACACAGCTCGACAGCTCGACCTCACAAACCCTCATCGTGCGCTCGAGCTCATAGTACCTAAACCCTATATATATATATATATATATATATATATATATATATATATATATATATATAAATGATCACCTGCGCACTGTCCACACGGCCTTAAGTGTGAACCTTGACGTGAGACTGCATTCCTTATGGACAGGTTTGGCAGACAAGGTGGCTACCCAAGGTGCTCCGAGGGCCCATCATGATGTATGTATCCCATCCACGCCTTTCATCCATTTTCCAAACTATTTTATGGCATGAGCTCCAAAAATGAGTAAGATCCAAGTCTCATATGGACCACACCATAGGAAAGAGTGGTGATTGAACACTTACCATTAAAAACTTCTTATGGTCTACACAAGTTTTGGATTAGGTTGATATTTGCATTTTTCTCTTTATCCATTGTGCGTGACTTAATCAAGAGGTTGGATGACAAATAGACATTACAGTGAATCTTAAGAAGTTTTTAATGGTGGGCATTCAATTGCCACTATTTTCTTGTGGTGTACTTTAGATTTGGATCTTCCTCGTTTTCGGGCCAGTAATCTATAATAATCCAAAAAAAAAAAAAAGATGGACGGCTTCTTCGATAAAACACACATATGTCATGCGAGGCTAACAGATTACTCTCATTAGCCACCTCGCAACGGAGGCTGTCACACGATCCGCCTATACACGGACCGCAGACCGCCGATGGAATTCTTTGGATGGAAACGGATTGCCACTAGCCACTGGCTAGTGATTGGTGCATTGTGGGCCTCACCATGACGTATGTATTTCATCCATGTCGTCCACCCATCCTTCCGTATCATTTTATGGTATGAGCCCAAAAATGAGGTTGATCCAAATCTCAAGCTATCTGTTCAGTGTTGATTGAACACCCACTGTTAAAAATTTATTGGGACCACAAAAGTTTTGGATCTAGGAAGCTTTTAATGGTGGACATTCAATCACTACTGTTTTCCATGGTGTGGTCCACCTGAGATTTAGATCTACCTCATTTTTGAGATCAAACCCTAAAATTATCTTTCAAAATGGATGGACGGCATGGATAAAACACATACATTATGGTGGGGTCCACATAGCACTCACCACTAGCTACCTTGCATGTGGCAGCGTCACTGGCCCAACCGCGTCAAGAGGCCACGTCCCTCTGGACGCCGATTTCCTGTCAAAGACTTTAGCAGGAAGCTGCAGCAGTGGAAACTTAGGCGGGGCCCCACGATGTCGTGAGAAATCAACCCCATTCATCCGGTTTTTAAGCTCATTTTAAGACTTGAGATCAAAAGTGAGCAGGATACAGATACAATATTCAAGTGGGCCACACTAAGGGAAAAGATGGGTAGGGAAATTCCTACCGTTGAAACCTCCCTACAGTCGACGGTGATGTTGACATGCCATCCATACGGTTCGTTTTTGGTACCATGTCCTAAAATGAGCTGACAGACAGGTTAGATTTCACACAAACATCATGGTGGGCCCCACCTAAGTTTCCAGCACAGGAACTTCCTCTTGGTGTCACCAACCAGGTGGCTAGTAGTCGGTGCTATGTGGACCCCACCATGATGTATGTGTTTTATCTACGCGGTCCATCTATTTTGAAAGATAATTTTAGGCTTTATCACAAAAATGGGGTGGATCTAAATCTCAAGTGGACCACACTATGGGAAAATAGTGGTGATTGAATGTCCACTATTATAAACTTCCTAGGGCCCACTTTAATGGTTATTTGACGTATAACCTATTGATTAGGTCATATAGACTTGGATGAAGAGAAAAAATATATATCATCTTGATCAAAACTTTTGTGGTCCCGGACAAGTTTTTAATAGTGGGTGTTCCATCAACACCGTGAGGATAACTTGAGATTTGGATCAGCCTCATTTTTGGGCTCATACCATAAAATGATATGGAAGGATGGGTTGATGACATGGATGAAACATGTACATCATGGTAAGGCCTACACAACACCGACCATTAGCCAGTGGCAATTCATTTCGGCCCAAAGAATCCGGCGGATTGCATTGACAACGTCTGTTGCCAGGTGGCCACTGAGAGTGCTCTGTTGGCCTTACATGATATATATGTGTTTTACCGAAGCTGTCCCCAAAATTGAGGGAGATCTAGATCTCGAGTGGACCACGTCACAAGAAAATAGTGGCAATTGAATGCCCACCATTAAAAACTTCCTAAGATTCACTGTAATATTTATTTGTCATCCAACTTGTTGATTAAGTCATGCATATTAACTTAATTCAAAATTTGTGTGACTATAAGAAGTTTTTAATGGTAAGTGTTCAATCACCACTCTTTTCTATGGTGTGGTCCATATAAGATTTGAATCTCACTCATTTTCGGAGCTCATGCCATAAAATAGTTTGGAAAAATAGATGGAAGGCATGGATAGGATACATACATCATGATGGAGCCCACAGAGCATGGTCAGTAGCCACCTTGCTATCAACACTGTCAATATGCAATTTGCATTTGACGTCAAGGTTCACAAAACAGGTGCGCATGTCATCGTTCCTGCGAACAAGTGTGCAGGTCATTCCTCTCTCTCTCTCTCTCTCTCTCTCTCTCTCTCTCTCTATATATATATATATATATATATATATATACACACACACACACACTATACGCTCAACCGTATTATACCTTTCATAAGGTCGAGAGCTGGTAGCACATTATTTGTCAAATGGAAAAAAATTTAAACAACGGAGAGATTTTATAGGAAACCGAAGAAACACGACGTGGATTAGATACCAAAATAGCTAAAAACGTTATTGAAGTGACGTCACCAAGTTCCGTGGGCCCTACCATGATGTATATTTTCTATCCATGCCGTCCATCCATTTTGAAAATTTAAACCAAAAATAAGTTATATCTGAATCTCAGATGGACCACACCATGGGAAAACAGTTGTTATTGAATTTCTACCGTTACAAACTCCTAGGGCACACTGTAGTGGTTATATAGGAAAAAATAAGTTGTTATTGAATTTTTACCATCCAACCTATTCATAAGGTCATGTAGACGTGGATGAAGTGAAAACACAAATATCAGCTTGATCCGGAACTTCTCCGGCTCGTAAGAAGTTTTTAATGGTGGATGTTCAATCCCCACCTTGTGGTCCACTTAAGCCTTGGACCTGCCTCATTTTTTGATTCACATATTAAAATGATCTGAGAAAATCATTGAATGACGTTGATATAAAACACTTACATCACGTTGGGCCCCACAGAGCCCTGCCTGGATGGATTACCTTCCGGGAGGTAGTAGGATGCAATCCGCGTTTTAATGAAAGTGGATTAGGATTGGCTAGTGTACCTCACACCAGCCATGGACGCAGATTGCGTCCTACCCCTGCCCAGACGGTAATTCGTCCGAGCAGGGCTCTGTGGGGCCCACCGTGATGTAAGTGTTTTATCCAGGCCGTTCATCACTTTTATAATATCATTTTAACATGCATATGAAAAATCGAAGCACATTCACAGCTCCAGTGAACCACATCAAAGGAAGCTGCAGTGAAAATAACACTCACCGCTGAAACTTTTCTAAGGGCCACCATGATTTTTTTTACCATCCAACCTATTAATAAGGTCATGCAGACGTGGATGAAGTGAAAACACAAATATCATCTTGATCCGAAACTTCTCCAGCTCCCAAGAAATTTTTAATGGTGAATGTTAAATCCCCACTTTGTGGTCCACTTAAGCCCTATACCTGCCTCATTTTTCGGATCTTACATTAAAATGATCTTATAAAAACAATGAACGGCGTGGATAAAACAATTACATCACGGTGGGTCCCACGGAGCCCTGCCCAGACGAAATACTGTCCAGGCGGGGGTAGGACGCAATCCGCGTTCCACCAGCCATATAGCTACTGTAGGTACGTGTCGTGCCAGACTACCACTGACGCTCCTCCATCTCCAAGTTGTACGAACGGTTTAAAGGAGATCAAAGTTACATGGGCCCACACTGATGTATTTATTATATCTACACGATTCATCTATTTTTAGAGATCATTTTAGAGCATTATTCAAAAAATAAATCATATCCAAAGATCATCTGGACCACATCACAAATAGCAGCCGAGATAATGATTTTCACTGTTGAAAAATTTGTAGGGCCTACCATAACATTTATTTTCTATCCAATCTGTTCATAAGGTCAAAAAGACCTGAATGAAGAGGAAAAGAAAATTTTCATACCGATCCAAAACTTCTGTGACCCAAAAAGGGTTTCAATGGTAGATGTTCAATCTCACACCGCTTTTTACAGTGTGGTCTAATTGATAGTTAGATCTGTCTTATTTTTAGTCCAAAGCCTTAAAACGAGCTCACCAAATGGATGGACGGTTTGGATATATATAACACATACCTCATGATTAGACCAAAAAAACTTGCTAACGTCGATACAACAGCTATACAGCTGGGTGAGGTACACCAGCCAATCCGCTTCCCCTTTTAATCCTCACCAAATGTATCTAATCTGCTGTTTCTTCGGTTTCCTATAAAATCTCCCCGTTGTTTAAATTTTTTACCATTCCACGAATAATATGCTGCCAGCTCTCGACCTTATGAAAGGTATAATACGGTCGAGCGTATAGTACCTCCCCCCCCCCCCCCCCACACACACACACACACACACACACACACACGCACGCTCATGCATTGGATGTCCAAATAATTGACATGCGGGGCCACCATGGTGTTTGTATGACATCTTGCCAGTCTAGCATGGTTGTCCCACCATGAAAACAGTATGCCCTAAAAATCAAGTCGATCTAACCACTAGATACATCCCACATGAATACAGAGTTTTCTTTGGATGGTTGTCCATTGTTTTCTATGATGTGCCCCCACCTAATAGTTGGATTGAGCTGATTGTTGGAGCATCCCATTTTCATTGTGGGACCACCATGGTGAACGGGCAAGATGTCATACAAACACCATGTTGAGGCCCACATGCCAACTAGTTAGACGTCCAACCAGTTGTGCGTGCGTGCGTGCATGGATGTCCAACTAGTTGTGTGCGTGTTCATGCGTGTGTGAATACTCATACCAATAATGTTGAATTAGAGGACTTAAATGAAAATGATTAAAAAGTTTTACAAGCAATAATAAATATATTTAATGGAATAGTTGGTTAATATCATTCTTTCACTCTCCCAAGTCCCTGTATACACCGCTACTCACTCATGTCAATGGATGGTTATCACCGTTATCTATTTTTTAAATTGCCTTGTCCTCTTTAAACAAAATATGTAGAGTTGTACACAAGTTGAATTGAGTCAAGCTTGGCTCGGCTCGGCCGGTATCTAACCCCAGCTCAAACTCAGCTTGACTCGGTTCTCAAGCTTGACTTGCCAGCTCGGCTCTGTTCGATCAGCAGCTCAGGCTAGTTCGAGTCGAGTTTGAGCCTATGCGACATTTTCTCGACACATAGAGCGCATCTTCAAATTTTCACAGAATGCAAAATAATAATAGTAGTATATGTATTTCATCCAAAACTCGACGGGCAACATCAAAATCATAATTTGAGGGCAATTTTATAATGTGAATTTTTTTTTAATTAATTTTTTTTTTGTAATTTTTCATATCCATTCCTTCCTCGCCACTAGCCAATCCCACGGAGAATATATGCACCCGAAACAATGCTTCATTGAGTTATTTCATCAAACACTTGGTGAGCAGCATCAATATCAAAATAACCGAGTCATCGAGCCGATTCTATCTGAGTCAATTCGACTGGAGGTTCGATTTGAGTCGAGTTGAGCTCGGTCAAGCTTGAACTCGGCCCAAAATTTTTTTAAGCTTAAAAAATCAGCTCAACTCAGATCGAACTCAGTTCCGAACTGAGTCGAATCAAGCTTTTTCGAGTCGAGTCGGACGAGTTAACCGAGCTAACTTGGTTTGTGTACAACTCTAAATACATGTGTTTAAAAAAAAAAACAAAAAAAAAAATCATTTCTCGCCCTCTCAAAAAAAAAAAAAAAAATCAGATTTTTTTTTTTTTTTTTTTTTTTGGTTTCTGTAAATATGGCGTTCGAAGTGGAGTTTTGCTAACTATAGTCCAATTCATTGGGCAAAATCAGATTGTTGCGCAATTATTTGGTCATTGTGATTCCACAATGGATCTGGTTATTTGGATCGTCTGGATTCCCAACAATTATGCCACGTGTATAGTTGAGGTTTTATTACAGTCCACTCACAGTGATCCGTCAGATGAACAATCCGTCAAACACGGATGGAGTGCTTGTGGACATTAATTTTCCCGATTGAATTCAGGTGGAAATTACAGTATGCGCATAGGTAGGGTCGTAGAGCCGGAACGTATAGCAATGCAGAGTAGAGTAGGTCTAGAGTATGGATTGTACTCCATCACGCGTGCAATTGAAAATGATGGTTTTTAAGTACCTAAAGATCTGAAAGTGAGAATGATGCTGCACTGTACTACCATTTTAGGTGTTCCTGCAGTGGTTCCTAACAGTAGAAATGAAGAGGAATGGGACTTGTAATGGGCTAGGCTGGCACATGAGGCTTGGAAGCGGATGGCCTGTGACTTGGGCACAGAGAAATTCCCGTGCCCGAGGGCTATGTGGGGCCATTGAGATTTCCCTACCAAATCTACTTTGCCTGTCTGTTTTGCAAGACCACATATCAATCCGTGATGGGAATTTTTCTCCTCATTGTTGGGTTCGATGAAATCGAACAAGTTTCGATATCATCAATAATTGCAGGATTTTTTAATGTTGGTCGCTGGACAGTTTTTTGGTCCTGTCGATATCATTGAGAGACCTTTGATGTCATCGAAGAATTTTGCAGATGCGATTGCGGAAACGCAAATTTTGCGGATTTTGTTTCATATTTGGATTCTACCTCTTTTTATAAAAAGAGGTGTATGTGGATTTTGCAGGATTATAAAAAGAGGTGTATGTGGGATTGAGGTGTATTCCAGGGAATTCTAAGTTTCTTAAAGGTTTTCTAGGAAGGCTTAGGGCTATCAAAAGGTGAGAGAGAGAGAAAGAAAGAGAGAGGAAGCTTGTGGAAGGGAGGGTATGCTCGTAGAGGTGATCTACCATATCTCGGCGCTTCTACGTCCTCGTAATCGGTGAAATCTCTCCGTATTCTTTGTTTCTCTTATTGTTTATCCACTCCTGCGTGAATGAAGAAGGTTTGATCCAAGCAGTGTGTGCTTGTGATCGGTTGTAATTTTATGCTTTATAATAAATTGTTGATCTAGACGAGGTCCCGTGGTTTTTACCTCTTTGAGGGTTTTCCACGTAAAATTCCCTAGTGTCGTGTGGTTTATGCTTTGATTTATTTCGTTGCTTTATTATTCCATAATTCTAGTTTGTTTCGAGAGGCTACATCCTAAGGTTTTGTGCAAGGCTCCCAACAATCTGCTCCGAAAATTTAACCTACAGCTTGAAAATTCTTAGAAAAAAGATGGAAAACTCCACTTCTAAACATTTCTACTTGCTTGGGAAAAATGTTACCCCTGACCTGACTAAGATATTGGAAAATCTTAGATTTCAAATTTCCAAAATTTTCTTCGGAATTGAAGTTCACAGGAGTTTCTAGTTTGATCTAATGTGCAAACATGGTGTGCAATTATTTCCAACAGTACCTAAGTATTGTATCTAGGTTCAAACGACTATTGGAAATATTTCCAAGGGAGCTTATAACTTTCGTTTGTATGATCACAGAATACCCTACTTCAAAGGAAATTTTACTAAAGTACAAATCTATAGTTTGAACGTCCAAGTTTCATGTTACAAGAAGCTTGTATAAGTCCCAATCCCAAGACTCGGTTTGTCCAAAACTCCGCTCTAATACCAATTTGTAATACCTAGATTTTCATAGCTTGATTATAGGACTCTTGTAACAAAAACCAGTGTATTAAACTTAGAGAAAAACACATGTAAGTGTATTTTCCAATATTTCCACAGACATTATCATTCATTTAGTGGGCATTGAAAGACAATCAAAGGAAATCACGCATTGAGATATAATGTTCCAAATCAACACCATAAACATCTACATGTCCGCTCAATTGCGGACTAACACAAACCAAATGTAGACAAATGTTCAAATGTTCCAACGCTACTGAAATGGAGAAATATTAACTACTGGTTAAGCTCGTAGAGCTTGGCCACACTCTTATAAGGCTCCTCATCTCTATGATTCTCACTAGGCTCTACATAGGCACCCTTGAGCGTGCCATCATCCTCTACTACATCATTTGGTTGGAGCAATTGCACATAACAAATATGAGTGGCCATCTCAATGAGACATCCTCCAAGATTACACACATGACATATTAGTCAATTATAGTTTTCAATGAAAAACAACAAATATAAATACAATTCATAATTGATAATCTGATTTAACGAATAGATGCATGAATGTGAAAATGAACCCACGATGCAAAAGAACAATCCGTAATGATTCAGAAATTAGTAAGTGACGTGCAATGGTATCATAATTCAAAAATCACAAAGTGACGTGTAATGATAACATGATCTGGAAATCACAATGACATACAACGATATCATCCGGTCAGTTCAATAAAAATGACTTGGAAATCACAAAGTGACATATAACATTATCAAGATCTAGAAATCACAAAGTGATGTAAAACAATATCCAAAATCAGAAATCACAAGTGATGCTCAACGGGTAAAATCCTAAAAGGTGGACAACCGCACAATGGCTAGTCATCCGGTAAAATACCATACGATACGGCCGCACAATGACTAACCACTTCATAAAATCCACATGCCATGTATGCATGATTAGCCCAATATTTATTAGCTCAATTTACAAACATTCCAATTATGTAAAACCTCTAAAACTATTGGCCTTTTCAAATCATGATCAATCAAGTAATCCTTTCCATCACAAGTCCATTCAAGGGCACAACAAAGGGTTCAACCCACAAGTCAGTTGGGAAAAAATGTATCACAAGATGATAAATCATTAATCAAATTTATATAATTTTCACACAATAAGGGCCACTAGTTGAGGGTATAATTCCAAGGTGTATGTTTACAACCATACAACAATAGTTCTCATTTATGGGATATATCTCCTCTCGAAATCTAACATGACGATCCAAACCACACAAAGTACTTCATTAATGTGGCATTCCAAGCCACACACATCAAATCCACAATGTGGCAATTCAAGCCACACACATCAAAGCCACAATGTGGCAATTCAAGTCACACACATCAAATCCACATTCTCCAACTTATATACAACCCATCTCTTCCTTCTACATACCTCATCAAAACCAATATCCAAGTAATGTATTAATTCCACATTTACATTAAAACAAACATCAATTCTACATTTAATGGATTTAAACATGCTAGCATTCATAAACACTAAAACATTCAAATAAAAAGAAACTATCCATGTGAATCCTAAATATATGAACATGTATAAATATAAATACTGTTTTAATCAAAGATCTCATCATAATACACTAAAAATTAGAGTATGAATGTGTAACAATTACTCAATTCATGTGACTTAATCATTTGAATTTGAGATGCAAGATGTGTACATGTGGAGATTACACATACAAGATTAACATTGGAAAGTTCACACATGAAGCTTACAAGAACTAAGAGGTGTAAACATGGGATCTGACTACAATTACAATTCAAAGAGAAACTAAAACTAAACTAATTCTTACATGGAAAGCTTGAAGGTAAATCCTCACCTTTCAAGTTAGGTTACGTTGGGTGTTTGATTCAATTCAACTCAATTTTTAACTAGGTCTCCAACTCGATACAAACGAAGTGGACCTAGTGAGGGATTTAGAAAAAAATAAAATCAAATCAAATCCACAAGATTATAACCCGAAATTAGAATTGACTAGACCCAAATTCAAATCTAAAAGAAGACTTGAGGCTTGCGGAGCTTAGAATTATGGTTAAGTCCTACAGGGGGGGTTGGACCACTTAAAATTATTTATCGATTAATTCAATGAAGTGAATCCAAGTGCATAAACTATAAGAGATACAATTAATTGAGCAAAGTAGTTTAAGGGGTGAGATATGAAATATCAATTATGTGCTACAAATTAAATACCTAGCATACACTCTAATCATGCATCTATATGAATTAAACAAATTTAATTACAAGCAAGAATAGAAATGCATTCGCATAATCAATCGTAAACACAATGATGTATAATGGCTTGGTTAAGTACCTACTTCACCCTCAATGAACGCACTCAAACTCGAGTGTACCAAATTTCACTATTTTAATTGGTTTTTATAGGTTCACCAAAAACCTTTATAATACTTTTCAATAGTTTCACTACAAACCTATATGTACTCACTCGTGTCGATGGACTATGTACACACCGATGTCAGTGATGGTCATACACAAAGACCTACACGTACTCACACGTGTTGGTGGAATACGTATACACCGGTGTCGGTAGCTCCCTTAGAGACTTAAATAGTTTTTTTTATACACCTAGATCCATAGCTCAACTGGTAGACTGAGTGGATATACCTTGTTTCAACACTTGAGGTCTTGGTATCAATCCCTAGTGGGGGTGGCTAACATGGAGTGTGTGTACTGGCATGGGTGTGTACTAACAATTCAACTCAAACAAAAAAGTTTTTTATAAGCTAACCAATAACCTCTACGGTACTAATACAAGGACCTACATATACTCCCGCTAGATGTTCTCACTAAGACTAACACATACACACCTGTGTCTGGTGAATTCAAGTTTGGGTTAAAAACTCTATATTCAATTTCTCATAGAAAAATAGTATACAATGGGTTACAAACTCTAACCAATAATGTAAGATCCTTAATCTCAGTGTTCGTTTTGTTCCGTTAGGTCCCGCGGTCCTACCAGTCAAATTTCGGTGACCCGCGACCTGTAGATTTAGTATCCGATCATCCTTAAGTCCCATCATGTAAACCTGATTCGGATCGACTTGAAACCTATACCATTGCGATCGCATCGATGCCGCAGTTCCAACGCTACGTCTCGTGTGTCAATCTGAGTTGTAGATCAAAAGATGTAGGCCGAGCAATTTTTGGACCCTTGATCATGATGTGGGATCCACCTTATCCTTGTTGCATGTTCTCCCATGTGGGCCCACCCTAGTATTCCTCATTCCCTATGTAAGCTACAAGCTAGCTTATAGCCACCCTAGTCTAGCATGATGTCATCCCTACCTAACCTAGAGCATGCCTTTCTTGTCATGATTGCAAGCATGCTCCTATCCTCCCAAAAACTAATCATTTGTATTTCCTAGCTACCATTTCTCCCTCTTTTCTCTCTCTCTCTCTCTCTCTCTCTCTCTCATTCTCTTCTCTAAGCCCCCTTGGACCTCCATAAGAGAGCTTTCTCTCTAGCCCCTTTCACCCTAAAACCCTCCAAATCTAACCCTCTAAATCCCATCTTAGCCATTAAAACCTCTCCTATGGTGCTATAGATCTCTAGTGTGTAGAAAGAAGAAGAAGTCTTGAGGTGGGTGATTCATAGGATTAGTTTCTTTCTTTTCTTCTTGCATGAACCTTTTTCATTTGTTTGGGAGTGTGTAGGACCCACTAATCAATGGTGGAGGTCCTACATAACTCCATGAGTGTGGCCAACGGCCCACTTTATGCATGCATGATTGCCATGATGGGGCCATTCTTCATGGACCCCATCATGAGATTTCCCTTTGATTTATAGGTTTGTGGGTCGTCTAGACCCTAGATCCATGGTGGGGATGGTATCCCCACCTCAGATTTCTGATTTTGTAAGGGCCCATGCTTGTATGGGACCCATGATCATGTAAATGTGGTTGTGATTGTTGTGGAGGACTCATAGTGGCTGAGTCCTCCCTATAGCTGTGATTCTCTCTCTCTCTCTCTCTCTCTCTCTCTCTCTCTCTTTCTCTCTCTCTCTCTCTCTCTCCTTCCCTCTTTTGTTCCTGATGTATGTTGTTCACCTGATGTGTCCATAAATTCCAGACTGTCCAGATTTTTGGGACACCCAAGCCCACCTGCTGGACGTCCAGGCCAATCCTGTTTGCATGGGTTTGATGGCCACTAAGGCTTAATTTCTTGGATGATTTTGTAAGGGGCTTGGGTCTGGAGTATATGAGGCTCATGTAGGTGGACCCCACTTTGTTGAATCTAAGCTTTAATCCCTCCATTTATTTTACAATGGGCTGGAAATGGACAGCAACATGTTGCTGTCCAGATTTCAGGCCCATTGTTGTATGGTTTTGTATGTTGTTGTAAGGCCTATTTACAATGCATTTCTTCCAAAATTTTTTTGGATATTCTCTGAGGTGTAGACCCCACCTTGATGAAGGATGGAGCCCACACGATCCCCCTTGATTTGAGCTCCATGGAGTGGGCCCAAGAGGGCTAGACGGTCCAAATTTTCTGGACTGTCCAGCAGTCTTGCATGCAGAAAATACACATGTATCAACTTAGTTTTGGGGATAGTGGGTCACTCTGGTGGACCCCATTTGTTGTCAATATATGGGTGCATGTAATCCACCCATTTCTCTTTTGATTTGGCAGGCCTAGGCTCACCCCATTAGGTGTACAAGATGGGGCCAGCAACATTTTTCCAGAAGCAGAATTTTATTTACAACCTTACTGTCCAAATTTTTATTCTCTAAATGTATGAATGTATGATCTTTTCCTTTACTTCCTTTGTGGTCCAGCTTGTTAGGACCCACTTCATGTACATGTGGGCCACCTAGACCAACATTTTTTTGGGCGTTTTTGAGGATGGGCTAGCACCCCACCTGCTGGGCGTCCCAGCCAGGTGGATGTCTAGCAGGGGCTGGCCGTTCCTCCCCTTTTGGCCCACCTTGCTGATGTGTTTTCTCCATGCTTTCCCTCCCTTGTGTGGCCCACTTGGATGTGGTCCATCCCATGGTGGGATGGCCACAAGTGGGGGCCACCTTCTATATTATTAGGGGTCAACCATCCAGCCCCTTGGGACGTCCAAATTATTCTTAGGGTGTTGCTGGACTGCAAGTCCAGCAGCAAGCCTACTTGGATTATGTGTTGTACACCCACCTTCCATTTGGTGGGGCCCATTGTATCATATATGGGCTACCTTGGACTATGTATTTTAACTAGAAAATCTATTTTGCTGGACTCCAACAGGCCCAGGAAGTAGGTGGGATGGATTTTCAGCAAGGGCCTAGAATTTGCTGCATATAGTTGTTTGTTTTGGGATTGCGAGGCCCACCAGGCTGAGGGTGTTATGTGTACACACCATACTTGTAAATCTCTGATTTTTGGGCTTAATTAGTGCCTTGTGAGGCCCACTTTTGGGTTGATTTTGAGGGCCATAGTAGGCCAGATTTTTGGGACATTCAACAGGCCCAAATAATATTGATCATTCACTCTCTGATACTTGGACTGATTTCACCTTATGATGGACCTTGTGGGCTGAATAATTTGATCCTTGTTGCCCCTCTATCTTAATTAGATTTGGGCTGATTGGTAAGGTCCAACTTCTCAAGCATTATGCATGCCTTACCCATGCATTTGGGCTTATTGGCTTCCCATTAGGTTCAACATAATGCATCAATTCGGTGGCCATTGTTCTTAGGCCATAGTTTGCCTTTTTGGACCCATGATGTTGTGTGAAAGCTTTGTGCCATTTTCTTGGGGCCCATTATGTGATATGATATATATGTATGGCTGCCCATTTTATTTCTAAGGTAGTACTTGGGCCTTGGGCCTTACTTTAGGTAGAATCTTTGTTGGGCCGCTTTCTAGGGGACAATGGTGGTTAAATGTCCCTATTGTGGACCCCTCTAGGCCCATTTGTTAGTCTTATTCTCATCTATCAGTGGTTGAATGTCCACCTTAGACCCTTTGTTAGGCCCATTCTTATCATTTTAAGCCCATAGTATTGCTCTCTTAGTCTTTGTGGGCTACCCTAAATTGTTGGGCCCCCACTAGTAGTTGTGCTCTTTCTATTCCATATAAAATTATCTAAGTACCTAGACCCGATCTTATTTTGAGGAGAGTACAACATCGTCGCATGACATACTTAGTTATCTTCATGATCCATTCCCATATGCATCATATGTGTGCTTGGTTGAGATGTGATTGGTCATGATTTATACTATTGGATAGGCTGTTATGGGACTCCCTGAGTGATGGAGTTGCCCCTCTTAAGCGCACTGCATGTGCAGGACTGATGCATGGTTAATTTGTGTGATTCATACATCTGACATTGTATAGCACAGTTGATATTCACCCTAGCTTCATCAAGGCCGTAGCCTCTACAGGTATATCGTCGATGGCCAGATTTAGACACCGAAAATATTAGATTGAGCATTGCGTGCACGTAGGATGTCCTTAGGTGAAAGTCCCAGAACCTTTATGGTACTAGGAGATGCTCCAACATTAAGATCGAGTGAAAAATATGAGCGTCGATGCCTTTACCATTAGGCCGCGTCTCCCACTGTATCATGGTCTATTGGAAAGGGTGTAGCCTTATCCACCCGAGTGAGGGAGGGGCATTTAAGTTAGGCTGAGTTTGACCAGCTCGTAAATGGGTCCGCTACCGTCGAGCCTTGTTGGTGATTGGCTGTCTACAGGCAGGTAGTGAAGTCTCTTACGCTCGTTGGGCTGCGTGGCTAGGGAGGCAATAGTCAACATGCAGTATATTTGACCCCGATGATTTTCTAGAGAGGAACTGTACTGATTTGTGGACTTGATATGAGGATGAGCATGATCGCATTGCATATTGCACATGACACTTGGCTGTATAGCCCCGCATTGCATAGCCTTTAGTTGACAGATGGTATTCCTGCCTTGCATTGCTTAGCCTTGTGACGGCTAGTGGTATTCATGGTCTTACCGCATTTTTCTTGCATACTCTGATATCACATTCATGGCACCTATCCTGCACATACTTACACCGCCCTCTAAGCTTTCTATAAGCTTATGTACGATTGATGCATGCAGGTGATTTTAGGCAGCAGTAGTAGCTGAGCAGGAGCGTGGAGCGTGCCGTTGACCCTTTTGGAGTTGTTCTTATATAGTCTTTGTATTTCTCCCATTTGAGCCTTGTACTTGTGAAAAGTTTTAAATTCTTAGTGGATTTTGTAATGGTGTTCCTGTAGTTATATCTATGGTTATGATGTTATGATCTTGGGTATGCTCATTATGAATCAGATTCATGTTATAAAAATCCTCCTTGTAGGATCCCAGATCGGAACCTGGTGAATAGGCGCTAGAAGCCGAGAATGGGGTATTACGGAGGCTGTCAGCGCCAGAATCGGCGATCGAGAATTTTGTGAGCCTGGTTTCCGAGTCTGGGGCGTGACAAATAACCCTTACTTGGATTATCCCCTTTGTAGCACCTTTGAGATACATCTTCAATTTTGAATATTCTTCTCTTGTGCTCCCCCAATATTTGAAGTTGATCTTCTTTCACTTACTTGAATCGGTTACCGACAATGATCGTCCTATTGAAATGGCAAGGTAACGAGAGTTTGGTTAAATCTCCTATAACTAATGGTGTTAGTTGGTTCTAAGTGGGGATTCACGTAAATTGGTATTCTAGACAATGTAGACAAGGATTTACCTATAGATTTAGTGTCTAATCTCTAAAAAAAGGAAGAGTTCAAGAACACCTTCATAATGAAGCTTGGAATGCTTATTAGAGTGTTAATCATAAGAAGGGGGGATGAATCTCATTGGTTGTGAGTCTAGAAGAGGGATAAAGAGTGGGGAATCACCTAAGCTCTAATTCTACCAAAACTATCATTTGTACAAATGATCAAATACTGATTTTATAGAGAAAAACCTCTAACGGTCATATAACGACTAGTATCAATTGATTGAGTGATCCTTCAATCGATCGAACATAATTTGATTTAGGGGCAAAATGTTGCTGGACGTCTTTGCGCACCTTCAATCGATCGAGACCAATTGAAGATTCCTCGATTGGATCGAAGACCAATCGAACTCGTGCAATACATTTTTCTTTCTTTCTAAGTATTTTGCACATGATTTAACTGGCACTAACTTGATGACTTAAGGTTTTCCTATTTAGATCAAGCTATCTAATGGTAGGTTGTTTTAGAACTAAATGGTTGTAAGAGTTAGGTTACGCTAAGGCATCTCAATTTATATATTTCTTCACTCCTTAATGCTTCAAGTCTTTATGTGTCTTCGGTTTTCAGCTTCCAAAGGGCTCAACTGACCCACTGACACATTGACCTACGTGATTGACAAACATATGCACTTACATCTTCAACATCATAATTTGAAAATTTCTATTTCCTACATTAAATTAAAATTCATTAAAACATGATTGAACTCTAATTAGGGCTCAATAAGAGGCTTTACACATAAACACATCTCAGATAAATTCAATTACCTTTATGAAATTGATTCGCACTAGATTGAACAGGTGAATTCTAAGGTGGTAATTTGGGGATCCCAATTGCTACATACAATCAGAAAATTAAAGCTTATTATACCTAAGTTAATCTTTAATTTGAATCCCATAGGAGATTAGATAGAATACATACCTCAATTGACCCGATTTCCCAACTTGAGTTGGCTTGGTTTAACCCGAACTTGACTCAGACTCAACTTGGTGACAATATGAGAACTATGGACCTACTGTTGCTTGCTGGACCAAGATCAACCGAAATTAGATTTCATATTAAGTGATAACTCAGCAGCTCACTGAGTTAACTTAGAATAAAACAACTAAAATAAATCTAACTCGGATCAAATGAAGTCAACATTCTTCATGTATTGAAGCTCCCAAATCCGGCAGAAAGTTTAGATGATTAGACCGAACTCCACTAGCACACGATGTGCAAAATGCCCTAGCCCTAACATAGACTTAACGAAATGTAGTGAGTTAACTCGGCAGAGCGTGGAGTGCCTCGACCACTGAGTTTTGAACCTAACTCGATTCTAAGTCGAGTTTCTCCACAACTTACTGAAGACACACAATCACTAGAGCAGTTATGATCAGAATGCAACTTGTTGGATGAGAATGACTCGAAATTGAGTCAAACATGTCTGGACTTAGTAAGGTGCTGAGTCGAATCACTCGACCCATAGGTTCTCAAAATTCTCGTCTTCTACCTTCTTTATCTTTTCTGGCTTCCTTCTCCTTTCTCTCTCTGTCTAGACGTCCCACAAAAATCTGGACTCAGGCCATATCTAGAAACAAACGACTTAATGACTTGCTACCGCCTAGATGGCTCGAACCTGACCCAATTATTTTCTCAGTGAGTCGGAATGAGTCCTCTCTAAACCTCCCTTCTCCTTTATTCCTTTCTCTCCATGATGCCTTGTAAGGTCTAAACAGACTAGGGAAAACTCATACTTGAACCCACAACTTGGTCGGGAAGAAGTGGTGTGGCATAACACAAATCTCTTTTTCTATCTCACTCTCCTTCTCCCTGGTTTTTAGCTTCAAAAATGCTGTCTGAGCTAGCAAGGGTAGCTATTTATAAAGGATAAATCCCCTTCTAGAGGCTTCAGCCGAACTAACTACATGATTAGGTATAGAATAACGTGTTTACTCGCAATTGGAACTAGTTTCTGTTACTGATTATATGTAAATTCAATTGCATGATCACAAACAACTAATGCTGATGAAATTTTGAAACGTTGTCCATCTTGATGGACGACTTTGATCAAAGATCAGAGGTCACGCATTGGTGCATTTTTTTAAAATCAAAATGGGGAAGATAACTCGCATGTCAATGGAGGAACTAGATCGAGGATGTTATTTATCGATTCAAAGCTTATGGACGAACCAAATGTGTCCTTGGAAGCTTGTGTGACTCACCAATTAAAATTGCACACGGAATAGGATACCACAACTATGTGTGGAAGTTTGACGGAGCTATAGAATGAAGGCTATGTCAAAGAGGGGGGATGATTAAGACTAGATATTTTTTTGCCAATTAATATACAATTACTTACTTAAACTAATATGTTAATTTAAACTAAAGCAATTAACTCCAAGGCTTCCAAGCCAATAAAGAGTCCAATAACATAAACTATAATAGATATGCCATTCAAGTAACTAGTCTATATATGATAGTGTACATGTGTGTGTGGGATGTGTTAACTATTAACTCCTAGCATTCATCTAATCATGCATACATATAATTCACTAATAAATCACATAAGAATAATTAAATAAGTGCTCAAATTACAATCCCAAACACAATCATATATAGTGGTTTGATTTCCCTACTTCACTCACAGCGGACACACTCTCCCTGAGTTACCAGATTTTATTATCGGAGGTTTTAAATCAGATTCATGTCTAACCTTTACAACCCTACACAAGGATGTAGCATACACTCTCGTCGGAGGTTCCCATAAAAGACTTTGGTTAATTTTCTATCAACTAACTAATAACCTCAATCTTAGTTCAAGGGCCTACGTTTACTCTTACCGGAGGCTTTCACGGAGACTAACACCTACACACTTATGTTCGGTAAATTCAACCATACACAAGAGCTAGTTCCTACATAAGAACCTATCAAATTTGGGTTACAAACTCTTACCCTCAATCCTACAGAAGAAAAAAGTGCATGGACTCACTAATGGATACTTGTCGAATTGAGCCCCTTTGATGCATTGTACTCGAGTTACTTTTTTAAAACTCTCACACGCTTGAATTAGCTCCTCAATCGCTCCTCTGATCGTTAATGCTGATGCTTGCCAATGCTTCAGCTCCAATATCTAACACTTTACATGTGATGCTCCTTTTGAGGTGAACAAGGTGATAAGAGTTGGGTAGAATCTCCTACAACTAATGAAAAGTTTAACTCCTAGTGGATACTCCTTAACTGATACTCTAGAGGTTGATATACATTATAATTTACTAATAGAATAGGTGTCTAAACTCTATAGAAGGCTTAAGATCATGATATTCTTATGGATGAGTTTAGAATGCTAATGAGAGTAAAGAATTACTAAAAAGAGAGCATGTGTCTCATTGGGATAGAGCCTAACAGGTTTCATAGAGCTTTGGATACACCAGGGTATCTAAAATACAAAAATTGCCCAAAGATCGATCGAGCCTGGCCCTCGATCAATCGAGCTAGGCCGAAAATGGTTCAGTGAATTTGCTGAACTGTTTTTCCCATGTTTAATCGATCGAGTTTGTGCCTTGAGCGCTCGAACTAAATCATTTTTAGGCCAACAACTTATGAGACATTTTTTTTCCATGTTCGGTTGATCGACTCGATCAATCGAGCTTTGCTCGAGCATAAAAAAGAGTTTGCTAGTTTTTGTAAGTGCTTATACTTAAAGTACATTTTAGTTTGTCAAATTTCATGGTCTGGTTATGATCGCAAGCTCGACTGAAGACATGCTATCAACTCGATCAACATTTAGAAAGAAGGCTCAACATCTCACAGCAAGACCTTTCATGATTCGAGGTCAAACACTTCGTATGAGTCAATCTATAGGTGGTATAAACCTAGTTTGTTCATAGGTTAAGTGTATTTCACTCATGCATATTTAGAATCACATTTTATGTTAAATACACTCAAGTTAGCTAGCCCAAAGTTCGGTTCGGCCAGCCTACCCTGTTGGGCCAGCTCTACCACATTCGGTCAAAAAGATAGATCTGAAAAGATCTTTTTGCGGTAGGTTCGGCCAGCCCAACCTAGGGTTCGACCAGGCGAATTTGATATCGAGCAGCCTAAGGTGGTTTCGGTCAAGTTTCCAGCAATGGAACAAAATTGGATCTTCGACCAGTTAAGCCAACCGAACCTCCTGTTCGACCAACCCAATCTCTTGCTCAGCCAGCCGAACATGGGCTTAGGCGAGCCGAAGATTTGAAAGATTTTATCTCGCGATTTCGAGATTTTGATTGGAGCGTAATCTTTGAAGTTTGGCCAGCTGAACTGAATCTCGGCCCAGCCAAACTACACAGATCCTTGGCTATAAATAGAGGCTTTCTCTTACTCTTTAAACCATGAAAATTCATAGTATTATATTGTGTTGTAAAGAAAGATCCTTCAAGCCTCCTTAAGCTATTTGTGTTGTAATTCATATTTTATTATTATCTTATTCTATTCTCCTTTTCAAAGTTAGATTAAACTATTTGTGATAGAGTAATCCATACTCTACTTTGAGAATAGAGATAATCGAATATGCAGCAATAAGGTTTCATTCATTTCATTAAAAATCTATTAGATCCCTTTATATCTTTTTAGGTGAGCTCATACAACGACTTCATCAATATCCCAAGAAGAAGATCGCTGCATTCAAGCTACAACTATGACTTCAACTCGCCAAATCGAAGATAAGTACTGCCTTTTAAATTATTTCAGTTTGGGTTTTTCTCAGATAGCCTAGAAATCTCAGCGGGTTTGTTTGTATTGACCCCATAAAATCACAAAGTGGGTTTGATTGTGTAGCCCATGAAAATCACAATAACTGTGTAAGGTTGTTAAGGTGAACCTAAAAAACTTTGAAATAGTGAAAACAAAAATTACGAGGGAAGTAATTTTGGAAGTGGAGTAGGTTGCATTGAGGCATCGAACCATTATAATTCTTTTATGCATTGTGATGATTGGATATTATTATTTGTGCTATTATTGTGCTTTTCTTATTCTTTGCATTAGTTTAAGATTTTGATTTTAATGACGTCGTGATATAAGGTTGTCCTACCTAAATCTTTTAGGTGTAAGGTTATCCTACCAACTATTTGATATCAAGAATTTAATACTTAGCAAAATTATATTACATTGATTTATTATTCTGCATTATATCAAAATATTTGACATTGTCCTATTCACCCCCCCTTTAGAACATCTATAGCTCGTCTTTTCAAGTGGTATCAGAGTGAGGTTGTTCTTTTTGGGATTAACTTCTTAGAGCCATATCTAGAGCTATTGGAATGTCAAATTTCGATAGTCTATCCATTTCTAGGCCACCGCCCTTTGATGGCTCGAATTATTCCTACTGGAAAGCTATAATGAGGATCTTCCTCAAACCTATTGATGAAAGTGTGCGGCAAGCTACCATGACCCAATGGGTCCCTCTAATGTTGGAAGTAGTGGGTGAAAATGGAACCAAGTCCATGAAAGTACAAGTTTATAATCTATGGACTCCATGTCAGAAAAGTGAAAGTAGTGCTAATGCAAAAGCACTTAATGCTATCACTTGTGCTTTATCACCAGACGAGTTCAAAAAAACTAACTCGTGTGATATAGCAAAACAAACTTGGGTTATACGTGAAATGACACACGAAGGAAATAACATTGTCAAGAAATCTAAGATTCAAATCCTTACAATAAGGCTTGAAGAAATTCATATGAAAGAAAATAAATCATTTATGGATTTCTTTACTAAACTAAATGACATTGTTAATTCCATGTAGGGTCTTGGAAAAAAAGTCTCTGAAAGCAAAGTGTGTGTAAAAACCCTACGATCGCTTCCTAACAGGTTCAATTCTAAAGTCATTGCTATACAAGAATTGAAGGACACTGATACAATGAAGGTATAAGCATTAGTAGGATATCTACAAACCTATGAGTTAAATTTTAAAGCTCCCAAAAGTAAATCCATAGCCTAAAAATCCTCAAAATCTAAATCATAATATTCAAATAATGAAGAAAATGAGGATGACATGACTATGCTTGCTAAAAAGTTATATAGAATTTTAAAAAATAAAAATAGATCTGATTTTCAAAAACCTATTGATAAAAGAATAGGAAATTGAAAATCTAAATCTAAAGACTTAATGTTTCAACTGTTCTAAATATGGGTATCTAGCTGCAAAATGTCCTAAGAAGGACAAATCTAAAAGAAGAGCATGATCGCCACATGGGATGAATCGTCTAAATCTAAATCCGATTCAGAAACTGACGAATTAGATCATGAAACTGAAAATGGTTAAAAGGCATCTATGACCCTAGCTAGACTTACTTCCTCAAATGAAGATGAAACATCTGATTGTGAAATGGCAGGAAGTGATGTTGAAAATAAAGAACTTCAAGTAGCCTATGATGCTTTATATAAAGAAAGTTGTAAGATTGTAAAAAAATTAAAAATTCAAAAGGATAAATTTACGGATTTAAAATTAGAACTTGAAAAATCTATTTTGGAGAAATCACATTTTTTTGATTATTTTGAGAAAACCAAACTTGAACTCAATCTAAAAAATTCTGAAATTGAAGATCTCAAAACTGAAAATAAAAATTTATTATTAGAAATTACTTCTTTAAAAAATTCTAAAGAGACTTGGATATATACCCATGGTGACCCGAGACTTGAAAAGCTACCATCTGTGTCTCGTCGAAGTAACAACAAATCTTGCTTGGGTTATATCAAGAGTCGTTCAGAAAAATCTAAAAATACTATTCCTAGATTTGTTAAAAGTGAATCTTTTAAATCTAAAGAAGAAACTACAAAGGAAATAAAGAAAAAACCTTGTCAAAAACCTTTTTATCCAAAAACTAAGTCCAACTATCAAAAGAAAAATTATAATCCTTCTCTTGCAGATAAGATAGTGGACTTAAGGAGCTCTTGAAATCCAACTCTAGAACTATGAGAGTATGTGAGAATAAGAAAAAAAATATTACTCTCAAACTAATTATGTTATTAGAGATCCTCCTAAACCATATTGAAATGAGTTTCGAAAAATAAGTGTCTTGTTATCCACATAGCTTTCAAAGTTAGTAGCCACTCAAGATTGTACCTGGACAGTGGATGCTCTAGACATATGCCAGGTGATAAGGTGATACTTTCAGATATCAATCACATTGATGGAGGATCAGTAACATTTACAGATGGTAGTAACTACAAAATCAGCAGAAGAGGTAATGTAAAACTTCCTAATCTTTATGTTTTTAAAGATGTTTTATATGTTCAAACACAATTTTCTAAGCATATCTCAAATTTATGATAATAATCATAGTGTTAAATTCTCTAATCACGGACGTGAAATACTTAATAATCAAGGTCATATAATATTAAATGGTCGAAGAACCTCTGAAAATTGTTATATCATTGATGAATCATGTTCCACAAGTCACTCTTGCTATATGGTTCAAATAGACGAAACTGAATTATGGCATCAACGTCTTAGACATGTGAACTTTAGAGATCTATACAAACTTAGTAAGAGAAATCATCTTCGAGGCTTACCCAAGTTAAAAAAATTGGAAAAGAAAGTATGTGGTGCCTATTAAATAGGCAAACAAATCAGGAGTAGTTACAAGAAGGTAAACTCCTTAATCACATCTAGATCCCTCGAATCACTCCATATGGACCTTGTTGGACCAACCCGAACAGATAGTAGAGGAGGTAAAAAATACTTTCTAGTTGTAGATGATGACTACACTAGATATTCATGGGTCGCCTTCTTAAGAGAAAAGTCGGATGCTTCTGATGAAGTTAAAAAATTATTTAAACGCATCCAGACAAAAAAAGAACTGCCTGTGAAAAAATAAGAAGTGATCATGGAACATAATTTCAAAATAACAAATTTGAGAAGTTTTGTGATGACCATGGAATATTACATGATTTTTTTGCTCCTAAAAATTCTTAATAAATGAGTATAGCTGAAAGGAAAAACAGAGTTCTATAAGAAATGGGGATTGCTATTCTTAATAGTAAAAACTTAGCAAAAAATTTATGGGCTGAAGTTGTAAACACTGCATGTTATATTATTAATCGAGTATATATAAGAGCAGGTTTAAATAAAATTACTTATGAAATCTGGTCTAACAAAAAACCATCATTAAAATATTTTCATACTTTCAGAAGCAAATGTTTCATTTTATGAGATAGGGAACATCTGGGAAAATTTGAAGCAAAAAGTGATGAAGGTATTTTTCTAGGGTACACACTAAATAATAAACCATATCGTGTCCTAAGTAAAAGGACAGGAGTGATACAAGAATCCACAAATGTAGTAATTGATGATCTAACTATCACTTCAGCTGATAAACACAATGATGAGGTTATTATGTTCAATCAATCAGTACCTTCATCAAAATCAGATACACACTAGTGTTCAAACCAGAAGACAAGTTGAAAACATTTGTAATCATGTATGCTTCACTTCCTAGATAGAACCATTAAATGTAAATGAAGCCTTAACTAATGAAAATTAGATTTTAGTTATGTAAGATGAACTAAATCAATTTGTCAAGAATGATGTTTGGTATGTAGTGCCTAAACCATCTGACAAACATGTGATTGGAACTAAATAGATATTTAAAAAATGAATCTGATGAATTTGAGAATATCTTAAGAAATAAAGCTAGATTAGTTGTACAAGGGTACACCTAAATTGAAGGAGTCGACTATGATGAAACTTTTGCTCCAGTCGCTCGTCTTGAATCCATCAGACTATTTATCTCCATTGCATGTTATAAAAACTTTAAAATTTATCAAATGGATGTTAAAAGTGTTTCTTAAATGGTGATTTAAATGAAAAAGTTTATATAGAACAACCTAAAGGTTTCGAAGATCCTAAACTTTTTAACAATGTATACCGTCTTAAAAAGACCTTGTATGGATTAAAACAAGCTCTTAGATCCTGGTATGAAAAATTAATAAAATTTCTTCTCAGTTAAAATTTTAAAATGGGTAGTGTTGATAAAACCTTATTTATCAAAAGAATTAATGAAGAGCTGTTGATTATTCAAATATATGTAGATGATATTATCTATGGATCGACAAATGCTAACCTTTCTTCTAAGTTTGCAGAGTCTATAAAATCAGAATTTGAGATGAGCATGGTGGGAAAATTAAAATATTTTCTTGGACTTCAAGTGAAACAACTTAAATATGGAATTTTCATATCTCAAACCAAGTATACGATAAACCTAGTTAAGAAATTTGGCTTTGAAAATGGTAAAAACTTTGCTACTCCCATGGCTACAACACTCAAATTATCTAAAGATGACATAGGTAAAAGCATTGATATTCATCTCTACCGTAGTATAATTAGTAGTCTCTTATATTTAACAACTAGTAGGCTTGATATCTCCTTCAGTGTAGGGGTATGTGCCAGATATCAATCTAACCCTAAAGAATCTCATCTTACTGTAATAAAAAGAATAATTAGATATGTTGCCAGTACTATTAATTTGGGTTTATGGTATCCACATGATACATCCTTACAAATTGCTGGATATATTGATGTTGATTGGGCAGGTAATGTGGATGATAGAAAATCCACAAGTGGTGGATGTTTTTACATCGGAAATTGTCTTATCTCTTGGATGAGCAAGAAGTAAAACTCAGTATCATTATCTACTGCTGAAGCTAAATATATTACAGTAAGAAATGCATGCACACAATTAATGTGGATGAAAAGAATGTTAGCAGACTATGGTATTGATCAAGAAACAATATATTTATACCGTGATAATACCAGTGCAATAAATATATCCAAAAATCCTATTCAATATTCTCATACTAAGCACATTGATATTCGATATCACTATCTCAGAGAATTGGTTGAAAGCAAGGTTGTTATACTTGAATATCTTAATACTAAAAAACAGCTTGCAGACATTCTGACAAAACCACTTGATAGTGTCAGATTTTTTAATTTAAAAAATGATATTGGTTTATATAGTGTTTCTTAATTAATTATTCTATATTGCAATTTATTGTTTTACATTTTTGCTTTAATAAAATAATGTTTATTCATGTTATTTAATTAAATTAATTTTTTTTTTTGGCCAACCCTAAGCTAACCGCTAGATTCGGCCAGCTGAGGACATGCTCGGGCTAGCCAAACTGTGCACAATTGGGTTTTATTGGGCACGTTTTTTTCAAAAACCTCATTTCATTCTCATCTTCTTTGGTCAACCCGTAGATTCCTTCAGCTAACCCATCACTCCAGTGTCCTTTTAAGTGAATATTCTTGAGTTTCTTTATAGATTTAAATTCCTTGTTGTGCATTATTATAGATCTTAACATATTTCTTGAATCTAGAACCTTATTTTGTTGGGTTTTTGGTAGAAATTTGATCTAGATCTTTTCCTTCTATTTGTTAGTATTTCTTTTGCAAAATCTCGTCATTTTCTACCATGGTATCTCGCTCAAAGCGTACTATACGAGGCCGTCAAACCAATTCTTCTTCTTGATCCGCTAATCAGGTTGTGCGCTCTATCCGTTTTCTAGAAAATGATCTAAAAAATGTGTGGGATTTTTGTACCCGTAATATTTTCATTAAGCGCACTGTTAATACAAATCATATTGCCCTATTTGGTCTTGAAATTCTATCCGTGGTAGGATGGTTTTTTTGCATGGGATAGTACATCTTATCAGTCTATCACAAGTGGGTTGTATGCATCTATAAATACCGCGTCTTTAGAATAATTAACATTTTCAATTCAGTTTGTGGAAGACACAGTTACTATTAACTCCTCTATCATATCATCTATCTTAGATATTTATATAGTGGAAGAGGGACTCTCTATTCCACCAATCTTTGAAGATATGTACTAAACGGAAAGAGAGTCTCTCATTACGGAGTGATGTGGTTTTAATGCAACCTGGCGTAACCATTGTGACGCCCCATCACTGTTGTACATGTGGGCGGGCACATGTGGGTGGACGCTAATGTGGGTGGGGCCTAAGGGCCTGGGCGAGCTACCAGTGGTTGACAATACTGTGTTGGCAGGTGACTGTGTACGCAGTGAGGGTTGAACTTGTCCCACATCAGAAGAGCCATAGGAAGTTATGGTGGTTATATGTAGGGTTCGCACCTAAAGGATACAACGCGTTTTGGGGGCAACCCCGAGAACAAAGCCATAAGCCCTCTAGGCAAAAAGGACAATATTGTGTCCTTAGGTGAGTCGTTTCATATAGTATCAGAGCCGAGGACGGCTCTGCCCTCGGTGGGGGATATTGTGACGCCCTGTCACTATTGCACATGTGGGCAGGCACACGTGGGCAAACACTGATGTGGGCGGGGCCTAAGGGCCTGGGCGAGCTATCAGTGGTTGGCAAGCTACTGTGCTGACAAGTTACTGTCTACGCAGTGAGGGTTGAACTTGTCCCACATCGGAAGACTCGTAGGAAGTTGTGGTGGTTATATGTGGGGTTCGCACCTTAAGGATACAACGCGTTTTGGGGGCAACCCCGAGAACAAAGCCGTGAGCCCTTTGGGCAAAGTGGACAATATTATGTCCTTGGGTGGGTCGTTTAAACTATAACTCTCTCCCCACTTATAATCTTCTTCCAAAATACTATATCCTACATCGTATTTTCACTTCAAATGTTTATCCTCATGGTGGGACTAAGACAGACCTTATTCCCTATATGATGCGAATCCTTCATTCAGTCATTTTTGGCATCCATATCTATCTTCCATCTTTGATCACTTATTAAATTATTGAGTACCGTCTTCATCCTCGTCATGATTTTATTCCTTTTTGCATATCTCGATACTTGCATTGCATTACACTATAATGTTCAAATACTTGCAACTGAAGCACCAGAGTTTATGCTCCCATTTGGTAATGCTAATCTCAACATGATGCAACTTGAACTAAGGCTTGAGCAGCAAGGAGATCAGGAAGTTGTTCCTGAAGAAGATGTCAATATGGATGATATCTTTGTAGATCTGGAAGAATCTGATGATACCAATGACTCTGACTTCTATCCCTCTTAGTTCTCAGAGAGGTTGGATAATTTAAAGAAGAAGGTGGATGGCCTACATGTTTCTCAGGAAACATCTCAGGAAACATAACTCCAGACTTAGAAACAATAGATAAAGTACATGAAAAAGTATTTTCATCGTTTCAACAGGAGTCTGAGGATTAATGACCCTGACATGCCGACACCGTCCTCCTTTAGTTCAGACTGATTCATTTTTACTCTTGGTCTGTAATAACTTGAGATATATTTTTACTCTTGCTGACATACATCTGGATATGACACTATGCTATGCTTACTTTATACTACTTAATCCTTATGTTATTTGCTCCTTTTTACTATATCCTTTCACACTTCATTGATTGCTTCTACCTTTGTTAACTTCTGACAAAAAGGGGGAGAAATATATTATATGTTTGTGGATGTGGATATGGATAATTTGAGATCAATCATCATTTCTCTCACATTTATGAGCACACACAAATTTGCATGCACTCTATGAACTATATTTTTTCAGATATGATTAAGTGCTCAATGGGAGTGATACATATGCATGGTCTCAGGGGGAGTAACAAGATTAATACGTCGACTCAAAAGATTTGTGTTGTTTGAGATGTTATAATATGTTATGCTGAGTTATATTGTTGTTTAAGTGAGATTTGTCATGAAATTGACAAGGTGAGAGATTGTAAGTGCTTATACTTAAAACACATTTTAGTTTGTCAAATTTCGTATTCTGGTTACAATTGCAAGCTCTACTGAAGACAAGCTATCAACTCGATCAAGAATTTAGAAAGAACGCTTAACATCTCAAAGCAAGACCTTTCATGATTCGAGGTTCAGAACATTTCGTATGAGTCAACCCATTGGTGGTATAAACCTAGTTTGACTATAGGTTAAGTGTATTTCACTCATGCATATTTAGAATAATATTTTATGTTAAATACACTCAAGTTAGGCCAGCCCGAAGTCCAATTCGGCTAGCCTAACCTATTGGGCCAACCCTACAATATTTGATCAAAAAGACATATTTAAAAAGATCTTTTTACAGTAAGTTCGGCTAGCCCAACCTGGGGTTCGGCCAGCACAACTTGCCTTTGGCCAACCTAAGGTGGTTTCGATCAAGTTTCCAGCAATGGAACAAAATCGAATTAACCAGTTAGGCCAGCCGAACCTCCTGTTTGGCTAGCCAAAGATTCGAAAGATTTTATTCTGTGATTTCAAGATTCTGATTGGAATGTAATCTTTGAAGTTCGGCTAGCTTAACTGAATCTTGGGCTAGCCGAACTACACAGATCCTTGGTTATAAATAGAGGCTTTTTCTTACTCTTTAAACCACGAAAATTCATAGTCTTATATTATGTTGTAAAGAAAGATCCTTCAAGCCTCCTTAAGCTATTCGTGTTGTAATTCATATTTTATTATTAGCTTATTTTATTCTCCTTTTGAAAGTTAGATTAAACTATTTTTGATAGAGTAATCCATACTCTACTTTGAGAATAGGGAGAATCGAATCTGCAGCAATTGGGTTTCATTCATTTCATGGAAAATCTATTAGATCCCTTTATATTTTTTTGGGTTGAACTCGTACAACGACTTCATCAATATCCTAAGAAGAAGATCGCTGCATTCAAGCTACAACTATGACTTCGACTCTCCAAATCGAAGATAAGTACTGTCTTTTAAGTTATTTCAGTTTGAATTTTTCTGAGATACCTCGAAAATCTCAGCAGGTTATTTGTGGTGACCCTGTAAAATCACAAAGTGGGTTTGATTGTGATAGCCCGTGAAAATCGCAATAAATGTATAAGTTTGTTAAGGTGAACCTGGAAAACCTTGAAATAGTAAAAGCCAAAATTGCGAGGGTAGTAATTTTGGGAGTGAAGTAGGTTGCATTGAGGCACCGAACCACTATAATTCTTTTATTTATTATGGTGATTGGATATTATTATTTGTACTATTATTGTGCTTTTCTTATTCTTTGCATTAGTTTGAGATTTTGATTTCAAAGACGTTGTGACATAAGGTTGTCCTACCTAAATCTTTTAGGTGTAAGATTGTCTTACGAACTATTTGATATCAAGAATTCAATACTTCACAAAATTGTATTACATTGATTTATTATTCCGCATTATATCGAAATATTTAGCATTATTCTATTCACCCCTCGTCCATAATGTCACGCCCCAAACTCAGAAAACGGGCTCACAAAATTCTCGATCGTCGAATCCGACGCCGACAGCCTCCGTAGTGCCCCATTCTCGGATTTCGGTACTCATATGCCAGATTTCGATCCTGGGACCCTATACGGAAGATTTTCAGTATAATTTTTTTTTTTGTAATGAAGCATAACCACAAGCATAACCAAGTCACAAAACAACATCACCACATATCCACTATATCAAAAAGTTTAAGTACAATGTACAAAGGGAAATATAAGGTGAGCAAAAAGCTCTAAAATAGTCAGATGCACACTCCTGCCTCAGCACTGCTGCTGTCCAACGCTACTTGCATGCAATTATTGTGTATAAGTTTACAAAAGCTTAGAGGGTGGTGTAAGTGTGTGCGCAAGGCAAGTGCCAAGTATATAATATTAGAGTAATACGGAAACATGCGGTAAGTCCATGAATGCTATTAGCTATACTAAAGCTATATGATGCAAGGCATGAATGCTACGGCTATTCCAAGGCCATGCGATGCGAGACCTATGTAGCCAAATGTCATATGTGATATGCAAAATAAGCATGTCAGTCCTCATCAAATACACATATCAGTAGAGTTCCTCTCTGGATATCATTGGGTCTAATACACCTCACACTGACTACCTCCTCACTAGCTGCACAGTCAAGCAGGTAGAAGAGACCACACTATCTGCCTGACCAGTAATCTGCCAATACTTACATGACTCGTCGATAGCGGATTCATTTGTAAGCTGGTCAAACTCAGCTTAACTTATAGCCCCCTCACTCGGGCGGATAAGGCCACACCCCCTTCCAACTGACCATGACATAGTGAGAGACATGACCTACTAGTATTCGGTACTCGGGTGCTGGTGTATCCACTCGGTCTAGACATTGGAGCACCTCCTGGTACCAAAAAGGTTCTAGGACTTTTACCTAAGGACATCTTAAGTACCCATAATGCTAGAACTAAGTATTTTTGGTATCCGATACGGTCATCCATGATGTGTCTGTGGAGTCACGACCCTGATGTCACTAGGGCGTACAATGATCATGACACACAAATGCAAGATGCATGAATCATACTGTCAAATCATGCAGCAATCCAGCGCGTACCGCGATCATGTGGGGCACTCCGTCTCATAAGGAGTCTCGTAAATGTCTCACCCCAACTGGCTTATGCTATGATCAAACATTCATCATATCAAGCATACATATGATGTGTATGGGCATGAGTCATAAGATTATACTAAGCATGTTATAAAGTAATGAATTATCCTTACAACGCAGATGGTCCTAGACAGCCTACACAGAACAAGTATGGGCCTATCAATGGGCCCTAAGGAGAATCATAATGTGGACATTTAACTAACATTATTCTTACAATGTGGACGTCAAACTAACATTGCCCCCAAGGCATGGCTCGCCAAAAAACATCATTACATAAACTATGGTGGAATCACACATTGCAATGGACCTTAAGTACATCCCATTGGGCCTTAAATACATCAAATGGGACATATCACATGGGCCTTATATTCATCAAGTGGGCCACATTAATGGGCCACACCAATGGGCCTTATGTACATTGTAATGGGCCATAACCCATGGGCCTTAGAATACATCAAAATGGGCCTAATCATATGGGCCTTACATTCATATTAATGTGGGCCTTAACAACGGCCTCATACACATCAAGGTGGGCCTCAACAACGGGCCATAAATATGACAAGTGGGCCACATCACATGGGCCATATGTATATACCAAAGTAGGGTCCACTTGAACTATAGATTTGTCTTATTTTTAGCCTCAAGCCCTAAAATAAGCTTTCAAAATGGTTAGACAGATTGGAGGCAACACATGCATCATGGTGGGGGTCCTCATAAAGGCCCACCATCATGTATATATTATATATAATATAATATATAATCTATATATAATATATATAATATATACAATATTATATAATACACACACACACACACACACACACACACACACTACAGTCCCACCCATGGGGTGGGTCCCACCGTCCAGTGTGGATGGTGCGGATAGAACACATAAATCATGGTGGGTTCCACCGTCCATGGTTAGTAGACGATGTGAATGAAACACATACATCACTGTGAGTCCCACGTGGGGCCCACCATAATGCTTATTTGCAATCCAACCCGTTGGTAAGGTTACACGGACCTGGATGAAAGGGAAAAAAAATTCATATTAATCCAAAACTTATGTGACCCACGAAGGGTTCCAATGGTAGACGTTCATCATCACTGTTTCCTGTGATGTGGGCCAACTGAGTAATGTATATGGCTATTTTTTTGGGGATGGCCCACGGCCCTACGGGGCCCACAAAATGGACGGTGCTAATGCATGACACACACCATGATGGGGCCCATGACTGGGACCATGGGTCCCTACTATCCGCCACCAAAACGCAGCAGCGTTCTGTTGTTGCGTTAGCAGCAGCGGGCGCTGCCTGCTTCTTTTTGTTTTTTTTTTAAAAAAGTGGAGTTTTTCTGAGGTTTTTCCATGGTACAACCCGCATCCGGAGAATCCACCCCGCCCATTGGATTACATGGCCCGATACTGTCCAAAGGAACCCAATATCCACCATGTTTTGGTGTACCGAAACATCAGGGTGAGTTTTAACAGTGAAAACCACCATTTGCTATGTTATGGCCCGCCAGAACCTCAAATTGGCTCTGTTTTTTGGTTCAATGCCTGAAATGAGGTAGGAAAGGGGATGAAAGGCTTGGATTAAAAATATATATCAAGGTGGGGCCTGCATGAGCAGCCCACACAAAACCCTTTTTTTTTCTTTGTCGCTGTTAGTACACCCCACTATCTATCCATGCTTACAATGTCCAACATCTAGGGACGCTGGACGTGGACATGTCTATCAAGGTGGGTCCCACGTTGGGGACCATAGTTGGTGGGTCCCAAGTGGACGTGGCCCACTTGATTTGCATCAATCTAATATTTGTGTTTCCCCATCGCCAAGGGTAGGGACTTGGAAGGCCATGGGGTCCACTCGATGGATGGTTTGGACACCACATACACTCATCATGTGGGCCACAAAATAAATAAAGGAGAGAGAGAGAGAGAGAGAGAGAGAGAGAGAGAGAGAGAGAGAGAGAGAGAGAGACACGTGATGATGGAGGGCTCCGCCATTATGAGCCCTCCCTTGCATTCAATCATACATCAAGTGGGTCCCATTACATGTGGGCCCATCAAATCAAAAATCAATAGTGGAGATCCTTCCTCCACTAAAATGGAAGGTCTAGATGATCTCTTTTAAGCTTAGAAAAGTAAACATCATGATGAGGTCCATGGAGAATGGCCCCATCATGGAATGATAATGAAAATCAAGATGGGCCATCAGCCACATCAAGGGTCCAAAGTGAGATTCATACCATCAATCGGTAGGCCTCACTTGGTCCATCATAAAAACATGAAAATTTAGCCTATAGAAGTACCCACCGTTTGATCTTCTTGGTTTGTTGGAAAGCCGATCTCCTTGTGTCTCACTTTAATGGTGGAAGATGAGAAATGAATGGTTAGGATGAAGGATTTTGGGATGAGAAAGTGGGCCACACACATGCACTTTTTTCGCCTTAGAAAAGCTTGGACGTCCACATTTTTTTCTCTTTGGTGCTTGGAATTGTGTTGAGAAAGAGAGGGAGAGATGGGACGTAAAGAGAGAGAGTGATGGATGTGAGTGATGGGTGAGGTTAGGGTTACCAAGGTACCTCATTTACTCTTTTTTTTTTTTTTTTTTACTCATTGCTGCTCTACGTCCTCTTGTATCTTCGGTCTTTAGCTTCTAAGGGCTCAATTGACTACATGACACATGGACTCACATGATTGACAAATAAGGTGCACAAATCAATGCACTAACACCAATCACATGGATGAAAGTAAAATATCGGTGGGTTCCATGTTACTCATTTACGCAAGATATTGCGTGAGATAACGAGATCTCATATGATAACTTCCTACCATTGTGAGGAAATTTTTGGGTGCTTTCTTTATACTAAGATTCCACAGACGAGATCGACATGAGAGTCTTCTAGAATCCCATGAACGACTGAGATTGCACCAACCCATAATAGAAAAATATGCTTTTCGCCTCTCCTTGTCTTGCTGGGAAAACCCTAAATTGAGGGTTGAGATTTACTGAGATGGAGGGAAAAAACTCTCACCCGGATCACCCAGTACCAGTGAAACGGGATTTCCAATCATGAAATTTACTCTTGCGCAACTCGGCTTGGGCCTGAGATTGTGCGCTCACATGAGTGCACAAACAAAAGCAATCTGTTAAGTTTTGATAAAAAATCTCCCCTAGAAAGATGGACATATCAAATCGTCTCGATACATTTTGATAGTGGACCACAATCGAGAGAAATGAACGTTGTTCGTTTAAACAACATTGGTGAGAAAATGAAAAGGAAAGAAGGAGATTTCCTTCTTCGATTTCGTTTTGTCATTTTGTCGATTCAACGACAGTTGACCTGATAACTTAAGTTATTTTTATTTATTATTATTATTTTTTAATTTCCATGGGGTCCACACTTGAGCACTTGAATGATCAGGACTTCCCATATAACATTTATAATATTAAACATTATTATTAAAGTATTTAGCAATATTATTTCTTCTTCTTATTATTATTATACAAATTTTAATTATTAAATATTTATAAGGAAATATGGTGGTTCATAGTTTATAAGAGGTTTTATTGGATTTCACAAAATAAATGATTTATTTATTTATTATTTATATTTATTTACATTATATAATTTTTTCTTTTTATAGATTTATGGGTGTTGCTTTATATCATAAGCACTCATCGGTTAGAGCTATCCCTATTTCATTTTTAAAATGAAATTAATATGCAGGTGACTTGTACGATGTGAATTTCTAGCTGCTTATTGAAATTGTATGCACTTTCAACGGTCAGATCGCTCCTAGATTGATTTTGATGATTCCCCTGACTGTCCAAGATGTTTCTAAACTACTCTAAATGATCTTGGGCAGTTAGTTCCAGAAATATGACGGTCCAATCAGTGCAATCAAGCACTATGTAGTTTTAAAGTAAGTTGTGGGTCTAATGGATGATGGATCTTGTGATCTGGGTCCTAATCCTGATAATCTATAGTTAGATCATTATAACGGTACATCATGAGAAGTTTCATTTTGTTCAAAATTTTAGAATTTAATCAGTGCGAGTTACACTGGTCTCACATGCATATAAACAAGCATTAATAATTCATAAATAAAATAATAAAAAAATTAGCAAAAAATTTCTTGAGGATTTTTGGAACTTGAGTTTTGTGAAAATTCAGGGCATTACATTATCCAAATGTAAGGTGTGCAAATGAATGGCCGACGAATTATTTGGCCGACCTATAGGAAACCATACCTTGAGTAGATCGATTTAAATTATGAATTCCCTAGAGGTTTCAAGTTCCCGAAGTTCACCATATTTTTAGGGGATAGTGAGACCTCTACCATAGAACACATCGACCACTTCACCATACAATGCAGTGAGACGTTCCATAATAACTTCATGATGCTTAGACTATTTAGGAATTAATTAACGAGAACCGCCTTTACCTGGTATATCAACCTACTAGCTGAATCAGTCCAGACATGGTGCGAAATTGAAGAGAAATTCCGTATGCAGTTATATTGTACTAAACCAAAATTATTGTTTCGACAAGAAACGAATGCATTTCGTTTGGGGATTTATCATTCAATAATAATAAAGAAAATAGAAGAACATTCATTATATATTTCATTAATCCCGAGTTTCAATTACATCCTTGTATCTCCCTTGATTCTAAAACAAAGTACAATGAAAGAAAGGAGAAGCAGTTCAATGGCAATTTCGACAGCATTTCGGCGTGTTTTGCATCTGTCATATCGATAGAAGAGTTGTATGGATCCAAGATCCTTGCTTCAAGCCAACATACAAGAAGTGTGTTCTTCGGAAGATGAAGTGTAGAGAGAACTCACAAAACTACACCAAAACTGCACCGTGGAGGCGTGCAACTCACTCGAGTTGCGCGGAGCTGCGCAACTCACTCGAGTTGCGCGCATGTGTTGTGTGGGGGCACAACAAACCTATGTCGCGCAGGGGATGCACAACATCCTTCCTTTCTCTTCTCTCCTCGCTTCTCTGGAACTTCTTTGAAACTTTTCCAATCCCTCAAATGAGAGGGGGAGGGGGTATTTATAGGCTTTAGTACGCGTGAACCCTCGAATCTCGTGCCATGGGGCCCACTTCACAAATATTCCTGTTATGTGATGTGTAACTATTTTCACCTTTAAAACATGTTGCGCAGACCCATGCAACTCACATGAGTTGCACGATCCAGTGCAACTCTCCTATCTTTTGACAACAGTTTTCACCCTCCAAACAGTTGCGTGGATCCGCGCAACTCACATGAGTTGCATGATCAAGTGCAACTTTCCCGTCTTCTACACCTTAACTTCCTATCTGCTTCCTTCTTTAACACTCTCTTCTTCTAGTCTTTCCTTCTTTGTCTCTTATATCTTCTTTTCTCTCAAAATCCTTTCTTCATTACTTATAATTCTTCACAACGAGCAATGAGAACTTTGTACATTTTTTGTGCACTAATAATTATCTACAGATGACCTCTTCAGTTGAGGCAAGTACCAGAGGAATCGACCAAACAATTTATTGCCTGATTTAAAGGCAAAAGAAATTAAGGGTTGATGATCCTTCTAGAGGCCGAATTCGCCAAATCAGCCCTGAAAGGCATGAGTTTTAAGCTTTACAAGAAGTTCGAAGGAGTGTATTTTGGGACATTCAAATTATCGACCAGAGCCACCAACTAGGAACGGATCCTTTCAGAGGAGCAACAACGGATGGGCGTGTCCAAGGGCATGCTTTATTGTAACTCAAATTACGAGATGGCCATGGAAGACATCATACCTGCACTGCGAGGAAATGATTATTATGATGCCTCTTTTGAGGTGGTCACGGTCAAAATCATTGGAACATGACCATGCAAGTGTCCAATCCTAAAGAGGGTCGAGTTCAAGGCTTCAGGTGTGGCAAACTAAAAAAGGGGCATCTTTGAGGCCACACAGATGCACACCTTCGATATTTCCAAGGCAGAGGAGATATTCGGTACGTTTCTCCAAAGCAAGTTCATCAAAATTCTAGGATACCAGAAGCCCTCAATCGAGGATATCAAAAATTAGAATTATTGTAAATGGCATGGCACTAGAAATTTTTTTACTAAAAACTATGTTGTGTTTGGAAACCTAGTGCATGATAATATAGATAAAGGTTTGCTTATTTTTCCAAAGACGGAGAAATAAGAGATAGGAGTTGACATCGTACCACTTCTGAAACGATCGCAATCAACATTATCTAGATTGGCGTCATAACGATTGATTAACTAAAGGGAAAGCACATGGCCATATCCTCAGAATTACCCTAGTTGGGTACCCCACGTGTGAAAATTCAACCAATGGAGTCTAAACTAGATGAATCGTCACTCTTGACTAATGAGACTTCTAATAGACTACTAGTTCTCACTATTGATAAAAGCTTGAGCTTGACCATGCCATCGAATGGGAGAGACGAGTCAGTTGAGAGAAACTCTAACACAAAGAAGGGTCCCGAGATAAGGGAAAGGCCCTGATGAAATACCAAGACTCTGAGAGCTCAGAGTCTTAAGGGTCTGAGGACTAGCCTCAGACTTACATTTATTGCGTATGCTAGGAGAAGATGCTTTGACATCCAAATTGGGGCTGGAGACCGATGCAGTGTAAGCCAAAGATATTCCCAACTCAAGGGAAACCCTGACAGTGGAAGACACCTTCGTATCGATGGGGCAAACCTACAATGAGAAATGCCAACTTCGGTGGGGTGCCCAGGACTATCACCAATAAGACTAAGGGAGGTTAGCATACTAAACTCCCTGTCCGTAACAACATAGCTGCTAATGGACCAAGACCTTGTCAACCCCAACAAGCAATAGGATGGAAGCATCCTGTAGGCACACCAAAGATGAAATGTTGCCACTCAAACCCCAACAATGACTAACTAGAGGAAAACCAATCAAGCCAAAACCCAATGGAGGCCTTAGTTCATGGTCAACCAAGGGGAAGCTGAGGAATAACCCAATGTGGGTCTGTTTGAACCCAAATACAACAGATGTAAAGGTACCGATCCAACATTCCAACTAAAAAAGTAATATTCGGATGCATATAGACTAGAGCTCTTTACTGCCGAATGGAAATAAATATTTTTCATTCAATTCTTTTTTAAGTCATTGTTAGGATACTGAAATTGGCCTAACTTATCACCCTTTATTATAGATTCTTTGCCAAGAGCACAATGTTATCTGTTGAATCTTTCAAGAATTCCATCGATATAGGATCTCTATGATAGGCAATGTAGTCCATGTGATCTATCATGAGATACCTCAATGCCAATGATAAAAGGGGCATCACCAAAATCATTCATTTAAAAATTTTTAAGATATAAATTTCTTAGTTTCGTGTAACATCCTATCGTTACAACTAGCTAATATAATTTCATCAACATATAAGACTAATATTATGAATTTATTCTCATTAACTTTACATAAATACACTTATCAATAGTATTTTTTATAAGACCAAATGAGAAAAATTACTTTATAAATTTTCCTATACTGCCAACATGATGCATGTTTAAACTCATAAACGAACTTCGTAAGTTGAAAGATGTGATGTTCTGAGCCATTAGCTAAAAAACATTCTGGAGCATCCCATACCCTTGAGAGGTTTACTAATAACCATTAGTGAGACGATCCTCAAGTCTCAAGAGTTGGGTATGGTGGTATAAGATACCGTGTTCATGCTATCAGCCTACATTGGGGTAACGAGCCTCCTCATAGTGACCGCGATCGATTTTATTCACAATCTTGCTTATTGTATGAGTTCAGATGGGATCGACAAAACCAGGAGGATCAAGGATCACAGGCACGGAGCCGCTATGACCGCCCTGGGCCTAATCTGGATGTGGTCATTGATTAAATGGAGGTGTTCTAGCTTTCCCAATTTTGTTAGATGAACATTCTTAATTAATTACTCGGCTAACATGAACATTCATCTCATGATTGCATGCATGTGCATTAATAAGAGTATTTAAGAACTATGTATTTAAGTTGCTTTATCATTACCAATGCTAATGGAGTTGATAACAAGTGTAACTTAGAGTTAATGGAACCACTTTGTTGGTTACTCACTTCCACTCCGGGATGGTGTTTTAAAACACCAACTAGACACTGTTGTAAATGCAAGTACCATAGAGTTCGATGCATTGGAGGAGGTGCACATAGACCCGGAGGAGTTCTTGTACTTTCAGTTGTTGAACAAGCTAATGTAGGTCATCTTCGGGACACCGATGAGATTTTAGGGTCAATACATTTTTTTCCAATTTTTTGGAATTGTATATTTTACCCAGCTATGGAACCATACTCGGATGGACATACTTTGCACATTTAGCTATCTCTTCATTGCACTTATGTTTATCCTGGAATGCATTATGCTGTTTAGTTTATCTCTACGACTACTTGAATTCCGTGTTAACTGTATATATGTCAGAGGATTTCACACCCACGGGCGTAAGTGACTCTTGGGATATCAGGGTTCGAGTATGTGCTCGATCCCTGAAATTTAGGGTATTACATCTTAGTATTAGAGCATGAGTTACGATTAAACTGGACTGCGGGTTGGGAACAAACCATAATGAATATGCTGGTATAGATAGGACTTCAGAAACTAGTGACAAGGAACCTTAGGAAAAATCTCCCGAAGACGCACTTAGACAAAAACATAACCTATAAATCGTAGGCGTTAGGGCATTAGGCTACTCTCGGTGGGGAGAGATTAGATTACTTTATGCATTGGGCCACTACTGCCCTTGGGAGAGTTACACGATGGCAACAAATTGAGGGAAGTTGGGAACCATCATTAAGTTGAGAAAGGGAAAGCCGAGGGTAAAAAATCCCAAAAGTGGGACTTTTGGAATGCAGACCTACTCAGTTGCACCGAGTGGAGTCCAGAGGGACTCGGTTGTGCTGAGTAAACCTCGAGCAACCTAGTTCCCCCAAGTGAAATTCGAGTCAGACCTGTTCAGTTGCACCAAGTAGAGTCCAGAGGGGCTCGGTTGTATCGAGTAACCCTTAAGCAATCGAGCAACCCCATATAGGATTTGGGGGATTTTTGTTCAGAGTTGTTCAGTCACACGGAGCATTACTTAGTTGCACCAAGTTGGGTCCAAAGACAGTCGATTGAAATAAGTAACCCTCGAGTAACCAAGTGAGGCCGTTCATAGTTGAGTCCAGAGCTACTCGGTTGCATCGAGCATTGCTTGATTGCACCGAGCCCGACGATGAGTGCATGGGTAAGGGATTTCTAAAACCCCAACCCCTCGTTTCCTCACTCCCACACCTTTCCTTTTCTCCCTCCTTCCTTCCTAGAACCCCAAGCACTCCCTCACCTCAAATCTCCATATCCTTCCTCCCACATTCGAATTGGAAAAGCCCATGCACCTTCCTCCTAGTCATGAAAGCCTTCTCTCAGATTTCCCTTTCCAAGCTCAAGCCTTACGAGCCAATAACGGCCCTCCTTTCTACTATCTCCTCCCCATCATGCTAGCATTAATGGGCAAGAAGAGAGGACCGACTGAAGATGTGTGGACAAGCCATGAATGTCGACCAAAGAAAGAGGCTTCGAGGGTCTCCACCTCCGGTGGAAGTGCGCCACGCATGAAGGGGGTGCCTAAGTTCTCAGGGTGGAAGTTGTGCTTTGAGGCGAGGATCGACAACGACTTATTCACTAATAACATTGCCCAGGAGTGGATGTCGATGCTAGGGTGGGACCCGATCCTGCACCATATTGAGCAAGCTAACAAAGAGATGGTATGACAGTTCTACTCCGCCATCCAAGAGCCCTGCAGCAACCCAATGTGCTTCAAGGTCATAGTGGGTGGACATGTATACCATGTAGACATGGACTTCATATTCTGTGCAATTGGGATAGGCCGCGATGAGGTGGTTATTTTGGAAAAGGATCTCGCGAGGAAGCATCACCGAGATAGGCACACCAAGTTCGTCTACGGAGGAACGCATCCTGAGAGTTAGATAAATCGTATATAATTGAGGGAATAATGATGAAAATATTAATCTAAAATTCATAGAAATCAAAGGTGAGAAACTAGGGTGCCAAAGATCCACTTGTAGAGATCAGGGAGATCTACGGTCAATTCATGAACTCAATTGGACTTCGAGTCCCATCTTCATCAAGTTGGAAGATATAACATGAAAATCAAATCTGAACTTATTTTGATCTAGTTTTCAAGAGAAAAGATTGAAGTAAATTAGAATGGATTCCATCACAAAACCATGCCCATGAGACAAAGCAAACAACAGAATTAAACCAATCTACAATCAATTTGAGAGATGTATGAACAGTAGGAAGGGTGTCGTCATCTAACCATGCCCAGGAGACAATGGTCAACAACAGGGCTTCCTGACTTCATAATCATAAAAAAGAAAAGGAAAAGGAAATACTCAAGCCATTGCAGATCTATTTTAAATTTAGTCACAACAAACCATTAATAACTAAAGGCATTCCTTAGTTATCAACTAAGATCAAATTCATTTAAACATAAATCAGCCCCATAGGAATCAGTCCCATCACTCCACAAGCTTCTCCGCTTAGCCCTAGCTAAGAAGTTCAGTCTAACATGAATGGGCTGGATCCCTTAAACAAAACAAAATAAAATAAAATAAAATAAAATAAAAAGAAAAAAAAAACTCTACTATCTTTTTGTCTTTATGCTCCATGTCCAGCCCAAGATCAGATGATCCTAACTCTCTCTTTTCTCTTCTCTTTATAGCTGCCAGGGGCGGAAGAGAGGGTCTGCTTGGAGAACTGACGTTGCTGCTGGAGTCGGTAGAAGCTTTCGCAGAATGATATGCAGCAACAGAGAACAACACCGACTTGCATTAAGGAATCAAACTCACGGCCTCACATGCAAGATCTAAGATGTTCAGTCGCCTTAGCTCTGGTCGGTCCCACCTTGGGAGAATTTTGGATGGTCCAGATGGACGGATCGATCCTAACCACGAGTGCAGAACGGACCGGATCGGCCGGGTCTTCGGACGTGTGTAAACAGAGTGAAAGGCGATTTTCTTCCGCTGTGTTGCTGGTGGGGCCATGATCAACATCGGTTGGGAAATCCACACCATCCATTGCACTCTCCATGGAATTTCTGCTAGGATAGACAACTTTTGATTTCCGTTTATGTGGCCCATCTATTCTGGCTGTTAGTTGTCCCACCGCAGCCCATCTATTTGGGTTCAACATAGGGTGCATGTGATGGCTCGGAAGCTCATGGAGAAACTTAGGGTATGGTAAAATCCACTCCCAGCTCATGATGGATGGATCAGATTGATATGTGGGCCATGTGGTGGCCCACCAGCTTCCGCAAAAGAACCTCCTGTGTCTGTTGGGGCAGTAGAAATGACAATTGCCATTTCAAAAGGGATATGGGTCCAACATGGTTTGACCGTCCTGGAGTTGTCGTACACGTCTAGTGCAATTGTGCACTATGTACGATCAACTTAGGTGGAGTCCACGGTGATGGATATGGGAAATCAAATCCATCCATCCCTTTTCTCAGCTAATTTAAGGGGTTAAATGAACATTTGAAGCATATCTAGATTATAGGTGGGCCCAGAATCAATGGTTTATAGGCTGATCTGTCAATTGGGCCACTTTCACAAGGATTTGAGGGCTGAAATTCGACATGTATGGTTATTTTATGGTCCTTAGGCCATATCTGAAGTTTTGGGTCATACAGATGGTGGGAACCCTGTGATCTTGCATTCTGGATTATTTTCGAGCCTGTTTAACGTGAGTGGCGTGATCTTCCCGAATCTCTGGTGAGTAAATTCTTCGATCTCAATCCCCTAGAGTCTGTCCCTTGCCTTGGTGTCTTCAAAGCGTTAAATCTATGCTTTTAGCACCCTTTTACAGTCCAAGCTCGTAAATTCACTTTGTAACACAAACACGCTTAAAAGAAGACGTTAACAATATCATGCTCATAAAATTCAGTAATAACTGGGGTCTAATATACAATATTTGACCCTCAACACAACTCTCAACCAGCATTTTGCTAGTCCCAAGCAAAGTATGTAAAAAATAAATTGAGAACTACAAGACAATTTCTAAAAACTCGAGTGATTTTTTAAAAATAATCTAGATATTAGAAGTCTAAGATTCATGAATGTTGGGCATTACATTCTCATATACTCAAGCACACAGTAGACTTCATAATCAAGATTAAAGTATTAATCCACTAATTGGAAAATTTCTAAACATTAAGATCCATGAGTGTATAGTGTAATCTCGGCTTAACAACTTTAAGATTTACTTCTCTATTTCTTAATATCATTGGTAACCAATAAGAGGATTCATGACAACCAAAACCTGCCTCATAAATTCTAACTTTTGATTTTTCTATTAAAAGTAATACCAAGGAGGGGAATTAAATCCTCACCTATAGGGAGCAAACCTATGGTAAAGACCATTTGCCTAGCCCTTTCTGATTGTCATTCTTGGGGAATCAACCTTCACCTATAGGGAGCAAACCTATGGTGAAGATCATTCGCCCAACCCTTTCAATTCTTCTTTATAAACATGATGGTAGAACTTTACAGGTTGGTTCCTTTTGTGCTTAGTGATTACCGAGTTAATCCTTTAATGTCGAACTGAAACCTTCATATGTAAGCGAGATGTGACATGTGAAATCATGACTCAATCAATGTTTACAACTTTTAATCGTGGATTAATAACTCGAACTTAACTGTGAAATCTATCAGATAATTAAATCTAAGAGACGTAAATTCCCAACACTCCGTATCTTATAATTCTAAATCAATGATGGCCGTCAAAATCACTTCGAATTCACAAGAATTTTCAATTTTAAAAATTTTAAAATTTTCATAAAATTTACTTAAGACTGAGAAAATACTGATTAGGTGACCTAATCTCCCACTCCCAACATAAAATCGACATTTTCCTCAATGTAAAAGAGATGAACATGCAATGCACATGGGACAACGAAAGTAAAAGAGGAGTGATGGAAAGATAGTACCTAGACGAAAGAATTAATAGGCTTTTCCACAAAGATCTCAACATGAAAGCAAGTCAACACAAGAGAGAAACCAACAAAAGTAACTATCCTAAAACAATGTAGAAAACAAATTAACCTAATGGCATAAAATTGTCTAACCTAGAACAGTCTAAAGAAAACTACCCTAGTCTTATAAAAGTAGGGAAAAACTACTCGATCATGTCGCAAGGTTCCTCTTCCGGCCAATATCTTGATAAGTTTCTCAGTAAGTTCCTCAACAGGATCATCCAAAAGCCCTTTTTGCAATAGGCTTGGATGCCTTGGAGCATGGCTTTCCAGAGAAACTTATGTACCCCATAAAAATTTTTTTGTTGAATTGCTTGAGATATCCAAAGTATATATGATTCACTTGTGAGAGAAGAAGTTTCAACGTTAGTATCCCATGGTGAATCAGAAACTACAAGTAAATAAAGTTTAGAAAACTTCTCAAGAAGTGATGTAGTCTCAACATGTTCCAAAGTTCCAGACTTCAGTTCTATTGTTAGCTCCCCCCCCTTTAATGGTAGACATTTATAATCTGGGGAAGAAGAGGCTTCAGAATAAGGGTTCTCTCAATTAGTAACAACTATCGAGATATTCTCTTACGAGGCATCCACTATTTCTTTAATCATAGGATCGTTTGAATCTGAAAAATGTGCCAAGCAATCATCCAAAGAGTTGGGTAATTCATCTAAGAATGACTCATTTTCCACATCAAAGTTTGTGATGATCTACCCAATAATTTCATCGTCTCTGAAAGTGGATGGACATATGCTCTCCTGTTCTTACCCTGCACAGACAGATTGAAAATTAATAGGTAAAGCACTGATGTGAACACTATGTTCATTGAAACTACTCAGTCGAGGCATTGAATTAGTAAACGTGTATAGCTCAGATGGTGACCTCAACTGGGTGGTTTCAAATTCCAGGGTCATATCAAGTAAATTGTCCACCTCCCGAATCATATCATCATTCAATTCAGGGGAGTCGTCCAAACATGTCTCACAAGAGATAGAATGATCAGTTGTAAGAAGCTTATCCACTTTTAAATCAGACATGTCAGGTGAGTGGAGTAGCTCATTATGACCGCTCTCTTCGTGTACTTCTTGATCATTGACCTGGATTAAACTTGAGATTAATTCTACGGGAAGTGGGGTTGTACATTCATGATCGTCATCCCAATACTCATTATATTCTAGTTCAGTGCAGTGCATATTTGGGATGGGATCACTTTCCTCACATTCTATTCCCAGATTGGGTTGAGGTTCACATATACCAACCTCTTCCTCATCATTGAAATCTAGTGTATCCTGTGAGTGAAGTGTGACATCATCATTATATTCGAAAGACACCCATGTATCTTCACCATTCTTTTGAACAGTCATTGAGATTGACTCATCGAAAAATTAAACCATATGCTCATTAATGGAATCCAACTCCTCATTCCAAATTCCAGATTTCTTCAAAATCAAGTGATGATCACTTTCCTCTTATTGTATTTCTGGAATGAATCGTGGTTGGGATGATCGAGCCTCCTCTACCTTAATTAAGCGCTTCCAACGATTTGTTAATTTTCGCAAGATAGGCCATGTTACGCTGAAATGAATCCTCTTAGATCGTTTCTGGTTAGATCTCAAAGGTAGGAGATCCAAGAGAATAATCATTATAACATGTTGTTGGTTCATTTTCCCAATTTTGATGTTTCCACTGGTTATAGTCATATGGTTCATAAGTGGGAGAATACGATGGTTGATAATAGTCCTCACTCCCATAATTATGGTTGCATAAGGACTTATTAACCGATGAAGTATAATATTTCAATTTGTTCTCGATGATGGTTTGAGAAAAATCTTGAGATATAGGTCGAATTCCATAAGAATCATTAAACGTTCCTCCCCAATATCTCTTATCCATCTCAACATAATGACATACCCACTCTTCCATGGTGAAACCCTAACTCTGAGTCTACTCCTGAAAGAAAATAAAATAAAAATCCTACAGTAGTATGAAAAGTAAAAGGAGGAGAAGTTAGAAGGAAGTTACCAGGTTAGAGTGCCTATGTTAAGATCCTGCAAAAGAAAACAAAAGAGATTAGTTTCTAAAAGTCTAAAGTTAGAAAGTTCCTAAAATAGAAATAGAAAGTTAGTTTTTAAAATTAAAAGAAATTCTAGAATTAAAAAAATTTCTGAAAATAGAAAATAATAAAAAGATGAGTTAATTTCTAAAAATAAATTAGAAAAGTTCTAAACCTAGAATTAGAAAGTTTCTAAAATAGAAAACCTAAACCTAAAAATAGAAAGTAATGTTAGTTTCTAAAAAGAGAAAAAATTCTAAAACTAGAAAATAGAAAATTACTTAAATGAAGAATCTAAATCTAAAATAATTAAAAAATAGAAAATTTCTAAAAAAGAAAGCCTAGAATTAGAAAATTTATAAAACTAAAACCCTAATTTTAAAAATAGAAAAAGTAGAGAAATTGGAAAGGAATTACCAAATTAGAAGCTTATGTCATGATCCTACAAAACAAGAAAAATAGGTTAGTTTCTAGAAATTAAATAGAAAAAATTCTAACATAAAATTAGAAAAAACCTAATCTTAAACTAATCCTAAAACTAGTTAATCTAAAAAAACATAGCTGTTAGTCCTCGACAACGGCATCAAAAACTTGTTCACTCCCCAAGTATAGGGTTATGATGTAGTAATAAACTCGGTGAGACCGAGGTCGAATCCCAAAGGACTGAAACTTGTACGTAATTTAAAACTAAATAGAACTAAAACTAGACTAAGATGAAATCTAAATTGTATATAATTGAGGGAATAATGATGAAAATATTAATCTAAAATTTACAGAAATCAAAAGTGGAAAACTAGGGTGCCATGGATCCACTTGTAGAGATCAGGGAGATCTACAGTCGATTCATGAACTTAATTGGACTTCGAGTCCCATCTTCATCCAGTTGGAAGATATAACCTGAAAATTAAATCTGAACTTATTTTGATCTAGTTTTCAAGAGATAAGATTGAAATAAATTAGAATGGATTCCATCACAAAACTATACCCATGAGACAAAGCCAACAACAGAATTAAACCGATCTACAGTCAATCTGAGAGATGTATGAACGGTAGGAAGGATGCCGTCATCTAACCATGCCCAGGAGACGATGGTGAATAACAGGGCTTCTTGACTTCATAATCACAAAAAGGAAAAGGAAATACTTAAGCCATCGCAGATCTATTGTAATTTCAGTCACAACAAACCATTAACAACTAAAGGCATTCCTTAGTTATCAACTAAGATCAAATTCATTCAAACATAAATCAGCCCCGTAGGAATCAGTCCCATCACTCCACAAGCTTCTCCTCTTAGCCCTAGCTAAGAGGTTCAGTCCAACATGAATGGGTTGGATCCCTTAAATAAAAAATAAAATAAAATAAAATAAAAAGAAAAAAAACTTTACTATCTTTCTGTCTCTCTGCTCCACATCTAGCCCAAGATCAGATGATCCTAACTCTCTCTTTTCTCTTCTCTTTATAGCTGCCAGGGGTGGAAGAGAGGGCCGGCTTGGAGAACTGACGTTGTTGCTGGAGTCGGTAGAAGCTTTCGCAGAATGATACGCAGCAACAGAGAACAACACCGACTTGCATTTAGGAATCAAACTCACGGCCTCACATGTAAGATCTAAGACGTTCAGTCGCCTTAGCTCTGGTCGGTCCCACCTTGGGAACATTTTGGATGGTCCAGATTGACGGATCGATCCTAACCACGATTGCAGAACGGCTTGGATTGACTGGGTCCTCGGACATGCGTAAACAGAGTGAAAGGCGATTTTCTTCCACTGTGCTGCTGGTGGGGCCCATGATCAACATCGGTTGAGAAATTCACACCATTCATTGCACTCTCCGCAGAATTTTTGCTAGGATGGACAACTTTGGATTTCCGTTTATGTGGCCCATCTATTCTGGCTATTAGTTGTCCCACCATAGCCCATCTGTTTGGGTTCAACACAGGGTGCATGTGATGGTTCGGATGCTCGTGGAGAGACCTAAGGTACGATAAAATCCACCCCCTGCTCATGATGGATGGATCAGATTGATCCCGTGGGCCATGATGGTGGCCCACCGTCTTACGCAAAAGAACCTCTTGCGTCGGTTGTGGCAACAGAAACGACAATTGCTTTGAAAGGGATACGGGTCCAAGACTGTCTTAGAGCTGTCGTACACGTCTGGTGCAATTGTGCACTATGTATGCTCAACTCAGGTGGACTCCACGATGATGTATATGGGAAATCAAATCCATCCATCCCTTTTCTCAGCTAATTTAAGGGGTTAAGTGAACATTTGAAGCATATCTAGATTATAGGTGGGCCCAAAATCAATGGTTTATAGGTTGATCTGTCAATTGAGCCACTTTCACAGGGACTTGAGGGCTGAAATTCAACGTGTGCAGTTAATTTATGGCCCTTAGGCCATATCTGAAGCTTCGAGCCGAATGGATGGTGGGAACCCTGTGATCTTGCATTCTAGATTATTTTCGAGCCTGTTTATCATGAGTGGCATGATCTTCCTGAATCTCTAGTGAGTAAATTCTTCGATCTCGATCCCCTGGAGTCCATCCCTTGCCTTGGTGTCTTTAGAGCATTAAATCTATGCTTTTAACACCCTTTTACAGTCTAAGCTCGTAAATTCACTTTGTAACACAAACATGCTTAAAAGAAGACGTTAACAATATCATGCTCATAAAATCTGGTAATAACTGGGATCTAATATGCAATATTTGACCCTCAACACACGCCTCCAAGATACTCTCAGTGTTCTGGATGTTGCATCACATCTTTACTTTCAATGTTTACTCGTGACCAGGTAATCAGATGAAGCTCACTCCCTACATAGTGGAGGTGTTGTACCGTTTTAGTCTGGGCGACAATCTCTGCCTTCCGTCCATCATCCTCAGCCAAATGTAGATGCTCGTCTCCACCACGCGAGAACTAAGTTTGCTATTTAGCCACCTAACTTGCAAGATTGGTAGGCAATACCGACTCTAGGTCGCCACGTTCAGCCTCATACCAGTCCAAGCGATAAACTAGTGGACATTGGAATGGATGAAGGTGGCAGAGTAGCAAGAGGAAGACATTCGCTTCGAGGAAGAGGAAGAAACGAAAGGAGAAAATGGGAGCGAAAATGAGGTTGACGACTACCAGTGTAACACCCCGTACTTTTCAGTACTCAGGTGTTATCATTAAGTCGACGTATTAGAACACACACGTAACCTGTAACTTATACAATGCATGACTAATTGTGATTAACCACTTAGTTCTTAATGTAGGACCTCATTCAAACCATGATCCAAAATCCAGCCGATAAGGCATTTGATATCACACCTAAACACCTCGAGATCAGCATATAAACTCAACCATGCACTTAGCTAAGCATAAAAATAGCTTTCACCTATCAATTAGACCATCTATCCGTTGTGTCCTTGAGATAGGCCATCACACCATCAGATAAACTTATTTTTAACTCCTTAATCTCATTAATAGACATATCTAACTGACCATCTTAGATTAGAACCATGAATCATGAGATCCACTATTCATTGTGTCCACAACCAACATTTAACGATTCAACACCTGAAATTACTCCTATCAGGTTATCTGATCAACACCTGAAATTACATCATGGATGTTTAACTAAACTAGAGTAGGATTCTTAAAGGCATTAGGATTGTATCGGGAGGTCATCCGACTATTGGATTGGTAGAAAGCAATGTTAGTATTGATAATCCCAGCAAAATGGCCCACCTTGGTCATGGATCCAACTCATCCTTTGAACTGGGGTCCAATTAGAGTTGATGAAACAGACGAACGAAGCGGATTAGTCCAATATTCACTGTGGACCCCACCCTTGGTCTGCATGTACATAGCAGGGTACACACCCACGAAACACCAAGCAAGAAAGCCCGGTCAGACCAGGTTTGACTGAACCAAACCCGAAAAAGGAGGGATTCTTCCCTTCTTTCAGTTTCCCACCTGCAGGGAATTCAAACAGCAGTCCGCTCAAGCGTCCAGTGGCCCACCTGTAGAGATCTGGTCGCTGATCCAAATCGCCCATCATGTAAAGCTCTTAGGCCTGACCAAAACCTGGTCCCTCCCACATGCGGACGCACATGCATGTGTACACAATTGGTGGCACAGATCGGCTATGCGCTGCCGTTTTTATCAAAATGGAAAGCCCATTTCTCCTCCTGACTGCCAGGGTGGTGATCTGGATGAGGAGAAGCCCTGCTATCCCAATCGTCCCTCTGAAGGGAATCCTAGCCCTGCATTCAGCGCCAGAAAAAGGTAGACACCCTGCTAGTGGAAGAAAGATGGTCGAATGCTTTCCTTTTTAGGGGCGCTAGCTTGCGAGATCAGGGCTGTTGCTGAAGCTTTATCCAATTATCCCCGGCGTCCGACCTAGGGCAGTAACGGCCCTAACCGTTTCCCCGAGATGATCCTCAAACCGTAAGAGATAAGGGATGCGACAGAACATCACGAGAATGGTTGTACTCAAGTGAAACGTGATGAGGTTACTAGGCCCCACAAGGATTAATACCCCCATCTGGCCAGTCCAAACGACTTAAATCATGGGGTAAGACCGTTGATGGAGGTCTGCCATTGACGACCACTTCATCTTCCCCGTCCAACTGTGAAACCCACCGTGAGGCAGTGGGCACCGTTTTCTGATAAAAAATGCCCCTTCAGTGGGCCATGGCAGTGGTAATTCATCCCATACGTTGGATCAACACCATGCAGCGGGATGTAGCCAACTTATCTAGGCCATTGTGACACGAAAGCATGGCCATTAGATGCGTACTTAAACCTAGCTTCAAGTCTATAAAAAAAGGGCTCTGTTCTCTTGGGATTCCCTGTGAGACCCTTAACCACAGTATCCATTTTGCTCCATCGGGTCCCGCGGTCCTACCGGTCGAATTCTGGTGACCCGCAACCTACGGATTTCATTTGCGATGACCCATGAGTTCCATCATATAATTCGACCCAGATCAACTTGAAACTAGTGCCATAGCGACCATATCATCGCCACAGTTCCAACGCCACATCTAGAGCGGCAATCCGAGTTGTAGATCATGAGATGTGGGCTATGTATATTTTAGGCCATAGATCGCAATTGTCGGGCCCACCTAGGGTTGTATAAATCCCTAGACAATGATTACATCACCCTAAGCCATCATTAGAGTAGCTAGGTTAGGCTAGGTGGCTAGACCCCTAGCTAGCAAGCCATGATTGTTTCTCTTACCAAGAGAGCCTCTTTTTATCTCTCCCATGCACCTAGCCTCCTTTTGCTCTTACCCAAATATGAAATTTCTAATTTCCTCTTCTCTAGAGAGATAAAGGCCATCATGCTCTCTCTTTTCTAGCAAAGAAATCATGATTTTTAGTAAAAACCCCAAGTTCCTTGCAATCCACCTCATTTTCCCTCTCTCCCTCTCTTCTCCTCATCTCTCCCTCTCCCTCTCTAAGCTTGGACATCCCACCTATTGCCATTTTTCCAGCCCTTCATCCTCCCTTCTACCCCATAATTTAGCCCTTAGCTTAGGATCTTAACCATTAAACCTCCTTCCTTGGAGTTTGAAGACTCTCTTGAACGTGGTTGCTTGAAGATCTAGTAGGTGGGTGTGCATGTAACTTAAAATCTTAGGTTTTATATTCATTTACTTGTTCCTCTTCTTCATCTCATGTTTGAAGTATGTGGGGCCCACCAAATGATGGTGGAGGCCCCATGTCTTCTTGGGCGTGGCCATTGGCCCATCTTTTTGTGCATGCATAACCCTTGGGTGGGGCCATTCTCCATGGACCCTACCATGGACCTTTTTCTTAGTTAGAAGGATTCTTAGGTCATCTAGACCTCCTTGGTGGAGATGGCATCTTCACCATTAGATTTTGATTAGAAGATGCATGCATAGGTAGATTTTGTAATCCCATCAATATAGTGATATGTGTGGTTTGTGACGAAGGGAAGGGCATTAATGTGGCAGAGCCCCTTCCCTTATGGCCAATTCTTACTCTTCTTTTGTTAATCTATTATTCTCAGATGTGTGTGGCCCACCTTGTGGCCTGGAATTATCCAGACCATCCAAAGAGTGTGGATGCCCATGGCTGTCCACTCTATGAACATAAGTGTCCCATTTTCCCCTTTTTGGATACATGCAATGGATTTTATGGTATGGATTAGGTCTGGATATTTGTGGGGCCCACTGAGGTGGACTACAACTCATATTCCATGGGGTGATTTCCCCTTATTTTGGTTCCTATGCTCATTTTATTTCATGTGCATGTTGCTGTCCAAAAATTTTTTTGGACAGTTTCTGGTTAGTTTTGGGTCAAATTTTTGGACTTATTGGGGGACTGTTTCTACCCATTTGATATACTTTTCTTGAAGGTGTGGACCCCACCTAGATTTACCCTAAAATTTACCTCCATTTGACCTTGATTGAGGTCCCAAAGGAATGACCCAAGTGGGGTAGACAATCCAGATTTTTTGGACTGTCCAGTAGCATTACAATTTAAAAATCCATAAATATAAAATAGTTTTTGTAATGGTGGGCTACTTTTGTGGACCTAGCTTGTAGTACACTTGTATGGGGAGGTTAGAATTATTTTTCCCTAATTTTTGGAGAACTTGGGCCCACCCTTTTAGGGTGCTCAAAACAGGAACAACACTACTTTAATTTTCTGCTGCATTTTCTTTTACCTTGCTATCCATGCATGTTTACCTAGGCCTTTGTGTGGTGGTAGCCTTCCCATTCACCCAATTTGTGGCCCACCTTATATAGGACAACCCCAAGTACTTGTGGGCCATATATTTGATCATATTTTTTTATGTTTAGGGGCTGGGATAACAACACCTTACTAGACATCTAGCTGGGTTGTATGTCCAGCAATGGGCTGGCCATCCACCCCACCTCAGGCCCACCTATGTACATGTTTTTCCCATCCATCCACCATTAATGTGTGGTCCACTTAGTAGGGGACCAGTCCCTGGAGGGACGTCCCAAAGTGGGGCCCACTTGGACCTTAGAAGGGGTTAGCCGTCCCACCCTTGGGATGCCCAAGCGGTGGCCGACCGTCCCACCTTGAGGCCCACTTGATGTATGTGTTTTATCCAAACCGTCCTCCCCGGGGTGGTCCACTGATGTGTGGACCACTCCCCGGAGGGACGCCCACCATTGGAACCCACCTTGATGTATGTATGTTTGGTCGTCCACGCCCTTGGGATGCCTAGGCCCACCTGGGATGTCCAGGCTTTTTAGGGTGCTGCTGGACTTGCAGTCCAATAGCAGGCTCACTTGAGTTTATGTGTTCTATCCACATTCTCCATCTGTTGGGACCCACCATGATATCAGGGACCACCATAAAATTTATATTTCCCCAAAATCATTTTCTGCTGGACCTCAGTAGGCGTAGGAAGCTAGGTGGGCTGAAAGTCCAGCAAGGTGTCCAAGCTTGGCCCTGTTGTATGTATGGGCTGTTTCCACCATTATGTTGAACTTGTGGGCTGAAATATGGATGCGGTTGGGTAATTGATTGTCCACCTAAATTACTAAAATTTGGGCTGATGTTGTATGGCTCATCTTGCCCAACATGGATATGATCTTTGCTATGTGCTTGAGCTTATGGGCTACCCACTAAGTCCAACATAATGCATGGATTTGGTGACATTGTTATTGGGCCATAGTCTCCCCTATGGGCCCATGTTATTATTTATAGGTTTGGGCCATCTTCTGGAGGTCATTATGTGAGAAATATATATATGTATGTGGCTGCCCATTTATTTTTATGATAGTATTTGGGCCTTGGGTCTTGCTTCTAGGTAGACTTTTGTAAGGCCGTCTTGTTGGGGGATAATGGTGGTTGAATGCCCACATTGAGGACCTCTTTAGGCCCATTTCCTAGGCCCTTTCTTGTCTATTGGTGGTTAAATGCCCACCATAGACCTCTTGCTAGGCCCATTCTCATCATTTAGGCCCATGACATTGCCTACTTAGTCTCGTGGGCTACCCTAAGCTATTGGGCCCTCACTAGTGGTTGTGTTCTTTCTCCATGAAAAATTGTCTAAGTACCTAGACCCTACCTTGTTATGGGAGAGTACAATATCATTGCATGACATACTTGGTTATCTTCATGACCCATTCCCATGTGCATCATACATGTGCTTGGTTGAGATGTGATTGATCATGGTTTATGCCATTGGGCAGGCTGTTATGGGACTCCCTAAGTGATGGAGTCGCCCCTCATGAGTGCGCTATATGTGCATGAATGATACATGGTTAAGTTGTATGATTCATGCATCTGACATTGCATAACATGGTTGATATTCACCCTATCAGGGCAGTAACCTCTATAAGTATATCGTGGATGGCCAGGTTTGGACACTGGAAATGTTTACTTGAGCACTTTAGGGCACATAGGATGTCCTTGGGTTAAAGTTTCAGAACCTTCATGGTACCAGGAGACACCCCAACGCCGAGACTGAGTGGAAAACATGAGCACCGGTGCCTTTACCATTAGACCGCATCTCCCACTGTATCATGGTCGGTTGGAAAGGGATGTGGCCTTACCCACCTGAGTGAGGGGGTAATAGATAGGCTGAGTTTGACCAGTTCATAAATGAGTCTACTACCGTCGTGCCTTGTTGTGGTTGGCTGTCCACACGCAGGTAGTGAGGTCTCTTACGCTTGCTAGGCTATGTGGCTAGGAGAGTGGCAGTCAGCAGGTAGTGTATTTGACCTCGGTGATTCACCAGAGAGGAATTGTACTGATACATTGGATTGATATGAGGATAAACTTGATCATATTGCATATTGCACATGGCATTGGCTCCATAGGCTCCATTGTATTGTTTAGCCTTAAGATGGTTGTTAGTACCTGCATTGCTTTTCATAGCCTTGTTATAGCCGGTGGTGTTCATGGTCCGTATCGCATATTCCGCATACCCTGATATTGCCTTCAAGGCACTGGTCTTACAACCACTTACACTGCCCTCTAAGCTTTCTATAAGCTTATGCACGATTGATGCATGCAGGTGTTTCTAGGCCAGAGAGCGGAGCAGGAGCTGGAGTGCGTCATTGATCCTCTTGGAGTTGTTCTTACATAGATCTTGTATCTTTCCCCTTCTGAGCTTTGTATTTGTAAAAAGTTTAAATTCTTAGTGGATTTTATAATGTTGTTCCTGTGGTTATTTATCTATGGTTATGATGTTATGAACTTGGGTATGCTCATTACGAATCAGACTTATGTTATAAAAATCATCCTTGTAGGATCCCAGGATCGGAACCTGGTGAATGGGCGCCAGGAGCCGAGAATGGGGTACTACGGAGGCTGTCAGCGTTGGAATCAGCAATTGGGAATCTTGTGAGCCCGGTCTCTGAGTCTGGGGTGCGACATTCCCACTAAATATCTAGGAAAGGAAAGAGAAAAAAATAGAGGGAAAGAGAGATAGAAAACGTGAGCGAGATCGAGAACTGGCTGTCGGGTTGAGTGGGATCGACTCGTTGGGCTGAGATCAACTTAAGTTGGAGATGGGTCTGGTCCATCCAAACCTTGTGAAAGGCCAGGGAGAGAAGGGGAGAAGGTAAGAAGTAGAAGAAGGCAGTGCAGAAGAGAGTCATTGCTCATGGTGGACACCACACCACACTGACTCACTCGAGTCAGACTCGTTATGTCACGAGCTGTTGGACGATGCAATGGAGGAAAAAGAGAGAGGGAGAAATAGAGGGTAGATAACCAGGAAGGAAAGAAGAAGAAGAAGAAGAAGAAGAAGAAGAAGAAGAAGAAGAAGAGATGAGTGAGGGATGTTGCCTCTCTTCGAGGAGTTACTACTGAGTCAGCTTGCAGACTCATGTTGAGTCACTGACTCGTTTGGAGTTGCTCAAGTCCATTCAAAATAGGGCCCAAGCTAGCTAGACTCACCAATAACGAAGAGAAGGAAGGGAGAGAGGGATTGAGAGTCAGAGGTTTACACCCTCCAAGTCAACCCGACTTACTGTCGAGTCTTACTCGTGGGACAGGCCTGGTTTACTCTAATAACCCTGCTGATGTATGGGTCTGAGTGAGAGAAGAGAAAGAGAGAGAGGGAGAAGAAAGAAAGAGAAAGGAAGAAGAGAGAGAGAGAGAGAGAGAGAGAGAGAGAGAGAGAGAGAGAGAGAGAGAGAGAGACAGAGAGAGAGAGAGGAGAAGAAGAGAAGGAAGAAGAGGGAAAATGAGAGAAGAAATGTGACAACTAAGTCAACTCAGTTTGGAACCGAGTTAGACTGCTGGTTCATTGATTGGGCAAGTCAGATACCGTACGGAGTGCAGGGGAGGGAGTCACCAAGTCGACTTGGTTGAATCGAATCGTTGATCCTACCCATCCTCCTGAGTCAACTTGCTCCACACTGAGTTAGACCGCATCAAACTTCCGCTGAGGTATAACTCTCTATCCTCTTGTGTGGAAATTTAGATTTAATTATCTACTTAGACATTATAACTATGAATCCTATATTTTCCAAAATCCAAACCTTAGGTTGGATGGTAGGTAAAAGTTCACTAGGAACATAATTAAGATCCTAACATTAAACATAATCGTAGACAGTTTGTAAACTTTGATCTAACCATGTGTTTTGCAATTCATGGTAGGATTTGATTCTTAAGGTGTGTGCGCTCCCTAACGACATTAGTTAGAGAATAGGGTCATAAGGTGATGATTTCTTCCCCTTGAGCTTTCCACTTTCCTATTAGTTTAAGTGATAGTTTTTGTTTTAATTACAGTTGATAATTAATATCTCTATTACTTGTGCTAGTTATTCATGAATTTGATCTCTAACTTATATACTCAAAGTTTATCTTATATAAACATATGTATGTTACACTTGTATACCTTCTCATGCTTGTGGATTACTTGTGGATTGGTTATGAAACTTAAACTGGTACCTCTATCAGTGGAAAATCTCACTTGCTTATGTACATCCATATCTGGGATGTAACTTGACTGATTGTGACTATAATGGGCCCCCGACCTAGTGTTCATTTTACCTAAGTTGTTGTGGACTTACCATCTTACGGATCCTTATGCCCTTTATGGCTTTGATGTGATACTTGCCCTTTGCGCATTTGATGTGATATTTGCCCTTTGCACTTTTGATGTGATAAGTACCCTTTGTGGCTTTGATGTGATATCTGTCCTTTGCGCATTTGATGCCCTTTGCGTTTGATATTTGCCCTAAGTGGCTTGATGGATTATTCATGTACATTTATGCAATGGTAAGATCCACTTGTGGCACTATGATTGGCCATTAGTCGACGAGGTTACCATTACACATCCCAATATTAGAGTCTCATGAGCCGGGTATGGTGGGAATAAGACACTATGCCCAAGTTGTCGGCCTACGCTGGGTGACAAATCCCCCGCAGTGACCTTTGAGCTTTCTTAAATTGGTTGATTGTAATTGGAGTAATAACGGATGGGTTAATCATGCATTCATAGCATATTGGTGATGACGTATGGCTAATTCTAGATACCGTAGCACGTGCCCTTAGGCTTAGTGGGGTATCATTTCGCTAACTCCCAGACTATTGACTATCGACCCACGTACGTGATGTACGATGACTTGGTCATTATGCTGTACGTGATGTACACACGTGATGTGCTGCGCTGATGACCGGTCTTATGCATGGGTGACGAGCCCAAGTCCGATTGGATAAGCATCCCCAGGTCGATGTGCATTCATGCATCCATGCATTTAAACAAGATTGCATCATGTATTATTTTGGATGCTTTATTTTTTAAAACTATGCTTGACTAATGCGGCGGTGTGTAATCTTGAGGAGAATTCACACTGAGTTGGCCACTAATTCATCAAATATATAACCGTACAGTAGTACAAGTGGCTTAAATGATATGCATGTTCAGACTTGATGGGGTGCAGGGTACAAGTGTCAGGGATGTATGGCTGTATCTGCCAAGAAAAGCTGCGCGATCTTGCTACTCAAATTTATATGCATTTTATTATTTTTTATGTGTAAATTACGTAATTCTTGTATTTGTTAATATGGAGACATTGGTTTGTATAAGTCATTATGGGCAGCCGCTCGTATATTCTAAATGCAAATAAAATTTTTCTTTATGTTTGATTTGTCCATCTTTCGCTAAATTGCTAACTCTGAAAGAAAAAGAAAGAAAAAATATACCTGAATTTGACTATCTTTAATGGTTAACATTCGGGTTTTTGGAGAATGAGTCATATACTTGGGTTTCTAAAACCCAGGGTATTATAGTTGGTATCAAAGCATAGTTTAGTCAAACCAGGCCTTGGGAAAATGATCTTATATAAACCTTAAATGTCTTAAGTTAAGATGTTTGAAATCAAAGATTTGAACTTAGGTGAATCTCCCTTATACTTAGACGAATGATTGAGAATGTAGAAACCTAAATTTAGGTCCCCTTAGAAATTACTAGAATATCCTTTGAACTTATGTGAAATTCCCTTACAATAAAGGAAAATATGAAAACATAGAACTTCAAACTTTAGGCCCAAAGGTTTTTCAAAAACTTGATGTTTTATTTAAACCAACATAATTTAAATGATTTTTAAACTCGCAAGTATACGAATCAGATGTAGATACAGTACGTATTACCAGATCGTTCCCACGAGGACTGGTCGTCACAATTCAAATTCACAATTCTTCTTAACTAATTCAACAAATAATGGAACGAAATACTAACACAAATTTATGGAAAATAACTGAGAACATGGAAGAAAATTCAATCAGAGAGAGTACTAGGACTTTCGAATCCACCCCTAATTATCCTGTCCCTTGTTTATCTGTTGATTCACCCTAATCTAGATTGATACAACTTATATAAGAAAGCACAATCTGTGTCCTTAGTCGGGCATATAAAATGTCTAATCTCCTAAGCAATGCAATGAATAACACATTCTATGTCCTTGGTCGGGCACATAGAATGTATAATTCATTAAAGCACCCTGTTTCTTCCTCTATAGGAAACCTGTTTATGATCAGACACAAGCACCTAGAATAAGCATCTAGACAACATCCATATATAGACTCTGGTCAAGTTCATAGATGGAGAAGTATAGAATTTAACCCAATCAAGCACACAAGAGAAAGAAACAAATCAATCAGATTAAGATAAAATCAACACATACAAGAGTTATTCAAATTAGGGGCTTCATCTCAGCCCTAGCTAATGAATTTAGATATCCATAACGTTAATTAAGAAAAAGGAAATATAAGATAAAAATATTAAAAACATCTCCCTTATCTCTTTTCTTCCTTCCTCTTTCTTCTCTCTTCTCTTTCCAAACTTTCCTCTAGATCTGCTCTCCTCAAGGTCCGGGTCTACTCTCCCCATCTATGGATCTGCTCTCCCCAGCTATGGATGCTTCTTTATCCACATTTTGCAACTCTTTTTATAGCTGATGGAGTGGTTGGAGTGGTGGAAATCAGATTTGGAAAGCTGTCGCATGCGCAGCGAAAGCCTTTTTCGCAGCCAAGTTCGGGGCCTCGAAACACGGCACTTTCTTCGTTCAAATTCCAAACAAACACCGTCCCTTAGGACTTTCTTGGGTCCTCTACATGATGGACGGTTCAGATCTACCATATGATCAAAGATGGTGGCCCACAACTGCCTGGAAAACTGGATTTCCTAACATGTGCAAAACCTTTCGCACCCTTTCGCTGTCGTGATCGGTGGGACCCACAGAGGTGTTTTCAGGGAAATTCACCCTGTCCATTGGATTCAGGACGAAATTTAGGTCAAGAATGGATAGTTTTGAACGTTCATTTACTCGACCCAGAGAAGAAATCACAATAAAATTAATTTTGAACATCCCAGGGCAGTCCACTTGTGGCCTCTGTACCACACACGTCTGTATGTATAACTACAAAAAGTCAACATAGGTTTGTATTATTCGAGGCCGTCTACACGATGGACGGCTTGGATCAGACGTACAGTCAATGCATGGGGCCCACTAACGTCCACAAACTCGGCCAGAGTCCGTCCGTTACGTGGCTTAAAAACGGAAATTTCTGTTTTTGAGAAGAATACGCAGGTCAGCGCTGCTGACTGACTTACGCGGTTCGGTGCTCGGCGGTAATGCATTGTACACTATGCACACTCTGTACATGTGGGTTCCACGGAGATGTTTTTGCGAAATCTGATCTGAGCCTCTGATTGGTCTCCCCATTTAAGGCGTTGAGACCAAATTTGAGCAAATTCCAGATATTAGGTGGACCCAGAATCAATGGTTTATGGGATGATCTGTCAGTTGAGACACTTTTCGAGATATCTAATAGCTGAAATTTTACGTGTACGGTTGATTTATGTCCCCCATCACATGTATGAAGTTTTGAGTCAATCGGATGGTGGAAACCCTGTGATCTTGTATTCTGGACCAATTTCGGGCCTTTTTAACGTGAACGGCTTGATTTCCTCGGATCCTTGGCATGTAAATCCGTCAGTATTGGTCTTCTTGAGTCCCTCCCTTGCTCTGGTGACTTCGGAGCGTTAAATCTATGCTTTTAATACGCTTTTTTCAATCAACGCTCTTTATTTCATCCTGCAACAAAACACAATTAAATTATGGCATTAAGCATTATCATATTGGTAAAATCTAGTAATAGTCGGGGTCTAATATGCAATATTTGACCCTCATCATAACCCCAAACCAGCATTTTGCTAGTCCCGAGCAAAACATGCGAAAAATAATTTCAGAAATATACGACAATTCCTGTAAACCTGAGTGACTTGTGAACAAATAATTGAGATGTGAAAATTCTACGATTCATGAATGGTGGGTGAATATTTTTTCCTGGAATCAAACTCACAGTAAATTTCATAATCAAGTTCAAAATATTAATCCATTAATCAGAAAATTCTAAACATTGAGTTCCATGAGTGTATAGTGTAATCTCAGCTTTCAATCATTAAGAGATTCAATTATCAATTTCATGATATCATTAGTAATTAACAATATAATTCATGACAACCAAAACTGACACCAACACTTGCCTTTTAGAACATCTTTTCATTCTATCAGCCTTTGATTTCCTTTATAAACAGTAGTGCCAAGAAGGGGAATCAAATCCTCACCTATAGGGAGCAAACCTATGGTGAAAACTTATTGCCTAACTCTTTTCTCATGTCAACTATGGGGAATCGAATCTTCATCTATATAGGGAACAAACCTATGATGACGATTATGCGACTTACCCTTTCAATTCTTCTTTATAAACTGATGCTAAAAATTTTGTTTTTCAAGCTGGTTCCTTTCATGCTTAGTGATTACCAAGTAAATCATTCAATTATCGAACCGGAACCTTAATGTGTAAGCGAGATGTGATATGTGAAATCTTGACTCAATCAATGTGTACAACTTCTAATCACGGGTTAACAATTCAAACTTAACTGTAAAATCTAACAAATGGCTGACTCCAAGGGGCATAAATTATCACATTCTGTATCTTGTAATATGAAAATCACAACTATCCTTCATTAGCACTTCAAATTCACAAGAAATTCCAGAAAAATTTAAAAAAATTTCACAATTTTGCTCAAGACCAAGAAAATACTGATTAGGTAACCTAATCTCCCACCCCCAACCTAAAATCTACATTGTCCTCAATGTAAAAGAAATAAGCATGCAATGCACATGGGACAATGAAAGTAAAAGAGGAGTGATGGAAAGATAGTACCTAGATGGAGAATCAAGAAGATTTCTCAAAAATATCAACGTAAAAGCAGGTTAGCACAAGAGAGACATCAACAAAAACAAAACAAAAAATAGCAAAAATAAAATCCTAAAAAGAAAATCCTACCTATACCACTTTCGCAGGTGCTCTCGATTGCATTTAGCGTATGCAACAAGCCTTTAAACCCTCAGGTTACCCCTAGTGGACGAGTTGTAGTCTCGTGAGAGTTTGCAGCAATGTTACCCACAAACATTGAAGTAACTAACTAGGAAAAAACAATACAATAAAATAAAAGGCTAGGTTACCTCCCAGGAGTGCTAAGTTTAACGTCTTCAGCCAGACAAGAACGGACCATGAATTAACTAATCTTTATAACCAGGGTCCGCCAAAGAAATTACCTCAACACCTTGATTAACCAATCCCCGATAAGTGATGTGAGTTCCCATGAACTGTGCTATCGAAAATAAGGTAACTGATACTGTCGTCAAATAATTTAAGGACTTTTGCTTGAACGACTTCTTCCATGTTAGGATCACGCTTCCTTTGCATTTCACACGACTTTCCCGCAACATGTTCCATACATTCAGTGGGGCATACTCCCTGTATTTCTGCTATCTTCCGTTCAATTGCTACCTTATATGCTCTAAGAACATTAAGCAGCCTGCTCACCTTTGCCTTCTCAGAGTTAGAAACTGTGTTGTCAGGCAGGGTCTCAGAGGGACCTAACAATGCATACTCGAGATTTTCAAGTAATTGTTTAATGTCAGGATTAGGTGGTTTTTCAACAGACGGAACCAATTTAGACTTAGAGGGTGGAAGAGGTTCCACTTTCGCTTTCCATTTTGAAGTCTTCATTATAGGAGTAGAATCGAGCAATGCATTGACTTCGTGGATGGGACTATCTATGTCAAAATTCATGCCATATTATGCTAAGCAAGTCTCAAGTGGATCTTCAAAAGATTTACGGAAGGAGTCCTGCACTAGACTCTTGATCATGTCCGCTTCAAATATGTCTTCTAAATCTGCGGATTGTTGTCCTGCATTAAAGACGTTGAGTTTAATATTCATGTTACCAAAAGACAACTTCATAACTCCATTCCTGCAATTTATAATAGCATTAGATGTGGCAAAAAATGGACGACCCAAGATGACAGGGATCTGACTAGTCGGATTCCGGACAGGCTGAGTGTCTAGAACGATGAAATCCACTGGAAAATAAAACTTCTCAACCTGGATTAGCACATCTTCAATAACACCCCGGGGCACCTTGACAGATCTATCAGCTAGTTGTAATGTTACTTTAGTCGGTTTCAACTCACCAAGTCCTAACTGCTCATAAACCGAATATGGTAACAAATTGATGTTCGCCCCTAAATCAAGCAATGCCTTCCCGATCTTATGATCTCATATGACGCAAGAAATGGTGGGAGCTCCTAGATCCCTAAATTTAGGAGGGGTGTTATGTTGAATCATGGAGCTGAGTTGCTCTGCATGGAAGACTTTCTTATGAACATTCTGCTTACGCTTTTGAGTGCATAAATCTTTAAGAAATTTAGCGTAAGCAGGGACTTGCTTGATAGCATCAAGCAACAGAATGTTGACTTATACTTTTTTAAACACATCTAAGATTTTATCAAAGTTGTTTCTTTTCTTTATTGGTGCCAGACGTTGAGGAAAAGGTGCTTTGGGCACATAAGGTGGCACATTAGTGGTTCTTGGAGAGTCAGAGAGCTTTTGGACTTTAGATGCATTAGTGTGTCTCTTTACTTCATCTTGATCTTCTGCTTTGGAATTTGATTCATCCCTAAGCATCTCTATTCTGTTGTCAATCTGCTTGCCTGACCTAATGGTAGTGATCGATTTGGCCTACTCATGATATTGCCCTTGGTTGGAATTAGAGCCAATCTCATACTGTCCCTTTGGATTCGCCACAGGTTGGCTAGGGAACTTGCCCTTCTCTCTCTCACTCAATGTAGCAGCTAGTTGACCCATTTGTACTTCCAGCTTGGCAATGGATTACGCATTTGCATGTAAGCTTTGCTGGTTGGCTAGTAAGGTTTATTGGGTGTCTTTTTGGAATTGGAGAGAACTCTGCATAAAAAAGATTGAGTGTATCCTCAAGAGATGGTTTCCTTAATTATGAAGGGACTTGTTGATATTGCGGAAACTGTTAAAGTTGTTGATTGCCAGCTTGAGGGTAAGGTTGCATGGGAGGATTTTCAGATTGTCCTCCTTGTTGTGGTCCTTTTGCCCAAGAGAAATTTGGATGCCTAGCCCAACCTGGGTTGTAAGTTTCTGAGTAAGGATTATTCCCAGGTCTTTGAAAAGTGTTCATTGCATGTACTTGTTCAGAAAGAAGTTCTGGGGATGTTGCACCAGATGGACAAGACTGCATAGGATGGGCAGGACTAGAACATATGGCACATGCCTCAACTTGAGCTATTTGTGGAGGTCCATTATGCAACATCAGAGCATCAACCTTCTTTGTCAGGCCATCAATCTTGGCATCAACCTTCTTTGTCAGGCCATCAATCTGGGCAGTCCACTTGTGGGCTCTGTACCGGACACGTCTGTATGTATGACTACAAAAAGTCAACATAGGTTTGTATTATTCGAGGCCGTCTACATGATGGATAGCTTGGATCAGACGTACATTCAATGCATGGGGCCCACTAACGTTCGCAAACTCGGCCAGCGTCAGTCCGTTACGTGGCTTGAAAATGGAAATTTCCATTTTTGAGAAGAATACGCAGGTCAGCGCTGCTGACCGACTTACGCGGTTCGGTGCTTGGCGGTAATGCATTGTACACTATGCACACTCTGTACATGTGGGTTCCACGGTGATGTTTTTGCAAAATCTAATCTGAGCCTCTGATTGGTCTCCCCATTTAAGGCATTGAGACCAAATTTGAGCCAATTCCAGATATTAGGTGGACCCAGAATCAATGGTTTATGAGATGATCTGTCAGTTGGGACACTTTTCGAGATATCTAATAGCTGAATTTTACGTGTATGGTTGATTTATGTCCCCCATCACATGTATGAAGTTTTGAGTCAATCGGATGGTGGAAACCCTGTGATCTTGCATTCTGGACCAATTTCGGGCCTTTTTAACGTGAACGACTTGATTCCCTCGGATCCTTGGCGTGTAAATCTGTCAATATTGGTCTTCTTGAGTCCCTCCCTTGCTCTGGTGACTTCGGAGCGTTAAATCTATGCTTTTAATACGCTTTTTTCAATCAACGCTCTTTATTTCATCCTGCAACAAAACACAATTAAATTATGGCATTAAGCATTATCATGTTGGTAAAATTTAGTAATAGTCGGGGTCTAATATGCAATATTTGACCCTCATCAGTGTAGGGCATCGATAAGCCATCCCGAGGAGCCCTAGCCCTAGGAGCAAGTACGGATTTGATGAACTAACCCAAGGTGCAGACCATTACCCCTATGTTACTATTTATCAAACCCATGCCACAATTATTGATTTGTGTTGTGAATGGATGAATGCATGCTATCCTACGCATACTCATATGACTCAATTTACTTTCCAAAGATTGATAACTTGTATAACGAAGCCTGCAAGTTTGAAAGGATGTTAGAATAATTAAGATTACCTAATTTATTGCTCATGCTTCCCCCTGCTCACCTGTGTATGTACTTAACTTGTTTTACATTTCATGATACAACCTACATGTTTGATAAAATGGTTAATCAAGTAGAATTTCCTGATTTATTGTTCATACTCCACTATGTAGTCGTGGTGGTTAACTTACTAGTACTTTTGATTGATTAGGATTATTTGGGTAGTCGGCTTGGTCGGCAAACCACGAAAACATGAGGGTGGCTCTAATTGGGTCGGCCGCCCCAGAATAGTGTGATCGACCTGGGCTGAACGTAGACAACAAATAGTAGTCAGATTACACGGGATGCTTGCACCAAATGTCGGCTATGTCGAGGTTCGCCCGAGTCAACCGAACGAGCCTAATAGCTAACCAACAATGTATGTCCACCATATATGATCATGCCTGCATGAATCTGGAGTACCCCATACCCTTGAGAGGTCTACTATTAACCATTAGTGATACGATCCCCGAGTCTTGGGAGCCAAGCATGGGTGATGAGCCTCCCCATAGTGACCAAGAGTGATTTCATTTACAATCTTAGCTATTGTATGAGTTCAGTTGGGAGTGACGAACCTAGGCGGAACAAGGATCACAGGCACAAAGTCGTGTTGAGACTCAAAAATTTCATATTTTCTCCCATTTATATCTTAACTTTATGAACATGATGATGTTTAATGGTATACTTTATATATGTTTTTATTGGAAGGTGAGTTTAAGAGCTTGGATTGAAAAGAATGCTAAAAGCATGGATTTAAGGCTCAAGAATTGTTAAAGTAAAGAACGGATCTTTAGAGACAAAGATTGAATGTTTTAAGACCCCAAGATCCAAGAAAACCAAGTGGAGAAGGAAAGAAGTCGGAAGAACAAAGTGTTGAAATTCACTTCACAATCTGTGTCATTGACCACTAATCGATGACATCGAAGCCATTGTTCGATAACATCGAACACAAGTTAATGACATCGAATTTTCACAAGAAAATCAAGTTGGTTGCTAGACATATTGGATGCAATTCTCAATGAATCGAAGACATGTTCGATGACTCGAAGAAGATGCTCGATGACATCGAAGACTGTTCGACGACATCGAATTTATTGAAGAAATTGAAGCAACTCACTGGACTATTTTGGACACTTTTTTGATGGATCGAAGACTCTTCGATGGCATCGAAAGACTTCTTGATGACATTGAAGGAAGGTTCGATGACACAGAGATTTATGCAGTGCGAAAGGAGAAAAGGCGCGACTTCCGGTTTCAAACCCTTCGACAACATTGAAGGATGTTCGATGCAATCAAAGCCATTACATGGAGTTATGCGAAGTTAAAATTTGAGGCAGTTTTGCTCTTTTACAGAAACTAGCCTATAAATATGGGCTTCTTAAGTCTTTTTGAGATATTTACAGTTTGGAGGAGCAGAGCAAAGGGGTGGAGCCGTCATCCAAGAGTTTCTTATTCTTTTCTTCTTAGTTTTTAATGCTTTCTTTTAGGGTTTTAAATCCAATCATGCCTATGGTTGGCTAAATCCCTTAGCTAGGGTTAAGGGGTGAAGCTTATAGCGTGATTAAGATGTTTTTCTTATTTGATTCTTGTTCTTGTTGAACTTCTTTGATTTTAATTTGATATTTAAGGAATACTTTTAGTTTTTAATGGTTTGTCGTGACTCCAATTATAATGGACCTGCAATAGCTTTGAGTATATTTTTTTTCCTGAATTAGGATTGTGAAGTTAGTAAATCATGTTGTTCACCATCATCACTTGGGCATGGTTGGGTGATGGAATCTCTTCTAACCTTCACAATTCTTCTATGTTTGGCTGTGGGATTGGTATATCATGTTGTTTGCCATTGTCTCTAGGGCATGGTTAGATGATGGAATCACTTCCAATCCTCACAACTCTCATCCGTTGAGAATTAGGTCAAGGGAAGTTCAGATTGATTTTATTGATATATCTTCCAATTGGATAGAATAGGGCTCTAATTCTAATTGTGTTCCTTGAATCAAATAAGAAAACATCCTAATAGCTACAAGTGGATCCTTGGAACCCCTAGTTCCCACCTTTGAATTCTTAAGTTTCTAATTAAATATCTCATAATTACATCTTTTATTTCCCAATTTAGATTTAGAGCTTCTTCTAGTTTTGATTTTAGTTACTTTCAGAATACACACGAGATTAGTCCCTGTGGATTCGACCTCAGTCTTACCGAGATTATTACTACACAGCGACCCTATGCTTGGGGTTATGAACAAGTTTTTGGCCCCGTTGCTGGGGATTAACGGTTGCATTTTTTTTAAATTAATTATTTTTGAAATTAGGTTAAGATTAGAGTTTATTTACTTTCTAATTTTAGGCTAGGATTTTTTTGAATTGTTTTTAGAAACTAACTTACTTTCCTAATTTATTTTTAGAAACTAATTTGTTTTTTTGTTTTGCAAGATCTTAATATAGAAACTGCTAATTTGGTAACTTCCTTCTAATTCTCTCTCTTTCTATTTCTAGATTTCTATTTCTCTTTCTTTTAGGGTTAGGTTAGATTCTAAAATTGAGAGTTGAGAGTGTTTCATGCCCAAGTGGGTCCATGATAACACTCGACATCTATTGAGTGAAGGAGGATTAGTTGAGGGGTTATTTATCCATTACAGATTAGACACAACTCGAGATCCACAGAGTTAATTGAAGTGATGGCTGCAAATCAATATGTAAATCCTCAAAATCCTCCTCAACCTCGGGTTGAAAAAATCCAGGATAAAAATGAGGTGCATCAAGCACCCCCGCCTCGTACTTTACGAGATTATTTACAATCGGCGGGGGTGAGCACACCTTTCCATATGGTTTTTCCAGAAAATATAGAAAATATGGATATCAAGCCAAGGGTGATCCAACTCATTCCAAAATTCCATAGACTTGAATATGAAAATTCATATTTAGACTTGAAAGAGTTTGATGAGATCACAACCACCTTATATTTTCCTAACGTGTTTGAGGACACGGTCAGGCTGAAACTCTTTCCCTTCTATTTGAAAGATAAAACTAAGACGCGGTTGCATTCACTACATCCACGATCTATTGGTAGATGGAACGACATGACAAAGGAGTTCATAAAGAAAATTTTCCCATACCATAAAACGAACACCCTTAAAAAGTCAATCATGAACTTCGTCCAAAAGGAAGATGAAACATTCTTCCAATGTTGGGAGCAGTTCAAAGATCTTGTTAGTTCATGCCCACAACACGGTTTTGAAATGTGGCGCATCACAAACTTCTTCTATGATGGATTGACATCTTTAATGCGCCAATTGGTCAAGATAATGTACAATGGGGAATTCATGAACAAAAATGTCGACTATGTGTGGGAGTATTTTAACAGACTTGCTGAAAACGCACAATCATGGGACATTTCCCTAAAACCTAGCACCACTTCTAAGCCTACTCAATCAAAGGAGAGGGGCGAAATATATCTTCTGAAAGAGGAAGATGATATAAATGCTAAAGAAGCTAATCTCACAAGGAAACTCGAGGCCATAGAACTTAAGAAGGACAAGGCTAAGGAAACTGTTTATGGTATTTGTGCGTGCGACATTCATACAACTGAAAATTGTCCAATAGTACCTGATTTTCAAAAAATTTTGAATAAGCAATCAAATGTCGTAAACAATTACCAGAAGCCTTTTAAATGACCTACCTCTAATACTTATAATCCTAGTTAGAGAAATCATCCAAATTTCAGTTGAAGGAATGGACAAACTGCTACTCCTCAAGGATTCCCTAATCAAATTCTAAATTAAGGGAAACCTCAAGAGGATCCGATTCTAGAGCATCTTTAAAATCAAGATCTTTTCAATCAGGGTATGCTATAAGCCTTTCAAGACATTACAAAGGCTATACAAGGGCTTGAGACAAAAAATCTGATTGGGGAAAAAGGAAGCCTTCCAGCTCAACTCCTTCCCAATCCAAAATAATAATATGAAGTCAGCAACTCGAGCTCTTCAAATCAAATGGAGCAAGCTAAATCTATCACCACTCTTAGTAGTGGGAAGATCATTGACAAAACTATTCCGGTTAGGATTGAAAAGCCTAAGGACCCGGAGGAGGACAACAATGATAGATCTAGCACGACTCCACAAGATTTAGAACCAGAACCTCAAGGTAAGTCGATTGCTCCATTTCCCCAATGGTTGGTTGCACCAAAACCTCTCTCTAACTCTTAGGAAATTGTAGAGGTGCTGAAATAAGTGAAGGTCAACATTCTTCTACTAGATGTTATTAGACAAATACCTTCATATGTCAAATTTCTGAAGGACTTATGTATGACCAAAAGATGACAAAATATTCAAAAGAAAATCTTCTTAACAGAAAAAGTGAGTGCCATCCTAAAGTAAGATGTGCCACAAAAGTATAAAGATCCCGGTAGCCCAACTATTGCTTGTGTAATTGGGAATTATCGGATTAAGCATGCACTTCTTGACTTAGGAGAAAGCGTAAATCTGATCTCATACTCAGTTTATGAACAATTGGGTCTAGGTGAATTAAAACCCACCTGGACTACATTACAACATGATGTTCTCTCAATTCGTGTACCGAGAGTGGTAATTGAGGAGGTGTTGGTCCAGGTTGACAAATTCTACTATCCAGTAGATTTTATTGCTCTGGATAGTCAACCCATCATGGATATGAGCACTCAAATTCTCGTCATTCTTGGTCGCCCATTCCTTGCCACTTTAAATGCAATCATTAATTGTAGGAATGGAGTCATGAATTTGCCTTTTGGAAATATGATATTGGAGCTCAATATCTTTTTCAATATGAGCAAACAGGTAGAGGATGATGATGATGCCCGTGATATTAACTTAATTGATTCTTTCGTGGAGGATAGAACACTTCTGACCTTATCATCTGACCCTCTAAAGATGTGCCTGACCCACTCCCATGATTTAGATGATGATATGATTAGGAAGATGGGAACCATGCTGGTTACCATGTTGATACTTGAAGTTAATCGATGGAGGCCACAATTTGAAGAATTACCCTAAACTGATGTAGTGCCTCTACCGTCTAACCTCAAGGCATCAAAACTTGACCTAAAACCTTTACTCTTTGATTTAAAATATGTTTATTTAGGTCAAGATGAGATATACCCGATGGCGATTTCTTTTCACCTTGAGCAAGAACAGGAGATTATGCTTATCTCTACTCTCATTAAGCACAAAGGAGCCATTGGATGGTCGATTGCAGACCTCAAAGGAATTGACTCTTTGATTTGTACTTACCGCATTTTTCTGGAGGATAATGCAAAAACCTCCCGACAACCACAATGTAGATTAAATCCAAATATGAAGGAAGTGGTTAAGGCCGAGGTACTTAAACTATTAGATGTGGGTATCATATACTCTATATCCGATAGTCAATGGGTGAGTCCAACTCAGGTGGTTCCTAAGAAGTTTGGAATCACCATCGTATCCAATGCCAACAATAAACTCATGCCAACTAGAGTTATTACTGGTTGGAGAATGTGCATTGACTATAGGAAATAGAATACCGTCACGAGAAAGGACCACTTTCTTTTGCCCTTCATTGATCAAAATTTGGAAAGGTTAGTTGGTCACTCGTATTATTACTTCCTTGATGGGTATTCGGGCTACAACCAGATAGAGATAGCCCTTGAAGATCAGGAAAAGACTACATTCACATGCCCTTTTGGCACCTTTGCTTATCAAAGGATGTCATTCGGATTGTGTAATATCTCCGCCACTTTTCAGCGATGCATGATGAGTATTTTTTCTGACATGGTGGGGTAATATCTATAGGTCTTCATGGATGACTTCTCTGTCTTTGGTCTATCGTTCAACAATTGTTTGGAGAATCTTCAATGTGTGCTGAAGCAATGTGAGGAAAAAAATTTTGGTACTAAATTGGGAGAAGTGTTATTTCATAGTTCGTAAAGAAATTATTCTTAGACATATCATCTCATCAAAGAGAATTGACTTAGATAAAGCTAAAATCGATCTTATCTCTACCCTACCACCACCCAAGAGCATACGAGATGTGGAATCCTTTTTAGGTTATGTAGGATTTTACAGGAGATTCATAAAGGACTTTAGTCACATCCTTGTTCTTTATATAATATACTTCAAAAGGATGTACCATATGAGTGGATTAAGCAATGTCAAGAAGCTTTCTCTAAGCTCAAAGGCATGTTGACTACCACACTTATCATGTAGCCACCCGATTGGAATATCCCTTTTGAAATTATATGCGATGCATCTGACTATGCTATTGGGGCGGTGTTAGGTCAGAGAAAAGAAAAGAAGCCATACGTCATTCACTGTGCAAGTAGAATTCTAAATCCTACCCAAGTGAATTACTCTACTATGGAAAAGGAACTCTTAGCCATAGTATTCGCTCTAGACAAATTTAGGTTCTACTTGATTGGATCTAAGATCATCATCTACACCGATCATGTGGCACTCAAGTATCTTCTTTCTAAGAATGATACTAAGCCCTTCTTGATTAGATGAATCCTTCTACTCCAAGAATTTGACTTAGAAATAAAGGATAAAAAGGGGGTAGAGCATGTAGTAGCTGATCATCTTTCATGCCTTAATCTCCCTAACTCCCTTGAGACAGCACCTATAAATGACATGTTTCCTGACGAACAATTGTTTAAAGTCTCCCACTCACCTTAGTTTGCTAATATTGTTAATTATCTTATCACAGGTTTCACGCCAACACATTGGATTGCGCAAGATAGGAAAAAATTCTTCATCGAGGTATGCAAATTCTTTTGGGATGATTCATATTTATTTAAATATTGCCTAAACCAGATTCTAAGGAAATGTGTGCCAGACAATGAACACTAAAGTATGATCTCCTTCTATCACTCTCAGGCATGTGGTGGTCACTTTTCTGCTAAAAAGATCACAGCCAAAATTTTACAATGTTGCTTTTACTGGCCCACTATGTTCAAGGACACTCATGAGTTTTGTGAAGCTCACGAGCGTTGTCAAAAGTTGGGAGCATTGTCTCGTCGCAATATGATGCCTCTGAATCCAATTCTGACCATTGAAGCATTTAATTGCTAAGGCATCGATTTCATGGGACCATTCTCCCAATCTTTCAGAAATTTATACATTTTGCTAGCGGTAAACTATGTCACTAAATGGGTCGAGGCAATCCCATATCGTAATAATGAACATCCAATGGTCATTAAATTTTTTAAAGAAAACATCCTTTCTCTGTTCAGAACGCCTCGGGCTATCATTAGTGATGGAGGTTCACATTTTTGTAATAGGTCATTTGCAAACTTAATTAAGAAATATGACATCTCTCATAAGGTGAGCACTCCATACCACCCACAAACAAGTGGGCAAGTTGATATTTCCAACAGGGAAATTAAACACATTTTGAAAAAAACAGTTAACCCTGACCGAAAGGATTGGTCAATCCGATTGACCGATGCTTTATGGGCTCACCGTACAACCTTAAAAACTCCCATGGGAATGTCTCCCTTTCAACTTGTTTATGAGAAAGCTTGCCACTTACCTGTGGAGTTGGAACATAGAGCCTATCGGGCTGTTAAAAATTTGAACTTCGATTTGGACAACGCTGGCTCGCTACGTAAAATACAATTGAATGAACTTAAGGAAATCCGGAATAATGCGTATGATAACTTGAGAATTTACAAGGACATGATGAAGGTGTTCCATGATAGGAACATCCTTCGGAAATCATTCTTGATTGGTTAAAAAGTCCTTTTGTACAATTCCCGGTTACATCTTTTTCCGGATAAACTGCGATCTCGTTGGACCGACCCTTTTACTATTACTGATGTCTATCCTCATGGGGCCATTGAGATAAAGAATCCAATAAATGGTAATGCTTTCAAAGTGAATGGACATCGTTTAAAGCCGTTTGTTGATAAATTTGATTTAGAGGATATATCCATGCCTCTAACTGGTCCTGTATACCAGGACTGATCTCCTAGTCTGATGGAGGTGTAGTTAGGTTTATTGCTTTCATATGGTTTAGGACTAGGATAGTTTGCTTCCATTTTGTTAGTTTTATTTTGTGTCAACCCATTTTATGCTAAGATTCATGGAAAAGCCTCAAATTTCCTTCATCCAGGTACTACTTTCACCACTACTCTAGGACAATGTAGATTTCAGGTTGGGGGTGTGGATTAGTAAAATAATTAGTTTTGAGCAGAAATTGTGAAATTGTTGAAAATTTCAAACTAAATTTGTTTGGAAGCGATAGTTTGTGTAATTAAGAATGTCTTAAGTAGGAAAATAAGATGAAGATTGAATCTTAAATAGTTGGAGTTTAATCACCCGAGTAACCTATCACCTAAGGTCTTGAATGATTAAGAGGAAATGTGTATATCATGTTTATTTAAATCACAAAACATGTTCAATTTGCTTCCTTGGGATATGCTAGGATTTCTGATTGGTTGCATGTGAATCATTAATAGATGTTGAGAATTGAGTATGGAGAATTTTATCCACCATAAAAGATGAAAAAACCAGTTTAAAAAAATAGGACATCAACAAAAAGGTCATGAATGATGAGAACAATGAAGAATGACAACATCTTTGAGGAAAATGAAAAAGGTCTCTGAAAAGGATGTAATGTCTGAAAAAGAATGAATAAAAGTAACCGTCGATATAAAATAAAAAACCGAAAAAAGTAGAAAAAGGGAGATATGTTCGGAATCAATACTTGAGTTTTTGACTAATTTTGATATGATGAACATGGCTAGCATTATGAACTGATAGAGTATTCATGGGAAGTAAGTTGATATTTCACCAAGCACATTGGAAAAACTTGATACATGAATTTATGATTTTAAAACCGATAAAGAACTTATTTGATTGACTGCTTATGTGATTTGGCTCTAAGTTTTCAAAATCTCACTTTCTTGTCTTAACACTACTCATTCATACTCGATTGTATAAAAGATTGTCTTTTGAAAAAGGTTTTGAACTTTGTAGATGGAAGATTATTTTACGTATATTTTTGCTCTAGACTAGCAAAATGCTGGTTGGAGAGTGTGTTGAGACTCAAATATTGCATATTTTCCTCCATTTATATCTTGGTTTTATGAACATGATAATGTTTAATGGTATACTTTATACATGTTTGTGTTGTAAGGTGAGTTTAAGGTGAGTTTAAGAGCTTGGATTGAAAAGAATGCTAAAAGCATGGATTTAAGGATTAAGAATTTCCAAAGCAAATAACGAATTTTTGGAGACGACGATTGAAGATTTTAAGACCCCAAGATCCAAAAAAATAAGTGGAGAAGGAAGGAAGTCGGAAGAACAAAGTGCTGAAATTCACTTCACAATCTGTGTCATCGGCCACTGATCGATGACATCGAAGCCATTGTTCGATGACATCGAATTTTCATAATAAAATTAAGTTGGTTGCTGGACATATTGGATGCAATTCTTGATGAATCGAAGACATGTTCGATGACTTGAAGAAAATGCTCGATGACATCGAATTTAATGAAAAAATTAAAGCAATTTGTTAGACTGTTTTGGACACTTTTTTGATGAATCAAAGGACTTCTTATGACATCAAATGAAGGTTCAATGACATAAAGACTTACACAGTGCGAAAAGAAAAAAGACGTGACTTCTGGATTCAAACCTCTTCAATGACATCGAAGGTGTTACGTAGAGTTATGTGGAGTATGTAAATTTGAGGCAGTTTTGTGATTTTACGGAAACTAGCCTATAAATATGGGTTTCCTAAGTCTTTTTTGAGATATCTACGGTTTGAAGGAGTAGAGCAAAGTGGTGGAGCCGTTATCCAAGAATTTTTTTCTTCCATTCTTCTTAGTTTTTAATGCTTTCTTCTAGGGTTTTGAATTCAACATGTCTATGGTTGGCTAAATCCCTTAGCTAGGGCTAAAGGGTGAAGCTTGTAGCATGATTGGGATGTTTTTCTTATTTGATTCTTATTCTTGTTGAACTTATTTCATTCTAATTTGATATTTAAGGAATACTTTTAGTTTTTAATGGTTTGCTTTGACTCCAATTACAATGGATCTGCAATAGCTTTGAGTATCTTTTTCTTTTTTGAATTAAGATTGTGAAGTTAATAAATCCTGTTGTTCACCATCGTCCCTTAGGCATGGTTGGGTGATGGAATCTCTTCTAACCTTTACTATTCTTTTATGTTCGGCTGTGGGATTGGTATATCCTGTTGTTTACCATTATCTCTAGGGCATGGTTAAATGATGGAATCACTTCCAATCCTCCCAACTCTCATCCGTTGAGAATTAGGTCAATGGAAGTTCAGATTGATTTTATTGATATATCTTCCAATTAGATAGGATGGGACTCCAATTCCAATTGTGTCCTTGAATCAAATAAGGAAACATTCTAATAGTTGCAAGTGGATCCCTGGAACTCATAGTTCCCACCTTTGAATTCTTAAGTTTCTAATTAAATACCTTACGATTACTTCCTTTATTTATCAATTTAGATTTAAATCTTCTTCTAGTTTTGATTCTAGTTACTTTCAGAATACGCACGAGATTAGTCCTTGTGGATTTGATCTCGGTCTTACCAAGATTATTATTACATCGCAACCTTACACTTGGGGTTGTGAACAACCCGCTACTACTGCCATCGGCCTAATGATCTGGACATGGCCGTTGATTAAATGGAGGTGTTTCAGCTTCCCCAATTTTTCTGGATGAACAAAATTAATTACTCGGCTAACATGAACACTCATTGCATCGCATTAGTTTAGGCTGTGGCGACTTGAGTGTTGTGGTTGCATGATGAGAGAGTGTTGGCATTTGCGAATGTAGCATCAGAGTTTCTTATGAGGGAGTGTTGGATTGTGAGGGCATGCATCATCTTATAACCACATGCATGTGCCTTAATAAGAGTGTTTATGAACTGGGTGTTTAAGTTGCTTTATCATTACTTGTACTAGTGGAGTTGATAACATGTATAACTTAGAGTTAATGAAATCACCAAGTTGATCACTCACCACTCTGAGACGATGTTTTAAAATATTGACCAAAAACTATTATAGATGCAGGTACCATGAATTTTGATGCGGTGGAGGAGGCACACATGGACCCGTAGGAGTTCTCGTACTTTCAACTGTCGGACGGGCTGATGTAGGACATCTTTGGGACGCCGATGAGATTTTAGGGTTGACACATTTTTTATATTTGTATATTTTACCCAGCTATAGACCCATACTCAAATGGACGTACTTTGCGCATTTAGTTGTCTCTTCATTGCACTTATGCTTATCCTGAAATGTGTTACGCTGTTTAGTTTATCTCTACGACTGGTTGAATACCTTGTTAACTATATTTATGTCGAAGGACTTCACGCCCATGGGCGCAAGTGACTCCCGGGATATTGAGGACTGAGTACGTGCTCGATCTCCGAAATCCGGGGCATTACAAGGACAAAGTCAGAATACAGGCTTTACACCCCGTTACTTGTGTTTGACAACCCTTGGGAGGACTTAATTATGGACTTCGTATTTGGTCTCCCACGAACACAGTATGACATGGATTCAATATTCATGGTGGTAAGTCATTTTTCAAATATGACGATGCACTTTATTCCATGTAAAAAGACTCTCAATGCAATACATCTATTCTTCAGAGAGGTCGTGTGGCTACGTGGGGTTCCCAAGACCATTACTTTTAACCGTAATTCAAAGTTCATTAGTCACTTCTGGCAGACTTTATGGAATCAGTTCGGTACACAACTTTAATTCAATAGTGCCTACCATCAACAGACCGATGGACAGACCGAAGTTGTGAATTACACATTGAGAAATCTCCTTCAGTATATTTCAAATAACAAATCAAAGCAGTGAGATTTTACCTTGTCTCAAGCGGAGTTTGCATTCAACAACATGATAAATCGCTCAATAAGGAAGTCCCTGTTCCAGATTATTTGTGATTAAGTGCTTAGCCACATACTTGACTTGGTCCCTTTGCCGAAGCTCCCGGGCATGAGCATTGCAACAAAATCTATGATAGACTAAATCATCGACATTTATGCGGATGTGCAAGGTAAGTTGCATGCCTCGAATGACAAGTACAAGGAGCAAGTCCATAAACATTGGTAACAAAAGATGTTCGAAGTGGTCCACTACACAAAGAAAAATTTTCGACTAGGACCTACAACAAGTTGAAGAACAAAAAGATTGGATCGGTATTGATCCTCCCAAGAAATCTCTATAAGGAGTTTGCATTCAAGAAATCTATGTGAGGAGTCCAGAAAAACACCATAAATTGGGAGTATTTATCCCTAGGGAAGACGGTGATCTACTTCATCACGTCCTTCCCTGCACCACATACTCCAATAACATGTGGCAATTTCACTTAACACCTATTTGTGAAATCACCAAACTTCTGTAAATAAGATGTTCATGAATTTAATGGAAACAGTCAGCACCAAGAGACAGTGATAACATTTCTTCAGCCATTGAAGCCAGTTGCTACGAATCGAGGACAATTTTCAAAAGTGGCTTCCTCTGCAAGTCCATGTTGAAGCAGATTTTCAACCCCCTTTTAGAATACAAATTTTTATAAGGTCATTTTGAGTAGGTTTATTTAGAGACTATGGTGCGCACCTGACTCTCTGTGTGGTGTCCAGACGAGGTATTGCCATAAAGATGATAAAACCCGCTGCTGATTATTTTTTTTCCCCCTGAGTAGGGCGGTTCCAACATGTGCAGGTAAACAGGTACAGGAAAAGAAAATTGGATCACTTTTTCACTTTGATGGGGATGGCCATAGCCTACTACTGACCATCAGAGCAGAGAAAGGAAATGACGCAACTCAGGAGAGAGAAAAAGTGAGAGGTCCAGACTAGGAAAGTGCCACAAAGGTCCCCAACAGCCTGCCTTTTGTCTTAAAATCACTCTACAAGAAAATAGAAAGATCTACCTGAAAACTTCACATGAATTTGTACCCATACATTCAAAATCACAATCACAATAATATTCTCCATAAAAACCTCAAGAGATCGAGTGGGGGAGAGAGATTCACATGAACTTACAACCATAGACTTACAATCACCGTAATACTCGAGAAAGACACACGGGAGAGGGAGAGAGAGGCTTCAGAGACATAGTCTTCTACACCATCTGTCCCATCTGTACGTTATTCTACTCAAGAGCTGAGCAATAATGGCTAAAAAGCTAGATGCTTATTTTAGGAAGTGACAGGAGTGATTTTGAACGTAAACTGCACATGCAGTGAGGGGGAGTGTTCGAATCAACGTCTCCTTGCCGCTGTTTCTCTCTGAGCATTGAAATAGACAACGGCGACGGGGAGACCAAGATCATTGTCGTTGGCGAATCGACGGGTGTTGAAGTGGTCTCTTGAATGGGGTGGGGTGACTGCTTGCCTGCGCTTCTGCTTGAACAGAACGAATACAAACCTGTGGATGCCTATGTTGGGCCTTGGGATCTCGTACCCCACCACTTCCCTTCCTGTTTTGTGTGTCAACGTCAAAAGAAAATGCCATTAGATTTACTTCTCTCTCTCACACGCGCACACGCATCCCAAGGACTCTTATTAGATGGTGATGGAAAAGTTCCGTGGGCTCACCATGATGTTTGCGTTTTACCATATCATATCCGGAAATAGTGGGATTGAATGCCAACAATTGAAAACTTCTTGGATCCATTGCCCCAAGGCTTAAGAAGTTTTGGATCAAACAGATATTTGTGTTTTCCTTTCATCCACGGTTACATGACTTTATCAACAGGTTTGATGGGAAACAAACATTGGGGAGGCCCCAAGAAGTATTGAATGGTGAGCATTCAATCCCTAACTGTTTCCCATGGTCCACTTGAGCTTTAGATCTATCACATTGTTTGGCCCGTGCCTTAAAACGAGCTAGAAAAATAGATGGTTTGGATAAAACACATACATCATGATGAGCCATGGAGCCTTTTCAGTAGATAGCTGGCTGTTGTAGGGTCACCAGCCAATCCTCATCCCATTTGGGCTCATGCTCTAAGCTGAGTTGGTAAAATGGTTGGACCGCATGGATAAAATACACGCATCATGGCCCACTCAGCTTTTCCAACACCCTGGGTGGTGTTAGGTCACCCACCCAATCCTCTTCCCACACGCACCAACAACCCCATATACAACAGGTGGGCGCTGCCCTGTTGGGCCCACTTTGAGGTATGTGTATATATCCATTCCCTCCATTAGTTTTTTCAGTTCATTTTAGGGCATGGTCTCAAAAATAAGCAGATGGGTTTCTAATGTGGACCACACTACAGAAATAGTGGTCATTGAACACTTACCATTAAAAACTTTCCAAATGTTTATTTGCCATCTAACCTGCTGATAAGGTCACACAGACCTGGATGAACTGCTTGATCCAAAACTTTGTGGCTCCCAACAAGTTTTTAATGGTAAGAATTCAATCCCTACTGTGTGGTCCACCCGAGACTTGTATCTACTTCATTCTTTGGACTGTGCCCTACAATGAGCTGGAAAAACTGATGAATGGTGTGGATATATAAAACATACATCAAGGTGGGCCCTACAGTCAGGGCTGCACCCACATGGCCGGATCCGGGTCGCACTTAATCCGCCTTCCACGCACACAAAATAAATCAGGTAAAACTCTCTCTCAGGAGAAAAGACCCACCAAAAGTTGCGTCTGTTGTGCCTGGAATATCTGTCACTATCCTGTAGCATAGTCAATTCAAATTAAAATGGTAAGATCCTCTCTTAATTGCGGCCTATTAAATGCATTTCATTGATTTTCTGTTCCCTTGTCATTTATGTTTGGTTCTATTGCAGTTGGGTCAAAGAGGCTTTTTTTTTTTTTTTGTGACTCGTACCCAAAAAACTAAGCCCTTGCAATTGGTCGGGATTCGTCAAGAACTGGGTCAGCCCAAGCCTGACGCATTTAAACAACAGGGTCAAGATATTTGGCTAACATGATCCAGTACTTATTACCAAATGACCCCTGACCCAACTGGGTCAACCCAACCCAACTTACTGTGATCACTCATGTTAGGTTTCTGAGCTCTTCTTGGAGTTTTCATGTGAGGGAGCTCAATATAACGCACTCATAGCTCATATATGGTGGATCCGACAACCAATGGTTTGGATTTGCTCCCTTGAATTCTTAAACATTCTTTAGTTATCTGCTCTTTTAATCAAAGAAAATAAAATAAACACAGCCAACAACATTTGTTAGAATACAAGTGGTAAGCAATTTGCCAAGAAGTCTTAAGAGGTCTAGAGATAAAAACTATAGTTGGGTTGGGTTGATTTTGGCCTAAACCCAAGCTCAACCCATTAATTTAAATTGGCTACCTTCTTGGCTAAATCCCAACCTGCAACCCAAACCGACTTGGCCCAAACTCAGTTTAGAAGCGGGTGAGGCCAATTGACCTGAACTCAACCCGCACAACTATAAAGAACTGCAGGAAGCCTTCCCATGCATACATATTCACAAATCAATGGAATAAATTATCACATGCATACAATTACATGGGTAGTAATAAGCCTCATCTAGGCCAGAAAAGATGAGGATGGGCCCAGCTGATTTAGCAACCAGGTATTCAATTACAATCCCAAGCGCACCCATTAACATCATAAATTGGTCTGATCTTCGTGCTCGGCCGGCATCCAATAGAAAATTTTGCAAGCCCAAGCCAGACCCATTTATTAATTGAGCTTCAACACCACGCCCATACTCAACCAATGTGCCGTTATTACAGGCGTAAGCCTTACCTGTCTCTAGTTAGGACCAAAAACCCAGCAAACCGGACCGGCTGATTGCCGCCCCTATTTAGAAGTGTCACCGTGACTCATATGTGGGCACACATTTTAATTTCATACATAAATACATGTGTTCATATGCGTGGATGCATGTGTGTGTGCATATACATGCGCCTGGCTTATTTAAATTTGAGCTTATGGATGATATCTACGTGCAATATAGTATGTACCAGTGTAGGTGCTCCCTCAGGTATGGGTCGCTGGGGCCAGGAACATCAGGGTCTGTCAAGACCTACAAAAGGAGCAGTTGATTGAGGTAGAAAGAGATGAAATAATACAAACAGTGGTAAAATTTTAAGACCATACATGGAAAATTGTAAAAAGAAAAGGAAAGAAAAAAGAGAGAGTACAAAAATAGAAATAGAAGCATACCAATGTAAAGAAAGACCTCATGTCACCTCCTTGAACCTCAACCCTAGGCTTGGAGACCACTGAAGATGGATAGAGCTCATGACCATTGCACACTTGCTTGTTGGAGTTGTAAGTTACAGACATCTTTACACTTGGATTGAAAGAATCAAGAACATCTCCTATCACTCTCCCAACAATGAGGGGCTCTAACATTCTTGCCATGATAAGAACTAGTTGGGGGAGAGAGAGAGAGAGAGAGAGAGAGAGAGAGAGAGAGAGAGAGAGAGAGAGAGAGAGAGAGAGAGAGAGGAGAGAGAGGGGAGGGAGGGAGGGAGGGAGGGAGGGAGGGAGAGAGAGAGAGAGAGAGAGAGAGAGAGAGAGAGAGAGAGAGAGAGAGAGAGGCTTGTTGTAGTAGGGAAGGGACTTCTTATTGGACAATGCAAGTAGAGGGTGATGGTATTTATAGTACTGGAGAAAAGCACATCCAGTTTTCTTCAGATCCATGGAAGATGGAAGAGAGGGATTATAAAAGTGTTGGAGGTGGGACACCAAGAAAAGGTTTAGTGGTGGTGTTTCATTTCTCGTCTCAAATTAATAATGCAAAAGGGGTCTCTTTGTTTCTAGAAAAAAGAAGAGGGAAAGGTTAGTGTGATGTGTTTATGCTTCTGGTCTCTCTCTCTCTCTCTCTCTCTCTCTCTCTCTCATGTGTTGGGGTCCACATGGCTTGGCATCATTTGGCTTGAGAAAGGCTGATCAGTGTTTTCTTTTTCAACCTGTAGATGAAACGAGGTTCATTTGGTCAATTTTTTTGGAGTTTATGTAGACTGAAACATGGGCTCATGGCCTTGGGGAGAGCGAGGGAAGGAGAGAGGGGGGGGGGGGGCCAGAGGGGGGGCCCGGGAGAGACTCAGAGAGAGAGAGCTGCAGTCTTCATTTCTTTCTTTGAATTTTTTTTTTTTCTGGGTTTTATGCACATGTTTCATGTAGATATTTTGAAGAAGAGTCATGTGAACTTTGCCAATCATTTTCCTCTCCTAGATATTCTAGTGAAAAGTTATTTATTTATTTATTTATTTTTTTTTTTTTTTTGTGAATGATTTTTATCTTATGGTTCTTACTTGATGTCACCAAGGATTTAGCTAACTGTTGTAATTTTCCTTTTATTTGTTCTCTCTTTCCTTGGAATTAACATAAGGAACTTCGTTTGAACACAGAAAAGAATCAGATGAGGTGAATCTTCTTAATGGAACTGATAATAACACCCTCTTTTAGAGCCGCTCACCTTTCATTTCTACATTCTCACTAGAATGGAATAGTATGCTTTGGTACTGAGCTAGCAATACGAATAGGAAATGGGGCGTGTGAGTGTCAAAAACATTGCTTCTATTTATCATTTACCTTTCTTAAATGCTAAACCTTTTTTCTTTTGTTTTTAGTTTTTGCAAGGAGCGGTTAATTTTTTATTAAAAAAAGAAGAAGAAGAAGAAGCTCATAGGTCCAAATTGAGAGGGATAATACCATAGAACTAAAGACCAGAAAAGAGTAGAGCCATCTATCTGCAGTATAAATGGTAAGTGTTCTATCAATCAGATCCATCCATCCACTTTTCCTTATCATGGATGGATTCTATGTCAAATATCACACTTATTAGACAATCTTATCCATCCGATTGGTAATCCTCGAAGCGATGGTAGAAAACCAAAGAGATTAGGACCAGAAAAGAGTAGAGCCATCTTTCCGCAGTATAAATTGTAAGTATTGTATCAATCAGATCCATCCATCCACCTGACCTTATCATAGATGGCTCATATTTCAAAAATCACGCTCACTAGACAATCCTATCCATCTGGTCAGTAATCCTCAAAGCTACGGTAGAAAGCCCAGGTAGTTTTATTGTAAGATATTCAGCATGGTAAATTGAACAAAATTGATGGATTAAATTGTGTAGTAAGTTTACTTTTGAAGCATAACACGTCATTCTAGGTTCCCATAGATGGATGGATTAGATTGATGCACAACCTGACAAATGTACCGTGGAGAGATGGACTGCTGTATTGTAGTTCTCCTACACTACCGTATCATATATTCGCATTTAAAAAAATATGAAAAACATGAGCTGGGTCTTCTTTTTTTCTTTTCTTTTTTTTCTTTTTTTTTTTTTTCAACTTTTCCAATGGGGACTGTTCGATTTTTCATTCCGTCTGTAATAGTTGTAACCGGTGGTGAGTAAGCATTTATTATTTATGGAAGGAAATCTATCCAGCCCCTAGTGACCTGATAGCTAAAACCTTTTGAAGTAAGGTTTGAAAATTAAAATTTGTGGGGCTCACTACGATATATGGGTTTGATCCATGCGGCTCATTCATTTTACACTAGCTTGTTTTAGGGCATGAGCCCAAAATTAAAGAGGATCTAAAGTGCAAGTGGACCATACCACTTGAAACAAGGAAAATTGAATGCCTACTTACAATAGTTTTTTTTAGGGCAGCGAAAGTTTTAGATGAAATTGATTTTTGTATTTTTCTTTCATCAATATCTATTTGGGCTTATGAACCGGTTGGATTATTACTATACATCACTTAGGCCATAGGAAGTTTTCAACTTTCAATGTACCATCCGCATTGGTTCACATGAAATTATATTTGCTTCTTTTTTTTTTTTATATCATGACCCAAAATGAGTTGGCAAGATGAATTGACAGTGTGGTCATTCACATCATAATGGACTCACCAATTATTGTTTCTCAATCTCCATCCATTTTGAAAATATAACTTCAAAAATCAAAGCCTAAATACAAGCATTTTTTTTTTTTTTTCTTATTTCAATCAGCTTGAGAAGTCATAATTATATATTTATCTTATCTAATTAACGGGGTGTTTGGTCCATAGGATTAAATGGTACAGAATTGCATTAGATGGAATTAACATTATTATTGATCAATGATTATATGTATGCAAATATCATAGTATTTTGACAATCCAATACCCATGTTTGGGATCAAATTCCTCCTCGGCAAAACTACTATTTTAAGCAAAATTCTATTTAGTGGATGATGAATTTATAGTAAATAAATAAGATTCATAACTGATGTTAGTCACTTGCACATATATACAACTCAAATGTCATGTGTAAAAGATGCATATGGATGGACCACATGGATAAACACATCCATCAATGATGGGCTCACAACTATGGTAGATTTCAAAATCCATTAGAAATTTCACGTGAGACCGAAGACAATTATATTCCACTTAATTCCATTTCTTCTCGTGTCTCCAAACATCCATTGGAATTTGCACGAAACCAATTATATAATTCCATATCAATTAATCCCTCCTAAGCCAACGTACTTGTTGGGGGCCGTTGCACAAAACCTTAGGATCTAGCCTCTCAAATAACCCTAGAATTATGGGATAATAAAGCAATGAAATAAATCAAAGTACAAACCACACAACATGAGATTTTTACATGGAAAATCCTCAAAGAGGTAAAAACCACGAGACCTGGTTCAGAGCAACAATTCACTATGAAGTAGAACATTACAACAGATCACAAGCACGCACTGCTTGGATCCAACCTTCTTCACTCATGTAGGAGTGGATAAACAATAAGAGAATAAGAAAAACAGAGAGATCTCACCGATCACAAGGACGTAGAAGAGCTAAGATGTTGAGTGTACAGTAGGTCACCTCTACGAGCAAAACCTCCCTTCGACAAGCTTCCTCTCTCTCTCTTTCTCTAACTCTCTCATACCTTTGATAGCCCTAAACCCTTTAGCAAACCCTTGCAAAGTTTTAGGAAACTCCCTTGCATTCCTTAGAAATGCCCTAGGCACCTCTATTTATAGTTTAGACAACTCCCTTTCATACCTCTTGCGAAACCGCCTCAAATTTTCGTAGTTCACACAAAATTCGGACTCAAATCTCCGTAACCTCGACTAGTCGAGCAGGGCCCTCGACCGGTTGAGCACCTCTCTTGACTGGTCGAGCACCTCAGAAAAATTCAGACCAAACTCACTGGAGTTTGAGTCGAGCCAGTCCTCGACTGGTCAACCAGCACCCTCAACCGGTCGAGTGAAGCTCTTGACCAGTCGAGCCATCATGAGGAGAAATCTTGATCAAATCTCCCCCTTTTCGACTTAGGAGGAATCCACATTCTTCAAGCCAACCTAATTTCTACAAACCTTAAACTTGCCTTCGAGCAAAGCCTTGGTCATCATGTCTGACTCATTGTCATTCGTGTGGACCTTCTCAAGCTGTAACACCTTCTATTCCAAAGTATCCTTGATCTAGTGGTACCGAATCTCTTGTGCTTCGACTTGGAGTGTTAACTTGGATTCTTACTCAAGTGTATAGTACTTTGACTATCGCAATAGTCCACGTGCTGCTCCTGCTTTAGGCTAAGTTCCTGTAGGAACCTCTTCATCCAAAACATCTCTTTACATGCTTCTATGACTACAATGTACTCGGCCTCTGTCATCGACAATGCTATGACCTTTTGTAGCTTACTCTGCCAAGAGGCTGCTCCCCCTACAAACGTGAACATGAACCCCGATGTAGACTTTCTAGAGTCTATGTCACCTGCTATAGCTGCATCTGTGTAGCCCTCTAACACAAGTTTTCCGTCATCATAGCATAGGCTCACCTGGATGAGCCTCTTAGATACCGCAGTATTCACCTCACCGCTGCCCAATGTTCTTTGTCAGGATTGGTAAGTACCAGCTGACGACATCAACCACATATGCTATGTTTGTGCGCGTACACACCATAACATACATCAAACTTTCTACTGTTGACGCGTAAGGTATCTTTTGCATCTCGTCTACCTCTACCTTCATCTTGGGACATTGTTTATCGCTTTATCGAAAGTGACCATCTAGTGGAGTACTGACCGGCTTTGCTGCATTCATATTGAACCACTCCAGGACTTTCTAAATATACCGCTCTTGTAACAGCCAAAGCTTCCTGCTGCTTCTGTCACGGGTTATCTCCATCCCTAGGATCTTCTTAGCTGGGCTTAAGTCTTTCATCGCAAACGACTTGCCCAACTCCTGTTTCAGCCTGTCAATCTTCTTGATGTCTTTTCTCATGATGAGCATGTCATCAATGTATAACAGCAGAACTAAGAAATCACCATCTGAGAACTTACATGTGAACACACAATGGTCCGACTCCATTCTGTCATACTCATACTTTAACATAAACGAGTTGAACTTCTTGTACCATTATTGTGGAGCTTGTTTCAGCCCATACAAGCTCTTCCTCAGCTTACACACCATATGCTCTTTGCTATTGACTTCGAACCCCTCTGGTTGGTGCATGTAGATCTCTTCTTCTAGGTCACCATGGAGAAAGACAATTTTAACATCTAACTATTCTATCTCCAGATCCATGCTAGCAGTTAACCCAAGCAACACCTGTATGAATGTCATCTTCACCACTGGTGAGAATATCTCCTCGAAGTCTATACCTTTCCTCTAACCAAACCCTTTCACCACAAGTCTGGCCTTGAACCTCGTCTGTAAATTCTTCTACTCAAGCTTCTTTTTGAACACCCACCTGTTGCTCAAAGCTTTCTTGCCCTTAGGCAATTTCACCATATCATAGGTGTGGTTCTTATGCAAGGATTTCATCTCCTCTTGTATAACTTTCAACCACTCCCCCTTATGCTCATCGGCTAGGGTCTCAGAATAATCTTCTGGCTCTCCCCCATCAGTGAACATAATGTACTCATGCGGGGAGTACCTCTTGGACGACTGTCTGTCCCTAAATGAGCTCCTCACCTGTGGCTCAATGGGTGGATCAGGCGGGGGCTGCTCCCCCAGTCCATCTTCCGTAGTAACTCCCTTGTCCATTGCACCTTGTTATATTCCCCTGTCATAAAGCACCACAGGAGGAATAACTGGATCCATGTCCTCTAGCTCTCCTGAACTAGGCTGGTTCTTCTTTAGTTTACAAATGTCTTCAATACATTGATCTTTAAAGAATACCACATCTCTACTCTTGACGAGCTTCTTCTCAATCGGATCTTACAATCAGTAATCGAACTTTTTATCACCGTACCCCAAGAACACACGCTGTCTGATCTTTATATCGAGCTTGGACCTCTTGTCCTTTGGTACGTGAATGGATGCCCTGCATCCAAACACCCTGAAATGACTGTACGATGGATCATGTCCAGTCCACACCTTCTCAAGTACTCCATTCAATGGGGCTGATGGAGACCTGTTTATCAAATACACTGCCGTGTGCATTGCTTCTCCCTAGAATGTCTTGAGCAACTTCACATGGGATAACATGCATCTGATTCTCTCTACAATTGTGCGATTCATTCGTTCAGCCACACCATTATGTTGGGGGGTCTTGGGAACTATCTATTCATGTTGTATACCCAGAGACTTGCAATACTTATGAAAGTCACCGATGTATTCACCACCATTGTCAATGCGGATGCACTTCAATGATCTACCTGTCACTCTCTCTCTCGACCATAGCATGAAACAATTTAAACACACCAAAGACCTCGTCTTTGGATTTCAAAGCATAAACCCAAACCCTCCTAGATGCATTATCTATAAAAGTGATAAAATACAATGCCCCACCTAAGGTTTTTATCCTCATAGCACCACAAACATCAGAATAAACCAAATCTAATGCATGCACTTTATTACATGAGAAACAGATTTAACAAATGAAACTCTATACTGTTTCCCTGATAAATAATCAATACAGGTTTTGAGAGGTATACCTGTCACGTCTAAAAGGAGCCGCTTCCTCGCTACATGAAGCCCTTTTTTACTCATGTGGCCTAGACGCCTGTGCCACATGTCAATAGCTGAATCTTTCGCTGCGTTAATCTACCCTTATACACACTGACACTTGCCTTGTAAAGGGTGCAATACTTCTTTCATCTGACTGCGATCAACGAACTCTTAATGAACTTCCAACGCCCACTAACAAAATGACTTTCATAGCCATCATCATCCAGTCTTCCCGTCGACATCAAGTTGAGGTGAAGGTTTGGGATATGTCTCACATCCTTGAAAACCAATGTGTAGCCCACATCGGTCTTCACACAAATATCACCGACTCCTATGATCTTCGATACGCCAGAATTTTTCATATTCACGGTCCCATAGTCACCTGACTTGTAGCTTGTGAAGAAATCTTTATGTGGGGTCACATGAAAAGAGGCTCCTGAGTCTATCACCCAGTCAGTGTCCTGACTCGTAGCCATGAGACAAACATCATGATCTGCTGAAAAAATAACTACAATGTCGCCATTTGAAGTGACCGTAGTGGAATCTGATTCATCTTTCTTTTCCTTTCTTTTTCCTTTCTTATCATTCTTCTTCTTATGACATTCATGCTTGTAATGGTCATTCTTGCTACAATTTCAGCATTCAACATCCTTCCTGGTACTCGACTTGCCGCTTGTTTATCTCGGGCCTTCCCGCCCTTTCTGCTCTCTCCTCTCCCTCGATCTTATATCTCAAGGGCCTCATGCTGAGTAGACCCCTGAGACTTCCTCATTGTCTCTTCATTGAAGAGACAACTAATTACTTATTACATGGACACCTTTTCGTCTGACGTGAAGTTACTCAAAGATACCACCAATATCTCCCAACTATCATGCAATGAGCTAAGCAATAGTAAAGCCTGTAATTCATCGTCCAGGACCATCTTCATAGTGGAGAGCTAGTTCAATATATTGTTGACTTCATTCATGTGCTCAGCCACAGAACCGCCATCTTTGAACTTGAGATTCACAAGTTGTCTAATCAGAAAAATCTTATTGTCGGCTGTCTTCCTCTCATACTGCCCTTGCAATTTCAGTCATAAGCTAGCAGCTGAGGTCTCCGTAGACACATGGTGGAATACGGAATTGTCTAACCATTGTCTAATAAACCCCACCACCTTCTGCTCCAATTTCTTCCAATCATCATCTGTCATATCCTTTGACCTTGCTGATATGCCTTGAATTAGAGAATACAAGTTCTTGCAATAAAGAAAGTCCTCTATCTTAGCCTTCCATATGGTCCAGTTAGAACCATTGAGGCTGATCATCCTTGATGAGCCACCTTCCATAATTCAGAACCGATTCCACTCCGTTCAATGAACTTGGCACTGATACCACTTTGTTGGGGGTCGTTGTACAAAACTTTAGGATTTAGCCTCCTAAATAACACCAGAATTATGGGATAATAAAGCAATAAAATAAATCAAAGCACAAACCACACAATACAAGAGATTTTTACGTGGAAAACCCTCAAAGAGGTAAAAACTACGGGACCTAGTCCAGAGCAACAATCCACTATGAAGTAGAACGTTACAACCGATTACACGCACACACTGCTTGGATCAAACCTTCTTCACTCACACAGGAGTGGATAAACAATAAGAGAATAAGAAAAACGGAGAGATCTCACCGATCACGAGAATGTAAAAGAGCTGAGATGTTGAGTACATAGTAGATCACTTCTACGAGTAGAACCTCCCTTCCACAAGCTTCCTCTCTCTCTCTTTCTCTCACTCTCTCATACCTTTGATAGCCCTAAACTCTTTAGCAAACCCTTGCAAAGTTTTAGGAAACTCCCTTGCATTCCCTAGAAAAGCCCTAGGCATCCCTATTTATAGTTTAGGCAACTCCCTTTCGCACCTCTTGCGAAACCGCCTCAATTTTCTGCAGTCCGCATAAAATTCGGACTCAAATCCACGTAACCTCGACTAGTCGAGCAGGGTCCTCGACCGGTCGAGCGGCCCATTCGACCGGTCGAGCACCTCCCTCGACTGGTTGAGTACCTCAGAAAAATTCAGACCAAACTCGCTAAAGTTTGAGTCAAGTCAGTCCTTAACTGGTCGACCAGCACTCTCGACCGGTCGAGCCATCATGAGGAGAAATCCCCATCAGTACCAAATGAGACTAAGAATTTGAAAAACAAAGAGCACATAATATAAAAAAGGATAGCATTTTTTTTTTTTTTCATCTTTTAAAATTAAGGATAGGGACAGAGGAAATTCTCATGTGGGTCTTTTATATAACCTTGGGTTAGACTCCAATGATGGTTCACTACCATTTTAGAAATGGTGGTGACTCATCCTCCTCACATGTGGTGCTCATGCATGGGTATCTAGACTGTCCAAATTGAGTGCCACATTGTGGGTGGAGCATATATATATATATATATATATATATATATATATATATATATATATTAAAATTTAAAAAAAATAAAAAATCACACTGATAAAGAAGCCCAGAGCGTAGAATTGATGGTTTACAAATGAATCCTACAAAAAAACCGTGAGTGGTCCAAATTCCAAGGGAAATAATCGATGGTTATTATCATATACTCAATGCAATAAGATCGGTAGTTTGGATGGTCTAGATTGTTGAACATCATGAAAATCAGCACATTTTTTAAATTATGATAAACCATCATGGGAGCCTTGTCCAGTGGAACCTTTCCAACCTGATTGACGTGGGTTCGCTTTTTTATTTTTAATACAAAGGTAAGAGAAAATTGGGAGGTGGTGATCCTGTTAGAACATTCCCAAACTTGCATGTAGGAATTTTTACTTTTTCTCTTAATGGAAAGAAAAGGGAATTTCTTGAGCTGGGGGACTTCTCCAACTGGCTAATTCATAAAGGAATTTTACTATATTTAGTGATATTCTCTTGAGAGCATAAAGGGCCAGCCCACCACATAATACAAAGTACTTAGTGGTCACTGGTCATTTCTAGTAAAGAGATCCAAGGATTTCTTGATTTGGTAAAAAGAAGAGGGTGGAATTTCTATAATAGGGAAGGAAAAGTACTTGGGTGATTTTTACATGCGCTATTATAACATTTTCACGAGCGTTTCTAGGTGCATGCACTTGTATAAAGGCATCTAATCAACACGTCAACACATGTACCAGTGTGGAAAGGGTATTCAGATCCAAGCCGTCCATTAATCAGTTCCATTATTGAGATCGATGCTCTGGCAGAGAAATCAGGTGTCAGCTCCTCAGATTACAAACGAAGTAGACGGGGTGAGAAAACCGTGGGCAAGTATCTGTAAACCATCTAGATTTTCATAACAGGACCCGCCCAATTTTATTGACGAGGAGAAACCCATGTAATGTTCGGTTTGGATCTCATACGCGTTTGAGCATTGGCACGTGCTGTGTATGGTATGTACGTAAACTCACTTATACACATGTGTTAGCAAGCTCACATTTCTGAATGTACTCATGTTCCATCCATGTTTGTAACAGATACCACAGCTGATCTGAGGTCATCTTTCAATGACCCAAACAACTTTTTAACGAAGGGTCACACCATAAACAGACATCTCAGATACGAATATCTCAACCCTTTGATTATTTAATTAACTATTTTTCTTTCAATATAAACTGTCTTTTTAACGGTTGATTTGTGGCTTATTGATCAAAATCTGGGATTTTCTAATCTGAAAGATTTCTAGCTAACAGAAGCTGTGTATCTATCTAGTCATATCAACGGTTTGGATCACCGAACATGAACCCAGATCGAGTGGTTATACTCCCAATGTTTCTTGTCACAATACAGGTGGACGTATAGCAAACATCTGTGAATGTTTCGCACATGTCTGAGTCACCTGATGACCAGACGAGGTTGATTTGGGATCAGGTATATACATGATCGAACCCACCTGATGAACAGCTCAGATCTCACGTGCACCTGACATGTTGGCACATGTCGCGACAGTAGGAATCATGTAGCCTTCTGCACTTCTCTTTATTTCCCCAAGGACTATTTGGTTTTCATCGTTTCACCGGAAACGGTAAATACCGTGAAAATGGGTGATTATTACCGTTTCACCTGTTTGGATATTCACGGGAATTTTATTTTTGGAAACCGGTTCAAAAGTGGTAGTGGCTATATTAAGACACTATCTTGATGTATATGATATATCTATTTCATCTATCAATTTTATTACAATATTTTGAGATATGAGAAGAAAAATAAGTTAGATCCAACACTCAACTGGCCCATACCAAAAGAAACAATGGCCCCAGGAAGTTTTTAACGGTAAGTAGTTAATTCACATTTTTCTATGGCGTGGTCCACTTAAGCTTTGGATATGCCTAATTTTTTGGCTTATGTCATAAATTCACTTGACATAATGGGTGAACAGTGTAGATATATGATATGCATCATAGTGGGACCCATAAATATTTCATAATATTTGTCATTTTTTCACCAAAAAAGTAAGCCGTCATATCAATTATAAGAAAGCGTGCGGCAATTATGGAGGAAAATATTTATTATCAAAAAAGTAAGCCGTCAAATCAATTACAAGGAAGCGTGCTGCAATTATAGAGGAAAATATTTATTACCATTTACGGGGTATTTCCCTGGGAATTGGAAAATCAAACACGCCCAAAGGATTGACAAAGGGACCTGCATCTGTGCTAGGCCTGAAAGTGGGTTGGGTTGGGTCGGGTCGGGTCGAGTCGGGTTGGTGCTCAACCCTAGCCTAACCCAAGGTTCCTATACCTCAACCCTAAGTCAACCTAACCCAATCCAACCCAACCTTGGGTTGGGAATTCTCAATCAAAGCCCCACCCAAGTAGACTCGGTCAGGTTGGTCAGGTGGATACATGCGTGCTAATATTTTCGTTATTACAGTAGTTTATTATATTTTAATACACGTCTTATTTTTTATACCTACGATTTTATTAATTATAAATGTAGCTATTTATTGTAAAGAATTTCAATTTAAAAAAAAAAAAAAAAAAAAAACAAAGAAGCTAAAATATAGGACAACTACTCCTTTAAAAGTCATGCGATCTCCATTTGGGAGAGAGAAATCCAGCTTATCATGTTAGCTTGAGCCATCTGAAATGATGTGAACCAATGAGACTCGGTGGCACTGAAATTTCCCGTGCCTTCAACAAAGATGATCCACCCTCAATTATAATTTTGAAGTAACTTATATATCGATCGGGTTTGGGTTGGGTCAGGCAACCCGAGACCTCAACCTGAGCTTGACCCAAGTTTTATCAGGTTAGTGTTTAGCCCAAGCTTCAAACCAAACCCGATACATTCTGCCCAAGCCCAACCCAATGTTGGGTCGGTCACGCGTCAGTCGGGTTGAACCCGCCCGACTTTTAGCCCTAGTCTGTGCATGGTTCGGGCCGTTGTCGCGCACAGTTCCAGGTGGTACACATGCAGTGATCAAGGCCATTCATTTTTTGTCTGACCTTCAGTTATCTCTAATTGTGGCCCACCCGATGACTGGACTCGCGTTTTATTTGGAAAAATGGTGGCCCCTAGAAAACAAATGGCACGGATTACATAGTATAAGAAACATTGGCCAACTCAGTGGGTTGATTCGTGACTCCCTTGAATTTGACCCATGACACAGCTAAAAATTACCCGAACCACAGACATTGCATTTCAGATACAGGTTGTGTGGCACCAGCCACCCTAGCTAGTGGCGCCAGCCTTTGCTGGTAGCGTTGTGGAGTGAACACCACGATGGTCTGATAACTGCAGCAGAGCTGATCTCTCTTGAAAGTAATACCAGTTCCCCTTCATGATCCCTAGTACTCAGGTACTACTGATGTCATGCCAGCAGAGATTTATTGGGTTTTAGTTGGACTACGTGTAGTACAATTATAAATATTTATTAAATTTTGAATGGTTGGCAGGCTGTTTTTAAAGATGGGCTGTATTATACCTGACATTCAAATAACTTTTCAATTTTATATGACCCTCTCTAACGGCAGTCTGCTTTCTAATTAAATTCTACCATGTCATACATGATCAACCTTAGCCTTCAGTTTACTCAATCAGTGATTCAATCTCTTCTCAAGAGCTCTGTTCATGAATGATGTTATACTCTCCACGGGTGTATACATTAAAGCTGACAATGCGAATGATAGCAGCCACACAAGAGGTAGGGTTGAACACATGCACTGGCAGCACTAGTTGGTGGCACATTTTGCCTAACAGCCTCTTGTCAAATAAATAGAAGTCCTCAGTTAATAGGAAGGCATCACATCATCATGTAATTATTAAAATGAGAAATGGAGATCCATAATTTCCTTTGAACTTGAAACCAAGATCTACAATTCATAAATATCCTTAAATTATACCACAATTGTTATATTGTGAAACCAAAGCTCCTTGGTTGCACCATCAATTAGAAGAATATTTAGAAGAAGTGTAAATTCTATATTTAAAATATTTTTTAAAAAAATGCTGATCATTTATGTTGTTGTCACCAATGACATCATCTCACAGAATACATGGACTTTCTCTCTCCAGTAGTCTACTACATAATTTTTAACGCGTGAAACTTCTCTGGCCCCACTATGATTTATATATTAGATCCACACCGTTTATTCATTTTTCCAAATCTTTCTACCCATAAGCTCAAAAAAGAGGCACGTCTAAAGCTCAAAGGGACCACACCACATAAAGTAATGGAGATTGAACTACTACTGTTGGAACCTTCCTAAGGCCAATTGTGAAGTTTATTTTACATCTAACTTCTTCATAAGGTCCCTGGATGAAGGGAAAAAACAAATGTCAGTTTGATCAGAGCCTTCTCTAGCCCTTTTAAGTTTTCAACCGTTTGATTCCAATTCTTACTGTTTCTAGTGGTGTGGTCCACTTGAACTTTGGATTTGCCTTGTTTTTGGGATCATATCTGAATAAATGGATGGATGATGTGGATCTAAAAATACATCATGGTGGAGCCAAGTAAATTTCACGTGTCAGGAAATTCCATTGGTGTAGCACATTCCAGGGAGAAGAAACTAGAAGCATTGACATGTAAAACTTTTGTGGGCCCTACCACGATGTATGTGTTAGATCCACACCGTCTATCCATTTTTTTCATATCATTTTAGGGCACAAGCCCAAAAACGAGGTAGATCCAAGCTTTAATCACTATAGAAAATAGTGCGAATCGGACAACTACCATAGAATTTTTTTAGGGCCACATAAGAATGATCAAATTAATATTTATTTTATGCCTTCATCTGTGGCCTTATGAACAAGTTAGATGGAAAATAACCTCACGGTGGGCCCTATGAAGGTTTCAACCGTACTAATTCAATACTCACTAGTGTCTGCAATATGGTCCACTTGTGCTTTGGATGTGACTCTTGGGCTCATACCTTGCAAGGATCTGGATGGACATTGTGGACCTAATACATGCTTCGCGGTGAAGCCTAGAGAAGTTTAATATATACCTTAAAATCCGTGTATTACGGAATTTACTTAGGAGAAAAAAAATCTGTGTTTTCTGAACTGATGTTGTCTGCGATGACATGGACGAATGAGAAGCGAGCACTGACACTGGATTTTGTTGTGCCTTCAACACAGATGATCTGTAATTTAAAAAAAAAAAAAAAGAAAAAGAAAAAGAAAAAAAGGAATTGACCGTACTGACCATGAAGTTTGGGTAAATTACCTAGAAAGCTAGGACATACCATATATCTTAAAAGTGGCCTTCTGATGAGCTTCTGAAAATTACTTGGACCAAGATGCCCTTATCCTTGTTTCAGCAGCTGTACGATTTTTTTAGGGAATAAGAAGTTACGTCGTATTTAATGCCAAGAAAGTGATTTGTACGGAACCCTTTTTTACGCGTGGGTAAGGACCAAACTCGTGGGGCCCACATTGAAGTATGTGTATAATCCATGCCATCCATCTTTTTTGTCATGTCATTTTAGGGCTAGGGCCCAAATATCAGCTTAATCTAGAGCTCGTGTGGGTCATATAATAGAAAAAATTGTGACAATGAAACTTACTGTTGAAACTTTCCAGGCCAGGACTTTTTGGGCCCACGCCGCCCATCCTTTTTTGTCGTGTCATTTTAGGGTCTGTGGGCCACCGAGCACAGTTGGGATGTTAGATAAATAGTACAATGGGAACATGTTTATATGAGATCCATTCCATCCATCTGACAAGGAATCATATTTTTACCATGTATCATAAATTTCATTTAAATATAATAGTCATTTGTATCACATCATAGGGAAAAGTGACATATCCACGACCCATTTAACATGACAACCACGACCCATGGAAACTACGACCCATTACAACCACGTGCCATATCACATGAGAACCGCGACCTCATATAACATGACAACTACGATCCATGACAAGCATAACTCATGGGATTTCCCATTGATGACCAGGGACATACCATTTCTTTCGTTGAGTACTTCAAAGAGAAGTATAGAGTTGTCTTCCACGACCATAATTACAATACAATATGGGTCGTGGTGAACATGCAACAATTCTGACCCATATAACATGACGACCACGATCCATATAACGTAACAACCATGACCCATATAACATGACAACTACAACCCATGCAAACTACAACCCATATAACATAGTCACTGCCAGAAGAGAAGCTAAAGCTGCACTCTCACTTCTGTCATTGGTAGAAGAGAAGCTAAAGCTGCACTCTCACTTCTGTCACTGGTAGAAGAGAAGCTAAAGCTGCACTCTCACTTTTGTCACTGCCAGAAGAGAAGTTAAAGCTGTTGACAAACACGACCATAATTATAATACAATATGAAGAATAGTTCTCTTCAATGGGCACCCAGTGAGCTGAAAAACTCTGTTGAGAAGGTGTCTTCAGAATTTCCTGTGGAGGCCGTTGATCTTTGGGAAGGTTGTCAACATCCCTGAGGAAAGGGAATGGATTACCCATAAAGGAAGAACGCGAGAAGGACTCGATGGCTTCTTCAAATATCTCCTCCATTATTTTGATTAAAAGAGCAAAGAAATCCATGAATGCTTAAGGTGTTGCAATAGGATTCTGATTCGAATTGGCTTGTGAAAGTAATTTGAAACCCAAGTACCACTTTTATAGGCTGGTCAAACATTCTAAAGGGTCGCGCTGATTCCGAAGGGATTACAGGGAAGTAGCGACATTAATGCAATTTCTTTAAAAAGAGTGTGGCGCTGAATCTGAAGGGTTGCACTGATTCCGAAGGAAAGGGTCGTGAATATGACGACAGTGTGTATGACAACCACGACCCTGTCGTGTGATCGTGTTTAACATGCACATTGGATCATGATTTTTGTCCATGTTAGATCGTGGATAAAACATGAGAACCACGACCCATATCATACAAAAACCATGACTCATAAAACATGAGAACCACGACCCATATAACACCAGAACCACGATCCATATAACATGAGAACCAGAGATATCCTGTGGTGTGTTCCACCTTAGATTTATATCTGTCTCATTTTTGGGATCAAGCCCTAAAATGATCTGTAAAAAACAGATGAACGGTATTCTAACCCGAGAAGTGAGAGTGCAGCTTTAAAAAACGATCGTGGTTGTCATGTTATAGGGTCGGGGTTTTCTTATAAATTGGTCATTGTATGCATGAGTTGTAGTTTCCATGTTGAAAGGGTCGTGGTTGTCATGAGGTATGGGTCGTGGTTGTCATGTTATATGGGTCATAGTTGTTGCATGTTCACCATGACCCATATAACATGACAACTACGACCCATGACAACCACGACACATATAACATGACAACCACAACCCATACCTCATGACAACCATGACCCATACCTGTTGTTAGGTTATATGGGTCGTAGTTTTTATGTTACATGGGTCGTGGTTTTCGTGTGATATGGGTCATGGTTTTCATATTACACGGGTCGTGGTTGCCAATCTGATCCACGATCCAACGTTGGATGACAACCACGATCCAATGTTGGATGACAACTACGATCCAACGCTAGATGACAATCACGATCTAACGTGAATAAAAACCATGATCCAATGTGCCTGTGAACCACGATCACACGACAGGGTCGTGGTTGTCATACACTGAGTTTTTGATCAAGATAAAATAAGACATCATCAACGGAGTTTTTCAGCTCGCTAGGTGGCCATTGAAGATGATCATGATTGTTACTGCATATGGGTCATAGTTTCCCATGGAGTCGTGGTTGTTATGTTATATGGGTCGTAGTTTCCCATGGAGTCATGGTTATTATGTTATATGGGTCGTAGTTTTCATGGGTCGTTGTTTTCATTTTAGGGCCAAGGCCTATAAAATGAAGATCATGACCCATATAACTTGACAACCATGACCTTTACCTCATGATAACCACGAGCCATGACAACTACAATCCTTACCACATTACAACCAAGACCCTTACCGCATTACAACCACCTTATGCGACCTATGCTACTATGTAGATATCGTTTGCACGACTATGGCGTTACTTGCATTAACTTAATGACAACATGAGATAAACATTCATAAGATCCTTACTGTCCACCAGATGAAATGATCTATTTAGACCGTGGATACTAAATTTCATTCAAACATAAACCTTAAATGGACCATAACATAGAGAATTGAGTAAAATTCTGAGTAAGGGTTGTGGTTGTCATGAGGTAAGGGTTGTGGTTGTCATGTGTTATATGGGTTATGGTTGTCATGAGGTAAGGGCCATGTTTATCATGTTAAATGGGTCGTGCTTGTCATGTTATATGGGTCGTGCTTGTTATGTTATATGGTTGTCATGTTAAATGGGCCGTGGTTGTAATCTGATATGGGTCGTGGTTCTCATTTCCTCATCCCAGATTGCATGACAACCACGACCCATACATGCACATAAGATCCGTACCATCCATCAAAGTTAGAAAAGTAACGTGCCTTTCCTTACCATGTTGCATATAAGACGTGGTTACAATGTTATGTGGGTCGTGATTTTCATGTTATATGGGTTGTAGTTGTCATGGGTCGTAGTTATCATGTTATGTGGGTCGTGGTTGTCATGTTATATGGGTTATAGTTGTCATGGATCATAGTTATCATGTTATGTGGGTCGTGGTTGTCATGTTATATGGGTTGTAGTTGTCATAGATCGTAGTTATCATGTTATGTGGGTTGTGGGTGTCATGTTATATAGGTCTTGGTTGTCATATTATATGGGTCATGGTTGTGATGTTATATGGGTCATGGTTGTCATATTATATGTGTCGTAGTTGCCATATGGGTCGTGGTTTAGTCGTAGTTGTCATGTTATATGGGTCATGGTTGTCATGTTGCCTGGATTGTAGTTGTGGTTTGCAACGTGTTCACTTCCTTTTCTACCAAACCATTGGTACCATAACTTAAGGCCCACAATAGAGTGGATGCCTTACTCCTAAAATGACATGGTATGGATTATGGACAGTACCATACCATTGGTACCATAACTTAAGGCCCACAATGGGAGTGGATGCCTTACTCTTAAAATGACATGGCATGGATTCCTTACCCCTAAAATGACACGGCCAAAAGGATGGGCTGCATGGATTATAGACGGCATGGATGAAACACATAAGCACCAAGCACCAGCCATTGCCTAGTGGCGAGGGGAGTAGCCTATCCGTCACTTTCTCGGGAGAGTAGGAGTAGCTACTCTATCACTCCAGGACCGTATGACTTCTGAACTAAGGACATGGGCATTTTGGTCCAATTAATATTCGAAAGCTTGTTAAAAGGCCACTTTTAGGATATATAGAATGTCATAGCTTTCTAGGTAATTTGCCCAAACTTCGAGGTCAGTACGGTCAATTTCCCCTATAAAAAAAATACTAATGAGTGTGAATTGTCTATGCTGGAGGCACAAGAAATCTAGTGTTGTCCCTTCTCATTGGTAGATGTCAGTTTCAATGACTCTAACTCAATATACACTGAATTTCTCTCACAAATAGATTGGGTGATACACAACACAACTTTTATTGTATGAAACTTTTTTAGGTCCTACTATGATTTTTGTGTTCCATCCATACCGTCCACCAAATTTTCTAGGTAATTCTAGAGCATGAGACCAAAAATGAGGCACATCCAAAGCTCAAGTGGATCACACCACAAAAAACAGTAGGGATTAAACAAAATACCATTGAAGCATTCCTAGGACAACCCTGAGGTTTATTTTCCATCTAACCTGCTCATACGATCACACATACCTCAATGAAGGTAAAACATAAATATCAGCTTGATCAGAGCCTTTTACGGTCCAAGAAGTTTTCAACAGTAGCATCAATTCCTACTGTTTCTTGTGGTATGGTCTTGTCACATCTAGAATTTTCAGGTGTCAAGCACACACTCAATTCCCAATATTCTGGGTGTAGACTTTTACTTACGGAAGTTTAATTACTCAATACGTTTACAAATGCATTAAAATAATCATGAGAGTTAAACTAAATAGTACATAAAAGTCCAAATATAAGTGTGATTCAAAAAAATCTCTAAAACATAAATACATACGTCCAATCAATGGAGTCCACTCAGCTAAGGACTTCAATATATGCATTTATAAAATGAATAAAGTTTAAAGTTTTATGTTTTCGCCTAACGCTCTAAAAACATCACGACAATGCTGAATAACAATCTAAGCCTGTCCGTCTGAAATCTCGATGGTACTTGCATCAATAATACATTTAATTGGTATTTTAAAATACTATTCCAGATGGGAATGGGTAGCTAACTCAATGGTACCATTTTCTAAGTTACATATGTTATCAACACAATCAAGCGTAGGTAATGATAGCATAACAAAACAATTAGTTTCATAAACTAGTTGAATAGGTGCACGTTTATCATGATATACAAAACATACCCCAGGAATCACATGAGGAGCTCAAATGGTAGCATTGTCGCAACCCGTGGGCAACCAGACACCCACAACCATCCAAATATCTATAAGACGACAGCACTAGCACAACCCTTGGACAACTAGGCACCCACATTATATTTTCATAGGTACTTTGTGGATGATTAGGGCGAAAAGGGCTCGTTGCCCAACTCTTATAATATCATGGTAGGTTGTCACCGATATCACCATAACTAAACATCCTATGTGATATGGCATGTCACATCCAATGGTGCTCAATTGTCACTACGAGGAGGCACCACCCTAGTGTACGCCATCAGCTCAGACATGGTGTCCCATACTACCATGCTCGATTCATAAGTCTTTGTAGGATCGTAATGCACTAACATTTCTGAATGGACTTAAAACAATAGTAGTAGTGGTATCTAAGATTCTATCGGATGTTATACAATCGCCAAGCGTAAGAATAATCGAATTTGCATTAGAATGATCCGATCAACTTCGGAGAACCCTGGGCAAATCTGGCATTGGGTGCAAAGCATCCCATGTAGTTTCAACTACTGTCAGTCACTCATGTTCAACCTTGGTTGACCATGTAGCTTGCGATAATCAACCCTAAGTGGCTATCCATTAAGATAATTTATAGGGCTCGATCCACCACAACAACAATGTAGATTATCAAATACATAATCATAATCATAAAACAATTTGATCACGCATAATCATAATCACAAAACAACCTAATACCATTATAAGATACTCTAATTGAGCATATGTACGAATCAGTACAACCCAATATATATGAATACCACCCAATATGTATCAATAACACAAATTAATACCCCACCAGGATATATCAATTAAACACATGCACTAATCAATATAATCCAATATATACCAATACGATCTAACATATATCAACAAGACTTATCAAAGTGCATAAAAGAGTTGTAACAGTAGAGATTTCACATTGATCAAGCATTTCATCAAACATGTTCGCTACCAATAACAAATAGTATTAAAGTTACAATAATAAAGCAATTCAAACACAAATAACATATGAAATGCTAACAACAACAAAAAGTCATTATCTAACACTATCAAGGGTTGATAAAATGAAACTTAGAAGAATATTCCGCACCTCAGGAAGAGATTTCTCAATCTTCAAGCTCCTAGGGTTAGTGTTTTGAAGGAAACCACTAATTCCTAATTAAATCAAAGGAAACTTATGTAAGATTCATAAATTCTAACAAGAGGTAGCTTAATTGAAAGGTAGGAAGTATTTCTTACCTCCACGCGGTGCGTAAAGGTTGATTCGACAAAGAAAAACGACAATAGTTTGGGTTTCGTCAAAGGAATTTTGGTACAAGAAAATACTAAGGACCCCACACTCTCTTTCTTTTTCTCTCTTCCTCACAAAACCTAGAAAATTTTAGATTTAGGGGTTTAGGTCTTAATAATGAGGTATTTATAGTGCTAGAAGTGGTGTTATTAGCCCTAATAGTAAGGTACTTACTAATATAATCTTATAGCAAGTCATTTTTGGTTGTTAGGGTTCACTAAGGGGTGTACTAGTTGATCTATATTATAGGGAAGTTGTCCCAAGTGGTGATCTACATAAGAATTTGATCGGCACGCCATTCAGACATGTCGATCGACGGGTATGTTAAGAGTTGGTTCAACGGTTACCGATCATCGATCGGGGTCACGATTATATAGATATGTGTAGGATATTAATTTAATTCAATGTCCTTAATTTGATCATGATCCAATTGTCTAAAAGCCATAACTTTAGCAAAGATCAAACAAGGACAATTAGCTTGAGTTCTTGATAGATTCTAAGGGTATTCGAACATTTCATACTCTCACCCTATGAGCCCAAGTTGAATGATTCAACTCGTAGTATCAGTCATTCGTTCCACGATAGATGACAAGCCTACTGAGATGAACATCTTTCTATAGTTTCGCGTATAGCTACCCACTAATAAGCGGCCTAGAGCTTTTTTGCTTAATATAGGCATTTATGAAATAGATTAAGTAGTGAAGTGAGACAGGTATAATTTAGATTAGATAAGTTCATAGTGTGACCTATTCGCAATCAACGAAAACAATGATTTGATCCTAATCATCCTAAATTATTGATTTTTTTACTAAAAGAGTAATTATGTGAAATTAGTTTAGGCGTTTGGAATAATTAAGACCTAATCCATAAGTTGTTTTGGTTTTAAGTAGATCTTCATTAAACATTAGTAATTTTGATTAATCAGCGGTGGGTCATCTAGATCTTGGCACTCAACTAATAGATCACAGGGTTAGGACTAAGATTTTGCTGATCGGGGGTATTTGTTTGCTTCTTACAGTTAATTAATCAAATTTGTGTGATTCCTTAATGATACAACCGCATGTAGGCTATGCTTAAGTATTAAAGATCAATAAGTGACAAAATAAGCTAATTCTAGTAAAAGAAATTGAGAATTGTTTAAATCTAAATTAACAAAAATTCGGGACATTGTAATCTGATGTTTTATTTAAACCAACATGATTTAAATGATTTTTAAACTCGCAAGTATACGAATCAGATGTAGATATGGTACGTATTACGAGATCGTTCCCATGAGGAATGATCGTCACAACTCAAATTCACAATTCTTCTTAACTAATCCAACAAATAATGGAATGAACTACTAAGCACAATTCTAGGAAAAAAACCAATTAAGGACAGGGAAGAAAATTCAATCAGAGAGAGAGCACTAGGACTTTCGAATCCACCCCTAATTATCCTAACCCTTGTTTTGTCTGTTGATTCACCTTGATCTAAATTGATACCACTTATATAGAGAAAGCACAATCTGTGTCCTTAATCGGGCATACAGAATGTCTAATTCCTTTAAGCAATGCCATGAATAACACATCCCATGTCCTTGGTCGGGCACATGGAATATACAATTCATTAAAGCACCCTGTTCCTTCCTCTATAGGAAACCTGTTCTTGATCAGACACAAGCACCTATCATAAGCATCTAAACAACATCCATATATATACTTTAGTCAAGTTCATAGATGGAGAAGTATAGAATTTAAACCAATCAAGCCCACTTAGAGAAAGAAACAAATTAATTAATATTCAAAGTAAAGTCAACCAATACAAGAGCTAATCAAATTAGGGGCTTCGTCTCATTTAGCTGAGAGATTAGTGACCCATAAAATCCATCAAAAAGATTAAACAAATTTCATAAAAACAAAACACCAAACCAATCGATCTCTCTCTCTTTTTCTTCTCTTTCTTCTCTTTCTTCTCTCCCTTGCTCTGGATATGAAATTTCCTATTTCTGAATGAATTCCCCACGTCCATAATTCTTCTTTTATAGCTGCTGGAGGGCTGGAGTCGGTGGCAGAGTCGTAGAAGGACATGAAGTGCAAATTTTCGCAACCGTGATCGGTGGGCCCCACAGAGGTATTTTCTGGAAAATCCACCCCGTCCATTGGATTCATGACGAAATTTCAGTCAAGAATGGGTGGTTTTGAACGTCCATTAACGCGGCCCAGAGAAGAAATCACAACAAAATCAGTTTTGAATATTGCAGAGCAGTCCGTTTGTGGCCTCTGTACCGCACACGTGTGCACGCATGGGAGTGGAATATCAGCATGGTTTTGAAGCTCTCGAGCCACTCTACAAGATGGACGGATCAGATCTTCCGTACGGGTGACGAGTGGGGCCCACTGTCTTCCGCAAAAACGGCCAGCCGCCGGACGCTACGCGGACGCAGATCGAGCACTGTGGTGATGGTGGGTCCCATAAACGATGGAAATCACGAAATCCACTCCGTTCACTGGGATAAGAACGGAAAACCGGTCGGAAATGACTGGTTTTCTTCTGTTTTGGTGTGTCCCACCTGATCTTTACTTCCGCCGTCCATCTTCCGTTTCTGACGATTCACGAGCGTACACATGTATGTGGCCAAACTTTCACCTAGGAGGGGGTAGTGGCTGCCCAGAAGCGGATGGACGGTTTGGATTGTCCATTTGGACACTAGGTGGGACCCACACCGAGGACCGCACGTTTTGACGCCGGGACTTCAGATGCCGTTTTTTTTGAATTTTGAAAGAGAGAGACGGGTCAGCGCTCGCGCTGACCGTCTCTGCCGTCCGGTGAACGATTGGTCATGTATGCATGGTGTACATGCATCGCATATGGGGCCCACTGTGATATTTTTGAGAAATCTGCACCATCCATTTAATTGGTACCCTCATTTAAAGCGTTGAATCCGAAGTTGAGGTATATCCAGATAGCAGGTGGGCCCCACTTAATGAATTAAGTGGCTGATCTGGCCGTTGGGCCACTTCCCGTGATCCTCAATGGCTGAAATTTAATATGTACGGTTAATTTACGGCCCCCATCACATGTATGAAGTTCTGAGTCAATCGGATGGCGGTCGGATGGCGGGAAACATGTGATCTTGCATTATGCACCAATTTCAGGCCTCTTTATCGTGCTTTCCTCAGATCCCAGGCGTGTACATTCTTCACCATTGGTTCTCTGGAGTCCATCCCGTGCTCTGGTGACTTCGGAACGTCAAATCCACGCTTTTAACATCAATTTTCAATCAACGCTCCTGACTTCATCCTGTAACAAAAATACAATTAAAATATGGCATTAAACATTATCATGTATGTAAAATCAGGTAATTACTGGGTCTGATATGCAATATTCGACCCTGATCACAACCCCCAACCAGCATTTTGCCAGTCCCGAGCAAAACATGCGAAAAATAATTTCAGAAATAAAAGACAATTCTTGTGAAGCCGAGTGACATTTTGAAAAACAATCCAGATATGAGAAATCTTAAGATTCATGAATGTTGATTCTCAATTTCTCCTGGCCTCTCATGTACGGTGAATTTCATAATCAAGGTCAAATATTAATCCATTAATTAGAAAAATTCAAAACATTGAGTTCCATAAGTGTATGGTGTAATCTCGTCTTATCGATCATTAAGATTCAATCTGTTATTTCTTGATATCATTGGTAACCAACAAGAGAAATCAGGACAACCAACTTTCCTCATAGATCACCCTTTCATTCTTTTAGCTTTTGATTTTATTTTTTTTTATGAGCAGTAACGCAAATGAGGGGAATCAAATTCTCACCTATAGGGAGCAAACCTATGGTGAAAACTTGTCGCCTGACTTTGTTTTTTTCATATGTCAACTATGGAGAATCAAATCTACACCTATAGGGAGCAAACCTATGGTGAAGATTTAGCCTTTTAATTCTTCTTTTTACCAAGTTAATCATTCAGTTATCGAACCAAAACTTAATGTGTAAGCGAGATGTGATATGTGAAATCATGGCTCAATCAATGTTACAACTTCTAATCATGGATTAACAATTCAAAATTGACTGTGAAATCAAGCAGATGGCCGAATCCAAGAGTCATTAGTTACCAACATCACGTATCTTATAATGTTAAAATCACAAATATCCTTCAAAATCACTTTGAATTCAATAGAAATTTCAGAATTTTTTTTTTAAAATTTTCACAAATTTTTGCTCAAGACAAAGAAAACACTGATTAGGAAACCTAATCTCCCACCCCCAACCTAAAATCTACATTGTCCTCAATGTAAAAGAAATAAGCATACAATGCATATGGGACAACGAAAATAAAAGAGGAGTGAGGGAAAGATAGTACCTGGATGGAGAATCAAGAAGCTTTCTCAAAAAATTTCAACGTAAAAGCGAGTTAGCACAAGAGAGAAATCAACAGAAGCAAAAATAACAAAAAGAAAATAAATGAAGATCCTACCTATACCACTTTCGCAGGTGCTCTCGATTGCATTTAGCACATGCAACAAGCCTTTAAACCCCTAGGTTACCCCTAGTGGACGAGTTGTAGTCTCGTGAAGGTTTACAGTAATGTTACCCACAAACATTGAAGTAACTAACTAAGAAAAAAACAATATAATCAAACAAAAGGCTGGGTTGCCTCCCAGGAGCGCTAAGTTTACTGTCTATCCTAAAATAGCATAAAGGAAACTACCCTAGGCCGAAGAAAGCAGGGAAAAACTACTCACTCATGTTCTGAAGGTTCCTCTTCCGGCCAGTATCTTGATAAGTTTCTCAGTAGATTTCTCAACAGGATCATCCAAAAGCCATTTTTGCAATAGGCTTGGACGCCCTGGAGCTTGACTTTTCAAAGAAATTTATTTACCTCATAAGAAATTTTTCGTTGAAGTACTTGAGGTATCCAGAGTATATACGATTCACCTGCGACAGAAGAAATTTCAACGTTAGTATCCCATGGTGAATTAGTGACTACACATAAATGAATTTTAGAAAAATCTTCAGAAAGTGGTGTAGTCTCAACACATTCCGAGGTTCCAAACTTCGGTTCAATTTTTAGCTCCTCCTTCCTTAATGGTAAATATTCAGGATTTGTAGAAGAAGGGGCTTCAGAGTAAGGGTTCTCTCGGTCAGTGATGACTACCGAGATATTGTTTTGCAAGGCATTCACTATGTCTCTCATCATGGGATCATTTGAATCTGCAAAGTGTGCCAAGCAATCATCCAAAGAGTTGAGAAATTCAGTTGAGTGTGACTTATTTTTCACATTAGAGCTCGTAATGATCTACCCAAGGAATCCATCGTTTTTGAAGGTAAACGGAGGTGTGTTCTCTTGCTTCAACCCTTCACAGACAGATTGAGGATCAGTATACGTAGCATTGATGTGTGGACTCTGTTCATCGATACTACTCAGAAGAGGCGATGAATCGTCATTATTCAACAGTTCAGATGGTGGCCTCAACTGGGTGGTTTCAAATTCAAGAGTCATATCGAGTAGCTCGTCCATCTCCTGAATTATATCATCATGTAATTCAGAGGAGTGGTCCAAATACGTTTCACAAGAGTTAGAAGGGTCGGTTGTAAGGGGCCCGTCCTCTACCTTAAAATTAGACATGTTAGGTGAGGGGAGTGGCTCATTATGACCGACCACTTCGTGTATGTCATGATCATTGACTTGGACCAAACTTGAGATTGATTCCAAGGGAATTGGGGCTGAACATTCATGATCATCATCCCAATACGCATCATTGTCTAATTCTGTGCAGTGCGCACTTGGGATGGGATCGCTTTTCTCACATTCTAAATTTGGTTGAGGTTCGAATAAACTAACCTCTACCTCATCATTGAGATCCTGTGTATCATATAAGGAAAATGTGTCATCATCACTGTATTTGAACGACACCCAAGTATCTCCACCATTCTTTTGAACAGTCATTGAGATCGACTCATCGGGGAATTGAACCGTATGCTCATTAATGGAATCCAACTCCTCATTCCAAACTCCAGATTTCGTCAAAAGTGAGTGAGGATCACTTTCTCGCATTGTATTTCTGGATTGGATTGTAGTTGGGATGAGCGAGCTTCCTTTATCCTCTCGAGGTGCAAATTAAGTGCTTCCATTGCTTTTCTAATTTCCATAAGACACTCCATGTTATGCTGTAATGAGTTCTCTTGGATCGTTTCTGGTTGGTTCTCAAAGGTATGGGATCCAAGAGAATAATTATTACAATATGTTGTTGGTTCATCTTCCCAGTTTTGATGGTTCCACTGGTTATAGTCATATTGATCATACATGGGAGAATATGATGGTTGATAATAATCCCCATTCCCATAATTACGATCGTACACGGCCCTATTAACCGATGGAACATAACGTTCTAGTCGGTTCTCAATGTCTGTTCTCGATGGGGAGAAATCTTGAGGTATACGTTGAATTCCACAACCTTCAGGCATTCCCCAATATATCCTATCCATTTCAGCATATGTACGTACCCACGATTCCATGGTAGAACCTTAACTCTGAGTCCAATCCTAGAAGAAAGCAAAATCCTACAGCAATACAGAAAGTAAAGGAGAAGTTAGAAAGATGTTACCAGAGTAGAAGTTCCTATGTTAAAAACCTGCAAAACAAAACAAAACAAAACAAGTTAGTTTTTAAGAATAGTAAGTCTAAGGTTAGAAAATTTCTAAAAATAAAACCCTAATTCTAAAAATAGAAAAAGTAAAGAAATTAGGAAGATATCACCAAATTAAAAGTTTCTATCTTAGAATCCTACAAAACAAGAAAATAGGTTAGTTTCTATAAATCAGAAAAACCTAAACCTAAAGTTAGTAAAATCCTAAGACTATGAATTATGATAAGAGAGAATCCTAAATTCAATTTGGAACGAAACAGTCCCCGGCAACGGTGCCAAAAACTTGATGTTTTATTTAAACCAACATGATTTAAATGATTTTTAAACTCGCAAGTATACGAATCAGATGTAGATATGGTACGTATTAGGAGATCGTTTCCACGAGGACTGATCGTCACAACTCAAATTCACAATTCTTCTTAACTAATCCAACAAATAATGGAATGAACTACTAAGCACAATTCTAGGAAAAAAACCAATTAAGGACAGGGAAGAAAATTCAATCAGAGAGAGAGCACTAGGACTTTCGAATCCACCCCTAATTATCCTAACCCTTGTTTTGTCTGTTGATTCACCTTGATCTAAATTGATACCACTTATATAGAGAAAGCACAATCTGTGTCCTTAATCGGGCATACAGAATGTCTAATTCCTTTAAGCAATGCCATGAATAACACATCCCATGTCCTTGGTCGGGCACATGGAATATACAATTCATTAAAGCACCCTGTTCCTTCCTCTATAGGAAACCTGTTCTTGATCAGACACAAGCACCTATCATAAGCATCTAAACAACATCCATATATATACTTTAGTCAAGTTCATAGATGGAGAAGTATAGAATTTAAACCAATCAAGCCCACTTAGAGAAAGAAACAAATTAATTAATATTCAAAGTAAAGTCAACCAATACAAGAGCTAATCAAATTAGGGGCTTCGTCTCAGCCCTAGCTGAGAGATTAGTGACCCATAAAATCCATCAAAAAGATTAAACAAATTTCATAAAAACAAAACACCAAACCAGTCGATCTCTCTCTCTTCTTTCTTCTCTTTCTTCTCTTTCTTCTCTCCCTTGCTCTAGATCTGGAATTCCCTCTTTCTAAATGAATTCCCCACGTCCATAATTCTTCTTTTATAGCTGCTGGAGGGCTGGAGTCGGTGGCAGAGTCGTAGAAGGACATGAAGTGCAAATTTTCGCAACCGTGATCGGTGGGCCCCACAGAGGTATTTTCTGGAAAATCCACCCCGTCCATTGGATTCATGACGAAATTTCAGTCAAGAATGGGTGGTTTTGAACGTCCATTAACGCGGCCCAGAGAAGAAATCACAACAAAATCAGTTTTGAATATTGCAGAGCAGTCCGTTTGTGGCCTCTGTACCGCACACGTGTGCACGCATGGGAGTGGAATATCAGCATGGTTTTGAAGCTCTCGAGCCACTCTACAAGATGGACGGATCAGATCTTCCGTACGGGTGATGAGTGGGGCCCACTGTCTTCCGCAAAAACGGCCAGCCGCCGGACGCTACGCGGACGCAGATCGAGCACTGTGGTGATGGTGGGTCCCATAAACGATGGAAATCACGAAATCCACTCCGTTCACTGGGATAAGAACGGAAAACCGGTCGGAAATGACTGGTTTTCTTCTGTTTTGGTGTGTCCCACCTGATCTTTACTTCCGCCGTCCATCTTCCGTTTGCTGACGATTCACGAGCGTACACATGTATGTGGCCAAACTTTCACCTAGGAGGGGGTAGTGGCTGCCCCAGGAAGCGGATGGACGGTTTGGATTGTCCATTTGGACACTAGGTGGGACCCACAATTGAGGACCGCAATTCGTTTTTGCGGACGCTGGACGGCAGATGCCGTTTTTTTTGAATTTTGAAAGAGAGAGACGGGTCAGCGCTCGCGCTGACCGTCTCTGCCGTCCGGTGAACGACTGGTCATGTATGCATGGTGTACATGCATCGCATATGGGGCCCACTGTGATATTTTTGAGAAATCTGCACCATCCATTTAATTGGTACCCTCATTTAAAGCGTTGAATCCGAAGTTGAGGTATATCCAGATAGCAGGTGGGCCCCACTTAATGAATTAAGTGGCTGATCTTGCCGTTGGGCCACTTCCCGTGATCCTCAATGGCTGAAATTTAATATGTACAGTTAATTTACGGCCCCCATCACATGTATAAAGTTCTGAGTCAATCGGATGGCGGAAAACATGTGATCTTGCATTATGCACCAATTTCAGGCCTCTTTATCGTGCTTTCCTCAGATCCCAGGCGTGTACATTCTTCACCATTGGTTCTCTGGAGTCCATCCCATGCTCTGGTGACTTCGGAACGTCAAATCCACGCTTTTAACATCAATTTTCAATCAACGCTCCTGACTTCATCCTGTAACAAAAATACAATTAAAATATGGCATTAAACATTATCATGTATGTAAAATCAGGTAATTACTGGGTCTGATATGCAATATTCGACCCTGATCACAATCTACACCTCGTAAAAAAAATTCGTCTTTAAAATTTTCTAATACATGTTTTATGTAAATTGATAAGGACATTATGGTTCGTGATGTCTGAGTTTCCACTGAGTCCAGTGTGATAGATTAGTGTGCAGGTAGGTGTATATATCAAACTTAGACAAAGTCGAGTTATTTTAAAGGTCTACCCCCTTTAAAAATTTTTATCATCAAGATTTAAGAACATACGAAAAAATTATTAGTATCACACTAAGTGTTCGACCACAAAAGTTTCCTAAGGGGTGGTGTATTCTATTCTTCACGATCAGGCTAATTTGGGGAAATGGTTGTGATAGGCTTGAATTCAATACGTTGATCTTGGTCTTTTTTTAGGTCAAAGTAATGAGTCCATTGGTAGTCGCCCATAATTAAAAATTAGGTTAAGCTAAGAATGCCTCACAGGTGTATGGCTCCGTAATTCTCTATTCTAATTATTCTAGATGTTTGGATAATATCATAAATTATTGGGAAGTTCAAGTTTCACATTTATAATATTGTCATTTGGGTTAAGTTTGAAGAGTGTTTTCATTTTATTCTTATGTATATCATGGTGGAGCACTTGTTTTCCCAATTTATTTAAGTTTTGTCTCTAAGTTTACATGGTTATCCTGACAACTTTCAAGGGAGCCTAAGTTTATGTCTCTAATTCACAATTTGTTTTGATCTTAGGGAAGATGGTACTTATTCTTAATCTGACAGAGGGAAGGGCATGAGGAGGAAGATCATTGTTTACCTCAAGTGTATAAAACCTTGAATCTACAAGACCATTCTTGAATCCATAAGAGAAAAGAATGTTTGATCGAAATCAAACACAAAAATAAAATTACAATACTTTAAATAATAGTACGCAAACCCTAATCGAGAGTCCTAATTCGATTAAACTGGAAATAGAATGAAATAGTAAAACATACTAAAAATAGAAAATTTAAATCTAATCACACATGATGATTCTTGGCATGATTATAAATAATTCGTAAGAAGACACTGATCACTAAAACGCTAATATGAAAAAGATACGTCTGGTCCATCGGCAACTTACAATTGCAGAAATTTTCAGCTTCAATAGGTCTATTACTTGTAACTTTTTTAGCACTTTTAGTTATAGATTTATTTTGTAAATTTTCTATTAATTTATCATCAAGTCTACTATATTTTCACCAAATTTCATTCCATTTCGAGTTTCATAAAATTTATCAAAATTCAAGAAGTACCAATTGTCTAAAAGCAATAATTTTCTACATAGTTTTCAAAACGTCCTAAAATCAACCTCATTTGAGTTTGGTTTTATTATTTTTTTTATAAAATTAACTCATGAAGCTTCATTCTATATTTTGAATCACCTCAATTGGAGTTATATAAAAAAGATTCATAATTTTGAAGTTAGTGTACATAAGTTGTCCACTAGTGTCCATATATATCCATTGTTGTCTAGCATCCGAGCGGTCCCAATGGGGTCGAATGGGTCCCCCTATCCAGCGGCCCAGGGTCAACCGGGTTCCTCCAGGGTTAACCCCGACTGTCTATCTCTAAAACCACCCATGCTTGAGGCTCCTGAAACTCTGGACTTAGAATTTCCTTCCTCCTTTCTTCCTTCAATCCACCCACCTAAGTGGTCCCAGCATGGATTTGGACAAACCGAAGTTTTTATGGATTTGATTACGTCGACTAATGCGATCTTAAAACTTAAATTGTTACGTTCAAATTCAAGCAAACTTGGAGAATTTGATCTTAAGGCTCTCCATCTCTAAGTATCAGGTTTCGAAATGAAGCAAACATGGGTGTTTAATCATACAGTCTATTGTACCTAATTTCAGAGTCCTAACAGCATCAGCGTGTAGCTTATGATGAGTCCCCAACCCACTGGCTCAGTTTATCCCTAAACTCATGCTCTGTTACTAATTTATCACACCTTAACTTTCAAGAGTCAAGCACAAACTCGATCCCTAATATTTCGGGTGTGAACTTTTGCTTTGCTAAAGCGTGATTACTTGATACGTTTACAAAGACATCAAAACAATTATAAGACTTGAATTAAACAGTGCATAAAAGTCCAATATATAAGTGTAATTAAAAAAAAATCTCGAAGATATAAATACATACATTCAATTAATGGAGTTCACTTAAAAGGGGACTCCAATAGATACATATCGAAAATGAATAAAGTGTAAAGTTTTCTATCTTTGCCCAATGCTCCAAAAATATCACGGTAATGGTGTATGTTAGTCTAAACCTGTCCGTCTAAAATCTCAATGGTATCTGCATTAATAATATCATCTGAATGGTGTTTTAAAACACCATCCCAAGTGAGAGTGAGTTAGTTAGTTGTACCATTTTCTAAGTTGTACATGTTATTAATACAATCAATCATAGGTAATGATAGCATAACAAAGCAATCAATTTCATAAACTAGTTGATTAGATGCATGTATATTATGATATGCAAAACATTCCCTAAGAATCACATGAGTAGCTCAAATGGTACCACTGGTGCAACCCATGAGTAACCGGACACCCGCAATCATCTAAATATTGATAAGACGGTATCACTACTGCAACCTCAGGCAACCAAGCACCCATAAGATGATAGCACTGGCACGACCTTCGGGCAACCAAATGCCCCAATCATCCACAAAGTAGCAAATATAATGTGGCCCATGACCACCGTTATCAGTAGATGCCATGATATGCATGATTGGACAATTCTTTATTAATTTAAATTCAAATAGAAAATTGGCGAAGTTGAGATACAATAATTATATCAGGAGTCGCTAATCTAGATCATGTGGCTTGTTATGTCACGTAGCAGCTGCACACCAATGTCCTTTGATCCAATTTAGGGTTCGTCACCCAATAGTCCAAATTACATGATCAAACAATGGTAATGAATCATCACCTAAGGACAATCATAGATAAGGTAAGAGCTCGTCAGCCAACAGAAATCAAGACAAAAAGTGCATGTTTCCCAATTCTTAAAATAACATGGTAGGCCATCATCGATATCACCACAACAAAACATCCTAATCTAATATGGCATGTCACCTCCAATGGTGCTCAATGATCACGATGGGGAGGCACCACCCCAGTGTAGGCCGATAGCTCGGACACAGTGTCCCATACCAACATATTTGGCTTATGAATCTTTGTAGGATCATAACGCACTAAAGGTTATGAACGGACTTACAACAACGGTAACACCGGTATCCCAGATTCTATGGGATATTATATAATCACCAAGCATAAAGAATGATTGGCTCTGAATTGGATTGATTTGATCGACTTCAGAGAACCCCGGGCAAATCCGGCAATGGGTGCAAAACATCCTATATAGTCCAACTACTATCGGTCCCTCGTGTTCAACCTCAGTCGTCCATATAAGCCTGAGATAGCAACTTAAAGCAGACCATCCACTTAGACAATTTGCAAGGCTTGATCCACCACAACAATAATGGAGATTATTAAATAAATAATCATAACCATAAAACAATTTAATCACGTGTATTCATAATCACAAAACAACCTAATACCACTCCTGTGTACACCAATCGAACATTTGAACATGTGTATGAATCATTACAACTCAACATATATCAATACCAACCAACGTGTATCAATAACACAAATTAATACCCCACCTGAGTATATAAATTAAACCCATGTACTAATCAGTATAATCCACTATACACCAATACGAACCAACGTGTACCAACGACACTTATCAAAGAGCATAAAAGAGTTTTAATAGTAGGGATTTCACGCTGATCAAGCATTTCATCAAATATGTTGACTGCAAACAATAAATAGTATTAAGGTTATACTAATAAAGCAATTCAAGTAAAAATAGCATATAAAATTCTAACAAGAATAAAAAAATTTATTATCTAACACTATCAATGGCTGATAAAATAAAACTTAGAAGAGCGGTCAATACCCTAGGAAGAGATTTCTCAATCTTCGAGCTTTTAGGGTTAGGGTTTTGTGGAGAAACCATTAATTCATAATTAAATCGACGAAAACTTATGTAAGATTCATATAATCTAACAGGATGTAGTTTAATTTAGAGGTAAAAAGTATTTCTTAACTCAGATCCCACGTAGAGGTAGATTCGACAGAAGAAAACGGTTATAGCTCAGGTTTTGTCGAATGAATTTTGGTGCAAGCAAACACTAAGGACCCCCATTCTCTTTCTCATTCACTTTCTCTCTTTCTTTCTCTCTTCCTCACAAAACCTATCAAAATTCGGCTTTAGGGGTTTATTACTAAATAGTCAGGTATTTATAGTGATAGAAGTGGTAACATTGGCCCCAACAACTAGGTACTTGTTAATATAACCCTATAAGGAGTCATTTCTATGTAAGACTTCGATCGACATGCCATTCAGGCATGTCAATCAAAGGGTATGATTAAAATTCAGTTCGATGGTCATCGATCATCGATCGGGGTCGTGGTTATATGGATATGTGTATGATATTAATTTAGGTTAGTGTCCTTAATTTGATCATGATCCAATGGTCTGAAAGCGATAATTTTTGCAAAGATCAGACAGGGACAATTAGCTTAAGTTCTTGATAGATTCTAAAGGTATTCACACATTTCATGCACTCACCCTACGACCATAAGTTGAATGATTTGACGAGCAGTCTCGGTTATTCATTCCGCGCTGGACATCAAGCCCGCTAAGATGAACATCTTTCTATAGTTTCAAGTCTAGCGACTCACTAACAAGCAGCCTAGAGCTTGTTTGGTTAATTCAGGCATTTCTGAAATAGATTAGGTAGTGAAATTTCTTATGGTATGACCTACTTGCAATTAACGAAAATGGTGATTTGGTCATAATCATTTTAAATTGTTGATTTTCTGCTAAAAGAATGACTAGGTCTATTTGGCTTAGATGTGTGAGATAATCTAGACCTAATCCATTAGTTATCTTGTTTTTAGGTAGATTTTTGTTAAACTACAGTGATTCTGATTAAAGTGTTGTGGGTCACCTAAATTTTGGCCCTCAACTAATATATCACATTGTTAGGCCTAATATTTTGGTGATTAGGCGTATTCATTAACTTACTGTAGTTAATTAATTAAATTTGTGTTGTTTCTTACTGAAAACAACTGCGTATATCCTAGAATCAAGTATTAAAGATCAATAAGTGACAAAATAAACTAATTTTAATGAAATTTTTTCTAAGAATTTTTTAAGTTAGATTTAGTATAAATCCGAAATATTACATGTCCATTTGAGCTTTAGATCTACCTTGTAGTTGTGCTCATATCATCATGGGGCCCACATAAATTTCACACATCAAGAAATATTGTTGCTTGCTGTGTGATGCAGCACATTCCATGGAGAAAAGAAAATCAGGAGTGCTGACATGTAAACTTCTACGAGCCCTATCATGATGCATGTATTAAATTCATTATGTCCGTTCATTTTTTTCACACCATTTTAGGGCACAAAACCAAACACAAGGAAGATCTAAGGCTCAAGTGGGCCACACTACAAGAAACAATGGAATTGGATGCCTATGGTTAAAAACTTCTTGGGGACCTAGATTTCCTGTGAAAGCCTTTTGTGGGAAGTTCCTATGCTGGGATGCTACGTAGGACCTACCATAGTGTTTCTGAAAAATCTACTCCATTCATCTATTTTTTCAACTCCGATTAAGAGACGATACTAAATATCAGGTGGATTCAAAACTAAAGGTGTGAGAAGGAAAACTGGAAAAAGTGTTTTTGACCGTTGAAACCTTCCTGAGCTCCATCTTGATGTTTATATGTCATCCAAACAGTTTATGTTGGGGGAAAAATCCGACGACCTATAAAATGAGCAGACTCTACAACCAGCATGGACCCAATGGGCCAAACTAGGATACCCACTGGTAATGAAAGCCAGCCACCAAGTGGGTCGGTATAGCCATAGCTCCAACTGACCACTGGCCGACCTATTTAATAGGTCGGTATAACCATAGGTCGGCTTAGCCTCTGACGAAGATGATAACCTTTGAGGTTTGACTCAGGTAAATGTCGATCTATCAAACAGTCCAGTATTGCCTATCCGTAAGACGTCACCCATCTTTACGGACCGACCTTGTACCGAGTAACCAACTCAAAGACCTTCTGAGCAATCCAAAGATATCTCCCAAGATCTCTAGAAGATAAGATTAGACCTCGAGGATCTCGGACGCCCGTAACCATAAAATCGGATCCCGAAGATCCCGGGCTCCCATAATCTCAAAGAGGATCTTTATGGAAAGATCTCCGACGTATCTGGCCTCCTAAATGGAGGACTCTATCTATGATATGATCTTCTCGCTTGTACAAATTGGGAAGTCCCTAACCATTGTAAGGTATGGATATTGTATCTAAAATACAATCGATGACTCTTTTCCAAAGGGATCATCTCCTTCAAAGACACAAGGTCTTGACTTAGACAGAATAGGGTCCCCTATACTAGCCAGGGTCTCCTTTGTCTCTCTTTTCCTATGTATGCAGGTTCTCGAGAGTCTAGCAAGGAAGGCCTACTGGAAAACTGCATCAATAGTCATAAGTTTATTCCTATTAAGATAAAGGAAAAACACAAAACTATAAGCGTTAAACTAAACTTCTGGGGCCATACAAATGTTTAAACAATGGTTACTGAATCTCACTGTTTCCTATCTTGCGGCCCACATGAGTTTTGGATCCACATAGTTTTTATTCTAAGCTCCTAAAATGATTTGAAAAAAATGGATGGATGGGGTGATTTTTTTTAGAAACATCATGGCGGGCCACGTTGCATCCCAGCACAGGAACTTCCTGCAAAAGGCTGTTGCAGGAAATCCGCGTCCTACCTACGACAAGTGCTATATCATTGGATACCTATGGCAAGCACTAGGAAACGGATTGGGATTGGCTACTCCCCCTGCCACCAGCCCAGTGGCTGGTGGTTGGTTCTCTGTGGGCTGCAACATGATGTATGTATTTCATCCATTCCGTTCATCCATTTTTACGGAACATTTTAGGGCTTGATACCAAAAATGAGATGGATATAAATCTCAGGTGGACCACACCACTGGAAAACAATGGTGATTGGATATCCACCATTCAAATCCTCCTAAGGCCCACTGTACTGTTTATTTGACATCCAATATGTTGATTAGGTCATACAGCCGAGATGAAGGGAAAAAACAAATACCATCTTGATCCAAAACTTTTATGGCCCCCAGAAGTTTTTTATGGTTGATGGTCATTCAACACTGTTTCCTGTGATGTGGTCCACTTGGGATTGTGATATACCTCATTTTTGGTCTCATATCATAAAATGTTCTCGAAAAATAAATGGACGGCATGGATGAAACACATACATCCCACAGAGGGGAGTAGCCAATCCGTTTCCCAAGCGCTGTACCACTCGATGATGGAGGATCTTTCCTCTACCACTTCTAGCCAGAAGCAGCCAGAAGCGCCGCCCTCCCTGTCCTCAGTGTAGAAACAAGGGACGAGGATTGGGTACTTCTCCCCCTGTCCCGAGCTCGGGACATGCCGAGGCTCAGAGGCCACGTGATGCATGGCTTTTATCCACACCGTCCATCAAAATTCTCATCATACAAGCCTAAAATTGAAGTAGACCCAAGGCTCAAGTGTTCACTACAATAAGGATTAAATTCTTTCAGTTGAAAACTTATAAGGGACCACAGAAATTTTGGATCAAGCTGATATTTGTTCCTTCCCACGTCTATATGAATTTTTGAACAAGGTGGATGTAAATTACCATCATAGTAGGCCTCAACGGTTGGCATCATTAGCGGCATTACTTCATATGGTGTGCTCCACTTGAACCTTGGTTCTGCCTCATTATTGGGATCAAAATCTAAAATAACATGTCAAAATAGATGGGTGGTATGGTTAAAATCCATACATCAGGGTGGCCCTCATAGCCCCAGTCTGTCTCGACCTCGGACACGTAGGGAAAGTACACAATCCGCGTCCAGGGAAAGGATCGTTCATGGAGGACGCGGATTTTCTGCTAAAGCCTTTACCAGAGTCTGTCCCGACATCAGGACACGTAGGGAAAGCACACAATCCGTGTCCGCGGAAAGGATCGTTCAAGGAGGACGCGGATTTTCTGCGAAAGCCTTTAGCAGGAAGCTCCTACACTGGAACCTAGGTGGAACCATCGTGATGTTTGTGAGAAATCCACTCTGTCCATCCATTTTTTTAGACCATTTTAAGACATGAGGCTAAAAATGAGATGACTCAAGTGGGCCAAAAACATGAGGGTTGAACATACATAGTTGAAATATTCGTGGAGCCACAGAAGTTTTGAATCAGGCTAATATTTGTGTTTTAAGTTCATCCCAATATGAATGATGTCATGAACGGTATGGATGGCATGTAAACATCACTGCCGACCATAGGGAGGTTTCAACTGTGAGAGTTTCTCTACCCACCTTTTCCTTTAGCCTTAAATCCTGTTCACTTTTGGTCTCAATTCTTAAAATCATCTCACAAAACTGATGTAAGGAACGGATTTCTCACAAACATCACCATGGCCCCACCGAAGTTTCCAGCGCAGAAACTTCCTGCCTAAGCCTTTCCCAGGAGATCCGCGGCCTACGTGTATTATCCTTGCCGTGTATCCTTTTTTTCCAGCTTATTTAGGGACATTATCCTTAAAATGAGATAGATTACCACTCCATAGAAAACAGAGATAATTGGGACATTATCCTTAAAACGAGATAGATTCAAATCTCAGGTTGACCACTCCATAGAAAACAGTGACAATTGGACGTTCACTGTTAAAAACTTTTTAGGGCAATAAAAGTTCTGCTTCAAGCTGATATTTGTGTTTTCTGTTTATACACGTGTGTAACCTAACCGAGCCCTAGGAACATTTTAACGGTGGGTGTTCAATCACTATTATTTTTCTGTGGTGTGGTTCACCTAAGATTTGGATCTGCCTTATTTTTGTTTCATGCCCTAAAATAATGACCCAAAAATAAATAGACAGCATTGATGAAACACATACATCATGTGGTGCCCACAGAGCTTTCAGCACCGACCAGTACCAAGATATCTGTACTGGAGGGGCCACTACCGACTCCGAATCCATTGTTCGTCTCCCACTCACACAACAGATCCTAGCCTCTGTTCTGTTGGGACATGTGGAAGAATGGAAGTGGATTAGCTGGTGTACTGCACACCAGCGACCTGGCTGGTGTGTTGACATCACCAAGTTCTCCGGTCTCACCACGAGGTACGTGTTATATCGAAACTGTCCATCCATTTTGCGAGATCGCTTTAAGGTTGAGCCCGAAAATAAGACAGAACCAAATATCAAGTGGACCTCACTGCATAAAGTAGCGGGAGATTGAACGTCTACCATTGAAACCTTCTTGGGGTCACATAAGTTTTGGATCAATCTGTTATTTCTTTTTTCTTTTCATCCATGTTTGTGTGACCTTATGAACATATTGGATGGAGAAAAAACTTTATGGTGGGCCCTATGAATGTTTTAACGGTAAGAATCATTTTCCCACTGTTATTTGTGATGTGGTCCACTTGAGGTTCGGATATGACTCATTTTTGGGCACATGTCCTAAAATAATCTCGCCAAATGGATGGCTGGTGTAGATGTAATAAATACATCATAATGAGGCCCACAAAACTTTGATCTTCTTTCCATCGTTCATACCATTATAGGGCTCGAGGACTGCCGGGCTCTTTTACATTTGCCACGTATATACATGAGTGAGGTTGCTGGTGTGTGGTACAACAGCTAATTTGCTTCTTGGAAAGACATGGAGCGGAATCGAACAAGGTAATCACAATCACACAAGCAAATCCAACAGAGAACACTTTGAATTTAAGTGGAAAAACCCTTGCGGGAAAAAACCACGGCACAAAGCGATGATGTACTATGAATAACAAAATTACGAGAGATGAAACCTTACCGATTGATGGAGCCAAACCCCAACTGCATGACTGCGATATATTGTAAGCGCATTAGTTATTTGTCCCTTTGGTTGTCAAATTTTGTGGTGCCAAAAACACAATCTATGTCTTGTGTAGCATGTTGATTTATATGTTCAAGTCACTGCATCATTGCTACAAGCTAAGAACGGTGATCTACTTCAAGAAGTTCAAGTTCAAGTTATTTGTCTACTTCTGCAAGCTTCAATGATCGGAATATTTCAAGAGCTACATCAGAAGACAAGTTCTTGTTCAAGTCTCAAGTACAACTCAAGAATAACAGTACAAGATGAAGTCTAAGCTTTAGAAGATCTTAAGTTCAAGCTACATCAGAGATCTCAAGCTTCATAATCTTCAAAGGTCAACCATCATCTTAAGAAATGAAGACTCAATGTGCATACTTCACATTTAAGGTATGAATGACCTTAGTTTAATATTAGGTTAGGTCATTTTGTATACATAAGTCAAATTGAATCTCTTAACATATATTTGGATTGTTCTAAGACTAGTCCTGGACTCTGTTCAACTAGTCCTAGAATTGGCTCGACCAGTCCAAGAAATTTCAAGACCAGTCCTAAGTTGTTGTAAATTTTTAGAATTTTTTTGTTGTGCTTCGATCAGTCTTGGAGTCTGCTCGACCGATCGTATGAACAGTGTCGACTCATTCACGACCAGTCATGCAGCTACGACTCAAACTCCAGCAACCATTCTTCGTTCCTCTCGACTAGTCGTGGGATGGTCACGACCAGTCGTGGAGGCCTCACGACTAGTCATGGACACCCTACGACCAGTCGTGGAACGGTTTTATCCGATCACGCTTAAAATTTCAAAATGCAGTTCGACCTACGATTAGTCATGGTGGCCACTCGACCAGTCAAAGATGCTATTTCTGCAACTATAAATAGAATACGAATTTCAGAGTTTTTTAATTCAATTCAAGAAAAATCAAGGCATCACTCTGAGATAAGTTTGTGTTAATTTTTAAGCTACGCTGTGCATATTTAATATTCTCTTTTGTTAGCTTTATTTATTTAATTTTGTTTCTGCATTCTAATCTGAATTGAAAAGAGGAATTGATGTATTCTTTCTTCTTAGAATCAAAATCAAATAGAGTTATCTCAACTGATTTAATTTAAAATCAATTAGAAATTAGAACCATATCAAAGTGAGTTTGGACATTGAATTTCTATATTCGAACTTCTACTCCGATTGGTTCTTCCGGGTTACAACGAAAGGAGAAATTCAGGTATTTTACTTTATTGTAAATTTCCTTGTTTTTGGTTTTTGTTTGAGATTAAGCCAGAAAAAATCTCAATCTAGTAGTTATTTGAGGAGAGCCAGAAAACTCAGAAGTGAGGTTTTTTAAATTATGTAAGCACATTTGAAAGACACAATTGTGAAGGTTTTAGGTGAACCTGTGAAACCTATTTTCATAGTGAACGTCGATATCCCCTATGTGAGGATATTAGGAGTGGAGTAGCAACCTGTGTGGTGTTGTTTAACAATTGATGTACACATAGGTGAACCATTATAATTCTCTGTCTTATGGTTTGAATGTTTATTTAATTTCTATCTTTTATCATTCAAAGCTGTGGAATGTATGTGTGGATGTGAATGTTGTAATCTTTTACATTTCAAGCATTGTGGGAATATTGTAATAGTTTAGAATTTCAATTCTTGCTATTTCCTTTATTCCTCTTCAGTTTGAGATATTGATACTTATACTGTTCTAGTAAGGTTGTCCTGCTATAAACCCTTGGTTTTTATGGTGTAAGGTTATCTTTAGAACATCATTCATATCAGCCTCTCAATATAGAATATTGAAGTTGCTTTACATTTCCGTATTGTGATTTGTTTAAAGTTCTATCTTTCATTTATTTGTTTATAAGGATATCTTATTCATTTAAATTCCGCTGTTAAAGTTTTAATTTAGCATAGTCCTATTCACCCCCCCCCCCCCCCTAAAGGACATATAGCTAGGCCTTTTCAAGTGGTATCAAAGCTTAATAGCTTGTTTTAATTGTTATTTGGATTAATTTTCGATTAATTTCCTGAGATAATCAATTTAAGCTATTTATAAGATGTCAAATTTTGATAGCCTTTCAGTCACTAGGCCTCCACCATTTGATGGCTCCAATTATGCCATTGGAAAGCTAGGATGAGGATTTTCCTTAAATCCATGGATGAAAGCGTGTGGCAAGCCACAGTGACTGAATGGATCCCTCCTACCACTGAAGTGACTAGTATCGATGAATCAAAATTAATGAGAATAACTCCTTATTTTTCTTAGACCACACTTTAGAAAGTTGAGAGTAGTGCCAATGCAAAAGCACTAAATGCAATTACTTGCGCACTATCACCAGATGAATTCAAAAGAATTATATCCTGTGATACTGCAAAGCAAGCTTGAGATATTTTAGAAATGACACATGAGGGTACATCAATTGTCAAGAAGTCTAAAGTCCAAATCCTCACAACCAAATTTGAGGAAATACATATGGAAGAAAATGAAATGTTCATAGACTTTTATACAAGACTAAATGACATTGTAAACTCTATGTGTGGTCTTGGCGATAAAATCTCAGAAAGTAAAGTGTGTTCAAAGATACTAAGCTCACTACCTGAACGGTTCAACTCAAAGGTGACTGCGATCCAGGAACTTCGTGATAAGGACAATATGAGGGTAGAATAATTAGTTGGGTCTTTACAAACTTATGAGTTAAACTTTAAAGTTCCTAAAGGTAAATCTATAGCCCTTAAGTCTTCCAAATATATTTCTCAGGAAAATTTTGATTTTGAAAATTCTAAAGATGATATGGTTCTCTTAGCAAAAAGTTTTATAAGATTTTCAAAAATAAAAAGAAGGTAGACTTTCAAAAATCAAATGATAAGAAAAGATCTAAATTTAAATCTAAAACTTGAAAATCTTTAAAAGATAATCAATGTTACAACTGCTAAGAATATGGGCATTTAACAAACAAGTGTCCTAAAAAGGATAAACTTAAAAGGAAAGGAATGTTGGCTATTTTGGATGAATCTTCTAGCATTGAAGCCTCTTCTGAATCAGAAGATTCTGAAATCGAGTCGAACAATGAAGTCAAAACTCTAATGACTCTAGCCAAGTTCACTTTTTCAGATCATGATGATTCTACTAGTGAAGAAAATCTGAATAGTGATCATGAAAATGAAGAAGGTTTTCAAGATGCTTACAATGCCCTATACAAGGAAAGTTATAAGATTGCAGTAAAATTAAAGCTTCAAAAAGAAAAGTTTTCAAAGCTTAAAAATAATTTTGAAACTATTGTTTTAGAAAAATCTCATCATTTAGATTGTTTTGAAAAATACAAATGTGATCTAGATTTCAAAACCACCCTTATTGAAAATCTGAAATCTGAAAATGATAAACTTAAACTTGAAGTCTCTTCCCTTTTGAGTTTAAAGGATACATGGAGGTATGCCCAAGGTGGTCTAAAATTATGAAAACTTTTAACTGGATCAAGAAAATATGGCGACCGATCTAGTTTGGGATACGATAAAAATATTCCTTCTAAACAGAAGAATACCTCTCCTAAGTTTGTAAAAGGAGAGTCCTCAAACTCAAAAGAGAAAAGTTCTAATCAAGATTTTTCTAAAAATGCTAAAACTTTTCAAAAACCTAAAAGCAATTATATCATCTATAAAAATCAAAACCGAAACCCTTTAGCTGAGAAAATAGTTGATCTACTTAAGGAGCTCTTAAAATCTAACTCAGTGGGTCAATCTTACAATAACTACAAACATAAGAAGACCAACTATACTCCTAAACCCAAAACAGTTATGAAATGGGTTCCTAAGGTTACTTGCTTGGTTGCCCACATGGTTTTTAAAGCTTCAAGCCATTCAAAATGGTACCTAGACAATGGATGCTCCAGGCACATGACTGGTGACAAAGGTTTGTTCACCACTCTTAAAAACATGACTGATGATTCAGTCACATTTGGTGATGGTAGCAACTGTAGAATTATTGGCCAAGGTACGGTTCAACTTTCTAACCTCCCCTTATTTGAGAATGTTTTGTACATTGAAGGTTTCAAACATAACTTGTTAAGCATTTCTCAAATTTGTGATAAAAATCATAGTGTTAAATTTTCTAACCTAGGGTGTGAAATATTAAACAAAAATGGTTCTGTAATATTAACTGGTTGTAGAACTTCTGAAAACTGCTACATCGTGAGTGATTCTAGTTCATCTAATCAACTGTATTACATGGTCCATACCGATGAGACCAAGTTATGGCATAAACGCCTTGGACATGTAAACTATCACAATCTCTATAGAGTGAGCAAGAGAAAAGTAATAAGAGGTCTATCTAAACTTCAAAAAGTAAACAAAATGTGGCAAATACTAGATTAACAAATAAACTAGGATTTCTCACAAAAAGGTGAACTCCAATGCCACATCAAAACCGCTTGAACTTCTCCACATGGATCTTGTAGGACCAACTAAGATGGAGAGTCGAAGTGGCAAAAAATACATACCGGTGATCATGGATGATTATACTAGATTCACTTGGGTAACCTTCTTAAGAGATAAATCAGAAACCCTTGATGAAGTAAAAAAGGATTCTCAAATGGATCCAAATTGAAAAAGGTTCTTAAGTTAGTAAGATCCGTAGTGATCATGGATTTGAGTTCGAGAATAGCAGTTTTGAGAAATTCTGTTGCGATCAAGGAATATCTCATGAATTCTCTACACCTAAAACACCACAACAAAATGGAATTGTTGAAAGAAAAAATAGAGTTCTTCAAGAAATGGCTAATGTAATGATAAATAGTATGAAGCTCCCTAAAAATCTTTGGGCTGAAGCTATAAATACTGCCTGTTATACAATCAACCGGGTTTATATAAGTAAGTCAAATAATAAAATTGCTTATGAACTATGGTTCGATAAGAAGCCTACTATCAAATACTTTCGAGTTTTTGGCAGCAAATGCTATATTTTACGTGACTATGAAAATCTGGGGAAGTTTGACACTAAAAGTGATGAAAGTATCTTTTTAGGATATTTTTTAAACAGTCGTGCATATCGAGTATTGAACAAAAGGACCGGTGTTATTCAAGAGTCCATCAATATGGTTATTAACGATCACTTGAATACACCTGCCCCAAGTTCAAATAATGATAAAGTTCTTTTAATTAACAAACCAGATACTTCATCAAATCAAACAAATTCTGAACTGAGGACTGTTAAAGATCATTTAACGACTCAATTTCTTGAAAACCCTCTCACTGGTGTGCGCACTCGTAGTCAACTAGAAGACATGTAATTACGTCTGTTTTACATCCCAGATAAAACCGACTAATGTAAAAGAAACTCTTACTGACAAAAACTAGATAGTAGCTATGCAAGAAGAATTTAACCAATTTATGAGAAATGATGTTTGGTATCTTGTTCCTATACTTAAAGATAAACGCATTATAGGAACTATGTGGATTTTCAAAAATAAGTCTGATGAACTTGGTAATATAATTCGAAACAAGGCTAGACCGGTTGTACAAGGGTACATTCAAATTGAGGGCATCGAATATGATGAAACCTTTGCCCCAATAGCTCGTCTTAAATCAATCAGACTATTCATATCCATTGCGTGCTTTAGAAAATTCAAAATTTATCAAATAGATGTAAAGAATGCCTTCTTAAATGGTGATCTGTATGAAGAAGCTTATGTTGAACAACCAATTAGTTTTGAAGACCCTAAGAACACTGATCATGTCTATCGCCTTAAAAAGGCTTTCTACGGTTTGAAACAAGCTCCCAGGGCATGATACGAAAAATTGACTAAGTTTTTACTAAGTCATAATTTTCTAATGGGAAGTGTTGATAAAACTCTGTTTGTTAAGAAACATAACGATCAAATCTTAATGGTACAAATCTATGTTAATGATATTATTTATGGATCTACCTATATTAACATGACTGTTGAGTTTGCAGATTTAATGAAATTTAAGTTCAAAATGAGCATGGTTGAGGAATTGAATTATTTCCTAGGGTTGCAAGTAAAACAACAACCTGATGGTATTTTTATTTCTCAAACCAAATATGCTTTAAACGTGATTAAAAAGTTCAGATTTGAGAATGGTAAGAATTTTGATACTCCTATGAGTACAACCTTAAGACTCTCAAAAGACTCTACAGGTAAAAATATAGATCCTAAACTATATCGTAGCATGATTGACAATTTACTTTATTTAACTGTAAGTAGACCTAATATTGCTTTAAGTGTTGGTATTTGTGCTAGATATCAATCTAACCCTAAAGAATCTCATCTAACTGGTATTAAGCGGATTATGCGATATGTGGCAAGTTCTGCTAATTTGGGTCTCTGGTATCCATATGATACTAATGTTCAGTTGGATGGGTATTCAGATGCTGATTGGGTTGATAATATCGATGATAGAAAATCAACTAGTAGCGGTTGTTTCTATATCGTAAATTATTTAGTTTCTTGGTTTAGAAAGAAGCAAAGTTCTAAATCGCTCTTACTGCCGAGGCTGAATACATCACAGCTGTAAATACATGTACTCAGCTTGTTTTGATGAAACGTATGTTAAGCGATTATGGAATTTCATAAGAATCAATGATATTATATTGTGATAATTCCAGTGCTATAAATATTTCAAAAAATCCAATCCAACATTCACGTACCAAGCACATTGACATTGAGTATCATTACATTCGTTAATTAGTGGAAGAAAAATTAATCTCTTTATATTACATTCCGACCGAGGCTCAACTTGCTGACATTTTCACTAAACCGCTCGAAAAAAGCAGGTTTAATAAATTGAAATTTGATCTTAATATGTGCAATTTAAATTGATTATTCATGCATATGTGTATCATAGTGTATATATATTTGATAATTTATTGGTTTAAATTTTAAATTTTTATGAAAAATGCATATTTTTATTGGTACATGACCAGTCGAGGACGTGTTCGACCAGTCGTGGCACGACCAGTCGAGAAGGGTCCTCGACTAGTCGTGTAGCTCGTTGGACCTTTTTAATTTGAAAAAAAAACTAATCTTCCTCATTTCCTATTTATTCTCCAACAGGCATACGCACGACTAGTCGTACCTAACCATTTGATTTGTCCAGGTTAGTGCATTTTTTTTGTCAATCTTGTAGATTCATGCTCTATTCTCTTCATTTTTGTCATTTGTGCACTTGATTTCAAGCTTTGTTGAGATTTTGGGGTTTTTCTTCTCCATTTACTAATATTAGAAAACCCATATTTACTTCCTTTGTGATTTCTTGTTGCTTTGGTTTTCTTCAAGAAAATGGATGCTAGAGGGAAAAAGAAAACTGCCCGTGGTCCATCATCTTCCAGATCAACTCCTATCTCTAGGTGCCATCTTCGGTCATCTGAAGATGATCCCGCTCATGTACGGGATTTGCGTATGCGCAATGTCATTATTGAAAGAGCTGTTAGTCTTAACCGCATTGCTCCTTTTGGTATTCTTCCTCTTCTCCAATCTGTAGGTTGGGATAACATCCTACATTGGGGTGGGCCTACATACCAATCCATTGCACAGGCCATGATTGCATGTATCTCTAAATTTTCATATGATAATTTAAGGTTTAATATTGATACTAGAGAAGGTCCATTTTCAGTAGACCGTCATCTGATTTCGGATCTTATGGACATACCTATTAATGACGAAGGTATTCCTATTCAGACTCTAGTGAAAAACCTGTCAGAATCAGAAAAACGTATGTTAACTAGAGATTTATGTAATATGGACGTTCAATGGAGTCATAAAGGGAATACGCTCCCCGCAAAGTATTTGTTACTCAAATATAGGGTTCTCCACAGAATCTTTACTTCAAATTTATATCAATGTTCTGGTAACAAAACAGAACTGGCTTCTTTTATGGTTTGAGTTTTGCATTCTATTGTCACTGGTACTCAAGTCTGTCTACCTTCTTTAATATATCATTTCATCATTCAGTTTCGTCTCCATCCAGGACACAGTGATATTCCATTTGCATATCTTATGAATGTGTTAGCTACTCACATGCTAGTTGTTATGCCTGTCAGAGAGACTCCTATTCATCATCTTTTATTTAAAAATACTAATATAAATAAGATGAATTTGGAATTGGCTCCTGGCCAAAGAGATGTGGGTGGTGGTGGTGCTGAAGCAGGGAATGAAGAAGAAGGTGGTGATCTTCCTCCTGATGATATGAATATGGATGATATTTTTGATAAAATTGAATCAGATTCTACGAATGATCCTGACTATGAGCCATCTGATTTTGATGATCATCTTCGCGCACTTAAGGAGAAGGTAGAGAACATGAATATTGCCCATGATTTATAATTTAAATATATGCGCAAGTATCTTAGGCGCATTAACAAGGGCATTCATCAACTTAATCTTACCATACTGCTCCTTCTTCAGGATTTGATTAATTGGTTTATCTTTTGGTCTGTAATAACTTTTTTTTTTGTGGACTTTGATTTTACTTCAGTTTGTATGACTGACTTTTGGTTCAGCTGGTTAATGCTATGTGAACTTTGAATTTACTTATTTTTTGCATATCTTAACTTATTATTCCTTTAATAACTCTCTTATTGGTCTTCCACTTCCATTTATTACTTTCTTCCTTTGTCATATTATGACAAAAGGGGGGAGAATAATTTAAGTTTGATAAATATGGATATATGGGGGAGATAAATATGGATTGTAGGGGAGTAGAGTAGCATCATTTTTTATGGTGGATTTATGTGTGCCACTCAAAGGGAGTAAGTAATGAAGAATTTGTGAATGACAACTGGTGCATGATTCGTTAATCAGGCTGTAACTGGTTTACTTTTATAACTGGTGCATGATATCTTTTGTGTTCATATTGATCATATTTTTATTAAGTGTGTTTTGTCACAAATTGGACAAAGGGGGAGATTGTAAGAGCAATAGTTATTTGCCCCTCTGGTTGTCAAATTTTGTGGTGCCAAAAACACAATTTATGTCTTGTGTAGTATGTTGATTTGTATGTTCAAGTCACTGCATCATTGGTATAAGCTAAGAATGGTGATCTACTTCGAGAAGTTCAAGTTCAAGTTATTTGTCTACTTCTGGAAGCTTCAATGATCAGAATATTTCAAGAGCTACATCAGAAGACAAGTTCTTGTTCAAGTCTCAAGTACAACTCAAGAATAACAGTACAAGATGAAGTCCAAGCTTTAGAAGATCTCAAGTTCAAGCTACATCAGAGATCTCAAGCTTAATAATCTTCAAAGGTCTTAAGAAATGAAGACTCAATGTCTATACTTCATATTTAACGTATGAATGACCTTAATTTGATCTTAGGGTAGGTCATTTTGTATACATAAGTCAAATTGAATCCCTTAACATATATTTGGACTGTTCTAAGATTAGTCCTGGACTCTATTCTACTAGTCCTAGAATTGGCTCGACTAGTCCAAGAAATTCCAAAACCAGTTCTAAGTTGTTGCAAAATTTTAAAATTTTTTGGTTATACTTCGACCAGTCCTGAAGTCTGCTCGACCGATCGTAGGAATAGTGCCAACTCATTCACGACCAGTCCTGCAGCTACGACTCAAACTCCAACAACCATTTTTGGTTCCTCACGACCAGTCATAGGATGGTCACGACCAATCGTGGAGGCCTCACGACCAGTTATGGACACCCTACGACCGGTCATGAAACAGTTTTATCCAATCGTGCTTAAAATTTCAAAATACAGTTCGACCTACGACCAGTCGTGGTGGCCACTCGACCAGTCGAAAATGCAAATTCTGCAACTATAAATAGAACACGAATTTCAGAGTTTTTTAATTCAATTCAAGAAAAATCAAGGCATCACTCTGAGATAAGTTTGTGTTAATTTTTAAGCTACGCTGTGCATATTTAATATTCTCTTTTGTTAGCTTTATTTATTTAATTTTGTTTCTGCATTCCAATCTGAATTGAAAAGAGGAATTGATGTATTCCTTCTTCTTAGAATCAAAATCAAATAAAGCTAGCCCAACTGATTTAATTTAAATCAATTAGAAATCAGAACCATATCAAAGTGAGTATTAGACATTGAATTTCTATATTCGAACTTCTACTTCGATTGGTTCTTCCGAGCTACAACGAAAGGAGAAATCCGAGTATTTTACTTTATTGTAAATTTCCTTGTTTTTGGTTTTTGTTTGAGATTAAGCCAGAAAAATCTCAATCTATTGGTTATCTGAGGAGAGCTAGAAAACTCAGAAGTGGAGTTTTTTGAATTATGTAAGCACATTTGAAAGACACAATTGTGAAGGTTTTAGGTGAACCTGTGAAACCTATTTTCATAGTGAACGCTAATATCCCCTGTGTGTGGATATTAGGAGTGGAGTAGCAATCTACGTGGCTGTTGTTTAATAGTTGGTGTACATACAGGCGAACCACTATAATTCTCTGTCTTGTGGTTTGAATGTTTATTTAATTTCTATCTTTTATCATTCAAAGCTGTGGAATGTATGTGTGGATGTGAATGTTGTAATCTTTTTCATTTCAAGCATTGTGGGAATGTTGTAATAGTTTAGAATTTCAATTCTTGCTATTTCTTTTATTCCTCTTCAGTTTGAGATATTGATACTTATACTATTCTAGTAAGGTTGTCCTGCCATGAACCCTTGGTTTTTATGGTGCAAGGTTGTCCTTCGAACATCATTCGTATCAGCCTCTCAATACTAGAATATTGAGGTTGCTTTACATTTCTGTATTGTGATTTGTTTAAAGTTCTATCTTTCATTTATTTATTTATAAGGCTATCTTATTCATTTAAATTCCACTGCTAAAGTTTTAATTTGGCAAATTCCTATTCAACCCCCCTCCCCCTCTGGGACATATAGCTGGGCCTTTTCATATATTAATAAGTCAATGAGACTTAGGTCGAACTCATAGGGGCTTATTTTTATGCAATTTTTGAAACACTTTAGAACTAAAAATAGAACTAAAACTAATTTATCAATTTTGATTTAAGAAGTAATAATGTAATTGAGAAGAAAATCAACAAAGATAAAAATTAGAATACCAAGGATCTACTTATAGCTATTCTTAATATTTTACTCACTTGATTCTATCATATAACTCAATTAAAATCGAAGTCCTATCCTATCCAGTCAGATAATAGAGTGGTTAAATCATCATTCATATACCAAAACATATTTGAATTTCAATTGAATTGGTTCCTACATAAACCATAAAAGTATTGATCACAGGGAATTCAAAGAATCTATCGTGCCCTTAGTCTACGATAGATCAATGGATTTTACAGATTAATCCCTTATAAAATAAATAAGCAATCATCCTTAGCTTTCCTAAGCATCCAATGTACCCGGAGTCGACAATGGATCAAAGTAAACTAAAAATAAATCTTCATTCAAACAAAATATTAATAATTATTAAACAATTAAACTAATAATATGAATCAAAGTAAACTAAGACATGAAAAACAACTACAAGCTTCACTTTTTAGCCCTAGCTAAGAGATTTAACCAAACAAAGACATGATTGAACTAAACTCAAAAGAAAAACATAAAAACTGAAAAAGAACCAAAGTATTGGAGAAGAAGAAAGACTACGTAGAAGCTCCATAACTCCTCATTTTTTCTCCTTTATCTTAATTTATTTTTAAGGAGGCTAAAATCACCCCTTTATATAGAAAAAATTTACACTAATATGAAACTGGCTTCAATTTCATGTATTCATGTTATGCTTCAGTCGCACCAACTGTAGCTTTTGGTTGCATCTAAATATACCTTCTGTCTCACCGAATTTTATTTCGATTGCAGCCGAATTTCTTAAAAATAGATTTGAAGTCTTGCATCCCTCAAGTCACACCGAACTCTCCTTCGGGGCACTAAATATGGTTTTAGTTGCACCTAAGTGTCAATCCAAATTTCTTCTAAAAATCACAATTTTTTACTAGAATGTTCTGTGCACATTCGGTCGGACTGAACCCAACCTCAAGCAGGATCAAACAATCTGTTATTTCTATTAATGGACTTTGTGATTCTGCCAACCTTTTCTTTCTCTTTTGCACTTGGTTTTCTTAGATCTTTGACACTTGAATTCTTCATTAATTGCATCAAATCTTTACATGGTTATTCTTTGAACATTAAATCTTCTCTTTAATTGTTCTTTTCAACTTAACTCTCTAAATCACCTAACATAGGAAAACATATGTAAATAGATCAATTAAATACATCTATGTTTAAAAAATTAATGCATAATAAAAGAAAAATATATAATATTTCACACTCAATACACTCTCCAACTAGCATTTTGCTAGTCTTGAGTAAAACATGCGAAAAGACTAATCTTCAAAACCCAAATTTCAAACTTTTTCGATAAAAATAACATTTTGTGCAATCATATACATACGTAAGTATAATTCAAAGATACAAGAATGTAATATTATCAGTCTAGAGCCTAATATCACTAGTAAACCATTAAACTAAATTCTTTTTTATTAATCAATTCATAGAATGCATTCAAACATCAAGTTCTTAGTGTGCTCCATGAATTCGATCTTATAATCCATAATAATTAGCCTTCTCTCCATAATGTTAACTATAAGAATTACCTCAAAGTGGTCAGATCAATACAAGATACTAATTTCAAACCCACCTTCTTTTTCAGTTATTTTTTCAGCTTTTTAATTTTTTCATCGACGGCTTTCAAAACATCATCACTTTTTTCTTTTTCTTTCCTTTATTGTTTTCTCATTTAAGCACATGCAATAGGTAGTCATTTTCGATTCCACTAACCAGTCATTTTTCTTCTTTTTATACTAAGGTAGATAAGTATCTCCAAACTTGGCTCCTAACACTCTTGAGTAATCATCAAGCTAAAACTAGGAGTCCATGCCAACTTTACAGAATATGAGTCAGATGTGAATTGTGAACTACGCTCAATTGATATTTAAAATTTTCTATCAATTAATTCATTAAAAAGAACTTGTTCAAAAATATATTAATGAACTAGGCTCTAGACTTTCAAAAATTACTTTATATCTAATCATCATACACTCAAATATATTCATATACATAGAATATTAATCTTAAAAAAGAGTTATGAAAATTGAAAATTTACAATTTTGCTAAAAAACTAAGAAAATACTAATTAATTCCATCTAATATCATCCCAACTTAAAATCTACTTTGTCCTCAATGTCTATGCTAGGATATTGATCTAAAGACAACTTGCAGTTAATAGGGAATGGAGTACTGACTGGAATAGAATTTTGCATGTTAAAGCGGTACAAAACTCTTTTGACATAACTCTTATAGGTTATCGAGACTTTCTTATTCTTCTATTCTCTAAGTATAGTTATCACAAGAAACTAATTAACGATACCCAAATCATTCATATCAAATTCCATAACCAAAAGATCTTTTAATGTTGCAATAGTATCTCTATACTAATACCTGCAACTAATATCTTATCTACATATAATAATAAGACAATAAAGCCACCATTACCATAACTATGAACATAAAAGAAATGGTTTATCTCATATTTTTGAAATTTCAAGATCACAATGAAGGAATCAAACCACTTATACTAACACATTGGTGCTTACTTTAAACTATATAACAATCTATTCTGCTGACAAACCAGATTCTTCTTATTTTCTTCAATAAAACCTTTGGGTTGAGTTATATAAATTTTTTCATCAAGATTCGTATGCAAAAAAGTAGTTTTTATATCTAACTACTCTAGCTCTAAGTCAATCATCGCTGTCATACTCATTACAATATGAATAGTACTCAAACGGACAACTGGAGAGAAATTTTCGTTAAAGTCAATATTGAATTTTTGAGCATACACTTTTACCACTATTCCCGTTTTATATCTTTCAACGTTGCTCTTGATATCTTTTTTTAGTTTGTAAACTCATCTGCAAGCAAATAGTCTTCCACCCTTTAGGTAATTCAACTAATTCTCAAGTCTTGTTCTTATGCAGAGCATCCATCTCCTCCTCCATGAACAATCTCCATTGGCTAGCATCCATAGAATTGCATGCCCCTCACTATGAACGAGGCTCATTCTCTTCTGTCATACAAGTGTAAGCTGTAACATAATCCTTGAACTAAACAAAAGGTTTTGTAGCTCTCCTTGGTCAGCATTGATCACTTTGAGTTTCAGCACTCGGTATCTATCTACATGCTTTTCATCAGCTTCAACTTTGACGATATCATCAACTTGTTCCTTCTGAATCAATGGATTGATTTTGAATATCATTTGAAGATTTTAATTCAATAATCTCTTGTGACTCTGATCTCGGCAATTTTATGTCTTTTTGAAACGAATATTCATTACAAACCACATCTCGGCTAATCACTAACTTGTAAGCAGTAGGACCTCAAAATCTTACCCTTTTGGTCCATTTGTATAACCAAGAAAATTATACTTTCTGGACCTCACATCCAGCTTATTCCGGTGTTATTTGGGAATGCATACATTAACATCATAACCAAAACTATGAAGGAATAAATAATTAAAAGGTTTTTCAGACCATACCTCTTTAAGGATCTTGTAATATAATGTAATCATAGGAGAACGATTTACTAAGTAATAAGTCATATTAATGGCTTTGCCCAAAAATATTACCCGAACATAGCCGAACTTAGCATGCTCCTAGCACAGTCCATAAGCGTATGGTTCAAACGTTCTGCAACTCCTTTTTAGTGTGTAGTATTAGAAACCATGTAGTGCTTCTCAATGCCATGCTCACTGTAAAAGTCCTTAAATTCTTTTAAGGTATATTCTCATCCGTTATCAGTTCTACGACACTTAATTTTCTTTCCCTTTTAATTTTCAATCAATGCTTTAAACTTGGTAAAAATAAGTAAAAGCATCACTTTTCATTTTCAACATATAAACCCATACTTTTCTAGAAAAATCTTCAACGAAGAAAACTAAATGCTTTGAACCTCCTAAGAATTCGATTAGATCCTTCTAAGTATCATGAAGAATTAGATTTAAAACATCCTTATTTTTTTTTTAGTGGATGAAGTAAAACGAGTTCTATGAAGCTTTTTAAATAGGAAATCCTCATAAAATTCTAAATTAATAAACTTTAAATCTTGAATTAAATTTCGATCAAGAAGTACCGTTACTTATTGCTTGCTCATGTGACCTAACTGTCTATACCAATCATATTAGAGTGTCTCATGGCATTAGCAATAATAGCATCGCTAACCACGGTATCTCAAATCAAATTATATAAACCACCCATTAACTCTCCTTTTTCCATCACTGTTGCCATTTAATAATTTTCAATTGACTATTTTCATAAGAAAATTTATAACTATCTTCATCGAACTTTTTCAATGACAGAAGACTCTTTCACAGATTCGGTACATGCTGCATACCAAAAACTGTACGTGTGATACATCGAACATAGTAACTCTGACATTTCTACTCCCCACAATTTTATAAATGCTAACATCAGCCATGTAAACTATGCCATAGAAACAATTTATGTGTGGAGTCATATGAAACAAAGCGACCAAATCCAAGATCTATTGATGGCTCATATTCTCTTTTGGAATCACTGTAGACAACACTTCCCCATCCTCGGATGAATTGTTATCCTCAAGTAGATTTCATTGGGAACCATTTGAATCTGATGCTTAATCAACGAAATCAGGTTTAAAATTTTCTTGATTTGCTTTCTTAAATCTACAATTTTTGTTCAAGTAACATTTCTTTCCACAATTCCAACACTTACCTATTTTGTGCCTCTTAGGGTTGGATACTGTCTAATCTCTCCCATCGATACACTTCGCAATAGATCTTCCTCTAAAAATCATAGCATAATTTGCAGATTCTCCATGTATTTTTGTAACGCCCCGAATTTTGGAGGGTGAGTAAATACTCGACTCTTGATATCCCGGGTGTCACTTATACTTTGCAGATTTAACTAATTTGGATTTCATTTGATTAGTGTATGAGCATTTAAAAACACGAATGGATCATGCGGCGTAAACTGAAATCAACTAAATTAGAGCATGACTAACAAAATGATGTGTATACGCGTAGCGTATGAGACCGTGTCCCAACAAAATACATATAGTCCAAAAGATGTACAAAACGTCCTTGCCCTACAGTCCCATCATTAGCCCTACGACAACTACAGTGGCCCGCCCAGGAGTCGAAAATACGAGAGCTCCTCCTCTGAGTCTATGGGTGCCTCATGTAGTGCGTTAGACTCTGTGATACCTACATCTAAGATAGGGTTTGTTTGATGTTTTAAAATACCATCATAGACTGAGAGTGAGTGATCAACTCAGTGGTTCTATTAACATTAAGTTACACAAGTTATCAAATCCACATGCACAATTAATGAAAAGTAATTTAAGCATACAGTCCTTAGATACTTTTGTTAATGCACATGCATGTTATTATGATATGATGCATGCCCTCGCCATCCAACAGTCCCTCGAGTGACTCCATCTACATGTTCGTATATGACCAATACTCCTTCAATGCGACCTCAACTGCCGAGTCGCCAACCTAACTAATGCAATGCGACAATGGTCATGTTAGCCAAGTGTTTACTTATGTCCATTCATCCAGCAATATTGGGAAAACTGAGGCATTCCCGCGAAATCAAGGCCTTAATCTGATGGCGAGGCCCAGGGTCGCCGTAGCGGCCTTGTACCTGCGATCCTCAATTCGTTTGGGTTCATCACTCCCAGATGAACTCATACGAAAGGTGGGTTTATAAACTGGGTTGCTCACAGTTACTATGGGGAGGCTCGTCACCCTGGTGTAGGCCGACAACTAGAACATAATATCCCATACTATTATGCCTAACTCATGAGACTTGTGAATCGTATCATAACAGTTGTAAGTGGGCGTTCTAAAGGTGTGGGGTGTCTCAAGTTCAAATAAGCGTGACCATACATGGTGAACACACATGGTTGGCCAACTAGAGGACTAATTCGGATGACTCAGGCGAACTATGATGCAACTGGCACTAGGTGCAAGCATCCTATGTAGTCCAATTACTATTGGTTGTCCATCTTCAGCCTGGGTCGGTCGGATTAGCCCAGGGCAGCCAACCCAGTAGGGTTGCCCTTGTGAAGTTTTCTTATTTGTTGGCCAACCGAATTGACCAATAGACTAAAATTCCATAGCACGCCACAACAATTCTATTCAATAGTAGGAAACCAAACTCATTAGTATTGCAAGATATTCTAGCTAATATGGGCAAACAAATAGGCATACAAGTGTATTATTCAATCATCGTGAAATTTACAACAACAAGATAATTATGCACATGTATCAGGGGGGAAATGTGGAGCACATGGGCACAAAATTTCAGTGAATCTAGTCTATTCTACCATGCAATCAATAATCGGTATCCATAAACAAAATTTGCACTTCATGGAGGACAATAGGCTTAAGGATTAGTCACTAGTTAGCATTTAATTTACAATTTCACTACACAATCATTATTTGTGACATAGGTTCAATAATTGGCAACCTAAAGATAATGGTCGGCAACTAGTGGTAGCCCGTCAATTTTCCTAGCGTCGCTCCTAAGAATTTGTCCATGTATTTGATGGATTGACACCCTACGTCAAATAGGTTAGCTCGTAAGGGCGCATGCAATGGCCCACAAGGCTCAAATTTTTAAAGGGGACTAGAGGATTACCTTTCTCTTGCCGTCGGTTAATCCTTTATGGCAAGGTGGGATTGTGAGCTCTGGCATGAACAACGACGACGGGGAAATCCTCCAATCCAGCTCCCTAGAGAGTCCCCACCTTCTCTTCTCCCCTCTCTTTCACTCTCTTGCAATTAAAATTTTAGATGAGAGTGAGAAAGTGAAATTTTAGGCCTTGAATAGTTTAGATTTTATGTCTAAATGGCCCTAGGGGCCCTTTTCCTAGCATGTATGCCCATAGTGGGCTGAATTTTGGCCCATAGGGCTCCTTTAGGGGCCCATTGGCTCATCCGCGTTATGGGGCACCATCGTAAGATGAGTGATGGGTTCAAATTGGGTAGAGATCGAATGCCTCAATCGACCACGGGGCCCTACTTACGATGGACGGTTGTCGATGATCGATTCGGGAGGCGGTTATATGAATACGGGCGGGGAAATATCCTTGATCCGTACCTCGAGTTTAGTCACAATCTAACTGTTAAAAAGTCACAATTTTGCGGAACAATGAGGGGTCTATTTCACTTAAGTTTTCATATTTCAGTATAAAGGATTCGCGCGTTTCAAGTACTTGGCTTCTAGCCTAAGTTGAGCAGTTCTAGGTAATTCTTAGTTTGTCACGTGCAATGGGTGTCAAGTGCAGTGAGAAGGACATTATTCTATAGTTTCAGAATTAGTGGCTCCACTAACGAGCAATTTAAAGCTCATTTGGATAATCAAGACATTTCTAGAATGAATTAAGTATCAAGATTTCTTGTGCGCAATTATTAGGATATGGATTAATTATGTTCATAGTGTGACATATTTGCAATTAACAAAAATGACGGTTTGGTCATGATCACTCTAAACCGTTGGTTCTTAGGCTAAATGAGTAACTGAGTTAATTTAATTTATTAATTAAGATCTGACCCATAGTTGTCTAGGCTTTAGGTATGTCTTTATTTAGTTATGGTTGTCTCGATTGGTCAGTGTTAGGTTAGCTAGATTCAGGCCCTAGATGAACAATTCATAAAGCTAGACTTGAGGTTTAAGTGATTGAGCGGATTCGTTGGCTTTCTATGGTTGATTAATCGAATTCGTGTGGTTCTTTATTGGTATCACCTACATATAGGCTCAACTCGAGCATCAAGGCTCAGTAAGTGACGACTTAGGCTATATATATATATATGTATATATATATATGTGTGTGTGTGTGTGTGTGTGTGTATATATACACATTTAAGGATTTTTGGCAATCTAATATAGCAAAAATTCAAGACGTTACAATTTTTCTACAAGACTCTTCTATAAGCAATGTGGACATGACCGACTCCATAGTGAAATTTAGATTGTTCCTGAGATTCATAATCAAACCATGCCACGATTCTAGCACCGACCAGAGCAGAAGTGTGATCTTTTTTTCATCGCCAATCTTCACATCAACTGCCACCAATCTACTAATTAGGGTATTAAATATCATGCCCCAAATTCGATTTCCCATGTCCATTTACCGTAACCCGAATTCGGAGGTCAAAATCTCTATAGTACCCTAATTTTGGCTCTTAGCACCCATACACCAAGTTCTAAAAGTGAGATCTCATAAGGAGGATTTAAGAAAAACTATGAAACCAAACATAACCTATAAAACTCCACGATCAACATAGATTTCCATTAAATAAATGTTCTAGGTACAATACTGTCACGCCCCGGACTCGGTGACCGAACTCGCAAAGAACCCGATAGCCGATTGTGACCACAACAGCCTCCGTAGTACCCCATTCTTAGCTCCTAAGACAAGTTCCGATCCTGGGATCTTACAAGAAGGATTTTCATCATACAACTCCAAACCAAATCGAGCATACCCAAGATCATAACAAATAAATTTTTAAAAATAAACAAGGAAGACACTGCAAAATCCACTAAGAATTTAAACTTCACAAGTACAAGACTCAAAAGGAAATACATAATATAGAAAGAAGGGAAGGAAAGGTCTACAACTAGGGTCCTCAACTTGCGCTCCAATCCACAACTCCTCCGCTACGATGTCAACCTAGGATTTCCTGCACGCATCAATCGTGCATAAGCTTATAGAAAGCTTAGAGGGCGGTGAAGGTGTGTGACAATGGTGTATAGAAGAAATAGAGGAGGATGCAAAAGGAAACATGAATGAAGCAATGCCACTAGCCGTACCAAGGCTAAGCTAGGAATGCAGTAAGCCGTACTAAGGCTATGCAATGCAATACACGAGTACTAGACATCATACCGAGGCGATGCAATAGAAGGCTCTTACAGCCGATGCAAATGCAATGTGAAGTAATGTTAGTCCTCATATCCATTCGACATATCAAGTACAGTTCCATCATAAAGAATCCACCAGGGTCAAGTACACTGCTGGATGACTACGGCTTTTCAAGACCCGCACAGTCAAACGAGTGTAGGAGACCTCAATACCCGCCTATGGACAGCCAATCACCAGCGAGGCTTGATGGTATCGGACCCATTTACGAGCTGGTCAGACTTACCCTAGCTAAGCCCCCTCACTCAGGTGGGTAAGGCCAAACCCCATCTCAACTGACCTCGCAATAGTGGGAGTCGCGGCCTAACGGTATAAAGCATTCAGGCACTCATAATTTTCACTTGGTCTCGGTGTTGAGGCGTCTCCTCAGTACTGTGATGATTTAGGGGTTTTCACCAATGGATCTCCTATGCACCCCAAATGCTCAAGTATCATTTCTGGTATCCACATATAGCCATCCACGATACACCTGTGGAGGCTACGACCCTGATATCACAAGGGTGAATATCCACATGCTATGAAATGCCAAATGCATGAGTCACACAGTCATCCACGTATCAATCCCAAGCATCCATCATACTAAGAGGGGAATACTCCATCCCTCAGGGGATACCAACATGTCCTACACAGTGGCACAACCATGGCCAATCACACCTCAACCGAGCATGCATATGATACGTATGGGAGTGGGTCATGAATATGAATAAGGGTACCGATGAGGTGAATGAGAAGATGACTCTCTATCTACCCAAGAAAGGTCTAGGTACTTAATCAATCCTTCATGAGGAGTATGACCTCAAGAAGGGGCCCATTTACTTGGGGTAGCCCACAAGATAAAACGCACCAAAACTATGGGCCTAGGTAATAAAGAAGTGGGCCTAACAAGAGACTAAGGTGGGTATTCAACCACACTTAGATACAATGGGCCTAGAGCAGTCCAAATGGGGTTTTTAAACCACCATTTCTCCAAGGCATCTAACCACAAACCATAATCTATAAAGCCCAAGGCCCAACATCCAAATCACATGTACATAAGTCCCAAAAAGGGATAGAAGATGGGCCCAATACAAACTCCAACCTCATGAACCTAAAGAGAGAAAATTAGGCTTAAAGCCTAAGTCCCAAGGGCCATAAAATCCAAGCAATTAGATGGACTTAATGGGCAACCCATGTACACAATTACATGACCCAAAAACACATTTAAGTTGGGTGAAATGGGCCTCACTACATTAGCCCAATAATTAGCTAGCAACTTAAGTGGTTATTCAAGGGCCCAAATTCACCTTTTCATCAGCCTAAAAGTCCAGTAAATGGTGGAAGGTCAGGCCAACATATGGTTGGCCAAGGTGGGACATTCTAGCCAAGTCTAGGCCCATTAGAAAGTCCCAAAATCTGGTATAAGTTTGGGTCCCATAAGTGGTCATCAATGGGTGGCCTAATCATGCATCAATTGAGCCCAAAAATTATTCTAAGGAATAGGTGAGCAATAAGTATCCAAATCCCTCAATATGGTGGGCCCCCAATTCTAATAAAATTTTAGCCATACATTGTATACTTAATGCCCAATGGCTGGACTTTCAGTCCACTTAATATTTTGGGCCTGCTGAAGCCCAAAAACTAATCAAAATAAGTGGGAATTAATCCCATAGGGGTTGGTAATGACCAAAAGGGGCCCCACTAGATGAAGGAAGGGCATTTACCACTTAATACTAAGTAGGCCTGCTGCTTGAATGCAGGCCCAACAGCAGCCAAAGCGTGGGCGTCCCAAGGGTGGGACGACCCAAGGCCATGAACGGCCTGACCACATACATCAAAGGTGGGCTCCACACGTCCAAGGTGGGCCCCACATAGGATGTCCACCTAGGGTGGGCCCAACCTCTATGTGGGCCACCCAAATGGGGAAGGATGGCGTGGATGAAAAACACACATCATGGTGGGCCTGGCCAAGGACGGCCAGCCCATGGTGGATATCCACCAGCTAGACGGCTTGTCCAGCTAGTTGGCCCCAAAAAAATGGCCCTAAGGTCCTCTGGAAACATCATAGGGTGACCCCCACAGACATACACAAAAGCCCTAATGGGCTGGGCCCAATAAGTTCCAATATTACAAAGAAGACAACAAGGTAAAGACAAAAATTTTATAACATACATGTTGCTATCCTGATTTTCGGCCCTCTAATGGAGTGGGTCCGGGGCCTCCAAAATTCCTGAAATTGAGGGCCAAGGTCCCTTATCGTGTCTACAACAAGGTGGGACCTAGAAAGATGGCCCACCATTAGAGAAAATATTTTTAAATTAAGGTTTGCAATAGTCTGTATTGCTGGATTGTATAGTGGAAATCTAGTTGATCACCCATGTTGGCCCACTCTTTTGGAGGCTCAAAATGGGTCAGTTGGGGCTGAAATTTGGTAGGCTTATAGGTGGGATATGCACCTTCAAGAATCATGTATTGGATTATATCAATCTCCCCACCAAATACCCAAAAATCAGGCCCCAAGATGGCCCAAAAATCTGTCCAGACAGTTCTGGACAACAACATATGTCTGATAAAAATAAATTGTAAACATTATTTAAATAGGGATTTAACCCCAGAAAACCATGGTGTGGTCCACCCAAGTGGGCCCCACAAACATCTAAGCCATCCCATCATCCAAAACATCCTTGCATGCACTCCTTTTGGTGCATTTAAGGGCCACACGTCCAAGGGATGGATTGTCCAAAAACGTCCTCCCACTTGGGACGGTTTGGATCTTGTTGGTCCACAAGGTGGGCCACACACTCATGATCAAAGACTTATTAGCAAGAAAAAAAGAAGATCGGTCACAAGGGAAGGGTCTCCGCCTCATTGAGGCCCTTCCCCTCATCACACAAGCAACATTACCACTATTACATGATACATACAAAATCTACATGATCAAAGGCTATTAACTTGGGATCTATGGTGGAGATATAATCTCCATCAAGAATCAAGGGTCTAGATGACCTAAGGATCCCTGATCTAAGGAAGGAAAGAGCATGAAGAGATCCATGGAGAATGGACCCTTGCATGCACATGCATGCAATGTAGGATAGGTTACAAGTCATATCCATGGAATCTTGGGGCCACCATCATAACTTGATGGGTCCCACAAGCTCCATCAATGGAAGAAGAATGAAGAACAAGAAGGGATGAAAGGAAATCTGAAATTTAGATATACAAGCACACCCACCTTAAGGATCTAGCTTGAAATCTACACCACCATCAACTAGAAGCTCCAAGGGAGATGATTCTATGAGTGGGATGAGCTAAGAAGGGTTGGATTGGGAGAGGATTTGAGGTAGGAGGGCTCAAAAATCTTAGAGGGGTGGGGACGTTGGAGGGTTACAAGAGGGAGAGGAGAGGGAGAGGTAGAGAGAAATGAGAAGAAAGAGAGAGCGAGAGAGAGTTGTAGAGAGGTCATGATGACTCTCTCTCTCTCTCTCTCTCTCCTTGGTTAGAAAAAACTATGATAGCCAATGATGATAATAACAAAGTGTCTAGGCTAGGTAGGTCTTAGCGTGGTAGGTTAATAGGTGTAATGTCCCTCAAATTCTCATAGTAAATTTAAACTTGAAAATAATAATAATAATAATAATAAATAAATAAATAAATAAATTAGCAAATAAGTAAAATAAATAAAACCACTTAACTGAGAATGATCAAACACATAAATCTGTAGGTACAATAGCTACATAAATAAAGGTGGACCGATCCCCAACTGAGGGAAACCCACAAGCCTTGTATGAGGAATAGTCAACTCAAAAACCCAATCCCAAACAGTCAAAACTTCCCGAGACTCCAACCTTAGGTGTCTACGGACCCTTCAAGACGGATAGATAGCTTGGATCAACTTGGAACTCCAAGTAGACCCCACATCGAACCCATGCGTGTGTGCAAATAGAATGCACATGTTGTACACCAAACTAGGTACCAGGTCAAATAAAGTTTGACCCGATACAATTCTAAAGTAGATGGGATTTCACTCGATTTCCCGCCGCACGCTGAATTCAAAATGAACCGTCCGCCTGACCTTAAATGGACCACCATCATAGGAAATCAAAGCTGTTTTCATCTGATCCAAGCCATCTATCGTGATCAGATGGTCCCATCGACCATAACTAGGTTAGGATTAGTATCATGTGGGCCGGTGGAACGCTCGAGCCGTGGATCAACAGGGCCCTCCCAACGCAACGCCTGGATGAGAAATCCTTCTAAACCGCGTGTCTCACTGGCAATCCGGACAGCTAGGTTAGCTCTGAGCCACACGCTCATACATCGTGTAAAACATAGTCACTGTTCCATTTTCAGCAATACCACGTTATCAGCAAATGGTGAAAAGAATCATCCCATTTATGGGAACTATCCATCCCAGCCAAACATCAGCCTCTAGAAACTTCTCTCAGATGATCTCTGGCATCGGTTTTAGGGTTCCTTGATAATCTCGTGGCTAAAATGACAAACTCCTGAGAGAATGGTGAGAACTTGAAGCGGTGCTTCAGTTTCTGGTTACAGCAAGTCGTCTTAATCGATGGCCCTCCCTTCGCCGTGAGGTGGACCCCACACCCCTAGTAGGCCATATTAGGACCGTCCAAATGGCCTTGATCTTCGGATCAGCCACTCTATCGAAAATTACCATTTTCGTCAACCACCTTCCTCTAACTAACTGTGATACCCACTTCCTGATAAGTTGGACCCATTCCCTGATCTGATCTGCTCATCGTGTGGCCCACCACATTTAATGTCCATCAGGGACAATCAAATGGACTCATGCACAAGATCAAAAACATTGAGAGAATCAGGAGCCAAACCATTTTCAGTTAACATGACTAATCTCTGCGCTAATCTTAGTGATTAGCGGTGGATGTCTCTAGAAAAGGAAACGGCTATAAATAGCCGACATTAGGGAAAATCCCAAGGAGAAAAATAAGGGATAGGAAATGGAGAAAGAGGGAGAAAGAAATTTCAGGCGCCATTCGAGCAGGTTGCAGGCCTGGTAGCAACTCGACTCGGTTTAGGTCGTCCCTGCTAAGGAAGAGAGAAAGAAAGAGAGAACCGAAAAGAAAGGGAGGGGGAGAAGGCATGTAGTTGAGGTGAGTTGTGGTCGTCTGTCCATAAGCCGACCCATCTCGCTGACTGCGTTGCTCGAATCCTCGGCCCAACAAGCCATATCCAAACTCTTTTCAGTGTCCAAACACCATCCCTGGTCAGATAACCATGCGCATTGTCTCTATTGTTACCAAATTCCACCCAACCAACTGACTGGTTTCGAAGTCAGCTCAACTCGGTTATGAGCTAGGTGACTCAGCCCCATTCCATCTCTATTCTAATGAGAACAACAGGTCCGCCTCCATAGAGGTGGTCGGTTTTCTTCCTAGAGTTGGGACTGATACTACTAGTCTAACACTGGTTTGCCAGATACTGAGGGTTGCATTACCTTTGCATTATGACACTACCGAGTTGGTGTCACTCCAAACTCAACCCATGAACAAGTCCCTTGACTAAGACAACTCGGGTCAGGCTGACCTCATCCAACCTGTGCCCTTCGGCTCTTGAGGACTTAGGTTGTGGATAGTTCGAGCTGAGTCGTTACTGAGTTAACGACCCAGGAACCGGTCTGGAGGATGGATCCCAACTCAATTGGGCCTTGGGAGCATATCACCTGGTTAAACCTAGTTAAGGGTAACCAGAACTCACTCGATTAAGGGATGACCCAACCGTTATTCCCAACGGGCTAGCTCAGTGTCAATGGTGGACTGACTCGACCAGTTCACCTAACTGGGTCGACCCGGTTTTCATTAATGGACTGACTCAGTCAGTTTTTCCTACTGAGTCAGGGGACTCCAATCATCAGTATATGATGTAAGCAACGTTGGATTTAATCATAAATCAGGCTTTATAGAAAACTAGACTCTCAAGACTACTCAATTCATTACAGATTGAAAGTCTCGACTAAGTCAACTCAGTCCCGACTCACTAGTGTTTATGACAATCCCTGGTCAGGTACAATCAGCAACTACTTTACCTTAGAAGGCACTCCTACTTGCAAGTTGTTCAATTAAGATCCATGCACTCACATCTCACGACAAGAGGGGCTTCTAATCTAGGTGAGGGATATCCCCCATGGCTTCATCATTTCATGGAATTCTAAAAAGCTATTATAATGGTGTAAATAGTAGTGGGTTTCCTTTAACTCTGAATTGACATGAATAAACTTGTGAGATTGCCTCAATTTATGTTACCCCAGCATGTCTTATAAGCATTACTTTAAGATCACCATGCCATATTGGGAATTGCTTGTGTACACGCACATTCCTACATGTTGCACATTCATTATGCCACATTTGAAATTACATACATACATCTTCTAGTTGCATTAAATGCAAGAGCCCTTGCTTCCACTACAATAATAAGATTGCTCCATTTCTCCTTATATGGGTTAGAATTGTTATAGCTTGATATAAATGAATGTCTCATGTCTTAGTATGTGTAGCAACCATGTTACTATTCTAATGTGTTTAAAATGTCATACTTGGGCCCTCCCTTGGACCTTGGGAAAGTAAATGAATTTATATTGATTTCATATTTGAATGTTGGATATCTTATTAAAGGACTACTAGTATTGATCATGCTTGTGAGGGTAATCTTGTTAATCCTATGGAATGTGCATGAGCATCATGGTACATGACATTCACGCATGACATATGAGTTTTTCCGGGTGCTTAATGTAAGCCACATTCTATTATATTTACTGAAAGTTTCAATACTTTAGTTTAACTCACAGAACCTATCCATTTGGGTCACTTTGGCGCTCTTTCTTTTTATGAGGCTTTTCTGAGATTAGACACTCCTCGGGCGTACCCTGTGTATTTTTCCAGGAGATATCCTTGGGCGCACTCACTTACATGACTTTTTTAAGGTAGATAATCTACCGCGGGCAGTCTGCATGTCTTTTTCAGGTAGCTGGTTCTCCTTGGGCGTACCTATGAGTATTTTTTCGGGTGACTAGTTCACCTTGGGCGACCCTTTATTTTGACAGCTGCAAGTGCATTCCCAGATCTGTGACTTGTACATACATTCATATACCTATACATTCATTTATAACTTTATGATTAGTCTCCTTGTAATTTAAATATGTTGATTTAAACTGTTTTGGAATGATATGATATGCATGAATCCTTATGGGAAATTCCCACTGAGTTTTCACTCACCCAATTGTGCGGTTGCATCAAATAGACATACGTATGATGAACAGGTAGAGACCCCTATGACGAGATTCCAGGGACGATGAGGTGGTGTTTGGCGAGGAAGAACTTTATGTGAATGTTGTTGAGCCGTTGGAGCTCAACTGATAATTTAGGATTTACTTGCTTTCATATTTCAAATTTTATATCTTGTTTGAATTGAAATAAAATATTTTCCCTATTGTGGGATTTCATTTTACTCCTATCTACGTGTATTAAACTTCCTCGTTATTACTCTTGATATCCTTAGTTTATGCGACATTGCCTTACTTCATGTTATGAAATTTGCTACTATTTAGATGTATGTTAGTCCACCTCATGACGTAACTCTCAGGTTCTCGTACTCGAGCGATCATCCTCGGGTTTTGAGAACCAAGGTGTTAAAATAGGTCTTCAGCAACCCTATACTAGGGGTGACATCATCACCCACATGCACCTATGAAAACGTGTGGGGTGGGGTCCACCACCATACATCAAAGGCCCAAATCAAATGTTACCCATAATTCATGATGTACACGTCGAATTCACGCACAAAATGCAGTGTTGGAACTACAGCGCTGATATGGACAAGATGGCATAGGTTTCAGGTCGATCCAAGTTGGGTCAATGTGACTGAACTCAAGGACAACTGCAAACCTACCCGAAGGTCGCGGGACGTCGGGATTCGACCGCTAGGATCGCGTGACCTAAAAAAATGGCGTACACACTTGGGTTAGGGTCTTTCAAGATTACTGAGGGTGTGGGCGTTGTGGCCTATAGGCTTGCCTTACCTTCAGAGTTGTCCGGAATCCATGATTTGTTCCATGTATCTATGTTGAGGAAGTGTAGGTCGGACATCATTTTAGTGATTGATTGGTATTCCCTTGAGGTTCGTAAGGATGCTTCTTATATCGAGTAGCCGATTCGTATCCTTGATCAGAAGGAGCAGGTTCTCAGGACCAAGGTCATTCCCCTGATGAAGGTGCAGTGGAGTCATCATTCAGAGGTTAAGGCGTCATGGAAATGCGAAGCCGAGATTAATGAGCATTATCCCCATTTATTTGATGCTTGATTGATGTATGATGTTATGCATGCCTTCTTTTTCGATTGATGATTACTATTTATGATGATGGTGTTTCTGCATTTTCATTTTGTCCTGGAATTAGTAAATTTCGAGGACGAAATTTCTTTGTTAGTGGGGAGAGCTATAAGACCCTAACCCAAGTGTGCACGCCATTTCTTTAGGTCACGCAGTCCTACCGATAGAATTCCGGTGGCCTGCGACATTCGGGTTAGGTTTGTGGTCATCCTTGAGTTCGGTCATGTTGACCCGACTTAGATCGACCTGAAACCTATGCCATCTTGTTCGTATCGGCACCGCGGTTCCAACGCCGCGTCCTATGCGTGAATCCAACATATACATCATGAGTTATGGGCAACATTCGATTTGGGCCTTTGATGTGTGGTGGTGGACCCCACCCCACACGTTTTCCTAGGTGCATGTGGGTGATGATGTCACCCCTAGTATAGGGTTACTAGAAGACCTACCTAGCCTAGCCACCTTGTTCTTATCATCATAGGCTATCATAGTTTTCTCTAACCAAGGAGAGAGAGAGAGAGTCATCATGACCTCTCTACAACTCTCACTCCCTCTCTCTTTCTTCTCATTTCTCTCTACCTCTCCCTCTCATCTCCCTCTTACAACCCTCCAACATCCCCACCCCTCCAAATTTTTCCAGCCCTCCTATAACACCCGAACTTTTCGATACTCGAGCATTGAAAGTCCTCGAGCGTTACCAAGAATTTAATACATGAACGATACCAACTAAGCAATCCTAGCCCTACACCTAGTCCATAACTCATCTGACCGTTAAGAAGGATCCCCATTCATAGACTAAAACATCGGACCGTTGATCATGTGATTGGATACAGGTACCATCCTTTGCTAAATCTGTAAATAACTCATTATCTATAGTAAATTAGATGAAAGTTATTTTATAAAAATTACTTAGGAACATGCCTACTACCATGTAGACTCATTAGATTTCACAAAGCACTCAGATTAGCAATAATTACGTAATTGCCATTAACCTAAGCCATTGAATCCCAGGTCATGAAATTCCCATCATCCGATCAGCGTGAAATTTTATAACATGCCTAGGAATCATAAATTAGTCGTTCATGCCGAATTTCAGCCCTTAGATTAGGGTATAAGTGACCGATGGGCAAGATCAGGCAATAACTCTTGAATTTGAGCCCACCTGATCTATGGACATACTTCAAATTTGGGCTCAACCCCTTATATCAGATGGGAAAACAAATGGACGGTGTGGATTTTGCAAAAGCCTCCTGGTGACCCCACCTGTGATGCATGTGCACATCCTGCGCATGCATTGGACGTGCATTCAACCGAGACGCCCGATCAAGGCCATTTGACCCGATGAAAATGAGTCCGAGAGGGACTCTCTCTCCTCACTCGTGCCCGTGCGAACGACCGTCCGTTGGGACGAGTGGTGGCCCACCATAATCATCCAAATGGATGATCTGAACCGTCCAAACTGATCGGACGAGGGTTTCTACCAAACCCTAGTCAATCCCATTCATCCATGGACGCATTCAAGAAGGATCGCGTCACCACATTGATTAGTGGTGTGGACCCACCCAAAACTCGGATCCACTACAGATCTCGAAGCCTGGCCTAAATCGATCCTATAAATCAAATGTGCGACCCTGATTTCTCATAAAATCATCATAAGTGGGCCCCACCAACTCCAGCAAAGATTCGGAATCAAGATTCGTTCGCAGTTAAACAGACGGTGTCTGTTCGAAAATGTAGTGGGTCACCTCGATTGACCTGCATGGAGATCCAAGCCGTTCATGAGGTCGGCCATCTAAAACTAACCCAAGCCATGTCAGTTGATGCACGTATGTGCGCATGCGAGCAAATCGTAGCCCTCGTTCTCCTTCCCGGTTGCGTAACATGCGGCGTAAAGAAAGCTCCTCTTTTCTTATGTAGTGAAGTTGCATAAGGAGTTCCGTGGAGGGGTCTGGAGGCCCTTAGACTTATGAAAAACCCCCACAGTAGGAGAAGAAGAAAATGCAAAAGAAAGGAAGAGAGAGAAATGAGAGAAAGAGAGAGAGAGAGAGAGAGAGGGAAATCGGCTACTGGAGACACCTGCAACAAGGAAGCCTTGCTGCTGCTGCCAGGAGGGAAAGAAAAGAAAAGAAAGAGAAAGAAAAGTGAAGAAAAGAAAAGAAAAGAAAAGAAAGAGAGAAAGAAGAAAAGAGAAAGAATTCATAGCAACGACTCAAGGTAGGCTGCATGCAGTCCTCCCTTCCTTTCCTTTTCTTCTCAATGGTTGGACTAAAGATGACTGGGACTGAGTCGAGTCGAGATTAAAATCCTTACACTCCTAGCCACACAATCACTTTGACTAAAACTTCAACCCACAACATCGACTCACACCTAAAGGAGGAACAGACAACCAAGGTGAGGGTTTTATCCTTTAGGCTTATGCTAATTCGATTGAACATTTTTCCCCGCTCTTTCATACCTTCATGTATATGATTCTGCCTTTTTATGTCATCACTCGATTTAGCCTTTTCATGTCTGCATGTATTTATTTCACCTTTTTATGTCTTCATGAATTTGATCTTGCCTTTACTTGTATTTTATCTGGCCTTTTACATATCTCTTCGAATCTTCCATGCTATTATATGTTTCACCATCAATTACTGGCTCTTTTCGAGTTTTTTTTACATGATATCCATTGTAAGAGGTTTTCTTGGATTCATAAGAGGCTATGGGTAGAAGTTTGGCCTTTGCCTTACCATTGATTTGACTCTGTCACTCTCCATTACCTAGAATCGACAGTGGTCGCTCTTCTAATTATGGAGTTGGCCATTGCCACCATTATTAAAGAATCGGCTGTTGCCCGTCTTCTATTTATTAAGTTGGCCTTAACCTCTCTCCTCATCCTTGAGTTGACCCTTGTCACTTGCCCTTTTTCCTTAATGGCTCGGCAGGTGTCTTGATATTCTTAACCTTCAATGGGTAAAGGAATTCTCTTTTGATGCAAGTACTATGATGGGAATCCCTCCTCTAGCGATCGATGAAATATGTGGATGTAATGCGCTTTCTGTAGTGGCCCTTGGGGTGACACGTAAATCCATGTTTCATGGCTAGTGGTACACAAATTGGTGCATATAATCTGTAATGCGTGTTGCATCATTTTCAGGATTGGCTGTCGCAAATAGTCGCTCCATGAATAAATCGTGTTACGTAATTCTTCCAGGCATGTGTTGTGTTTGTCTTGGGGTAACCGCATAAAACCATGTTAAGCGTGGGACACGTGTTCACTCCCCAAGTATAGGGTTGTGATGTAGTAATAAACTCGGTGAGACCGAGGTCGAATCCAAAGGGACTTAAACCTGTACGTAATCTAAAACCAAATAGAACTAGAACTAGACTAAGATGAAATTTAAATCGAATATAATTTGAGGAATAATGGTGAAACAATTATCTAAAACTTGAAGAATTCGGGGAAAGGAAACTAGGGATTCAGAGGATCCACTTGTAGAGATTAGGGAGATCTTATGCCTACTTCAAGAACTCAACTGGACTTAGAGTCCCGTCTTCATCCAGTTGAAGAGTGTAACCATAAGAGACTGAACTTACTTTGATATAATTTTCAAGAGATGAAAGGTACATGAATTAGTATGGATTCCGTCACCAAACCATGCCCAAGAGACAAAGTAAACAACAGAATTAAACTAATTAACTACCAATCATAAGATGTATGAAGGTTATGAGGGGTACCGTTATCCATCCATGTCCAAGAGGCGATAGTGAACAACATGGCTTCCTGACGTCATAATCATAAAAGGGAAAGGAAATACTCAAAGCCATCGCAGATCTATTGTAATTTCAATCACAATAAACCATTAAAAACTAGAGGAATTCTTTTATATCAAACTATCATCAAAATCAATTCAACTAGCATGAATCAAAGCCGTAGAGTTCTTCCCATCATGCCACAAGCTTCACCTCTTAGCCCTAGCTAAGATGTTTAGCCGGACGTAATCATGATTAGGCTAAAATCTCTTAAAAAAAGCATTAAAGGAAAGAAAGAAAAAAACCAAAGTGAAGAAAAGAACAAAACTCCCAGCCGTCAGCCTCTCTCTCTCTCTCTCTCTCTCTCTCTCTCTCCTTCTTCTTTCACTCCATGGCCAAAAGCTGGATTGCCTCCACGGCTGCACAACACGTCCAAGCTTAGATCCTCGAGTATTCTCTCTTCTTTCTTTCTTATAGGCAGTAGAGGTGGTGAAGAATGGTAGGAGTCGGTGGAAGCTACGCAGAGTAGGCAGTGAGAATATGCGAAACGTGAGGTCGGTGGATAGCTGTTACGCAGCTGCAGCATCCATAACATCTTTCACAGCGAAAGGTGATGTAGAAAAATCCTTTTCCCTTACTTTCCTTTCAAAGAATAAACGTCCCTTGGGACGGTTTCCGACGGCCTACACGATGGACGGTCTGGATTGTCCATCCGACCACGATCAGTGGCCCACAACATCCGAAATTTTTAGACGTCTACGAAATAGGGACCGCGTAACTCATATGCTGGATCTTAGTGGGGTCCTCGATCGGGTTCTAATGAGAAATCCACGCCGTCCATTTGATTCCCAGCGTAAAACCATGTAGGAAAGGTGTATTTGTTTCAAGTTTGTCATGGCCCATTGTACCAAATCTTCTCACCGTCTATCTTACTTTTGGACGATCAAAAATCGATCTCTGATGCCTTTTGAAATTTCGCCACCTAGGCGTGAGTTATAGGGTCCTCATGAATCTCATGAACAATTTGGATGTCCATATGGACAATGGGTGGGGCCCACTAGGTAAAAACAGATGGCCAGCGTACGTTCGCGGTTTTTACGCAAAGAGGGGCGGAAGGAGATGAGCAGGGGTCGGTCAAAGTAGTTTGACCGATCCCGTGGGTTGCGCGAGTGCGTGTACCCTATGTACACGTACTATACATGTGGGGTCCACTGTGATGTACATGTGGAATCCGTTCCGTCCATCCACTCTTTCACCTCATTTAAGGGTTGAGATAAAATTTGAAGCACATAAGATATCAGGCGGGCCCCAAATCGAGAATTTATGGGCTGATCTGTTCATTCGGCTACTTTCACAAGCATCCAATTGCTGAAATTTGATGTATACAGTTAATTTATGGTTCTTAGGTCACATATAAAGTTTTGAGCCGAACAGATGGTGGGAACCCTTTGATCTTGCATTCTGGGCCAATTTCAGGCCACATGAGCTTCAGTTTCTTGATTTTCTCGGATCTCTGGCGTGTAAATCCGTCGATCTCGGTCCCCTGGGGTCCATCCCTTGCCTTGGTTACTTCAGAGTGCCAAATCTATGCTTTAGTACCCTATTTTGGTCCAAGCTCGTAAATGCACCTTGCATCGCAAACATGGATAAAATGGGCCGTTAAACAGTACTATGTTTGTAAATTCAGGCAATAACTGGATCTGATCTGCAATATTTGACCCTCAACACAACCACCAACCAGCATCTTGGTAGTCCCGAGCAAAGTATGCGAAAAATAAGTTGAGAATTACAAGACAATTTTTATGAACTCGAGTGAATTTTGAAAACAATCAAGATATTAGAAGTTTAAGATTCATGAATGTTGATCATTAATTTCTCCTGGATGCAAGCGCATGGTAGACTTCATAATCAAGTTCAAAGGTATTAATCTATCAATTAGAACAATCTTAAACATTGAGTTCCATGAGTGTATAGTGTAATCTCGGCTTATCATCAATAAAATTCATTTCGCTATTTCATGATACCATTGGTAAGCAACAAGAGCATTTAGGACACCCAAAAACTAAACGTGCCTCACAGATCATTCTTCATTCTTCTAGCTTTTGATTTTTACATTAAAAGTAACGTCAAGAAGGGGAATCAAATCCTCACCTATAGGGAACAAACCTATGGTGAAGACCGTACACCCAACCCTTTTCACGTATCATCCATGAGGAATTAAATCTACACCTATAGGGAGCAAACCTATAGTGAAGATTATTCACCCAACCCTTTCCAAAGGTATCTGTTGTTTTTTTTTATTTTATTTTATTTATTTTATTTATTTTAGCTAGGTATTTTCTTTTTCTTCAATTGATCATGATGGACAAATTTTCTAGGCTGGTTCCTTACATGCTTAGTGATTACCAAGTTATAATTCAATATCGAACTGAAACCTTAATGTGCAAGTGAGGTATGTCTTGTGAAATCATGACTCAATCAATGTTTAAAACTTCTAATCATGGATTAACAATTCGAACTTAACTGTGAAATCTAACAAATAACTAAGAGTCGTAAATTACCGACATCACTTATCTTGTAATTCTGAATCAAGGATGGCCATCAAAATCACATCAAGAAATTTTAAAAATTTTCCACAAATTTCTACTCAAGACCAAGAAAATATTGATTAGGTAACCTAATCTCTCACCCCCTAACCTAAAATCTACATTATCCTCAATGTAAAAGATATGAGCATGCAATGCACATGGGACAATGAAAGTAAAGGAAAAGTGATGGGAAGATAGTACCTGAATAACGAATCAAGAGACTTTTCCATAGATATCTCAGCATGAAAGAAAGTCAGCATAAGAGAAAAACACGAAAATAAACTATCTTAAAACAACGTATAAAGCAAACTAACCTAATGGCATAAAATCATCTATCGTAGAACAGCATAAAGTAAACTACCCTAGTCCTATGAAAACAGGGAAAAACTACTCGATCATGCCGCAAGGTTCCTCTTCCGGCCAATATCTTAATAAGTTTCTCAATAAGTTCCTCAACAAGATCATCCAAAAGCCCTTTTTGCAATAAGATTAGATGCCCTAAAGCATGACTTTCTAGAGAAACTTATGTACCTCTTAAGAAAATTTTCGTTGAATTAATTGAGGTATCCAAAGTATATACAATTCACCTGTGAGAGAAGAAGTTTCAACGTTAATATCCCATGGTGAATCAGAGACTACAAGTAAATAAAGTTCAGAAAACTTCGCAAGAAGTGATGTAGCCTCAACACATTCCAAAGTATCAGACTTTGGTTCCATTGTCAACTCCTCTTCCTTTAATGGTAGACATTTATGATCAGGGGAAGAAGGGGCTTCAGAATAAGAGTTCTCTCGATTAGTGATGACTACCGAGATGTTGTCTTGCAAGGCGTCCACTTTGTCTTTTAACATATGATCGTTTGAATCTATAAAGTGTGTCAAGCAATCATCTAAAGAGTTGGGAAGTTCAGCTGAGCGTGACTTATTTTTCACATTGGTGCTCGTGATGATCTGCCCAAGGAATCCATCATCTTTAAAAGTGGATGGAGGTACGCTCTCTTGCTCTAGTCCTGCATAAACAGATTGAAAATCAATAGCGTAAGCATCAATGTGATCACTCCGTTAATTGAAATTACTCAGTAGAGGCATTAAATCATCAAAAGTGTACAGTTCAGATGGTGGCCTTAACTTAATGGTTTCAATTCCCAGAGTCATATCGGGCGACTCGTCCATCTCCCGAATCATATCATTATTCGATTCAGGGGAGTGGTCTAAACATGCATCACAAAGGTTGGAAAGTTTAGGTGGAAGCGGTTCATCCTCCACATTTAAATTAGCCATGTCAGATAGGTGGAGTAGAACTTCCTGTGCCTTGTGATCACCTTCTTGAACCATAATTGAAGTTGATTCCAGTGAAATTTGGGCCGTGCTCTCATGAATCTCATCCCAATACTTATCAGCTTCCAATTTAGTGCAGTTCACACTTGGGATGAGATTGCTTTCCTCACATTCTATTCCTAAATTAGGTTGAGGTTCGAATAAACTAACCTCTTCCTTATCATTGAACTCGAGTGTGTCATGTGAGTGAAGTGTGTTATCATCATTGTATCTGAAAGACAGCCATGTCTCTTCACCATTCTTTTGAACAGTCATCGAGATCGACTCATCGGGAAATTGAACCGTATGCTCGTTAATGGAATCCAACTCCTCATTCAAATTCTAGAGTTCTTCAAAAATAAGTTAGGATCACCTTCCTCGCATTGTATTTCTGGAATGAATTATGGCTAGGATGAACGAGCCTCCTCTACCTTATCAAAATACGAACTAAGTGCTTCCAACAATTTTCTAATTTCCGCAAGACATGTCATGTTACACTGGAATGAATTATCTTGGATCGTTTCTGGTTGGATCTCAAAGGTAGGGGGGATCCAAGAGAATATCATTATAACATGTTGTTGGTTCATTTCCCCAATTTTGATGTTTCTACTATTTATAGTCATATGGATCATAGGTGGGAGAATCTGATGGTTAGTAATACATATTATCACTCATAATATAATCATGCATTGTTTTCGTCTTATCTGATGGGTGATAATAGTCCTCACGCCCATAATTATGATGACCCCAACACTTACGTATTGTTTTGTTAATCTGTGGGGTGTAATTATTCTCCTGCATATGATTGCGTAAAGACTTCTTAACTGGTGGATCATTATATTCCGGTTGGTTCTCAATGATAGTTTCAGAAAAGTTTTGAGACATAGGTTGATTTCTACCATAGTCATCATCCCAATATAGATTATTCTTCTCAACATAATAACGTTCCCACTCATGCATATACATGGTGAGACCCTAACTTTGAATATAATCCTAAGAAAGATAAAAGAAAGGATCCTACAACAGTATGGAAATTAAGAGGGGGAGAAGTTAGAAAGAAGTTACCAGGTTAGAGATTCCTAAGTTAAAACCTGCATAACAAAACAAACTAAGTTAGTATCTAAGAAATAAAACCTAATCTAAAAAAAATAAAGAAAGTAAAGAAATTAGGATGAAGTTACCAATTTAGAAGATCTATAAACAACCCTATAAAACAAGAAAGTTAGTTCTAAAAATCAAATAGAAAGAAAAATCTGAAAGTAAAGTTAGTACAATCCTAATCTTACTCTAATTCTAAAACCAATTAATTTCAAAAATACGTAGCCATTAGTCCCCGGCAACGGCGCCAAAAACTTATTCACTCCCCAAGTATAGGGTTATGATGTAGTAATAAACTCGGTGAGATCGGTCGAATCCTAAGGGACTGAAACCTGTACGTAATCTGAAACTAAATAGAACTAGAACTAGACTAAGATAACATCTAAATCGAATATAATTTGAGGAATAATGGTGAAACAATTATCTAAAACTTGAAGAATTCAGGGAAAGGAAACTAGGGAATCAGATGATCCACTTGTAGAGATTAGGGAGATCTTATGCCTGCTTCAAGAACTCAACTGGACTTAGAGTCCCGTCTTCATCCAGTTGAAGAGTGTAACCATGAAAATCGAGACTGAACTTACTTTTATATAATTTTCAAGAGATGAAAGGTACATGAATTAGAATGGATTCCGTCACCAAACCATGCCCAGGAGACAAACTAAACAACAAAATTAAACTAATTAACAACCAATCATAAGATGTATGAAGGTTAGGAGGGGTACCGTTATCCATCCATGTCCAGGAGACGACGATGAACAACAGGGCTTCTTAACGTCATAATCATAAAAGGGAAAGGAAACACTTAAAGCCATCGCAGATCTATTGTAATTTCAGTCACAATAAACCATTAAAAACTGGAAGAATTCCTTTATATCAAACTATCATCAAAATCAATTCAACTAGCATGAATCAAAGCCGTAGAGTTCTTCCCATCAAGCCACAAGCTTCACCTCTTAGCCCTAGCTAGGAGGTTTAGTTGGACATAATCATGGATTAGGCTAAAATCTCTAAAAAAAAAAAGCATTAAAGGAAAGAAAGAGAAAAAACTAAAGAGAAGAAAAGAACAAAACTCCCAGCCGTCAGCCTCTCTCTCTCTCTCTCTCTCTCTCTCTCTCTCTCTCTCTCTTTCTCTCCTTCTTTCACTCTATGGCCAAAAGCTAGATTGCCTCTACAATTGCACCACACGTCCAAGCTTGGAACCCCGAGTCTTCTCTCTTCTTTCTTTCTTATAAGCAGTAGAGGCGGTGAAGAGTGGTAGGAGTCGGTGGAAGCTACACAGCAGTAGACGGTGAGAATATGTGAAACGTGAGGTCGGTGGACAGCTGTTACGCAGCTGCAGCATCCGCAACATCTTTCACAGCGAAAGATGATGTAGCAAAATCCTTTTCCCTTGCTTTCCTTCCAAAGAATAAACGTCCCTTGGGATGGTTTTCGACGGCCTACACGATGGACGGTCTTGATCGTCTATACGACCACGATCAGTGGCCCACAACGTCTGGAAATTTTGGACGTCTATGAAATAGGGACCGCGTAACTCTTACGCTGGATCTTAGTGGGTCCTCGATCAGGTTCTAATGAGAAATCAACGCCATCCATTTGATTCCCAGCGTAAAACCATGCAGGAAAGGTGGATTTGTTTTAAGTTTTTTGTGGCCCATTGTACCAGATCTTCTCACTGTTCATCTTGGTTTTGGACGATCAAAAACGGATCTCCGATGCCTTTTGAAATTTTGCCACCTAGGCGTGAGTTATAGGGTCCTCGTGAATCTCATCAACGGTTTGGATTGTCTATATGGACAATGGGTGGGGCCCACTAGGCAAAAACAGATGGCCAGCGTACGTTCGCTGTTTTTACGTAGAGAGAGGCAAAAGGAGATGAGTAGGGGTCGGTCAAAGCATTTTGACCTATCCCGTGGGTTGCGCGGGTGTGTGTACCCTATGTATACACATTGTACATGCGGGGTCCACTGTAATGTACATGCGAAATCCGTTCCGTCCATCCACTTTGTCACCTCATTTAAGGGGTTGATACAAAATTTAAAGTACATACAGATATCAAGCGGGCCCCAAATCGAGAAGCTGATCTGTCCATTGGGCTACTTCCATAAGGATCTAATGGCTGAAATTTGATGTGTACGGTTAATTTATGGTCCTCAGGCCATATATAAAGTTTCGAACCGAACGGGTAGTGTGAACCCTGTGATCTTGCATTCTGCACCAATTTTGGGCCATTTGAGCTTCAGTTTCTTGATTTTCCCAGATCTCTGGTGTGTAAATCAGTTAATCTCGATCCCCTGGGGTCCATCCCTTGCCTTGGTGACTTCAGAGTGCCAAATCCATACTTTTAGTACCCTGTTTTGGTCCAAGCTTGTAAATGCACCTTGCATAACAAACACGGATAAAATAGGCCATTAAACAGTACCATGTTCATAAATCTAGGTAATAACTGGGTCTGATATGCAATATTTGACCCTCAACAACACACTGGCGAATATCCGTAGTATGGGATGTGGGTCGAGTCGGATAACTTTAGTCATATTCCACCTTGTGGTGATCACTAAGGGTGATACACCGTATATACTGTGCTAGGCATGCATCTCATATAGATTGCTTGTGCATTGATACCTCTTATAGTGTGGAATACTTGGCATATCAGAACATTTATCTTACTTTCATGAAACTCTTGAATTACTGTTGATCTTAAAGGATAACCATCACTATAAGTAGGGCATTGACTCTCTCCCAACTGTACAAATTATGCAGGTGACGTACAAATTGAAGACCTAGTGAACATTTTCCCTAAGGAAGATTATGTTGAAAGAATAAGAAGACAATTTATGATTTAGTTTTATACTTCCGCTGCGAACTCGATGAATGTAATAAGTTATCATTGGGAAGGCCTTTGATTATCCTTTTTACTCTGATGAAATATAATCAATACAGTTGATTTTATTCTTGTGAATGTTACCTTTATGAATGTATCTGGATGTAAACCAAATGGGAAAAAAATAGGGTGTGATTTCATAGCATCCAGTTCATGCGTTATTAACACCCAATTTTCTCAAGCACGAGTATAAACTCTGGCCGTGAAAATTTGAAATGTTCCACCTCTTACCTCAAATCCTCTCCCAATCCAACCCTTCTTAGCTCATTTCACCCATAGAATCATCTCCCTTGGAGCTTCTAGTTGATGGTGGTGTAGATTTCAAGTTAGATCATTAAGGTGGGTGTGCTTGTATATTTAAATTTCAGATTTCCTTTCATCACTTCTTGTTCTTCATTCTTCTTACATTGATGGAGCTTGTGGGACCCATCAAGTGATGATGGTGGCCCCAAGACTCCATGGATATGGTTTGTAGCCTATCCTACATTGCATGCATGTGCATGCAACGGACCATTCTTTATGGATCCCTTCATGCTCTTTCCTTCCTTAGATCAAGGATCCTTGGGTCATCTAGACCCTTGATCTTTGGTGGAGATTAGATCTCCACCATAGATCCTAATTTAATAGCCTTTGATCATGTAGATTTTGTATGTATCATGTAATAGTGGATAGTGTTGCTTGTGTGATGAGGGGAAAGGCCTCAATGAGGTGGAGACCCTTCCCTTGTGGCCGATCTTCTTCTTTTTTTGCTAATAAGTCTTTGATCATGAATGTGTCGCCCACCTTGTGGACCAACAAGATCCAAACCGTCCCAAGTAGGAGGACTTTTTTGGACAGTCCATCCCTTGGACGTGTGGCCCTTAAATGCACCAAAAAGGAGTGCATGCGAGGATGTTTTGGATGGTGGGATGGCTTGGATGTTTGTGGGGCCTACTTGGGTGGACCAAACCATGATTTTCTAAGGTTAAATCCCCATTTAAATAATGTTTACAATTTATTTTTATCAGACATATGTTGCTGTCCAAAACTGTCTGGGTCATCTTGAGGCCTGATTTTTGGTCATTTAGTAGGGAGATTGATACAATCCAATATATGATTCTTGAAGGTGTATATCCCACCTATAAGCTTACCAAATTTCAGTCCCAACTGACCCATTTGAGTCTCTAAAAGAGTGGGCCAACATGGGTGATCAACCAAATTTCTGTTGTACAGTCCAGTAGTACAGACTGTTACAAACCTTAATTTTAAAATATTTTCTCTGATGGCGGGCCACCTTTCTGGGTCCCACCTTGTTGTAGACACGATGAGGGATCTTGGCCCTCAATTTCAGGAATTTTGGAGGCCCTGGACCCACTCCATTTGAGGGCCCAAAATCAGGACAACAACATGTATGTTGCAGAATTTTTATCTCTACCTTATTGTCTTCTTTGTAATTGTGGAACTTATTGGGCCCAGCCCATTGGAGCTTCTGTGTATGTATGTGGGGCCCACCCTATTATGTTTCCAAAGGCCCTTGGGGCTATTTTTGTGGGGCCAACTAGCTGGACCAGCCGTCCAGCTGGTGGACGTCCACCATGGGCTGGTCGTCCTTGGCCAGGCCCACCATGATGTATGTTTTTCATCCACGCCATCCTTTCCCATTTGGGTGGCCCACGTGGAGGTTGGGTCCACCCTAGGTGGACGTCCCTTGTGGGGCCCACCTTGGACATGTGGAGCCCACCTTTGATGTATGTGGTCAGGTCGTCCATGGCCTTAGGCCGTCCCACCCTTGGGACACCCACGGTTGGGCTACTGCTGGGCCTGCATTCCAGCAGTAGGCCTACTTGGTATTGAGTGGTAAATGCCCTTCCTCCATCTAGTGGGCCCCCTTTTGATCATTACCAACCCCTATGGGATTAATTCCCACTTATTTTGACTAGTTTTTGGGCTTCAGCGGGCCCAAAATATTAAGTGGACTGAAAGTCCAACCATTGGGCATTAAGTATACAATGTATGGCTAAAATTTTATTATAATTGGTGGCCCAACACATTGAGGGATTTGGATACTTATTGCTCACCAATTCCTTAGAATAATTTTTGGGCTCAATTGATGCATGATTAGGCCACCCATTGATGACCACTTATCGGACTTAAACTTATACCAGATTTTGGGACTTTCTAGTGGGCCCAAATTAGGTCGAAATGTCTGACCTTGGCCAACCATATGTTGGGCAAACCTTCCACCATTTGCTAGACTTTTGGGCTGAGGAAAAGGTGAATTTGGGCCCTTGAATACCCACTTAAATTGCTAATTATTGGGTTGATGTAGTGGGGCCCATTTCACCTAACTTAAATGTGTTTTGGGGCCATGTAATTTGTACATGGGCTACCCATTAAGTCCATCTAAATGCTTAGATTTTATAGCCCTTGGGACTTGGGCTTTGGGCCTAATTTTCCCTCTTGGGGCCCATGTGGTTGGAGTTTGTATTGGGCCCATCTTCTATCCCTTTTTGGGACTTATATACATGTGATTTGGATGGTGGGCCTTGGGCTTTGTAGCTTACAGTTTGTGGTTAGATGCCTTGGGGAAATGGTGGTTGAAAGTCCACATTTGAACCCCTCTAGGCCCATTATATTAAAGTGTGATTGAATGCCCACCTTCGTCTCTTGCTAGGCCCACATCTTTATTACCTAGGCCCATAGTTTTTGTGCATTTTGTCTCGTGGGCTACCCCAAGTAAATGGGCCCCCGCTTGAGGTCATACTCTTCATGAAGGATTGATTAAGTACCTAAACCCTTCTTAGGTAGATAAAGAATCATCTTCTCATTCACCTTATCGGCACCCTTATTCATATTCATAGCCCACTCCCATATGCATCATATGCATGCTTGGTTGAGGTGTGATTAGCCATGGTTGTACCACTATGTAGGACATGTTGGTATCCCCTGAGGGACGGAGTATTCCCCTCTTAGCACGATGGATGCTTGGGATTGATGCATGGATGACTGTGTGACTCATACATCTGGCATTGCATATCATGTGGATATTCGCTCTTGTGATATCAGGGTTGTAGCCTCCATAGGTGTATTGTGGATGGCTGTATGTGGACACCGGAAATGATATTTGATCATTTGGGATACATAGGATATCCCTTGGTGAAAGCCCCTAAATCTTCATGCTACCGATGAGACGCCTCAACACCGAGATCGAGTGAAAATTATGAGCACCCAAATATCTTATACCGTTAGGCCGCGATTCCCACTATTGCGAGGTCGGTGACCGAACTCGCAAGGAACCCGATAGTCAATTTCGGCCGCAGCAATCTCCGCAGTACCCCATTCTCAGCTCCTAAGACAGGTTTCGATCCTGTGATCCTACAAGGAGGATTTCCCTCATACAAATCCAAACCAAATCGAGCATACCTAAGATCATAGCAAGTAAATCTCAAAAAATAAACAAGGAACACACTGCAAAATCCAGTAAGAATTTAAACTTTACAGGTACAAGGCTCAAAAGGAAATACATAATATAGAAAGAAGGGAAGGAAATGTCTACAACTAGGGTCCTCAGCTCGTGCTCCAATCCACGTCTCCTTAGCTACAACATCGACCTAGGATCTCCCGCATGCATCAATCGTGCATAAGCTTATAGAAAGCTTAAAGGGCAGTGAAGATGTGTGACAATGGTGCACAAAAGAGATAGGGAAGAATGCAGAACAAAACATGAATAATACCAATGCCCCTAGACGTACCGAGGCTAAGCTATGAATGCAGTAAGCTGTACCAAGGCTATGCAATGCAATACACGAGTACTGGACGCCATATCGAGGCGATGCAATAGAAGGCTCATACAGCCGACGCAAATGCAATGTAAAGTAATGTCAAGTACAGTTCCATCATAAGAAATCCACCGGGGTCAAGTACACTGCTGGATGACTGTCGCTTTCCAAGACCCGCACAGTCAAACGAGCGTAGGAGACCTCACTAATACTGATAAGATAAATATATGATATAACAAAATTGCAGAATATTAAATACATGTTCCTGCCTCAATGCCATTGATATGTGCAAACATAGCCTGCAATGTAAACAAACGCGCGTTAACTTCCTATGAATCTTAGTAGAGTGAGTATGTGGATGTGCAATGCATATGACAAATATATCACATCAATATTAATATCAATATTAAATTAAGTGGAAAGTAATGGAGGGTTTTGTCACAAATTACCATGAATGTTATTAGCCATATCAAGGCTATGCATATATGATATGAGATAATGTAAGCACTGATATATCTAGTCAGCCAACTAAGTATGTTACCACTAAGTCATGTTGTGATACAAGGGTAAAAGAGCATATAATGAATGATCGGATCATGGTGTGTAGTATTGTGCACTAGTAGGGGTCTCGCACCTAGGGCTACAACACATGTTAGTCTCATATCTAATGTGTGAAATAATTATAGGATGATAGAATCCTGATCCCGAATAGTCTTATACCTATTAGGGACCGTGACCCACGATTGTATGTCACATCTCTGTATGGTTCCCATCCGAAATCACCGAGGTCTAGAACACTTCCGACACTGGTCACCATCCATTACGCGTAAGACCAAGTGAGTAGAAAAGACCTCACTATCCCTCTTGTCAGTGATATGCTAATGCTCACCTGGCTTAGTGATAACGAACCTATTTCATGGGAGACATGACCTATTAATATTTGATACATATGCGCTCATGAGTCCACTTGGTCTAGACATTGGAGCATCATGCGGTGATATTGTTTAGGCGAGATTGTACAAGTCATACACACATGATGCGGATGAGATATGAATCTATACAATCATATAACCGATATGCATGATATGTGTAATGTTGCATTAAACATAAGAGCAATGCTATAACAAATGTAATAACAATGCTACATGCAACATAAATAAGTCTCACATTATCTTAAAGGAAGTACTATACAACATAAATGTAATCACCATGTCAATGTAATGGTAATGCCACATCATGCATAAGCTAACCACACCATATCCATATAAATAAAACATCACGTCACCAAGAAGGTAAACACACCATTCACAATGGTGGGGCCCACTTGGTATTTAAATCAAATGGGCCGCTCAAGGCTATATTGGAGTGGGCTTCCATAGCAACGGGCCCACTCCAACTAACCATGCTCTTAAATGGGTTTAATCTGACAAATACCACATCCAAAAAAGGTGACAATCGTAGGGTCCACTGGAAATCACTATAGCTCCAGATAGACATCCAAGTGAGCACTACAACTATCCCCAAGCAAGGCCAAAGAGGGCGGCCCTAATTTACGAGAACGGGGCTAGAGTAGGCTCAACGTATGCAAAGTATGGAACCTGAACGGCGCCCCCTCACACATACCTCAAAACAGTAGGCCCATCCCGTCAAGTGTGTGGGGTGTGTGTGCGTGTGTTAAATAAAATAATAATAAAAAAAAGGGTGTACACCTGCTACCGTGGCCAGCAGCATGGCGAAAACACATAAATCATCGTGGGCCTCTCAAGTGGACAGCCTAGATAAAACGTATACATCATGGCGTGTTCCACATCCGGCCCCGCGTTAGGTCAGTGTGTCAGGAGAGATTTCAATGGTATGCGTCCAAGCAGCGCTGTTTACAGTGGCATGGTCCACATGAGATTTGGGTCCGTCGAGGAGGTAGGACCCTCTGACTTGGTAGGCTCACTTCCCAAATTATCTGAAAAAAATGGATGGGCATCTTGATAACACATATATGACGCGGATTAGCTACTGAACCCGGGACGGGGATTTCGTGTGAAAGCTTTTAGCAGGAAGTTTCTACGCTAGAAACCTAGGTGGGGCCCACCATGATGTTTGTGAGAAATCTGCCCCATTCATCCATTTTCTGAGATATTTTTAGGATAAGAGGCCAAAATTGATCCGTATCCAATACTCAAGTAGGCCTAAAATGTGAGTATTGAACGTACACAGTTGAAATATTCGTGGGGCCACAAAAGTTTTGAATCAGGCTAATATTTGTGTTTTCAGTTCATCCCAGTAGGAATGACGTTATTAATGGTATAGATGGCATGCAAACATCACTTTCTACCTCAGAGAGTTTTCAACGTTAGAAATTTTCCTACTCACCTTTTTCCTCTAGTGTGGCCCACTTGAGTCTTGGATTCTTCTCGCTTTTAGTCTCAAAACTTAAAATAAGCTCAAAAAACGGATGTACGGGTTGGATTTCTCAAAAACATCACGTTGGGCCACACCCAGGTTTCCAGCGCAGGAACTTCCTGCAAAGGCTTTCGCAGGAAATCCACGTCCCTGAACCTAACAGCACCAAGATTCGCCGCTGAAGTGATTTCACTACGTTCTGTGGGACCTATCATGATGTATGTGCTATATCCACACCGTCCATACATTTGGAGAGATCATTTTATAGCATGAGACAAAATGAAGTATATCCAAAGCTCAAGTACATCCTACTAAAGAAAACAATAGGGATTGAACGACTACCCTTAAAAACATATCGGGGTCACAGAAGTTTTGGATCAAGTTTATATTTGTGTTTTCCCTTATTCCATGTCTGTGTTAACTTATAAACAGGTTGGATCTCAAATAAACATCATGGTGGGCCTTATGAAGGTTTCAACGGTGGGCGTCACTGTCCCCACTGTTTTTTATTTTCTGTGGTGGGATCCACTTGAGCTTTAGATCTACCTCATTATTTGGCTCATGACCTAAAATGATCTCTCCATATGTATGAACGGTGTGGACACAATACATACATCATGGTGAGGCCCACATAACGTGGTGACATCACTTCAGTAGCGAAACTCGCTACAGTCGGGCTCAGTAGCTAATCCGCATCCACGAATATACTTCACTGTGGGTACCAAGAAAGTTTCAACGATGGGTGTTAATGCCATCACCGCTTTCAGTAGTTGGTGTTGGGATATGGAGTTTGAAAAACTATTTAAATAAAATAAATTTAAATTGAGAAAAAGAGAAAACTTATCAGTTTATATAAGTCGAGGCGTGACGTGAGTCACTCGGCTTGAAATCGAATTTGCTCCCCTTGGACAGCGTCCCAAGTGCAATAGGTTTCCAGAACAATCGACTTCTAGGATACAACGACTATAACCCGGCCCCAGTGGTGCACTCACTGTACACGAGCTCGAACCACTTCGTAGTCTTAACCCGAACTAGAAAATACTTAAATCATACTTTTAACATAAAACAAACTTTTTCTTACTTTTTTAAAACAGATGAGAGAAAGTCTATTTATAGACTTTGTGAAGACACCCTTTCACTAAGGGTTGTAACTATTGGGTTTAAACCCAAGTGGTGCGACCCTTAGGCTTTGAAAGACACAATTTTTTAAAACAAAAATTGAAATGATATAACCTTTCAGTGAAAAGACATATTCATAGGGTACATGCGTACCTATGGCCACAACCATGGTCCGTCCCAACAGATATTTTGAAACACTAAATTATTTTAAAATAATTTAAAATACAACAATCCCCCACATGTTTCAAAATTTTTGACATTTCAGGTTAATATGGAAGAGTTGTGCAATGATGCTGGTGTCACCATAAACTTGAACTGACATTAGAGTAAACATAACAGGTATACAAGAATCATGTGACACCATAGTCTTGAACCTTATTCCTTTTGATGTAGATCGCAAGTACATGTCACTCACACAACTTTTTCGCTACAAGTGATTTTGTGGTTTGGTGCGTTTCGGCCATACACCATGACCTAGATTTCATAAGTACTCTAAAGAATTCGCCTAGATTCTTATAGGAAGCGGTCTTCACCTCCACACCCATATAGGTGAATTCCATCAAGTGTACGCAGCAATTGGGTACACCACCAAATATATGGCTATGGATTCATTAAGAGTTCAAAAACTCATCATTCTTCATTGTTGTTCGCATTGTACACCATAGAATGGGCTCATTTACATTAGTGCAATCGTCTACCTCATGTCTTGTTGTTTACCCATTGAGCCTATCTAATAGGATCTCTACTTGTATAGGTTGGGTTGCCAACACTTGTAGCTCATATATTAGGCTCAGCCCCATTCCCTTCGATGTATCATTGACTAATCTTTTAGATAGTAACTTGGTCCGAGGATTTATTACCCGTATGCATTTTACCTCCACCCGTCATTTATCCGTTAGGCTTTCGCCTATTACGGAAAATTAACCATTGTTACCTTCTATAGGAGTTAGGCCATGTCTTACTCCCAATGTGGTTGATCATCCTTTCAGACTAGCTACAGATTATCACCTTGATAAACTATTACTTAACTAACTAGCTACACAAAAACAAGCCTCTGCTTAGGCCGAATCCTCATTTTGCTCCTCAGTTAAGTCTTTGGCAATCAGTTGCAACCTTTTTGGCTATTCATATCTCAAGCCAACGCATATCAAACTCATTTCTAACCTCACAGAATCAATAATTACGACTCCATCAAACAACTGATATTGAGCATCACTTTTATTATAATAGTTGTCGTATCACTGGCTCTGAATATAACCACCTTTTTGTTAGCCTTGAATGTACTCTTGTCATGCATAGACATATGACAACTGAAATAGAGTATAACCTTCATGTAATCATATTGTAATATTGTCATGTTATAACATGTTCCTTAACACATGAAAGGTCGGATAATTTATCAATTATTGATTAGAATTCAATACAATCAATGGATATTTGACAACTGAATATGGAGGAGAAATTTTAAGTTCATTATCAAGTATCTTGATCGATGAATTGAACAATGAGATCCATAGGTGCATAAGTTTGGCCATTAGATACATTTGTTGATGGTAAAATAACATAATTCATCACATATACGTATAGTCTCATATGAATACCAATCACAAATATCCAAATCTAACCTTCAATGAGAATAAAATATAGCCTAAAAATCTCATTGATCCAAGAATCATCTTTGAATTCAAACTTCTAACAATATTCCTTCTAACCATTCATTTGATAGTTACCAATTTAATAATTAAAACATGCAATATGTTTAATTTCAGACATTGTCTCCAAGACCTGCATGTCAACATAAAACATGTACATATTGATTCATAACATTCAACATATAGTTTCTTTAGTGCAAATCTTTAATTTTATGTCAACCCATTTATCAAATATATATTGACTACACTTGAATTCCATGCATTAAATGGTTTATGCATTCGAGTACACCCCCACAATTTTAGATTTAGCCTTGATAGATATATATATGACCCACCTGATAAACCCATTAACAAAGAGTTAAGAGAAATCTTTTGTAGGAACTATCATATGAATTGACTGGATAACACATGTCCTAGATTGACACATGATCGAATGGAAATAATATTTCTTCCGTCTTTCTAAGCAGGTAATGTTGTCTAGAAAGTATGGTGAACGATGCCAAAAGCGAATGTAACTTGTCTCATAAATTAGGCATGCAAACTCGTCATCTTATCAACAACTTTATATATAAGAGCAATAATATGAACTGTTTATAGAAAAGCAGCAATAAATGTGTCAAACAATTAAGTGATATGTGCCGACGGTTTGTTTATTATTGGACCCAATATTCTATATTACTTTCTACATAATAAAATGTAAGTCAGAATTAACATTGAATTAAGGCACATTCACTACTAGTCTACTTGAGAAACTCGAGTCATCATTTGATTCATGGTAAGTAAAACTCCAGAGAAACAAGCATTCATATAATGTGAGTTATCAAACACTTAATATTTAGAAAAGTAGCATACATGCAAGATCTAGACCTTTCATCTATTGGGCTTGCAAAAGATAATATTTTAAAAATATACCTGCTTAATCATCCTACATGTGCCAATATAATATTTGTATGGATTTATAACTTTGGAACATTATAGTGCATCTAAGTAAATAACCCCCACAATTTAAAATCTTTATAAATAGGATGTTTTTCACATATGTACAATTTCTAAGTGTCTACGTATCAAATGTCATACATTGTCTAATGTTTCATATTATAATAGGAAGACTATATTTTGTACACGTGACACATGGATACAAGATTCAAACATATCAATCATAAATCCACATAGGATGGATCAAAGGCCATAAGATACATGCAATGATACAAAAGGAATAATGTGCGTTATTTATAGATACACAGTGATAAGTGGGCCCATGGTTTGATAGACTTGGCCATTGATTTGATCAAGTTCAATATATCATACTCATTTATTCCTTGTGTGCACTCATTATTATAAAGGTTATTCATACCAATGGTTATTCCGCATTATAACTTAATTTTTTTAAGTCACTATAAATACAAAGAATGACCCACCAATTAACTATTCATGTTACAAACATGTGTGTAGTGATGCCTTAGTGTGAAACCATACATTCCACTGCATTTCTAAAGATCAACATCAATATAGTTATTCATTCTCTATATGTATATCAAACACACAAAAATCAACTCCTTAACATGCACTTGATCAAAATAACATGTTGTATTTTAAATTATTTTAAAATAATTTAGTGTTTCAAAATATCCGTTGGGATGGACCATGGCTATGGCCATAGGTGCGCATGTGCCCTACGGATGTGTCTTTTCACTGAAAGGTTGGCCCACCTGAGATTTGGAAATCTGATGGTTTAAAAAATTAAATGGACGGGTGGATGAAAACAGATACATCATGGAGGGACCTAGTAGTTTTCATTAGTGGGACTAAGAAGGTTTCAATGATGTGGGTAAAAAAACCCTTGCATTACAGTGGCTCCCTTGGAGATATCAAGGGTGAACATCATTATCTCCACTACCCTATAAGGTGGGTTCCATCTGAGGTTAAGATCTGCCTGTTTGGAGGGCTAGAAAAGAGGATGGACGGTGTGATGTACTCACACGTGTCACTAGTATGTTGGGCCCACAATTAATGAGATGGAAAGAAAAACATGTGAACAAGGTGGGTAAAACACGCACAATTTTTATTTTTTTATTTATTTTTTACACATACACACACACCCCCACACACTCACGCTAGTAGAATTTCACCACCTATGGGTACTTGAACCCTTGACCGGGAGTTAAAACTCCTGAGAGTCTACCGCTCGAGCAAGAGTAAGGACCCAGTAAAACATGTACATCACTGTGCGCCCAGGGAGGCTTCAGCTGGGATGTCCCCACCGTATCCAAAGATGGGGCCCACAAAGATTTGGATCAAGGTGTTATTTGTGCTTCCCCTTCATGCCAAGCCTATGTGACATTTAAATTGGTTCGATAACAATTAAACATCTGGTGGGCCCTGGGAAGTTTTCTATGGCAGACATTCAACTACCACTATTTTCTACGGTATGGCCTACCTCATATCTAACCGCGCAGCGTAATGCCTTGAATTTCAGGGATTGAGTACACACTCGGTGTCCGATATTTCAAGTGTTATTTTTATCTTTTAAAAGCCCAGTTTAATGCGAAAATCAAAATGACATCAAACCCAAGCATAAAGAACTAAACCAAACAATATATTAAATTTGAATACAAAGTGATGTCACATTAATCACACAAAAATATTCATGCAGTCATTCAAACAAACAATAAAGTTCACCCAGTTAGGGACTCAATATACATAATCAAAATCTACTAAATGTTCGATAAGTCTAAATAACCATTCCAACGATAATAGCGAAGCAAAAGCATGCTGGAACTATGCTTGCTCATCAGAAATATGGAAGTATGACACTTCCTCCACTAGGTTTATGTAAGCCTCATCTAAGATTGCAGCTTCAATGACATTTGAGCTGTGTTTTAAAACTCTATCCTAAGAGGGAATGATGTACTCAGTGTTACTATTCTCCCAAATTGCTCACAATATTAACATAATCAAGTACAGGTAGTGAAAGCAAAACATAGCGAACAACTTTATGATCTAGTTAATTAAATGTGTGTATGTCATGATATGTGAATTCATGTCCCGGGTGAATGCATCACTCATAAAATAAATAGAACCGATAATAATATGGCTCGTCACTAATATTACCCGCAATGCACATAGAACCAACAATAATGTGGCTCATCACCAACATTACCCGCAAATGCCATGATAGGCATGCTTTAGCTAATCATTTATTAATTCATTTACAGCTAGCCATATTAGGGAAACTAGGATACCACAACTATATAACAAGTCAAATAATTAGGATTGCGTGGCTCGTCGCCCATGTCCCTTAATCCAAATTAGAGTTCGTCAACCGGTATCAAATATGAATGATCAATTCAAAGGTATGAGCTCATCGCCTAAAGATTTAATCAACATGGTAAGGGTTCGTCACCCAATATTAATATGAATAATCAATCTAAAGGTACGGGCTCATTGCCCTAAGATTTAATCAATTTAGTAAGAGTTCATCACTTATGATCAAATAAGAGAATGGCAAGTTCGTCAACACCATTAATACTCACTAATCACTATGGGGGCTTGTCACCTAACACAGGCCAACAGTTCGAACATAATATCATATACTACCATGCTCGACTTATGAGACTTAGTATATAGGATTGTATTACACACTAACAATTATAATTAACGACGATAAAACAATGAAAATCATAGTACCTTAGATTTAATAAGGTATTTGGCAATAACCAAACATATGAACGATCAACTCTAAATGAAACTTATCTGGTGGACCAAAGGGAAGCAAAGCTGACATTGGGTGTTAAACAATCCATATAGCCCTGGTTACAGTTGGTCGACCATGTTCTGCCTTCATCGATCGAATAAGTTTGAGATGGCCAACTGAAAGATAAATAGTTAGTTTTTCAAACAATTTTCAGAGCTTGATCCACAACATTCCAGATATACGTTATCATGTTCATAATCATAAGGACGTATCAGTCCAACACAACATCATGATAAGTAAATTGGGTTTATATACAGACACTTGATTAACAGCTAAAGCAGATCTATATAATGACAACACAATAAGTAGAATAGATGAATTCTAATATCATGATCCCATACATAACAGACATTTCATCAAGCATATTTTCAACTCAATGGAAATTAGCATAGGGATTATGATAATACAACAACTCTAGCATTAGTAGTATATACAATTTCATCAAAATCAAGAAATAATTGACTGTAACTATCAAGGACTGATAGAGGGAAACTTAGAAGTAATAATCCTCACCTTTTTATGAGATTCTTTTGTTCTAATACACCTAAAGTATAAGATTTTGGAATGGCCTAAATTCCCTATATCAATTCTAAAGAAATTTCAAGTAAAATAAGGGAATTTACAAATTAACTCTTTAATTGTAATGTAGAAATAGATTTAGCTCAAATTCAGATGGAAGTTGTTAAGGTGGAGGGTTAGGAAGTTATAATGGTAGAATTTCAACAATAACCCTCATTCTAACACAAAATCATAATTTACATCCCCCCCCCCCCCCCTCTCTCTCTCTCCCTCCCTCCCTCCCTCTCCCTCTCCTCTCAACATAACTCTCCCCCTCTAGCACTATCTAACCTTATTTAATTAGGAAAAATTCGTATAGGAAGGGGGACTACTCGGTTGCCTTAGAAATGAAGCTAAGGTCCATTAATACATGGGTAGTCTTATTTTGGTTTTTAAGGCCCCCTTTACAATGAACAAGTTGATCCAAGCCATGAAATGGTTACTCCAGGTGGCGATCTACGCAAGGCTATGCTCACCCTGCAATTTGGACACTCCAATTAATGGATACAGTTAAGAGGTCAATAGGGATATTCGTAGAACAATAGTTACCATTGATATCCCCGATTTGATCACGAACTAATGGTCTGAATGTCTTAACATTGAATAATTTTAAATCAGTATAACTAATTTTTCTTTTTGGAATATCTAGAAAACTTCCATTCTCTATCAGGGATTATCACACATTCTAATGTGCTCACTTACAGCTCTTAGTTGAACGATTCAATATACGGTCTCAACCATCCAATCCATATGGAACGTCAAGCCCGCTAAGACGAATGCTTGTCCATAGCTTCATGTCGATGGCCCACTAACGAGTGGTTTTAAGCTTATTTACTTAATCAAACCATTTATAGGGGGATTTAGGAAGTGGGGTTTCTTCTGTATAATGGATATGGTTCGGATGATCTAAGTTCATTGTTTAATCTTCACAAGATTAAATAAAATGGTGTATTGCCCCTGATTATCCTAAGCCATTGATTCTTACCCCACAGGGGTAATTAGGTAAATTCGGTTTCTAAACATAGGATAGTCAAGATCTAATCTAGTAGTTATGTTAATTTTTGGTGGATTTTCATTAAGTTATGATTGTCTTGATTAATTGACAGTGGCTTTCTTAGATCTTACCCCTAGATATACAGATCACAATGCTAGGCCCAAGATTCAAGTGATCGGGCATATGCGTTAGCTTCCTAAGGGTATTTAATCAAATTTGTATGGTTCTTGGGAGATGCACCAATTGTTATTTATCTCATTTATTTTACATTGCCACATATTCTTTCCACATATGCACGTTCTTTTGTTTATTTTTTTAATTAGTCAATGTTATGCCATATATACTTTGTGTCATAATTATTGATGGATCTTGGCCCATAAGAAACTAATTATCGATTTTACTTTTTTCCTTTACTTTCAAGCAATAATCAATTCTTCAACCATGATCAACATTGAGCGTATGTCCCTACAATCACGGTTGTGATCAAGTGACAAATTCTAGAGCTCAATTATCATCCCATGAGGTTGAGACCACACATCAGTGTGAGTGGAGAAGAGTGTCCAATCCCTTCATTATGCATCATGGAGGCTCTTACTTGGAATCTTCCGATGCAAGCTAACCATAAGAATCATTCAATTAAGAGATTTTTTATTCCTTGGTTTGTTGTAATGTTATAATGCCGCACCAAACATATATTTTAAATTCATTTGCCTAGCGACGCTTTAAATTTCATAAGCAACCCATATTCAATTACCACGCCTCGTCAGCATAAGGGACATAGCGATTTACTCCGAACATGCACATCAATATGACTACATGGCTATTTGACACCTACTAGCTATATTTCGATATGTAACACACTCTACACTAATATCATGATGCCCAATGGCTACACAAGAAGCTTGATACCTAATAGCTCTTTAAATGCTTAATTCACAGCTAAATAAGTTTCCTCAATGCTTTAACTAGTACAGAGACAACTTGACCACTACAAAAGTGCAAATGAAGATCTGCTCTTAACACTCTAAACCTCATTGCAAGGGACTGCATTAGAATCATTTGTGCACAAACATAGCACACATAGGTGGCATTTCTAATTTATTCACTATGCATATCATACTATAGAATTAGTTTTAACTTCGAAACAAGGGTTTTCTCTAAAACGTATAATTAAGAGCTTGTGATTAGGGGTGTACACGAACCGAGCTAGCTCGGTTAGCTCGCTTGACTTGACTCGACTCGACTCGACTCGAAAAAGCTCGATTCGACTCGGTTCGAAGCTGAGTTCGAGCTAATTTTTTGAGCTCGAAAATGAGTTTGAGTTGGCTCCAGCTCGACTCGACTTAGATCAAACCAATTCAAATCAAACTTGGATCGAACCAATTCGGTGACACGGTTACTTTGATTTGATGTTACTCACCAAGTGTTCGATGAAATGACTCAACAAAGTGTGGATGGTGGCGTGGTTGGTGGCAAGGAAGGTATGTACATGAAATAAATATCCTTTTTTTCTTGGTCTTTATGTTGCTTAGAAAGTGTTTGATAAATTACCTTGAAAACCATTGCTGCTATTTCCCACACAGTGGGATTTTGAAGGTACAGTCTAGGTATTTGTGGAAATGCCGCATAGGCAAACTCAACTAGATCTTGGCTCGAACTCAGTTCGAACTGGTCTGAGCTGCTGACCGAATTGAGCTGAGTTGGGCAGTCAGGCTCAAGGATCGAGCAAAGCCGAGTTCGAGCTGAGGTCAGCTAGTGGCCGAGCTGAGTCGAGCTGAGGCCAGCTCGACTCTGTTCGACTCGATGTACACCCCTACTTGTGATATGTCATAGCAAAAAAGGAATTATTCTCATAATAAAGGAAATCATAAAAAAATTAGCATTTGGTTTTACCTTTGAATTCAAGGGTTTTGAAAGTGCACCTGCTAGTGCCCTGGTTTGTCAAGTTATGTGAATGATAGGTCAGACTATCTAGAGAGCTCGATAGGAAGATCAATTTAAGTGTCTGCCTCATTCAGATGTGTGAAAGCTCGTCATAGGTAAATCATAGCCTCATATCCCATTTCCCAAAACACCAGGTGATTAAAACCCTTAAAACAAGATAAACATCTTAGGGTTTTTAGGTGAGAAAACTTTTTTTAGAATAGGAAAATCTCTAAGTTTTTCTCGCCTTGTTGATTTTATCGAAGCATCCTGGATATGATCGACCTGCACTATCGATGTCCTCGATACCTTAACGATATTATCGATAAGAGGACCAAAAATGTCCAGCAACTAAAAATTCATTTGGACGGATTTATCGATGTATCGATACACATCGATATCATCGATAATAGCACTAAATATGTCCAACAACTTCATAACATATTTGGACGAATTATCAATGTATCGATACACCTCTTGATATCATCGATATTCAAATCTCGAGTCCATCGAGAGTGGCTCGATAAGATTGACAGGCAGATTTCTGACACCCCTATTTTTTAATGAAAATCTCTAATTCATTCGATATATCGATGACCGTCTGATATGATCTGAATTCAAATATTGATAAGATCGGAGGTCCATCGCTGATATCGATAGTGGGCGCACATTTCTTACAGCAGATATTTCAGGTTGTTTTTAACTATGATCGGGGGCCCTTTGATAGAATAGATATTTAAATATTAATGATATCGGCACCAGGTCGATTGCATCGAACAAGGACACAAATCGTCCAGCAAACTTAAAGATAAATCTGCTAGATTTATCGATGCATCGACTCTGATCTCAATATCATCAACATCCAAATTTCGATGATCTCGACGGTTTCCCCAATCATTCATAAAAACCTGAAATATCTCAAAGTCAAGTCTCTCTCATTTTCCAAGTGTCGATTAATCGAACCTGTCATCAATGGAATCAGAGTTCAAAATCCGATTACATCGACAATAGTTTCGATTAATCGACCAATTGACAAATAGTTTTAAAAGCGCATGACATTGAGTCCGAGTCATCGGCAGATCATCGATGCTATCGAGAGTATACGCTCGATGATATCGAACTCTGTCATAAATGTGACCATTTTATATCCGTTGGAATTTTTTGTCTACATATAGAGGACTTGTCTTTTATTGCTGTGAGATAAAGAAGAGAGAGCTTTTGTGTGTTTTAACTTATATCTTATATCTAAAGCCCTTTCTCTCATGGGAGTTCATCCTCCAATCCACCCTCACCATTGATACTCAATAGAGTCGATTGGGGAATGAACTTCCGCATTCAAGGATCCTCCAGCTACCACCTTAATGGCAAATCATTAAGCTGGGATGCCTTCAATGCATAAGAGTAGAACTACCCTATCTTCCTCATAGGAAAATCTTTAGAGAGTAGGATTCCATCTTCACCTTGACCCAACCTGAAACCCTGTACTGGTATATCTTTTATGTTGCGGATCAAGGGAGCCGAAGACTCTTCAGCTACAAGGAGGAGATCTTCGTCATTGTGCTAAATGAGACTCATCAACTTATCTGTAAGTATCTAGAGTCCAAGAGGGCACTTGTGATCATTCCTTTCTAGGATTGGGTCTTAAGTAGTTCTCACCCTTTGAAGTCCTCAAGGAGGCCTCCCGCGGGAGTATACGTGGCGGGTGCATTGTGTGGACCCTTGCTCTATGGTGAGTATGAACATCTGGTTAGGAGTGAACCAACAAAACTCCCAGGTGCATTGTGTAGACCCTTGCTCTATGGAGAGCATAAACATCTGGTTAGGAGTGAACTAGTAAAACTATGAACCGAGCAAAAACCTCCATGTAAAGGTTGAAGGTGAACTTGATTTAAAACCTTAGGTTTGAGGTGAACCCTGAGAAACCTCCTTAGTGAAATCTGGTACACTCAAGGGTTGAGTGCGGCAGCCGGGAGTGGAGTAGACAAGTAGTCGAACCACTATAAAAATGACTGTGTCTGTGATTGATTCTCATGCTTGATCATTTATGTGATTATGTTAACTGAATTCATATCTGCTCACACTTCACACATAGTCATATCCATCATAAACTAGACTCTATGTTGTTTACTTTTTAAGCAGTTTGTGATTGGATCCTCTACTGGGCTTGGAAGCCGGTAGAGTTATTTTTGAGTAATCCTAATATATGTCTGTTGGTAGGATTAGTGTGATAGGATTTTAATTAAATCATAAAAACTTTTAAAAGTCCTATTCACCCCCTCTAAGACATATTGGCATATTCCGACTTCGACTCAAGCGGTCTTCACCGCTATTTCAATTGCTATCAAAGTGGGTCTCTCTATAAGGGCTTCACTGCCTAGAGAGTGATCTTGACTGAAGTTGAGAATATGGCCAAAGGAGAGGGCTCATCAGTCACTAGACCTCTAGTATTTGACGGCTCAAACTATGCATACTGGAAGGCTAGGATGCACTACTTTCTGAGATCTTTGGGCCATGATGTTTGGGATATAGTTGAGAATGGATATGTGCCACCAACGGATCAAGTTATACTAGATAGTGGCACAACTATCACAAAACCCAAATCCAAAGAGATGTGGATGGCGTTTGATAAAGATAAACAGACTTCTGAAGCAAAAGCCATGAACGCTATCTACTGTGCCGTGTCCCAGGATATTTTTAGTCAAATCAGTATGTGTGGGACATCCAAAGAAGCATGAGATCTATTGGAAATAACCCATGAAGGCACAAGTACTGTGAAGAGGTCCAAACTACAACTTCTGACTTCACAGTTTGAAAGTCTCAGAATGGAAGAGCATGAGACATTGATGGAGTTTTTCACAAAGTTAAATATAATTTGCAACTCCATGGGTGGATTGGGAGAAAAAGTTCCGATACCAAAAATTTGTAGGAAAATTCTAAGATCCCTACCGGAACGGTTTAATCCCAAGGTTACAATAATTGAGGAATGTAGGAACATAGAAGAAATGAAAGTAGAAGAACTAGTAGGTTCCCTACAAACTTTTGAACTACACTTCACACAATCCCAAAAATCCAAAAACACTGTCCTAAAAATCTCTGAGAAAACATTACGTGAGGACAGTGAAAGTGAAAATGAAAATGAAGATGATGAAGTGGCTTTGCTGGCACAAAAATTCAGAAGATTCTTTCAAAAGAATCGTGGTCATCCTTCTAAAGGAAGAAAGGTGAACTATAAACCTTCTGCAGGCAAATTTGGTAAAAGAACCAAAGAACCACAATGTTACGCCTGTCATGAGTATGAATACCTATCTACCGAATGTCCAAACAGAAAAACCAAGAGCAAAGCTATGACCACCACGTGGGATGATACTGAGGAGTCAAATTCAGAATCTAGTGACTCAGAAAGTGACGGAAATCAGAAATCATTGAAAATACTCATGGTCTCCACTACTTCAATCATCCCCACTAAATTTGAGAATGAGAAAGAACAACTAGCCACTGAATCATTTTCATCTAACAATGAGGAAACTGAAGAAAAAGAAGAAGAAGAAATCGAAGAGGATAAACTGCAAGATGCCTATAATCAACTCTATATTCATAGCATCAATATCCTTAAGAGACTCGAAATAACAGAGAACAAAAGTAAGTTGCTATAGAAAGATCTGGATAAATCACTGGAAATCAACACACAATTGATAAATGATCTGCAGCAATATCATATGGATAATGATAGACTTGAACAAGCTAATACTCTTCTTAAAAACAAGTCTGAAAAACTGAACAAACTGGTTGACCAATTAAAAGACAAAAATATGCTTCTTCAAAATAAAAATCATATACTCCTGTTTGATCTAAAAGAATCCAAGAAGATAGCCAAGATAAACTACAAGTTTTCCCAGAGTGGCGAAAAGCTAGAAAAACTGTTAAGAATGGGAAGACCTGGTAAGGACAAAAGCGGGCTTGGATATGAAAAACATAAGACTGGAAATGCAACTCTTAGAACTGAAAAATCTGCTGCCTCTGGAAGAAAAACCAGAACAACTCCAGCATGTTATTTGTGTGATGATTTAGGCCATTATAATTTTGAATGCATAACTCCTAGGAGGACTCAATTTAACTCTGGTCAGAATCATGTTAACAAATTATCAACCAGAGAAATACAGAACTACAAGAGTCCTCTTAAGAATATGGATAGAAGCAATGCCCCTACACCACCACTCAAATCGGTCAACAAAGTGAAATGGGTAAGAAAGAATTAGTTCAGATCATGTATCAAAATCTAGACCTGTGCTAAAATGAGGAAACATTTTTGTTGAACTTCAAATGGTATATCTGAGGTGTTTCACCTCCTCTTTTTGTATAAACAATCAAATGTTTATAATTTTGATGTGTACAGTGTGTACATAATTTTTGTTAAAAATACTGTCGGTAGAAATATGAAGAGTATATTTGAAAATCTGTCTGAATACAGAAAATTAAAAATTCTCATCCTCGATATGACATTCTCGATTTATCGATAGAAGGTCGATGTTATCAATGATTCCTTAGAATATGGATCGTCGGGTGGCCAAGAATGATATCGGAGACCGAATCGATAGAATCGATAAGCAACCTCTCGATATTATCGAAACAATGGTCGATCATATCGACAGATGCCGCCCGATAAAAAGGCAGCGAAACAAAAAAGGGGGTAATTTTTTCAAGGTTTTCACAATCACCCTCTCTGCTCGATTCTCTCGACCAAATCAGTTGGAGCCACGTCGGACGACCCAAAGCATTCTACAAATCTGGTAGTACCCTTCTAGCACAATAAGAGTTCTTTCTCTATTGGGTATTTGTCGTTTCTGTCTTCTTTTTTTATCGTCTTTCCCAAATCGTTCATATTTCTATTTGTCATATGGGAAAGGACAAAGGGGTAGCGTCCGGCCTTGGGGAATCTTCAATAGCCACCCGACAAAAAGTACCCATCTCGAGAGTCAGGGCGAGGGTCCCGGAAGGTGGGATCTCCACATGACAGAGATCGAGGCAGACCCCACATGGCGGGTCCCATATAGAATCATAGCACCACCTCCTTCAACTGGAGCAAGTTCAAGGCCACCCAAATACATGGGCAGGAAGCTTATACAAGAAAGGAAGATAGACAGGGAATGCCTCAAACCATACAAGTTGGAACCCCTGTTTGCCGTAGTAGATTGGCTGCCTGTTCTGAACTTTCGTGGGTCATGCCAACTTGAGAGAACACGCAACTTCCTTACTGCATGTCATTCACCAGTGGCTGATCCTTATTTGTTCATGGTATCTTTGGGTGGTGGTGATGCATTTATCACACCGGCTACAATAGTCAAAACTATCAGACTTAACATGGTCCCGGAAGGTATCCCAGAGCTAGATCTTGATAACGTGGACATTCGATCCAGGGTCACTAAGTATCTTTGCAATGGTAGGGACATCCCTTGACATCAAGGGAATGCATTAAAGGCCAGGTATATGGATCTCAGATTTCGGATCTTGCATGGTATCTTCGCCACTAACATCTACCCCAGAAGTACCAACAGGTCCGATCTGACCGGTCTCATGACCATGATCGTATACTCAATAGCCAGAGGGTCAAAGATCTGCTTTCCATCTCTAATTGTCTCTCAGTTGGTAAATACCATCCACACATATAGGGACCTCCATCTGTCGTACCCCTGGATTATCAGCATGATATGCAATAAAATCGGGTTTCCATCAACTACAGATCCGGTACTCCCTCTCTAAGTTTTCAACAAAAGAAATATTCGGAGAATGGACTTAGAGTTTCATGAGTACAAGAAAAACTTTGAGGAAGAAATCCAGGTAGAAGAAGCTGAAGGAGAAGGTGGCAATCCTATGGAAGGGGATGAAATGGCTGAAAATACACCTCCTTAACCCGATCCAACTCCGTCCACATCATCAACCGGGCATGGTAAAAGGTTCAAACTGGATAGGATTGGGGAAATCCAGAAGAACGTCCACTTAGTCAAAGAAAGGCTTACAGTCCTGGAAAGAATGGTTCAAGGTGTGCAGAGCACGGTACAACAGTTGGTGGATCTAATGACGAGCCGACGGGATGACATGATATCATCTCATTCTGCTCCGTAAGATCGGTTCATGCATACTATCATACACACTTTTCTCTTATCTCGCGTCTGAACAACAGTATCTTTTTGGATGTTCTTCGCTCTTATTAGTGTGTATGACAGCCCTCGAAATGTGCATAGTTTTTTTTGAAGATGGTATATGCCTACTGTCGGGCTAATGCTGATGAATGTTGTTGGGTGCCCATATATGGGCTTGATATTTTGTTTTGGTTACTGCTGTGTGGATCGGTATTTTTTTTAGTTGGATTGAACAGTTATGTGTGGGTTGGGATTTACTGTCGTCTGGGGCAATCTTGGTTCTTTTGTGGCTAAATAGAATTCATATCATTAATGACATATTTTCTTTTGCCCCTTGGTTTATCAAAGATCTGGAATGCATTTGATGCCCTTAAATGAATATTTTTCTCTGCTCTATAACTGTTATATCTTATCTAATATGCATTCATTCTGAGATTGATGTTTGACTAAAATACGTTAACTTTTATACATCAATGATTTGCTTCTGCCTGATGGTTCTCCCATACAATTCACTCTTCAGCCAATATCACTTACTATACCTTTGTAAATGACTGAAAAAAAGGGGGAGAACATTTACCAACACCCCGAGCGGAAAATTGTATATCTAATTTGTTGCAAGTGTTAGGGGGAGCAGCTGCACCAAGAAAGGGGTGTTTTTGAAGTAAGAGGGAGCAGACACTGGTTGTGTACATGAGTTAGAAAATTATAAAATTGTGAAAAAGCATGTACACACAATTTAGGGTGTGTTTGTCTAGAAGTATTCTAGGGTATTTTGGGTATTTTGTCACGTAATTGACAAAGGGAGAAATTGAAAGTTCACCTGCAAGTGCCCTGGTTTATCAAGTTACGTGAATGATAGGTCAGACTATCTACAGAGCTCGATAGGAAGATCAATTCAAGCGTCTGCCTCATCCAGATGTGTGAAAGCTCACCATAGGTAAATCATAACCTCACGTCCCATGTCCCAAAACACCAGGTGATTAAAACCCTTAAAACAAGATAGACATCTTAGGGTTTTTAGGTGAGAAATTTTTTTTCAGAATAGAAAAATCTCTAAGTTTTTCTCACCTTGTCGATTTTATTAAAGCACCCTCAATATGATCGACTTGCACTGTTGATGTCCTCGATACCTTAACGATATTATCGATAAGAGGACAAAAAATGTCCAACAACTAAAAATTCATCTGGAAGAATTTGTCGATGTATCGATACATATATCGATATCATCAATAAAAGCAGTAAATATGTCCAGCAACTTCACAACATATCTAGACGAATTATCGATATATCGATACACCTATCGATTTCATCGATATTCAAATCTCGAGTCCATCGAGAGTGGCTCGATAAGATTGACATGCAGATTTCCGGCGTCCCTATTTTTTAATTAAAATCTCTAATTCCTTCGATATATCAATGACCGTCCGATATGATCTGAATTCAAATATCGATAAGATCGGAGGTCCATCGATGATATCGATAGTGGGCGTGCATTTCTTACAGCAGATATTTTATGTTATTTTTAACTATGATCAAGGGCCCTTCCTAAAGAATAGATGTTCAAATATCGATGATATCGGCACCAGGTCGATTGCATCAAACAAGGACACAAATCGTCCAACAAACTTAAAGACAAATCTGCTAGATTTATCGATGCATCGACTCTGATTTCGATATTATCGACATCTACATTCTGATGATCTCAACGGTTCCGCCGATTATTCATGAAAACCTGAAATATCTCAAAGTCAAGTCTCTCTCATTTTTCAAGTGTCGATTAATCGAACCTGTCATCGATGGAATCGGAGTTCGAAATTCAATGACATCGACAATAGTTTCGATTAATTGACCAATTGCCAAAGAGTTCCAAAAGCGCATGACATTGAGTCCGAGTCATCGAGCAAATCATCGATGATATCAAGAGTATACGCTCGATGATATCGAACCTGCTTAATGATATCGAACTCTGTGATAAATGTGATCGTTTTATATCCGTTGGAATTTTTTGCCTATATATAGAGGATTTGTCTTTTGTTGCTGTGAGAGAAAGAAGAGAGAGCTTTTGTGTGTTTCAACTTGTATCTTATATCTAAATCCCTTTCTCTCAAGGGAGTCCGTCCTCCAATCCACCCTCACCATTGACATTCAATAGAGTGGATTGGGGAATGAACTTCTGCATTTAGGGATCCTCCAGCTACCACCTTAATGGCAAATCATTAAGTTAAGATGCCTTGAATGCATAAGAGTGGAACTACTCTATCTTCCTTATAGAAAAATCTTTAGAGAGTAAGATTCCATCTTCACCTTGACCCAACCTGAAACCCTGTACTGGTATATCTTTTGTGTTGCAAATCAAGGGAGCCGAAGACTCTTCAGCTACAAGGAGGAGATCTTTGTCATTGTGCTAAACGGGACTCATCAACTTATCTGTAAGTATCTAGAGTCCAAGAGGACACTTGTGATCATTCCTTTCTAGGATTGGGTCTTAAGTGGTTCTCACCCTTTGAAGTCCTCAAGGAGGCCTCCAGTGGGAGTGTACGTGGTGGGTGCGTTGTGTGGACCCTTGCTCTATGGTGAGCATGAACATCTGGTTAGGAGTAAACCAGTAAAACTCCCAGGTGCGTTGTGTGGACCCTTGCTCTATGGAGAGCATAAACATCTGCTTAGGAGTGAACCAGTAAAACTATGAACCGAGCAGAAACCTCCATGTAAAGGTTGAAGGTGAACTTGATTTAAAACCTTAAGTTTGAGGTGAACCCTGAGAAACCTCCTTAGTGAAACCGGTACACTCAAGGGTTGAGTGCGGCAGCCGGGAGTGGAGTAGACAAGTAGTCGAACCACTATAAAAATGACTGTGTCTGTGATTAATTCTCATGCTTGATCATTTGTGTGATTATGTTAACTGAATTCATATCTACTCACACTTCACACACAGTCATATCCATCATAAACTAGGCTCTATGTTGTTTACTCTTTAAGCAGTTTGTGATTGAATCCTCTACTAGGCTTGAAAGCTGGTAGAGTTATTTTTGAGTAATCCTAATATATGTCTGTTGGTAGGATTAGTGTGATAGGATTTTAATTAAATCATAAAAACTTTTAAAAGTCCTATTCACCCCTCTCTAGGACATATTGGCATATTCCGACTTCGACTCAAGCAATCTTCACCGCTATTTCAGGTTTTTCCAAAAAACTATAGTAAAGAGCTTGTGATATGTTATGACCAAAATGTATTGTTCTCACAATTACCGAAATCCTTTAAAAGGAGCATTTTGGATACAAATTTTTCTCTATTTTTTTTTCTTTTTTTTTTGTGAATGATTCATTTCAAGAACTAAATTAAAAGAAACATAAGATTTTCAATATATAAGTATATGAATTTGGCTGGGTTCTCTTTCTCATTTTCTCATTGTCAAATAACCACTTACTCCAAAAGCTCAAGCAATTAGAAGATGGTGTGTCAATGTATATCAAGGGACTTTAACACTCCTCCGCACATGAGGGGTGGAACTTTACATGGTGACATATTAGGAAAAGGTGGAGGGACACTCACTTACACTATAAACAATAACCCCCATGGAGGAATATATTATGGAGACATATTTGCTACCACCCTTAAGATTCGAACACTTGACCTTCCGCTCTGACACCATGTCAAGTGGTTATTTAACACTCCTCTCTTTCATATTTGGAATATATAATAATAATGAGAACCTAAGTACACAATGATGGATCCCCATAAATGCTAATAGTTTGAATGATATGATACATTCACGAATGAGCCACTTGATAAACATTCCAATCTTGCCCATGTTGACACATGTAGGGTCCTGTGGACGTTGGGATCTTGGGCTAAAATCGACTTGAGGGCCACTTTCTCCATGGGTTGCTTCTTTTGAGGGCTTTTGCACTGTGATTGATTAATTATGTTTGACCAGAGTCGCCTCTAGATAACTTCTTTATCTCTACAGTCGGCTAGACTCTATAGAAATGCTATGATAGGATCCAAAGATTTCCTGCTCTAAAATGACTCTTTGGTTCTGTGATAAGAGATTCTAAGTAAGGGACCGCGATTACAGAGAGGGAAGGTGTTAAGCACCCACTTTACCCATATAGATGTACACTCTCTACTTCATAGGATCTAACTATTCTTGATGGTTATGATTTAGTTTTTGTATATGAATGTGTCTAGTGCTTATGACAAATGTAGAATAATTGGTAAGTTTTCTATTTGGCGGGATTCGATTTAATTGGCAAGCCTCAAAGCATACTTCCGAGCGAATTTGATGTAAAGTGTGTTGAGTGACGAGATAATTGTTACACTATGCAAATGATATGGCCAGATGAAGTCTGGTTGAGAATAGTGGGGTAAACAATAGTATTGCAAGGATCATATCGAGTGACTTGGATTGACCTTGGGTCAACTCAATAGGCTAGTATTAGGGCTAGACTTCGGCCCAGCTCTCTTCCTCACTCTCACTCTCCTTGGTGGAAGATGGCTAAGGGGGTTAGCAGGCTTCATTGTGAATGCTTGAAATGAGAGTGGATGCTTCCTTGATGCTTAAAGTGTGAAGGGAAGGGGGGTATTTACAACCCTCCAGTATAGTTTTCTGGTAATTCCTAAAAAGATTGAGGTTAAGAAGGTTTAGATGGATGAGATTTGAGATTGCCATGTGGCAAGATCTTATATGTTGGTTTGGATGGCATAAGGTATAATTTTAGCTCAATGGAGGGGAATCAGAGTAATTGCCGATATTTGCAATTGCATGAAATAGACAAGGAGGACAACAACACACGAGTAAGCGGTTGTCCGAAGTATGGCCAGTGCCACGTGGTGAACGATACTCTATGTGCCACTTGTCATTCCTTTTTTTACTTCAACTTCAGAGGGAGGCTCTCCTTATACATGTGGGTAAGTTTGGTCCTCCAAAGCTTCCTTGTTGTCCTCCCTTCTCTTCGAATTGAGCTTTAGAATGGTCTTGGGCCAAAATGGGTTTATGTACTTGGTTTGACGAGATGAGTTGACTGGGTAGGCTATGTGGGCTGACTGGGTGAGTTGACTCTGGGGCTTGGATTAGGGTTAAGGGTATGGATCGAGTTTTAGATCGGAGTTAAGTGTATGGACTAGGGTTTGGATTAGGGTTCTTGTTCAATCAAGCTTATCGTCCTGAGGTGGGGTGTTTACAGATGTCCCTCTTTGGTAGAGGTTGTGTACAATCAAATGCCAAAGCGAGTGGACACCCCACCCTCTGTAATTAGATTAAAATGTGGTCTTGTAATGCCCCGGTTTTTGGAACCCAAGTATACGACTCGTTCTCTAGAAACCCGAGTATTAGCCTTTAAAACTCAGTGTAAATTTGAACCGCTTATCATTAATCAGAGGTAGTAATAAACGAAGCTAGAGTAAACCATACATTGAATAAAAACATTCCAACCATAATAAAAAAATCTAAATGTAGCGCCCATACAGGACTTATACAATCTCAAATACAAAGTTCATTAAATAAAGATAGGAATTTAGCATCTAATGATGAAGCTCAACATGGCCGCAGGGACTCCGTGTAGCTCCTCAGCTACCCGATTTGCTCTAGCAACCCAATGAACGTCATCGGCTCGCTCTACACCTACATCAACTATTACGGTTTGATAGCGTCAATGGCTATCGCAGCAAGGAGCACCCTCTAATATTACACACTCACCATACATAATCCAGCATAAATCACAATATATGAGAAGAGACATATTAAACAATGCAATTTATAGTCATGATCATATATTCAGAAATAAGTCAACATAATTTCAACATTAAAAAAATGTAATATAAATCGCAATGCAAGTGGACGTGTCTAGATAGTCAATTAATCAATCATTCGAATTTTACAAAATGGTTAAAAAGTCAAGCTTTAAACCTCTACTTCACCTGAAAATCATATCGTACATGAATACCGCAAGATGACTAGGAAATCGTTAAGTGAACACCTACTCTACCCAGAAATCACAATACGACTGAACACAAGATGAAAAGAGAACAACATACAAACATCTACTTCACTCAGAAATTATATCGTAAGTGAACACCACAAGATGGCTAAAAAATTGCTAAGCGAAACCCGCTCCACTCGAAAATCATGGTATGACTAAACACCGCAAGATGAAGAAACAAGTAACATACAAACTCTAGACCACCCGAAAATCATATTGTACGTGAACACCGCAAGATGGCTAGGAAACCAACATGCAAACTTTAGACCACCCGGAAATCATATCGTACATGAACACCGCAAGATGGCTAGGAAATTGATAAACAAACTCTCGCTCCACATGAAAATCACAATATGACTGAACACCGTAAGATGGCTAGGAAATAATAGGATATGCGAATATAACCAACAACCCACAAAGGGCACCAACAGACCATCAAAGCCACGAGGGTAAATCTACGATCCAAGCCATATAGGGCAAATATGTGATCTAAGCCATGTAAGGCAAGGTGCGATCCAAGCCATATAAGGCAGATGTGCGATCCAAGCCGTGTAAGTCAAATATGGACCACAAGATAGTAAAACTATGACAAGTTCCATTCAATCCATCAAATGATCGCAAATGACAATCATACAATTAATTAACATGTGTACAACTAAAGATAACATATTATCATCACTCATTTGTGCTTACCAAAATTAAAGAGATATGTTCATTATCTAACATAGGAATCAAGTATGCGACATATTAACATATTCACATATTCTCATAATAAGTTAAGTAACTTAATCAATTAACTTAGGGGATACTAAATGGGAAGGATTAAGGCATCATCTATGATTAATGAATTTAAGTGGGAAGTTCAAAGGGTGAGTCATCACCTTGGTCAAGTAATATAGTTGTATGTGGCCTGCTAGATAGCATGAATGCAGCCTGATAGAGTCAAATCTAATCAATAAATATGCGACCACGACCCAATCAAAACATCAAGGGAAGCAGTTAGTACTTGGCTCCTACGGTCAATATAATAAGTAAAAACTCATTAAATCAACTCAGTAACAAATGAATGTAAATGAGTTTTCGATTTACCTTATCTTGATAGTTTATCTCGGCAACCCAACACGAACTTGGTCGAAACCGACCGAGTCGACTCAATAGAGACTCGGATGAAGCTCCTCTCTTCCTCTATTCTCTACTTCCTTCTATTCTCAGATAGGTCCCATAACTTCTAGGCTCAAACAGAGCTGGAGTGGACCCACTGGGGCAACAACTCAGCCCGACTCGGTTAAGATCAACCGAGCCAACTCAGTTAGGTGTCGTTGGAGATGGACAACCACCTCTCCCTACACCTCTTCTTCTTCTTCTATTTTTCTTTCTTTTCTTCTTTCTTTCACTCCCAGCTAGGTCTGGACCAGGCCCACGTCTGACTCAACCCAGTCAGACTCGGTTTAAACTGAGTCGACTCAGTTTTAACCGGACGACAGTCCCAAGTTTCCTTCTCTCTCTCTCTCTCTCTCTCTCTCTCTCTCTCTCTCTCTCTCTCTCTCTCTCTTCTTCCTTTTCCTTCTTCCTCTCTCTCTCTCTCTCTCTCTCTCTCTCTTTGTTTCCTACTTCTTCTTCCTTTCCCTTAGGCTGGAACGTCCAGCAAAAACCCCCAACTCGAACCAGGTCTGAGCTCAACTCGACTCGGCAACGAGTCAAGGCTGCCACTTGAACTTTCTCTCTTTCTCTCCTTGCCCTTTCTTCTCTCGGTTCTTTCTCTCCCTCTTTCTTCCTCGTTTTTCTCCTGCTGCAACGACCAACAACACCTGAACTCGAACGGAGCTCAGCTGGCCAGTGTCGAGGCAGCAACTCGGTTCTGGTCACTCCCACCCAATGTGACAGCAAACCGGGGAAGAGACCAGCGTCCCTGCTCCTCTCTCTTTTTCTGTTTCTACCTTCTTTCTTTTCTCCTTATTTGGGCGCTCAAGAGGGCCTACACAAAACTAGGTTTAGACAAGCCAAGTCAGTTGGTGCGACGGTGGCGAGCGCAGCAACAACAGGACGCGGTAGTAGGTCGACAACAGCTCTCCATCTCTCTCGCTTTCTCTCTAGTTTTCTTTCTTCTTCTTCTTCTTTCCTTTCTTACTCTCTCCTTCCGTTGCTTCCAGCAACGCCTGGAATGAGTCGGCCCGACCCAAGCTAGTGCGACAGGGCGTTCGATTCCTCACTCTTTCGTTTTCTTCTTTTCTTTTCCTGGGAAGGGCTGCCCTAAAATGGATCTTTATAGGCCATATTCGTCTTGTCTTAGAGAGATTGACCTAGCTAAATCCTGGATTAACTACGCTAAATGAAAGCTAAACTCAAGCTTCTAACAATGATCTTTCCCCGAACTTAAGCCTGATCTATCCATCCATCTTTCATGACTATAAGGTGTCCTCACAGATGGACTTTTAGCATAAAGGTCCACCTGATGGACGTTCCAGATCAGTAAATGAGGCCCATCAGAGGACGATGGGTTTATCCAGTCGACAGAGGAGATGACACCCTTGATAATGGTAAATTTGGATCGGGTGGGTATTCTAATGATTTGGTGCATTTGGATGGCGTGGATAGCTCCCATAATCACTATGGGACCCACGAAAGGGACGGTGATCATCCCTTGCTTAATGGTTTTGAAGTCCACATGCCACGACGGCTCTCTTGTCGTGCTAGGAACCCTAAGACTGCCTTAGACCCTACGGTTGGGATTTGATGAAGTGGAGGGTCGAGATTTCAAGAGCCATTGCATGTGCATGCCAACATGGAAAGGAGAAGAAAAGAATCTTTCTGTTTTTGGAAAACCAGTCGCACGCACTCAGTTTGTGTTATACTTGTGGTCACACGTGTGTGATACAACGGTGAATTTTAGTAGGGAATAGTCTTCTCCGAATCCTTTACAATATGGATAGTTTGGATCATTGAGTTGGGCGCTGATGGTGGCCCACGGTTTGTAGAAAAACAGCTGCTGTACGTTTGAAATCTGATGAGTGGGAAAAGCTCCTACTAACCTTCCATTCTCATCGGGTCAAACCCGATTGACCGGGCTATCCCAACCAATGCACCGTGAGTACACACATTCCATGTACACATCCACTCACGTGTGGGGTCCACAATTGTGTTTGATCTGATCCACTCTGTTCATCCATTTCATTGGCCCGTATTAAGGCCCAATCTAAAGAATGAAGCAGATCCATGACTTAGGTGGGCCAAACTTTGTGATTCGGAGTCCTTAATGGTAGGTTTTCATCATCCGATGGCTAGATTGCATCTGAATGTGTTCATCAGCGGTTACAAATGTTTATAGTTCATTTTAGAGAAAAAATTTCATTTACTGCTATGATCCATCTGTTGCGCAGCATGCCAACAACGCAGTGAATCGAGATCCAATTCAAGTCTCACCCATAAACGATAAACAAGAAGAAATAAAAACTATAAACAGATCAAAGCAATCCAAACAAACCACAAGACAAGATATACATGGAAAAACCCCAAACTAGGGTAAAAAACCACAGATGCAAACTTCCACTATGAAGAATAACGAAGATTATAAGGCAATATACTAACCTCTCCCTTGGAAATACAGAGAAAACCCTTTGCCCACACCTTAGAATAACTCCCCAATATTCACCTTAACCCTAGAAAAGCCCTAGGGACCCATATTTATAATTTAGGCAACTTTCCTTTCGCACCCTTATGAAAGGCAACTCAAAAAATCCGCAGTCCACATTAAATTTGGAAAAGAATCTGCGTAACCACGACCGGTCGAGTAGACTACACGACTGGTCAAGCGGACCCCACGACCGGTCGAGCACCTCAGAACTTAAAAACTTATGCTCGCTGGACTTTGAGTCGAGCCAGTCCACGACTGGTCATGACCGGTCGAGTGGGCTCCCCGATCGGTCGAGCAAGGGCTACGACTGGTCATGCGCCGCCCCAGATATGGCTCAACTTCTCAACAATCTCCCACTTGGAGACACATTACCATAAACCCTGCCTTCTTCAACCGGATTGCACCACCTCCCCGTCTTCAAGCCTGAAGACCAATTAAAGCAGAACAGAGCTTCAGCTTCTCCCGTGTGACCGCCTTGGTCAACATATCTGCAGGATTTCCACTTGTATGAATCTTCTCCAGAGCAATCGATCCATCTTCTAGTAACGAACGTATGAAGTGATATCTGATGGCAATATACTTGGTTCTTGAATGAAAGGTTGAATTCTTAGCCAAGTGTATTACATTCTGACTGTCACTGTATAGCTTGCAATCTGCTTACTTCTTACCCAACTCTTACATAAAACCTTTTATCCAAACCATCTCCTTGCACGCTTCTATAGCCGCAACATATTCTACTTCCGTCGTACTAATAGATACTATCTGTAACTGAGAGACCCAACTGACTGCAGCACTACCTAGAGTAAAGACATAACCTGTAGTACTTCTTCTGCTATCGATATCTCTGGCCAAATCCGAATCCACGTAGCCTTGTAGCTTGATTTCCGATCCACCATAATACAACCCTACATCCTTAGTACTTACCAGGTATCTAAGGATCCACCTCACAGCTTCCGAATGTTCCTTGTCGGGATCGTTCATAAACCTGCTAACAACTCCCACTGCTTAAGCAATGTCTGGCATCGTGTTTACCATAGCATACATGAGACTCCCAATAGCTGATGCGTATGGGACTTTAGCCATATAGTCCCGTTCCTCCTACGTCTTTGTACTTTGCTAAGTGGTTGGCTAATGGAGTGCTAACCAGCTTAACACCTCCCATATTGAATCAATCAAGTACCTTGGCTATGTACTCTGCCTGTGACAAAACCAATTTCTTGTTTTTCCTGTCACGCTTTATCTTCATTCCTAGGATTTATTTTGCAGCTCCCAAATCCTTCAAGACAAATTCTCTAGATAGCTGTCTTTTGAGATCTGAGATGTCTTTCATGCTTGAACCAACAACAAGCATGTCATCAACGTACAGAAGAAGGATGATGTATGACATATCAAACTTCTTCGAATAACAACAGTGGTCAGTATGACATCTCCTGTAACAGTTTCCCGACATGAAACTGTTGAACTTCTTGTACCACTGCCTTGGGGCCTACTTTAGGCTATATAGACTCTTCTTCAGTCTGCACACCTTATTCTCCTTTCCTGGTGCCACGTATCCTGTCGGCTGATGCATATATATCTCTTTTTCAAGGTCTCCATGAAGAAAGGCTGTCTTAACATCTAGCCGCTCTAGATGTAAGTCCTTTGTAGCCACTATACTCAAAACCATGCGAATCATAGACATTTTCACCATAGGTGAAAATATTTCAGTGAAATCAATACCTGCCTTCTGTTGAAACCCTTTTACAACCAATCTGGCCTTGTACCATTTCGAACCATCGTGCTCCTCCTTCAGCCTGTAAACCCACTTGTTATGAAGAGCTTTCTTACCCTTAGGTAGAGTGACTAGCTCCCATGTACAATTAGACTCAAGAGAGTCCATCTCATCATCCATGGCCTGCTCCCACTTAACCCGTGTATCTGACTGTAATGCCTCTTCAAAACACTTTGGTTCACCACTATCTGTTAGCAGTAAATAATGTAAGGAGGGTAAGTATCGGACCATGGGTCTCCTCTCCCGAGTAGACTTCCTCACAACTGGTGTCTGTGGCTCTGCCTCATAATGCTCCTGTGCATGATCATCCTATAGCGTTATAACACCTGTGTCCGAAACTACGAATTCTTTTTCATCGGCCTTATTTTATTGCACATTGTCCTTATGCATCACTTTTTCATTGAAGACTACGTCCTTGCTTCTGATAATTTTTCTATTTTCTGCATCTCAAAACCTGCAGCTAAAATCATGCTGCCCGTAGCCTATAAATGTGCATCTCTTAGACTTCGCATCTAGCTTGTTTCTGTGCTTTGCATCAATGTGAACATATGAAGTGCAACCAAACACTCTGAGATGTGCAAGGTTCACTTCTTTCTCAGCCACGTTTCTTCTGCTAGCCCACCATCCAATGGTGCTGAGAGACTTCTATTGATGAGATATGCGGCAGTATTTACAGCATCTACCCAAAAAATCTTGGGCAACCCTGTATGTAGCCTCATGCTCCTGATACGCTCAAGGATGGTCTTATTAATGCACTCAACCACACCATTCTGTTGTGGTGTCCTTGGAATTATTTTCTGATGTTTGATTCCATTTGCTATACAATACTCCTCAAATCTCTTATCACAGTACTCTCTCCCATTATCAGATCTGAGACATTTTATTATTTTACCTGTCTCATTTTTTACCATAACTTTTTACTTCTTAAATTCATCAAATACATCAGATTTATATTTTAAGAAATAGACCCACAGTTTTCTACTAGCATCATCAATAAAGGAAACAAAATAACGTGAGCCACCAAGAGATAATACATATGCCAGTCCCCACACATCAGTTATACAAGCTCTAACAGATGCGTCTTTGGAGCGCTTCCCATCTTCTTGAAACTTACCCTCTTCTGCTTACCATACACGCAGTCCTCGCAGAATTCCAAGTCAATAGACTTCAACCCTAATAACTTCCCTTTTGACAATAACACTTTCATCCCTTTCTCACTCATGTTCTAACCTCTTATGCCATAACTGCCCATTCACTCCGGTTGATGCGACTACGAGTGAACTATACAATCCTGAGGTCACGTACAAAGTACCTTCCTTCTTGCCTCGAGATATCACCAAGGCACCTTTTGTGATCTTCCAAGAATCACTAGTGAATGTCGTCACATAACCAGTATCGACCAACTGCCCCACTGAGATCAAGTTACGTTTCAAACTCGGTACATGTCTGACATCCTTTAATTTCAAAATCGTTCCGTCTTTCTGATTGACTTGAACGTCTCCCTTTCCAACAATACTGTACAGCTCATCATCACTCAGGTAAACTCTCCCAAAGTCACCTGACACATAATCACGCAGAACTTCCTTACATGAGGTGGTATGAAACGAAGCACCCGAGTCTATAACCCAAGACTCATTCCTCGCATCAAGAGACAAGATCAACGCTTCTGTGTCACTCTCCTCAGATAGATTCACTGAATCCTTCCTGCCTTGAGAGCTTCCTTCTTATTTTTTAAGCGTCCGGCAATCGCGTTTCATGTGCTCATTCTTACCGCAATGCTAACACCCGTCTTTATCTTTTGGTCCCTTGGACTTCTTCCTCGACTTAGAACACCATTGGACTTCTTCCTCTTCCTTCAACATTTAGAGCATTCCATGAATCCCTTAAAACTCCTGATGCCTTTCTTCTAGATTCTTCACTGAGAATTAGACCGGCCACATCATCAAATTTCAGCTTTGTCGACACTGAAGAATTACTCATAGCAATCACCAAACCATCCCAACTGTCTGGTAAACTGGACAAGATCAATAACGCCCTGACCTCATCCTAAAAACCAATGTCAACAGATTCCTACTGGCTCATGACTGTATTGAACTCGTTTAGATGTTCAGCCATGTTCCCACCATCTGACATCTTCATGTTGAATAGTTGTTTCATAAGATAAACCTTGTTAGATGCTGAGGGCTTTCATACATGGTGGATAGGGCTTCCATTAATTCTTTTATAGTTTTTACTTTGGATATATTGAAGGCGACACTCTTAGACAAAGAGAGTCGGATCGTTCATAAAGCCTTCCTATCCAGTAAAAACCATGCATCATCTGTCATCTTTTCTGGTTTCTTCTCTTTTCCTCCTAGAGGAATATAGAGGTCCTTCTGATATAAATAATCCTCCATCTGCATCTTCCAGAAGGTAAAGTTTGAACCATCAAACTTCTCAATTCTAGTTTTCCCTTCTTCCATCATCGCTCCCAATAAAATTAAACTAATAGCTCTGATACCAGTTGTTGCGCAGCGCGCCAATAACGTAGTGAACCGAGATCCAATCTCAAGTCTCACCTACAAACAATAAACAAGAAGAAATAAAAACTAGAAATAGATTAAAGCAATCCAAACAAACCACAAGACAAGATATACGTGGAAAAACCCCAAACTAGGGTAAAAAACCACGGATGCAAACTTCCACTATGAAGAATAACAAAGATTACAAGGCAATATACTAACCTTTCCCTTAGAAATACAGAGAAAACCCTTTGCCCACACCTTAGAATAACTCCCCAATATTCACCTTAGCCCTAGAAAAGCCCTAGGGACCCATATTTATAGTTTAAGCAACTTCCCTTTCGCACCCTTACGAAAGGGAACTCAAAAAATCTGCAGTCCGCATCAAATTAGGAAACGAATCTGCATAACCACGACCGGTCGAGCAGACCCCATGACTGGTCGAACAAGGGCCATGACCAGTTGAGCACCTCAGAACTTAAAAACCTATGCTCGCTAGACTTTGAGTCGAGCCAGTCTACGACTGGTCACGACCGGTCGAGTGGGCTCCACGACCGGTCGTGCACGACCCTAGATGTGGCTTCACTTCTCAACACCATCGATCCTATATCTATATTGAACGTACGATCGTGAGTTTAAATGGACGGATCGCCTCAACATAGATTGATAGTGGTCCACCAAGTTGTTTACACAAAATCTAACCTGTCCATCAGCCCAAATAGCTTAAGATGGGCCAAGAATCTGACTGTGAGGTAGATCCATAGCCCAAGTGGGCCTTATCTGATGGTTTTACATTCCATCTGTCCAACGGTCGGATCATGTCCATACTTGTTTTTCAACGTCCTTAAACATTCCCAGGCTAATCTAGATACGCTTGGATCAATGTTCCTAAAGCCCAATGAATTTACAGTTGCCTTATAAAAGGTGGTCACTCTAATGAATGGTGGGTTTTGGTGATTCGGCGTTTGATATTGATTATGCATATTTGATTTATCTATCAAGGTGATTGAACCTAAAATAGACCTCTCTTGTGATGTGATACTCCATCTTGGAAGATGAGGGATGGATGACTTGATCTACAGGCAAAGTTTACCCTTAACGGGTGAGGGTAAACACTTAGCTAAATTGGGTTTGTGATCCTAAATTAGGTCCTCATGGTGAGTACTGAAAAGTACGGGGTGTTATAGGTCTAGACTTGTTGCCTACTTTTGTATCTTAATCAGTTGATCGTTCAAAAGTAGATGACTTGCACATATCACGATAGTTTGGGGAAATGTTGCAATTGTCCCTACATTTTCTGTGGCTTTACGGGCATCCAATCGCAATATTTTCGCTCCTGATCAGTACTAACATCGAAAGAACCTAGTACACTAGAGCCCTTGCGCTTTTTGTGGCCCTACAAAGAAATCGTCTAAAACTATAATGTTTGTTACTTCCCAGGTTACCCCATGAGTACTTTTCATTTGATCGTCAAAGTGGTCAGCTTACCTTGCACTTTTTGCGGCCTTATAGGGATTTTACTATGCCGACTTGTACTCGATCAAGGTACATAAATATTCAGGACAAGGTATGTACAAGTGATCCTTTTTGTCGCAATCTGTTCGTTTTGATACATTGGTTACAATTTGTCTTTTATACCTTTTCGAATATATTTTGCTGACCATGACCTAGCCTATCATCCATTCATAGCATTAACATTTGATACGATCGTTCTGTCACTCTGAGTTCAAATCCACTGTACCATATGCATGCGAATCCAATGGTTCCGAGGAAATCGAGAGTCGTAAGATCTTATTTACTTTCATGCTGGCCCCAAGTGTGTGTGTGTGTGTGTGTGTCTCCTCCACACTGGGAAGTGATACTCCGTGGGGGGTTTTATTGCAAATGATTTGTGTAAATATAATACAGCCCGCATGATTATCTTGACTAAGGATGCCTATCGGATTTTTGGTGATCTGGTTTTTATTGAAAACATGCAAAGGACCAATTTGTCTTCCCATGGTCGAGTGGCTGAGTTAGATCTGTAGGGGATAGTAACTGAGATATGCAAATTCAATTTTCTTTCATCTGCCTTGACCACAATCAAGATTGGTTTGACAGCATGATCAAGATTCTGATCTATGGTTAATCGGTTTCATCACCTCATAGGTAATCAACCTTGCTAGTTTTTTGCCTAATCCGGGTCATCAATTGTGGCCAACTTCGGCTTTTATTATGGATGGTGCGGATTTGTCCATCGTTAACAGTCAGGATTCCAATTTGTGACTAATCGGGTCCGTCGTCCCGTTATGATTGTGACTCTCTAGGGATTAGAAGATGTTTTTTATATTTTCGCAAGATGATCCGGTCCATTGGATTTCGAGTTAACAGTTGCGATTATGCCGATTTTTAACGGAGATCTCTTTTGAGATTTTTTAAGATGATCCAGTCCATCAGATTGTGAAATTCACAGTTGTGATTGATACTAGTTTTTATTAAAATATTTTTTATTATTATTTTGAAAGTGATCCAGTTCATTATATCACAAAATCGATGGTTACGATTGATGTTGACCTTTATTGAAGATATGTTTTTTAGATTTTTTTTTATATATATAAAAATGATCGAGTCCATCAGATCATGAAATCAACAGTCGCAATCGATGCTTATTTTTATTGAAGATATTTTTTGAGATTCTTTTAAATGATCTAGTCAATCAGATCGAAAAATCAACTATCATGATTGATGCTAGTTTTTATTGAAATATTTTTGTAATTTTCAAAGGTGATCTAGTCCATCGGATCATGAAATATTTAATGATTTTTTAAAGTGATCTAGTCCATCAGATCATGATATCGACTGTTGTGATCGATGTTGATTTTTATTTAGATATTTTTGATGATTTTAAAGGTAACCAAGTCCATTGAATTATGAAATCAATAGTCACGATCGATGCTGGTTTTTATTGAGATTACTCTCTTTGGTGGGAGATGGCTAAGGGGGTTAAGGCTTGATTGTGAATGCTTGAAATGGGAGTGGATGTTTCCTAAATGCTTAAAATGTGAAGAGAAGAGGACATTTAAAACCCTCTAGCACGTTTTTTCTAGTAATTCCTGCAAAGCTTGAGGTTAAAAAGGGTTTGGATGGCTGAGATTTGAGATTGCTACGTGGCAAGATCTCATGTTTTGGTTTGGATGGCATAATGTATAATTTTGGCTCCAGAGAGGGGCATTAGAGTAATTACCAAGATTTGCACATGGAGAACAGCAACATCGGAGTAAGAAGCTGACCAAAGTATGGCCAGTGCCACATGGCGAGCGACACCCTGTGCACCACTCGTCATTCCTTTTTTGCTTCAGCTTCGGAGGGAGCCCTATATACGTGGACATGTTTGGTCTTTCGAAGTTGCTTGGTTGTCTCCCGTTTTCTTCAAATTGGGTTTTGGAATGGGATTGGGCTAAAATGGGTTTATGTACTTGGTTTGACAATGTGTGTTGATTGGGTAGGCTATGTGGGCTGACTAGGTGAGTTGATTGGGTAGGCTATGTGGGTTGACTAGTTGAGACTCAACGGATTGACTCTAAGGGTTAGGTTTTTTCTAAAGTTTAGTTTTGGGATAGTTTTGGGGTTGGTTTATAGGGCTCTAGGACTTAGATTAGGGTTTGGATCATGGTTAAGGAGTTGGATCAGAGTTTGGATCAGGGTAAAGGACATATATTAGGGTTAATGGTATGGATTTGGGTTCATACTCGATCAAGCTTATCTGCCCAAGGTGGTGGGGTGTCTACATGTCCTTTACCCTTTATGATCTATTATTGTAAAGTTTGTATAATTTCTTCCTGTAAAGTGTAGATCATAAGTGAATATAAACATGAATTGTAGTAATTTGTATATGGTTCTACAAGCTGAAACACACGTACAACCCTGTTCAAGTACATGCCTACACATCTGACGACATGGCATGTGTGTGAAAGATCCCAGCCGTCAATGATGTATGGCACATTATCCAGATCCTCTGCTGCAAAAATGCTGCTGGTTCACTTCAAATGTTGGCCACAGTGTTTAAAACAAATGGGCAGACAGGAAAATATTAGTTGTCCTATTTCTTTAGCATCATAAGAAAGTGAGAATAATATCCACTATTATTAAGAGTGAGTTGGTACAAGTTAAAAGTTAAAGATAGGAGGAAAAGGCTCATGAAATAGAGTGGAATGGCGGTACATGGACAAGGTTTACATGACGAGCACTGACTTAACTGAGTCAAATCTTAGAATTTTGGTATGGTAAACGTGGCCCACCTCATGAAAGGTTTGGATCCTTTACATGTCCCACATTGGCACATGCCATGACCACTGGTGCCTACATAAATACAATTAACAAACATCAAATTTACAACCATATCATAGTTTAGTTAGAAAAACATGAACTCACCCGAGCCAAATTTTAACCGTTTGTTCTTGTTGGCATCAATTACTACCGTTGAGTATTGATTTGACGGGCCCACTGTGGATCAAGATTTCTCAAAAATCTAATGGATTGTAAATTTCTAATTTCGAATCAATGGCCTAAATTCAATCATAGGTTTTTATTAGATAGTACAACAATTACTTCTGTGCCATCAGATTTTTATCTAATACGCAGTGTTACATTCATGCATTGGGCGTGCAACTTACTAGAGTGCACGTGTGTGTGTGTATATATATATATATATATATATATATATATATATATATATATATATATATATATATATATATATATATATATATGGAAAAGGTACTATGCGCTCGAGCGTAAAGCGGTCGTCCGTGAGGTCGAGCTGATGTGGGCCCCACCGTGATGCCGTTCGAAAATCTACCCCCTCAGTCAGATGCACCATTCCAGAGGGGACCCACACGGCTGAAAATCAAGTCAATCCGTGACTTTTGTGGGCCACACCACGTACAGAAGTTGAGAGGGGCCATGCACCATTGAAACATTCAAAACCATTTGTGGGGACCTTTCGAGACATTTTTTGATGATCAACACCGTCCATCATATGTGTCCCACTTGGATGTAATTTTAGACCAAGTTTCAGGTGGTATCTACAACTCAGGTGGGGCCCACCAAGTGCTTTTACATGTTTTTCCGTGTATACTTATATTTTCTGATGGTATGGCCCACCTGAGTTACGTGGACGGCTGATTTTGGGCCGTGTGGGCCCACCCTGGGCTCGTGCATCTGGTGGACGGTGTGGATCTTCGAACGGCATCACGGTGGGGTCGAGCTGTGTGGACCCCACCGCGATGCCTTTCAAACATCAGCACCATTCACCAGATGCACCATTCATGGTAGGCCTGGACGGCCAAAAATCATCCGTATACGGAACTCAGGTGGGCCATACCATCTAAAACCATAAGTATACATGCCAAAAACATATAAAAGCACTGGTGGGACCTACCTGAGTTGTCCATGCACCTGAAACTTAGTCTGAACCCTCATTCAAGTGGGACACACATAATGGATGGGCTGGATTTGCAAACCACATCTCGGTGGGCCCTCAAAAATGGTTATGAATGTTTTAATGGTGCACGGCCCCTCTGCACTTCTGTATGTGGTGTGGTCCACTAAAGTCACGGATTGACTTGATTTTGGTCCGTCCAGGCCCACCATGGAATGGTTCATCTGGTGGACGGTGCTGATGTTCGAAAGGCATCACGATGGGGCCCACACAGCTCGATCTCACGGACGACCGTTTTACGCTCGAGCGCATGGTACCTTTTCCATATATATATATATGTGTGTGTGTGTGTGTGTGTGTGTGTGTGTGGGGGGGGGGGGGGATTATTACTGCAAAACTCATATGATATTCTAGCTTTACCAAATAATTCCTCTATCAACCCAGTTGCCGGGAAGCTCTAGCTTTAGGAAGGGGAATTACCATAATGCCCTATGTAGAGAGTTTTGGGGGCCACCTGGTATTTTTATAATATTCAACCAATACAATAGCGTAATGTGAGCCAGACGTGAAAAAATAGCATACACCACTTAGGGTGCTTTTGAGAATGTACGTATGAATAGATTACATACTCCACGTGATGGACAGCAACATCAAGGTGAGCTCCACGTGATGGACCATCACGGTCCATATCCAAGCGCCTTGCTGATGGATAGCTGACATCAAATGTGGGCCCCACAAGATGGATGGTCCATATCGAAGGCGGGTCTTGCATGACTCATTGAAGGTGGCCCCCACATGATGGACAACTAACATCAATGGTGTGCCCTCTACATGTTGACATTCCACATCAAAGGCCAACCCTTAATAATGAATGACCAACATCCAAGGTGGGCCCCACATGATATATGGCCCACTTCAAAGTTGGGCACCCCATGATGGTTGGTCCAATTTAAAGGTGAGCCTTGCATGACGAAGGATCTACATCTAATGTTTGACATGATGGACAACTCACATCCAAGATAGGCCTTGCATGATGGATTGCCCACATTGAAGGTGGATTGTCCTCGTTAAATATAGCCGACACAATGGACAGTTCACAATGAAGACAGGGATAAGGTGCGCTCAATATAATGTACGGCCCAAAATGTTGACCCCACATAATGGACCATAGATATTAGCGGTGGACCTATGTGATGGATGACCCATATCAAAAGTACTGGGTCCTGCGCCAATTCCAATATTTCTATTGTCTCAACTAGGCCTCAATAGTTGATCTCTCATTTTTTTATTTTTTTTATTTGATTTGATTTTATTTTTTCTATTAGCCACCACACAGGGAATCAATACCAAGACCTCATTGTTGAAACCAGGTATCTTTCACTCAATCCACCACTTGAGCATGGATCAAGGTGTATAGTTGATCTCTAAGTTCATTTTCTTTCTTCTGCCCTCCTCTAATGCCCGACTTCTTTCAAGCATGGAGATTACTTAGATAGTTGTTGAGTAGGTTTGCCTTCCCCCTATCTTTCTCCCAGTGATGGGCGCTCTTTCATTGTTTCCTAGCCCGAGAGGTATGTTGTTTTATTTTTGTTCTCCTAGCATTGTGGGTCTTTTATATTTTATTTTTTCTCTCTCTTAAGCCAGGTTGTGGGTGGCCTACCTATGGGACTTTTGTTTGCTTTGATCGCTTTTCTTGCCTTGCTCTTTAAGCCTTTGGCCCTTAGTAAAGTAGTAATATTTATGTTAATCTTCTTTTAAAATTAAAAAAGAAAACCCTTAAAAAGAAATACAAAAAAATGTTGCAAAAGTAATTCTTGTATGTTGTAATTCGTTAATTTTTCTCTTTCAAGATTAATTAGGTATGTTGTTTACCAAATATATTTATGTATTGAATAAGAAAATTGAGATAAGTTAATCGAGGCGTAAGCACTTGAAAGTAAAATAAATTATGATCCAAACGTACCTTTAATAATCTAAAAATTCACGTGCAACTTATCTAATGATTCATTCAGTGACATTTATTGTCCGTGCCATTATCATGATGGGATGTATCCCCGTCAGGTCACATATCATGCACATATCATATGGGCTATAAGATAAGGAAAAAAAATAAATCTAAGTTAACTACATTTTAAAGAAAATCAATATACTAGGTTAAGTTGGAATCTCCACTCCTCGAAAAGCACTTGTTAGGCTGGAAGTAATCACTGGTGGATGGCAACTTATTGGAAAGGTGGATGTTACAAGCACGTGTTAGGCGGGAAGCTATCACTAGTGGATGGCAACTTATCGTCCAATCAGTTGGATGTGAGTATTTATCACACCTACCCACACACATTCAGGGAAAAGGTACCATGACCTCGACCTCACAGGAGCTTTCCACGAGGCAGAGCTCTATGGGCCCGAGGGTGATGTACCTCAGACATCCACGTTAATTGGGGTAGTAACAGTTTGAAATGGACCCAAGGTGATGTATTTGTGACATCCACTCCAACCATCATGCATGAGTTGCCTCGTTTGATTGTGCCCAAAAATTACTCTAATACATGACTCAGGTGGGCCACACTATAGGAGACAGTTGAGAAAAGACACCCACTCTTAATTTCATAGAGGGCCCGGGCGCCATGTTGTGTATGTGCAATCCAATCCATTCATTTGATACATCTGCCTTGTATGTAGGGATGCTACGAAAATAGATCAGTCCAATGTTCAACAGGGGCCGAATGCAAATCAATAGTAGGTGTCCCTCTCCCATCCTTTGTGTATATCATTGTTTGAAAACCAGGAAGCCGGACTCAGCTCCATCTATCAACACTCCAAGATTCGGATGAGTCGACCAGGTGATTTAGCCTAGTCTGGTAAATTTTGATCGGTCTAGTTTATCTTTTGTAAAATTTTGAAATGGGAGTATCTTTTGAATTGGATTGTAAGGATCTCAAGATGCTAATTCCAAGCATAACGTACTATTGATTGAAAGATGTGACCCAACTAACATAGTATGGTATAGGTAGTGGGTGAATTATTGCCAATTCCCAAGCATAAGTCATGTTAGGAGATGACCACACACGTTGTATAGTCTATCATGAAGATTGAACCTTAGCACAAAAGAAAGGTTGTTATCATCAATGGACCACTTTATTGAACCATCCGGACATATCTTTTCATGTCAATGGAACCCAAAGGTGCATGTTGTTGCATGTCACACTATAGTTCCAAAACTCATAGTCTCTAACTCAAAACTCGGCCGAATCAACTTGACTCGGTAACATTTCGAGCCGCGAGTCTCTTTGAAAGTCGCTGAGAAGAGTGACTCAGTTGAGTCTTGACAAGACTCGCTAGGCTCGTAAACTCTATTGACTCAACTGAGTTATTCGCCCAATCAATAACTACTTTGGTAAAATACAAACATGCTATTAGTATTATGAGATGTCTTAAATTTGTACATGGAATAGGGTTTGATTGACTGGCCACCATGCTCGATCAATCGAGTGAACAATAAATTATACAGATTGGTCATTGAAAAGTTTGAGATAGCTCGATCAATCGAATTGTCCGGTTGATCAATCATCGAAAAATACTTATAAATTTTCTGGACAGTTTTGAACATGTTTGATTGATCAAATATGTGGGGTTTGATCGATCGAAGATTGTTTGATCGGTGTCGATCGATGGCACACGATTTTATGTAATTACACGATTAGATTCTTACTCTGGGTGTTATATATGTTATATATATATATATATATATGTATGTATGTGTGTGTGTGTGTGTATGTGTGTGGGTGTAATTGCGGGATTAGGTAATTCCTAATATGGGCTTAAGGGCCTGTTGGGGCGATGGGATTAAAAGGGATTAGGTGGGATGGGATTCATCTGGTCCGTGCCAATTTCACTCCATGTTTGGGAAGAATGGAAAAGCTTGGAATTACATTAAATGGAATTGCATTGGTCCCGTGCCAATTTCACTCCATGTTTGGGAAGAATGGAAAAGCTTGGAATTACATTAAATGGAATTGCATTGGTCCCATGCCAATTTCACTCAATGTTAGCAAGTTGTGGAGGTCCCACCATGATGTGTGGGCTATATCCACACCGTCCACCCATTTATCCAGATTATTTTGGAGTGTGGGCCAAAAATCAGGTAAATTTAAGCTCAAGTGGACCCCACCATAGAAAGCAACGGGGATTGAATACTTACCGTTGAAAACTTCTTTAGGGCCACATAAGTTTTGAATCTACCTCATTTTTAGCCCCATGCCATAAAATGAGGTTACAAAACAAATGAATGGTTTAGATATAACACATGTGTGTTAATCTCAGTAATTTCAAATGATGGTGGGTATATCCATTCAATGTACCACCGTATTATCAACAAAGCATGACATTAATCTTATCCCATGGCAACAGGGGACAATCCCTGCCATGGGTAATAATTATGTTTTTTGAATCCCATCTCTCCTAATCCCTTCTAATCCCACCGCCCAAAGAGGCCCTAAACATTTCTAGGATTTGGAGAAGAGAAAACGAGGGTTTTCCAATATTGTAAGTGCATCCATCTCTTGTATCCTCTTTATTCATATTGATTCGTTGTTGCTTTGTGCCATGATTTTTTTCCGCGAGGGTTTTTCCACATAAAAACTTGTATGCTTTTTGCATTTGTGATTGCTTGCTTACGTTTATCTTTCGACTATTTGATCCAAATTCGGAGTTGGCTTCCATAACTTTTCCAACAACTAGTTGAGTACATAAATGTTTCAATTGTGTTAAACTTCTACTTTTATTTATCTATTTTGCTAATGTCCTATATATTTAATATTAAAAGGAACGCAAAACTATTTGTTTTTAATTAATATATCTCATTGAGCTGAGTATGACTTGGTTGAGTCTTCGAGTCGACCCAATCCAATTGGACATTGAGTCGAGTCAAGTTTTTAGTTTTTGAAGTATGGTAAAATCCATGCATAAGTTATCTAAATACATGCGGATCGACATGGTAAGCATGGTAGAATGCCCAAATTTCCCTATGCAGATGGCAGTGAGTGAGAAGAAATCAAAGCGATCCACTCATTAAATGGTCCACACCTTTCCTAGCCAATGGAAGGATAGAATCGATCCTTTTTAAGGCTTCCGAGAATGGGTCCTCACTATTGAACTAATGTGCCCACCGTGGATTGACCATAATCCTCATCCCAAAGAAAAGTTCTCTCCCCTTAGCGTTAGAGAGGTTTCATTTTAAGACCAGCTTCCGACTATTGATACACGTAGATTTTTGCTAGGAACGATCCATCTGTGGTGAGGCCCAATATATCAATGGTCTCAATTACTGAACCTCATGGTAGATCACCAGGATAAAAAAGCAAAATGGTTAATGTACCTGGCTGGGATCTTCCAAGTTTGGTGAATGTTTGAAATATCTATCGGAAGTGTATATGTGGGTAGGATCTAACAAAATACATGCTAATGATTATATTTGTTTATCACATTCCTTCCATTAAATGTCGTCCAATGTCATACATTGTTGCTTAGTCTAGATTACAGTTTCGCTAATCTTTTCTAGTGTTCAATTGCTAATAGCCATTCTCACTTCTTCTATTTTTAGGTGTAGATAGTAACAATATAGACTTGATGACCTATAGCCTAAATGAAGTGATGACCCTTGATAGAGTCGAATCGCATGATAAGAATTATGTAGCCAACCCCAATTAATTGAAAAAACACAGAGACAAAGACGACAAAGATGATGATAATGATGATGTTCACTTTCTATGCCTAGATTGATAAGATTTGAATTTGGGCACGAGTGACTGGTGGACAAGTACCAGCTAATTTGTATTTGACTTATATATAGCCATCCGAAATGCACTTTGCTCTTCTTCCAATAATTATGGAGGGTTAGAAATGTTGTCCAATGGTGGTATGATCAACAAAAATGTAAGATCCAACCGATCTACATGATTGATTTTTGTGGACCTTCACAAAGCTAAGATAGACAGCCTCCTTCTAGAGATTTATTAAAACACTACAGGAGAGATGAAACTAATTCAACCCTCCAATCCATAGTTTGTGTGGCCCACCGGATGCGTTTAAAGGCTCTGATCATATAATTGGAGCTAAGGGAAACATGCCACCCACCATCTGTATCATCTTTATTTTCTCTCCTGAGGTCTTTGATAAATGTAATTGATTTGTTATGTATTTATCACTTGGAATTTCACTCCTTATAAAGAGGAATCAGATGTAGAGTGGGTTACAGACACTTTTAGAGAAAGCCCCATTAGAGGTGGAAATTATTTGGACTGTCATAACCTTAAAACAGTCGAATCTCTCAAAAGGGATGAGTTTTTGGATGTATCATATATGTTTTTAGGTAGAAGAAGCTACTTTAGCCAACTAACCTTGCTGTGCCAGGTTTCCCATGCCAGAATTGCAAGATTCCATCACATCCATAGTCGAAAGTCCCTCTTATTTTCATTTTTACTATAAATATAATAAGTTCTAGTTTGAGTATAACTTTTGATCCTTTGAGTTGTAGGAGTCGTGACCAACATGAAAAGGGCTTAGAAAAATTAAAAGAATAATGTGGTTCAGCCAAATTGGACACGTAGTATTTTTAGCTGAAAACCATGAAGTATAGTAGGAATGGAGATCGTATATAAATAGTAAGTTTACTATTTATAGTAAGTCACATTTTTAAGGGAGATTGAGTCCAAAACTTCATCTTAGGTTTGAGCTCATTATTTAAAGGATTGTAATTTTTTTTCTTTTATCAATCAATTTATTTTGAATTTATTAGAAATTATTTTTATTTTTATCCCTCGTGAAGATGGGAAAGCTTTGTGAGGAGTGCAGAGAGCTCAATAGATTCGAAGTAGTTATTCCTTGAAGAAGATGGTGATCGACCTCATCGCGTCTTTTTTTATAATCAATTGATGCTCCTTACGAAGAACCCATGGGTTTGATTGATAGGATTTAATGCAAAACATCCCCGCTTCTATATTACCATGTTAAAACTAAAGGCCAAAATTACCTTGAATGGTTCCAATCTACTAATATGTACCTTTGGGGATAGAAAATTGGGATATGTGGCTCGTAGCAATGTGTAAGCCCCTAAAAATAATTTCTCATATAAAGATTGAATTAATGATAATTACATTAATGTTAATTGGTTGCTAAATTCTATACAACAAGAGATTATTGGTGTTATGCTTCAAAATCCGGCATCCGAGTTGGTCAGACCCAAGTCTCGTATTCCATAACATGATTCATAAAGTAAACATTCACAAATCATGATTCCACAAATATCACATGATATCAAGTCGTACTACCATAAAATAAATTCGTTAAAATAAATTATTCAAACATCATTATATTAATCTAAAGTTTTATCAATTACAGAAAAAAACACTCACACAAGATTAATGTAGGTGAGGCTAAAACACAAAAGAAAATGGTCAAATAAAATGTCAAAATGGTCAAACTAAAATAAGAGACGAGGAATAAGGATTTACATGGTTGGATAATATTTTAACTCCATGGGACAATAACACAGAGCTTTCTTCTTCACCAGAAATAAGAAAAACAGAAATGTAAGACTTACCTTTCTCCCACTTGTATAAGGAATCCCACACCAGGGAATACCCTGAAAGCTTACTTATGGCGTAATGGGACCACCGTAGCTACGCTTGTGGAAGCTTGATGGAGCTAAAGAATGAAGGTTATGTCCTAAAGGAGAGGGTGATTAGGACCAATTTAAAAATTATGCCTTTTAAAATCTTAATTACCTAACTTGAACTAATTAACAGTTAAACTAAGCAAGGTAATTTAACTATAAGGCTTCCAAGCCAATAGAGGGTCCAATCACATAAACTACAAATGATTTACAAATAAGTAACAAGTTTATAACATGAAAGCGTACATGTGTCTGTGGGATGTGCTAACTATCAACACCTAGCATTCATCTAATCATGCATGAATATAATTAAGCATTCAACATATAAGCATAATTAAACGGATACGCCAATAACAATCCCAAACACAATCATGTATAGTGGTTTGGCTACTTGCCTACTCCACTTTTGGCGGATGTAAGCAACCATAAGTGTACACTCTCACCTGAGGCCCCCCGCAAGAGGCTTTAGTTAGTTTTCTTTAGGCTAACTAATAACCTTGGTCCTACACAAGGCCCTACGTCTACTCCCGTCGAAGGCTCTCACAGAGACTAACATGCAAACACTCGTGGCGGGTGGCCTACATAAGGACTTGATGGTAACTTGTTGGATTGAGCCCATTTTGTAGTACCTTCTTAGGTTGCTTGATCGTCGCTCTCTTATGCTTCAATCAGCTCTTCGAAGCTCCCCCAATCATATTGATGATGCTTTACTAGGGCCAGCTCCACGATTAAACACATTGCATGTAGTGCTCTTTTGAGGTGACTAAGGTGATGGGAAGTTGGTTGAATCTCATACAACTAATGGAAAATTGTATTTCCTAAGAGATTTATGTAAATGGATCTTCTAAAGGATTTAGACAATAATATGCTTATACGGGATAGGTCTAATCTCTAAAAAAATGAAAGAGTTCAAGCACATCTTCAAGTTAAAAATTAGAATCCTCATTAGAGTGTTAATCTCTAGGAAGATGACTTAGAAATCAATGGTATAGAGGCTTGTGATGAAGGATATGAACACGAATTCGCCTAAACTTCTATTGCACCAAAAACCCATTAAATTGTCCAAGAATTGAATGCCCTTTATACGAAGTTCGAGTTCCAATGATAAAAAAGGACAAAAAACGGATCTATCGATGCCATTGAATAAGGCTTTGATGTCATCAAAGTGACCTTTAATGCCATGGAAGGCTACCTTGATGCCATTACATAAATCGGATATTCTTGTTGAACATATCTTACTCACTCATTCGATACCATTAACAGACCTTCGATGCCATCGAAAGTGGCCTCGATATCATTGAGAAAATCAGAAAGAAATGTGATTTTTTATAGACATTTTTTGTTCTCAATCGATGTCATTGAAGGCCCTTTGATGGCAACTCTATGGGATCGAGTAGCCATAAAAAACTGTTGTTTTTTATTGTATGTTTTCACAACAGCTTCGCACATCTTCTAACCTTATTAACCATATTCCAACTATATTTCTAAAGTTAAGGGATGATCAATTAGGTATACCTATTAGGTTAATATCATCTAGAGGTATATGGGGTTGTTTTGGGTCAAGGGTTTGGGTCACCAAGGCACCTCTTATACCTTATTATTTACTACTTGATGCTCCTATCCCCTTGCGTCTTCGGTCTTCAGCTTTCAAAGTCTCAGCAGACTCTTTCAAAGTCTCAGCAGACTACATGACATGTGGACTCAAGTGATTAACAAAGCAGGATGCACAAATCAATGCACTAACATACCCTAGAAGATGAAATAATGGAATAGAATACCTCTTTCTAATTATGTCCCTCCTTATATAGACCACATGAGAGAGCCTAGCCAGAAGTCCTAGGGAAACTAGGCTTCATACATATAGGTTAGAGAGAGTCGTACATACTTATATACATACGAAATAGAGAAATAAAAATGGAGAAGTTGTCCCCCAATGGGAGACATCAACCACGTCTCAAGATTCTCTTATTTGAAGATTAGTTTCACTAATAGTATGAAAAACACTATAAATAATAATTGCCCAGACATCACCAAATTACTAGATTAAAAGAATAATAATAAATAAAAGAAGTCATACACTAAACAAACTTCTCATTTGCAATAGGCTTCATCAATATATCTCCTACATTGTTGTCAGTGTGAATCTTCTGCAATGACATCTATTTGTCTTCCACCACATCATGAACAAAGTTATACTGAACAATGATGTGCTTGGTCCGATCATGAAATACTGGATTCTTAGTCAAGTGTGCTCTGACTGTCAAAATGAATTGCCACCACTTTTTACTTTGCCTTTGTAGTAGACAAGGCCACCACTAACTGCAGTCTTGACATTGAACTAACAGCACCGCAGGTCAAAGAGAAAATATAATTTATAGTAGAATTCTTTTATCATGATCTCTAGCATAATTTGCATCCATAAATCTGACCAAATTTAAAATTTATCCACTATAACAAATAGCCACCTCAGATGTACCCTTCAAGTAACGAAATATCCACTTCACAATAGTCCAATGATCTCTCCCGTAGTTCATCATGTATTTATTGACTCTTCCACTGCTTGTCAATATCTTATCTGGTACACACCATGACAAACATAAGGCTCTACTGCCGATGAATATCGTACTTAAGACATATCTTCCTTTTTCGCTTATGTGCTAAGACATTGATATGAAGATAGTTGGTAATCAATAAGAAATTGAGTATTGTTTAAGTTAGAATTTTGCATATTAAAGTGGCAAAAAACTCATTCAACATAACATTTTTGGGTTATCTAGACTTTCATGTTCTTCACATCACTATGTATGGTCAAATTAAGAATATGATTAACATCACCCAAATCCTTCGTATCAAATTCTCTAGCTAAATGAGCTTTTAATGTTGCAATAGTATCTCTACTAGTATCCGCAATCAGCATGTCATCCACATAAAATAACAAGATAATAAAACCAACATTATCATAACTATGAACATAAACACAATAGTCTGCCTCACATCTCATATATCCCAATATCACAACGAATGAATTAAACCGCTTATAATAATACCTTAACACCTGTTTTAAATCATAAAGCAATCTATTTAGCTAACAAACGAGATTCTTCTTATTTTCATCAATAAAGCCTTCAGGTAGAGTCATATAAAATTTTCATCAAGATTTTCATGCAGAAAAATAGTTTTTACATTCAACTGCCCAAGCTCTAAGTCAATACTGTACGAATAGTACTCAAGTAGACAAATGGAGAGAACATTTCGTTAAAGTAAATACTTAATTTCTAAACATATACTTTTATCACTAATCGGGCTCTACATCTTTCAATATTCTCATTAGTATCTCTTTTTAGCTTATAAACCCATCTACAATAATAGCCTTCCACCCATTGGGTAATTCAACTAATTTTCAAGTCCTATTCCTATGCAAAGCTTCCATCTTATCTTTCATAAATACTCACCAATAGCTATCATTTGCAGATTCACATGTCTCTCGGTGTGAATAAGGCTCACGTTCTTTTATCATACAAGCGTAGGTCATAACATAATCCTTGAGCCAAACAAAAGATTTTGTAACTCTCTTCAGTTGACCTTGATCAGTTTGAGTTTCATCATCTGGTATCTCAACTGCATACTCCTCATCAGCTTCATATTTAACAATATCATCAAATTGTTGACCTTCTGAATCAGTAGGATGATTTTGAACATCATTCAAAGATTTCAATTCAATTATCTTTCATGACTTTGAGCTCTGTCTTTTTAGAATGAATCTTAATTAAAAACCACATATCATCTAATTATTAAGTTGTGAGTAGTAGGGTCCCATAATTTTTACCCATTTGTTCTATATAGATAGCCAAGAAAAAATACACTTTCTATACCTCACATCCATCTTAGTCCTATGATTTTCGGTCGACTTGTCCCGGACGGACTAGATCGGTGAACTTTTATTGTGGCCATATTATAGTACTGCAACAACCCAAGACCTGTACTATGTCAACTATGTAGGCACTGTGATTCTAACACTGCACGAGACGCCCCATTACGATACCTAGTTTAGAAGTTACAGTCTTTGGCGCAATCAGAACTCGACCACACAATGCATGCATGACATGGGCCCCACTTGCATGAATCCCAAGGTACTCCAATCCATCAATCAATTCATCACACCCATCTGCCCTCTCCCAAAATTAGTTAAATAAGCCCATGCCTCACCCCCATGCTAAGTCACTCCTCTCATGATTATTCTCTTCCCTTTCTACCCTCTCTCCCTTTCTAATACCCTCCATATCTAAAAATATACACAAATCCCTCCTAAGCTCCCAAACCCTCATCACTCTACCATTAGAAAGAAAAAGAAAAGAAATTAGAGAAAGATTTAGGAAGATTACAGAGAGAAATATAAAAAGAAAGGAAGTTTAGAGAGAGATTAGAGTAAGAGGAAGAGGTTAGAGAGATTATTTATGATGCATTTTTTTCTCCTCAGAAAGAGGAGAGAACGAGCTCACTCGACCGATCGAGTGTGCTTGACTGGTCGAGGGTGGTGCTCGACTCAAAGCCCAGTGAATAAATTAGTTTGGAACTCCGTGGTGCTCGACCATGTTGGGGGCCTTGCACAAAACCTTAGGATCTAACCTCCCGAAACAAACCAGAATTATGGAATAATAAAGCAATGAAATAAATCAAAGCATAAACCACATACCACACAAGAGATTTTTACATGAAAAACCCTCAAAAAGGTAAAAACCACGAGACCACGTCCAGATCAATAATCCACTATGAAGTAGAACGTTACAACCGTCTTCACTCACGCAAGAGTGGATAAACAATGAGAGAATAAAAGAAAAACGGAGAGATCTCAGCAATTATGAGGACGCAGAAGCGCTAAGATATAAATTGCACAGTAGATAACCTCCACGATCATAACCTCTCTTCTACTAGCTTCCTCTCTCTCTCTCTCTCTTTCTCACACTTTATAGCCCTCGAAAAAACCCTAGGAACCCTATTTATAGTTTTATAAAACTTCTTTCTACATCCCAGTTGTGAAAGGACTCAAATTTCCGCAATCCACAAAATCGCGGAACAAATCTGCGTAACTATGACTGGTCGAGACGAGGCCACGACCGGTCAAGCACCCTTAGAAAAAAAAACTCTAAAGTCGCTGGACTTTGAGTCGAGTCAGGACTCGACTCCATGACTGGTCGTGTACCAGCCCTCAACTGGTCATGTAAGGCTCACGACTGGTCGAGCACGGAGAAAAAACCCTATCAAATCTTCCCCTTTTTGACCTAGGAGAGATTTACCTTCTTCAAGCCAGTATGGTTTCTACAAACCTCAAACCTACCCTTGAGCAAAGCCTTGGTCATCATGTCTGACCCATTATCATCCGTGTGGACCTTCTCAAGCTGTAACACCTTCTGTTCCAAAGTATCCCTAATCCAATGATACCGAATCTCTATGTGCTTCGACTTGGAATGCTGACTTGGATTCTTGCTCAAGTGTATAGCACTCTGACTGTCACAATAGACCACATGCTACTCCTTCTTTAGGCTAAGTTCCTGTAAGAACCTCTTCATCCAAAGCATCTCTTTACATGCCTCTGTGACTACAATGTACTCGGCCTCTGTCGTCAACAATGCTACGACCTTCTATAGCTTGCTCTGCCAGAAAACTGCTCCTCGTGCAAACGTGAAGATGAACCCCTGAGGTAGACTTCCTAGAGTCTATGTCACCTGCCATATCTGCATCTGTGTAGCCCTTGTCACGCCCCAAACTCGGAAACCGGGCTCATAAAATTCTCGATCGTTGAATCCGACGCCGACAGCCTCCGTAGTACCCCATTTTCGGCTCTCAACGCCCATACGCCAGATTTCGATCCTGGGATCCTACAAGGAGGATTTTCAGTATGAATTTTTTTTGTAATGGAGCATAACCACAAGCATAACCAAGTCACAAAACAACATCACCACATTTCCACTATAACAAAAACTTTGAGTACAATGCAAAAAGGGAAATATAATATGAAGATATCAAAGAAAACTCTAAAAGCTCCAGAAGACTGTTGCATACTCCGAGCTCAACGCTGCAGTAACCTAACGCCACCTGCACGCATTTATCGTGCATAAGCTTATAGAAAGCTTAGAGGGTAGTGAAAGTGTGTGTAAGGTGAGTGTCAAGTATATAATATCAGAGTAATGCGAAAAAATGTGGTAAGTCCATGAATGCTATCAGCTATACTAAAGTTATGTGATGCAAGACATAAATGCTATCGGCCATACCAAGGCCATGCGATGCGAGGCCTATATAGCTAAATGTCATATGCGAGATGCAAAGCAAGCGTATCAGTACTCATCAAGTACACATATCAATACAGTTCCTCTCTAGATATTACCGGGGTCTAATACACCTCATACTGACTGTCTCCTCCCTAGCTGCATAGTCAAGCAAGTGGAAGAGACCACACTATCCGCCTGACCAGTAGTCTGCTAATACTTACTCTGCTCGTCGATAACAGACACATTTGTAAGCTGGTCAAACTCAGCCTAGCTTATAGCCCCCTCACTCAGGCGGATAAGGCCACACCCCCTTCCAACCGACCACGACACAGTGGGAGACGCGGCCTATTGGTATTTGGCACTCGAGCACTCGTATATCCACTCGGTCTAGATGTTGGAGTAACTCCTGGTACCAAAAAGGTTTTGGGATTTTCACCTAAGGACACCCTAAGTGCCCACAATGCTAGAACTAATATTTTATGTATCCGATATGACCATCCACGATGTGCTTGTGGAGGCCACGGCCCTTATGTCGCTAGGGCGTGCAGTGATCAAGTCACACATATGCGAGATGCATGAGTCACATCATACAAATATGCAGCAATCTCGTGCGTACCACGCGCTCATGTCAGGCACTCCGTCTCATATGGAGTCCCATAATGTCTTAACCTAACGGCTTATGCTATGATCAAATATTCCTCATATCAAACATACATATGATGCGTATGGGCATGAATCATGGAGTTATACTAAGCATTTTATAAAGTAATGAACTATCCTTACAATGCAGATGGGCCTAGACAGCCTACACATAACGAGTATGGGCCTGTCAATGGGCCCTAGGGAGGGTCATAATGCGGACATTTAACCAACATTGTATTTACAATGTGGACGTCAAACCAACATTGTTCCTAAGGCACGGTCTGCCATAAATATCATTACACACAAACCATGGAAAATCACACATTGCAATGGACCTATATACATCTCATTAGCCTCGACCCATAGTCCTCAGATACATCAAATGAGCCGCCTCATATGGGCCTTATATCAATCGAGTGGGCCGCATCAATGGGCCTTATGTACCTTACAATGGGTCATATCCCATGGGCCTTTAAATACATCAAATGGCCTCACAACATGGGCCTTACATTCACATCGAGGTGGGCCTCAACGACGGCCTCATACACATCAAGGTGGGCCTAATCACCTAGGGCTTATATATACCAAGGTAGGGTCCACTTGAACTATAGGTCTGTCTTATTTTTAGTCTCAAGCCGTTAAGATAGGCTCGCCAAGTGGTTGGATGGTTTAGATGCAACCCATGCATCAAGGGTGGGGGTTCACATGAACCATGAAGTTGATTCATTCATTAGCTCATGCCCAAAAATGAGCTTGCAAAATTGGTGGATCCCATTGTCCAGGTATGGACGGTGTGGCTGGAACACATATATCATGTGGTACCATGTTGGGCCAACCATATATCAAGGGTGGGGTTTCACATGAACCATGATACAACACATGCTATGGCCCACCCGAAGATCAGATGGACTTCATTTTTCGGCTCAACGCCTAAAATGATCTAAGGAATGAAATGGACGGCTTAGATTAAAAACATACATCAAGGTGGAGCCTGTAGGAGCGGTCCACCAAAAGAAATCTTTTTTTTCCTTTACAAATCACGTCCAGCGTCTCTGGATTCTAGATGGCTTAGCATGACACATATAAGTGAGGTGGGCCCTACTCAAGTGGGCCACCAAATGATGGATTGGTGTGGATAACACACTTATAAAGTGGGCCTCACCTATGGATGGCTTGGGCTAAAATACATGCCTTATGGTGGGGTCCATTCGGGTGGGCCACAAGGCCATGTCATCACACAAAAACATGAAAAGAGAGGGAGAGAGAGAGAGAGAGAGAGAGAGAGAGAGAGAGAGAAGGAGAGAACAACACATGTGATGGAGGGACCCCGACACTATGGGCCCTCCTTTACGATCAATCATACATCAAGTGGGTCCCATTACTCGTGGGCCTATCAAATTGAAAATCAACAGTGGAGATCTTTTTCTACCAAAATGGAAGGTCTAGATGACCCTATTCATGCAAGAAAATAAACATCATGATAGGGTCCATGGAGAATGGCCCCATCATGGAATGATCATGAAGATCAAGGTGGGCCATCAGCCACATCTTAGGGTCCCAAGTGAGATCCATACCATTAATCGGTAGGCCTCACTTGGTCCATCATAAAAAAACATGAAAGGTCTAGCCTAACAAGCACCCACCATTGATCTTCTTGGTCCGTTGGAACGCCTATCTCTTTGTGCTTCTCTTTGATGGTGGAAGATAAGAAATGGATGGAAGATCTTGGGATGAGAAAGTGGGCGACAAAAATCACTTTTCTCTCACTTGAAAAGCCATGGACGTGTGGTGCTCTTGCTTGGAATGGTTGCTTGGAAAATGTGGAGGGAAAGAGAGAGGTTGTAAGGAGAGGTGATGGGAGATGGGTGATGGACGTGAGTGATGGGTGAGGTGATGGATTGGTTGACTTTGATGGTTGCTTTACTTGTGGAGAAAAGAAGCATAGGGGTGCTTTGTACTTAACATTAGGAGTGATTGATGGGATTGATTTGACATGTTGTAGAGATTCTCTTGGGATCGTAAAAATGCGGCGTTTCTTCGAAATAAATGTCGGCCCACATCTTCTGACCTGGTATCGGATTGGTGCGCGAGACGCAGCATCGGAACCGCGGCGATGGTGCGATCACAATGGTACAAGTCTCGGATTAAACCAACTCGAATCTACAAGATACGATTTAGGGTCGATCGCAAACGTCGATTATCAGTCGCGGATTGTCGGACTTCGACAGAAAGGATCGCGGGATTCGACAGAACAGTATGAACTAGGATACGGGTCTTAAGCCCTCTAACATAGGTTTTCCGTCACCATAACATAGGCTCAACCTGGATGAGCCTCTTAGATACTGCAGTATCTACTTAACCGCTGCCCAATGTCTTTGCCAGGATTGGCAAGATACCAGCTGACAACACCAACCTCATATGCTATGTCTGGGCGTGTACACACCATAGCATACATCAAATCTCCTACAGCTGATGTATAGGGTATCTTCTGCATCTCTTCCACCTCTATCTTCGTCTTGGGACACTGCCTGTCACTCAATCTGAGGTGACCATCCAGTGGAGTACTGACCAGCTTTGCTGCATTCATATTGAACCACTCTAGGATTTTCTCAATATACCACTCTTGTGACAGCCAAAGCTTCCCGCTGCTTCTGTCACGGGTTATCTCCATTCCTAGGATCTGTCTAGTCGAGCCCAAGTCTTTCATCGCAAAAGACTTATCCAACTCCTGTTTCAGTCTATCGATCTTCTTGATGTCTTTTCCCATGATGGGCATATCAACAACGTATAACATCAGAACTAAGAAATCACCATCTGAGAACTTGCACATGAACACACAGTGGTCCAACTCCATTCTGTCATACCCATGCTTTAACATGAACGAGTCAAACTTCTTGTACTATTACTGTGGAGCTTGTTTCAGCCCATACAAGCTCTTCCTTAGTTTACACACCATATGCTCTTTATCCTTGACTTCAAACCCCTCTGGTTGGTGCATGTAGATCTCTTCTTCCACGTCACCATAGAAGAAGATAGTTTTAACATCTAACTGCTCTATCTCCAAATCCATGCTAGCTGTCAACCCAAGCAACACTCATATGGATGTCATCTTCACCACTGGTGAGAATATCTCCTCGAAGTCTATGCCTTTCCTCTGACCAAACCCTTTCACCACAAGACTAGCCTTGAACCTTGTTTGTGAATTCTTCTGCTCAACCTTCTTTCTGAATACGCACTTGTTGCTTAAAGCTTTCTTGCCCTTAGGCAGTTTCACCATATCATAAGTGTGGTTCTTATGCAAGGATTTCATCTCCTCTTGCATAGCTTTCAACCACTCCCCCTTATGCTCGTCAGCTAGGGCCTCAGAATAATCTTCTGGCTCTCCCCATCAGTCAACATAATGTACTCATGCGGCGAGTATCTCTTGGACAGTTGTCTGTCCCAGATGACCTCCTCACCTGTGGCTCAACAGGTAGATCAAGTGGGGGCTGCTCTCCTGTTTCATCTTCTGAAAGAACTCCCTTGTCCTCTACACCTTACTGTACTCCCCCGTCATCAGGCACCACGAGAGGAATAATATGATCCATGTCCTCTATCTCACCTGAACTAGGCTGGTTCTTCTTTAGCTTACCAATGTCTTCTATACACTGATCTTCAAAGAAAAACACATATCTACTCCTGACAAGTTTCTTCTCAGTTTGATCCCACAATCTATAACCGAACTTTTCATCACTATACCGTAAGAACACAAATTGTCTGATCTTCATATCGAGCTTAGACCTCTCGTCCTTTGGTACGTGAAAGGATGCCCTGCATCCAAACACCCTGAGATGACTATACGATGGATCTTATCCAGTCCACACCTTCTCAGGTACTTCTCCATTCAACAGGGCTGATGGAGACCTATTTATCAAATACATTGTCGTGTGTATTGCTTCTCCCCAGAACGTCTTAGGAAACTTTGTATAGGATAACATGCATCTGGTTCTCTCTACAATGGTGCAATTCATTCGCTCAGCTACACCATTATGTTAGGGGGACTTGGGAACTATCTGTTCATGCCGTATACGCAGGGACTGCAGTACTCATGAAAGTCGTCAATGTATTCACCACCATTGTCAGTGCGGATGCACTTCAATGATCTACCTGTCACTCTCTCGACCATAGCATGAAACAATTTAAACACACCAAAGACCTCATCCTTGGATTTCAAAGCATAAACTCAAACCCTCCTGGATGCATCATCTATAAAAGTGACAAAATACAATGCCCCACCTAAGGTTTTTGTCCTCATAGGACCACAAACATCAGAATAAACCAAATTTAATGTATGTACTTTATTAACATGAGAAGTAATTTTAACGAATGAAACTCTATGCTGTTTCCCTAATAAATAATCAAGACAGGTTTTGAGAGGTATACCTGTCACGTTTGGAAGGAGTTGCTTCCTTGCTAGTAGCTGAAGCCATTTTTCACTCATGTGACCTAGACGCCTTTACCACATGTCAATAGTTGAATCTTCCACTGCGTTCAACCCACCCTTGCACACACTGACACTTGCCTTGTAAAGGGTGTAACACTTCCTTCCTCTGGCTGCGATCAACGAACTCTTGATGAGCTTCCAACGCCTACCAGCAAATCGGCTTTCATAGCCATCATCATCCAACCTTCCCATCGACATCAAGTTGAGGCGAAGGTCTGAGATATGCCTCACTTCACTGAGAACCAATGTGCAGCCCACATCGGTCTTCACACAAATATCACTGACCCTTACAATCTTCGATACACCAGAAGTTCTCATCTTCACGGTCTCATAGTCACCATACTTGTAACTTGTGAAGAAGTCCCTGTGTGGAGTCGCATGAAAAGAAGCTCCTGAGTCAATCTCCCAGTCAGTGTCCTAACTCGTAGTCGTGAGACATATATCCTGATCTACTGAAAGAATAACTACAACGTCGCCATCTGAAGCAACTGCAGTGGAATCTGATTCATCTTCCTTCTCCTTTCTTTTTCCTTTCTTGTCGTTCTTCTTACCACGACATTCATGCTTGTAGTGGCCCTTCTTACCACAATTCCAGCAATCAACATCCTTTCTGTTATTTGACTTACCTCTTGATTTATCTCAGGCCTTCCCGCCCTTCCTGTTCTTTCCTCTCCCCCGTTCTTTGTCACAAGGGCCTCTTACTGAGTAGACCCCTGAGACTTCCTCCTTGTCTCCTCATTAAAGAAACAGCTAGTAACCTGTTCCATGGATATCTTTCCGTCTGGCACGGAGTTACTTAGAGACACCACCAATGTCTCCTAACTGTCAGGCAATGAACTAAGCAATAGTAAAGCCTGCAATTCTTCATCCAGGACCATCTTCATAGCGAAGAGCTGGTTAACTATATTGCTGACCTCATTCATGTGCTCGGCCACAGAACCACCATCTTTGAACTTAAGATTCATAAGTCGCCTTATCAGAAAAATCTTATTACCGGTTGTTTTCCTCTCATACAGCCCTTCCAATTTCAATCATAGGCTAGCGGCTGAGGTTTCCATAGACATATGGTGGAATATGAAATCATCCAACCATTGTCTAATAAACCCCACTATCTTTCGGTCAATCTTCTTCCAATCATCATCAGACATATCCTTGGATTTTGCTGATACGCCTAAAATTGGAGAATATAGGTCCTTGCAATAAAGCAAGTCTTTCATCTTAGCCTTCCATATAGTCCAGTTAGAACCATTGATGCTGATTGTCCTTGATGAGCCACCTTCCATAATTCAAAACCGATCCTACCCGTTCAATGAACTTGGCTCTGTTACCACTTTGTTGGGGGCCTTGCACAATACCTTAGGATCTAGCCTTCCGAAACAAACCAAAATTATGGAATAATAAAGCAATGAAATAAAACAAAGAATAAGCCACACACCACACAAGAGATTTTTATGTGGAAAACCCTCAAAGAGGTAAAAACCACAGGACCACGTCCAAGTCAACAATCCGCTATGAAGTAGAACATTACAACCATCTTCACTCACGTAGAAGTGGATAAACAATGAGAGAATAAAAGAAAATTGGAGAGATCTCAGCGATTACGAGGACGTAAAAGCGCTGAGATATAAATTGCATAGTAGATAACCTTCACGAGCATAACCTCCCTTCTACTAGCTTCCTCTCTCTCTCTCTCTCTTTCTCTCTTTCTCTCACCCCTTTTATAGCCCTCTTGTGTTTTTCATATATATAGAAAAACCCTAGGAACCGCTATTTATAGTTTTAGGAAACTCATTTCTGCATCCCAATTGCGAAAGGATTCAGATTTCCGCAATCCGCAAAATCGTGGAACCAATCTGCGTAACTACGACCGGTCGAGACAAGGCCACGACCGATCGAGCGCCACCCACGACCGGTCGAGCACCACCCTTAACCGGTTGAGCACCCCCAGAAAAAAAATAGTCCAAAGTCACTGGACTTTGAGTTGAGTCAGGACTCGACTCCATGACTAATCGTGCACCAGCCCTCGACTAGTTGTATAAGGCTCACGACCGGTCGAGCACGGGAAAATAACCCCATCAAACCAGTCGAGGGAGGTGCTCGACAGGTCAAGTGGGCCGCTTGACCGGTCGAGGACTCTGCTCGACCAGTTGAGATTAGCAGATTCATGTCCGGATTTTGTGCGGACTGCGTAAATTTAAGGCGATTTCGCAAGCAGTGTGAAAAAGGAGTTACCTAAACTATAAACAGGGGTTCCTAGGGCTTTTCTAGGTAATGCAAGAGAGTTTCCTAAAGCTTTGCAAGGGTTTGTTAAAGGGTTTAGGGCTATCAAAGGTGTGAGAAAGAGAGAGAGAGAGAGAGAGAGAGAGAGAGAGAGCTTGTGGAATGGAAGTTTTGCTTATAGAGGTGATCTACTGTGCACTCGACATCTCAGCGCTTCTACGTCCTCGCAATCAGTGAGATCTCTCCGTTTTTTTCTTTATTCTCTTATTATTTATCCACTCCTGCGTGAGTGAGGAAGGTTTGATCCAAGCAGTGTGTGCTTGTGATCGGTTGTAACATTCTACTTCATAGTGGATTATTGATCTTGACGAAGTCCCGTGGTTTTTACCTCTTTGAGGGTTTTCCATGTAAAAATCTTTTGTGTCGTGTGGTTTGTGCTTTAATTTATGTCATTGCTTTATTATCCCATAATTCTGGTGTTTTTGAGAGGCTAGATCCTAAGGTTTTGTGCAACAGCCCCCAACAATTTGAGCCAAAGAAATAGATTGAGAAAAAATTAGAGAGGGATCGTGGAGAAGTAGAGAAGCTTGGTGGACCATTCCATCGTTGATTCAACCTGATCCAGCCGTTTAGCCTTGGGGTGAGTAAAGGGGAGGAAGAAATACCCCTTTTTATTATTTTCTTTCATTTTTATGGGCCCACAACGATGGGACCCACCTTGTGTAGTAGGGAATGTATGGTGGACCCCACAGTGGTGGAGGGACACCCGGTGGCTCTTCTTCCATTTTTCCTTTCCCTTCTTTTTTTTTTTTTTTTTGAGCTGATGTGGGGCCACAAGTGGACCACACTATGAGACAGCAAGCCCTACACGCAATCGATCACAATGTGGACCACCTTGTGTACCCCACTGTGATGCTTATTTTCTGTCTAATTTATTGATTAGATAATTAAAACAGATATGGAGGAAGGAGAAATACGAAAATCAGTTTGATCAAGCTTTTTGAGCCCTCCATGAGTTGGCCAACCTATAGACGGAGTGGATCTCTCACGTGGACCTCACCTTCACAGCTATTTCAAAAAAAAAAAAAAAAAAAGCGTCAAGGATGCTGGTCGCAGCACCATCCAGAGACGTCGCCTGCTTCCAGCGTCCAAGGACTCTGGGCCCACTCGCCATGATGTATGTGTTTAATCCATACTGTCCATCTATTATTCCAGATCAATCTAGAGCCAGGGACCAAAATGGAGAAGATCCAGATCTCGGATGATCCAAACCACCGGAAACTGTGGGGCAAGGGGTGCCGTCCCTTTCCGCAGCTGCTTAGTGACCCACTGGTGGGGCCACAATGATGTATATATCTAATCCACACGTCCATCTATTTTTTCCATATCAAATTAGGGCAGAGGCCCAAAATGAGGCAGATCTATATCTCAGGTGGACCACACCACAGTAAACAGTGGAGATAGGGACGTCCACCATTCAAGCTTTCCAGGGGCCACCATGGTGTGTTTCTGCACCACCCACACGTGAGAAGCCCCCGCAGACCTACACGAAGTGGAAAACACAAATATCAACTCGATCCACAATTCTGTGGGGTCCACGGTGGACCACGCTGCAAGTCAGGTGGCCCACTCGTGGGGCCCACCATGATGCATGCGTTTTATTTACACCGTCCATTTTTTTTTTCCAGATCATTTTAGAGCAAGGGCGGAAAATAAGGCAGATCCGGATCTCAGGTGGGCCACACCACCGGAAACAGTTGGGATGGTGGCCTACCATTGTAAATTTTCGTGGGCCTGCTGTAATGTTAATTTGCCATTCAACTTGCCTACCATGTATATTTGTATATCCAGGCCGTCCTTGATAGTGAACACCATGTTGTATGTTTCTTATCCACGTCATCTAGCCGGTGGGCCACCGTAGAGCCCACTTTGAATTATGTATTGCATATTCATGTTGTCCATCTATCTGACCGCTCATTTTAGAGCATGGACCCAAAGCAAGGTAGATCCTCGGCAGGTGGACCCCACTTTGGACAGTGGGACTTACCCCTGCCGTCCAACGTGTGGGCCCCACTCAGGTATATTCATTGGACCCGCTGTGGCTCATTGCCCTGATGTATATGTCCTACCCGCGCCACGCCATACATTTGTTTTACTGGTTCATTTCGTGTGTGCAGGTCGAAGTGTGGGGTTGATGCTAGTCTAACATGGGTCGGCCACATAGACCATTACATTGCTAGTGGGTCCGACTCTCTGCATATATTGGGCTATTTAAGGCCGGTTAGTGTACCTAGCTTGATAGGTCGACAAGGATAATATGCTTAGTGTAATGTGTACCATGCCCATTCATATGCCCATATACATTATTTATATGCATGTTATGTATGATGATTGATCCATAGTATACACCTTTTGGCTTAAGATGCTTGGGGAACACATACCAGATAGGGTCACTTCACATGCATGAATTGGATGGTATGACTCATACATCTCATGTTATTTATGTCATGATCACCTTCACACCCTAGTGATGTTGGGGTTGTGACCACCATAGTCATATCATGGCTAGTAGGTATGCACATAAAAAATATGTTCTAACTCTTGGGCACTATGGATGTCATTGGGTGAAAGTCCCTAAACATCATGGTACCAGTAGAAGCTCCAATGTCTAGACTGATTGGATTCATGATCGCACGAGAGCTAAATACCAATAGATTGTGTCTCCCACTATGTTGGGTTCTGTTGGAAGGAGGTGTGACCTTATCCGCTTGGGTGAGGAGTGTTATATGCTGGGTTAAGTCTAACCAACTCGTAAAATAGGTTCACTATCGTCGAGCCGGGTGGGCATTGTTATACTACTGATGAGGTGGATTGTGAGGTATCTTCCACTCACTTGGTTATGCGTGTGATGGATGACAGCCAATGTCAAAAGTGTACTAAGCTCTGATGATGTCCCAGTTATAAACCATTATGATATGTGGATTAGTTGAGGATTGACATGCTTACATTACGTCTCTAGCATATGATACTCGGATATGTCGATTCTTGTGTTGCATAGCCTTAGTATGGTTGATAGCATTTATCGACTCAGTAGCTTAGCCCTCCATCATTTTCTGCTTATTTTGATATTTGTATTATTGTCATATGCATTGCACACGCACTCTACTAAACTTCATCAGAAGCTTATGCATGTTTGTTTACGTTGCAGGTTATGCTAGGGTGTATCAACAGCATTGAGCTCAGATTGTGTGCCTGATCTTGTGGACTTTTGTTGCATTTGCATTTCCCTTTCCAACACTATACTCAAACAAAATTTATAGTGGCTATGTGATGATGTTTTGTGGTTTTGGTACACTTATGATTATGCTCCTTTACAATATATATATATATATATATATATATATATATATATATATATATATATATATATATATCACCCTAAAAATTCTCCTTATGAGATCCCAGGATCGGAACCTAATATATGAAAGTTAGGGAACCGAGAATGGAGTACTATAAAGGTTGTCGGCACTAGACTCAATGACCATTGTGTACAATCTCAAGTTCCCATGGGCCAAATCATTTGCTCCATATATAACTCAAATGATAATAAGTTTAAGGCAACATCATGTATTATTTAGAGTATTTTAGTGTGAACGCCCTCCCCCGTCATCCGTGCGCTACCGATGCGACGTGATAGAAAAATTGCCTTCACTAGATGTGTATTCATTATGCGGTTGGGATCTTGGGGTGACAATGGCCAAATGTATATATGGTTTGTTTGGCTCACTTTAGCTCTTGGTTGTGCAATATTTCGTTTAAAAGTCTAGAGTCACCACTAACCGTTTAGCTTGTCATGTATCCATTGTCGGCTAGAGTTCATGGTATTACCTTAGGTTAGGGAATTGTGAAATTCTCATGCCTAAATGAATCCGGTATATGGCCCGCGCTTTGGGTGAGGTTCTCAATTATGAGGGAGGAAGGGGTTAGGTACCCTCTCTCGACTGCATTTACATACAGTCTATACTTTAAGAAGCTTGCGATTTTCAAAAAAAATTTATATCTGCAAAAATGGTTAGTCATCTAGCCATGCTTCGCATAACCCTACGAGAGCGTCAGGCATGCAAAAAGAAAGATAAATAAATTCTAGGCTTACTTTGCAGGGCCAAGCGACCGAGGGCAGGCAAACAGAATTAAGTAAACTGAATGAAAATTTTTGTAAAGGGAAATAAAGTAGTGATTGCTATGAGTAGGTGTGTAAATGGACCATGTGTTGAGCTTGATATAGATGTAAGAAGAAAAAAAGGAAATCAAATACTCTCTTTTTTTCTCGAAAAGGGATGGCTTGACATCCCTAAATCTGACTCTACTCTTAATTGACCGACTTCACTTCTTCTGATGAGTTGACATTTTCATGGCTAGCTTGTAATGGGATAGAGCCTAGGCATATGTAAGTTCTTTATATATATATATATATATATATATATATATATATATATATATATATATATATATATATATATATATATATATATATTCTAGGTGGTAGAGCTTTCTTACAATTTAACAAGGGCTAGCCTAAGAGGGGATTTTCTATAGCTTGCTTGAATCTTTTTTTTGGCCTGATACTTAACGGTCACTCTATCTCTTCCTTCTTTATCATCTGTCTTCCCTTGGTCGAGCGCCCTGGGCATGAATTTATAGCCTTGGAAACTGTTGGCCATCCAACATCCGATGGACTCTTGGCACATTTTTACTATATAAGATCTATCAAGGAGAATCAAAATCTCAGGTAAGATAAAGTTTCCGCGCAAGCTGGCCGATGGCCAACACTCAACCGGTAGTTTGATTTTATTTTTTTTTCACTTTGAGGCAGCATTCATGTTTTTCCTTTTATTCTTTTGATTTGATTCCTGAGGGATTTCTAGTTTAAATGATCAAGGATCAAGAGATCCAATGCATTGATCTTCTTTCAAAGTAAGGTCTTGGCCTAAGCAATTTTGTGAAAGTGCCCGTGTTTGTCAATTAGCATGACGGCTGAGTCGGTAAGTCAAATGAGCCTCATATAAAGAACTTCAAGCTGCTGCCTCAACTGGATGAATGATTCAGGAACGTCAAAAGGTAAATTAAACCTCACATCCCATGTCCAAAACACCCCAAGTATATAATTCTCTTTAAAAATCGTAGAACAACAAAGGAATTTAATGTTTGAGAACTTGGTGCAAATAGGTAAATTTTCCTAGTTTTATACAGTTCACTTCAAACCATTGAAACGTGAGTCGATGACATCAAACACTTGTCTTCGACGACATCGAACTTGGCTTGATGACATCGAAAAGTGAGCCTCATATGTCCAACAACCACAGATATCGATGGTGATTCGATGACATTGAAGAACTTCGCAAGCTTCTTGGAAAAATATTTTGGAAATTCTCGAGGAATCGAACTAGTTTCGATGTCATCGAGATTCAATTTCCAATGACATCGAAAAAGGACAAGAAAATGTCCAGCGAGCTTCCAAGGAAAATCTTCTAAAAAGTTCAAGGAATCAAACTATATTCGATAACATTGAATCAGCTTCAATGATATCGAATAAGGACACGAAATCGTCCAGCAAGCCTTGAAGAAAAATCACATATAAATTCAAGGAGTTGAACTAGATTCGATGACATCTAAATTCAAATTTTGATGACATTGAATCACTTCGATGACATCGAACGCAGTCAAATTCTGACAATTATATTACCATTGGACTTTTTGCCTTTATAAACAGAAGTTTGGTTCTAGTGGTGATTTGAGAAAAAGAGTGAGCTCTGAGAGAGTTGTTGCTTATCTAACATCCTTTACCTTTTCTCATGGGAGTTTATCCTTCAATCCTCTTAATCATTGATACTCAATAAATTGGATTAAAGAATGAATTTTGCCATTCAAGGATTCTCCAGCAACCTTCTGAATGGCATATCATTAAGCTGGAATTTCTTGAATGCATAAACTCTGGAATCTCTCTATGTGTCTTAAATGATCGACATTCAATAGAGTAGATTCCACAATATACGTTGACCCAACCCTGATTACTTATATTGGCACATCTTCAAGTGTTGCAGTTCAAGAGAGCTGAAGAATCTCCGACATCAAGTGAGATCATTTTCATCAAGTGCAGAATGAGGCTCATCTACTTACAAGTAAGTCATTAGAGTCTAGAGATCTTGTAAATCATTCCTTGTGTAGGATTGGGTCGTAGGTTGTATCTCAAACTTACCAAGTCCTCAGTGAAGGCCTCCGATGGGAGAGTACGTTTAGGTTCTTTATACAAAACCTTGGCCTGTATGGCCTAAACCTAGGTTCTTTGTGTAGAACCTTGGCCTATGTGGCCTAAACCTAAGCCCTTGTGTAGGACCTTATCCTGTATAGACTAAACCTAGGTTCTTTATGTAGAACTTTGGCCTATGTGGCCTAAACCTAGGTTCTTTGTGTAAAACATTGGCCTATGTGGCTTAAACCTAGGCTCTTGTGTAGGACCTTGGCTTGTGTAGCCTAAACCTAGGTTCTTTGTGTAGGACCTTGGCCTATGTGACCTAAACCTAGGTTCTTTGTGTAGAACCTTGGCCCGTGTGGCCTAAACCTAGGGTCTTTGTGTAGGACCTTTTCCTGTGTAGCCTAAACCTAGGCCCTTGTGTAGGACCTTGGCCTGTGTGGCCTAAACCTAGGTGCTTTATGTAAGACCTTTGCTCTTGTGTAGGGCATAAACTGTTGAGTCCTTGTAGGATGATTTACCTTGTATAGGCATCCTTAGGTACCTTGTGTAGGTCCTAGTGTTTACCTTGTGTAGGTTGTAACACCCCGGGGTTTTCAAGGGCCGTATAAGAACTCGGCTCCTGAATTCCCAGGTGTCATTGGTGCCCTAATGGGCTTCAGATTTTAATTACATTTGGATGATCTCATAAACAATGGAGAGTTTAGCAGGGCATGAAGCATAAGTAAGTTATAAAGCAGTATCAAGTGCCACTAAATATAAAAATATTCAAATCACAAATCCAAAATCATCTAAATAAGGAACTAGTCTCACCCATACATGACCCAAAGTGACTAGAGCCCTGGTCCATACACTGCAGTTGCCCGAACTCAGATTAGAAGGATCCGCCGAAAGTCTGGAAGCAGGGAAGCTTATCTTCCTCATCAATGCTCACCCCGCTCAGCTCGTTGAGCTCCACCTCACCTGCATCTAATAACATGGCTGGCTGGTGTTTTAAAATATTATTCCACAGTAGGAGTGAGTAGCTAATTTAGTGGGTGTCATTAGCCATAAGTTACATCAAATAACAATTTCATGATGAATTTAATGAAAAGCACACATTCATATATCACTAACTAGTCTTTTTTAATGCATATGCATGAGTTGTGTATGATGCATGACCTCACCCACAACACTCCCTCGAGCAACTTCGTCTCATGGTCGCGCATGACCAACACTCCCTCATTGTGACCTTAACTGCCGAGTTGTCAAATCCTAGCTAATGCAATGCATGAATAATGTTAGCCGAGTATTTAGTTAATTCCATTCATCCAATAGGTTGGAGAAACTGGTACACCCCGACGATATCAATGCCCTCATCCATTTGCGAGGCCAAGACCCCTCAATGTGCGAGGCCAAGACCACGCGATCCTTAATCCCATCAGAGTCCTCACCCCCGATTACAAGCACGTGGGGAGTGCTAGGAAGCGAGATCGCTCGCGGTCACTATGGGAAGGCTCGTCACCCCAACGTAGGCCGACAGCTCAGACATAGTGTCCCATTCCACCATGTCCAGCTCACAAGACTGTAGATCAGTTTTTAGCTATTGTCAGTGGGCGTCAGTGGGCAAGGGGTGTTCCAGGTTCCAAACAAGCATGAGCAAACATGGTTAACAAACATGGTTGGTCAGTTGGTGAACTAGACCGCCCAAGTTCAAGCGAGCACGCAACGCATAACATTGGGTACAAGCAACCCATGTAGTCCCGCTACCATCGCCCGTTCGCGTCCGCCCAAATCAGTTGGACTAGTCATAGGATGGCCCGATCAACGAAGCCACCTTCACAAATCTCAGTTCCCTTACGAACTCAGGAAATGGGTTACATTCTATAACACTTCTAGTAATTAAGAGTTCTTTTTCTAGTACAGGTGGAATCATGCGTACAATACATCAAGCATAAAATTTTAGGTTATTAAAATGAATGCAACTACTCATAATAACATAAGTTATATATGTGTGCGTGTGATGCAAGATTACCTAAGAGACCAAGAACAACACATCATTCATAGTACAGATAAACACAGTAAGAAATAATGCAACTATACATGCTACAGAGAAGATCATGCAAAAATCAAAGGTGCAAATAAACATACAACACCAATTCCATGCCCAAACATGTTTAAGGCCAATCAACAACAATTAATCATTACATACAAGTTGGGTTGACCTATCGTGTAGGTTTTTAGTTATGTTTTCTCTAGATTACTCATGCACTTCACCCTAACATCCATAATCATTAAATTCAAACTAAAATTAGTACTTGGCCACTTACGGATAATAGTCCTCACCTTGTGACGTTTCGCCCCACTCATGGTGCTCCTTAGGTTAAAAAATTGGAGAAAATTGTTCCTATACCAATTTAGAAGCAATTAGATAAGATTCATGTAATTCATTTTAGAAAAACCTAGGTTAGGAAGTAGGATTTGTTTCTTACCTTCCAATTGCAAATAAAATGGATTCGGCGAAGGAAAATGATTGATGCTTTGATTAGAGGAAACCGATGAAGGAAAGCACTAAAGCCTCCCCCACTCCTACTCTCTCTTCTTCTCTTCTTCGTTCTCTTCCTCTTTCTCTCTTTCTCTCCTTTGAAAATGCAATTTCGTATGGGGAGAGGGGGTGCCCAAATGAAGGACTTATATAGTGCCACATTTGGTGTAAATGGCCCCCATGGGCTAGGTTTTTACTATACTAACCCTATGGGAGGGTCTTTCTAACCTCTAGGACTTACTATGGGGCGTACATATCCGTATACACCATAGGATAGTTAGCCTTAATGATGATCTACGTATGGACATGATTGACCTGCCATTTAGATGCGCCGATCGACATATATGATTAGAAGTCTGTTCAATGGTCACCGATGGTCGATCGGAGCCGCGGCTATACGAATATGAGCAGAGAAATATCCTTACTCCACGTGTGAAGTTTGTTCATAAACCGACGGTCTGAAATCCTCAACTTTGCATAAGAGTGGACGACCCAATTCACTTAAGTTTCAGCTTCTTCCTTTAGGATATTTGCACTTCTCATGCACTCGTCCTTTGGCTCAAGTTGAGCGATTCTGAATACTACCCAGGTCCGACTCCCGCGATAGTCATCGAGCCCAGTAAGACAGACATTATTCTATAGTTTTGGAACTAGTGGCCCACTAACGAGCAGTCTAGAGCTTGTTCAGAAAATCGGGGTATTTTTGTAATGAATTAGGTATTGAGATTTCTCATGGGCAATAATTAAGTTTTGGATTAAATATGTTCATAGTGTGGCCTATTTATAACAAGTGAAAGTGGAGATTTGGTCACGATTACTCTAAACCGTCGGTTTTAGGCTAAAAGAGTAACAGGGTTGATTTGGTCTATTAGTCAAGATTCGGGCCTTATCTGACTCGACTTCGGTTAGATCTTTAATTTTATTATGAGTGTCTTGATTAATTAGCGATGAGTCAGTTAGATTTAGGCCCTATGTGAGTAAATCATGGGGCTAAACTTGATGTTCAAGTGATCGAGCGAATTCGTTGGCTTCCTACAGTTGATTAATCGAACTTGTACGGTTCTTTACTAGTACCGCCCATGTATAAATTAACATAGAGTGCTAATGGTCCGTAAGTGATAATATAAGTTAATTACATTTTTATAAAAAAATCTAGAATTTTTGAAAATCCAAAACAGTGAAAATTCAGGACGTTACAATCTACTCCCCTTAAAAATAATTTCGTCCTCGAAATTGCCTAAGGGTAATAAGTAAAGATTTCATTATTTCATTTGCCTAACTTTTATTGATTTCAAGTTTATATGCGTGGTAGGGTGTATACTATCTATGCTAGTTTGGCTCATTTTAGTCTACCCCCCTTAAAACTTTTTCACCCTGATGGTTTACTACAATTTATTTATTTATCTATTTATTTTTAAAGATTTAGATTCATGACGACAATTTCCCTCTATCTAAAGTAAAAATATTTGTTTTCAATGTTCGACCAACATGAAGAGATAGTTGTAGTGGGCTTGAACCCGATACGTCGATCATCTACCTGACCAGGATAGAAGGTTTATTGTATTCCTTCTTCATCCTGGTGGATCCTAGTCTTCTGCTCGGTCAAAGCAGTGAGTCCATTGGTAGTCGCCCAGGATTAAGAATTGGGTCAAGCCGCGAATGCTTCACAGGTGTATACTTCCGTAATTCCGTAGTCCAATCAATTTAAATGTTTAGGGAATGCCCATCATTGAAGAGTTCAAATCTCCTATTTATAAAGTCGTCCTTTGGGTCTTGGTCCAAGAGAGTTCTCATTTTAATTCTTATCTATCTTAGTAATTAATAAATCTCTCACTACGCCTATGGTCAAATGATTATCCTGGATGGTGTCTAATGGCATAAAATTTTATATGTATATTGCTATTTCGATCTTATGGCTAGTGGGCTATGAGAAAATTGTACTTCAGTTTCATTAGTCTCAAGGGGGGAGGAATGATCAAACGTTCTAAGGTATTCTAGAGTTTTGGAGTTCTAATAGCGCTAATAAGGACGTAAGAAAGGAAAGATGAAGAATATCATCTTCTCAATGTTGTTTGAATATTGAGTCCATAAGAGAATAGGAAAACTTAAAACATGTTACTATAGTCCGCCTCTAACATGAGCTTATAAAGTATTAAACTATGAAACTCAATCCTACTTAAGGATCCTAACTTAATTACACCAAAATAACTTAAACAAATATATATATATATAATCAAATTTAATCACGGGATAATTCCTAGCACGATTATAAATAATTCATAAATAGACACCCAATGCTAAACTTTAATATGAAAAGACATGACTAGTCTATTGGCAACTCGAAGTTGCAGAAATTTTTATTTTCAACCCTTCTATTATTTGTAACATATTCGTTACCTTTTGTTACTATATTATTTTTATAGTAATCCATCATTAAATTTACCTTTATTTCACAAAATTTCATTTCATTTGAAGTTCTATAAGAATTATAAAAATTCAGAAAGTATTAGTTGTCCAAAACCAACGATTTTCATTTATCTATAAAATACCATTACTTAAAGTAACTAAATTATTATTTTTTTAAAAAAAATTATTGTGATTCATCAGTAAGTTTAATCTCATATTAAAAAAAATTCATCTCATTTTGAATTGTAAAAGAAAAATTATTAAAATTCCAGAAGTAACAGTTGTTTGAACTAATGATTCATCATTACGTTTTAAAATGTTCATGTTTATTGTAACGTTTCTTAGGCTTTTAGTACTTGAATTATTTTAAATTTTTTTATAATGATTCATCATTAAGTTTAAATCCATCCCACAAAATTTCATCCCATTTAGAATTGTAGATAAATTATTAAAATTCTAGAAGTAACCACTGTCTGAAACTGATGATTTTTGAACAGTTGTCAAATCATTCTAAATTTAACTACATTATAATTTTATTTTAATTTTATAAAACTAGACTTATTAAGCTTCAATTTTCCTTTTGAATCACCTAAATTGGAGTTATATCAAGTGAGATATGATTTTTCAAAATTGATGCAATTGAAGTCACAAAGGGGGCCACCATTGGCTGCCTGGGTGGGGGCCACGTGGGTCTCTGGTCCCCTGGGCAGGGGCCCCTCTGAAATCGGCTCCTCGGGTGGGGCACCTTATGACATGAATATCTCGCAAGCCAGAATGAGTTATTCGACGTGCCATATATGAATTTGGGGTAGGAAAAGCTACTCTATTCAAATAACATGTTTATTTTGCAAGATTCCATCAGGTTAATTGTCAAAAGTCCATTTTACTTATACTTTTACTATTTATAGTAAATTTTTATTTAATTATAGTTCTTCATCCTTGAGCTTTAGGATTTGTGTCTAAAATGAAAGCACGTAAAAAAAATTAGAAGAATAAAGTGGTGGAAGGTGAGATTTTTGAAGAAGATGAGTTGGAAGGGGAGGTTCTAAAGGTTAATGGGCCTGGGAGGAAATGAGATTTGAAAGATTAGCCTGGAGTGGGGACTTCTCATGGAAAAAGAATGGATTTGGAAGAGAGTTGACGGCGGCCCTTTTTGGGTTCAAGCGGCCGTTCACTTGGTGATCTAGGTAGGTCAGAAGTCTCTCAAGCTCAAGGTGGAGATGACTTGGCCCGTTAAAACTGAAATGAGAGTATGTCCTACCTCAGATCGGATTATCAGACGTGCAATGCACATGTCTGGGGCAATGCGTGCTACTTCAACCGCTTGACTCCTCGACATTGGGTCGTATTGTATAACGCCCCAAACCCGAAAATCAGATTCACAAGAATCTCGGTCGCCGAATCCGGTGCCGACAGCCTCTGTAGTATCCCGTTCTCGGCTCCCAGCGCTCATATGCCAGGTTACGATTCTGAGATCCTATAAGGAAGATTTTCCAACGTACATTTATCTCGTAAGAAGCATAACCGCAAGTTTGTCCAAATCACAAAAAACAACATCGTCCTCACATATCCACTAATATAATTATTTGAGTACAAGACTAAAAAGGGAATACATGCATATAATAAAATCTCTAGAAGCTCTGCGCACACTCCTGCCCTAGCTCGACTGCGTCCTATCGTCACCTATACACATCTATCGTGTAAAAGCTTATAGAAAGCTTAGAGGGTGGTATAAGTGTGTGTACAAGATAAGTATCAAGTATTCAATACAATGCCTTAATCATACAATATCGGTATTACTGGCATAAATCATACATTATCAGAGTAAGCGGAAATACTGCAAATCCATAAAAATATCATCAACCTCGTCCAGGATATGCGATGAAAAGATATAGCAAGTCAATGTTATATGCCGCGGATGTAATACAATATGCAGTGTGAATAGAATGACCATGCTAGAGTGTGAAGCCGGGATGATAGTACGTAGTATCGCAAGCTATGGGGTCCATCACAAGGGACTTCTATCCAAACCAGTCCCATACCTAAATTTGGATAGTTAGACTCAATGTGATAGACTCCTAATGTAACAGCCCGGATTTTCGCCAACCTGAAATTAGACATCCTTAGGCAATGGGCCGCTCCTAACACTTTATTAACCTGTCAGAACTGAATCTCACAGTCTAAAATCGCTTCTAAACCCGTTTCCTTCACAAATCCAACCCTTCACCACCTGATTCTTTCAATTTTCCTAAGTACTTTCACCCTAGACACTATCTTAAACTAGTTAAGTATTATAACTTGGATCACCTTATATACAAACTACAAAGGCCTGAGTACCTGTAATAGCTCGGATTTTTGCCAACCTGGAATTAGACGTCCTTAGGCAATGGGTCGCTCCTAACACCTTATTAACTTGTCAGAACTCAATCCCATAGTCTAAAATCGCTTCTTAACCCATTTCCTTCACAAATCCAACCCTTCACCACCTTGTTCTTCCAATTTTCCTAAGTACTTTCATCCTAGACACTATCTTAAACTAGCTAAGTAGTAGAACTTGGATTACTTTATATACAAACTACAAAGGACTAGGTACCACCTCAGACAGAAATCTTATAGAACTAAATCCTTTAGAAATGAGACAAAGTAACTAAGTGTTAAACTAGATTAGCTACGAAATTCGTTTGATCCACTTTAAATATGATCTGCAAGACCCAAAACTTGTAGAATCATTGACGCTAGGTTACCCTAAAATCTAAGATCAATCTCATTACCCTACGCTTCGTGAGCATCTCGAAACTCCGTATCAGATCTGGACCGCACATCGGGAGTCCGAATAATACGAGGTTAAGGACTTAGGACCACCTCGCTGGGCTTGACAACCATCTCGGAAATCAAATCCAGATAGTGTCCCACGGCTGTTCACTTGAGTCCGGAGCGAGAGAGTGTGAGAACACTAGTTTCTTTACAAAATAAATATCTTAAATAGTAATCTGAGACTCGTCGCTTGCGGATCAGTATTAAGCAACCAGACCGTCAGAATCTGACCAAATTACACCCTCGGATCAGGAAAAATTTCATACACATTTACATGTACTCGGAATCTCCGATCGAGACCCACTGACCATCGAACTGAAACTGGTCCGCCACGCGTGATCTGGAAATCCGACTGAAATGAAAACTTAACTAAACGTAGATCCAGTGTTAGTGAGCTTAAGTCCGACCTTTAACTCAAGGAGGCCCGCCAGAAGTCCTCCGTTGAGCTGAAACTGGGTCACTTTGGTTATAACCTAAGTATACCTTGTCCACAAGTCTATTTCGGTGAGTTTTTAGGCTATATAAGGACCTTAAACCCTCTCTCATTTCAGCCATCCGAATTTGAGAAAAACCCTACGAAAAGAGAGAGAAAGTGAGAGAGAAGTGGGAGATTCTTCCATGCTGTTCTTCCCTACCGTATCTAAACTCAGCCGCTCCATTCTCATCGCTTTCCCGGTGATTCCAGCTCCATTTCTAGGTAAGAAACCCTAACCCTAATCTGTTTTGGGGCTGTATAGGTTGTAGGTTATGAAATAGCTAACCTATTTCATTATATAGGTTGCCAAACTGCCGTATACGGAAGCTTAGCAAACCTATCGACTCTGTTACGATTCTACGACAAAAGGTGTGGACTTTAGGTGTATAGGTTATGGTTTTCAATGCTTTCAATGTCAGATAATGATAGATTCATGATCTGCATGTAATTGCACATGTACAAAGTGCATTCTGTTTCCTGTTTCGATTAAAGATGTAGATTATGGAATTTTACATATTCTAGGTATTCGTAGAAAATACCATATACGTATAAATTTTGGAAATGTGTTTGACATGATTATTTGTTGTATGAATATACGGTATAAGGATAAAATACTTATTTGGCGAAAGGATTCGTCCAAATACATGCTTTACTAATATACACTATGTATGTTGAAATACTGTATTGTAGAAAGTACCGTATACATGTATATTTTAGAGATGTGTTTGCCATGATTATTTGTTGTATAAATATACTATATATGCATAAAATATTTGCTCGGTGAAAGGACTCGCCCTAATACATGTTTGCTAACATACACTAAGTATGTTGAAATAGTGTATGTTAAGTGTTTGTGAAAATGCTTGTGTGAGTAAGTGTTTGGATGTTGATGCCTTAGGTAGGTGTTGAGATGGGATTCTCAACTACCTTAAAGACATGAATGATTTCCTCCATGTGGTTGTTTACTTTAACCGCTAACTTATGAAATATATGTGTTTGTATTCTTGTTTATATAGTGCTTTATAACATGCTTTATAACATGTTTTATGATATGCTTATTACCTTGCTTAAATTACTTTGTTTATTATGCTTTACTTTTCATACTTTGAATAAGGATTGATTGCGTTTGGGGCTATGATTATAGTCCAGGTAATTGGTAATGGTATTGAATTCGTGGCTGAGATTCTTTTGCCACGTAGGATGTGTCTGACGAACCCGAGTCGTACTTCGGTTGGCGGCAGTGGTTAGGCCACGAGAAGTGCTTATGCGCTTCATGTCGTTCAACTTGTTGTGCGCTCGAGCTAGTCGAGCTCGTCAAGTAACCCGATTTGTCTAATGTATGTTCACCATGTTTGGTCGCTACTGCTTGAACCTAGGGTACCAAACTTACCAGTGAAATCCCTTTTAACCATGGTACCTCGATCTGCTAAGACTCATGAGCCGGGCATGGTGGTATGGGACACCGTGGTCGGTCCACTGTTTGGGGCCACGTGCCTCCCGTAGTGACCAAAGGAGCAACCGGACTCGTGAGCCGATTATGGTGGTATGGGACACTATATTCGTGCTGTCGGCCTACATTGATAAGGTGATGGGGGAGTGGTGCAACGAATGCGAGCAATAGCCCTGGCAGCCCTTTGTAGTGACCTCGAGCATACTCTGAAATTGCGGTGAGCCTTAGAGTTTTGCCGCGGTATATAGAGTATAAACTAGGCCTGTTTCTGTATAGTGATGAATCGTTTAAGAGGTGATGGGAGAGTGGTGTAACCTTTGTGCGTAACAGCCCTGACAGCCTTTGCAGTGACCTAGGAAAACACACCATCGTCTGAGATTAACTAGGACTAACGACCCTAGAATGGATCATGTTTGGGAATGATACAAGGGAGGTACCTTAGTTTTCCAATCCTGCTGTTTGAAATAGACTAATAAATACTCGGTAATTATGCTCATCATGCATTGCATGTGCTTGGAAGATGTGGAGCACTGAGGGATGAAAGCATGCCGTGAACGTGAGATGGTGTCGCACGAGGGAGGGTGTGGTGAGGGCATACATCATGCCAGCATTCATACTTGCATTAATAAGAGTAGTTAGGAGTGTTTGATTTTACTGCTTTATCATTACTGCTTGACTGAATTGATAACATGTTAACCTATGCTTTACTGTTCCACTGAGTTGATCACTCACTCCCACATTATGGGATGGTGTTATACACACCAACCAGATTTGCTGAGTTTCAGGTGATGGCGATGCTTATGAAGCAGAGCCGGACTACTTCTATAATGATGAAGAGGAGTTCTCCTATCTGTATCTCTCTGGCAGGTCTATGAAGACCTGGTATTGTATTGACGGGGCTATGGTACTTGGGATAGAAGACATTACACTTCCTCACATTAGATATTTTTTAGAATCGTACTATAATTATTTAACCTGGTAACTTTATCACACTCTGAAGACTCACCACAGTTTTTATATGTTTTTTATCTATCACAGTCTTTCGCTTGCAATTTAATTGTCTCTGGAGTATGATATGCTGTTTTGGCTTAATCTCACTCATGTTCAATGCACAAATACAGTCAACATTCAATCATCATTCATTTTGTTGCATAAGTGATGTTCTGGAACTCGGGAGTTGAGTTTATGCTCGACCCCCGATTTTCAAGATGTTATAGATGGTATCAGAGCATGATTTGGATTAAACCGGACCTGGGTTATGGTCACACAACACACTCTGACGCACTCTGACTTAGGAGGGAGCGACGGAATGTAGAAATAGTCTTAGGCATCCCTGTTTCTGTCCAACGGCTGGTTCACTGAAAACGAACGCCGAAATCGAGTCTATATTCAACCATGGTCGTACGGGTCGACCTTAAAATATTCCTAGGCCATCTATAGATAATTCTATAATCTACCTCACCCCAACCGTTGAAAATCGGTAATAAGAGTGATGATGTTAACTATTCCGAATCCTCGGAGCTTCTCTAGACTCCTCATAGAGACTTCTCGAATCCATGAGGAAGAAAGCAGAAGATCGAAATAAACTCTAATACATTCGAAATTGATTAATGAATGACTAAAAATGAGTTCACAACCCTTTAAGTAGGAATACCAAGTAATGGGAAAGAAATCAGAAACAAACTACAACTAAAACTCCTAGAATTTGCGACTTACTATAGGGTCGTGATGTCTACTAGTGAGCAAAATTTTCGGCCAAGAATAGTAAGTATCCTATTTGGCTTCACCAAACCGTTCTCCTAATTATTCTAAGCTCTTTTCACATTGAGCACAACTCCTACAGCCCAATGGATGAAGAGTAATTAAACTAAAACTACTATTTTTAGTAAACGAAATTGAAACAGGGAAACGACCATTAATCGGAGAGGTTTTCCGCAATTTCGGGCTACACAACCCCGCATAGCTAGGTTGGTTGGCTTCATTAGCTCGTTCTACCCCAAATTCATATATTTTACGTCAGATAACTCATTCCGGATTGCAAGATATGTCCGATTGTCCCGAAAACTACCCGAAATTGAGCGAAATGGAGTCGGGGGGCCAAACGGAGCACTTCCCGGGGTACCCAGGGTGGGACCCAGTGTTTTTTGGGGCCTAGAGGACTGGAGGAACACGCCCATGGGGCCCCCCTTTGAAAACCATGAACTTGGTCGGCGAGGCCTCGCCGGTTTCTTTGCTGGGCCGGCCCCGTGGCTCGAGCCGATCCTCTTTGGGGGTTGTGAGACCCCCCTGATGTGGCTCCCGTCCTTTCTCCCTCTCCCGAAACCTTACCTCCTTCACAAACCTCCCCTCCAAGCCGTTTTCTCTCTCCAAACTTGTTGTTTCTCTTCAAAACCACCCTTCCAATCGTTCTCCCTGCTTATTTCGACCACAACCTATTCATTCCCATCATCTACAGCAGTCCCTTCCTCCCTACCCTCTCTGTTTCCCTCATTTGGACTCCCCCCCCCCCCCCTCATTTGAAGCTCAAAATTGGGCAAGCCCTCTAACCCATCCATTTTCTTCATTTACCTTTCTTTACTCCTTGTCAGTTGGGCCTCTACAAGCCCTGATGAGAACCAAATCGGTGGAGAACCAAAACTCCAGCCCCTTTTCTCCCTTTAGGGCCTGTTCGGCCAAACTGCATTAGGTGAGTTAGGTGGATAGAATTGTATAAGTAATAATAAATGTATGTGTTAGGTATTGTCCTTGGATTGGGTATATCCCATGTTTTCTGATACCAGGTTTAGGATGTACGCAATTAAAAGTAAATTCCGAGATTTCCTTTCAAATAACACTTAGAAATTCATTATCCTGGGATTTGGAAATCCCATCTCACCCTTTTCCAACACAAGGTTCATTTTCCAAAGCCTACATTATTACTTTTAATCCCCACTCACCCTCCTACCAAACATGTCATTCCTAATCCTAAGGTAAGGTTAGTAATGCAGTCCCATTTAGTACGACTTAAGACTACTGGCCAAATAGACCCTTGGAATTTTAGACCTAGAGCGATGCTCCTAGATTTCAACAGACCTGACCGTATAGGAAATCCAACGAGTTAATAATGTCAACCCTAGGACTCTCTTGGCTAGTGTGAGCATGTGTGAAATACTCGAGCGTCAAGTACAGACAACTCAATTCCACTTAGACAACGTTTGACCCTACATGATAAATAATTTCTTGTATTAGAAATTATCTGAACTCAACTAGTGTATAAGAGTAGACTTTGGATTATACCTAGAGGAAACTTCTATATCCCTTGGATTTAATGATGGGTCAAATCTATATACCCCTTAGAATCGCCCTCTCAAGGACTTGGTACAATCGGGAACACGGAACAGAGAAACTACATATAAGCGAGGTTTCGCGGTTTGAATCGAATTCTCAATCCTGGTTGTGACCAATGAACTCTATGCTCTGATCAAGCAGAAGGTCGGGATCAACTAGGATTAAGAACTGATACGATACATTTTCTGTCCTCATGAGGTAGAAGATCTATGTATCCGGCTCAGACCCACTACGCAACTTTCTTCCATGTTGGCCAAACCACTTGCAACCAAAAGTTTATAACTTCGTCTTTGAAAAGTATTATGAGTATATAACCGATAGCGACTTTGTCTTTTAGGCCCAAGGAATTACCCAAATGGGCAATGAATAGTTAGGAATTATGTCCCAAATTACATGCCATGTTGGCATACATTTCGTGCATATGAACGTAGAAAGATAACCTGCCTGTTAAGTTAGACATGATTAAATAGGATAAGTCTGGACCATGACAAAACTCCCTGGTAGAATTAGGCATCTTGCCTCAAACTCACACCTGCCCCTGAAATCAACCACAATACCCATCATCTTTAGCTTTCCATGACCATAGGTATCAATGTCATAGCACACATCATCGATGAGAGGAAGACCAATGTAGTGATAGATCGCTTCCCATTTCATACCAAAGATAGGCCTAAAATTTTACCTCATTCTGACATACGGAGCGAGACATAGATCCTTAAGCCTTAGGGAATTAAGTTTTTAAGGGGGGTAGAACATTATAAGCCCAATCTAGTTAGTCACCTATTACACCTCTTTGATTGTGTGGCGCAGCGAAAGCGTGGTGGACCCTTGCCCCACTGGCCCAGGATCGAATGGAATGGATCCAGACTGTGCGTAAAGATAGATCACTAACTAAGATCTGAATATTTCTTATAAATCTATTGTAGCAAACCATCAGGATATAAGAAATGGATAAAGAAATAAGTTTTAAGGGGGCATAGACTAAAATGAACCAGGCTAGTATATACCCTACCACGCATAGAAACTTGAAATCAATAAGTCTTAGGCAAATGAAATAATAAAAATCTTTCCTTATTACCCTTAGCAAATTTCGGGGACGAAATTTTGTTTTAAGGGGGGTAGATTGTAATAGCCCGGATTTTTTCCAACCTGGAATTAGATGTCCTTAGGCAATGGGTCACTCCTAACGCCTTATTAACTTGTCAGAACTCAATCTCATAGTCTAAAATCGCTTCTGAACCCATTTCCTTCACAAATCCAACCCTTCACCACCTTGTTCTTCCAATTTTCCTAAGTACTTTCACCCTAGACACTATCTTAAACTAGCTAAGTAGTAGAACTTGGATCACTTTATATACAAACTACAAAGGACTAGGTACCACCTCAGACAGAAATCTTATAGGACTAAATCCTTTAGAAATGAGACAAAGTAACTAAGTGCTAAACTAGATTAGCTACGAAATCCGTTTGATCCACTTTAAATATGATCTGCAAGACCCAAAACTTGTAGAATCATTGACGCTAGGTTACCCTAAAATTTAAAATCAATCTCATTACCCGGCTACTCTCGGGAGCATCTCGAAACTCCGTATCAGATCTGAACCGCACATCGGGAGTCCGAATAATACAAGGTTAAGGACTTAGGACCGCCTCGCTGGGCTTGACAACCATCTCGGAAATCAAATCCAAATAGTGTCCCACGGCTGTTCGCTTGAGTCCGGAGTGAGAGAGTGTGAGAACACTAGTTTCTTTACAAAATAAATATCTTGAATAGTAATCTGAGACTCGTCGCTTGCTTGATCGGATAAGCAACTGCCGTCGAGAATCGACCAAATTACACCCTCGGATCAGAAAAAATTTTATACACATTTACATGTACTCGGAATCTCCGATCGAGACCCACTGACCATTGAACTGAAACTTGTCCGCCACACGTGATCTGGAAATCCGACTGAAATGAAAACTTTAACTAAGCGTAGATCCAGTGTTAGTGAGCTTAAGTCCGACCTTTGGCTTAAGGAGGCCCGCCAAAAGTCCTCCGTTGAGCTGAAACTAGCCCCATTTAGCTATAACCCAAGTATACCTTGACCTGGAGTCTATTTTAGAGACTTTTTAGACTATATAAAGACCTTAGAATCCTCTCTCTCACAGCCATACGAATTTGAGAGAACCCTAGAGTGAGAAGAGAGAAAAGAGACAGAAAGTGTGAGAGAAGTGGGGGAATCTCCCTGCCACTTTACCCTGCCGCTGCACAAGCTACACCACGCATTTCTAATCGCTTTCCCGGTGATTCCAGCTCTATTTATAGGTAAGAAACCCTAACCCTAATCTGTTTTGGGGTTTAGACAGTTGTAGGTTATGAAATAGTTAAACTATTTCATTCTATAGGTTGCCAAACTACTGAATACGGAAGCTTAGCAAACTTATCGACCCCGTTACAATTCTACGACACAAGGTGAGGACTTTAGGTGTATAGGTTACGGTTTTCAATTCTTTCAATGTCAGATAATGATAGATTCATGATCTGCATGCAATTGCACATGTACAAAGTGCTTTCCGTTTTCTGTTTCGATTAAAGTTGTAAAATATGGAATTTTACATATTCTAGGTATTCGTATAAAATACCGTATACGTATATTTTTTGAAAATGTGTTTGACATGATTATTTGTTATATGAATGTACGATATATGGATAAAATACTTATTTGGTGAAAGGACTCGCCCAAATACATGCTTTACTAATATACACTATGTATGTTGAAATACTGTATTGTAGAAAGTACCGTATACGTATAAATTTTAGAGATGTGTTTGCTATGATTATTTTTTATATAAATATATTATATATGCGTAAAATACTTGCTTAGCGAAAGGACTCGCCCTAATACCTGTTTGCTAACATACACTATGTATGTTGAAATATTGTATGTTAAGTGTTTGTGAAAATGCTTGTGTGAGTAAGTGTTTGGATGTTGATGCCTTAAGAGGGTGTTGAGATGGGATTCTCAACTACCTTAGAGACATGTATGATTACCTCCATGAGGTTGTTTGCTTAAACCGCTTACTTTGCAATATATGTGTTTGTATTCCTATTGATGTAGTGCTTTACAACATGCTTTATAACATGCTTTATAATATGCCTTATAACATGCCTACAACATGCTTGAATTACTTTGTTCATCATGCTTTACTCCACATGCTACGAATAAGGTTTGATTGTGTTTGGGGCTATGATTATAGTCCAGACAATCGGTACCAGAAATAAATTCGTAGCTGTGATTCATTTGTCACGTGAGATGTGTTCGACGAACCCGAGTCGTACTTCGGTTGGCGGCAGTGGTTAGGCCACGAGAAGTGCTTATGCGCTTCATATCGTTCAACTTATTGTGCGCTCGAGCTAGTCGAGCTCGTCAAGTAACCCGATTTGTCTAATGTATGTTCACCATGTTTGGTCGCTACTGCTTGAACCTAGAGTACCAAACTTACCAGTGAAATCCCTTTTAACCATGGTACCTCGATCCACTAAGACTCATGAGCTGAGCATGGTGGTATGAGACACCGTGGTCGAGCTGTCGGCCTACGCTGGGACCACGTGCCTCCCCGTAGTGATCAGTGAGCAACCAGACTCGTGAGCAAATTATGGTGGTATGGGACACTGTATTCGTGCTGTCGGCTTACATTGATAAGGTGATGGGGGAGCGGTGCAACGAATGCCAACAGTACCCTATGACCCTTTGTAGTGACCTCGAGCATACTCAAATCGCGTGAGCCTTAGAGTTTTGCCGTTGGTATATAGAGTATGAACTAGGCTTGTTTACGTATAGTGATGAATCGTTTAAGAAGTGATGGGGAGTGGTGTAACCTTTGTGCGTAATGTACCACACAAATTTTGCAAAGTGACCTAAAACCACACCATCGTCTGAGATTAACTAGGACTGACGACCCTAAAATGAATCATGTTTGGGAATGATACAAGGGAGGTACCTTAGTTTTCCAATCCTGCTGTTTGAAATGGACTAATAAAAACTTGGTAATCATGCTCATCATGCATTGCATGTGCCTGGAAGATGTGGAGCACTGAGGGATGAAAGCATGCCGCGAACGTGAGATGGTGTCGCACGATGGAGGGTGTGGTAAAGGCATGCATCATGACTGCATCCATACTTGCATTAATAAGAGTAGGTAGGAGTGTTTGATTGTACTGCTTGACTAAATTGATAACATGTTAACCTATGCTTTATTGTCCCACTAAGTTAGCTACTCACTCCCACGTTATGGGACGGTGTTGTATACACCAACTAGATTTGTTGAGTTTTAGGTGATGGCGATGCTTATGAAGCAGAGCCAAACTACTACTATGATGTGGAGGAGTTCTCCTATCTATATCTCTCGGGCAGGTCTATGAAAACCTGGTATTGTAATGACGGGGCTATGGTACTTGGGATAGAAGACATTACACTTCCTCACATTAGGTATATCTTAGAATTGTACTTGTAATTAATTAACCTGGTAACATCATCACACTCTGGAGACTCACCATAGTTTATATACGTTATTTATCTATCACAGTCTTTCGCTTGCAATTTAACTGTCTCTAGAGTATGATATGCTGTTTTGGCTTAATCTCATTCATGTTCAATGCACGAATACAGTCAACATTCAATCATCATTCATTTTATTGCATAAGTGATGTTCTAGAACTCGGGAGTTGAGTTTATGCTCGACCCCTGATTTTCGGGATGTTACACCTAATCTCAAGTTAGTCATGCACCCCAACCGAAATCCTGACCATTGCGAAGGTACCTGTAACTAATAATTGCGCACCACCAGCCTGAGTAGATAGTGAATGAATAAATGAATGAGTATGCAACTCCTGCTCAATAAGTCCACATATTAGTACGATTCCTCTCTGGGATCATCATCGGGGTCTAGTACACTCCACATACAAATCGTCACCCACTAACGCGCAACTATGCAAGTAGAAGAGACCTCACTATCCGTCTGGTCAGTAGTCAGCCAATATCTACCCGACACGTCTATAGCGGACACATTCACGAGATGGTCAAACTCAATCTAGCTATGCCCCCTACCCTCGAGCAGGTAAAGCCACACCCCCTCCCAACTAACCACGACACAGTAGGAGACGCGACCTCCTAGTATTCGGCACTCGGGCGCTCATGTATCCACTCGGTCTCGACATTGGGGCATCTCTTGGCTTGGGAGGTTTAGGGATTTTCACCCAGAAACATCTATGGCGCCTGTATGATAGAACCAAACATTTTTGGTGTCCCATCTGCCCGTATACGGCATGCCTGTGGAGGCTATGGCCCAGATGTCGCTAGGGCATACAGTAATTACAACACACAATGCAAGATGCATGAGTCATACAATCCAGTCAGGCATCAATCCTGCGCATACCGTGCGCTCATGTGAGTTAACCTCCGCCTATCAGGGAGTCTCATAACAATCTGCCCAATGACATATGCAATGGTCAATCACATCTCATAACAAACATACAGATGATGCGTATGGGCATGTATCATGATGTTATGCAGTCAGATACTCATAATAAGTATCAATAACCGGCATCGATAATCGACCTCGACAATGTGGACATTTAACCAACATTGTCCCTCAAGGAATGACCCACATGGAGCCTAACAAATAATGGACCCATGGCCTCACACAAGGGCCAAATAAATAACACCATGGGCCTCACTCAAGAGCTTATTATATATCACGATGGGCCTTTCTCATGGGCCTAACATACATCGTAATGGGCTCCATCGCCTGACCCTCAAATGCATTACAATAGGCCTTATCATACAGGCCTCATATACATCACATTGGGCCTTAAACATGGGCCTAATACACATCAAAATGGACCTAAAATATGGGCCGCATATACATCACATTGGGCTTCAAACACGGGCCGCATATACCTCACACAGGCCAAATACACATCACAATGGGCCTCAACTATGGATTGCATATACATCATATAGGTCTCGACAATCGGCCTTGACAATCGCAATCGGCCTCGACAATCGGAATCGACCTCGATACTCGGCCTCGACAATCGGAATCAGCCTATATAATTGGCCTCGACCATTGGAATCGACCTCGATACTCGGTCTCGACAATCAGAATAGGCCTATACAATCGGCTTCGACAATCGGAATCGACCTATACAATCGGTCTCGACAATCGGAATCAGCCTCGATACTCGGCCTCGACAATCGGAATCGGCCTCGACAGTTGGCCTCGACAATCAAAATCGGCCTCTTCAATCGGACTCAGCCTCTACAATCGGAATCGGCCTCGACAATCAGACTCAACCTCGACAATGGGAATCGACCTATACAACTGGCCTCGACAATCAGAATCGGCCTCGTCAATCGGACTCGGCCTTATCAATCGGAATTGGCCTCGATACTCGGCCTCAACAATCGGAATCGGCCTATACAAACGGAATCAGCCTCTTCAATCGGACTCGGCCTTCACAATGGGAATCGGCCTCGATAATCGGCCGAATGAGGCCTAAGGGAAGGTCACAATGTGGACATTAAACCGTCATTGCCTAGCAATGTGGACATTCAAGCAACATTACTCCCAAACAGTGGCCCACCTAAAGCCAAATGTAAAGTGGGCTCATGGCCTCACACAAGGTCCTAATACACATCACTATGGGCCTCACTCGTGGACTGCATATACATCACAACGGGCCTCGGCACATGGGCCATAAATACATCACATCGGGCCCCAACACATGGGCCGGGTATACATCATAATGGGCCTTAAACACGGGCCTCATATACATCAATTGGGCCGCATTACATGGGCCGCACCAACGGGCCAATATACATCAAATGGGCCGCATTAGATGGGTCGCACCAATGGGCCTCATATACAACAAGTCGGGCCGCATCATGTGGGCCTCAAATACATCAAATCGGGCCACATCGTGTGGGCCATAAATACATCAAATCGGACCGCATCATGTGGGCCATAAATAAATCAAATCAGGCTCAACATGTGGGCCCCATATATATCATAAAGGGGCTCTCGAATGGGCCCAACATACATCACATCAAGGTGGGTCCCACATATCAATTAAAGGTCATTTTAGAGCATTATCAAAAATAAATCCCATAGAAAGATCATCTGGGCCATACCACAATAATAGTGGAGATAATGATTTTCACCGTTTAAATTCGTGGGGCCCACCATTTTATTTTCCATCCAACCAGATTATATGGTCACAAAGACCTGAGTTGAATGGAAAAACAAATATCATACTGATCCAAAACTTCATATCATATGGTCACAAAGACCCGAGTTGAATGGAAAAACAAATATCATACTGATCCAAAACTTCCGTGACCCAAAAAGGGTTTCAATGGTGGACGTTCAATCTCCATTGGTTCTGCGGTGTGGTCCACCTAATAGACGACGTGAATAAAGCACATACATTATGCGAGACCCACGGAACTTGCTGACGTCAAAGCAGCAGCAGCTGCATACCACGTGGGGACCTCATAGATGAACGGTTGGATATAACACATGCCTATGATCAGGCCCACCTACCTTGTTGACATCATTCCAGTAGATGGCCACTGACGTCAATACAACAGCTGGCCGGAGTGAGGTGCACCAACCAATCAACTCCCATCAGGTGGGTCCCACGTGGGGCCCACCATAGTATAATATTATATTATAATATATATATATATAGAGAAAAAGAGGGAGTGGGGCTACAACGTCCAGCATCCAATCTAGACGAACGGCTTGGATGATAGAATGCATACATCGATGTGGCCCCACCTCCACACGTACAACACGTGTGGGGTGGGTCTCACAGTCTAAAATGGATGGACGGTATAAATGCGACACCTGAACGCATCATGTGCCCACCTAACTTGCTGACACAAGTGCAGCAACAGAGCTGCTGCAGTCCCCATCACATTGACTCCACGTGTGGGGCCAGCAGCGTAGATAAAACACTTAGATCACGGTGGATCCCACGTCCTTAGATGGACGGTGTGGATTACATCATCCACATGGGTCCACGCACAGCAGGTGGGGTCCAGTTCACATCCAGATACTGGACGGTCAGATAAAATATGTATATTAGGTGGGACCTATAGAACTTCTGACGTCACACATCAGCTATATAGCTGCTAAGGTACACCGGCCAATCGACTTGGTGGGTCCCGTGTCAGGTGGATGGACGGTGTGGAATTAAAGCACATACATCATGGCGGTGTCCACCGTCCAGATCACTGGACGGTGGAGGTAAGGCATGTATATCACAGTGGGTCACACCGTCTCATATACACGTAGACGGTGAGGGTGCACGATACATACAGCAAGGTGGGACCCACCCCCACACGCGTGGGGCCATGTTGGCAAAACAGATGGACGTTGTGGATATCAGTCCTACAGGACTGCTGACGCCTGTACCTAACTATATAGCTGGTGGGGTGGTGGACCATCCAATCCACTTCCATGGTCGATGGGTCCCACGTTGGTGGGCCATCCCACTTCCCTCTCTTTATATAAATAATATTATTTTATTTAATTTGAGGAGCACCAACATCCTGGATGTGAGACACATCCATCATGGTCCCACATGGACGGTCCATATAAAACTCATACATTGCGGTGGGGTCCACGGGTCCCACGTACTGGAAACTGACGGTCGGTGTGGATCTCACGTCATCAAGGTGGGTCCCGTGTCCAGTCCGGCTGGATGATGAGCATTGTCACCCACACACTATGGTGGGTCCCAAGGACCAAGTAGATATTTGTATTTTTCCATTCACCAGGACCTGTTGGACGGTACCAGCAACTGGATCATCCAGACTTGCTGTCCCACACCGGCTCACGGTGCAGATCATATGGGTGGACCACACGATCAAGAGAGAGAGAGAGAGAGAGAGAGATCGGTTGGTGGAGGGACCCTGCCACTATGGGTCCCTCTTTGATACAATAAATACATCAAGATGGGTCCCACATATGTGGGCCCTCAAAATCAAATAAATGAAATCACCCACCTTCAAAACTACTCCTCCTTCTTCCGCACTAGGGTGATCTAGCTCCAAGGAGAAAGAATCAACGGTTAAGATTGAATTTTAGAGGTTGGATGATGGGGTATAAAGCTTCATGGTTGGTGAAAAAATGGAGGAAAAACTTAGACATTGGGAGTTCTTGGGATTGCTTGGAGAATGAGAGAGATGAGAGAGAGTGATGTAAGAGAAGTGATAGGAGAGAGGGATGGTGAGGTGATGGGAAAGTTGACTTTTTGGGGTTGTTTTTGTACTTGGGAATGGGAAGAGTAATGGATTGAGTGATGGGTGTACTTTTGACAAGTAAGGTGATTGATGTGATGGATTCTCTTGGGTTTTACAACACACGAAGTTTTTTTTCGAACTGAACACGGGTCCACATATCTTAGCCTAGATATCGCATCGGCGAGCGAGACGCGACATCGGAACCGCGGCGACGGCGTGGTCGCAAGGGTACAAGTTTCGAGCCGAGCCGACTCTATAATACGGGACACGACTCAGGGCTGCGCGTAAATGCCGATAACAGATCCCTGGTCACCGGAATTCAACCGGGAGGACCGTGGAAGCCTACGAAACAGTACGGGCTAGGATACGGGTCTCACAACTCTCTCCACCTAATAAAAATTTCATCCTCAAAATTTACAGAACAGACAAGGGAAGAGGAAACATCATCAAGTATATATGTCACGGCTCAATCAATCTACAAAAGGATGAAGATAACGCTCTCTAATCTCAACCTCGCCCTCCCAAGACGCATCATCAACACTATGGTAATCCTACTGAACCTCGGATCCTAGATTATAAACGATCGAAACTGGAATGTTATGCAGCCTCATGATCTCAACAGTCAGGAGCTATAACAAAAAATCGCTAAGTTATTCAAACATGGGGATCTAATCATTATAAGTTCTCAACAATCATAGAGTGTAGGGTAGCTATCAGTAGATATGTGATGTTATCTTCAGGTATTTCCAAGTTATGCCCTGATAACATCTTCTGTAATGCCCCAAACCCGAAAATCGGATTCACAGGAATCCTGATTGCCAAATCCGCTGCCGACAACCTCCGTAGTACCCCATTCTCGGCTCCCAACGCTCATATGCCAGGTTACGATTCTAAGATCCTATAAGGAGGATTTTCCAATGTACATTTATCTCATAAGAAGCATAACCACAAGTTTACCCAAATCACAAAAACAACATCATTATCACATATCCACTAATATAATTATTTGAGTACAATACTAAAAAGGAAATACATGCATATCAGAAGCTCTGTCACACACTCCTACCCCAGCTCGACTGCGACCTATCGTCACTTGCACGCATCTATCATGCATAAACTTATAGAAAGCTTAGAGGGTGGTGTAAGTGCATGCACAAGATAAGTGTCAAGTATTCAATACAATGCCTTAATCATACAATATCGATATTACTGGCATGAATCATATAATATTAAAGTAAGCAGAAATACTGGAAGTCCATAAAAATATCATCAACCTCGTCCAGGATATGCGATGAAAAGATATAGCAAGTCAATGTCATATGCCACGGATGTAAATAGAATGAACATGCTGGAGTGTGAAGCCGGGATGATAGTACGTAGTATTACAAGATATGGAGTCCATCACAAGGGACTTCTATCCAAACCAGTCACATACCTAAATCTGGATAGTCAGACTTAATGTGGTAGACTTATGATCCCAGGTTAGTCGCACGCCCCAACCGAAATCCTGACCATTGCGACGATACCCGTAACAAATAGTTGCGCACCACCAGCCCGAGTGGATAGTGAATGAATAGTATGCAACTCCTGCTTAATAAGTCCGCATATAAGTATGGTTCCTCTCTAGGATCGTCACCAGGGTCTAGTACACTCTACATGCAAATTGCCGCTCACTGACGCGCGACCATACGAGTGGAAAAGACCTCATTATCTGCCTAACCAGTAGTCAGTCAATATCTACCCGGCACGTCGATAGCGGACCCATTCACGAGTTAGTCAAACTCAGTCTAGTTATGCCCCTTACCCTCGGGCGAGTAAGGCCACACCCCCTCCTGACCGACCATGACACAGTGGGAGACGCGGCCTCCTTGTATTCCGCACTCGGGCACTCATATAACTACTCGGTCTCGACGTTGGGGCGTCTCCTGGCCTCAGAGGTTTAGGAATTTTCACCCAGGGACATTTATGGCGCCCGTATGCTGGAACCAAATATTTTCGGTGTCCCATCTGGCCATCCACAGCATACTTGTGGAGGCTATGGCCCAAATGTCGCTAGGGCGTACAGTAATTACAACACAAAATGTAAGATGCATGAGTCATACAATCTAGTCAGGCATCAATCCTGCGCATACCGTGCGCTCATGTGAGATAATCTCCGCCTATCAAGGAGTCTCATAACATCCTACCCAATAACATATGCAATGGTCAACCACATCTCATAACAAACATGCAGATGATGCGTATGAGCATGTATCATGATACTATGCAGTCACATACTCATAATCGATATCAATAACCAGCATCGATAATTGACCTCAAAAATGTGGACATTTAACCAACATTGTCTCCCAAGAAATGACCCACATGGAGCTTAACATATAGTGGACCCATGGCCTCACATAAGGGCCAAATATACAACACCATGGGCCTCACTCAAGTGCTTAATACACATCACGATGGGCCTTTCATATGGGCCTAATATACATCATAATGGACTCCATCGCCTGGCCCTCAAATGCATCACAATGGGCCTCATCATATAGGCCTCATATACATCACATTGGGCCTCAAACACGGGCCGCATATACATCACACAGGCCAAATACACATCACAATGGGCCTCAACTATGGATCGCATATACATCATATAAGTCTCGACAATTGAAATCGACACTCGGAATCGGCCTCGATACTCGGCCTCGACAATCGGAATCGACCTCGATACTCAGTCTCGACAATCGGAATCGGCCTATACAGTTGGCCTTGACAATCAGAATTGGCATATGCAATCAGTCTCGACAATTGGAATCAGCCTCGATACTCGACCTCGACAATTGAAATCGGCCTATACAATCGAAATCGGCCTCGTCAATCGGACTCGACCTCGACAATCAGAATCGGCCTCGTCAATCGGACTTGGCCTTGACAATCGAAATCGGCCTCGTCAATCGGAATCAACCTATACTGTAACAGCCCGGATTTTTGTCAACCTGGAATTAGACGTCCTTAGACAATGGGTCGATCCTAACACCTTATTAACTTGTCAGAACTCAATCCCAAAGTCTAAAACTGCTTTTGAACCCATTTCCTTCACAAATCCCACCCTTCACCACCTTGTTCTTTCAATTTTCCTAAGTACTTTCATCATAGTCACTATCTTAAACTAGTTAAGTGTTATAACTTGGATCACCTTATATACAAATTACAAAGGCCTGAGTACCACCTCGACCAGAAATCACTTATGATTAAATCCTTAAGAAATGAGACAAAATAACTAAGTGTTAAACTAGATTAGCTACGAAATCCGTTTGAATCGCTTTAAATACGATCTGCAAGACCTAAAACTTGCAGAATCATTGACGCTAGGTTACCCTAAAATCTAGGATCAATTTCATTACCCGGCTGCTCTTGGGAGCATCCCGAAACTCCGTATCAGATCTAGACCGCATGTCAGAAGTCCGAATAACACGAAGTTAAGGATTTAAGACCGCCTCGCTGGGCTTGACAACCATCTCGGAAATCAAATCCAGATAGTGTCCCACGGCTGTTCGCTTGAGTTCGGAGTGAGAGTGTGAAAAGACATGTCTCTTTACAAAATAAATATCTTGAATAGTAATCTGAGACTTGTCGGTTGCGGGTCAGTATTAAGCAACCTGATCGTCAGAATCAGACCAAATTACACCCTCGGATCAGGAAAAATTTCATAAACATATCCATGTACTCGGAATCTCCGATCGAGTTCCCCTGACCGTTGAACTGAAACTAGTCCGCCATTTGCGATCTGAGAATCCGACCGAAATGAAAATGTAACTCCACCTAGATCCACAGTCAGTGAGCTTAAGTCCGACCTTTGGCTCAAGGGGGGGCTCCGGAAATGCTCCATTGAGCTGAAATAGATGCCCTTTGGACAAAACCCAAGTATACCTTCACTTTAAGTCTATTTTAGTGAGATTTTAGGTTATATAAGGACCTTAGAAGCCTCTCTCTCACAGCCATACGAATTTGAGAGAAAACCTAGGGGAGAGAGAGAGAGAGAGAGAGAGAGAGTGAGAAAGTTGTGGGAGATCCTTCCTGCCTTTCTTCCTTGCTGCCTTGGGTGCTTAACCACCTCATTCTTATCGCTTTCCTGGAAATTTCAACGACGTTTCTAGGTAAGAAATCCTAACCCTAAAATGATTTGGGGTTTTAAGAGTTGTAGGTTATGAAATAGCTAGCCTATTTCATCATATAGGTTGTCGAATCGCCGTATATAAAGCCTTAGCAAATCTATCGACTCCGTTACGATTCTACGACAAAAGGTATAGACTTTAGGTGTATAGGTTATGGTTTTCAATGCTTTCAATGTCAGATAATGATAGATTCATGATCTGCATGCAATTGCACATGTACAAAGTGCTGTCTGTTTTCCGTTTCGATTAAAGATGTAGAATATGGAATTTTACATATTCTAGGTATTCGTAGAAAATACCGTATACGTATAAATTTTAGAAATGTGTTTGACATGATTATTGGTTGTATGAATATACGATATATGGATAAAATACTTATTTGGCAAAAGGACTCACCCTTATACATGTTTGCTAGCATACACTATGTATGTTGAAATAGTGTATGCTAAGTGTTTGTGAAAATGCTTGAAAGAGTAAGTGTTTGGATGATGATGCCTTAGGTAGGTGTTGAGATGGGATTCTCAACTACCTTAGAGACATGTATGATTTCCTCCATGAGATTGTTTACTTAAACTGCTTACTTGTTCAATATATGTGTTTGTATTCCTATTTATGTAGTGCTTTATAACATGCTTTACAACATGCTTTATAACATATTTGTTAACTTGCTTGAATTACTTTGTTTATCATGCTTTACTCCACATGCTATGGATAAGAATTGATTGAGTTTGGGACTATGTCTATAGTCCAGACAATCGGTACCAGACTTGAGATCGTGGTTGAGATCCCTTCAGCCACGTAGGATGTGTTTGACAAACCCGAGTCGTACGTCAGTTGGCGATAGTGGTTAGGCCACACGAAGTGCTTATGCACTTTATGTCGTTCAGCTGATTGTGCGCTCGAGCTAGTCAGGCTCGTCAAGTAATCCTGATATGTCTAATGTGTGTTCACCATGTTTGGTCGCTACTGCTTGAACCTAGGGTACCAAACTTACCAGTGGAAATCCCGATTAACCATGGTACCTCGATCCGCTAAGACTCATGAGTTGAACATGGTGGTATGGGACACCGTGGTCGAGCTGTCGGCCTACGCTGGGGCCACGTGCCTCCCCGTAGTGACCAGTGAGCAACCAGACTCGTGAACCGAATACGGTGGTATGAGACACTGTATTCGAGCTGTCGACACCTACGGCGAGAGCCGAATACGGTGAGACCTGTATTCGTGTTGACGGGCGACGAGTCCTTCGTAGTGTTTTCGAGTAGACTCTAAAGTCTGTGATTGGCGATGAGCCCTTCGCAGCAACTAGAGCATGAGTTGAGCCGAGTACGGTGAGACCTGTATTCGTGTTGACGGGCGACAAGTCCTTTGTAGTATTTTCGCGTAGACTCTAAAGTCTGTGATTGGCGATGAGCCCTTCGCAGCAACTAGAGCATGAGTTGAGCCGAGTACGGTGAGACCTGTATTCGAGCTGACGGCCAGCGATTGAGCAAAGTATGGTGAGACCTGTATTCGAGCTGACGGCCAGCAATTGAACCGCATACAGTGAGATCTGTATCCGTGCTGACGGGTGACGAGCCCTTTGCGATGCCTCTCGAACCATAATATCGTATGAAATTATCTAGGTTTGACGACCTTAGAATGGATCATGTTTGGGAATGATACAAGGGAGGTACCATAGTTTCCCAATACTACTGTTTGAAATGGACTAATAACTACTCGGTAATCATGCTCATCATCGCACCGCATGTGCCTGGTAGATGTGGAGCACTGAGGGAGGTATGCATCCACGAACGTAAGATGATGTCGCATGAGGGTGGTTTGGCAAGGGCATACATCATGACTGCATTCATACTTGCATTAATAAGAGTAGTTAGGAGTGTTTGATTTTACTGCTTTATCATTACTGCTTGACTGAATTGATAACATGTTAACCTATGCTTTACTGTTCCACTGAGTTGATCACTCACTCCCACGTTATGGGACGGTATTGTACACACCAACCAGATTTGTTGAGTTTCAGATGATGGCGATGCTTATGAAGCAGAGCCGGACTACTTCTACGATGCTGAGGAGGAGTTCTCCTATTTGTATCTCTCTGGCAGGTCTATGAAGACCTGGTATTGTATTGACGGGGCTATGTTACTCGGGATAGAAGATATTATACTTCCTCACATTTAGTAAATTTTAGAATTGTGCTTGTAATTATTTAACCTGGTAACATTATCACACTCTGGAGACTCACCACAGTTTTTATATTTTATATGTCTATCACAATCTTCCGCTTGCAATTTAACTGTCTCTGAAGTATGATATGTTATTTTGGTTTAATCTCACTCATGTTCAATGCACGAATACAGTCAACATTCAATCATCATTCATTCTGTTGCATAAGTGATGTTCTGGAACTCGGGAGTTGAGTTACTACTCGACCCCCGATTTTCGGGATATTATATATACAATCCGCCTCGACAATCAGAATCGCCTCGTCAATCGGACTCGGCTTAAACAATCGGAATCGGCCTCGACAATTGAAATTAGCCTCGATACTCAGCCTCGACAATCGGAATCGGCCTATACAATCGGAATCGGCCTCGTCAATCGGACTCGGTCTCGACAATCGGACTCGGCCTCGACAATTGGAATCGGCCTCGACAATCGGCCGAACAAGGCCTAAGGGAAGGTCACAATGTGGACATTAAACCATCATTACCCAGCAATGTGGACATTCAAGCAACATTGCTCCCAAGGAGTGGCCCACATAGAGCCAAATGTAAAGTGGGCCCATGGCCTCACACAAGGTCCTTATACACATCACTATGGGCCTCACTCGTGGACTGCATATACATCACAACGGGCCTCGGCACATGGGTCATAAATACATCACATTGGGCCCCAACACATGGGCCGGGTATACATCATATTAGGCCTTAAACATGGGCATCATATACATCGAGTGGGCCGCATTACATGGGATGCACCAATGGGCCAATATACATCAAATGGGCCGCATTATATGGGTCAAACCAATGGGACTCATATACAACAAGTCGGGCCGCATCATGTGCGCCTCAACTACATCAAATTGGGCTGCATCATGTGGGCCATAAATACATCAAATCGGGCTGCATCATGTTGGCCATAAATACATCAAATTGGGCCGCATCATGTGGGCCTCATATATATCATAAAGGGGCTCTCGAATGGGCCTAACATACATCACATCAAGGTGGGGCCCACACATCAATTAAAGGTCATTTTAGAGCATTACCAAAAATAAATCCCATAGAAAGATCATCTGGACCATACCACAATAACAGCAAAGACAATGATTCTCACCGCTTAAATTTGTGGGGCCCACCATTTTATTTTCCGTCCAACCAGATCATATGGTCACAAAGACCTGAGTTGAATGGAAAAACAAATATCATACTAATCCAAAACTTCTATGACCCAAAAAGGGTTTCAATTGTGGATGTTCAATCTCCGCTGGTTTTGCGGTGTGGTCCACTAGATAGACGACGTGAATAAAGCACATACACTATGCGGGACCCACGAAACTTTCTGACGTCAAAGCAGCAGCAGCTACATACCGCGTGGGGCCCTCATGGATGAACGGTTGGATATAACACATGCCTATGATCAGGCCCACCTACCTTGTTGACGTCATTCCAATAGATGGCTGGGACCCACTGACGTTAATACAACAGCTGGTTGGAGTGAGTGCACCAGCCAATCAACTCCCATCAGGTGGGTCCCACGTGGGGCCCACCATAGTATAATATTATATTATAATATATATATAGAGAGAGAGAGGGAGGGGGCTTCAACGTCCAGCGTCCAATCTGGACGGACGACTTGGATGATAGAATGCATACATCGATGTGGGCCCACCTCCACCCGTACAACACGTGTGGGGTGGGTCCCACAGTTTGAAATGGATGGACGGTATAGATGCAACACCTGCACGCATCATGTGCCCACCTAACTTGCTAACGCAAGTGCAGCAGTAGAGCTGTCGCAGTGCCCATCACATTGACTCCACGTGTGGGGCCAACAGCATAGATAAAACACTTAGATCACGGCGGATCCCACGTCCTCAGATGGACGGTGTGGATTACATCATCCACGTGAGGTCCACACATAGCAAGTGGGGTCCAGTCCACATCCAGGGACTAGACGGTTAGATAAAACATGTATATTAGGTGGGACCCACAGAACTTCTAACGTCACACATCAGCTATATGGCTGCTAAGGTACACCGGCCAATCGGATTGGTGGGTCCCACGTCAGTTGGATGGACGGTGTGGAATTAAAGCACATACATCATGTCGGTGTCCACCGTCCATATCACTGGACGATGGAGGTAAGGCACGTATATCACAGTGGGTCACACCGTCCCATATACACGTGGAAGGTGAGGGTGCATGATACATATAGCAAGGTGGGACCCACCCCCACACATGTGGGGCCACGGTGGCAAAACAGATGGACGTTGTGGATATCAGTCCTACAGGACTGTTGACGCCTGTACAACAGCTATATAGCTGGTGTGGTGGTGGACCATCCAATTCACTTCCATGGTTGATGGGTCCCACGTTGGTGGGCCATCCCACTTCCCTCTCTTTATATAAATAATATTATTTTATTTAATCTGAGGAGCACCAGCGTCCTGGATGTGAGACACATCCATCATGGGTCTCACATGGATCTAATGTCATCAAGGTGGGTCCCATGTCCAGTCCGGCTGGACGATGAGGATTGTCACACACAGTATGGTGGGTCCCAAGGACCAAGTAGATATTTGTATTTTTCCATTCACCAGGACCTGCTGGACGGTACCAGCAACTGGACCGTCCAGACTTGCTGGCCCACACCAGCTCACAGTGCAGATCATATGGGTGGGCCACACGATATAGAGAGAGAGAGAGAGAGAGAGAGAGAGAGAGAGGAGAGAGATCGGTTGGTGGAGGGACCCCGCCACTATGGGTCCCTCTTTGATACAATAAATACATCAAGATGGGTCCCACATATGTGAGCCCTCAAATCACAAATCAAATAAATGAAATCACACACCTTCAAAACTACTCCTCTTTCTTCTGCACTAGAGTGATCTAGCTCCAAGGAGAAAGAATCAATAGTTAAGATTAAATTTTGGAGGTTGGATGGGGGTATAAAGCTTCATGATGGGTGGAAAAATGGAGAAAAAACTTGGACGTTAGGAGTTCTTTATGTGGGGACGACCAACATCAAAGGTGAGCCCTACATAATAGATAGGCCCCACATAAAGGACGACCAACATCAAAGGTGTTAATCAATCAAACTTAATTCGAATTTAGGAAGATGTGTCTCTCGATAGTTTTGGCCATGTTCAATCGCTCAAGCCCGAGATCGATTGAAGATTGCTCGATAGCTACTGTTTAGACAACTTATTTCACAGCAGCCCACACATCTTTTAGCCTTATCATGTTCCAATTTTTTCTCATAAGGATCAAACAAGATTTACCTATATAGATTAGGATCATCTAAAGGCTAAGGGTTGTTTCAGGTCAAGGTTAGGATCTTCAAAGTACTTCATTTATGTGTTATTTGCTCCTTAATGCTCCAATCTCCATATGTCTTCAGTCTTTAGCTTATTAGAGCTCAACCGACTCCCTGACACAGAAACACATGATTGACAAACAAAGTGCACAAATAAGTGCACTAACAGGTCTATCGTTCAACCAGTTGTCATGGGTTAGGCCATATTCACAAGTCACAAGTTTTGTCCATTCACATGTTCACACTTTTGTGTAGTAGGCAAACAAACATACTAAAGCTACTTAAATAGAAAAATAAACCAAAGACTCAAATGCAATAAACTACTTACATGGCAAAGACTTTTATGGTGCAAATGCTTTCATAGTAAATGTATTTTAATATAAAACATGAATATTATGCAAACAAATAGGCGGTCCTTGATAATTTTCAATCCTATTGCCAATAGTTTCTAAAGAAACAGTACATGTTTGGATAAGAGGTGGAATTCTCATATCTATTATAGAGTCGTCACCCAATTTCTTGTGCAAGAAATAGATGACTTTGAAAAGGTCTAATCATTGCTTCGTGAAATCCACTAGTATATCCAAACATAGTGTTGGAAATAATCATTGAGTAATGAGTATAGTTTCCATTTCTTTTTTTCTGCTCTCCAACTATCCTAATAAACCTAGTCAAAATCTGATGGAACGTTATGCCTGAAAGAGCTTTTAATTGAAGGTTCTGATTGTTCAATCAATCTAAATTTAAGCTTATAATAATTTATCTTTCTAAATTTAGGCTTATCCATGGCTGAGTGTAGTACACTGTATTTCAATACTAAAGTCCTAGGTTCAGGTGCCCATATGGGGTAGGTGGGTGTGTTAAAAAAAAAAAATTTAAAATAAAATAAAAAAATCTAGCTTTTGAGGCTTTGCGATCCTAATTTGTAACATAAGAGGAAAGAGATTTATAATAGTTTGCTGGCTCTATCCTCCTCCCGGTATATGTTCAAGCTTAACATTTATGACATAATTAGAGGAAATGCAGGTGGTGGTGGTATCTTTCAAGATCCTAACTATTAGGAGGTGTTTGGATTGTAAGTAGATAAGCATCCTTCTCCACAAGTAGCTTATTTTGGTTAATTTCTACTCAGTCAGTCGACCAGCATGTTCGGTAAACATCGTACTTGTCGGCTAAAAGGTTGAAAAGTATGTTTTGTTTTCAAAATCATGCAAGTATTTACCACTTAAGTTTATTTGATCCACCCTCGTATTCATCGTCCATCATATGGGGCCAACCTTTGATGTAGATTGTTCATTGTGAGGGCCCCACCTTTAATGTGGACTATCCATCATGTAGGGCACACATTGGATGTGCGTAATTCATTGTTAGGGGTCAACTTTTGATGTGCACCATCTATTATGTAGGGCTCACCTTTGATGTTGGTCGTCCTTTATGTGGGGCCTACGATCGATGTTATTGTTTATAACGTTGGGCTCACCTTTTATATCCACCACCCATCTTATGGAGTTCACCTTTGATGTGGACCATACATCACATGGGTGGGTCATCCATCATGCGAGACCCACCATGGATGCAGGCACTCATCATTACGGACGACCTTTGATATGGATTGCCCATCATGTGGGACCCACCTTAATGTGGTCATTCATTATGTGGGGCCCACTTTTATTATCAGTTGCTCATCTTATGAAGCCCACCTTTGATATGGACTGCCCATCATATAAGCCCCACCTTCAATGCAATGCTCGGCTTGAATGTGGGCCCCACCTTTAATGTGGGTCGCACATCATGCAGGGCTAGGCTCATCTTGGATATGGGTCATTCATCATTAAGGGCCAAACTTTGATGTGGATGTCCATCATGTGAGGCCCAACTCAATGTAGGTCTTCCATCATGTGGGCCCAATCTCAATATTTGTTGCCCATTACGTGAAGCCCACCTTTGATGTGAATAATCCATTATGTAAGCCCCATCTTTGAAGTGGGTCGTCTATCATATTGGCTTGCTTTGGATGTGGGCTATTTATCATTAGGAGTCAACCTTTGACATGCACCATTCATTATATGTGCCCACATTAATACGAGGTCATCATCACGTGAGGCCCACCTTTAATGTGGACCGTCCATCCCCAACTTTGACATTTGAAGTCTATCATGTGAGGCCTCCTTTGGCACACCGAATGTGAGAGAGAAAAAAATTTACTGAGATAAATAGCTTTAGCAAATAAGTTACTTTTACAACATTGTTTACAAAAGCAACCTATCTGAAATAAATAAATAAGTAAATGACTAAACATAAATTAAAAAAGTAATTTATTTGATGGTATACGGACATGTCATTTTTATATTAAGTGCTTTCCCAAGATTCAATGCTATCCGAACATGTCATTGCTATTATGACGGTAGAGACGCATGCATGCATTTTTGGATGGACTCTCTATGTGCAAACCTAAGTGGTCCTCATTGTCTCATATTCTCGACGCGTGGAGAAATAATATCATATCTCTCTCTCTCTTCCTGCATGTTTGATACATTCCGGACAATATCCTACATCTTTTGGATAAGGTAATGCCGTGGCTGCTGCACTCTACCAAATTTCGCTCATACCCATCATTAGATTTTCGTTTATACTCTATCATGAAATGCAATGTTCTGTTCATCATCCTCTATACGAGGACAAAGGTGCATGTCTTCCCGTACTTTCCAATATAATCTATATAGGAAATGGTTTTCTGCGGTCAAGCTCATGGGAACTTCCCATGAGCTCGAGCTGTGTGGGCCCCACCGTGATGCGTGTCCAACATCAAGACCTTGCATTTGATGGGTCCCTTTAAATGATGGGATATCTAAAAATAAGCTAATGTGAAGACATGTTTAAAACATATAAAAGACTTGGTGACACCCACCTAAACTTTGGATGCGTCTGAAACTTGGTCTAATCCCTCGTACAAGTGGGACACATAATGGATAGGCTATATTTGTGAACCACACCTCGGCGGTCCCAACAAATGATTATGAATGTTTTAATGGGAGGATAACTCCTCTCAACTTTTGTATGTGGTGTGCCCACACAAGTCACGGATTGACTTAATTTTTAATCATGAGGCCCAACATGGAATGTTGTATCTGACTAATGGGGTAGATGTTTGGCATGCATCACAGTGGGCCACACCTCCTGATATATATGGGAAATGGTTATATGCAGTCGAGCTCATGGGAACTTCCCATGAGGTCAAGCTGTGTGGTGAGCCCCACCGTGATGTTTATCAAAAGTCTTCTCCATCAGTCAGATGTACCATTCCATGGTGGACCTAGGGAATAAAAATCAAATCAATCTATGACTTGGGTGGACCACACTACATATAGAAGTTGAGAAGGGCTATCCTTCATCAAAACATTCATGACCGTTTTCTCGGGCCACTGAGATGTGGTTCATAAATTCAGCCCATCAATTACGTGTCCCACTTGGATGAGTGGTCAGACCAAGTTACAGATGCATCAAAATTTCAAGTGTGTATATATATATATATATATATATATATATATATATATATATATATATATATATATATATATGGGAAAAGGTACTATGCGCTCCAGCGTAAAGCGGTGGTTCGTGAGGTTGAGCTGATGTGGGCCCCACCGTGATGCCGTTCGAAAATCTACCCCCTCAGTAAGATGCACAATTCTAGAGGGGGCCCACATGGTTGAAAATCAAGTCAATCCGTGACTTTTGTGGGCCACACCACGTACAGAAGTTGAGAGGGGTCTTGCACCGTTGAAACATTCAAAACCATTTGTGGGGACCTTTCGAGACGTTTTTTGATGATCAAAACTGTCCATCATGTGTGTCCCACTTGTTTGTAATTTTAGACCAAGTTTCAGTGGTATCCACAACTCAAGTGGGGCCCACCAAGTGCTTTTACATGTTTTTGCGTGTATACTTATGTTTTCCGATGGTATAGCCCACCTAAGTTACGTGGACGGCTGATTTTGAGCCGTTTGGCCCACCCTGGGCTCGTGCATATGGTGGACGGTGTGGATTTTTAAACGGCATCACGGTGGGGCCCACACAGCTCAACCTCACGGACGACCGCTTTACGCTCGAGCTCTATATATATATATATATATATATATATATATATATATATATATATATATATATATATATATATATATATATGGGGAGATGGTCCCCTGCGCACCTTTTTACGTGAGCACCAATGAGCACCTTTGCACACGTGTCATGTGCACAGAATCTGAACGGTCCAAGTGATGCTGCACCCCTTGAAATATCATAGGCCCAATTTTCAGCCTGATACAAAACTGGTGGGCCATGGAAAAAGGAAACAGTTTCCTCCATTGATTTGCATTTCTCTTTGCTATGGCTCACCAGAGTCATGGATCAGGCTGAAAATTGGACCTAAATCATTTCAAGGGGTGCGGCATCACTTGGACCGTTCAGATTCTGTGCACATGACACGTGTGCAAAGGTGCTCATTGGTGCTCACGTGAAAAGGTGCGCAGGTGACCATCTCCCTATATATATATATATATATAACGAAAAAGAAGCCGATTGAGTGAGCGCACTGAGTAAATTCTGTGGGGCTCACCATGATGTATCTGCCTTATCCATTCTGTCCATCCGTTTTAACAGCTCATTTTATGGTGTGAACCGAAAAAATGAAACATTTATAAAGGTTAACTGGACCACACCACAGGAACAGTTGTGATAATTGTGTCCACCGTTGAAACCTTCCTAGGGCCCTCAATGACGTTCATTGGTCATCTAAACTATTTATAAGGTTACACTGACATGGATGACAGGGAAATAAATAAATATCAGCTTCATCCAAAACTTATTGGCTCCCAAGAAATTTTCAACGGTGGGAATTCAACTTTCACTGTTTCCTGTGGTGTGGTCCACTTGAACGTTGAATATGATTCAATTTTGGTCCCATGACTTAAAACGAGATGAAAAAATGGACGGACAGAGTGGATAACGTACATACATCAAGGTGGGTCCCACAGAGTTTACTCGGTGCGCTTCACGCTTACTCAGTACGCAATCGGTGCTTACTCAGTACGAAATCTGTGCTCTATCAAAAGAACTCCTTTTTGACCAAAAAAAAGAACTGCCTACACCCGTAGGCTCACCGTACTGCACTTATTTCCATGCCTATGTGTCACATGTGTCATCTTGTACAATTATTTTAAGTTTACGTCTATGAAAGGTTACACTCTGCTAGAGTATCAACCGAAGGACGTGGTTTGTCCGGTGAACCCAACATCAGCCAGCTAGCTGGGTGTCAAAACTCGTAGGACCCATCAAGATATATGCGTTTTATCCCCACCGTCCATCCATTTTTCCACCTCATTTTAGGGCATGAGTCCAAAAATGAGGCAGATCCAAAGATAAGTGGACCACACAACAGGAAACAGTAGAGCTTGAATACTTACCGTACTGTGCATATTTTCATGCTGGCAAAATGGATGTGGTCCCCCTTTTCAGGAACTGCCCAGTACCATAGGCTCATCGTACTGCGCATATTTTCATGCTGTGGCCCATGTGTAAGACATCTGAACCATGCAAAAGGTTAGACTTTTTATGAATATCACTAACCATGAAGATAAGGCCGGTCCAGATTTCAAGTGGACCACACCATCAAAATAATTAAACATGGACGACCTGACCCAAACATGCAGGTTTGGCGTATATCATGAATGGATGGGGCTGATTTTCACTTTATGTCAGATCAATAATGAGGTCGACTATTCCAATGGATCAGATGCGTTAAAGATATAAAATTGGTGGGAAAAGATGTACAGTGCCAGTATGATAACTTGTCATTAGCTTAATGCACAGTTCTGCAGCTTTCGCACAGACCAGAAGTTCTTGAAGTGCTTCGTACCACGAACATTTCTCTTGATAGACACCTTTCCTTGTGGTTTTAATTCATCTGGTGGGCCCACGCATCGTGGCCCAGGAATCAGCTGATCTGTCCTAATATAGACCACACGTATGTAAAAACATTAGGGTACGAGATTCACCGGCTGTTCACATTAGTGTAGATGTGTGGCCCACCTGATGACGAAATGTTGTAATTTTCGGACGCGGATTGCGTCCTACCCCGCCCGTCTCAAGCTGGGAACGGGCGGGAGCTTTGAGTGGTACCGTGATGTATGGGTTTTATCCATACCGTCCATTCATTTTTTCGTATCATTTTCGGCTATGAGCCCAAAAATTAGGCAGATCTAAGGCTCAAGTGGAATACAAATTGGGGATTAAAATCTTGCCGTTGAAAACTTCTTGGGGGCACAGAAGTTTTGGATGGATCTGATATTTGTGTTTTCTCTTCATGAAGATCTATGTAAATTTATGAATAGGTTGGATGGCAAATAAACTTCACGTTGGGCTGTAGAAAAGTTTCAACGGTGAGAATCATTACCACCGCTGCTTCCTGTGGTGTGGTCTGCTTAAGCCTGTGATATTCCTAAGTTTTAGTATTATACCATAAAATGATACACAAAAATGGATGGACGGTGTGGATAAGACCCATACATCACAGTGGCCACTCAAAGCTCCCACACGTTCCCAGCTGGATACGTGCGGTGTTAGGACGCAATCCGCGTCCCTAATCTGGGATTGGCTGGTATATCACACACCACCGAACTGGTTGGTGGGTTTACGCCACCAAGTTCTGTGGGTCCCACCATGAGGTATATGTTATATCCAAATTGTCCATCCATTTTACGAGCTCGTTTTAAGGTTTGAACCGAAAAATAAGACAGATCCAAAGATCAAGTGGACCACACTGCAAAAAAGAAGTGGGGGATTGAACGTCTACCATTGAAAGACTTTTGGGGGTCATATAAGTTTTAGATCAACATGATATATTTGTTTCCTCTTCATCCAGGTATGTGTGACCTCATGAATGAATTGGATGGAAAATAAACGTTATGGTGAGCCCTAGGAATGTTTCAACGGTGAGAATCATTATCTCCACTGCTATTTGTGGTGTGGTCCACTTAAGCTTTGGATATGATTAATTTCTGGTATTATATTCTAAAATGATCTCTCCAAATGGATGAACGGTTTGAATATAATAAATACATTATTCTGGGGCCCATATAACTTTGATCTCCTTTGAACCGTTCGTACCGCTCAGAGATGGAGGAGCATTAGCGCTCGTCTTCGCACGACATGTAGACACCAGCCTGGTCGGTGGTGTGTGGTACACCAGCCAATCCTTTCCCATTATATGAGGGCTCACTGTGGTGTGTGTAGTGTATGCCATCTGACTCGCCCAAGAGGTGGGTCCACCGTTAAAGTAGGATGCACAAACGGTCATGCCGATCAAACCATCGTATCAGCTCCGAACGGACAGTTCTGTGGGCGAGATCATTTGTCTTCATGCCTTAAAATAATCTGTGAGACTGACAGTTTGGATGTACGGATACATTGCGGTGGAAACGGACTGGCTACTCCCCTGACACCAGCCAATGGCTGCTGGTCGGTGCTCCGTGGCCCCACCATGATGTATGTGTTTCATCCATGCCGTCCATCTATTTTAACAGATTATTTTACAGCATGAGACCAAAAATGAGGTATATTTCAATCTTAAATGGACCACATTATAGGAAACAGTGTTTAATGAGCGTAGACCATTAAAAAACATTTTGGGGCCATAAAAGTTTTGGATCAAGGTGATTTTTGTTTTTTCCCTTCATCTGGGCCTTTATGACCTAATCAACCTATTGAATGTCAAATAAACAGTACAGTGGGCCTTAGGAGGATTTTAGTGACCAATCACTATTGTTTTCATGTGGTGTGATCCACCTGAGATTGATATACCTCTCATTTTTTGGGTAAAGCCATAAAATGATCTGTAAAAATGTATGAACGGAAAGGATGAAACACATAAATCATGGTGGAGCCCACAGAGCACCGACCACTAGCCACGGGGCTGGTGTCAGGGGGAGTAGCCAATCCGTTTCCATCACGGTGGCGGAACTGCCCGTTCGGAGCTAGGGACGGGCGGGGGTAGTACGCAATCCGCTTCGGGCTTTTGCATGGTTGCAAAGAAAGGGAATTGCGTCCTGCCACCCCCGGATGGGCTTGGTCCATGCAAGGGTTCTTTGGGGACCACCATCATGTTTGAATTTTATCCACGCCATCCATTCAGTTTTTTATTATCGTATTAGGATATGAACGTAAAAATGATGTACTTGGAAGGCTAAAGTAGAGCATACCACAGGAAGCAACGGTGATAATGACAGCAACCGTTGAAACCTTTTCAGGGCCGGCCGTGATGTTTATTTTCCATCCCACCTGTTTATAAGGTCACCTAGACCTGTAAGAAGGGAAAACATAAATATATGCTTGATAAGAACTTCCGCAGCTATCATGAAGTTTTTAACGGTAGGCATTCAATCCCCACTTTGTGGTCCACTTAAAACCTTGAATATGCTTATATTTTGGGGAATATCATAAAATGATATGGAAAAATGGATGGACAGAGTTGGTCTAGGGAGGTGCAGGACGTAATCTGCTTCTGGTAAACACATAGTATTTGATGGCATGGCCCACCTTAGGATATAATAATCCTAAATTTTAAGCTGTCCCATTGTCATGGTGGGGCTCACTTAGTTGCCCAGGTTGGATGGCAACGCACCTCACAGTGGGCCCACGCACAGAGTGCCTCAAAAGATAAATAGAAATGTGAAAAAGAAACTCTCACTCTTGCAAATTGTGATCTTATTATTATTATTATTATTATTATCCTTAATTACATAATGTCTTATTTCAATGATGTGGTAGTTTAAAAAAGTTCATGATTAGATGTTGTTTTTTAACTTTTTAAATAATCTAAAATAGCACGTTATCATGATTTCTAGGGAAAAAAAGTTGTATTTATTTATTTTATGAAATTTACTCTTCTAGGTTAAATTTTTTTCTTTTTCTTTCCCTCTTTTGGACTTCTTTTTGTAAGTAAGATGTGCCGGAACCTAAGACCAGTAAGATGGAAGATGTCACTTTTACCATTGAATGTAGGTAGAATTAAAACTCACGTGCACGCTAGTGTATAGCAATTTTATTTAAACTTTCAATAGAAATTTTAATTAAACCCTTAAATCCCCCTATTATTTGGGTCCCTACTTATGGCTCAGTTGTAGATAGCGTGGACAGTGTTTAGTCACTTTCAATACTAGGGTCATAGGTTCGAGTGCTCAGTGATAGCTAGCGTAGATAGTTTGCGGTTGCTTTCAAAACTAGGGTCATGAGTTCGAGCGCTCATGTAGTGTGTGGGTGTGGGTGTCTTAAAAGAAAATTTTATCTATTTCTTTTTTGCTAACATGTTACAAGTAGAGCTGGGCATCGGACTGAGTCGAATCGGATTTGGCCCAACTCGACCAGGTCCGAGTTCTGTATGGCCTGACCCAAACTCAGTTAGAATCCGGACCGAGTCTAGGTCCTCTGACCCAATCCGATCCTAAACCCTGCTGACCTGGACCAATCCGAGTCAGACTCGGGGAAAACTGAGTCGGATCGGATTGGCCCAGGTTCGGATCGGGTTTCCCACAGAGAAGAAAAGCTTATTGGGGCCACAAAATTACACTGTTTCTTGTGGTGTGGTCCACTTGTGTTTTAGATCTGACTCATTTTTGGGCCCATGTCGTGACAAAATTACACTATTTCTTGTGGTGGATTTCTCACAAACATCAGGTGGGCCCCACCCACCGACAAGTGTTTTTAAACTACATTGGGCCATTTACGATTGGTTTTGCCAGATGGATGATACAGATTGACCAACCGTACAACTCTCCGATGCCAAAGAAAACCCCAATCATCAAGTACCGAAAATGCAAATAAAACCAAGCAAAAGATCAAAACCCCAAAATCCAAACAACAGAGAAAAGCCCAATCACCATCTATACAAGTCACAAACCTCCAAAATCAACCAAAAATTAAAGCCTGAATAACCAAACAAAACCCAATCACTGGCTTAAGAAACCAAAAACCCACATCCAGAATCAAACGAAAATCAAAACCCAAATCTCTAAAATCCAAAACAAACAAGGATAAAAATCGATACCTCCATGGAATGTAGATACTCAAAGATATCCGACGCATAAGGAACACACAACTGGGGATCATCTGTATTCGCTTCAACATCCATCAACAGCTTCCGTTCCATCTTCTTTGATGGTCGCAACTTGTGCTTTGATGGTTCAGCATCCGGAACCGATCGAGCGACAAGCGTCGGACTGGAGTGGTGGCCTGGAGTGGTTCCGATCGAGCGACGAGCGTCGAGCATGTTCTTGTTCGGGTGGGAGAAATTTGGGGAAAAAATCGAGGTAAGGTAAAAACTTTGGGGAAAAACAAGCTAGGGTAAAACGTTTGGGTGAAAAAAGGGTATTTATAGTATACCTGATGTCAAAACTGGGTCGGGTCTGTTCGGGTCGGTTCGGACCCATTCTATCCGGGTATTCGGACCGGATCTATTCGGATACAGTGCTACTCGAACCCGATTCGAAATACTTTCAGATCTGGACCATCAAAATCGATCAGGTCCGATCAGACTGTCAGTTCTGTTCGGAACGGTACTGAGTCGGGTTTGGTCAGGTCGGATCCACCGGATCGGGCCTAAGTTGCCCACCTCCAGTCACAACTATATAATATCCACTTTTCATAAAATGTTATCTCTATCTACTCTCTTTTTATCTTAGATCAAATTAAAGTTTCATGGATACACCAGCTGTTTCAACCGATCTTTTCATCTTAAATAAAATATATAAATAAGAAAGAATTAGAGTTTTATGGATACACCAGTTATAGTATTTCACTATCTTATAGTCTTAAGCCTATATGCCCTACTACATTAAAAGTCTATGATCTTGTCTCAATTATGTACCTAATATTCGATCTAATTAATCTACTACTATGGACATCTACCATTCACCCAATATTATACCAATCAAATTATGAACTCTCAAATATAAACCTTCAAATTTACATAAAGTACAATTAAAATTTTTTTAATAGTTAAAACAAAATTTTAATGGTAAAAAATATTTATAAAACCTTTCGAGTAATAGGTAAGAAAAAAAAAAACTTAATGAATGTTTGATCCTAAGATTGAAGTTATGATTAAGTTCTTAAAAAACTAATGGATCTCTTATTAACCCATGTGAGCCTCAATCAAAACTTAACGTGTATACAGATACACCCAACCATTTTTTTACCATATGATCACCTTCTAAAGTAAGCCAAAGCATAGATATTGAACTTCTCAGATATCCTCAGGTTTAAGGATTAATTAGTTTAATATATCCCCAAGTCAATCATAGTCTCAGAATAATGGACCTCTAGGTCTAACGCTTGAATTCAATCCACCAATGATTCTAATATGTTCAATACCAAGATCATATATATTCCTAACACATTCATACTCCTATGTGGGGTAAAGCAATGCATATCAACTTGTCATGATACCCAATGGTGGAGACCTCCATCTTGGCTCGTCACTAATACCATCATACAAGATAACCACATAATAATAATAATAGTAGTAGTAGTAGTAGTAGTAGTAATTACAAGTCTATCCTACAACCCGTTTCTTTCTTGGGCATAGAACAATATGGTATTAAGATCCATGGCCCACAATTCTTCTTTAGTAAATGTTATATCTAATATCAAGTTTTCAAGATGAACCAGTGGAATTCCTCTTCTTGGAACTCATATTCATATATGTTCAAGGTACTCCCACAGATCAACTATGACATTGTAACATATTAATATAAGACTTATGATTATCATGATTTATGAATAATATCATTAATATTAAATCTATAGTTCCAAAGGATAAGATCCACGTTATTTTTTAGGGTACTACTCCAACAAATGGATGTACTAGAGGTAAGGAATTTGTTGACTCCATTAATCATAGACATGGCGGATATACAGAGTTTTCATATTTTTTTAATAGGTGTAACCTTAGAAACTACCCATGTATCATAAGCATTAGATTTTTTAAAATATACATAAACTAATAAATGATTTAAATTATACCTTTACGCAATCAATCGCGTGATTTCTTTCTAGCCATGAGAATTATTAATGTTGATTATCCATCCTATAAGGTCTCTCTCAGATCTATTGCAGATGTAGAGACCCCAAAAGAAAACATGCTAGATTTTCGGGTAAGGGCTAAGGACGATGCAAACTATCCACTTCAGGATGACCGCAAAGAGATGAAGAATAGATGATAGAGACAAGAAGTGACAACTCTCTCTCTCTCTCTCTCTCTCTCTCTCTCTCAGTTCTCACTTTCTGTAATAAGATTTATATAAAGATGAGAGGTTAAGGTTTCAGAGGTATACATAGTATGATGATTTACCACCCTACGAATACCTTACTATGAAGGAAGTTCATTTATTTGCCCCACACATGCACATACTTATAATATAATCGTTTTACTATATATAATATCCATCAATGATCTATATATAATGTTGATTAAATAGTAGACAAATCATCATCAAGTGCGATTAAATAGTTTTAATGGTTAAAACAAAACTTTAAAGATTTAAAACTTTTTTATATCCAATTAAAACCTTCCAAGTGTTAGGCCTAATAATAAAAACTACTTAATGATTTCCTAATCTAATTAGATCTAACTCTAAACAAGTCTCATGAACAGAAAATTCCTTATTGGAACGTGCAAGAATTAATCAACCATAATGAGATATTTAGCATCACTTACTTTAAATGATCTCTAGAAAATCTCATAAAGTGAGCTAAAACTACTCAGTCAAGATTTAAGATCCTCACTCAACCACATGCTTGAGGATTGGTCACCTTTTATGCAACATCAAGTCTTTGATCGCATGATCATATTCCAGGTTAATGACCCCCAAACAATGGACTTGATCTTTGATCCACAAATGTAAGTGTCCAAAAGTCTATACCAGGATCCTATGTTCATGACACACTCACACTCCTATGTAGGATAAAGGAAAATGCACAACCAATACTAAGTCAATTTTCAATCGTAGAAACCTTCCATCTTGACCCAAGCCAGTCTCCTCACACAAGATGATTGTACATTTTCATAATTGATGTCCACATATGTGTCTTAAATATCCATGTTGATCATAGCTCACTAAGGTACTAAGATCCATGAAACACAACTCTCCCTAATTAGGGACCATTAGGTTCAATCTAAAGCTTGCAAGGATCAAAAGATGTACTAAGTATTCCTCACACAACCAATCGTATATTTGATTAAGACAATAGTAAATTTATGTAAGGCACATGATATATATCCTGGAGGTCCCATGGTCATCAAGATCAGTGGTTAAAGTTGACTCCATCAAATCCTAGAGGGCTTAGCACTGAATCAGGACATTAGTTTTTTAGGGCACTAACTCAAATAGAACCTGTTCCCACATATAAGAGACTTATATGGCATGAAACTCATGTCTGTATAGTGTACATGAGTGTTTCAATTGTGCATAGTGGGGCTACGTTTTAATAATCCAGGTCATTGATTTGTTACTCCTTTATGGTAGACTATGCCTATATGATCTCCTTAATCTAAGTCGAACTAACATCGAGGTTGGATTCATTGTTTTACAACATCTCCCAGGTAAGTGGTTTCCTGTTCAATCCCCAAGTATAGGGTTGTGATGTAGTAATAAACTCGGTAAGATCGAGGTCGAATCCCACGAGGACTGGTTGTCACAATTCAAATATATGATTCTTCTTAACTAATCCAATGAATAATGAACTAAACTATTAAGCACAATTTTAGGAAAAACAATTAAGAATAGGGAAGAAAATTCAATCAGAAAGAGAGCACTAGGACTTTCGAATCCACCCCTAATTATCCTAACCCTTGTTTTGTCTGTTGATTCACCTTGACCTTGATTGATACCACTTAAATAGAGAAAGCACAATCTGTGTCCTAAATCGAGAGCATACAGGTATAATTCCTTTAAGCAATGCCATGAACAATACATCCCATGTCCTTGGTCGGGCACATGGTATGCAAAATTCATTAAAGCACCCTGTTCCTTCCTCTATAGGAAACCCGTTTGATCGAGACCCAAGCACTGTAAATAAGCATCCAAACAACATCCATCTATATACTTTGGTCGAGTTCATAGATGGAGAAGTATGGAATTTAAACCCATAAAGCCCACTCAGAGAAAGAAACAAATTAATTAAAATTCAAAGTAAATCAACCAATACAAGAGCTGATCAAATTAGGGGCTTCATCTTAGCCCTAGAGAGATTAGTGACCCATGAAATCCATAATATTAAATAAAATTCATAAAATCAAAACACCAAACCACTCAATCTCTCTCTTCTTCCTTCTCTTTCTTCTCTTTCTTCTCTCCTGGCTCGGATCTCGAATTCCCTGATCTGAATAGCTTTTCCACGTCCAAAACTTCCTTTTATAGTCACCTTGGATGGTGGAATCGGTGGCGCAGTCGTGACGGACTCGAAGTGTAGTTTTTCGCAACGTTGATCGGTGGGCCCCACAGAGGTGTTTTCTGGAAAATCCACCCCCCGTCCATTGGATTCAGGACGAAATTTCATCAAGAATGGATGGTTTTGAAGGTCCATTGGCGCGGCCCACAGAAGAAATCTCGAAAAGATCAGTTTTGAACGTCGCCAAATAGCCCTTTTGTGGCCTCTGTACCGCACACGTGTGTACGCATGGGAGTGAAATCTCAGCATGATTTTGTAGTTCTCGTGGCCCTCTACGCGATGGACGGATCAGATTGGCCGTAAAGTTGACGTGCAGAGCCCACTGATCTTCGCAAAAACGTGTGCGGTACAGATTTTTAATCATGGATTAACAATTCAAAATTGACTGTGAAATTAAGCATATGGCCGAATCCAAGAGTCATAAATTACCCATTACGTATCTTATAATGTTAAAATCACAACTATCCTTCGAAATCACTTAGAATTTAATAGAAATTCCAGAAAAATTAAAAAATTTTCACAATTTTTTTCTCAAGACCAAGAAAATACTGATTAGGTAACCTAATCTCCCACTATTGTCCTCAATGTAAAAGAAATAAGCAAACAATGCACATGGGACAATGAATAATCAAAGAGGAATGAGGGAAAGATAGTACCGGACGGAGAATCAAGAAGCTTCCTCGAAAAAATATATCATCGCGAAACAGAAGTTAGACAAGAGAGAAACAATATAAGAACAAATAACAAAAAAAAAAAAAAAAACAAAAGAAGATCCTACTTATATCACTTTCGTAGTGCTCTCGATTGCATTTAGCGCATGCAATAAGCCTTTAAACCCCTAGGTTACCCCTAGTGGACGAGTTGTAGTCTCGTGAGGGTTTGCAGTAATGTTACCCACAAACATTGAAATAATTAACTAAGAAAAATGAAAATGAATGAAATAAAAAGTAATACAATAAAGCAAAAGGCTGGGTTGCCACTTAGGAGTGCTAAGTTTACTGTCTATCCTAAAACATCATAAAGGAAACTACCCTAGTCCTAAGAAAGCAGGGAAAAACTACTCAGTTATGCCGCAAGGTTCCTCTCTCGGCCAGTATCTTGATAAGTTTCTCAGTAGATTTCTCAACAGGATCATCCAAAAGCCATTTTTACAATAGGCTTGGACGCCCTGGAGCTTGACTTTCCAAATAAACTTATGTACCTCGTCAAAAAATTTTCGTTGATTCGCCTGAGGTATCCAGAGTATATATGATTCACTGCGCGAAAGAAATTTGAAGTTAGTATCCCGTGGTGAATCGAGACTACACATAGATGAAAGTCGAAAAAATTCTCGAAAAGTGACGTAGTCTCAACACATTCCCAAGTAGCGGAGACTTCGGTTCAATCTAGCTCCTCCTCCCTTAATGGTAAATATTCGGGATTTGTGGAAGGAGGGGCTACGAGTAAGGGTCCTCTCGGTCGGTGATGACTACCGAGATATTGTTTTGCAAGGCATTCACTATGTCTCTTATCATGGGATCGTTTGAATCACTGAAGTGTGCCAAGCAATCATCCAAAGAGGTGAGACATTCAAATTGAGGGTGACTCATTTTCTACATTAGGGCTCGTGATGATCTCCCAAGAGAATCCATCGTTTTTAAGGTAAACGGAGGTGTGCTCTCTTGCTCCACCTTTTCATGACAGTTGAAGATCGGTACACGAAGCATTAATGTATGAACTCATTCATCGATACTACTCGAAGAAGAGGCAACGAATCGTCATTATTTAACGATTCGGATGGTGGCCTCAACTGGGTGGTTTCAAATTCAAGAGTCATATCGAGTAGCTCATCCATCTCCCGAATCATATCATCATGTAATTCAGAGGCGTGGTCCAAATATGTTTCACAAGAGTTAGAAGGGTCGGTTGTAAAGGGCCCGTCCTCTACCTTAAAATCAGACATGTTAGGTGAGGGGAGTGGCTCATTATGACCGACCACTTCTTGATCATTGACTTGGACCAAATTTGAGATTGATTCAAAGGGAATTGGGGCCGAACATCCATGATCATCATCCCAATACGCATCATTGTCTAATTCTGTGTAGTGCACACTTGGGATAGGATCGCTTTCCTCACATTCTAAATTTGGTTGAGGTTCGAATAAACTAACCTCTTCCTCATCATTGAGATCCTGTGTGTCATGTAAGGAAAGTGTGTCATCATCACTGTATTTGAAAGACACCCAAGTATCTCCATCATTCTTTTGAACAGTCATTGAGATCGACTCATCGGGGAATTGAACCGTATGCTCATTAATGGAATCCAACTCCTCATTCCAAATTCCAGAGTTAAACAGCGAGTGAGGATCACTATCCTCGCATTGTATTTCTGGATTGGATTGTAGTTGGGATGAGCGAGCTTCCTCTATCTTTTCAATGCGCGAATTGAGTGCTTCTAATGATTTCATCAATTTCGCAACATGTTGGTTGAATAGTTCTGGATCAAAACATGAATCCTCTTGGATCGTTTAATCTCAAAGGTATGGGATCCAAGAGAATGATTATTACAATATGTTGTTGGTTCATCTTCCCAGTTTTGATGGTTCCACTGGTTATAGTTATACTGATCATACATGGGAGAATATGATGGTTGATAATAATCCTCATTCCCATAATTACGATCGATATACGGCCTATTAACCGATGGAACATAACGTTCTAGTCGGTTCTCAATGTCTGTTCTCGATGGAGAGAAATCTTGAGGTATACGTTGAATTCCACAACCTTCGGGCATTTTCCAATAAAACCTATCCAACTCAAAGATATGCATCTACCCACGATTCCATGGTAGAACCTTAACTCGAGACTAATCCTAAAAGCAAAATCCTACAAAGAATACGAAGGTAAGGAAGAAGTTAGAAGGATGTTACCGAGTAGAAGTTCCTATGTTAAAAACCTGCAAAACAAAACAAAACAAGTTAGTTTTTTTAAAAAAATAGTACATCTAAGGTTAGAAAATTTTCTAAAAACCCTAATTCTAGAAATAAAAATAAATAAAAATAAAAACAAATAGAGAAATTAGGAAGATATCACCAAATTAGAAGTTTCTATCTCAGAATCCTACAAAACAAGAAATATGTTAGTTTCTAAAAATAAAATAAAAACTTTAACCTAAAGTTAGTAAAATCCTAAGACTATGAATTATGATAAGAGAGAATCCTAAATTCAATTTGGAACAGAAATGTCCCAAAACCCGCCTAAAAACTTGTTCAATCCCCAAGTATAGGGTTGTGATGTAGTAATAAACTCGGTAAGATCGAGGTCGAATCCCACGAGGACTGGTTGTCACAATTCAAATATATGATTCTTCTTAACTAATCCAATGAATAATGAACTAAACTATTAAGCACAATTTTAGGAAAAACAATTAAGAATAGGGAAGAAAATTCAATCAGAAAGAGAGCACTAGGACTTTCGAATCCACCCCTAATTATCCTAACCCTTGTTTTGTCTGTTGATTCACCTTGACCTTGATTGATACCACTTAAATAGAGAAAGCACAATATCCCTAAATCGGGCATCTGATCTAATTCCTTTAAGCAATGCCATGAACAATACATCCCATGTCCTTGGTCGGGCACATGGTATGCAAAATTCATTAAAGCACCATTCCTTCCTCTATAGGAAACTGTTCTTGATCGACCCAAGCACTGTAATAAGCATCCAAACAACATCCATCTATATACTTTGGTCGAGTTCATAGATGGAAAGTATGGAATTTAAACCCATAAAGCCCACTCGAGAAAAGAAACAAATTAATTAAAATTCAAAGTAAATCAACCAATACAAGAGCTGATCAAATTAGGGGCTTCATCTCAGCCCTAGTTGAGAGATTAGTGACCCATGAAATCCATAAAAAATATTAAATAAAATTCATAAAATCAAAACACCAAACCACTCAATCTCTCTCTCTTCTTCCTTCTCTTTCTTCTCTTTCTTCTCTCCCTGGCTCTGGATCTCGAATTCCCTAGATCTGAATAGCTTTTCCACGTCCAAAACTTCCTTTTTATAGCTGCTGGATGGCTGGAATCGGTGGCAGAGTCGTAGACGGACTCGAAGTGTAGTTTTTCGCAACGTTGATCGGTGGGCCCCACAGAGGTGTTTTCTGGAAAATCCACCCCGTCCATTGGATTCAGGACGAAATTTCATCAAGAATGGGTGGTTTTGAAGGTCCATTGGCGCGGCCCACAGAAGAAATCTCGAAAAGATCAGTTTTGAACGTCGCCGAATAGCCCTTTTGTGGCCTCTGTACCGCACACGTGTGTACGCATGGGAGTGAAATCTCAGCATGGTTTTGTAGTTCTCGTGGCCCTCTACGCGATGGACGGATCAGATTGGCCGTAAAGTTGACGTGCAGAGCCCACTGATCTTCGCAAAAACGGCCAGCGACCGTTCATTTCGCTGACGCGGACGCGGATTTCCTTCCGCTGTTACAATGGTGGGGCCAATTCCGTTGATTTCATGGAAAATCCACTCCGTCCATTGCACGGAGGAGAGAATTCCGTTTGGAAATGCATATTTTCTCCTTTTGTTGATGAGGCCCACCTGACTTTCTGCGCCACCGTCCGTCCGACGTTTGAACGGTTAAAAATCCCACGAGGGGATGTATTCGAATTCTGTCAGCTAGGCACGGGGTATGACCACCCCAGGAAGCGGATGGACGGTATGGATTGTCCATCTGGACACAAGGTGGGGCCCACAACCGAGGACAGCGATCGTGCGGAAGACGCTGTTTGGGAGCTTCTGTTTTGAGAGACGAAGAGTCGGGTCAGCCGCTCGCTGACCGCCGTAGGCGGTCCGGTGTAGCGCCAGTGCATCTATACACTGCGCACATGCATCATATACGGGGTCCACTATGATGCATGTGAGACATCCACTCCATCCATCTCTTTTATCATCTTATTTAGACAGTTGAGACCAAATTTGGGGCATATCCAGATATCAGGTGGGCCCAAAATTGATGGTTTGTGGGCTGATTTGTCCGTTGGGGCACTTCTGGAGATCATCAATAGCTGAAATTTAATATGTACGGTTAATTCACAGCCCCCATCACATGTATGAAGTTTCGAACTGATCGGGTGGCGGGAACCATGTGATCTTGCATTGTGGACCCTTTTCGAGCCCCTTTGGCTTGCTTTCCTCCGATCTCAGGCGTGTAAAATCTTCACTGTTGGTTTTCTGGAGTCCATTCCATGCTCTGGTAATTTTGGAGCGTCAAATCCATGCCTTTAACATCAATTTTCAATTAACGCTCCTGATTTCATCCTGTAATAAAAACACGAGAAAAATCTAGCATTAAACACTATCATGTATGTAAAATTAGGCAATTGCTGGGGTCTGATATGCAATATTCGACCCTGATCATTTCCCATGCATCAGATCTTAGAATTACACATTGCATATAATTTCATTATGACACACTTAATCAACTCATTGGGTTTGATATACAAATTTTCTCTCTTTCTTTCAGTTAAATCAACAAATAATAATCATGTGACGCTATCAGACATTTTGCATTCTAGTCTCAGAAAATCCGACCTAACTAATCAGTATTTAACCAGGTGATTCCCAAACCTTACCATTTTCGTCTCGCCAAATTAGGATTAATCTAAGTTGATTGGTCCAAAGAGTAGCCACATACAATCCAAGCATTCATCATATTATTTTTTTTATCATAATAAGTGAGTAATCCTCCCGTGTTTTCTAAATTTCTTATTTATATGGTTATATGTAATTATGTACCCTTTACAATATGTATATATTAGATTTCATTTCGATTGTACTTAATCACGTTTATATTTATATTAAATTTAGATTAATGTATTGGGCCTCATCATATGATAATTTGTTAATGATATATTGAATTTAAATTGTGCATTCGAATTCTTCTTATATTAATATGATAAATGTAATGACTCAAGGTTTTAGTGTGTGTACACACGTACGTGAGTATGTACACTTACGTTCACTTAAGTATACATGCATAGATCTACTACCGTTGAACTATTAAATCACATATCTTACATTGATCTAATCATCGAGCAGACTCCTGATGGAGAGATGAAGCTATCCAACCATCAACTTTTAAATTGTATCATCACATCATCGTGAAATAGACAATGAATATAATTTAACATAATTATACCCAATCATCAATAAATATAAACCTTAGATTATGATCCTGATATATAGATAGACATTTTATATAGTTAAAATCTAATTCTAATGGTTAAAAACACACCTTAATTATTCATAGTTTACTATGGTCTATATGTTCATATCTGACACCGAACCTCAGAAAGCCTAATTATAAGAACCCAATTATGATGAAATTTTACACGATACTTAGTCCAATTAAGCCATATATTATAAAATTTGGAACCTAACTCACAAGATCTACCATCCATCAAATTTCATATCATATTGTTAGATGACCCGCCTAAAAATCATGCAACAACTTTCTTTATTATCCATGACTGATCCCTACTAAATTTGTCATTTATTTTTCATATTAGGGTACATTTAGACTTAGTTCCAGAAGTCTCAGACCACTTAGGCAGAATCCTACGGATTCTTTAGCTTCTAAAATCCAAAACAAACACGCTATTCGCATATACATCTTGCTATATGCACATTTATGTAAAAGATCATGATCTACTAGTTAATTTGATAGACTGTACATACATATGCATCGTGACACCTTGAAGAACCCTGTGACTCCTTTGATTTATTAATTCAAGAGCGATCCGACCATTGGATTCGAATCAACTCTCTTTTAAACCAACCACCTACCAAAGACGTATTTAGAATCATTTTTTTATGGATCCAAACCATAGGTTTTGAAGGAGATATGATCATAGTCAAGTTGCACCCATCGACGATGGTTCACATGTATTAACTTGGTCGATACTCATGTACACTTACATATGGTTCATGAAATAAAAACTACTATTGTACATGAACAATTATCCGATTGGAGTCTCTCCAATTCTTCTTTCTGTTTCAAAGTTGAACCCAAGTATAACATAAGATAAATCATCTAAATTGATCTCAATTGTTTAATCCAAAGATCACATTTATCCAACGAAGTCATTCAAAAATTGCTTATCTTTTCTCCTTCGATTCCATCGAGAAAGTCGGATATTATTTTTTACACTACACATTTAAATCCTCAAATCAAAAATTCAGACCATACATGTTATACAAATTTTAGTTACATTCTAACAATGATTAATGATTGAAAGAATTAGTTTGAAGATATGAGTTTTGTCTGATTTTCCCAGGCCTTTGTTGCTGCGTGTGACATCTAGTTGAAAGTTTTTCAAAATTAAAAATTAATTCAGACCATTCACACATTGGCTGAATGATATTCGAATCCAAAATGGAATCTAAATAAGCTCAAAATAGCCAATCACATGCAATATATTCATTTTTTAAAGGAATTTCTTACAAAAAATATGGTAAACAATTGCAACACAAAAAATGCAAAACTACCGGTCCAAATCATCCGGAGCTTCGGTTTCAATAGTTTAGGAACTTTGTGGGACAAATCTAAGTCATCCATAAGAAGTGGAGTGAAGAAATACTCATTGAGTACAAATCTATCATTAAATGTCAATCTTCTCCCCGATTTAAATAATGACCGTACGTTATTTAGTAAGGCCCGACTAAAGATTTGAAATGCATAAGAGATAGGCCACTTGATGCTCATTTCATCACCATCATTTTTGTGGAGATCATGTGTCACCATTGAACGCTACAACCAAAGCAATCTAACATAACAAGAACTTTGTTGTGTGTGAGTCATTTTACGTCGACTCAACATGGCTACTTATGTGTTAGAATTTTTTAACCTCCAAGACTGAGCTAAAATTCTATTAATACTCCTATTCTTTGGAGAATAATTCACATAATCATATTTGAGAGAGAGAGAGAGAGGAAAAAAAGAGAGAGAGAGAGAGAGATGGGTGCAACTCGCTGAATTCGCACAGAGTTTAAGATTCAGTTAGAACTGAGTCGACTCAAGCTTAGGTAGAATTCCGATTCAGATCAATGGCACAGAGAAGCGAGTCATCTCATGCTTTTCCTCACGATTGTAATCTAAAAAATTCGTAACTTTTTTTGTTTAATTTTAGTTTAAAATCAAATTTTATTAATGTGAAATTATTAAATAATTTCTAATTGTAATTCTCAATTATCTTATTGGCATGTAAAATTTAAAATTTGTGTTCTTGTTTAAAACATGATTCATTGCTAGAAATTTTAGTCTTATATTATGTGTTGAAGTTAGTTCTTAAATGATTTAATTTTGGTGATAATAATGATGTGTTCTGTGTTATATATGCATTCTAGAAAACATGATTTATATTTATCCTTATTTTGAAATATTTTTACTTGCAATTACGTGAAACCTTTTTATGCAATTTTGAAATCGATTACATGTGATAAACCATATGAGATTATCTCACCAACTTTTATGGTTAACCTTTTATTTTAGAAAGAAAAATAGTTTCGAGTAATGACATTAAGGAGAATATTTTAGAGAATGAGCAATTTTAGAAAATAATGTTTATAATTTAAATTCGTATTTAAAATAAAAGGGTTGATATAATAAGGTTCTTATTAGATTTGGTTACTAGAGACTTAATTTTTGAGTTAATGGGTGAGATAGATAATTTAGATATGAAGTTACCGTGATTAATGATTTAATATAAACTAGTCCTTAGTAATTAAATAGTAAATGAATGTGATTATTGATGTGAATAAGAAAGTGAATGTGAATGTGAATGTGATTTATATAAAAAAAAGGTGTAATTATGAAGTATTCGTTCATTATTTTTCTAATACCCTCGAATTCAAGATCTAAGTCTGTATACTCAAGTCCTGAATTTTGGGGGCATTATAATAATGCTTGCTTTGAGTAAAAAAATATTGCTTTAAAATTATTATGTTTTAGAGTTTAATTTTACTTCACCCTACCTGTAATTGTGCATCTGATTATAAAAGTATGTGTTGTAATATTAATATAACTTTGGTGTGTCATATCGAGTTGTGAACTGAACATAAAAGCATGGGTGCACTGCCCAGACTCCCTAAAATGTTGGATATACGAAGCCCTATTTTACGAGATCAAAAATAGTTTTGCATAGGTGCACTGCCCTGGGTTATTCCCTAAAATGGTACACGGGTGCTCTATTCAGACTTCCTAAAATGTTGGATGCTAATGTACTGCCTTAAGAGATCCAAAATAGTTTTACATGTATGCACTACCCTAGGTTATTTCCTAAAATAGTATACAGGTGCTCTGCCTGAATTCCTTAACATTTTGGATACATGATGATCATCCTTTGGAGATTCAAAATGGTACAAGAGTGCTCTTCCTGGACTCCATAAAATATTAGATGAATGATGACCTGCCCTGTGAGATCCAAAATGGTCACAGTGCTCTACATTGGGTTAATTCTTAAAATGGTTGCATAGGTGCTCTGCCTGGGTTTGTCCCAAAAAGATCAACTATTATTTATTATTGGATATTTATACATGTAACGTCTTGTCCAACCAGAACAGTGTCCTGAGGCGTCCACGTAGGATTTGCTGCAGGACCATTCACTTAAACTACTCGTAGGTGGGGTATCACAAGTAAATTAACCTAGGATTAGCCCATTAGGGTAAACCGGTCTGGTTATGATCGGACCAAGTGCGGGTCGTCAAGCTAGACAACCTAGTTGCACTTGGCAATAGCCCGTGCCGGCTGTGCAGCGGCCAAGGAAGGTAAGAAAAATATAAAAATTAGGGAAACCGCAAATCTCACTGGGCTTGTGGTCCATTGCGGACCATGGGCTCAGTAGAAGCCTAGAAATTAATTATCCATGTCATCCCAACGGCACTTGCCAAATGCAACTCACCCCAGCCTTGACCCAAAAGCTAGAATTGAAATCTGACACTTTTAAATAAAATTAAGATATCAAGCTTTACAGCCGTTGGATCTCTTCTACATTTATTGTGAGGGCCTAAAGTATTTTTCTACGCCCATCCACAAAATCTAGAACCCGATCGTGAAACGATGACCATTGATCACAAATCAGACCCGTACGGTAAAACCCCGCGTCTGTTTGCCTTCAAATTTTGGATGGCCCTTCATCAGGCTATGGAGCACCTATCTTATAAGTTTCATAGCCAAGAGACCATCAGAACTGCCCCAACAACCAGAATGGACCTCGTAGGGCCATTTGAAGATCAGAGCCGTATGATAAAATCCTGCGTTCGTTTGTCTTCCAATTTTGCATGACCCTTCATTAGGCCATGAGACACCTACACACCAAATTTGGTGGCCAGGGGGGTGATAGGGCTGCCTCAAAGCCAAAAGGGGGTCCTAGAGGGCCATTAAGGGAAATTGTTGAAACTTAAGGCTAATTGGCCCAAACCTAGGGAAATAAAGCCCTAAGGCTCTTTCTCTCATACTCCCACCATTACTCCAACAATAAAAGAGGAAGAAGAGAGTAAAGAGAGAAGAGAGAGAGAAAGGAGAGAGTGAAGGTGGACCATAGCTCAAGTGGGGCCCAAGGGAGTTCAAATCTTGCAACTCCTTACCTCTCCCTTAAGAAAATCCTTCACCCACAACCGGAAAGACGCTCTTCGCCGATTGGGTAGGTCAATCTCTCATCCCTTATCTATTTTTGAAACCCCTTATGTTGAGAGGGGATTTGCATGAAATTTTAACATGCAAATGCTTTGCCTTAGGGATTTCGACCAATCGACCCCAAATTCGACACTCCTAGGTTATTTCTCAAGATCTCAACGATCCATAGGCGCGGACTATTATTCTTAGGTGGCCTAGCACCAATTTTAGTATGAATCTAATGATTTTGAATATTTAGGTGATGTATTTAGATAATTTAGAGAAAACTTAGGCAAGACCTTATATTTTAGACCCTCCTAATAACATGGAATAATTATGGTATGTTGTAATTCTTTAACATGATTGGGTATGAATTTGGTGAGTGCATGCTTATTTTTTACTTGATTCTTATGCAATGTTCCTTATAGCATATATGATATATTAACTCTTGTGTATTTTTGTGCTATAAAATATATGTAATGCTTGGCCTCCTCATTAACCCACACCACACACATACACATTTATTTCTTAATATTGTTAGTAGTTGTAATTATAGAGAAATTTGAAATTGTGTTAGAAGTGTGAATGCATGACATTACTTGTGTTAGTTGATGAACCCTGATCGATTGAAGTGTTATTGAATACCATCAAACCCTTGGGTTGGTCAAGAAACTGAGGTGAGAGAAGGTGATCCCATTGGTAGGGCTTTCCTGAGGCTAGACTGGCGGATTTGGGTGGATGCGAATGGGCGACAATAGTTAGACTACATGGGTCGCTTGCACCCGATGTCGTCCATCCCGTACTCGCCTGGACTCGCACAGTCTAGTTTGCGTATTGATCGACCATGTTTGTTAACCCTGTCTGCTCACGCCTATATGGAACCTAGAACACCCTTCAACCATCGAAGCTCCTTTGATAACTATTTCAAACCGAGCCATAGACTCGAGAGCTGGTCATGGTGGAATGGGACACAGTGTCTGAGCTGTCAGCCTACGCTGGGGTGATGAGCTTCCCCGTAGTGACCGCGATCGATCCCTACTCTCAGCACTCCTCATGTACTTGAAATCGGGGATGAAGAACTCAATGGGATTAAGGATTGCCCGGTTCTGGCCTCACACGTTGAGGGGCCTTGGCCTCGTAGCTAGTTGAGGACATTGATACGTGGGGTGTACTAGTTTTCCCAATCTGTTGGATGAACGGATTAAATTAACCACTCGGTTAACATTATCATGATCACATCGCACTAGTTAGGTTGGCGACTCGGCAGTTGAGGTCGCATATGAGGGAGTGTTAGTCATACGCAATTGTTAGACAGAGTCGCTTGAGGGAGTGTTGTTGCGAGGTTATGCATCATATCATAATACATGCATATGTATTAATAAGACTAGTTAGAGATCTGTGAATTTACGCCTTTCATTAAATTCATAATATAATTGATATTTGTAATAACTTAAGATTAATAGTACTACTGAGTTGATTACTCACTTTCACTCTGGAATGGTGTTTTAAAACACCAACCAGACTCTTCAGTAGCTGCAGGTGACGCTGAGTACGAGGAGCCTTGCGACACAACTCTTGATGAGGAGAACGAGTTGTCCTATTTCCAACAGATGGGCGGTTCACCATAGATTTTGCGGGCGAATTTGGATCGCCGAGTAGGGGACTCAGCGCATCATTTTTTTTGGATATATCATTTTTGTAATTTTGTTGGGCAACGCCTTGTGTGACTCATTATCGTATCTTTTGGACTTATATATATACATATAGCCATTTCCATTCCAGTAAACTAGTTGTGAATTGTGGTTCATGTTTCAAGTAATTCCATACTACGCATTTAAACCTGATTAAACGTAAAATAGTAAAATGGGTTATAAGCCATACCCGGGAACCTGGGAGTCGAGCGTATGCACGACCCCCAATTTTCAGGGCGTAACAATACATTAATACTCATATGATTTAATGCCCCCTTATAATTTTAATTGAATTTCATTTGTTAACCATATACGATGTGATTATATGTTTTGATTTTCATGTAAACTTAGAATTTTCAAATCGGGAGTGCGAAGTGATCCCACAAGTCGTCATGTTCACTCCTACTTAGACAGTTTTGTAGGTATAGAGTGAGAGTATTTCGAGCAAGCTGGACAATATTGAAGAATTTTATTATGTTATTTTAGGTTTAATTTGATTTTTTTTTTTCAATAAGTTAGTTTGGTTTTGAGATTTTAACATAATAAGAAAGCATAATTGATTAATGAACTTTAATAAGAATTATATTAATGGTATTTTAAGTCCCTTTAGCTGGTTCTGAAAGTGCAATGGAATGGATGGAAATTATATGATTTGCAATTGAATTTTCTTAAATTTAAAATCATGACTTGGAATACGGAGTTGGGCTTGGACAACTCGGGTACCAAATTTTGGGGCATAACATTGAGAGATGGATAGTCAGTCATGCAAATCTTATTGATTCTCTACATAAGCATATCTTATCACTACGACCACATGTACAAGAGATCTCGAATGCCTCTTGCTATCTTGGTCGTGCGAAAGAGGGTTTATGGAGTCCTATATTAAGACTCTTACATATGCAGAGGTTGCTTTTTGTAAGACTCTAGCAATTAATGCTTGTAGAGAGACTTGCTTTGATGAGACTCTTACTTTGCAGAGAATTATTTTTAGTAAAACTGTCTCTAACTCCTCTTTTTGAAGTTGATTTACACCACATGTGGCATGACTGCCTTATGAAAACTTTTGAACCGTTCAATCTGGCCATAATTGGCCAAGTGTAAATAATGCCCTCGTGTCTCTTTACATTTGGAGACTATGAAGAAAGGTTAAATGACTTTTGATAGTTTTTATTCCAATTAGCTGTTGGGATAGTCGTTTCAGTCGTTAAATCAGACATTCTGGTCATTAATTTGACAATCCTAATTAAATCAGTTGTGAAATTAGACATTTCGACCATTAATTTGATATCCTAGTCAAATTAGCTATGAAATCCAACGTTTTGGTCGTTAGTTTGACAATTCTAGTTGAATCGGCTGTGAAATTAGACATTCTAGCTGTTAATTTGATAATTCTAGTCAACTTGTTCATTGTTGATTGTGGTAGGCTACTGAAAATTTCTCGCAAACTGTTGTGGCTATGATGATTCTTCATGGAGCCATTATGGTTTGTTCGAAGCAATGCGTCGGTCCGCTGAATGAATCTTGTGATAGCAGCATCATTCATATAGCACGTGCTTAGGTAGCACATCTTTCGATATACTGTCTTCATGAGGATCTAACTTTTCATGTGGACGATGCCGTCGTGGTGGTTTATCTCTTGGCTTGTTCGAAGCACTATGTATGTACATCACATAGACTTTTTTGCAGCATCATTCGTGGAATACATGACTTGACGGCATATCATTTGATGGATTTTCATCACAATGAATTAGTTTTTGTCTCTGCCCTCAAGTGTCTCTGGATTCTATTTATCCATTTTATTTGATCATTTTTCTAGAAACCATTTTTTGAATGTCGTTATACTATTTATTGTCTTTGGCCATTTTGATTTTTCTGGATCGGCCATGATAAAATTCGCATCCGATGAATGTTTAGTAATCTTTTAGTCATGAGATTGGTGCCTTATCTTTTGCATTGATTTATTATATCTTTAAAACCTAATTGTCATGGTTATGATGTGAGCGGCGAACTTCGAGCCACTGTATTCATGGTTAATGGGGCCTGAGGAATTAAAAGTTACTCCCCGGGTGAATTGGCCCTTATATATTTTATGGTATTGTTGGCATCATAGGAAGCTGCCCTATAGGGTGCTCAACTCTAGCATAGTAATTCTACGACACCATTGGCACAAGTGATTGCCCCTCGAGTTATTCAGTGCCAACGTGAAATTGCCCCTTAGGATATAGAGATTCCATGGGTCTAACAATTCCTATTGGCCATTTTGTTGACCAATTCGGTTGTTTGTCCTTGCCATCGTTAAAGGTGGATCGAGACGACCTTGAGATTCTACTTGGCTAACCCTTATGGGGGTTTAGTTAGCCATTCTGCTTCTATCTTCGTTCAAAAACTATTAACAGGTTGAATGTTCATTGATGTCGAAAATGTCTCAAATAACCTTCGTGAGTCTAGTGAGAATCCCTACATGAGCCTTGTGGTCCCTCTACAATCTGTTGTAAATCTCCTCGCATCTTGAGGATGTAATTTATGACATCCCTTATGGTCGGTTGGGAAGAAGATCTTGTGTCCACATCGACGGGTTCGACTTATTATTTCTCGTCTTGCAACTCTTCCATAACTTTAGGGAGATTATTAGCTTTTTCAATTTAGAAACTATATTACTTTACTGAGAAAAACTAAAAATAACACACCATGGTCCCACTGGCGTGCCAAAAAATAATGTTTGGCCAACGGATGGAAACTAATATTTATGGCAGCCAAGTAGGTTCGAGTCCCAGTAGGTGTACCAAAAAATAGTGTCGTTATTCAATCAAACATAGGGCCACATGTGTTAATAATGGACAGCTCGTATTCGGTCAAACACGTGCGCTTAGGATAGTGTCAAACATGCTAGAGTCGTACTCAACTTGAATCAATTGAATGCTTGCAACCCTTGGCACCAATTCAGCCGTAAGATCAGACCTATAGAGGTTGATTTAACTATCCAGTCACCATTGGTGCAGCAATTAGGCGATTTGGAAGGGAAGGGTTATTCCTTCAATGAGATCTATTTTCCTTAAGCTAAGGACTTTTCTTTCAATTATGATTATAATTCAATGATTACAGTTGGATACGACTCGAACTTAGCATAGCTCGTCTTGACTCGACTGGTAGCCACCTCAACTTGAACTTAGCTCAGCTCAGTCCTTGAGCTTGAATGGCCAGCTCCGCTCAATTCAATCAGTAGCTCGGGCGAGTTCAGGTTTCGAAACCGGCTGTAATGCCTTCTCCTCACATTCCTCTCTTGCGTTGTAACAAGCAGGCGGACCCCACCTTTAATGTAGGTTGTTCATAATGATGGGACCACTATGTGATCCAAACCACCCATTAGGTGAACAACCCTAAGGAAGGTTCCAACTATGAGAATTCCTCACCACTAGTAAAAGTTGTGTGACCCACCTGATCACCATTTCTACCTCATTTTTGAGTCCATGTCAACCACAATCCGGTCACAACAGATGATCGGGGTAGATTTCTCTATTGAACATCGCAGTGGACCCCACCTGATCTGTATACAACTCGCACTCATAATCTAACCGTCTAGCACTGAACAGAAGCAAGAGCTTCTTCCTCCCCTGAACATGTAAACAATCATACGACCCATTTGATTTCAGATTACCTTCATTTTTGGAATTTTACCTAACTCGACCCAACTGCACCTGATGAACTAAAGAGATTTTGTGTCAACTCATCACAGTGGGCCGCACATGAGCCAACAACCGTCAGCATCCACATGCAACCAGGTATAGAAGTCAGGTTCTCTCGGCAAGCCGCCCATAATTGATTTTGCGTGAACCACCAGCCAAATCTTACTAGAGCTTCAATTTGAAGCTTCGGAAAGCTTTATGGTGCCAATCCAGACCATCCATTGAGTTTGAATCAAAGGGATATACTATGACATGAAATCTTCCATTAAGATGACATCTTCTTCCTCATTAAATAACCTCAACAGTTGATCTTTAATCAGCCACGTTTCGAACTCAAGCTGAAAGGATCCAAGTCAAACCGAGTCGAGTTTGAGTCAGGGCCCGATTCGAGTCGAGTTGAGCTCGGGCAAGCTCAGACTCGGCTTAAAATTTTTTCAAGCCACAAAACAAACTCGACTCAGCCCAAACCCAGTTTCGAGTTGAACCGAGTCGAGCTTTTTCAAGTTGAGTCGAGGGAGCTGACCGAGCTAACTAGGTTCGCATCTAGCTCTAGCAATGATGGATAAATAAGATTAAAAACAAAGGCTAATTGCTGATTTTATTAACTTGTGAACTTCTAATTACAATAGATAAGAATATAAAGAAAAGAAAATAAAAGATAAATTACAAACAATCGATATGTGTGTTCAACATGATGTGACATGTGTGATCTTCCATTAGTGAGATGCACCATTCCATGGTGGGCCACGGGCTTAAAAATCAAGTAAATCCATTACTTGGGTGGGCCACACCACGTACAACAATTGAGGGGAGTTACCCTTCCATTAAAACATTCGTAATCATTTATTGGGCCCACCTAGCTGTGGTCATAAATCCAAACCATCCATTGTGTGTGTCCCACTTGGATGAGGGGTTAGACAATGTTTCAGCTGCATCCAAAACTCAGGTGTACCCCACCGAGTACTTTTATGTGTTTTAGTCATATCTTTGCATGGTTTTAGATTGTATAGCCCACCTAAGTTCAGGCTAATTGTTGGTATATCCATCAACTAAAGGGGACCCATCAAATGCACAGTGTTGATGTTCGACACACATCACGGTCCAGCCCACACATCTCGACCTAGTAGCATTTCCCATATATAACTATATAACGATATTATAAAATATATATATTCATATATATATATATATATACAACCTTCGTAGGCGTCACCATAATGTGGCAATCACATCTACTCTCACCATCACGATGCCCCCTTCTGTTTGTCAGTGGGCCCAAAAAATCATGCCAATCTATGACCCATGTGAGCCACACAAGTAGGAAATTTTGAGAAGGAATATCTACCATTAATTTGTATAAGGCCCACCCAAGTTTCGAAATGGCCGAATTTTCAGCGTCTGCCAACAGCTGAGCCAGATGTATTATATCATTTGATTGGATGATCTAAACATAACACACAGGGTCCTCTGATGAGAATCAACGTGTGCATCTCATCTCCACCAAATTCATGAATTAGCCTACTTTGGAAGGGAATTAAAAAAAAAAAATTGAGGATAGCCTAAAAAATCATATCAATTCATGACCCATGACAGCCACATAAATAGGAACAGCTACGAGGGGATATCTACCATCAGTTTGCATGGACCCCACACATTTTTTTAAAATGGTCTGATATTTAGCATAAGCCAACATTGGGCCAGACGTATATATCATTTGATTGGATGACATGTACATAAAACACTGGTCATCTGTGAGAATCAAAGGACACCATGGATTAGCTTAATTTAGAGGGGGTTTGAGGGTAGCCCAAAAATTCATGCCAATCTATGACCCATGTGAGCCACATTAGTCAGCACAGTTGGGAGGAAATCTCTGCCATTAATTTGCACTGGGCCCTATCTAAGTTTCAAAGTGGCCTATTTTTAGAGCATGCCCACATCTGCGCCAGATGTATCATATCATTTGATTGGATGACCAATACACAAGGTACTGGTACTCTACAAGAATAAGGTGGACATGCGTTCCTTGTTGTGTGGTCCACCAAAGTCATGAACTAGTCTATTTTCTATTTAAAAATAAAAAAATAAAAAATTTAGGATGACCTGAAAGATCATACTAATCCATGCTGCATGTCAACCACACAAGTAGGAATAGCTGTGAGGTAACGTTTACCATTATTTTTTGCCATATTTTTTTGCATATTCCAACATTTGGCCCGATGTATCATATCATTTGATTGGATGATCCATGTGTCATATGTGAATCAAGGGAGTGGATTAGCTATTGCGGGTCTACCTTGATGTATTTGTTGTATATTTACATTGTTCATTTATTTTTCCAGCTTATTCAAGGACACATTCCAAACCTTAAGACGATCCAAATCTCAAGTAGACCATACCAATAGAAATAGAAGTTAATGACCGTTGGAAGCTTTTGGTGCGTTATAGAAGTTTTGGATCAAGCCGATCTTTGTATTTTACTTCATCCATTTCTTCTTGACATTATTAAGAAATTGGGTGACAAATAAAGATTATCGAAACCTTACTATGACCCTTTTGAATTTTAAACGGTGAGCCACTCAACCACTAACATCTCCTGTGATGTGATCCAATTGAGATTTGGATGCGTCTTAAAATGGGCTGGAGAAATGGATAGACCGCGTGGATATACAACACATCATCAAGGTAGGCCCAACATCAGGGTAACACCCGCTAAGAAGGTGTTGCTCGGGTAACACCTAATACACTCCCTTGTATTAGGGCCGATGTCTCATCTCATGTGTAATACATGTTTGTGGCAATCTAATTAGGCTAATGTACAGCGATGATGTAGACCAATCACAATGCAAGGAAATAAGAAATTTTAAATAGAGTAATTTAATTCTTCTTATTATCCCCCCCTAAAGGCATAAATGGCCAAATTTAGAATAGCTAAAAAATAATAATAATAAATAAAACAGTTAAAAGAGGGAGAGTGATGTCATTCATTCATAGAGGCAACTATGCAGTGCGGATTGTGTGGGATACTCAGTCAAGTCTGATGGCTCCTTAATGCATATGTCTTATCCACACCGTTCATCTATTTTATCAGCTCATTTTAAGGTATGTACCCAAAATTGAAGCATAAAAAATGCTTAAATGAACCACACCACATGAAATGGTGGGAATAATGGCATCTACTATTGAAACTTTACAAAGGCCCACAGTAATGTTTATTTGTCATCAAACCTATTCATAAGGTTATACGTAATGGATGAAGAGAAAATACAAATGTCAGCTGGATCCAAGATTTCCATGTCCCAACAGGAGTTTTCAAGGGTAAGCATTCAATTCTCATTGTTTCCTGTGGTATGGTCCACTTGAGCTTTGGATAAGCTTCAATTCTGGTCTCATCCCCTAAAATGAGCTTTTGAAATGGATGGACGGCGTGGATGAGACACATTCATCACGGTGGACCCCACGGAGTTTATTCAGTACGCAGTCCGCTACCCTCATGCACCATAGGAAAAACGTTTGTACCGTAAAAACTTTCCCCGTATTTGAATTCAAACAGAGAACCCCTAACGTCCGAATTTCCAAGCCCGCGATGTCTGCCATTCCCGCCATTCCATTCCTCACCGGAAGCCCAACCCTCTCACTGCTAGAAAAATGCAAAACCATGCCGGAATTGCGTCAGATCCACGGCCACATGATCAAAACCGGCCTCGTATGTCAGACCCTCGCCGTCAGCCGTCTTGTCGCCATCTGCTCTCTCTCCGGCATCTGTGGCGGCCTCGACTATGCTGTCTCCATCTTTTACCGAATCCAAGATCCCAATCCCTTCATCTTCTTCTCTCTAATCAAAGCCTTCGCGGACAGCCGAAACCCAGAATTCTCATTGATCTTTTATGCCCAAATGCTGCATCATTTGGAAAATCTCCGCGGGGTTGAATTCTCACTACCGTCTGTGCTCAAGGCTTGCGGTAAGATCTCGGCCTTCGAAGAAGGCCGGCAACTACATGGCCAGATCTTGAAAACCCAATTCCAGTTCGATCCATTTGTGTCGAATTCGGTGCTCCGGATGTATCTGGAATTGGGTGAGGTAGGAATTGCAAGGTGGGTATTTGACAAAATGCCTGATAGAGATGTAGTTTCTTGGAACTCGATTATTTCAGGTTGTTTTAAGGCTGGGGAAGTTGAGTCCGCTCGCAAGATGTTTGATGAAATTCCTGAGAGAGACATGGTCACGTGGAATTCAATGATTGATGGGTATATGAAATGTGGGGAATGGAAGCTTGCGAGGGATATTTTTGATGAAATGGGTCAGAGAGACATAGTTTCTTGGACGGCCATGATTTCAGGCTACGTGCTTAATGGTCGTCCCAAGGACGCATTAGAGCTCTTCAAGAAGATGTTAGATTTGAGATTTCAGCCTGATGTTGCTTCCATCGTTAGTGTTCTTTCAGCCATTGCTGACTTGGGATTTGTTGAAGAAGGCAAGTGGGTGCATGCTTTTGTTCGTAGAAACAAGATTAGATTAAGCTCTGGGGTTCTTGGATCGGCTCTCATCGACATGTACGCAAAGTGCGGGTACATCGAAAATGCTTACCATGTCTTCAAAAGTATCATGCATAGAAGAAGCATAGGGGATTGGAATTCAATGATTTCAGGCCTTGCAGTTCATGGGCTTGGTCAAGAAGCCTTGGCAATCTTCCATGAGATGGAAACTATAGAAATTGTGCCGAATGAGATCACTTTCTTAGGAGTCTTGACTGCCTGTAGCCATGGAGGGTTGGTGCAAGAGGGGCAGTTTTATTTCAAGCTCATGCAAGGAAGATATCAAATGGTGCCAAGGATACAACACTATGGGTGTTTGATTGATCTTCTTGGTCGAGCCGGGCATGTTGAGGAGGCAGACCAAGTAATAAAGGAGATGCCCATAGCCCCTGATCTCTTGGTATGGAAAGCTATGCTTAGTGCATGTCTAAAGCATGGCCAAGTCACAATTGGTGAATGTGCCGGCATGCATGCAATCGAGTTAGCCCCACACGATTCGGGCACTTACATTCTCTTGTCGAACATCTATGCCAAGGCTGGGAGGTGGGCTGATGTCACTAGGATTAGATCGATGATGAAGGAGAGTGGAGTCAGGAAGGTCCCAGGGTGCAGTAGGATTGTCGTCGATGGGGATATTCATGAATTTCTTGCAGGGAAGGAGATCAATTTAAGGTATAGATACATGGTTCTATCTAAGTTAGAGGAGATGATGTGTCGATTGAAAATGGAAGGCTATGAACCTGATTTAACCCAAGTTCTTGTTGATGCCGAGGAAGAGGAAAAGGAAGGGTTGCTTAGTCTCCATAGTGAGAAGCTAGCAATTTCATTCGGACTTATAAACATCAACAAAGGGCAGCCCATTCATGTTGTGAAAAACCTCAGGGTATGTTGTGATTGCCATTCCTTCTGCAAGACAGCGTCGAAGGTTTATAACCGCACGATCATTCTTAGGGACCAAAGTCGATTCCACCATTTCAGGAAGGGTTTGTGTTCATGCAATGATTACTGGTGACCACATATAACTTGTGCGTTTAGATGTACTTTACAAATCCCATCTCATATTGCTCTCTGCAAAATAGGCACAAAGGGCCTGTTTGGTTTGATGTAATTATGTAATTCTCTCAAATCAGCATTAAATGCATACATCAAACCACACCACGTGTTTGAAAGTGAAGAGGAATTAGGTCAGATCAATTTTCATTATAATTCAAAGCCAAAACTTGGTGGCCCCGTCATGATACATATGTTATTTCCACACCATCCATTCATTAGTACAGATCATTTTAGGATATAGGCCCAAAAATGAAGTAGATTCAAGATCAAGTGAACCACACTACATAAAATAGTGGAGATTGAATGCTAACCATTTAAATGTTCTTCCCGTGGTGTGGTCCACTTGAGCTTTGGATCTTCTCATTTTTTTGAGGCATTCCCTAAAATGATCTGGCCAAATGAATGGACGGTGTGGATAAAACACATACATCATGGTGGGACCCACAGAGTCCATCTTATTTTCTGTACCTAAAAGTAGTTGCTGTCAATGTTATACAACATCCCTTCTCCATCTCAAATTCCTCTGGTATGCAATTAATGATAAAAAGGGTGTAAAATACACTCCAATTCCTATCAAACGCATCCAACCAAACAGGCACTAAAATGCCAACTAGACAAAAACCAGTCTGATTTTTGCCAAGTTGACTGAAAATGCAATCTTGAAATCCCACTTCTTTTAAACCCTCTTTTGAGGAAGTGCATCCAAACGGGCCCTAACAGTAGTTCGATAAAGGGTTTTCTTAGTAGATGACTCAAACACCCTTGTATATAAGATGGCAAGTATTTTGACCACATATTAGATATCAATTAATCAACAAGTTAGAGTGTTGTTCCAATAAATAATAATTGTTTTTATCAACCATCTGAAGTGGTTCCACTGCATGATTGGTAGAATTCGTGTCATACATTGCAATTTGTATGTTTATTGTTTGCACGCATTGGAATAATTATAGGCCACATATGACATCATCTGCATGGGCAATGGAATGGACGGTTTGGATCATTTAAAGTAGCATTAGGTCAAGGCCACGAAAGGGTGGCATGACACCCCAAAGTACTGAAACAACTAAATCTCTCCTATGCTCCAATCCCTAGCTCAAGTGGTAGACTGAGTGAAGATAACCTTGTTTCAACAATGAGGTCTTAGTAAGATGGTCTTACATGGGCCTGTGTTTGGGCCCATGGGCCTCAATTTCTTTCTTTTCTCGAAATCGATGGTGGGGTTGTGCGAATCGCCGAATATAGATTGGGCTCAGTTTCTAGGACTTGTCAAGTGGGTCTAGTAGAGTTTTTAGGACTTGTCAAGTAGGCCTAGTAGTTCTATTTCTTAAGCATGTGGATTTATGTATAAACATATCCACCTCATCCACACGTGTGAGATCCCAAGCCGCGTATCAGGAGGGTCGCATCATGTAGATGACCTGAAGAATGTTCGAACGGTACACACGTGTGGCAAAAATTCCAGCTAACGCGAGTGTGGCAATTCTGGTCCATTAATCCACTGGCGCCACCATAAACATGTGCTGGTGCGAAATTAGGGCGGAGCCATTCATCAGGTGGACCGTGGGCATGGCTGTTCGGTTCTAACAATCAATGTGTCACAGTTTTCTAACCATCCGTTTTTCAATGTGGCCGACCGGATCAGTGTTACAAAATGGGTTTTGTAGCCGGGTGGGTCCTTCATAGAAGCGCATTGCGTACAGAGTAAACTCTGTGGGGCCCACCTTGGATGTATGTGTCTTATCCACACCGTCCATCTATTTTTCCAGCTCATTTTAGGGCATGAGTCCGAAATTGAAGTATATCCAAAGCTCAAGTGCACCACACCTCATGAAACAGTGAGGATAATGATGTCTACCGTTGAAACCTTCCTAGGGCCCACGGTGATGTTTATTTGTCATCCAACCTGTTCATGAGGTCACATATACCTGGATGAAGGGGAAAAAAAATCAGCTTGATTCAAAACTTCTGTGGCCCACAAGAAATTTTCAATGGTAAGCGTTCAATTCACATTATTTCCTGTGGTGGGGTCCACTTGAGATTTGGGTATGCTTCAGTTTTTATCACATTCTCTAAAATGAGCTGAAAAAACGTATGGACGGTGTGGATGGGGCCCACGTAGCGTATTGGGCTTCCGTCCTTCATGGACCCTACCAGATGCACGGCACCGATTTTCTGGATTTTTGCCACGTTGGTAGAACAATCACATCTTCAAATCTCTTCCAAGAGGCGTGAAAAAACGCCAACTCCATACATGTGGTTGAATAATCAGTGTTTACGGGGACGCGGATTGCGTCCTAGTCCGTCCGGGCAGATCAATGGCCGAAACCGTGATGTAAGTTTTTATCCTGTCTGTTCATAGTTTTTATTAGACATTTTAAGTTGATCTGAGGCTGATCCACAGCCACACCAAAGGAAGCTGCAGTGATAATGACACCCACCGTTGAAACCTTTCTAAGTGTCAATGTGATTTTTTTTTTTTATCATCCAACCTATTAATAAGGTCATGTAGATGTAGATGAAGTGAAAAAACAAATATAATATTGATCCGAAACTTCTCCAGCTCCCAATAACTTTTTAATGGTTGAAGTTCAATCCCCACTTTGTGGTCCAATTAAGATTTGAACCTTCCTAATTTTTTTTTATTATAACTTAAAATAATATGAGAAAAACGATTCACGGTGTGGATAAAATACTTACATCACGGTGGGCCCCACATAGCCTTGCCCGGACGGATTACCGTCCGGGCGGGGGTAGGACGCAATCCGCGTCCGTGTTTACGGGGTAGTAGATCAATGGCCGAAAAGCCTTTTTAGGCCGTCCATTGTTTTCTCACGTCTGGGCTGCACGATATTCGACTGAACTTTCTTCCAGATGATCTGAACTGTTGGTTCCACTTGATGCACGGCTCTGATGTCTTGCACATGTGATTGTTTGGCATGTGTTTCTCCGTGGAAGGTTGCGCGTGGGGCAAACCAAACTCCTCTTTCGGAGGGCAGGCTGTTGGGTTGGGTATCAACGGGCCGGGCCTGGGGTTGGTCTCGGCCCGTTTTGAATTTTTTTTTGGGGCCAGATCCTTGGGGCTGGCCTATTCCACGTTCTGATTTTTACAGGCCCGACCCGGCCCATTGACACACCTACTGTTTGGGAGGGACCGGATTAGGTGCTTCCCCGACCTCACCCAAGACAATGCAGTAATTACCGTGGGACCCACCTTGAAGTATTTATAAATATATTTATGCCGTTCATTCATTTTTCAGATTATTTCATGGAATGAGATAAAAATGAAACAGATGCAAAACTCAAGTGTACCGTATCCCGGGAAATAGTTGTGAATGATAATTAAAAACTTCTTGTGAGCCACCAAAAGATAATTAAAATCTTATATTTGTTATTTCCCTTTATCTAGGTTTATGTGACATTATCAACAGGTTGGATGACAAACAAACATTACCGAAACATTACAGTTGGCCTTAGGAAGATTTTAATGTTGGGGCGTTCAATCACCACTCCTATGATATAGTCCACCTAAGATTTAAATCTGCTTTAATTTTTAGCTCATGCCTAAAATTATATGAAAAAAAATAGATGGATGGCGTGGATATAGAATACATACATCAAGGTGGTCCACATGAAAAGAGCCGCACCTAATCCAATCCGGTGGTTGAGGACGGATGCTCATTTTAGTTCCAGTATTTCTTCCTAGGATTTATGTATAAACATATTCTTTCGTATACCTCATCCACTTGATGTCTTGTCAAATCCATTCCATCCATTCATCGCACCAGGTTATTTTAGGACGTTAATTTGTAGACACCCCATCCAAAATCCAAAATGACACTAAACTATTTTTCTGATTTCAGCTGAGCTTCGATGAAACCATCGATGGGCAACTCAAGGACAGTTAAAAATCCAACCCATAAAATAGGTAGAACTCTTGGCATGTCGCAAGAACAATTGGCGAACCTATTTGGCAATTCTAAAACCTGACAAATCAAATCTCGGCTCATTATCCATACGTCTTTGGAAATGCTGATTAGCATCCTAAAATCGTTTCCATCCGACCCGTGAAACATGGCAAAATCAACCGGGTTGCACATTAAGAGTTCCCGGGACCTCCAGGCCGCAGCCAGCAAATCAAATTGAAAAAAATAAAACCATATGCTCTTGGTAGGTCGATGGTGATGTTATCATCCCTACTTCCATTTTTCACTCCTATGAGTGTCAAATGTCTCATTTCATAGTGTTGTTTAGGTGCGGAGCTAGCACACCAGAGTGTTGCTCGACCAGTCGAGGGCTTGCTCAACTTAAAGTCTAGCTAGCAGGTTTTTCGGGGCTCGACCAGTCGAGGAGCCTACTGGACCAGTCGAGGGTCCGTTCGACCAGTTGAGGAGCCTGCTCGACCAGTCGAGGGTTACGCGGATTTTACACGGATTGCATAAATTTGAGGCGGTTTCGCAAGAGTGCGGAAGGAAAATTGCCTAGACTATAAATAGGGGTTCCTAGGGCTATTCTTGGGATTCTAAGGCGTATGCAAAGGGTTTTTTATATACATCCAAAGAGAAAATGGCTATTTCTGTGCATGGGAGTATTGAGAATGTTAGTATATTGCTTATAACTTCATTTTCTTCATAATGGAAGTTTGCACCCATGGTTTTTTACCCTTGTTGGGGTTTTTCTACGTATATTTTGTCTTGTGGTTTATTGGTCTACTTTGATTCTACTTCTAGATTATATTTCTTCTTGTTTAGCGTTTGTGGGTGAGACCGGAGATTGGATCTCAGTTCACTTGCGTTGTTGTCATGCTGCGCAACAACTGGTATCAAAGCTATTAGTTTAGTTCAAGTGGGAGTGATGACGGAAGAAGGGAAGACTAGAATTGAAAAGTTTAATGGTTCAAACTTTGTCTTCTGGAAGATGCAGATGGATGATTATCTGTATCAGAATGACCTCTATATTCATCTAGGAGGAAAATAGAAGAAACCAAAGAAGATGACAAATGATGAATGGTCTTTATTAGATCGGAAGGCTTTAGGAATGATCCGACTCTTTTTGTCTAAGAGCGTCGCCTTCAATATATCCAAGGTGAAGACCACAAAAGAATTAATGCAAGCCCTAGCTACGATGTATGAGAATAGCTTCCTACAAGTTCATCTTATGAAACAGCTATTCAACATGAAGATGTCAGATGGTGGGAGCGTGGCTGAACATCTAAACGAGTTCAACACAGTCACAAGCCAATTGGAATCCGTTGACATCACTTTTGAGGACGAGGTCAGGGTGTTATTGATCTTGTCCAGTTTGCCAGATAGTTGGGATGGTTTGGTGATTGTTGTGAGAAATTCTTCAGGGTCGACAAAGCTGAAATTCGATGATGTGGCCGGTCTAATTCTCAGCGAAGAATCAAGAAGAAAAACATCGGGAGTTTCAGGGGATTTAAGGAATGCTCTAAACGTCGAAGGAAGAGGAAGATCGCTGAACAAAGGAGGCAATAAGCATAGACGTTTTAAGTCAAGGAAAAAGTCTAAGGGACCGAAAGACAAGGACCGGTGTTGGCATTGCGAGAAGAAGGGATACATGAAACATGATTGCAGGGCGCTTAAGTGATGTTTTATTTAAACCAACATGATTTAAATGATTTTTAAACTTGCAAGTATACGAATCAGATGTAGATATGGTACGTATTATGAGATCATTCCCACGAGGACTGATCGTCACAACTTAAATTCACAATTCTTCTTAACTAATCCAACAAATAATGGAATGAACTACTAAGCACAATTCTAGGAAAACAATTAAGAGCAGGAAGGAAAATTCAATCAGAGAAAGAGTACTAGGACTTTCAAATCCACCCCTAATTATCCTAACCCTTATTTTGTCTGTTGATTCACCTTAATCTATATTGATACCACTTATATAGAGAAAGCACAATCTGTGTCCTTAATCGGGCATACAGAATGTCTAATTCCTTTAAGCAATGCCATGAATAACATATCCCATGTCCTTGATCGGGCACATGGAATGTACAGTTCATTAAAGCACCCTGTTTCTTCCTCTATAGGAAACCTATTCATGATCAGACACAAGCACCTAGAATAAGCATCCAAACAACATTCATATATATACTTTGGTCAAGTTCATAGATGCAGAAGTATGGAATTTAAACCAATCAAGCCCACTTAGAGAAGAAACACATCAATTAAATTCAAGATGGAATCAACATATAACAAAAATCATTCAAATTAGGGGCTTCATCTCAGCCCTAGCTAAAAGTTTAGAAACTCATGGATTCAATTGGAGAGAAGGAAAAATATAAATGATAAAAGGAAAAAAACATCCTTCCAATCTCTCCCCTCTTTCTTCCTCTCTCTTTCTCTTGCTTCTCCAAATTGAAAAAATCCCAAAACTCTCTGGATCTGCTCCCTGACCCTAGCTCTCTTGAATCTCCCAGCCGAACTCTCCTCCCTCTGGTTCACGTTCTCAGATCTCCTTTTTATATCTGCTAGAGGTCGGTGCATAGGCCCTTTTTTTTAGAAACTGACTCCACAGGTTTTTACGCAGCAACAGACTTTGAAAACCGACTTGCGTCTGAAATTTTCTCGAGAAAGTGATTGTCTTTCGATGCAAAATTTCTTCATGGCCAGGGTAAAAACCCCCTATCTGAACTTTTGGACGGTTCGGATTATTGATCCGATCGTCATCTGGGCTGTACATCGCCCCACGACATCCGGACGCACGTCCTTGCATAATGCCTGCGTAAGGCCTAGATTGGGTAACTGGTGGGACCCACATTCCGTGTTGTTTGATGAATCCATGCCGTCCATTAGTCTCTTCTTCACAAACCGTTCCAAGATAGCTGGTTTTAGAGTGCTGATAACGTGGCCCATTTGATATTTCACTATGCCGTTCATTTTACAATTGAATATAATCTGTCTGTGTGTGCACGCATCGGACCAGGAATAGACCTTGGCAACGGTTGTTGATAACTCCTGAATCGAATGGATGGTCCTGATCATTGGTGTGATGGACGGTGTGGACCCATGAAGATCACACAGAGATCCCCTGTTCTCCGTTCGCAGCAACAGACAACGGAAATTTCCGTTTTATTGCCGATCTTCTTGGTTAGAATCGGACGCTCCATTGCCCTGCAGTCGATCGAGTTTAAGACAGTTTCGTCCCAGCTTCTTGATGGACGGTGTTGATCAAAGAGATGATCTATGATGGTGGCCCACGACGTTCATCAAACGAACGTCGTCCGTCCCTATTTCGCAGAGCATTTTCTGTTAGAAGAAGAGACGGGTCAAAAAAAGGTCTGACCGTCTTGGGATTGCAGTGCACAGCTGATGCACTTGTGCACCATGCACACACCACTTAGGCTGGGTTCTATTATGATGTTTATGAGAAATCCAATCCATGCATCCCTTATCTCAGATCTTTTTAACAGTTGGCACAAAATTTGAGGCATATCCAGATAGTAGGTGGGACCCACTTAATGAATTAAGGGGTTGATCTGTCTGTTAGACCACTTCCCGAGGTATCCAATGGCTGAAATTTTATGTGTACGGTTAATTTATGGCCCCCAGGCCATGCTTGAAGTTTCGAGCCAATTGGATGGTGGGAACCATGTGATCTTGCATTCTGCATCAATTTTGGGCCTCTTTAACGTGAACGGCTTGATTTTCTCGGATCCCTGGCATGTAAAATCTTCAATATTGGTCTTTTGGAGTCTGTCCCTTGCTCTGGTAACTTCGGAGCATCAAATCCATGCTTTTAATATTTTTTTTTCAGTCTAACGCTCATTATTACGTCCTGCAATGAAAACACGATTAAAACACTCCATTAAGCCTTATCATGTACGTAAATTTAGGCAATTACCGGGTTTGATATGCAATATTCGACCCTCATCACAACCCCCAACCAGCATTTTGTTAGTCCCGATCAAAACATGCGAAAAATAATTTCAGAAATAAAAGACAATTCCTGTAAACTCAAGTGACTTGTGAACAGATAGCTGAGATGTGAAAATTCTAAGATTCATGATTGGTGTGTAGAATTTTTCTCTTGGAATCAAGCTCTCGGCAGATTTCATAATTAATTTCAAACTATTAATCCATTAATTGAAACAATTCTGAACATCGAGCTCCATGAATGTAAAGTGTAATCTCGACTTACAATCATTAAAAGATCCAATTGTCAATTTCATGATATCATTAGTAATTAACAACAAAATTCATGATAACCAAAACTTGAAACCAAAACATGCCTTACAGATTAACCTTTCATTCTACCATCTTTTGATGTTCTTTATGAATAGTACGCCAAGGAGGGGAATCAAATCCTCACCTATAGGGAGCAAACCTATGGTGAAAACTCGTCGCCATACTTTTTCTAAATGTCAATCATGGGAGATCAAATCTACACTTATAGTCGAGCAAACCTATGGTGAAGATTATGCAACTTACCCTTTCAATTCTTCTTTTTGATGCTAAAATTTTTGTTTTTCAGGCTGGTTCCTTTCATGCTTAATGCTTACCAAGTTAATCATTCAATTTTCGAATCGGAACCTTAATGTGTAAGCGAGATGTGATATGCGGAATCATGACTCAATCAATGCTTAAAACTTCTAATCATGGGTTAACAATTCAAAATTGACTGTGAAATCAAGCAGATGGCCGAATTCAAGAGTCATAAGTTACCCATATTCTCGACTATCCGTCAAAATCACTTTGAATTCATCAGAAATTTTTTTAAAAAAATTTTAAAAATTAAAAAAAAAAATTCACAATTTCTGCTCAAGACCAAGAAAATACTGATTAGGTAACCTAATCTCCCACCCCCAACCTAAAATCTACATTGCCCTCAATGTAAAAGAAATAATCATGCGATGCATATGGGACAACGAGAATAAAAGAGGAGTGATGGAAAGATAGTACCTGGATGGAAAATCAAGAGCTTTCTCAAAAAAAATTTCAACGTAAAAGCGAGTTAGCACAAGAGAGAAATTAACAGAAGCAAAAATAACAAAAAGAAAAACAAAAGAAGATCCTACCTATACCACTTTCGCAGGTGCTCTCAATTGCATTTAGCGCATGCAACAAGCCTTTAAACCCCTAGGTTACCCCTAGTGGACGAGTTGTAGTCTCGTGAGGGTTTGCAGTAATGTTACCTACAAACATTGAACTAACTAACTGGAAAAAAGCATTACAATAAGATAAAAGGCTGGGTTGCCTCCCAGAAGTGCTAAGTTTAACGTCTTCAGCCAGACAAGAACGGACCATGAATTAACTAATCTTTATAACCAGGGTCCGCCAAAGAAATTACCTCAACACCTTGATTAACCAATCCCAGACAAGTGATGTGAGTTCCCATGAACTGTGCTATCTGAAATGAGGTAACTGATACTGTCGTCAAATAATTTAAGGACTTCTGCTCGAACGACTTCTTCCATGTTAGGATCACGCTTCCTTTGCATTTCACGCGACATTCCCGCAGCATGATCCATACATTCAGTGGGGCATACTCCCCGTATTTCCGCTATCTTCCGTTCAATTGCTGCCTTATATGCTCTAAGAACATTAAGCAGCCTGCTCGCCTTTGCCTTCTCAGAGTTAGAAACTGTGCTGTCAGAAAGATTCTCAGAGGGATGAAGAGGTTCCACTTTTGCTTTCTATTTTTCAGTCTCCAATATAGGAGTAGAGTCGAGCAGTGCATTGACTTCGTGGATGGGACTATCTATGTCAAAATCCATGCCATATTGTGCTAAGCAGGTCTCAAGTGGATCTTCAAAAGATTTACGGAAGGAGTCCTGCACTAGACTCTCGATCATGTCCACTTCAGATATGTCATCCAAATCTGCGGATTGTTGTCCTGCATTAAAGACATTGAGTTTAATATTCATGTTACCAAAGGACAACTTCATAACTCCATTTCGGTAATTTATAATAGCATTAGATGTGGCCAAAAATGGACGACCCAAGATGACTGGGATCTGACTATGAGGATTCTGGACAGGCTGAGTATCTATAACTATGAAATCCACTGGAAAATAAAATTTATCAACCTAGATTAGCACATCTTCAATAACACCCCGGGCACCTTGTGGATCTATCGGCTAGTTGTAATGTTATTTTAGTCGGTTTTAACTCACCAAGTCCTAGCTGCTCATAAACCGAATATGGTAACAAATTGACGCTCGCCCCTAAATCAAGCAATGCCTTCCCGATCTTATGATCTCCTATGCCGCAAGAAATGGTGGGGGCTCCTGGATCCCTAAATTTAGGAGGGGTGTTATATTGAATCATGGAGCTGAGTTGCTCTGTAAGGAAGACTTTCTTATGAACATTCTGCTTACGCTTTTGAGTACATAAATCTTTAAGAAACTTAGCGTAAGCAGGGACTTGCTTGATAGCATCAAGCAATGTGATGTTGACTTGCACTTTTTTAAACACATCCAAGATTTCATCAAAGTTGTTTCTTTTCTTTATTGGTGCTAGACGTTGAGGAAAGGGTGCTTTGGGCACATAGGGTGACACATTGGTGGCTCTTGGAGAGTCAGAGAGCTTTTGGACTTTGGATGCATTAGTGTATCTCTCTGCTTCATCTTGATCTTCTGCTTTGGAATTTGGTTCATCCCTAGGCATCTCTATTCTGTTGTCAATCTGTTTGCCTGACCTAAGGGTAGTGATCGATTTGGCTTGCTCATGATATTGCCCTTGGTTGGAATTAGAACCAATCTCATACTGTCCCTTTGGATTAGCCACAGGTTGGCTAGGGAACTTGTCATTCTCTCTCTCACTCAATGTGGTAGCTAGTTGACCCATTTGTACTTCCAGCTTGGCAATGGATTGCGCATTTGCATATAAGCTTTGCTGGTTGGCTAGTAAGGTTTGTTGGGTGTCTTTTTGGAATTGGAGAGAACTCTGCATAAAAAGATTGAGTGTTTCTTCAAGGGATGGCTTCCGTGATTGTGAAGGGACTTGTTGATATTGCGGAAACTGTTGAAGTTGTTGATTACCAGCTTGAGGGTAAGGTTGCATGGGAGGATTTCCAGATGGTCCTCCTTGTTGTGGTCCTTTTGCCCAAGAGAAATTTGGATGCCTAGCCCACCCTGGGTTGTATGTGTTCGAGTAAGGATCATTCTCAGGTTTTTGAAAAGTGTTCATAGCATGTACTTATTCAGAGAGAAGCTCTGGGGATGCTGCACCAGATGGACAAGACTGCATAGGATGGGCAGGACTAGAACATATGGCACAAGCCTCGGCTTGAGTTGTTTGTGGAGGTCCATTATTTAATACCAGAGCATCAACTTTCTTTGTCAGGTTATCAAGCTTGGCGCACAGATCTGGCATGACTCCTATCTCATATATACCACCTCTCTTTTGTGGTTGGGGACTTCTGTCACCTCTATTTGAATAGTCTCATTGCTGGGAATTTTCGCACAAGGTTTCAAAGAAGTTCCACGCTTCGACATCACTTTTGGTCATGAATGACCCTCCACTGGTGGCATCAACCATGCGACGGTTCTGGGGTGTCAGACCGTTATTGAAGTATTGAACCTGTTGCCACTTTTCAAAACCATGGTGTGGACATTTAAGAAGTAAGTCCTTCCATCTTTCCCAACATTCATGAAAGTGCTCACCCTCTTTTTGTGTGAAATTGGTAATTTTCCTACGGAGAGCATTAGTTTTGTGAACAGGGAAGAACTTGTTTAAGAACTTCCTAGACAATTGATCCCAAGTAGTGATAGGCCCAACTTCTAGAGAATTCAACCATGCTTTCGCCTTATCCTTCAAAGAAAAAGAAAACAGGCGTAGGCGGATCGAATCGTCTGAGAAGTTTTGGAACTTAAAGGTGGAGCAAATGTCTAGGAATTCTTTCACATGATGATATGGGTCCTCCTTGTCTAACCCGTAAAAGGATGGCAACAATTGTATAACTCCAGGTTTAAGTTCAAAGTGTGTTGCCGTAGTGGTTGGCAACACTATGCATGAAGGCGCATTAAATTGGACAGGAGCTGAATAATCTCTGAGAGCTTTAACTTCATTCTCATTCGCCATTTCAACAGGATTATTTCTCAATCTTTCACGAAGTGTTCTTTCTATTTCAGGATCAAACGGTGCTAGTTCTATATTCAGAGATCTACGTCCTAGCATAAACTAAGTTACTACAATGTAAGAAAGAAAACTAAACTAAGATGCAACCTAAGAGAAGTAAAACTAGAACAAGATAAAATTATGTAAGCAAGGATTGGAAGAAAGAACTCGAAAAAAAAATGAGACGATCAATGTCTGAAGAATGGAGAGCTCCTCCTTCACTTCCAATTTGGAGATCTATGTTAGAATCCTGCAAAAGAAAACAAAACAAGTTAGTTTCTAAAACAAAAAATCTAAAATTAGAAATTTTCTAAAGAACAAAAAAAAGAAGAGTTAGTTTCTAAAAAGGAAAGAAATCCTAGAATTAGAAAGTTACTAAAAATAAAAAGCTAAGTTAGTTTCTAAAAAGTAAAATCCTAATCCTAAAAATAGAAATTAGAAAGAGTAGAGAATTTAGAATGGGATTACCAACTTAGAAATTTATGTCAGGACCCTACAAAATAGGAAATAGATTAGTTTCTAAACAAAAACTCTAATCTAAAGTTAGTAAAAATCCTAAGACTATGAATTATGATAAGAGAGAATCCTAAATTCAATTTGGACGAAACAGTCCCCGGCAACAGCGCCAAAAACTTGATGTTTTATTTAAACCAACATGATTTAAATGATTTTTAAACTCGCAAGTATACGAATCAGATGTAGATATGGTACGTATTATGAGATCATTCCCACGAGGACTGATCGTCACAACTTAAATTCACAAATTTTCTTAACTAATCCAACAAATAATGGAATGAACTACTAAGCACAATTCTAGGAAAACAATTAAGAGCAGGAAGGAAAATTCAATCAGAGAAAGAGTACTAGGACTTTCGAATCCACCCCTAATTATCCTAACCCTTGTTTTGTCTATTGATTCACCTTAATCTAGATTAATATCACTTATATAGAGAAAGCACAATCTGTGTCCTTAATCGAGCATACAGAATGTCTAATTCCTTTAAGCAATGTCATGAATAACATATCCCATGTCCTTGATCGGGCACATGGAATGTACAGTTCATTAAAGCACCCTGTTTCTTCCTCTATAGGAAACCTATTCATGATCAGACACAAGCACCTAGAATAAGCATCCAAACAACATCCATATATATACTTTGGTCAAGTTCATAGATAGAGAAGTATGGAATTTGAACCAATCAAGCCCACTTAGAGAAGAAACACATCAATTAAATTCAAGATAGAATCAACATATAACAAAAATCATTCAAATTAGGGGCTTCATCTCAGCCCTAGCCAAAAGTTTAGAAACTCATGGATTCAATTGGAGAGAAGGAAAAATATAAATGATAAAAGGAAAAAAAACATCCTTCCAATCTCTCCCCTCTTTCTTCCTCTCTCTCTCTCTCTCTTGCTTCTCCAAATAGAAAACATCCCAAAACTCTCTGGATCTACTCCCTGACCCTAGCTCTCTTGAATCTCCCAGCCGAACTCTCCTCTCTCTGGTTCACGTTCTCAGATCTCCTTTTTTATATCTGCTAGAGGTCGGTGCATAGGCCCTTTTTTTTAGAAACTCACTCCACAGGTTTTTACGCAGCAACAGACTTTGAAAACTGACTTGCGTCTGAAATTTTCTCGAGAAAGTGATTGTCTTTTGATTCAAAATTTCTTCATGGCCAGGGTAAAAACCCCCTATCTGAACTTTTGGATGGTTCGGATTATTGATCCGATCGTCATCTGGGCTGTACATCGCCCCACGACATCCGGACGCATGTCCGTGCGTAATGCCTGCGCAAGGCCTAGATTGCGTAACTGGTGGGACCCACATTCCGTGTCGTTTGATGAATCCACGCCGTCCATTAGTCTCTTCTTCACAAACCGTTCCAAGATGGCTGGTTTTAGAGTGCTGATAACGTGGCCCATTTGATATTTCACTATGCCGTTCATTTTACAATTGAATATAATCTGTCTGTGTGTGCACGCATCAGACTAGGAATAGACCTTGGCAATGGTTGTTGATAACTCCTGAATCGAATGGATGGTCTTGATCATTGGTGTGATGGACGGTGTGGACCCACGAAGATCACACAGAGATCCCCTGTTCTCCGTTCGTAGCAACAGACAACGGAAATTTCTGTTTTACTGCCGATCTTCTTGGTTAGAATCGGACACTCCATTGCCCTGCAGTCGATCGGGTTTAAGACAGTTTCGTCCCAGCTTCTTGATGGACGGTGTTGATCAAAGAGATGATCTATGATGGTGGCTCACGACGTTCATCAAACGAACGTCGTCCGTCCCTGTTTCGCAGAGCAGTTTCTGTTAGAAGAAGAGACTGGTCAAAAAAAGGTCTGACCGTCTTGGGATTGCAGTGCACAGCTAATGCACTTGTGCACCATGCACACACCACTCAGGCTGGGTTCTATTATGATGTTTATGAGAAATCCAATCCATGCATCCCTTATCTCAGATCTTTTTAACAGTTGGCATAAAATTTGAGGCATATCCAAATAGCAGGTGGGACCCACTTAATGAATTAAGGGGTTGATCTGTCTGTTAGACCACTTCCCGAGGTATCCAATGGCTGAAATTTTATGTGTATGGTTAATTTATGGCTCCCAGGCCATGCTTGAAGTTTCGAGCCAATTGGATGGTGGGAACCATGTGATCTTGCATTCTGCATCAATTTCGGGCCTCTTTAACGTAAACGGCTTGATTTTCTCGGATCCCCGGCATGTAAAATCTTCAATATTGGTCTTTTGGAGTCCGTCCCTTGCTCTGGTAACTTCGGAGCATCAAATCCATGCTTTTAATATTTTTTTTCAGTCTAACGCTCATTATTACGTCCTGTAATGAAAACACGATTAAAACACTCCATTAAGCCTTATCATGTGCATAAATTTAGGCAATTACCGGGTCTGATATACAATATTCGACCCTCATCATTAAGAAACAAGAAGGAAGTTCTCAAGGTGGGAAGGATTCAGTGAATCTATCTGAAAAGAGAGTGATACAGAGGTGTTGATCTTGTCTCTTGATGTGAGGAATGAGTCTTCGGTCATATATTCAGGTGCTTTGTTTCATACCACTTCGTGTAAGGAAGTTCTGCGTGATTATGTGTCAGGTGACTTTGGGAGAGTCTACTAGGGTGATGATGAGCCGTGCAATATTGTTGGAAAGGGAGATGTTCATATAAGTTAGAAAGATGGAACGACTTTAAAATTGAAAGATATTAGACTTGTATCGAGTTTGAAATGGAATTTGATCTCAGTGGGGTAGTTGGCCAATACCGGATATGTGATGATATTCACTAGTGATTCATGGAAGGTCACAAAAGGTGCCTTGGTGATATTTTGAGGCAAGAAGGAAGGTATTTTATACGTGACTTCCAGATCGTATAGTTCACTCGCAGTCGCATCAACTAGAGCGAATGGGCAGTTATGACATCAGAGGTTGGGACATATGAGTGAGTGTTGAGGGTCAAATATTGCATATCAGACCCCATTTATTACCTGGATTTATGAGCATGACTTTGTTTAACGGCTTGGTTTAACTGTGTATGTGATGTGAGGTGTAATTACGAACTGGGACTAAGAAAGGGTGTTTAAAGCTGGGATTTAACGCTCTGATGACACCAAGGCAAGGGACGGACCCCAGGGGACCAAGATCATCAAATTTACACACCGGAGATCCGCGGAAATCGAGAAACTGAAGTTCAAGTGGCCCGAAATTGGTTCAGAATGAAAGATCACAGGGTTCCCACTATCCGTTCAGGTTGAAACTTCATACATGCCCTAAGGGCCATAAATTAACCATACAATTCGAATTTCATCCGTTCGATCCCTGTGGAAGTGACCCAACGGACAGATCAGCCCATAAACCATTGCTTTTAGGCCCACCTGCTATTTGGATATTCTTAAAAATTGGTCTCAACGGGTTAAATGAGCTGACAATATGAATGGATGGAGCGGATTTCTTACATACATCAAGTGGGACCCACATGTATACTGAGTGTACATAAGGTGCACGTGCACCAGCCGTGCACCCTTACAGCCAAAGTCGGTCAGCTCACGCTGACCGACTGCTTCTTCTCCTAATCCAAAAACGCAACAGCATTTTCGCTGTCGTCCGCCGGTCCTTCTCAGTGGGGCTCACTCGACACCTGGAGTGATGATCTAAACCGTCCATTGTATCAAGAGGGTGGGCGTGAACATCGCCTAGGTGGCGTAATCTCGGAAGATAATGGAGAGTGGATTTCAGCTGTTAAAACGGATGATTAACGGTGGAACGAAAGAATCAGTGGGCCACACGGAATTCAATATGAAACCAGTCAATTCTTACTGGTTTTTCGCCAGCATTTCAGTAGACGGAGTGGATTTCATTGAAAACATCACTGCGGACACCACCGACCATCACAGCGCACAGGTACGCGATCTCTGTTTCGCAACAGAGGTTGCGGTCCTCTCTTGTGGGCCACCATCAGGGCCCATTGGCTTAATCAGGGCCGTCCATTAGGAGCCTAAGTGCCCTATAGTTCAAGCCTAGGTGTCCTTTTCTCTCCATGCGTGCGAGTATGCGTTAATCGTGATCAACAGAAGGATGGACGGCGGAATGAATTCTTCCCTGAGCTGCATCGACAGACAGCCAAAACCGGTTGTCTACCCGAAAATTCCAAGGAGAAGTTGATGAATGGAGTGGATCTCCTGTCTGAGCTCTAGAATGGGCCCCGAAGAATTTCATCATAAGCAACTGTCTCCTGCTGCAACAGGGAGTGCGTAAGAGCTTCTTACGCACTTCCAGCCACCATCTCCTTTGAAGCTATAAAAAGAGAGAGAACTGACGGCTAGGGGGCATCGGGGATTGAAGGAGGTTGGCTAGGGATCCGACGGTAGTGAAGAAGAGAGAGAGACAGAGAGAGAAAGGGGAGAGTTTTTAATTGTTAATTTTTTATTTAATTATTTTTTTTTCTTTCCTTCTTCTAATTTTGAGAGATAGTCCACTCATGTGTGGCTAAACCTCTTAGCTAGGGCTAAGAGGTGAAGCTTGCAGTGAGATGAGAGTTCTCATTATATTTTTTTTATTATTTATGTTAAACTGAACTGAATTTGATGGTGGTTTGATTATTAAGGGAATGTTTTTAGTCTTTAATGGTCTGTTGTGACTGAAATTACAATGGGTCTGCGATGGCTTTGAGCATGTTCTTCTCCTCTTTATGCTTATGATGTCAGGAAGCCCTGTTGTTCACCATCGTCTCTTGGGCATGGTTGGATGACGGTACCCCTTCCTAACCCTCATAGCATGTTGATTGGTTGGTAATTAGTTTAATTCTGTTGTTTACTTTGCCTCCTGGGCATGGTTTGGTGATAGAATCCATTCTAATTCATACACCTTTCATCTCTTGAAAACTATATCAATGGAAGTTCAGTAAATTTCCATAATTCGTGATACTGGCATAAGATTTCCCTGATCTCTACAAGTGGATCCTCTGAATCCCTAGTTTCCCTTCTCTGAATTTTCTTCTCAGTTTAGATTAATATTTTATCATTATTCTTCAAATTACACTCAATTTAGATTTCATCTCATTCTAGTTTTAGTCCTAATTAGTTTCAGATAACGTACAGGTTTCAGTCCCTGTGGATTCGACCTCGGTTTCACCGAGTTTATTACTACATCACAACCCTGCACTTGGGGAGTGAACAGTGAGAAAGGGATGAAAGTGCTATTGTCAAAAGGGAAGCTGTCAGGGCTAAAGTTTATTGACTTGAAATTCTACAAGGACTGCGTGTATGACAAGCAGAAGAGGGTAAGTTTCAAGAAAATAGGATGCGCTCCAAAGACGCATATATTGGAGCTTATACACACTGATGTGTGGGGACCAGCACAGGTATCATCTCTTGGTGGCTCACATTATTTTGTTTCTTTTATTGATGATGCTAGTAGAAAATTATGAGTCTATTTTTTAAAACACAAATCTGATGTATTTGATGTATTTAAGAAGTGGAAAGTAATGGTAGAAAACGGAACAGGTAAAAATAGTAAAATGTATCAGATAATGGGGGAGAGTACTGTGATAAGAGGTTTGAGGAGTATTGTACAGTAAATGGAATCAAACATTAAAAAATGATTCTAGGGACACCGCAGAAGAACCGTGTGGCTGAGCGCATTAATAGGACTATTCTTGAGCGCGCCAGCAGCATGAGGTACATGCAGGGTTGTCTAAGACGTTTTAGGCAGATGCTGTGAATACTGCTGTATATCTCATCAATAGAAGTCCCTCAGCATCATTTGATGGTGGGCTACCAGAAGAAACGTAGAATGAGAAAGAAGTGAACCTCACATATCTCAAAGTGTTCGGCTGCACGTCATATGTTCACATTGATGCAGAGCACAAAAACAAGTTAGATGCGAAGTCCAGGAAGTACGTTTATAGGCTACGGGTAGCATGATTTTGGCTACCGTTTTTGGGATATAGAGAACCGAAAAATCATCAAAAGCAAAGACGTAGTCTTCAATGAAAAAATGATGCATAAGGACAATGTGCAACAAAATAAAGATAAGTCCGATGAGAATGAATTCATAGAGTTGGAAGAGTTACCGGACACGGGTGTTACAGTGCCACAGGATGAGTATGCATAAGAGCATAATGAGGCAGAATTGCACACACCAGTTGTGAAGAGGTCTACTCGGGAGAAGAGACCCAAGGTCCGATATTCACCCTCTTTACATTATCTACTACTGACAGATAATGGTAACTAAAATGTTTTGAAGAGGCATTACATTTAGATACACGGGTTAAGTGGGAGCAGGCCATGAATGATGAGATAGACTCTCTTGAGTCCAATCGAACATGAGAGCTAGTCACTCTACCTAAGGGTAAGAAAACTCTTCATAACAAGTGGGTTTACTGACTAAATGAGGAGCACGATAGTTCGAAACGGTACAAGGCCATATTGGTTGTGAAAGGGTTCCAACAAAAGACACGTATCGACTTCACTGAAATATTTTCACCAGTAGTGAAAATGTCTATGATTTACATGGTCTTGAGTATAGTGGCCACAGAGGACTTACATTTAGAGCAACTAGATGTTAAGACAACCTTTCTTCATGAGGACCTTGAAGAAGAGATATACATGCGTCAGCCGACAGAATATGTGGCATCAGGAAAGGAGAACAAGATGCGTAGACTGAAGAAAAGTCTATATGGCATGAAGCAGGCCTCGAGGCAGTGGTATAAGAAGTTCAACAGTTTCATGTCGAGAAACGGTTTTAGGAGATGTCATGTAGACCACTGTTGCTATTTGAAGAAGTTTGATACGTCATACATCATCCTTCTTCTGTAGGTTGATGATATGTTTGTGGTCGGATCAAGCATGAAGGACATCTTAGATCTCAAAAGACAACTGTCTAAAGAATTTTCTATGAAGGATTTAAGAGCTGCAAAACAAATCCTAGGCATAAGGATAAAGCATGACAGGGAAAATAAGAAACTATTTTGTCATAGGCAGAGTACATAGCCAAGGTACTTGATCGATTCAGTATGGGAGGTGCTAAGATGGTTAGCAATCCATTAGCCAACCACTTCAAGCTTTCTAAGGAGCAAAGTGTGAAAACGCAGGAGAAAGGAGACTACATGACTAAAGTCCCATACACGTTAGCTATTAAGAGCCTCATGTATATGTTGAGGGTCAAATATTGCATATCAGACCCTGATTATTGCCTGGATTTACAGACATGATACCGTTTAATGGTCCGCTTTAATCATATTTGTGATGCAGAGTATATTTGTGAACATGGACTGAAAAAAGGAGCTTAAAGCATGGAATTAATGCTCTGATGACACCACAGGGACTTGCGGACGGGATCTGTGGGTCACCATCAGGGCTGAAAGTGGTTAATCCGGACCATCCATCCTCTTCAGAAGGTCGAATCGACCATAAAAAGTAAGTTTCACTAAATCCGTGCACGAACACTCAAGAGAGTCGTGGTTAAATGCAGTCGGACGGTGAATCGAAACAATCAGGTGGACCGCACCAAACGCAAGATAAATTCACTTCCTTAGCTGGTTTTTCGTTCTGCATTGAGTAGACGGTTTGGATTGCTCTGAGGACGTCAATTTTGGGACTCACAGTTGATGCAATTCGGCTCTGTTATGCAGGAGTGCGTTTTCTAGAAGTTTGGCTCGGTTACGGATGAGTTGCGGACTCTCCCTTCCACGGTGCTGCTGTTGTTATAAAAGAGAGAGAGAGAGAGGAAGATTGGAGGGGTGTCAAATTGAGAGGATCATCATCTGACGGCTGGGAGCTCGAACGTGAAGGTGGCTGTGGAGCAGACAGAGAGAGGTTTTGGAGTTAGTTAATTTTTATGTTTTTATTTTCTTTATGATTTATATGGAGATTAGCCTACCCATGTGTGGCTAAACCTCTTAGCTAGGGCTAAGAGGTGAAGCTTGTAGCGTGATGGGATGCTTCTTTGCTTGTGCCTTTGTTTAGACTGAATTGATGTTGATTTGGGTTTTATTATGGGAATGTGTTTTTAGTCTTTAATGGTCTGTTGTGACTGAAATTACAATGGGTCTGCAATGGCTTTGAGCATGTTCTTTTCCTCTTTATGTTTATGACGTCGTTGTTGTTCACCATCGTCTCCTGGGCATGGTCGGATGACGGGACCCTTCCTAACCTTCATAAACATGTTGATTGGTTGGTAATTAGATTAATTCTGTTGTTTGCTTTGTCTCCTGGGCATGGTTTGGTGATGGAATCCATCCTAATTCATATACCTCTCATCTCTTGAAAACTATATCAACGTCAGTTCAGTTAATTTCCCTGATTTTTAATCCAGGCATAAGATCTCCCTGATCTCTACAAGTGGATCCTCTGAATCCCTAGTTTCCCTTCTCTGAATTTTCTTCCCAGTTTAGATTAATATTTCATTATTATTCTTCAAATTACAATCGATTTAGATTTCATCTCATTCTAGTTCTATTTCTACTTAGTTCAGCCAACGTACAAGATCCAGTCCCTTGGGATTCGACCTCGGTCTTACCGAGTTTATTACTACATCACAACCCTATACTTGGGGAGTGAACAAGTTTTTGGCGCCGTTGCCTGGGACTGACGGCTACGATTTTCTGAAATTAATTGGATTTAGAGTTAGTTTAAGATTAGGATTTTACTAATTTTAATTTTGTTTTTTTTATTTAATTCATAGGACTGACATATTTCCTATTCTGTAGGTTGTTAAGATAGAACTTCTAATTTGGTAAACTCTTTCTGATTTGCTAGATTTTCTAACTCTTTAGATTTGATTTGCTTTAGAAATTTCTTCTATTTAGAAACTAACTTATTTTGTTTTATTTTGCAGGTCTTTAGCTTAAGGACTCCAATTTGGTAATCTCCTTCCAACCCTCTTTTCTTTCTAGCTTCGTATTTTCTTTCTTAGGATTAGATTTAGGATTTGATTGAGGGCTGTGAGTGTTTCATGCCCAAGTGGGCCCGTGACGACACTCGACGTCTCTTGACTGAAGGAGGATTAGTTGAGGGGTTGACTATCCATCGCAGGACTAGACACCGCTCGAATTCCCCTGAGTTAATTGAGGTTATGGCTGCAAATCAACCTCAAGCACTACCTCAACATGTGGATGAGGAAGTACATGAGGTTATGACTGCAAATCAACCTCAAGCACTACCTCAACATATGGATGAGAATGAGGTGCATCAAGCACCCCCGCCTCGTACTTTACGGGATTATTTACAACCGGCGGGGGTGAGTATGCCCTCATGCATGATTTTTCCTGAAAACACAGGACAGATGGACATCAAGCCAGGAGTTATCCAACTCCTTCCTAAATTCCATGGGCTTGAATCAGAAAGTCCATACTTACATTTGAAAGAGTTCGATGAGATCATAGCCACCTTATACTTTCCCAATGTATCCGAGGATACAATCAGGCTGAAACTCTTTCCTTTTTCCTTGAAAGAGAAGGCTAAGACGTGGTTACATTCACTGCGTCCTAGATCCATTGGCACATGGAATGATTTGCAGAGGGAATTCATAAAGAAAATTTTCCCACATCATAAAACGATTACCCTCAGAAAAGCAATCATGAACTTCGCCCAAAAGGAAGATGAAACATTCTACCAATGTTGGGAAATGTTCAAGGATCTTGTCAGTTCATGCCCACAAGGTTTTGAAATGTGGCGCATTACAAATTTTTTCTATGATGGACTGACATCTTCCATGCGCCAACTGGTCGAGACAATGTGTAATGGAGAATTCATGAATAAAGAGGTCGACGAGGTATGGGATTACCTCGATAGACTTGCCGAGAATGCACAATCATGGGACCATTACCCAAAATCAAACACCACGCCTAGGCCAACTCAATCTAAGGAGAATGGTGGAGTATATCTCCTAAAAGAAGAGGATGATGTGAATTTTAAAGTGACTAATCTCATGCGAAGAGTCGAGGCCATGGAAGGAAAGAAGGATAAGGTTAATGAAATTGTTTACGGCATCTGTGATTGCAACATTCACACAACTGAAAATTGTCCTACCATATCTGCCTTTCTAGGAGTGTTGAATGAGCAAGCTAATGTCGTAAATAACTATCAAAGACCTTTCAATGGATCTACCTCCAATACATACAATCCTGGTTGGAGAAATCATCCAAATTTTGGTTGGAAGAATGGACAAACTGCTACCCCTCAAAGTTTCTTCAATCAAAATCCAAATCAGGGGAAACCTCAAGAAGAACCGGTCCAAAATTCCATACAAGAGCTGACTCGTGCAAAGGCGTGGACTTACGAGACTTTATGCAAAAAATAGATTCACGTATGACGGTTATAGAAAAGGGGATGCTTCCTGCACAACCGCTCTCCAATCCTAAACCGCAATACGAGATAAATGATCCCAGCTCTTCAAATCAAATGGGGCACGCTAAATTCATCACCACTCTTAGGAGTGGGAAGATCATTGATAAAACCCTTCCGGTTAGGCCCGAAAAGCCTTAAGAACCAGAAGAGGACAATAATGATGGATCTTGTGATGTCCCACAAAATTTAGAACCAGAACTTTTAGAGAAGCCAGTTGCTCCGTTCCCCCAACGGTTGGTTGCACCAAAACGTCTTTCTAACTCTCAGGATATTCTGGAGGTGTTGAAACAAGTGAAAGTCAACATTTCTCTACTTGATGTCGTAAAACAGGTTCCTCTATATACAAAATTTCTGAAAGACCTATGCACGACCAAAAGACGGCAGAGTATTCAAAAGAAGATTTTCTTAACTGAGAAAGTGAGTGCCATCCTGAAGCAAGATGTGCCGCAGAAATTTAAGGATCCCGGTAGTCCAACCATATCATGTGTAATCAGGAACCATCGAATTGATCATGCACTTCTTGACTTAGGAGCGAGCGTCAATCTGATCCCCTATTCGGTATATAAACAGTTAGGATTGGGTGAGTTAAAACCTACCCTAACCACACTACAACTTGCCGATCGAACTGTTCGTGTACCAAGAGGGATTATTGAGGATGTGTTAGTCCAAGTCGATAGATTATACTACCCTGTAGATTTTATCATCCTGGACACCGAACCCATCAATAACATGAGCACTTAGATCCCCGTCATTCTTGGTCGCCCATTCCTTGCCACGTCAAATGCAATCATCAATTGCAGGAATGGTGTCATGACTATGTCTTTTGAAAATTTGACATTGGAGTCAAACATCTTTTTCAATAACGGCAGCAATGCAGAGGATGATGACGATGTCCACGATATTAACATGATCGATACTTTCGTGGAAGATAGGACACCCCTTACCTTATCCTCTGATCCTCCAGAGATGTGCTTGGCCCACTCCCATGAGTTTGATGATGATATGATTAGGGAGACGTGTGCCTTGCTTGATACCGCACCAGTACTTGAAGTTAACCGGTGGAGGCCACAATTTGAAGAATTGCCACAAACTGATGTAGTGCCTCTACCGTCTAACCTCAAGGCACCGAAGCTTGACCTAAAACCTTTGCCCTCTGATTTGAAATATGCCTATTTAGGTCAAGATGAGACATACCCGGTGGTGATCTCTGCCCACCTGGAGAAAGAACAGGAGAGTATGCTCATATCTACCCTCATTGAGCATAAAGGAGCCCTAGGATGGACGATAGCGGACCTCAAGGGAATCGACCCCTCGATTTGTACTCACCATATATATCTTGAGGAAAATGCGAAAACCGCTCGACAACCACAACGTAGACTAAATCCAAACATGAAGGAAGTGGTCAAGGCCGAGGTTCTCAAACTATTGGATGTGGGTATCATATACCCTATATCTGATAGTCAATGGGTGAGTCCAACTCAGGTGGTTCCTAATAAGTCCGGAATCACTATCGTAGCCAATGCTAATAATGAACTCGAGCCAACTAGAGTCACTACTGGTTGGAGAATGTGCATTGACTACAGAAAGTTGAATACCGTCACAAGGAAGGATCACTTTCCTTTGCCCTTCATCGATCAAATCTTGGAAAGGCTAGCTGGTCATTCCTATTATTATTTTCTTGACGGGTATTCGGGCTATAATCAGATTGAAATTGCCCCTGAGGACCAGGAAAAGACCACATTTACATGTCCCTATGGCACCTTTGCTTACCGAAGGATGCCATTTGGATTATGTAATGCCCCTGCCACCTTTCAGCGATGTATGTTGAGTATCTTTTCTGATATGGTGGGGCAATATCTAGAGGTCTTCATGGACGATTTCTCTGTCTATGGTTCATCTTTCAGCAAGTGCTTGGAAAGTCTTAAATGTGTGCTGAAAAGATGTGAAGAAAAGAACTTGGTACTTAATTGGGAGAAGTGTCATTTCATGGTTCATAAGGGGATTGTCCTTGGACATATCATCTCGTCCAAGGGAATTAAGGTAGATAAGGCAAAAATCGATCTTATCTCTAACCTACCTCCACCTAAGAACATTAGGGACGTGCGATCCTTCTTAGGACACGCAGGATTTTACAGACGATTCATAAAGGACTTTAGTTTCCTCTCTCGTCCTTTATGTAATCTTCTTCAAAAGGATGTTCCATACGAGTGATCTGAGCAATGCCAGGAAGCTTTCACCAAGCTTAAAGGCATGTTAACCACTGCACCTATCATACAGCCACCCGACTGGAGCCTTCCTTTTGAGCTTATGTGCGACGCCTCTGATTATGCTCTTGGAGCGGTTCTAGGCCAGAGAAAAGATAAGAGGCCCTATGTCATCCATTACGCGAGTAGGACTTTAAATCCTGCCCAAGTGAACTACTCGACTACAGAAAAGGAACTCTTAGCCGTAGTGTTCGCCTTGGACAAATTTAGGTCTTACCTGATCTGATCCAAGATCATTATCTATACAGATCATGCGGCACTGAAGTATCTTCTTTCTAAGAATGATTCTAAGCCCCGCTTGATACGATGGATCCTTCTACTCCAAGAATTTGATTTGGAAATTAAAGATAAAAAGGGAGTAGAGAACGTAGTGGCCGATCACCTTTCTCGTCTTCATACCTCTGATTCCCTTGAGACGACACATATCAATGACATGTTCCCTGATGAACAACTGTTCAGAGTCTCCCATTCACTTTGGTTCGCTGATATTGCTAATTATCTTGCTACAGGTTCCATACCGACACATTGGATTGCGCAAGATAAGAAAAAAATTTTCACCGAGGTGCGCAACTTCTTCTGGGATGATCCATACTTGTTTAAATATTGCCCAGACCAAATCTTGAGGAGATGTGTGCCAGACGATGAGCATCAAAGTGTCATCTCCTTCTCACTCAGGCTGTGGTGGTCACTTTTCTGTAAAAAAGACCACGGCCAAGATTCTGCAGTGTGGCTTCTATTGGCCCACTATGTTCAGGGACACTCATGAGTTTTACAAAGCTTGTGAGCGTTGTTAGAAATTGAGAGCATTGTCCCCTCGAAATATGATGTCCTTGAATCCCATTCTTATCATAGAGGCATTTGATTGCTAGGGCATCGATTTCATGGGGCCATTCCCCCAATCCTTTGGAAATTTATATATTTTGCTTACCGTAGACTATGTCACTAAATGGGTCGAAGCGATTCCATGTCGGAATAATGACCATCTCACGGTCATTAAATTCCTAAAAGAAAACATCCTTTCCTGATTCGGAACGCCTCGAGCTATCATTAGTGATGAGGGCTCACACTTTTGTAATAGGCCATTCGAGAGTTTAATGAAGAAATACGGTATCTCTCATAAGGTGAGCACCCCATACCACCCACAGACAAGTGGGCAAGCTGAGATTTCTAATAGGGAGATCAAACACATTTTGGAGAAAAAGTTAACCCTGACTGTAAGGATTGGTCAATTTGATTGACCGATGCCTTATGGGCTTACCGTACTGCTTAAAAAACCCCTATTGGAATGTCTCCCTTTAGACTCGTTTATGGGAAGGCTTGCCACTTGCCTGTGGAATTGGAACATAGAGCCTACTGGGCAATCAAAAATCTAAATTTCAATTTGAACAACGCTGGCTCGCTACGCAAACTTCAGTTGAATGAACTTGAAGAAATCCGGAACGACGCATACGAGAATTCGAGAATTTACAAGGACAGGATGAAGGCGTTTCATGACCAACATATTCTACGAAAATCATTCACGCCAGGCCAGAAAGTCCTTTTGTATAATTCTCGATTACATCTCTTTCCGGGTAAGCTTCGATCTCGTTGGACCGGCCCTTACATTGTTGTTACTGCTTATCCTCATGGGGCCGTCGAGATAAGAGATCCCGACAATGGCAAGGAGTTTAAAGTAAATGGACATCGTTTAAAGCCATTTGTCGAGAAATTTGATTCAGAGGACATGTCCATACCTTTGAATGATCCTGTTTACCAGGACTGATCTCCTAATCTGATGGAGGTATAGGTAGGTTTATCGCTTTCTTAGGACTAGGGTAGTTGCTTTATTTGTCTGGCTGAAGACGTTAAAATTAACGCTCCTGGGAGGCAACCCAGCCTTTCCATTTATTTCATTTTCCTAGTTAGTTCAATGTTTGTGGGTAACATAATTGCAAACCCTCACGAGACTACAACTCGTCCACTAGGGGCAACCTAGGGGTTTAAAGGCTTGTTGCATACGCTAAATGCAATCGAGAGCACCTGCGAAAGTGGTATAGGTAGGATTTTATTTTTTATTTTTTATTTTTTTTTGTTTTGTTATTTTTGTTCTGCTTTCTCTCTCGTGCTGACTGGATTCCATGCTGTGATCTCTTGGAAAATCTCTCTCGATTCATCATCCAGGTACTATCTTCCCATCACTTCATATTTACTTTTCGTTGTCCCATGTGCATTCCATGCTCATATCTTTTACATTGAGGACAATGTAGCTTTTAGGTTGGGGGTGGGCGATTAGGTAACCTAATCAGTGTTTTCTTGGTCTTGAGCAAGCAAAAATTGTGAAAATTTTTAAATTTTTTCTGAAAATTCTTGTGAACTTTGAAGTGATTTTGACGACCATCTTGGATTTATAATGTTAAGATACATATTGTTGGTAATTCATGACTTTTGGATTCAGTTATCTGTAGATTTCACAGTTAAGTTTGAATTGTTAATCCATGATTAGAAGTTGTAAACATTGATTGAGTCATGATTTCACATACCACATCTCACTTACACATTGAGATTTCAGTTTGATATTGAATGATTAACTTGGTAATCACTTGAGCATGAAAGAAACCAAATAAACGATTTGGCCATCAGGGTATAAAAAGAGAATTACACCATGGGTTTGCTCCCTATAGGTGTGGATTTGATTTTCCATGATTAACAGTTGGAAAGAGTTGGGCGACTAGTTTCACCATAGGTGTGCTCCCTATAAGTGAAAATTTGATTCCCATTAAAAAAAAAAACTAGAAAATGAAAGAATGATCTGTGAGGCAAAGTATTGGTTTTGGTGATGGTTGTTGTGAATTTTCTGATTGATTACTAATGACATCATGAAATCGACAATTTGATCTCTTAATGATGACAAGCTGAGATTTCACTATACACCCATGGAACTCAATGTTTAAAATTATTCTAGTTTATGGACTAATATTTGATCTTGATTATGAAATTCACAGTGCATGATAGGCCAGGAGAAATTGATAATCAACATTAATGAATCTTAAGATTTCTCATATCTGGATTTTTTTTCAAAATATCACTCGGCTTCATAAGAATTGTCTCGTAATTCTCAACTTAATTTTCGCATTTTTTGCTTGGGACTAGCAAAATGCTGGTTGGGGGTTGTGTTGAGGGTCAAATATTGCATATCAGACCCTGATTATTGCCTGGATTTACAGACACGATACCGTTTAATGGTCCGTTTTAATCATATTTGTGATGCAGAGTGTATTTGTGAACATGGACTGAAAAAAGGAGCTTAAAGCATGGAATTAATGCTCTGATGACACCACAGGGACTTGCGGACGGGATCTGTGGGTCACCATCAGGGCTGAAAGTGGTTAATCCGAACCGTCCATCCTCTCCAGAAGGTCGAATCGACCATAAAAAGTAAGTTTCACTAAATCCGTGCACGAACACTCAAGAGAGTCGTGGTTAAATGCAGTCGGACGGTGAATCGAAACAATCAGGTGGACCGCACCAAACGTAAGATAAATTCACTTCCTTAGCTGGTTTTTCGTTCTGCATTGAGTAGACGGTTTGGATTGCTCTGGGGACGTCAATTTTGGGACTCATAGTTGATGCAGTTCGGCTCTGTTACGCAGGAGTGCGTTTTCTAGAAGTTTGGCTCGGTTACGGATGAGTTGCGGACTCCCCCTTCCACGGTGCTGTTGTTGTTATAAAAGAGAGAGAGAGGAAGATTGGAGGGGTGTCAAATTGAGAGGATCATCATCTGACGGCTGGGAGCTCGAACGTGAAGGTGGCTGTGGAGCAGACAGAGAGAGGTTTTGGAGTTAGTTAATTTTCATGTTTTTATTTTCTTTATGATTTATATGGAGATTAGCCTACCCATGTGTGGCTAAACCTCTTAGCTAGGGCTAAGAGGTGAAGCTTGTAGCGTGATGAGATGCTTCTTTGCTTGTGCCTTTGTTTAGACTGAATTGATGTTGATTTGGGTTTTATTATGAGAATGTGTTTTTAGTCTTTAATGGTCTGTTGTGACTGAAATTACAATGGGTCTGCAATGGCTTTGAGCATGTTCTTTTCCCTCTTTATATTTATGACATCAGGAAGCCCTGTTGTTCACCATCGTCTCCTGGGCATGGTCGGATGACGGGACCCTTCCTAACCTTCATAAACATGTTGATTAGTTGGTAATTAGATTAATTCTGTTATTTGCTTTGTCTCCTGGGCATGGTTTGGTGATGGAATCCATCCTAATTCATATACCTCTCATCTCTTGAAAACTATATCAACGTCAGTTCAGTTAATTTCCCTGATTTTTAATCCAGGCATAAGATCTCCCTGATCTCTACAAGTGGATCCTCTGAATCCCTAGTTTCCCTTCTCTGAATTTTCTTCCCGCTTTAGATTAATATTTCATTATTATTCTTCAAATTACAATCGATTTAGATTTCATCTCATTCTAGTTCTATTTCTACTTAGTTCAGCCAACGTACAAGATCCAGTCCCTTGGGATTCGACCTCGGTCTTACCGAGTTTATTACTACATCACAACCCTATACTTGGGGAGTGAACAGTATACTATGGTGAACACGAGGCCAGATATTGCTCAAGCAGTGAGAGTTGTTAGTAGGTTCATGAACAACCCCGGGAAGGAGCTGTAATGTAGATCCTTAGATACCTGGTAAGTACCGTGGATGTAGGGCTGTGTTATGGAGGATCAGAAATCAAGCTACAAGGTTACGTAGATTCATATTTGACAGAAGATATCGACAACAAAAGAAGCACTATAAGGTATGTCTTTACTCTGGGTAGTGTTGCAGTCAGTTGGGTCTCTCAGTTACAGAAGATAGTATCCATCAGCACAACAGAAGCAAAATATGTTGCAACTACAGAAGCATGCAAGGAGATGGTGTGGATGCAAGGTTTTATGGAAGATTTAGGAAAGAAGCAAGCAGATTGCAAACTGTACAGTGACAGTCAGAGTGCAATACACTTGGCTAAGAATTCAGTCTTTCATTCAAGGACCAAGCATATTGACATCAGATATCACTTCATATGTTCGTTACTGGAAGATGGATCAATTACTCTGGAAAAGATCCATACAAGTGAGAACCCTGCGGATATGTTGACCAAGGCGATCATACAGGAGAAGTTAAAGCTCTGTTCAGTTTTGATTGATCTTCAAGATTGAAGACGGGGAGGTGGTGCACTCCAGATGTAGAAGACAAAGGATTATGGTGATGTGTCTCCAAGTAGGAGATTGTTGAGGTGTGGAGCCAGCACACCAGAGCGCTACTCGATCAATCAAGGGCTTGCTCGACTCAAAGTCCAGCGAGCAGGTTTTTTAGGGCTTGACCAGTCGAGGAGCCTACTCAACTAGTCGAGGAGCCTGCTTGACCAGTCGAGGGTTATGCGGATTTTACATGGACTGTGTAAATTTGAGGCGGTTTGGCAAGAGTGCGAAAGGAAAGTTGCCTAAACTATAAATAGAGGTTCCTAGGGCTATTCTAGGGATTCTAAGGTGTATATAAAGGGTTTTTTTTTATATACACCAAAGAAAAAAGAGATATCTCTGTGCATGGGAGCATTGAGAAGGTTACAATATTTCTTGTAACTTCATTTCCTTCATAGTAGAAGTTTGCACCCGTAGTTTTTTTACCCTTATTGGGGTTTTTCTACGTATATTCTGTCTTGTGGTTTATTGGTATGCTTTAATTCTACTTCTAAATTATATTTCTTCTTGTTTATCGTTTGTGGGTGAGACCGGAGATTGGATCTCGGTTCACTTGTGTTGTTGGCATGCTGTGCAACAAGTGCCACATGGACCGTCGGCCAACCATTGGCCGACGAACACCTGTCCCCACTTTTTTTCACTTGGAGATTTAAATGCTATCTGACAGATTTTTCATAGAAAATTTTTATCAAGTGTCCACTGTCAACTAACTATTAGCCGATGGTTTTTGCATATAAATTCAATGCGGCTATTGTCATTAGGGATCAATAACAAAAGGAGAGAAGGAGAGATACAGAGAGAGTCACTAGGTAGGCCCTCTTCTTCAAAGACTTCAGGGATTCTTGACTGATGCCGAGGCCCTACCCAATTCAGGAAGCCAGTTCTGGAAAAAAAAATAGTCAACAAGGAAAGTCAGTGAAGTCAAAAGAGTATAGTTAGAATTGAGGATATTCGACCATCCCTTTAGTAGAAAAGGATGTCAAGTCTTTTATTTTCCTTCTCACATCTCAAATCAATTTGCATTTCAGTCTACATATACCAGACACATCGAAAGCACACATTCAATTTCTTTTATCTTTTATTCTGTAATACTCTATCTTGTCTATCCTTTTTTCTTTATTTTCTTACCTAGGGTCTTAAACCTTGCGCAATAAGAGTAAGTGCTATTTTATTTTTTTTGCCTGGCCAAAATCTTAAACTCTATGAAATACAATTAGACGAAATAATGCCGAAACTCTACTAAATCCCTCCAAAAACATCATAAAATCCCATAAAGTAGAAACCACACATTGTGTGAGAAAAAGAGGGTGCCTAACCCCTTCCTCTTTTGTAATCGAGGCCCTTACCCAAAATTTATGATCGCAAACAAATTACAGGAGTCACTTGAGTTGGGGAATCTTACGATTTTCTGACCTTTAAAGTTATTTTATGGTTTATAGTCAACAGTATGTTCCAAGCTTGATTTGGCTAATGACACCTAAAAAAAAATAAAAAAGAACAAATGTATTTTTACATCCATGTCAATTCTACACACCATTTATGCAATTGATAAACAGAAGTGACGGTGACCTCTTATGATTTAAAAAAAAATGAGGTAGATTCAAAACTCAAGTGGGGCCACTACAAAGTAAACAAGGGTTTGAACTCCCACCATTGAAACCTTCTTATGGCCTACTGAAGCTTTGACAAGCTTGAATGGGTTATATGACATATGGACATCTCAGTGGGGCCAGAAAGATTTCATTGATCGACACTTCCACCCCTATTGTTTAGATGCGACCTCGATTGTGGGCCCCACCTTGATGTATGTATTTTATATCCATATCGTTTATCCATTTTTCCAAGATCATTTTAGGGTATGAGCCCAAAAATGAAGCAGATCCAATTAGGCCATGCCATAGGAAACAATGGTGATTGACCATTAATGGGCCACAAAATTTTAGATAAAGCTGAATTTTTTTCCTTCATCCAGGTTTATGTGACCTTATTTAGAGGTTGGTTGGCCAATAAACATTTCAATGAGCCCTAGGAAGTTTTTAATGGTAGGGTATTCAATCCCCATAGTTGTGTTGTCCACCTTAGATTTGGATCTTGATCTGGCAAAATGGATGGACAATAAGAATATATAACACATGTTGGGAAAGCAACAAGCACTAACACGACTTGTCGGGCATGGAAGCAACCTCAAATAAAATCAAACAATGCAACAGAGAACAAAAATTCAACCAACACAAAGAAGACACGAATTTTACATGGAAAAATCCTTGCGGAAAAAACCACAGTACAAAGCGACAAATGATCCACTATAATTATAAAGTTATAAGAGATGGAACAACTAATAAATTTGAAACCCTATATCCCCCTTCAAAACCCTCTCTCTGCATTAAACACTCGTTTCTTCACCCTAATCTCATATTACAAAGTCTTATACAGACTTTCGTATGTAATTAGAAACGAAACCCACACTTATGCAGAATTTACGAACACTTTCACATTCCATCGATCGACCCAACTGGGCCTTCAGTCGACCGAGATATCAACAAGGATGATCGATGAACCAAAACAAGCCTTGATTGACCGAAAATATCAAAGTGTGCTTTGGTTGACCTAAGAATTCTTCGATCGACCCAACTGCACTTGCACCAAATTAAAGGTACTCGATCAATAATCTCTACCGTGGCTTTAATCCTCCAGTTCTATTATTCTAAGTTGCTATCACCATCTCTACTCTACTTCATAGTAGCACCATCATCATTGCTTTTTGTGTACACTCATCTTCATTCCTTTGTTCCCAAGCCCAAAGAAGTTGAACAAAACCTGAACTTCTCTTTAGGAATTACCTTTGTGAGCATATCTATTGGATTATCACTGGTGTGAATCTTTTCAAGAGTAACATCATCTTCCTCTTACATCTATTAGATACATCTATTAGATAAAATGATGACACACATCAATGTGTTTAGTCCGAAAATTATACACTAAGTTCTTTGCAAATTGATCACGCTTTCCTTGTCATGATGAATAGGCATGACTTCCTGTTGAAGCCCCAACTCATTCATCACCCCTTCCAACCAAATTGCTTTCTTGAATGCATCATTCACTACCATATATTCTGCTTCATAATGGAAAGAGAAACTATGGACTGAATCTTTAACACCCAACTGATCACTCCACCCACTAACACAAATGAGTAACTGGAAGTCGACCTCCTATTATCCATATTACTAGTATAATCCACATTCACATAACCTACAAGTCTCTCCTCAGATTTTTCAAAAGTCAAGATATAGTCTGTCGCACCTTATACGTAATGAAGTAACCATTTCACTACCTCCCAATGTTGCTTGTTGGGGTTTGACATTTATTTGCTCACAACACCAATCGTATATGAAATATCTAGTTTAGTAAAAACCATGACATACGTAAGACTATCTACCGCGTACGACTAGGGCACACGAGACATATACCGTTTTTCTTCATTTTACATAAGAGATTGTTCCGAAGAAAGCCAAAAGTGATAAGCATGGCGTATGCTAACCGGTTTAGCCTTCTCAAGTTCGAACTTGATCAATACTTTCTTAAGATACACTTCCTAAGACAACCATAACCTGCGCTTTTTCCTATCGCTGTGTAAATTAATGCCGAGAATCTTTTTTGCAGCCCCCAAATCTTTTATCTCGAATGTCCTAGAAAATTAAGCCTTTAATATGTTGATTTTAAATATGCTATGAATGGCGATGAGCATATCATCAACATACAATATTAGAATAATGAATTCTCCATCACTTAGTGATTTAAAGTAGGCACAATAATTGTACTCACTTCCTATAAACTGCTAGTTCAACATGAAAGAATTAAACTTTTTGTACTATTGCCTAAGCAATTATTTCACATCGTACAACAACCTCTTTAACCTGCAAACCTTATTATTTGCTCCCTACACCTCAAACCCTTCAGGTTGCTTCATGTAGATTTGTTCTTCTAATTTTCCATGAAGAAATGCAGTTTTCACATTTAACTGTTCTACTTCCAAATTCTATTAGGCAACCAACACCAACATAAATTTGATAGATACTTTCTTGATCATAGGTGTGAATATCTTATCGAAGTCTATACCCTCCTTTTGAGCATAGCCCTTCACAACCAATCTCACCTTGTACCTATCCACTTTCTTGCGGAAAATTCACTTGCACCCGATCGCTTTCCTCCCAACAGGTATCTCCACCAACTCTCGCATTTCAATTTTATACAAATAGTCCATCTCATCATGCATCGCCGTCATCCACTTCTTAGTAGAGGTGTACACGAGTCGAACCGAGTCGAGCTTGGTACAGCTTAACTCAGCTCGACCACTGTCACGCCCCAAACTCGAAAACCGGGCTCACAAAATTCTCGATCGCTGAATCCGGTGCCGACAACCTCCGTAGAACCCCATTCTCGGCTCCCAGCGCCCATACGCCAGGTTCCGATCCTGGGATGCTACAAGGAGGATTTTCAACATCAGTTTAATTCGTCATAAGCATAACCAAAGGCATAACCCACAAACAACAACCAAAAACTCCATCACATTTCTACTATGATCAAAAACTTTACAAGTATAATGAGCATAAAGGGAAATACAATGGGAATGGACAAAAACTCCAAAAAGATCTGCTCTGCGCTCCTGCCTCAGCGCAGCTGCCTCCTCGCGTCACCTGCACACAACGGTCGTGTATAAGCTTATAGAAAGCTTAGAGGGTGGTGAAAGTGTGTGCGCAAGGTAGTAATACAGTTATGAAGTATCACAGTAATGCGGAACATGCTGACGAGTCCATGAATACCACTAGCCGTACCAAGGCTATGAGATGCAAGGCATGAATGATGTCGGCCATACCAAGGCCATGCGATGCGAAATGCAACTCAAGCATACAAATCCTCATCTAAGTCCACATATCAGTACAGCTCAAAATCTGGGATATCACCGGGGTCTAGTACACTCTAAACCAGATTGCCGCCCCATCGCGCGCAATAAGGTAAGTGGAAGAGACCTCACTACCCGCCTGCCAATATCGGGCGCGGCTCGTCGATAGCGGACCCATTCCTCGAGCTGGTCAAACTCAGCCTAGCATTGCCCCCTCCTCTCGGGCGGGTAAGGCCGTACCCCCTTCCAACCGACCACGACACAGTGGAAAGCGCAGCCTCCTGGTAATCGGCCATCAGTGCTCGTGCACCCACTCGATCTAGACATTGGAGCAACCTCTTGGTACCATAGGGGTTTAGGGACTTTCACCCAGGGATATCTATAGCACCCTATGTAGAACAAAATTTTCGGTATCCAATCCTGCCAACCACGATATGCTTGTGGTGGCTACGACCCTGATGTCGCCAAGGCGTATAGTAACCATATCACACGATGCGAATGCATGAATCACACTATCCAGTCATGCAGCAATCCTGCGCGTCTCGTACACTCATGTGGGGCAACACCGTCTAACCGGGAGCCCCTAAACAATCTGCCTGAAGGCATACGCTATGATCAGTCACTTCTCATATCAAGCATACATATGATGCGTATGCTCATGAATCCTGAGACTATACTAAACATGTTATATGAGATAGATGTCGTTTCGTTGAGAGATGGGCCTGGATGGCCTACGCGTGCGTGGGCCTAACAATGGGCCCTAAGGAGAATCATAATGCGGGCATTTAACCAACATTATTCGACAATGTGGACGTCAAACCAACATTGCTCCCAAGACATTGCCCGTCGTAAACATCATTACATGAACCAGGTTGGGGTTACACATTGCAATGGGCCTTAAGTTCATCCCATTGGGCCTTAAATACATCAAATGGGCCATACCATATGGGCCTTTCATTCGTCAAGTGGGCCACATCAATGGGCCGCACCAATGGGCCTTATGCACATTGCAATGGGTCATAACCCGTGGGCCTTAAATACATCAAATGGGCCTAGTCTCATGGGTCTCATATGTAACAAGTGGGCCACACCAATTGGGCCCCATACGTACATCAAATGGGCCTCAACCCATAGGCCCTAATACATCTCAATGGGCCTTAACCCATGGGCCTTGGAATACATCAAATGGCCTAATGTCATGGGCCTTACATCCACATCAAAGTGGGCCCAATGATCTACCACAAATACATTAAGATGGACCTCAAAACATGCCAAGGTGGGGTCCACTTGGACTATGGATCTGGCTCATTCTTCAGTTCATGCCATCAAATGAGCTTTCCAAAATGGATAGACGGATTGGATGCAACATAAGTATCATGGTGGAGGGTCCATTTGAGGGCCCACCATGATGTGTATTATATTACATAATATAATAATAAATATATACATATATTTATATATATATATATATACATAATATAATAATAAATGTATACATATTATATATATAAATATATAAATATATAATATAATATAATATATATATAGTCGCACATGCACATACACCACACGCGCACACACCATGCACATGCACGCACCCACACATGCATGCACCCACGCACACAAGCCATGCACACGCACGTAGCGGGCTCCACCGTCCAGCGGAAGGTGGGACAAAACGTATAAATCATGTGGGCTCCACGTGGAGCCCACCGTAGTGTTTACATGTCATCCAATCCGTTCATAAGGTCATGCAGACCTAGATGAAGGGTAAAAAAAAAAATTTCAGCTTGATCCGAGACTTCTGTGGGCCCCAAAAAGGTTTCAATGGCAGACCTTCAGTTCTCACTGTTTTCTTTGGTGTGGGCCATCCGGGACTCGGATCGGACAGATCTTTGGAGGGGGCCCACCTCAGGAGGTGGCCCACCAAATAAACGGGTTGGATGGAAAATACACATCATGGTGGGGCCCACGGCTGGAGGCCGTGGGTGCTGCTGCCGTCCGTCGTCATCGCAGCAGCGCCGCCTCGCAAATTGGCTCCTCTTTCTCGACAAGAAGCAGGCCAAGCAAGGCTGCCGACCTTTTTTTTTTTTTTTTTATTTTTTTATTTTCTGAAAAAAAATATATGTGGGGCCCGCTACCGGAGAATCCACTCCGTCCAGTGGATTCTATGGCTCGGAATACACCAAACCAGTCTAATATTGGGTATTTTTGGTGTATAGAAACAGAAAGGTGGGCCTGAATAGCCTAGAACAGTAGAAAATACATTTTCATATGGTATGGTCCGCCTGATTATCAGATTGACCTCATTTTTCGGCTCAACGCCTAAAATGAGCCAAAGAATAGGATGGACGGCGAGGATTGAACTCTTACATCAGGGTGGGACCTATTTGTGAGGTCCATTCAAAAAGCTTGAACAAATCTTATATTTATGTTTCTCTGACGTCCAGCGTCACCTGGACGCTGGACGGTTTGGTCGTGGATCCTCCATTGAGGTGGCCCCAGCTTAGGTGGGCCACTACTGATAGATGGTGTGGGTACAATACATGTAAGGTGGGCCCCACTTGAAGATAGTTTGGATAAAATACATGCTTCAGGGTGGGATCTATCCAAGTGGGCCACACAACCGTATCATGATCACATAAAGAAAATGAAATAGAGAGCGAGGGAGAGAGATAGAGGGTGGGACACGCGTGATGGAGGGACCCCGACACTATGGGCCCTCCATTGAAATCAATCATACATCAAGTGGGTCCCAATACATGTGGGCCCATTAAATCACAATCCAACGGTGGAGATTCCTTCTCCAATAAAATAGACGGTCTAGATGACCCTTATCAACTAGAAAGTAAACATCATGATGGGGTCCATGGAGATTGGCCCCATCATGGAATGATCATGATGATCAAAGTGGGCCATCGGCCACCTCTTAGGGTCCCAAGTGAGATCCAAACCATTGATCGGTTAGCCTCACTTGGCCCATCTTAAAAGAAAATGAAAACTACTCTATCAAGCACCCACCACTTGATCTTCTTGCTCATATGGGTTCCTTAGCTCCTTAGCTTCGATTTCAATGGAGGAGATGAGGAATGGATGGTGGAGATGGGAGATGAGAGGGTGGGCCACGCTTGTGATTTTTTGGGAGAGATGGGAGAAGCTTTGGACGTGGGATGCTTCTCTTGCTTGGGAGTGTTTGAAAATGAGAGAGAGAGAGTTGTAAAGAGGGATGGGTGATGGATGTGTTGATGTGGTGAGTGATGGGTGTAAGAGCCACTTTTTGACTTTTGTGGCCATTTGTGTAAGAAAAGTATGGGCTTTGTAAAAAACTTTTGACTTTGGGGTTGCTTGGAGAAGGGTGAAAAGGTGATGTGTACTTGACATGTACTTGACATGTTGAGATTGATGGATTGATGGATTGATGTGACACATCGTAGAGATTCTCTTGGGTTTCGTAACGCGCGACGTTTTCTTTGCACCGAACGTTGGCCCACATCTCCTGGCCAGAGTATCGCCTCGGCGCGCGAGTCGCGACATTGGAACCGCGGCGACGGCGCGGTCGCAATGGTACTAGTCTCGGTTTGAGTCGACACGGGTTGACAGCGTGTAAATCAGGGTTGCGCGTAAGGTCGGTTAAGGATCGAAAGATGCCAGAATTCGACCGAAAAGACCGCAAGAAACTACGGAACGGTACGGTCTAGGATACGGGTCTTACAGCTCTCCCCTCCTAATAAAAAATTTCGTCCTCAAAATTTACACAATCATCGCAACTAGTCATAACTCATGAGGAAGAAGAGACATAATATCATCATATAAAATCAGAAATAACATACAAAATACAGCACATAGTCAGTCATCAAAGAGATGGGGATAACGCTCTCGAATCTCAGCCTCGCGCTCCCAAGAAGCCTCCTCAACAGAATGGTGACCCCACTGAACCTTCACCAATGGAATGACCTTGGTCCGGAGGACCTGCTCCTTCCGATCAAGGATACAGACTGGCTGCTCGATATAGGAAGCGTCCTCACGAACCTCTAACGACTGCCAATCAATAACAGGGACGATGTCTGACCCACACTTCCTCAACATATAGACATGAAAAATGTTGTGGACGCCAGACAACTGAGATGGCAAGGCAAGACGATAGGCCACGGCGCCAACGCGCCTAGTGATCTCAAAAGGTCCTATGAATCTTGGGGCAAGCTTGCCCTTTGCCCCAAATCGAACTACGCCCTTCATGGGTGAGACCTTAAGATACACATGGTCCCCTATATCAAACTCTAAGGGACGACGCCGACGATCAGCAAAACTCTTCTGCCGGCTCTGAGCTGTGCGTATCCTCTGCCTGATGATATCGATAGCCTCTGATGTCTCCTACACAAGCTCGGGACCTAGGAGACGACGCTCTCCAACCTCGGTCCAACAACTCGGTGATCTGCATGGTCTACCGTATAGTGCCTCAAAAGGAGCCATGCCGATGGTCGCCTGATAGCTGTTATTGTATGCGAACTCAGCCAATCGTAGATGCTCATCCCAGCTACCCCCGAAATCAATCGCGCAAGCCCGAAGCATATCCTCAAGGATCTGATTGACCCTCTCGGTCTGGCCATCGGTCTGCGGATGGTACGCGGTACTGAGCTGCAAATCAGTCCCCATCGCTCTCTGGAAGCTCCCCCAAAACTGAGACGTAAACCTCGAATCTCGGTCAGAAACGATCGAGACTGGAACGCCATGCAGTCTCACAATCTCCTCGAGGAATAACCTCGCAAGCCGGTCCATAGACCAAGTCGCACGCATCGCGAGAAAATGTGTCGACTTCGTCAGACGATCCACAACAACCCAAATGGCGTCATGACCGCGCTGAGTCCTCGGCAAGCCCATAATGAAATCTGTCGACACGTGCTCCCACTTCCACATCGGGATACTCAACGGCTGCAATAGACCAGGGGGTCTCTGATGATCGGCCTTGACACGCTGGCATGTGTCACACTCGGCCACAAAACTAGCGATCTGGCGCTTCATCCCTGCCCAAAAATACTGTCGCCTCATATCACGGTACATCTTCGTCGAGCCAAGATGGATAGAAAACCGCGATCGATGTGCCTCGGTCATAAGATCTCTGCGTAACTCAGGGATATCCGGGACACATAATCGGCCTCTGAAGCGAAGTCCACCATCCGTACCAATCTACCAATCTGCCTGACTCTCGGATGTCGCCTCAGCCATATAACTCTGTAACGACTCATCAGCTTGCTGAGCCTCGATCACCCTTGCGACAAGAGAGAGTTGAATCGACAGGCTCGATAACTGCACGATAGAAGACTGCAGGCCAAACTCAAAATCATACTCTGCCACTCCCGAATCATCATATGCGCCACCAGGCCTCGTGGATGACGGCTGAGGGCATCCGCCACCACGTTCGCCTTGCTCGGGTGGTACTGAAGATCAAAGTCATAGTCCTTCAAGAGCTTCATCCAGTGCTTCTGCCTCATGTTCAACTCAGACTGCGAGAAAAGGTACTTCAAGCTCTTGTGGTCGGAGAAGAGCTCGAACCTGACCCCATAGAGATAGTGCCTCTACACCTTCAGTGCGAAGACAACTGCAGCGAGCTCCAAATCATGCGTGGGTTAGTTCAGCTCATGGATCTTGAGCTGGCGAGACACAAAGGCGACTGGTCTCCTGTGCTGCATCAGGACAGCACCCAAACCAATATGCGAGGCATCGATGAATACAATAAATCCGTCGCTCTCAGAGGGAAGAGTGAGGACAGGAGCGGACGTCAGACGGTCCTTCAACTCCATAAATGCTCGCTCGCAGGCGTCGCTCCAAATAAACTCCGCGCCCTTCTGAGTCAACCTGGTCAGCGGGGCTGCAATACGGGAGAAACCCTCAATGAAACGCCGGTAATAGCCCGCTAAACCAATGAAACTGCGGATCTCGGACACGGTCGTGGGCTGGCCCCACTGACGCACTGCCTCAACCTTCGAGGGGTCCACTGCGACACCCTCCCTCGTCACCACGTGACCGAGAAACTTCACCTCCTCCTGCCAGAACTTGCACTTATCCAGTTTCGCATACAGCTGGTGTGCGCGAAGGGTCTGCAACGTAACTTCTAAATGCTGCTCGTGCTCCTCACGGGTCCTCGAATAGATCAGAATGTCGTCGATGAAGACTACAACAAACTGAACGAGATAAGGTCGGAAGACCTCATTCATCAACTGCATGAAGACCGCGGGTGCATTGGTCAGTCCGAAAGACATGACCTGAAACTCGAAATGACCGTAACGCGTCCTGAAAGCCGTCTTTGAATGTCCTCCTCTCGGACCCGAATCTGATGATAACCGGAACGCAAATCAATCTTCGAAAAGAACTGTGCACCCTGCAGCTGATCAAACAAATCATTAATCCTCAGGAGTGGGTACTTGTTCTTGATCGTGACCTTGTTGAGCTCGCGGTAATCTATGCAGAGCCTCAACGATCCATCCTTCTTCTTCACGAAGAGTACCGGCGCTCCCCGCGGTGAACAGCTAGGACGGATAAAACCCAACTCACGCAACTCGTCCAACTGCTTCTGCAGTTCTCGCAACTCTAACGGTGCCATACGATACGGGGCCTTCGAGATAGGTGCGGTACCGGGCACGAGATCAATCTGAAACTCGGTGAGTCGGCGAGGCGGTAATCCGGAAATCTCCTGAAACACATCGGAAAAATCGCAAACAATCGGCATTTGATTAATACAAGTGGCAACAGGCTCCTCAACGACGCAGGACATCAAGCAAGACAACGGCTCTCCTCGGGGCTCTGCAACGAACTGAAACTGTGGCAAGCCTGGTATGTCGAATGTGACGGTCCTCACGGAGTAGTCCAAGATGGCGTGGTACTCAGCAAGCCAATCCATGCCCAGGATGACATCGAACTCAGACATCGGCAATGCAAACAAATCGGCAGGCAAAAAGGTATCTCCGACTAGAACGGGGCAAGACGAGCAAAATCGGCCCAAAACTGCAGTCTTCCCCAAGGGAGTTGATACTACCAGACTCTCATGAGTAGACTCCAACGGTAGGCCAGTCGATCAGCAGAAACTCTCGGCCACAAAAGAATGCGATGCACCAGAATCAAACAACACACGTGCAGCGCATGCAGAGACTAAAAGCATACCCTCGACAACCCCTCCAGATGACTGCGGATCCTGCTGAGCCACGTAGAACCTAGCCTCGAGCCGGGCCGGGGAGGTGCTGTCCCCTCGAACGTGCCGTCCTGCTGGGGTCGGGGTCGAGGCGGTCGAAACCGCCGCCTCTTCCGCTGCGCGTCTCGGGCCGAGGCCGATGTTGATGCTTGCCGCCGAGGTGCCTCGGTGGTGGGGGCGCCGTCATCGCCGCCGTGCGCGGTCTCTACCGCTGTGGTGGAGGCTTTTGTGGACCTCTCGCCGCTGCCGCTTCTTCTTCTTTGTGGGGCCTCTCTGCTTCTTCTTGAGGGCGGGGACACTCCACATACGGTGCCCCGTGGCACCGCACCCAAAACAGGTGCCAGTGAACTGCCTCGGAGGTGGTGCTGGAGGTGCTGCTGGCGCTCGGAAGGCTGGGCGACCTGTGCGCCTCTGCTGCGGCGGTCGACGCTGCTGCAAGTCACCAGAAGGAGCATGCCTCTTCCGGTCTCTCCCCTGACCGCGATCAGACTGAGAACCGGCCCACTCAGCCTCATAAATCTGGGCCTTCCGTACCACTCCCTCAAATGTCGGGAGCTCATGCCCAATGACACGGCCTCGAAGACCGTAACGCAAGCCATCCTCGAATCGGCGGGCTTTTCGCCCCTCCTCATCTACTAAGTAAGGTGCAAATCTGGATAGCACTACAAAACGGGCCGCGTACTGAGCCACTGTCATATCACCCTGCACCAAGGCCTCGAACTCCAACGCTCCCTGTCGTCGGATGTGATCAGGAAAATACTGTCGATCGAACCGATCCACGAAATCCTCCCATGTCCACACAAAATCAGCGCCTGCTGCTAGGGAGACTGACGCCCACCAGTGCTCAGCCTCACCATGAAGGAGAAATACGGCTAATCGGACTGGCCGCTCGGTCGCACATCCCATCGTCTCGAATATCTTCTCCACATCAGCGCGCCATCTCTCAGCTACCGCAGGGTCTGGCTCACCCTGGAAACGCGGGGGATCGAGTCGTCAGAACTCCCGAAGAAGGGCACTCGCGCGGTCCTGCTCGGCCTGCTCCGGTGAAACAACAGGTGCCCGCCCCTCCCCCGAAGTGCGGTACTCACAGCCTCGTAACATCTCGCTGCAACTGGGAGGCACTCACGGATACGGTCGGGTCCGCACCGGTCTCTGGTGGAGGAGCAGCATACTCCGGATGGGCAGTAGGAATCTCTGGTGGTGGAATGGGCATCGTAGGTGGTAGTGCAGGAGTCTCAGGCGGTGATGCAGGAGTCTCGGGTGGTGGTGTGGGGGTCGATCGGGTCACTCTCTGGTGCGCCATGTCCTTCAGGAATACCGAAGGCGCCTATCAACTTGGAAACTCTCGAAGGTACGCACGTTAAGGGTCGATTGTAAAGATCGCTAAGCTATCCGAACTAATGACTCAATCATTCTAACTCATAGCAGACATGTAATGTTGTTCTTGGTTATTCTCGAGTTATGCTCTGATACCAACTTCTGTCACGCCCCAAACTCGAAAACCGGGCTCACAAAATTCCCGATCGCCGAATCCGGTGCCGACAGCCTCCGTAGAACCCCATTCTCGGCTCCCAGCGCCCATACGCCAGGTTCCGATCCTGGGATGCTACAAGGAGGATTTTCAACATCAGTTTAATTCGTAATAAGCATAACCAAAGGCATAACCCACAAACAACAACCAAAAACTCCATCACATTTCCACTATGATAAAAAACTTTACAAGTACAATGAGCATAAAGGGAAATACAATGAGAATGGACAAAAACTCCAAAAAGATCTGCTCTGCGCTCCTGCCTCAGCGCTGCTGCGTCCTCGCGTCACCTGCACGCAACGGTCGTGCATAAGCTTATAGAAAGCTTAGAGGGTGGTGAAAGTGTGTGCGCAAGGTAGTAATGCAGTTATGAAGTATCAGAGTAATGCGGAACATGCTGACGAGTCCATGAATACCACTAGCCGTACCAAGGCTATACGATGCAAGGCATGAATGATGTCGGCCATACCAAGGCCATGCGATGCGAAATGTAACTCAAGCATACAAATCCTCATCTAAGTCCACATATCAGTACAACTCAAAATCTGAGATATCACCGGGGTCTAGTACACTCTAAACCAGATTGCCGCCCCATCACGCGCAATAAGGTAAGTGGAAGAGACCTCACTACCCGCCTGCCAATATCAGGCGCGGCTCGTCGATAGCGGACCTATTCCTCGAGCTGGTCAAACTCAGCCTAGCATTGCCTCCTCCTCTCGAGCGGGTAAGGCCGTACCCCCTTCCAACCGACCACGACACAGTGGAAAACGCAACCTCCTGGTAATCGGCCATCGGCGCTCGTGCACCCACTTGGTCTAGACGTTGGAGCAATCTCTTGGTACCATAAGGGTTTAGGGACTTTCACCCAGGGATATCTATAGCACCCCATGTAGAACAAAATTTTCGGTATCCAATCCTGCCAACCACGATATGCCTGTGGTGGCTACGACCCTGATGTCGCTAGGGCGTATAGTAACCATATCACACGATGCGAATGCATGAATCACACTATCCAGTCATGCAGCAATCCTGCGCGTCTCGTACGCTCATGTGGGGCAACACCGCCTAACCGGGAGCCCCTAAACAATCTGCCCGAAGGCATATGCTATGATCAGTCACTTCTCATATCAAGCATACATATGATGCGTATGCTCATGAATCCTGAGACTATACTAAACATGTTATATGAGATAGATGCTGTTCAGAAGGAGATGGGCCTGGACGGCCTACAGGCGTGGGCCTAACAATGGGCCCTAAGGAGAATCATAATGCGGGCATTTAACCAACATTATTCGACAATGTGGACGTCAAACCAACATTGCTCCCAAGGCATTGCCCGTCGTAAACATCATTACATGAACCAGGTTGGGGTTACGCATTGCAATGGGCCTTAAGTTCATCCCATTGGGCCTTAAATACATCAAATGGGCCATACCATATGGGCCTTTCATTCGTCAAGTGGGCCACATCAATGGGCCGCACCAATGGGCCTTATGCGCATTGCAATGGGTCATAACCCGTGGGCCTTAGATACATCAAATGGGCCTAGTCTCATGAGTCTCATATGTAACAAGTGGGCCACACCAATTGGGCCCCATATGTACATCAAATGGGCCTCAACCCATAGGCCCTAATACATCTCAATAGGCCTTAACCCATGGGCCTTGGAATACATCAAATGGCTTAATGTCATGGGCCTTACATCCACATCAAAGTGGGCCCAATGATCTACCACAAATACATTAAGATGGACCTCAAAACATGCCAAGGTGGGGTCCACTTGGACTATGGATCTAGCTCATTCTTCAGTTCATGCCATCAAATGAGCTTTCCAAAATAGATAGACGGATTGGATGCAACATAAGCATCATGGTGGAGGGTCCATTTGAGGGCCCACCATGATGTGTATTATATTACATAATATAATAATAAATATATACATATATTTATATATAAATATATATATATATATATACATAATATAATAATAAATGTATATATATTATATATATAAATATATAATATAATATATATATATATAGTCGCACGTGCACATACACCACACGCGCACACACCATGCACACGCACGCACCCACACATGCATGCACCCAAGCACACAAGCCATGCACACGCACGCAGCGGGCTCCACCGTCCAGCGGACGGTGGGACAAAATGTATAAATCATGTGGGCTCCACATGGGGCCCACCGTAGTGTTTACATGCCATCCAATCCGTTCATAAGGTCACGCAGACCTAGATGAAGTGTAACAAAAAATTTCAGCTTGATCCGAGACTTCTGTGGGCCCCAAAAAGGTTTCAATGGCAGACCTTCAGTTCTCACTGTTTTCTTTGGTGTGGGCCATCCGGGACTCGGATCGGACAGATCTTTGGAGGGGGCCCACCTCAGGAGGTGGCCCACCAAATAAACGGGTTGGATGGAAAATACACATCATGGTGGGGCCCACGGTTGGAGGCCGTGGTGTCTCCGTCCGTCCGTCGTCCGTCATGGCCCGGCCAGCGCGCGCGCCCTGCCCTCCTCTCGACATGGCGGCCTGGTTTTTTTTTTTTTTTTTCTTTTTTTTATTTTCTGAAAAAAAATATATGTGGGGCCCGCTACCGGAGAATCCACTCCATCCAGTGAATTCTATGGCTCGGAATACACCAAACCAGTCTAATATTGGGTATTTTTGGCGTATAGAAACAGAAAGGTGGGCCTGAATAGCCTAGAACAATAGAAAATACATTTTCATATGGTATGGTCTGCCTGATTATCGGATTGACCTCATTTTTCGGCTCAACGCCTAAAATGAGCCAAAGAATAGGATGGACGGCGCGGATTGAACTCTTACATCAGGGTGGGACCTATTTGTGAGGTCCATACAAAAAGCTTGAACAAAGCTTATATTTGTGTTTCTCTAACGTCCAGCGTCCCTGGACGCTGGACGGTTTGGTCGTGGATCCTCCATTGAGGTGGCCCCAGCTTAGGTGGGCCACTACTGATAGATGGTGTGGGTACAATACATGTAAGGTGGGCCCCACTTGAAGACAGTTTGGATAAAATACATGCTTCAGGGTGGGATCTATCCAAGTGGGCCACACAACCGTATCATGATCACATAAAGAAAATGAAATAGAGAGCGAGGGAGAGAGATAGAGAGTGGGACACGCGTGATGGAGGGACCCCGACACTATGGGCCCTCCATTGAAATCAATCATACATCAAGTGGGTCCCAATACATGTGGGCCCATTAAATCACAATCCAACGGTGGAGATTCCTTCTCCAATAAAATAGACGGTCTAGATGACCCTTATCAACTAGAAAGTAAACATCATGATGGGGTCCATGGAGATTGGCCCCATCATGGAATGATCATGATGATCAAAGTGGGCCATCGGCCACCTCTTAGGGTCCCAAGTGAGATCCAAACCACTGATCGGTTGGCCTCACTTGGCCCATCTTAAAAGAAAATGAAAACTACTCTATCAAACACCCACCACTTGATCTTCTTGCTCCTATGGGTTCCTTAGCTCCTTAGCTTCGATTTCAATGGAGGAGATGAGGAATGGATGGTGGAGATGGGAGATGAGAGGGTGGGCCACACTTGTGGTTTTTTGGGAGAGATGGGAGAAGCTTTGGACGTGGGATGTTTCTCTTGCTTGGGAGTGTTTGAAAATGAGAGAGAGAGTTGTAAAGAGGGATGGGTGATGGATGTGTTGATGTGGTGAGTGATGGGTGTAAGAGCCACTTTTTGACTTTTGTGGCCATTTGTGTAAGAAAAGTATGGGCTTTGTAAGAAACTTTTGACTTTGGGGTTGCTTGGGGAAGGGTGAAAAGGTGATGTGTACTTGACATGTACTTGACATGTTGAGATTGATGGATTGATGGATTGATGTGACACATCGTAGAGATTCTCTTGGGTTTCGTAACGCGCGGCATTTTCCTCGCACCGAACGTTGGCCCACATCTCCTGGCCAGAGTATCGCCTCGGCGCGCGAGTCGCGGCATCGGAACCGCGGTGACGGCGCGGTCGCAATGGTACTAGTCTCGGTTTGAGTCGACACGGGTTGACGGCGTGTAAATCAGGGTTGCGCGCAAGGTCGGTTAAGGATCGAAAGATACCGGAATTCGACCGAAAAGACCGCAAGAAACTACGGAATGGTACGGTCTAGGATATGTGTCTTACAACCACTAGCTAACCTTAACTCAAACTTGGCTCAGCTCGGTCCTCGAGCTTGACTGGCCAGCTCGATGCGGTTCGGTCAGCAGCTCGGGCCAGTTCGACTCGAGTTCGAGCTAAGATCGAGTCAAGTTTGCCTGTGTAACATTTTCACAAACACATATATTGCACCTTCAAATTCTCACTGTATGTAAAACACCGACAATGGTTTTACAGGTATTTCATCAAACTCCTTGTAAGAAACATCAAAATCAAGAAAAAAAGGGTATTTGTTTGATGAAACATTCATTCCTTGCCACCAGCTGACACTTCGTTGAGTCATTTCATCAAACACTTGGTGAGCAACATCAATATCAAGGTAACCGAGTCACCAAACTGGTTCAATCCGAGTTCGATTCGAGTTGGGTTTGATTTAAGTCGAGTCGAGCTCGGGCAAGCTCGAACTTGGTTCAAAATTTTTTCGAGCTAAACAAATCAGCTCGACTCGGCTCGAACTCAGTTTCGAACCAAGTCGAATCGAGCTTTTTTGAGTTTCTCAGCATCTATGTCCTCTGGTACTTCATGTAATGTAGACGGATCCCTCTTATTCATAATGAGGGTAAACACAACATTTAATTCATCCATGTATCCCAATAGTACCTTGCAATCTCTTGGTAGATTTCTCCTAACAAGTGGTGGCACCACCTCTTCTTGTATCTCTATCTGCATCTTAGCTTCTTCAAGTGTTTTAACTTTGTTTGTTTCAACATTGCTAACCAATTTTTTCTATTTCCTTATGCTCATCTTTCGTGAACAAGAAACCCTCATCGAATTTGACGTCTTAGCTAAATATCGAGAAAGCTTGATTCGATTCGGTTCGAAATTGAGTTCGAGCCGAGTCGAGCTGTTTTTTTAGCTAGAAAAAATTTCAAGCCGAGTTCGAGCTTACCCAAGCTCGACTCAACTCGGATCGAACCCTAACTCAAATGGAACTTGGATCGAACCAGTTCGATGACTCGGTTATTTAAATATTGATGTTGCTCAGCAAGTGTTTAATGAAATGACCCAACGAAGTGTCAGTTGGTGGTGAGGAAGGTATGGTTATGAAATAAATACCCTTGTATCTTAATTTTTATGTTGCCGATTGAGTGTTTGATGAAATACCTATAAACCAATGCTGCTACTTTACACTTCGTGAGAAATTGAAGGTGCACTCCATGTGTTTGAGAAAATGCTACAGAGGCTCAATCTTGGATCGAACTCGGCTCGAACTGGCCCAAGTTGTTGACCTAATGTTCACAACCCTAAGTATAGGGTCGCGATGTAGTAATAATCTTGGTAAGATCGAGGTCGAATCCACAGGGACTGAAACTTATACGTTTCTAAAATTAACTTAAAGTAGAACTAGAAGAAGATGTGAAACTAATTCTGAAGTATTTGAGAGAGTAATTGTAAATATAATAATTAAAACTAAGAATTTAAAGGTGAGAACTAGGGTGCCAAGGATCCACTTGTAGTGATCAGGGAGCCCTCTTACTTGATTCAAGTAACATAATTGGAATTGGAGTCCTATCTTATCCTATCCAATTAGAAAATATATCAATAAAATCAAATCTGAACTTCCATTGACCTAATTCTCAATGAAGGAAAACTATGATAATTAGCAGGGATTCCATCACCAAACCATGCCCAAGAGATAGTTGCAAACAACAGGATTTACCAATCGCATAATCTCAAAGCAGGAGAATTGTGAAGCTCAGGAAGGATTCTATCACCCTACCATGCCCAAGGGACAATAGTGAACAATAGGACTTACTAATTTCATAATCTCAAATCAGGAAAAGAAGATAGTTAAAGCTATTGCAGATTTACTGTAATTTGAGTCACAATAAACCATTAAAAACTAAAAGTATTCCTTAAATATCAAATTAGAATTCATTGAGTTTAACATAAACATGAATCAAAGCAATAGAAACATCCCATCATGCTACAAGCTTCACCTAGCTAAGAGGTTTAGCCAACTATAGACGTGATTTGACCAAAGTCTCTTAAAAAAAATATGAAAACAACTAAGGAAGAAGAAGAAAAACCCTTGGTGACAGCTTCTCCACCCTTTTGCTCCACTTCTTAAACTCTAGAAGATGCCTAAGAACATCTTAAGGAGTTTTATTTATAGTTGTGGAACTCTAACTTTCGCACCTAGTTGAAAAACTATAGAAATTGTCTCAAATTTTACGCGGTTTGTTAAAATAGATTTCAGTCTGCATAATTTTCCAAAATAGACTTCACTCTGCACAATTTCACAAAATGACCCAGAGTTTCTGTAACACCCCGATTTTTTAGAACTGAGTATACAACCTGTTTTCTGAAAATCTGATGTTAACTGGTGATCAATAGATAACTCAACAAATCAAAGTGCGATCAATGGAAGCAAAGCGTATTATAGATGTATCCCAAACCATAGCAAAATAAATATCCTGGGCCACTCAGCTAGGGCCCATATACAAAATTCTAAAATGAAATTGTTTCAAATGACCATAACAACTAGCCTATTGATTTATGCCATAGTAGGCAGCTGCTTCCCGATGCGACTCCTCGTCATAGAACTCCTCTTCGGTGGTGGCCGACTTCGGATCCACCACATGTTCATCAGCTCCCGTACCTGTCTCATTTGTATGGTTAAACATAAATGAATGAGTGACCAACTCAGTGTGATCTCCCCTCAAGATTACGTATCGCCGCCCTAGACAAGAGATAGCATAAAACATACGGGCAATCCAAAATATAGCAATGCAGTCTTATTATGTGCATAGATGCGTGAATGCAGTCACTCCCCGGGGATACTCATCTGTGCGGAATTTGGGCTTGTCACCCATGCAAATACACAATCAACGCCCTGGGGTCAACCGTGCGGAATGCAATCATCGACCTGGGAAAAACATCCAGTCGGACAGAGGCTAGTCGTCAGCGAAAGCATACTAAGTGCGGTGTAACGACTGCCTAGCGATAGACGCTGGTCTGTGCCATGTATGCATGATTAGCCAAACCATTATTAGTCCAATTACAATCAACCAGTTTTAAATAAGCTCAAGGTCATATGGGGGCTCGTTGCCAGCGTAGGCCGACAGTTCGGGCATAGGTCCCATACCACCATCCCTGACTCATGAGGCTACCACCTTAGGGTGTGTATAGAACCCATCAACACGTGGCCAATTAATTCTCAATACGGGGGAACTACCACCGTATGCTTGACCAGGAATGAAATATATAAATCATTAAACTCAACGATTAAAGTGAGGCGGTATGTATAGATCAAAGTGAGTAAACAGCGGTGGGTAAAACATAGTGCGGTTCACTCCATAGTCAGGTAAGTGGAATCATTCTATAGATGGTAAGCCCCATAAACCACTTGCCACTAATCATAACCCCCGTGCTGAGGACCTATTTCCATCGCAATCCGTTCCGTTACACCCTAAGCTCGGACTCTCTTTAAATAGGAATTTTCATAGAGAGGTTTCAATAATGTGTCTTACAACCAATGCAACCTTGTAGAGATTTCAAATATGCTTTAATAAGTGAAGTAAAACTCGTGTATGCACGCAATTCAAGAATTATATAATCCTAATTCACCAAATTCTAAAGCATGCATTCCAATTAGATAAATCAAGTATTTTAGAAAATCCAAATCATGTGTCTAAGATAAACTAATTGGTGACTTAACTGTTTCCAGGAGCATACAAAAGATTGGTCACATGATAATTTGGGTTAAGGGTTTGACCTAAAAGTATGCATATAATTGTTGACCAATAGAATCTAGATTATGAGGCAGGTATCCAATTAAACAGGTTGAATGATCATGCATTCTTATGAAATCATTTACACCTATTATAAAATGCTACTCCTAATCTAGTTTAGAGATGAAAAGCTCAAGAGGAAGAAAATCATCACCTGTAGGGTCGTGTTCGTGTTCTTGATCCAAGTTCTCTTGCGGTCCAAAGTCACCCAAGGAATCTTCTAAAATCACGGTTTATGTTCGTCAGTATTCCCACGGTTTGTCCAACTAGCATGAGGGTCTGAAGGGATAATAACAAGGCCCTTTAGGCTTGCTTTAGAGGGAACGAGCCCACTATATGCTTACCTAGACAAGGTGGCCCAACTGTGCTCACGCTCATCATTGCTATGGGCTGTACTGGGCGTCACAACATCATATGGTTCTCGCTTTAAAGGATCTCATATGCTCCAGGTGGGTTCCATGGATGTCCGCACCATTTACACAATTTATCTATTTTAAGAGATCATTTATTTCACCGAGGATGAATCATATCAAAATGTCATCGGGACCATATCACAAGTAACAGTGGTGATAATGATTTCCACCATCGAAACTCCGTAGGGCTCGCCACGGCGTTTACTTTCCATCCAGTCCAGTCATATGGTCCTGGGTTTAAAGGATAGCCAACATCATGTTGATCAGAACTTTTGGTGCTCCCAAGAGGGCTTTAATGGTGGACGTTCAACTCTCCACAGTTTTTCTGCACTGTAGTCCACCTGATTGATCTGTCCCATTTTTAGTCTCAAGCCTTGAGACAAGCTTGTCAATTGGGTAGACGGTTTAGATATAATATATACTCCTCACACTGGGTGCAGAACAGATGGATGGCGTTGATGTAACGCACGTCCCAGTAGGCCACACCATCCTTAACTGGACGGTGTGAGGGAAGCACATGCATCGTGGTGGTCCCACGTGCTGGGTATAGTACGTACGTGGGGCCCACCCCATATATATATGGTAATATATGTATATATAGGTTGTTATTATTATATTATTATATTTATATACTTTCTCTTTTTCTTCTTTTTTTCCTCAATATGCATGCCACATGTACGGTGCTGGACGTCCACTGATGGACGACCTGGACACAACGTCCATTTGTGGATGGCCCGGAACCACTGATGGACGGTCTGAACTTGGTGCGGCCCACCGTGACTCGATAGTGTGGCCCACCAGTTGCCATCGGCCCACCAGTTGTGTGTATATATATATATATATATATATATATATGGGAAAAGGTACTATGCGCTATAGCGTAAAGCGGTCGTCCGTGAGGTCGAGCTGGGTGGCCCCATCGTGATGCCTTTCGAAAATCAACACCGTCCACCAGATGCAACATTCCATAATGGGCCTGCACGGACAAAAATAAGTCAATCCGTGACTCAGGTGGGTCACACCATCTAAAACCATAAGTATGCATGCTAAAAACATATAAAAGCACTGGTGGGAACCACATGAGCTTTCCATGCACCTGAAACTTGGTCTGAGCCCTAATTAAAGTGGGACACACATAATGGATGGTCTGGATTTGCAAAAAACATCTCGATGGGCCCTCAAAAATGGTTATGAATGTTTTAATGGTGCACGGCCCCTCTGCACTTCTGTATATGGTGTGGTTCACTAAAGTCACGGATTGACTTGATTTTGGGCCGTCCAGGCCCACCATGGAATGATGCATCTGGTGGACGGTGTTGATTTTCGAAAAGAATCGTGGTGGGGCCCATCGATATTTATCGAGCGCATATACCTTTTCCCATATATATATATATATATATATATATGGTATAAAATATTATTTTATGTATTTAGAAAGCATGTCCAGGGCCTGCTGCTCGTTTGAAACGGCCCACATATGTGCAGCTCACCTGGTGTTTGGTGAGGCCCACCTGCAATGGTGTTGGGCCCTCGTTGGCGTAGTGCAGCCCACTGTGATTTATAGGGTGTGGCCCACCTGGTCTGAAAGGAAAACCCAGGTGCAGCCCACTTACTGTTGCAGGGCCCGGCCCACCTGTGTGCTGCAGGGTGCAGCCCACCTGCAATTTGGTGAAGCCCACGGTCAGTGCAGCCCACCAGCTGCCAATCGTGAATATGGCCCCTGTTGAGGCTATTTTTGGAAGCCATTTTTGGCCCGTTTTTCAGCTCTAACACGGCCCATCTCTGAACCATTTTTCAACCCATATCAGAGCTTAAATAGAGGCATAGTGGCTGCCATTTTCCCAGCAAAAGAACGGCCCGAAACAAGGGGCGTTTTTATCCAGATTTCTGAACTAATATCAGCCCGATTTCTGAGGCATGTTGCAGCTCAAACCGAGCTCGTTTGTAGGACGTTTCTAGGCTGAGTTTCAGCCCCAAGCTGGGGCCATTCACATGCTATTGTTCGGCCCCGAACAGGGCCTGAACTCAGGCCACGTTCAGCCGCAAACAGGGCCTGCACTCAGGCCACGTTCAGTCTCAAAACAGAGCCTGCATGCGGGCCCTGTTCATGCTTCACTATGGTCGGACTTTTGGCCCCAGACGTGGCTTATAATAGGCCCTATAGCTACACGAAATGAAGAAGAAAAACAGATAAGAAGGAAGAAGGAAAAGCTGAAGTTTTTGGGCTGATTACCCGGCCGAGCTTGGCTCTTCTTTCTCTCCCTTTCTTCCTCTTTTCTCTCCCCTTTTCTAGTGTGAAACCTAAAGGGAACTGGGTCCTTCTTATAGGCAGGGAGAGGATCATCCACGGCTAGGATCGTCCCTGCCATCGGCCGTTGGCGCAACTTCTCTTTCCCGAAATGGGAAGTCCCTGCTCCCATGCCACAAGCCGTGTCCGACCATTTTTGGGGTGAGAGAGGAATTCCACCTGCTAGCGAGTGGGTGGCGGCAATCCACTGGACAAGCCGATGCTAGCTTGCACGGCGGTCCCTTGAATGCTTCCCCGTCCGAAAATCCTACCCGCATGTGAGCATTGGACGGCCCCGACACATCTCCCTCACCTCTATGTGTGGGCCCAAGATCTTATACCTTTTTATTCAGTGGACCCACGTGAGTAAGATGAACGGTTTGGATCGTCCGGAAAGTTCCCCAGATGGCCCACTTTAGGCCCCAAAGTTTGTCAGTTTCAAAATTTTAAAATGGAGACCGTATTTTTGCAAATAAGCATTCGTCAAAGGCGTGTTGACCGAGTGGCTAGGTCCAGTGCACGTCGTTCACATCACTTACAAGTTGTACATGCACCATATGACTATTTGTGTTAGTGGTGACTCATCCATTCCGTTCAACCACCCCATGGGTCCTATTAGGGTGTCCTGGGCCACTTTGGACCGTTGATGAGACCCAGGTGGGCCTTTGTACACCTTTTGGGGTCATATTTGGCCCACATGTTGAAATCTGACGGTCAGATGGATCTGATGGTTGGTTTCAACGGTTAAAACGGGTCCCAGAGTTCACTAATTGTTCGGTTGGCCATATATAATTCCTTGAGAGTTGCTAGTGGGCGCATTGTCCCATATGACTAGAAAATTTTATGTATAAGCTGTCTTATCTTTAAGCTTTTGTTGAGTTTTTACCTTCTTAGCCGGTGCCAGGTTTAGTTCTGCTCCTACGGTCTCCGATGGATGCCTTTACTAGTGACCGAAAGTCCCCACCTGCACGTGTAAAGTTTAAGTTGTCTTGTTAATCGCTCTTAGTCCTATAAACGTGGTCCTCAGAGGTACGGGGTATTATAGTTTCAGAATATGCTTTTTAAGGACGATTTCAAGATTCCTTTTCTTCACTTCAAATCTTTGATTTTCTTTATTCCTCACTTGGTTTTCTTAGATCTTTGGCATGTGAATTCTTCAATTTTGGTCTCCTAAGATCCATCCCTTTCATTAGTGATTCTTGAGCATCAAATCTATGCTTTTATCACCCTTTTCAATCCAAGCTCTTAAATTCGAGTTGTAATACAAGCATGAGTAAAATAGTTAAGCATTATCATGTTCATAAAACCAAGATATAAATGGGGGATAATATGTAATATTTGACCCTCAACACAATCCTCAACCAGCATTTTGCTAGTCCCAAACAAAGTATGCAAAAAATATTTTGAGAACTACAGGATAATTTCTATAAGCTAAAGTGGTTTTAAAAAAATAATTTAGATAATAGAATTCTAAAATACATCGATGTTGTGCATTATATTCTCCTAAACTCTAGCACTCAGTAAGTTTCATAATCAAGTTCAAAGCATTAATCCTCTAATTAGAACAATTCCAAACATTGAGTTCCATGGGTGTATAATGAAGTCTAGACTTATCACAATCTAAGGTTTAGTTTTTCACTTTCATGATAACATTGATAGTTAAAAAAGTATTCAGGATAACCAAAACTTGCCTTACTGTTTATCTTTTAATTCTCTCTTTTATTCCTCCAGTTTTTTTATTTTTCCATCGATGGCCTTCACACTTTATCAACCTTTTTAAAGATCTTTAATAGGTAGCCCTTTTCGATGACAACTATTTTTTAGCTGGGTATTTTATTTTTCTTTCTTTTCAATTCTTCTTATTGAACATGATGGACAAATTCCCCAGGTTGGTTCCTTTCATTCGTAATAATCATCATGTTAACAATTCAATATCAAACTGACACTTTACTGTGTAAGCTAGATGTGACATGTGAGATCATGACTCTATCAATGTTTAAAACTTCTAATCGAGGATTAATGACTTAACTTAATTTTGAGATCTCCTAAGTGACTAAACTCCAAGAGACATAAAGCATCAACATTAAGCATATTGTAATTCTAATTTTTCAAAAAAATTTCAATTTTCCATAAATTTTGCTCAAAGACTAAGAAAACACTGATTAGCTTGTCTAATCCACACTCCTCAATCTAAAATCTACAGTGTCCTCAATGTAAAAGAAATAAACATGTAATGCAAAAGAGACAATGAAAAGAAAAGGGAAGTGATGGAAAGATAATACCTGAAGAAGAAAATTTTGAGGCTTTTCCAATGATCTTAGTATGAAGATGGGTTAACACAAAAGATTCAATAGACAATAAGCAAAGTATCATACACAGCGGAAAATAAACTATCCTAAAATAACGGAAAGCAAACTATCATAATCCTAAATTCTTTGAAAGTAGTAAACCTAATTAGGAAAACATGGAAAAGCTACTCAGTTATGTCGTAAGGTTCCTCCTCCAGCCAGTATCTTGATAAATTTCTCAGTAGGTTTCGTAACAAAATCATCCAAAAGCCCTTTTTGCAATAGGCTTAGATGCCCTGGAGCATGATTTTTCAGAAAAATTTGTGGACCTTAGCATGAAGTTTTTTTTTTAATTTCCTGAGGTATCCAAAGTACATATGATTCACCTAAGATAGAAAAAGTTTTAGAGTTAGCGCAACATGGTGAATCAGAAACTACAAGTAGATAAAATTCAGAGAAATTCTCAGTAGGTGATGTAGTCTCAACATATTCCGAAGTTTCAAGCTTCGGTTCAACTTTCAGCTCCTCCCTTATTGGTAAACATTTAAGATCTGAGGAAGGAGGGGCATCAGAATACGGGTTCTCTCGGTTAGTAACAACCACCGAGGTATTGTTTTGCAAGGCATCCATTATTTCTTTTATGATGGGATCATTTGAATCTGTAAAATATGCCAAACAATCTTTAAGAGAGTTAAGATAGTCAGTTGGGAGAGGCTCATTTTCCACATTGAAGTTTGTAACGATATGCCCAATGATTCCTTCATCTTCTCTTAGAATAGCGGAAAACATGCTCTCATACTCTTCACCATGGGGAGAGTTAATTGTTAGCGGATACATCTCTGCATAGACAGATTGTGGATTAGTAGGCGCATTGATGTGAAGACTCTGTTTATTGATACTACTCAATAGAGGCACTATATCGTCAAGGGTTGACAGCTCAGATGGTGGCCTTAACTGGGTGGTTCCAAATTCCAGAGTCATATCGAGCGATTCGTCCATCTCCCTAATCGTATTATAATCTAAATCATGGGAGTGGGTCAAACATGCCTCAAAAGAGTCCTATGATTCACCTGGAAGAGACTCTTCCTCTATATTTAAATCAAACGTGTTATATGGGTGGAGTAGAACTTCTTGTACATCGTGATCACTTTCCTGAACCATAATTGAAGTCAATTCCAGTGAATCTTAGGTTGTAAACTCATGATTCTCATCCCAATACTTATCATTGTCCAATTCAGTATAGTTCATAAGTGGGATGATATCACTTTCCTCACATTCTGTTCCCAGATTGGGTTGAGGTTCGAATAAACTAACTTGTTCCTCATCATTGAAATTAGGTGTGTCAGTATCATTATATTAGAAAACTAACAATGTCTCTTGATCATTCATTTGAACCGTCATCGAGATCGACTTTTCGGAAAATTGAACCATGTGCTCATTAACATAATCCAACTCTTCATTCTCAATTTCAGTATGTTCCACACGTGAACCTATCTTTTGTATATCTTTTATAAGTTCTTGTAATGCTTGGAATGTGTTTTACTAGATGAGCTCTAGATTTTGTATGTAGTTCTGAAGTGAATTCTCTTGGATTGTTTCTGTTTAGATTTTAATGGTAGGAGATCCAAGAGAATCGTCATTATGATCGATTGTTGGTTCATCTCTTCAATGTTGTTATTTCCACTGATCATAGTCATCAGGTCATAGGTGGGATAATGTGATGGTTGTTGATACATATTATCACCCATAATATAATTTCTCATTGTTTTTTTTCTTGTTTGATGGGTGATAATAATTCTCATTCCCATAGTTATGATAACCCCAACACTCATGTACTGTTTTCTTAATCCGTGGGGTGTAATTATTCTCCCGCATATGATCGCATAAGGATTCCTTAACCAGTGGAGCATTGTATTCCGTTTGGTTATCAATGATGTTTTTAGAAAGATTTTGAGACGTGGGTTGTTTTCTAACATAATCATCTGACAGCCCTTCACAATTTCTTGCATTCTCTAAAACTAGTTCAGCATATTGACGTTCCCACTCTTGCATATACATGGTAAAATCCTAATCCTGAACCTAATCTTAAAATAAACTAAAAGAAAAATCCTACAACAATATTGAAAGTAAGTAGAGAAGAAGTTAGAAAGAGTTTATCGGTTTGGAGAGTTCTATGTTAGGATCCTACAAAACAGAAAACAATTTTAGTTTTTAAAAATAAATCAGAAAAAAAACTAACCTAAAAATAAATTAGTTTCTAAAAACAAATTAGGAAAGTTTCCAAATCTAGAAATAGAAAAAAAATTAGTTTCTAAAAACAAATTAGGAAAGTTTCCAAATCTAGAAATAGAAAAAAAAAAATTAGTTTCTAAAAACAAATTAGGAAAGTTTCTAAATTTGGAAATAGAAAGAAAAGTTAGTTTCTAAAAACAAATTAGGGAAGTTTCTAAATCTGAAAATAGAAAGAAGTTGCCAAATTAGAAGTTTCTTATTTTGGGATCCTGTAGAAGAAAAAAGAAAGTGAATTAGTTTCTAAAAAAGAATTAAGAAAGCAATCTAGTTTGTAAAAATAGAAAAAGGAAAGTTTCTAAAATAGAAAGTAAGTTAGTTTCTATAAACAGAAAAAGGAAAGGAAATTAGTTTCTAAAAATGGATTAGGAAAGTTTCTAAAAAATGAAAAATTAGTTTCTAAAAGCAAATTAGGAAAGTTTCTATCCTAGAATTAGAAAGTAAATTAGTTTCTAAAAAAAAAAGAAAAAAAAAAGAAGAAAGTTTCTAAGCATAGAAATAGAAAGCTAAGTTAGTTTCTAAAATAATTCTGAAAAAACCCTAACCTAAAAATAGAAAGTAGGAAAATCCTAATCTTAACCTAATTCCAAAACTAATCAAATCTAGAAAATGCAACCGTCAATCCCCAACAACGGTGCTAGAAACTTGTTCACAACCCCAAGTGTAGAGTCGCGATGTAGTAATAATCTCGGTAAGACTGAGGTCGAATCCACAGGGACTAAAACTTGTACATTTCTATAATTAAATAGAAGTAGAACTAGAAGAAGATGTGAAACTAATTCTAAAGTATTTGAGAGAGTAATTGTGAATAGAGTAATCAAAACTAAGAATTTAAAGGTGAGAACTAGGGTGACAAGGATCCACTTGTAGTGATCAGGGAGCCCTCTTACTTGATTCAAGTAACAAAATTAGAATTAAAGTCTTATCCTATCCAATTGAAAAATATATCAATAAAACCAAATCTGAACTTCCATTGACCTAATTCTCAATGAATGAGAGCTATAATAATTGGCAGGGATTCCATCACTAAACCATGCTAAGGAGACAATGGCAAACAACAGGATTTACCAATCCCATAACATCAAAGTAGGAGAATTGTGAAGATTAGGAAGGATTCCATCACCCTACCATGTCCAAGGGATAATGGTGAATAACAAGACTTACTAATTTCACAATCTCAAATCAGGAAAAGAAGATACTCAAAGCTATTGCAGATCTACTGTAATTTAAGTCATAATAAATTGTTAAAAACTGAAAGTATTCCTTAAATATCAAATTAGAATTTATTGAGTTCAATATAAATATGAATCAAAGCAATAGAAACATCTCATCATGTTACAAGTTTTGCCTCTTAGCCCTAGCTAAGAGGTTTAGCCAGCCATAGACATGATTAGACCAAAGTCTCTTAAGAAAAACATGAAAACTACTAAGGAAGAAGAAGAAAAACTCTTAGCGATGGCTTCTCCACCCTTTTACTCCACTCCTTAAACTCTACAAGATACCTAAGAACATCTTAGGGAGTCCTATTTATAGTTGTGAAACTCCAGCTTTCGCACCTAGTTGGAAAACTCTAGAAACTGCCTTAAATTTACGTAGTTTACTAAAATAGACTTCACTCTGCGCAGTTTCCCAAAATAGACTTTACTCTGTGCAATTTTAAAAAATGACACAGAGTTTCAGAATATGCTTTTTCAGGACAATTTCAGGATTCCTTTTCTTCACTTCAAATCTTTAATTCTCTTCATTCTTCACTTAGTTTTCTTGGATCTTTAGCATGTAAATTCTTCAATCTTGGTCTCCTAAGATCCATCCCTTGCCTTGGTAATTCTTGAGCATCAAATCTATGTTTTTAGCACCCTTTTCAATCTAAGCTCTTAAATTCACCTTGTAACACAATCATGAGTAAAATAGAACAGTAAGCATTATTATGTTCATAAAACCAAGATATAAATGAGGGATAATATGCAATATTTGACCCTCAACACCGAACCAAGTTGAGTTGGCCAGTCAGGCTCGAGGACCGAGCCAAGCCGAAGCGGCGGTTACCTAGTGGCCAAGCCGAGTCGAGATGTGTCAAGCTCGACTCGGTTTGACTCATGTATACTTCTACCTGAAATCTCTCTCTCTCTCTCTCTCTCTCTCTCTCTTTCTATTTTTCTTTTATACTAGTTCAACACTTATTTTTAAATGGTGGTGACTCATCCCTATAACACGTGGCACTACATTTGATCAATCTAGACCATCCAAATTTTAGTCCATATCATGGATAGAGCACTTACATGAATTCAAATTATCCAAATTCTGGCCCATATTGTGAATTTGTGATGTTATATATATATATATATATATATATATATATATATATATATATATATATATATATAGAGGTCACACTTAGAGATGCTTAAAGGCAAGGAGATAGATTTTGCATGAAATTTTGAGGTTGGCGGTTTATATATGTAGTCATGAATTCATACGAATTATTCATTTTATAAATTTTATCATATAAATTTTTTATTATTTTAATTAAAAATATTAAGTATCATGTAGCTTACCTTACACGTTATATAGGTCCAAACTCTACACGTTATTTAAAACACTGGTACAATATATTTGATTTTTGACGCTGACAAGTGAGGCCCATGGTTGGACATTCAGGTTGATTGGTCTATCTGTTCCACCACTATGCCCTAACAATATCATTGGTAGGACCATTGACCTAGCCATGTGTGGCCATTGGACCAGTGGATATGGTCTTTGTTGGGTGAAAAAATAATTAAGTCGGATAGGTCGACTTATGGAATGGACCAACTCTACTAAACAACACAAGCCCTTTTTGGTATCCGAGCCCTAAGGGGCGTCTATGTCGAGAAATAGGCCGACCTCCCAAAGGGATGATACAACTGTAAGGACACTCAAAAAAGAGGCAACCATAAGTCTACTCAAATGGCCAATCAACAACCTAATCCATAGCTTGGCCATAGTTCGGTTATAGGTCGGCTATAGGTCGGGAATTGGTCCGGTTGAAATTCGACCAAAGATCGGTCATAGCTCGACCAGAACTCAGTTATAGGTCAGGATATCCTCCAAGAGAAGGAAATTGCATGTTCCATGGGAAAGGTCGGCAAATGACCAATCCTCGAGATCAATAGTCTGAAGATCTCTCCCAAGATCTTCGAAGGATCAGATCGAAACCTGAGAACTTCGAGATCTGATATGGATCACAAATGGATTTCCAAATAGGATTCATCTCCAGCGAAGACTCCCTATCACGTACGTCTTCCCTCTCCTATAAATAGAGGTATCCCTAGCCAAAGTAAGGTATGCACATTCATACCCTAATACTCAATTAGTGACTCTTTTACAAAGAGATCCTACATCGGAGGGTCCCCTGTGCAATCCAGGGTATCCTTTGTCTCTTGTTCTTTTTTTATGCAAGTCTAAACGGGTTTGCCGGGGAGGGTCTATCAGAAAACTGCATCAACAGTTTGGCGCCGTTTGTGGGAACGACATCTTAAGTTGTTCCTTCTCTACCAGAGATAATCTACGATGACTATAGGGAAGAAGAAAGCTCAGTCTCCTCCGGTTATAGTTGCAGTTCCCATCGCAACATTTCCTACACCTGATCGCAAGCCCTCACCCCCTAGGCACCCGGAATAGCTCGAGCAACAAGAAAGCTATTACGGCTCTTCCTTGCAGTTTTAGGGCAATTTTGGCTCCAACAAGTGGGGTCAGTGATCTCGTGCAAATGGAGGTCGACTGAACACCATCGAAAGAGAAGTAGAGGGCATAAAAGAAAATATGAATTACATGAGGCAAATGTTGGAACAACTGTAGCCTCGACATGAAGGCGAACCATGCGATAATGCTCCTCAACCCTCCTGTATGCGCACCCCTTCCCATCGAAGCCAATAACATAGCTCGATCAATCCCACTCCGTCCCATGTATCTAGGACAACACCATTACCCACCTCTGACTACGCCATGAGCTAGATCAGAAATAGCACGAAAAATCTTCGATCGAAACTACTGTCGAAAGTGGGGAACCGTGGAAGGCTGAGCTAAAAAGTCTGCAAGATCAGATTGAGAACATACAACAAACCATCCGAGCTAACGCACCAACACGGACCATGGTGGAAGAGACCGAATCTCCATTTATCGCCGACATCATGCAGGCATGATTGCCAGACAAGTTTTGATTACCCCAGATCACTCCTTTCTCAGGTAACACCGACCCAACGGAACACATGGAGTCTTTCAGAATCGACATGAAACTCCACAATGCCTCTGATGCAGTCATGCGCTGAGCTTTCTCCTTGACTTTACCGATGCAGCACGACTATGGTTCAAGCAGTTGAAGTCGAACTCCATCAGTTCATTCTCTCAACTTAGCCAGGCCTTCGTCACGAACTTCATCGGAGGAAAGAAAAGGCTCAAGGCATCGACCCACCTCTTTCACGTTATCCAAAAGCCTAGCGAGCTCCTGAAGGATTACATCAAGCGCTTTAACTTGGAAGCCTTACAGGTCTGTAAGCACTCAGAAGAGGTCACACTCAATGCTATCATGAGTGGGTTGAGGGATAAACCATTCCTCTTCTCACTGGACAAAACCCCCCTACAATAATGGGTAAATTACTGAATAAGTCTCAAAAGTACACTAATGTTAAAGAGTCTCGGATCTTGTAAGACGCCGTCCAAAACAAGGTTGCCCCAACCAAAGAACAATAAGTAAAAGCAGAACCGAATTCGGTTGATACAAGAAGAAAGAGGAAGGATGACCGATCTCAAGATGACCGTAGGCAAAACAAGCAGCCTGATAGTAAGTTCAAAACCTACACTCCTCTCACCAAAATTCCAGAACAAGTTCTGATGGAGATCAAAGATAAGCATCTCCTCCATTGGCCGAACAAGCAGAAGTCCAATCCTGATAAGAGGAGCAAGAACAAATATTGCTTCTTTCATTGAGATCATAGACATAATACAAGTGACTGCTTCGACCTTAAGCAAGAGATTGAGGCACTCATCCGTGACGGCCATCTCAGGGAATACGTGAACCGTAATGGAGACGAGTTACAGCAACAAATGAATAGCTGATTGACAATCAACCGACCGAGGAAATTCGCACTATCTTTAGGGCCCATGGAGGCGGAGGCGACTTGAACAATGCTCAGAAGATGCACACCAAGAGCATTGTTCATCCTGAAGAAGAAGTCCAGCTAATCGGGAGGCCTCCGAAAGAACAAAAATTGGAAAAGCACAACATAACTTTCACTGAAGAGGATGCTTGAGGAATCCACTAACCACACAATGTTGTGCTGGTGGTCACTCTAACCATAGCCAATCGAAAGGTGTTTCAAATCCTCGTCAATACTGGGTCATCTGCCGATGTACTTTTCGCCCAAGCCTTTGACAAGATGGGAGTAGGTCGATCCCTACTTCGACCCATCAAAACTCCCTTGCTCTGTTTCTTAGGTACACAGATCATAACCAAATGAGCAATTCAGCTTCCGCTCACAGCCGGGGACAGACAAAACCAAGTCACTATGATGATCGACTTTCTTGTAGTTGACCATCCTTCGGTCTATAATGCTATTCTTGGGCGACCGTCCCTGAACGTTTTGTGAGTTGTGGTCTCCACATACTATTTGGGCATGAAGTTCCCAACCGAGCAAGGCGCTGGAATGGTGAAGAGCGACCAATACGATGCTCGGCAATGCTATGTGATGGCATTGAAGACCTTGCATCAAACTATGACAATTGATTCCTTTGACCCACACGAAGAATCTAAAGAAAGAGGTCATCCCATGGAAGCTCTCATTCAAATTCCGCTTGAAGAAACCAACCCATCCAAAACTATCCAAATTGGGTCATCACTGATCGCACCACTGCGGGATAACGTGATAGCTCTCCTCCAACATAGTGCAGACATCTTCACGTGGTCTCACAAAGACATGCCTAACATCGACCCCAAGGTCATCGAACACCGGCTGAACGTCAACCTCGCTTATCGACCGATTCGACAGAAGCGACGTGCGCTCGGTCCCGAGAGATACACTATGATCGGAGAAGAGGTCGACAAACTCCTCAAGGCCAGATTCATTGAGGAAGTGTACTATCCAGACTAGATAGCCAACATTGTGTTGGTGAAAAAAGCTAATGGGAAATGACAGGTCTGTGTGGACTATACAAACCTAAACAAGGCCTGTCCCAAAGATAGCTTTCCTCTCCCTCGAATCGACCAACTAGTTGATAGCATGGCCAGACATGAACTATTGAGTTTCATGGATGCGTATTCTGGCTATACTCAAATTGTAATCCATCCTAATGATAAAACAAAATCTGCCTTTGTCACTGACAAAGGTCTTTATTGTTATCAAGTCATGTCCTTTGGATTGAAGAATGCAGGCGCTACTTACAGCGTCTGATCAACAAGATGTTCCCTGACAGATAGGTTGAACAATGAAAGTCTATATCGACAACATGCTCGTCAAAAGCATTAAAGCTACAGACCATATTGCGACCTTAAGGAGATGTTCCTCATTCTTTAAAAGTACCGAATGAAGCTAAACTCAAGTAAACGTGCCTTCAGAGTTAGCTTGGGAAAGTTCCTCAGTTTTTTTGGTCAGTCAGCGAGGAAGCGAAGCAAATCCTGAGAAGACCAAGGCCCTCCTTGATATGAAATCACCAAAGATGACCAAAGATGTTTAGCTGCTCATTAGGAGGATTACTGCTCTCAATCGCTTTGTGTCCCGAGTTACTAACAAATGTCTCCCCTTCTTCAAACAGTTGAAGGGGAAACAACTAGTAGACTGGATAGAGGAATGTGAGGTGGTCTTTCAACACCTCAAACAATATCTAGGGTCTTCACCATTACTCTCTAAACCCGAGCAAGGAGAGTCCCTACTCCTATACCTGGCTGTGTCCAATGCATCGGTTAGCTCGGCCTTAATTAGGGAGTATGAGGGAAAATAGTTCCTAGTGTATTATGTCAGTAAAGCCCTCGTTTCAACTGAGACATGGTATCTGACCTTGGAAAAACTAGCTTTGTCTTTGGTCATCTCTTCTCGACGCCCGCAGCTGTATTTCCAACCTCATACCATCATCGTCCGATCAACCATTTCGTCAGGTACTCCAAAATTTTGAAGCATCGGGACATCTAACTAAATAGGAAATTCAGTTAAGTGAATTTGACATCAAATATTAGCCTCGAGCGGCCATAAAAGGACAAGCAGTAGAAGATTTCATTGTCGAGTTAACTCCTACACCAGAGCAAGCCACCGTTTAACCCAGATTAGAGCTCGTCCCAAGTGTAGTACCCGACCAATAGTCTACCGTCTTGTCTGACTCCCAGTTACGACCAACTTAAGTGGACGCTCTAGTTGATGGCTCATCCAATTTTAAGGCAAGCGGGGCCGAGATAGTCCTAGAGACGCAGATCATACATGAATGCAATATGCCTTAAGATTCGGATTCCAAGTCTCTAATAATACAGCAGGATATGAAGCCTTGCTCTTTGGACTCAAACTGGCAGCCAACATGGGGGCTCAACATATCAAAGTCTTCAGTGATTCCCAGTTGGTCGTCAATCAAATAATTGAAGCATACCAAGCCAAATAAGAACGCATGAAAGCATATTTTCAAAAGGCTAAAGAGTTGATCGTGAGTTTTCAGAAATGCAGTGTTTCCGTTATTCCTCGCGCCAAGAATTCAAAGGAAGACATGTTGGCAAAGCTTGCCACAGCGGATGACTATAAGATCCCAAGATCTATCCTAATCAAGTTCTTTAAAAAACCGAGCATCAAAGAAGCCAACCCACCACTGTTCTTCCTATTAGCTCGAAACTGAAAGTGTCCTGGTTTGTCAATTAGCATGAGTGTTGAGTCAGTTAGACTACAAAGCCTGATAGGAAGATCAATTCAAGTATCTGCCTCAACCAGATGTGTGCAAGCTCGCCATAGGTAAATCTGAACCTCACATCCCTTGTCCCAAATCACGAGGTAAGCTAAAACCCTTAAAAACAAACTAGAACATCTTTGGGTTTAAGGTAAGAAAATGTTTTCAAAATAGGAAAATTCTCTAAGTTTTCTTGCCTTGTCGATTTTATCGATACACATCTCGATATGATCAACCTGCGCTGTCAAGTCCTCGATGCTCCATCGATATAATCGAAAAGAGGACCAAATATGTCCAGTAACCTCAAACAAATCTTGACGAATTATCGATGTATCGATACAACTATCGATATTCAAATCTCGAGTCTATCGAAATTGACTCGATTCTATCGACAGGCAGATTTTCGGCGCCCTTGTTTTCCTTAAAGATTATCATATAAGCATCGATATATCGAAGCCTTCTCAATACCATCGAAATTCAAACCTCGATGAAATCGGTAGGCCTTCGATGATATCGATCTTGGGTGCCAAGTTCTCCAACAAAATATTTCAGGGTTGTTTAACTATGATCGGGGGCCCCTCGATAGAATCGATATTCAAATATTGATGACATCGGTACTAGGTCAATTGCATCAAACAAGGATATAAACTGTCCAGCAAACTTAATGAAAATTCAGCGGGATTTATCAATGCCTCGACTTTGATATCGATATCATCAACAGTCAAATTTCGATGATCTCGATGGTTCTCCGATCATTCATGAAAACCTGAAATATTTTTTAGTCAAGTCTCTCTCATTTTTCAAGTGTCGATGGATCGAACCTATGATCGATGGAATCGGAGTTCGAAATTCGATGACATCGACAATCGTTTCGATTCATCGACCATCTGGCAAAAGGTTTTAAAAGCGTATGACATTGAGTTCGAGTCATCGAGTGGACCATCGATGCTATCGAGACTATACGCTCGATGATATCGAACTCTGTCGTAAATGTGACCGTTTTATATCCATTGGAACCTTTTGCCTATATATAGAGGACTTGTCGATTGTTGCTGTGAGAGAAAGAAGAGAGAGCTTTTGAGTGTTTAACTTTAGATCTTATACCCAAAGCCCTTTCTCTCAAGGGAGTTCATCCTCCAATCCACCCTCACCATTGTTATTCAATAGAGTGGATTGGGGAATGAACTTCAGCATTCAAGGATCCTTCAGCTACCATCTTAATTGCAAATCATTAAGCTGGGATGCCTTGAATGCTTAGATGATTGAAATCGCTCTATGTTCCTTATAGGAAAATCTTTTGAGAGTAGGATTTCATTATAACCTTGACCTAACCCAAAGCCGAGTATTGGTATATTATTTTGTGTTGCAGATCAAGGGAACAGAAGACTCTTCGTCAACAAAGAGGAGGAGATCTTCGGCATTGTGGTTATCGGGACTCATCAACTTATTTATAAGTATCTAGAGTCCAAGAGGACACTTGTGATCATTCCTTTGTAGGATTGGGTCTTAAGTGGTTCTCACTGTTCACTCCCCAAGTATAGGGTTATGATGTAGTAATAAACTCGGTAAGATCGAGGTCGAATCCCACGAGGACTGGTCGTCACAACTCAAATCTAAGACTCTCCTTAACTAATCCAACAAATAATGGTATGAACTACTAAGCACAATTCTAAGAAAAAAATAAAATAATTAAGAACATGGAAGAACATTCAATCAGAGAGAGAGCACTAGGACTTTCGAATCCACCCCTAATTATCCTAACCCTTGTTTTGTCTGTTGATTCACCTTGATCTAAATTGATACCACTTAAATAGAGAAAGCACAATCTGTGTCCTTAATCGGACATACAGACCTCTAATTCCTTTAAGCAATGCCATGAATAACAAATCCCATATCCTTGGTTCGGGCATAAGGGATGTACATTCATTAAAGCACCACTGTTTCTTCCTCTATAGGAAACCCGTTCTTGATCGACCCAAGCACTGTAATAAGCATCCAACAACATCCATCTATATACTTTAATCAAGTTCATAGATGGAGAAATATGGAATTTAAACCCGTTAAGCCCACTTAGAGAAAAAAAAAATAAATTAATTAAAATTCAAAATAAATCAACCAATACAAGAGTGATCAAATTAGGGGCTTCATCTCGGCCTTCCTAGTGAGAGATTAGTTACCCATAAAATCCATAAAAAGATATTAAATAAAATTCATAAAATAAAACGCAAACCGAACAATCTCTCTCTCTTCTTCCTTCTCTTTCTTCTCTCCCCTGGCTCTGGATCTCGAATTCCCGGATCTCAATACCTTCCCACGTCCAAAACTTCCCTTTTATAGTGGCGCGGATGGTGGAATCGGTGGCAGTCGTGAGACGGACTCGAAGTGCAATTTTTCGCAGCCGTGATCGGTGGGCCCCACGGAGGTGTTTTACGGAAAATCCACCCCGTCCATTGGATTCGGGACGAAATTTCGATCAAGAATGAGTGGTTTTGAAGGTCCATTGGCGCGGCCCACGAAGAAATCTCGAAAAGATCAGTTTTGAACGTCGCCGAGCAGCCCTTTTGTGGCCTCTGTATCACGCACGTGTGTACGCATGGGAGTGGAAGATCAGCATGGTTTTGTAGCTCTCGAACCCATCTACACGATGGACGGATCAGATCGTCCGTACGAGCCATGTGTGAGGCTCACTGTCGTTCGCAAAACGGACCAGCGGCGTCCGTTCGCTGACGCTAAAACAGGGACGCGGATTCGCTGCGGAAATGGTGGGGTCCACTGTGATGTTGCTTCAATAAATCCACTCCGTCTATTGGACAGAGGACGAAAAAATGACTAAGAATACCCAATTTCGAGCTATATTTGTGGTGGCCCACAGAGTTTTACACTCGTCCATCCTGCGATGTTCATCATTCAACGTCCGTACACTCCGCATGAGACCAAACGGTCATCTAGGCGAGGGTATGTCCACCCCAGAAGCGGATGAACGGTTTGGATTGTCCATTTGGACACTTGGTGGGCCCCACAACCGACGACCGCAATCGGCTCTCGCGACGCCGGAACCCTGTTTCGCTTTTGAGGACGAGGAAGAGAACGCGGCGCGCTTGCGGCCGACCCGACTTTACGTTCGGTGCACTTGCCGGTGCACGTGTCTTTGTGCACACGCATGCCTTGTAAATGGGGCCCACCATGATGTTTTGAGAAATCGTTCCATCTATCCTATTCCTCATATTATTTCCACCGCAGAAATCCAATTTGAGGCAGTTCCAGATATCAGTGGGCCCCAAATTGGAGATTAATGGGCTAATCAGTCCGTTAGGCCACTTTCCGAGATCTTCAGTAGATGAAATTTAATATGTACGGTTAAATTATGGCCCCCATCATATGTATGAAGTTTCGAGTTGATCGGATGGCGGAAAACGTGTGATCTTGCATTCTGGACCCTTTTCGGGCCCCTTTGTCGTGCTTTCCTCAGATCCCGGGCGTGTAAAATCTTCACTATTGGTTTTCTGGAGTCCATCCCATGCTCTGGTAATTTTGGAGCATCAAATCCATGCCTTTAACATCAAATTCCAATTAACGCTCCTGATTTCGTCCTGTAATAAAAATATAATTAAAATCCTAGGCATTAAACATTATCATGTATGTAAAATCAGGTAATTACTGGGGTCTGATATGCAATATTCGACCCGATCATAACCCCCAACCAAAGATTTTGCTAGTCCCGAGCAAAATATGCGAAAAATAATTTCAGAAATAAAAGACAATTCCTGTAAACTCAAGTGACTTGTGAACAGGATAGCTTGAGATGTGAAAATTCTAAGATTCATGATTGGTATGTGGAATTTGTCTCTTGGAATCAAGCTTACAGTAAACTTCATAATCAAGTTCAAAATATTAATCCGTCAATTAGAACATTCCTAAAAATTGAGCTCCATGAATGTAAAGTGTGATCTCGACTTACAATCATTAAGAGATCCAATTTGTCAATTTCATGATAATTTGTGACAATCAAAACTTGAAACCAACACTTATCTCACAGGTTAACTTTTCATGTTACCATCTTTTGATTTTCTTTACGAGCAGTAACGCAACTGAGGGGAATCAAATTCTCACCTATAGGGAGCAAACCTATGGCGAAAACTTGTTGCTTAACTTTTTTTTTTTTTTTTCATATGTCAACTATGGAGAATCAAATCCACACCCATAGGGAGCAAACCTATGATGAAGATTTAGCCTTTTAATTCTTCTTTTTACTAAGTTAATCATTCAGTCATCGAACCAACACTTAATGTGTAAGCGAGATGTGATATGTGGAATCATGGCTCAATCAATGTTTACAACTTCTAATCATGGATTAACAAGTCAAAATTGACTGTGAAATCAAGCAGATGGCCGAATCCAAGAGTCATAAGTTACCTATCACGTATCTTATAATGTTAAACTCACAACTATCCTTCAAAATCACCTTGAATTTAATAGAAATTCAAGGAAAAATTTTAAAATTTTCACAAATTTTGCTCAAGACCAAGAAAATATTTTAAAATTTTCACAAATTTTGCTCAAGACCAAGAAAATACTGATTAGGTAACCTAATCTCCCACCCCCAACCTAAAATCTACATTGTCCTCAATGTAAAAGAAATATGCATGCAATGCACATGGGACAACAAGAATAAAAGAGGAGTGATGGAAAGATAGTACCTGGATGAAGAATCAAGAAGCTTTCTTAAAAAAATTTCAACGTAAAAGAGGTTAGCACAAGAGAGAAATCAACATAAGCAAAAATAACAAAAAGAAAACAAAAGAAGATCCTACCTATACCACTTTCGCAGGTGCTCTCGATTGCATTTAGCGTATGCAATAAGCCTTTAAACCCCTAGGTTACCCCTAGTGGACGAGTTGTAGTCTCGTGAGGGTTTGCAGTAATGTTACCCATAAACATTAAACTAACTAACTAAGAAAAAGCATAAAACAAAAGTCGGGCCTCCCGAGCGCTTCAAGTTCTTGTCTATCCTAAAATAACATAAAGGAAACTACCCTAGTCCTAAGAAAGCAGGGAAAAACTACTCAGTCATGCTGCAAGGTTCCTCTTCCGGCCAGTATCTTGATAAGTTTCTCAGTAGATTTCTTAACAGGATCATCCAAAAGCCCTTTTTGCAATAGGCTTGGACGTCCTGGAGCTTGACCTTCCAAAGAAACTTATGTACCTCATCAAGAATTTTTCGTTGATTCGCCTGAGGTATCCAGAGTATATATGATTCACCTGCGACAGAAGAAGTTTCGAAGTTAGTATCCCATGGTGAATCAGAGACTACACATAGATGAAAGTCGAAAATTCTCGAGAAAGTGACGTAGTCTCAACACATTCAAGTAGCAGACTTGGGTTCAATGTTAGCTCCTCCTCCCTTAATGGTAAATAGTGAGGATCTGTGGAAGGAGGGGCTTCAGAGTAAGGGTCCTCTCGGTCAGTGATGACTACCGAGATATTGTTTTGCAAGGCATTCACTATGTCTCTTATCATGGGATCGTCTGAATCTGCAAAGTGTGCCAAGCAATCATCCAAAGAGTTGGGACATTCAGCTGAGAGTGACTCATTATCCACATTAGAGGTCGTGATGATCTGGAATACATCATTTTTGAAGGTAAACGGAGGTGTACTCTCTTGCTCCATCCCTGCACGTACAGATTGAGGATCAATATACGTAGCATCGATGTGTGGACTCTGTTCATCGATACTACTCAGAAGAGGCGATGAATCATCATTATTCAACAGTTCAAATGGTGGCCTCAACTGGGTGGTTTCAAATTCAAGAGTCATATCGAGTAGCTCGTCCATCTCCGAATCATATCATCATGTAATTCGAGTAGTGGTCCAAATACGTTTCAAGAAGAGTTAGAAGGGTCGGTTGTAAGGGGCCGTCCTCTACCTTAAAATCGGACATGTTAGGTGAGGGAAGTGGCTCATTATGACCAACCACTTCGTGCGTCCCGATCATTGACTTGGACCAAACTTGAGATTGATTCCAAGGGATTGGGGTTGAACATCCATGATCATCATCCCAATACACATCATTGTCTAATTGCAATGCGGTGCGCACTTGGGATAGGATCGCTTTCCTCACATTCTAAATTTGGTTGAGGTTCAAATAAACTAACCTCTTCCTCATCATTGAGATCTTGTGTGTCATGTAAGGAAAGTGTGTCATCATCAATGTATTTGAAAGACACCCAAGTATCTCCATCATTCTTTTGAACAAATAGTCATTGAGATCGACTCATCGGGGAATTGAACCGTGTGCTCATTAATGGAATCCAACTCCTCATTCCAAATTCCGATTTCGTTAGAAAGCGAGTGAGGATCACTTTCCTCGCATTGTATTTCTCGGATTGGATTGTAGTTGGAATGAGCTTTTCTCTATCCTTTCATGCGCGAATTGAGTGCTTCTAATGATTTCATCAATTTAGCGAACATGATGGTTGAATTGTTCTCGATTAAAACATGAATCCTCTTGGATCGTTTCTCGGTTGGAGCTCAAAGGTATGGGATCCAAGAGAATAATTATTACAATATGTTGTTGGTTCATATTCCCGATTTGATGGTTCCATCTTGGTTATAGTCATAAATTGATCATACATGGGAGAATATGATGGTTGATAATAGTCCTCATTCCCATAATTATGATCGATATACGGCCCTATTAACCGATGGAACATAACGTTCTAGTCGGTTCTCAATGTCTGTTCTCGATGGAGAAAAATCTTGAGGTATATGTTGGATTCCACAACCTTCAGGCATTTCCCAATAAAACCTATCCAACTCAAAGATATGCATCTACCCACGATTCCATGGTAGAACCTTAACTCGAGTCTAATCCTAGAAGAAATCAAAATCCTACAGCAATACAGAAAGTAAAGGAGAAGTTAGAGAGATGTTACCAGAGTAGAAGTTCCTATGTTAAAAACCTGCAAAACAAAACAAAACAAGTTAGTTTTTAAGAATAGTAAGTCTAAGGTTAGAAAAAAAAATAAAACCCTAATTCTAAAAATAAATAAATAAAAATAAAGAAATTAGGAAGATATTACCAAATTAGAAGTTTCTATCTCAGAATCCTACACAACAAGAAATAGGTTAGTTTCTAAAAATAAAATAAAAACTTTAACCTAAAGTTAGTAAAATCCTAAGACTATGAATTATGATAAGAGAGAATCCTAAATTTAATTTGGAACAAGCAAGCATCCACAAGAATCCAAAAAAACTTGTTCACTCCCAAGTATAGGGTTATGATGTAGTAATAAACTCGGTAAGATCGAGGTCGAATCCCACGAGGACTGGTCGTCACAACTCAAATCTAAGACTCTCCTTAACTAATCCAACAAATAATGGTATGAACTACTAAGCACAATTCTAAGAAAAAAATAAAATAATTAAGAACATGGAAGAACATTCAATCGAGAGAGAGAGCACTTAGGACTTTCGAATCTACCCCTAATTATCCTAACCCTTGTTTTGTCTCGTTGATTCACCTTGATCTAAATTGATACCACTTAAATAGAGAAAGCACAATCAGGTGTGTCCTTAATCAGCATACAAACTGCCTCTAATTCCTTTAAGCAATGCCATGAATAACAAATCCCATATCCTTGGTCGGGCATAAGGGATGTACATTCATTAAAGCACCATATTTCTTCCTCTATAGGAAACCTGTTCTTGATCAGACCCAAGCACCTGTAATAAGCATCCAAACAACATCCATCTATATACTTTAATCAAGTTCATAGATGGAGAAATATGGAATTTAAACCCGTTAAGCCCACTTAGAGAAAAAAAATAAATTAATTAAAATTCAAAATAAATCAACCAATACAAGAGCTGATCAAATTAGGGGCTTCATCTCAGCCCTAGCTGAGAGATTAGTTACCCATAAAATCCATAAAAAGATATTAAATAAAATTCATAAAATAAAACGCCAAACCGAACAATCTCTCTCTCTTCTTCCTTCTCTTTCTTCTCTCCCTGGCTCTGGATCTCGAATTCCCTGGATCTCAATACCTTCCCCACGTCCAAAACTTCCCTTTTATAGCTGCTGGATGGCTGGAATCGGTGGCAGAGTCGTAGACGGACTCGAAGTGCAATTTTTCGCAGCCGTGATCGGTGGGCCCCACAGAGGTGTTTTCTGGAAAATCCACCCCGTCCATTGGATTCGGACGAAATTTCAGTCAAGAATGAGTGGTTTTGAAGGTCCATTGGCGCGGCCCACAGAAGAAATCTCGAAAAGATCAGTTTTGAACGTCGCCGAGCAGCCCTTTTGTGGCCTCTGTATCACGCACGTGTGTACGCATGGGAGTGGAAGATCAGCATGGTTTTGTAGCTCTCGAACCCATCTACACGATGGACGGATCAGATCGTCCGTACGAGCCATGTGTGAGGCTCACTGTCGTTCGTCAAGCAAACGGACCGGCGGCGTCGGTTCGGCCGACGCTAAAAACGAGGGACGCGGATTCGTCCATGAAATGGTGGGGTCCACCGTGATGTTGCTTCAATAAATCCACTCGTCTATTGGACAGAGGGACGAAAAAATGACTAAGAATACCCAATTTCGAGCTATATTTGTGGTGGCCTGAGAGTTTTGCACTCGCCCAGTCCATCTGCGATGTTCATCATTCAACGTCCGTACACTCGCATGAGACCAAACGGTCATCTGGCGAGGGGTATGTCCACCCCACAGAAGCGGATGGACGGTTTGGATTGTCCATTTGGACACTAGGTGGGCCCCACAACCGACGACCGCAATCGGCTCGCGACGCCGGAACCTGTTTCGACTTTTGAGGACGAGGAAGAGAACGGGGTCGGCGCTGAACTGTGACCGACCCGACTTACGTTCGGTGCCTTTGCCGGTGCACGTGTCTTCGTGCACACGCATGCCTTGTAAATGGGGCCCACCATGATGTTTTGAGAAATCTGCTCCGTCTATCCTATTCCTCATATTATTTCCACCGCAGAAATCAATTTGAGCGATTCCTGAATATCGGGTGGGCCCCAAATTGGAGATTAATGGGATAATCAGTCCGTTAGGCCACTTTCCGAGATCTTCAGTAGATGAAATTTAATATGTACGGTTAAATTATGGCCCCCATCATATGTATGAAGTTTCGAGTTAATCGGATGGCGGAAAACGTGTGATCTTGCATTCTGGACCCTTTTCGGGCCCCTTTGTCGTGCTTTCCTCAGATCCCGGGCGTGTAAAATCTTCACTATTGGTTTTCTGGAGTCCATCCCATGCTCTGGTAATTTTGGAGCATCAAATCCATGCCTTTAACATCAAATTCCTATTAACGCTCCTGATTTCGTCCTGTAATAAAAATATAATTAAAATCCGGCATTAAACATTATCATGTATGTAAAATCAGGTAATTACTGGGGTCTGATATGCAATATTCGACCCTGATCACTCACCCTTTGAGCGGGAGTGTACATGGTGTTTGCGTTGTGTGGACCCTTGCTTTGTGGAGAGCATAAACATCTAGTTGAAGGCGAACCAGCAAAACCTTAGGTTTTAGGTGAAACATGTGAAACCTTGGGTTTGAGGTAAACCGTGTAGAAACCTTAGTAAGGTCTTATAGAAGATCCTTAGCCAGTGTGCCTAAAAGTGGGTGCGTTGTGTTGACCCTTGCTTGTGAGAGCATAAACAGTCAACCTTAGTGTAGGTTGTAAAGGTTGAAGGTGAACCTGATTTAAAACCTTAGGTTTGAGGTAAACCACTGTGAAACCTCCTTAGTGAAATCCAATACACTCAAGGGTTGAGTGCGGTTACCAGGAGTGGAGTAGACAAGTCGTTGAACCACTATAAAAATGACTGTGTTTGAGATTGCTATTCTTCTAATTGTGTGATTTACTTTAATATTTGTGTATCTGAATATCTGAGATCACACCTCACACACTTACACAGTCATATCCATCATAAACTAGTTCGCATAGTGTTTACTTCTTAAACAGTTTGTTATTGGATCCTCTACCAGGCTTGGAAGCCAGTAGAGTTATTTTTAAGTAATCCTAATATGTGCCTATTGTTAGGATTAGTATAATCGGATTTTAAATAAATCATAAAAACTTTTAAAAGTCCTATTCAGCCCCCTCTAGGACATAATGGCATATCCCGACTTCAACTAAAGTGGTCTTCACCACAATTTCAATTGGTATCAGAGCAGGTCTCTCTTGAAGGGCTTCACCGCCTAGAGAGTGATCTTGACTGAAGTTGGGAATATGACCAAAGGAGAGGGCTCATCAGTCTCCAAACCTCCAGTATTTGATGGATCAAATTATGCTTATTGGTAGTCTAGGATGCATTAGTTGGATCATGATGTTTGGACACAGTTAAAACCGGATATGTGCCACCGAGTGATCAAATTGATCTTGAAAATGGCACAACTATCCCCAAACCTAAATCTAACGAAATGTGGACTGCATTCGAGAAAGAAAACAAACGTCTGAAGCAAAAGCAATGAATGCTATCTACTGTGCTGTGTCCCAAGAAGTATTCGTTCGACACATTTAAAGAGGCATGAGGTCTATTGGAAACAACCTATGAGAGAGAAAGCACAGTAAAAAGGTCCTAGGTACAACTCTTAACATCTCAATTTGAACACATCAGAATGGAGGATGATGAGACCTTCATGGAATTTGTTTTTCAAAACTGAATATCATTTGTAATTCCATGGGTGGATTAGTAAAGAAAGTTTTGGTCTAAAAATTTGTAGGAAAATATTAAGATCCCTACTAGAATGTTTCAACTCAAAAGTTTCAACCATTAAAGAGTGTAGGAATATGGATGAAATGAAAGTAGAAGAACTAGTAGGTTCCCTTTAAACTTTTGAACTACATTTCAAATAAACTCTTAAATCCAAAAATATTGTCCTCAAAACTTCAAAGAATACTTTAAATGAGGAAGATGAAAGTGAAAAGGAAAATGAAGATGAGGAAGTGGCTTTGTTGACTCAATGGTTCAGAAAGTTCTTTCATAAAAATCATGGCCGACCATTTAAAGGAAGAGAACTAGACAACAAACATTCAACAGGTAAATCTGGTAAAAGACCAAGGAACCACAATGCCATACCTGTCGAAAGTTTGGACATCTGTCTACTGAATGCCCAAATAGAAAAACCAAGGGAAATGCAATGGCAGCCACATGGGATGATACTGAAGAGTCAAATTCTGAATGTAGTGACTCAAAGAGTGATGGAGACAAGAAAAAAATCCTTGAAAATTCATATGATCTCCACAGCCTCCATCATTCCCATAGAAACTAAGAAAACCAAAGATCCTTAAGCCACTGAATCAATTCCATCTGATAATGAGTAAACAGAGAAAGAAGAAGAAGAAAATGATAAACTGTAGGATGCCTATAATCAACTCTATATCCATAGCATTAATATCCTTAAAAGACTTGGAATAAATGAAAAAAAAAATTACTACAATTAGATCTAGGCAAAACATTGGAAATCAATACACACTTGATTAATGATCTACAACAATACCACTCTGAAAATGATAAGCTGGAAAGAATCAATCTGTCCCTTAAATCTAAATCTTTGAAACTTACTAAACAGATTGAACTATTGAAAGATAAAAATGAGCATCTAAAGAATGAAAATCACACACTCATGTTTGATATAGAGAAATACAAAAAATCTACTGAAGTAAATTATAAATTTTCCCAGAATAGTGAAAAATTAGAAAAACTCTTAGGGATGGGATGACCTGGGAAAGATAAGAGTGGATTAGGATATGACAAATTCAAATACAAAAATGCAGCACAAATGTTCGAGAAATGAGCTGCATCAGGAAGAAAAATAAAAGCGACTTCTATTTTTTATTCATGTGGAGACTTTAGTCATTATAAATTTGAATGCTTGTCACCTAGGAGGACTCAACTCATTTTCAGTCTAAATCATACTGCTAAATACAGACCAACCAGAAGAACAATATAAAATGTCAAGAGTCCACCTAGGAATACGGTTAGAAGTAATACACATCCATCACCGCCCAGAATGACTGAGAGAATGAAGGAGCTATTAAATCAAGTGGCTGAGCAAAATAAAAAAACAAATGTATTTGTGAAACATGGAAACATAGCCTAGCTACTCAACCATTGAGCAAGGAAAACATGTCCAGGTCATGGCATCTAGGTCTGAATGAATGTTGTAATGATGTAATTTTGGATGGTACAACTTCTGTACAAATTTTGATGTATATACATGCTGATATAAAAATATACTAGGAGTCTGGTACATGAAGGACAGATTGATAGGGAGTACATACAAACAGACAATCTAGAATCTCTTTTGGATGCAGTCGATTGGTTGCCCATTTTTGACTTTGGTGGTATATGTCATGATGAAAGGACTTATCGCTTTCTTGCGTACTGTCATTCTTTGGTCCTTGATCCTCCATTGATAACTATCTCTGTCAGGGAAGAAAGTGTTGAAATCACGACCGAATACCTTGTCAACATATTTGGTCTTACCTTGTCTTCTATCGTCTATCCAGTCTTGGCCTCAAGGACCCAACAAATAAATCTAAGGTCTCCAAATTCCTATGTCAAGGTAAAGATATCCCATGGTATCAAGGGAACGCTTGTTCAGCAAAATACATGTCTCCCAAATACAGAGTTTTGCATGGGATTTTCTCCACAAATGTATACCCCAGAGGGACAAATCGAGATAATCTTACCTCCTTCACGGTCTTGGTTCTATACAGCATCGCGTCTAGTATTAAGCTATGTTTGCCCACGTTAATTCTCCACAAATTAGCCTGTGTCATTTTTACCTTCAGAGCAACTCAGCTACCTTTTTCTCATATCATCCATGTGTTGTGTGATCAAATTGAACTACCCATGACAAATGATCCTGAGCGTCTAATGCAACATTTCAACGAGGTCAATATACGGAAGATGGATCTTAAGTTTCATCCGTATACAGAAGGACAGCCCAAGGAAGAGATACATGAAGACACAAAGACAGGAGAAAGAGCAACACCTATTAAAGGAGAACCATAGGAGTTAAGACCCATTCCGACTACACCCGAATCTGCACTGACTCATCGTCATAAATTACATCAGGATCGGGTTGGGACAATGATGTGAGGAATGGCACGAATTGAAGATAAGCTTAATAAGCATGGTGAGCGACTTTCAGCCTTGGAAAGGATGGTTGATGGACTACAACATACGACACAGTAACTTGTCAACCTACTAACCTGTCGAAGAGAGGACACATCACCTTCCAGCTCGACCTTGGAAAGGATACACCTGCTCATTACATACACCTGCTCATTAGTCATACTGAGGATAAGGATATCCTTTTTATTATCCTAAGTACTTAAGAGTGTATGTGATGATCTACTGACATGTATGGTCTATCTGTTTTGTGCTTGTCGGTCCGTGGAAGAACCATAATGATTTATTAAACTAGGATTTGTTTTGGAATGATAGTCCTCTGGATGAGGTTTATTTTTGATATGCCAATGGTTGGGCTAAATACTGATGGTTATCTCTGGATGCCCTTAAATGGGTTTAGTGATTGTTGATTGGGATAATTGTTAATCTACTGCTGTCTGTGGCAGTATGTGTTTTAAATATTTGGATATTTTTGTATATGGCTGGATATAATTCACACTTTTACTGCCATGATTATGTCTCATAAATCCCCCGGTCTATATGATAAGGAATGCATATGCTATTTTTACTGAATATTCTATCTGCTTTTATCACTGCCTTATCTAATCTGATATGTTCCATATTGTCAGCAAATGATGTATGCTTATAAATGCTTTAACCTTTATACATCTATATCTGTATGGTTCTCCCAAATACTTTAAGCTTTAGTCAATATCAACTGCTATATCCTTATCAATGACTAATAAAAAGGGGGAGAACAGTTCAAACACCCCGAATGGAAAGTGTATATTTGCTTGGATGTTGTTGCAGGTGTTAGGGGGAGCAGCTGCATCAAGTGAGGGGGAGTTTGCAGAGAACAACTACTGGTTGTGTACATGGGTCAAATAGAACTTGTAAAATTGTGTAAAATGCATGTACACATAATTTAGGATATGTTTGTCCAGTACTCTAGGGTGTTTTGGGATTTTGTAATGTAATTGACAAAGGGGGAGATTGAAAGTGCCCTAGTTTGTCAATTAGCGTGAGTGTTGAGTCAGTTAGACTACATAGCCTGATAGGAAGATCAATTCAAGCGTCTACCTCAACCGGATGTGTGCAAGCTCGCCACAGGTAAATCTGAGCCTCACATCGCTTGTCCCAAATCACCAGGTAAACTAAAACCCTTAAAAACAAACTAGAACATCTTAAGGTTTAAGGTAAGAAAATGTTTTCAAAATAGGAAAATTCTCTAAGTTTTTTTGCCTTGTCGATTTTATCGATACACATCTCGATATGATCGACCTGTGCTATCGAGTCCTCGATGCTCCATCGATATCATCGAAAAGAGAACCAAATATGTCCAGCAACCTCACAACAAATTTGGACGAATTATCGATGTATCGATACACCTATCGATATCATCGATATTCAAATCTCGAGTCTATCGAAATCGACTCGATTCTATCGATAGGCAGATTTCTGGTGCCCCTTTTTTCCTTAAAGAATATCATATAAGCATCGATATATCGAAGCCTCCTTAATACCATAGAAATTCAAACCTCGATGAAATCGGTAGGCCTTTGATGATATCGATCTTGGGTGCCAAGTTCTCCAACAAAATATTTTAGGGTTGTTTAACTATGATCGGGGGACCCCTCGATAGAATCGATATTCAAATATCGATGACATCGTCGATTGCATCGAACAAGAACATAAAATGTCCAGAAAGCTTAATGAAAATTCAGCGGGATTTATCGATGCCTCGACTCTGATATCGATATCATTGACATTCAAATTCTGATGATCTCGATGGTTCCCTGATCATTCATGAAAACCTGAAATATTTTTTAGTCAAGTCTCTCTCATTTTTCAAGTGTCGATGGATCGAATCTATCATCGATAGAATCAGAGTTCGAAATCCGATAACATCGACAATCGTTTCGATTCATCGACCATCTGGCAAAAGGTTTCAAAATCGTATGACATTGAGTTCGAGTCATCAAGAGGACCATCGATACTATCGAGAGTATATGCTCGATGATATCAAACCTGCTCGATGATATCGAACTCTGTCATAAATGTGACCGTTTTATATCTGTTGGAACCTTTTGCCTATATATAGAGGACTTGTCTATTGTTGTTGTGAGAGAAAGAAGAGATAAGCTTTTGAGTGTTTAACTTTAGATCTTATACCTAAAGCCCTTTCTCTCAAGGAAGTTCATCCTCTAATCCACCCTCACCATTGATATTCAATATAGTGGATTGGGGAATGAACTTCAGCATTCAAGGATCCTCCGGCTACCATCTTAATGGTAAATCATTAAGCTAGGATGCCTTGAATGCTTAGATGATTGAAATCGCTCTATCTTCCTTATAGAAAAATCTTTTGAGAGTAGGATTTCATCATAACCTTGACCCAACCTGAAGCCGAGTATTAGTATATTATTTTGTGTTGCAGATCAAGGGAGCAGAAGACTCTTCGTCAACAAAGAGAAGGAGATCTTCGGCATTGTGCTTATCGGGACTCATCAACTTATTTGTAAGTATCTAGAGTCCAAGAGGACACTTGTGATCATTCCTTTGTAGGATTGGGTCTTAAGTGGTTCTCACCCTTTGAAGTCCTCAAAGAGGCCTCCGGCGGGAGTGTATGTGGTGGGTGCGTTGTGTGGACCCTTGCTCTGTGGAGAGCATAAATATCTAGTTGAAGGTGAACTAGCAAAACCTTAGGTTTGAGGTGAACCGTGTGAAACCTCGGGTTTGAGGTGAAACGTGTAGAAACCTCAGTAGGATCTTATGGAAGATCCTTAGCCAGTGTGCCTAAAAGTGGGTGCGTTGTATTGACCCTTGTTCGTGAAAGCATAAACAATCAGCCTCAGTGTAGGTTGTAAAGGTTGAAGGTGAACCTGATTTAAAACCTTAGGTTTGATTTGAACCGCTGTGAAATCTCCTTAGTGAAATCCGGTACACTCAAGGGTTGAGTGCGATTACTGGGAGTGGAGTAGACAAGTCGCCGAACCACTATAAAAATGACTGTGTTTGAGATTGTTATTCTTCTGATTGTGTGATTTACTTTAATATTTGTATATCTGAATATCTAAGATCATACCTCACACACTTACATAGTCATATCCATCGTAAACTAGTTTGCATAGTGTTTACTTCTTAAACAGTTTGTGATTGGATCCTCTACCGAACTTGGAAGCCAGTTGAGTTATTTTTGAGTAATCCTAATATGTGCCTATTGTTAGGATTAGTGTAATCGGATTTTAAATAAATCATAAAAACTTTTAAAAGTCCTATTCACCCCCTCTAGGACATATTGGCATATCTCAATTTCAACTAAAGCGGTCTTCACCACAATTTCAGAAACCAACTTGGATGGATCCGATCATCAACTATCTTAAAGAGGGCAAGTTACCCGAAGATCGAATGGAGGCACGCAGAGTGCGAGCTAAAACTACCTAATACATAATACTAAACGATGTCCTCTATAAGAAAGGATTCTACCTTCCTTACCTGAGGTGCCTCCAGCCGGAAGAAGCAGAGTACGTCCTAAGGGAGATCTATAAAGGAATTCGTGAAAACCATTCTGGAGGACAAGCGTCAGCCTACAAGGTGGTCCAAGAAGACTATTACTGGCCAACCATTCAGCACGATGCTAGGCATCTTGTTCGAAAATGCGATAAATGCAAGCGTTTCATGAACATACCTCGACAGTTGCCTGAGGAGCTTACTCCAATGACTGGGCCATGGCCATTTGCTCAGTGAGGAATCAACATCATTGGTCCACTCTCTATTGGTAAAGGTCAAACCAAGTTCGCCGTAGTGGCTGTCGACTACTTCATAAAATGGGTTGAGGCAGAGCCGATAATAAAGATAACCGAGCAGAAGATCACCAACTTCGTTTGGAAGAAAATAATATGCAAGTTCGGGATTCCTCAGACCATCGTCTCCGATAATGGAAAGCAATTCGATAACAAGAGGTATCAGGAGACGTGTGAAAACCTTAGAATTCGTAATGTTTACTCATCGCCGTGACATCCGCAAGCAAATAGGCAAGTCGAAGTAGTCAACAAAATCATCAATCACCATCTTTAAACTAAGCTCGAGAACACTAAGGGAGAATGGATCGAGGAACTCCCCAAAGTTCTCTGGGCATATCTTACTACTGCCCGAACAATTACTGGGGAGACTCCTTTTTCTTTAGCTTATGGGGTAGAGGCGGTCACTCCCATAGAGATCGGGCTACCGATAGCTCAGACGGAGTCATTTGATGAACAAGTTAACACTAAACTAATGGCCCTTAGTCTCGACCTTCTTGAAGAACAATGGGAACAAGCTCGAATTCGAACCATCGTTTGCCAGCAACAAGTAATGCGTTTCTACAATACTCCGGTGAAGGTTAGAAGATTCCGAGCAGGAGATTTAGTCCTCTAAAAGACCTACCAGAACACCAAGGAACCTTGGGTTCGAATTGGGAAGGGCCTTATGTGGTATCAAGTATGGGCTAACATGGTTCATATCGACTAGAGGACCTGACTGGTCAGCTCCTTCCACATCCATGGAACGTTGAGCATCTCAAGATCTATTATCCTTAATTGATCGGTGCAACTTTTGTTGTGTATCGATCGACTTTAAGACAGTATCAATAAAGCTCCATTACGCTACGGTTTCTACGCAATTTGTCATAAGATCCGACCAAGATCAGACCAAGATCCAACCTATGTCTAACCTATCAGATTTGATAAAGGTCTGATAAAGGCCCAATCAAAGTCCAACCAGGACCTGATCTAAAACCTAAGTTTTTGATGCAACTTGCATCCGAGCAATTAAGTTCAAGTTCAGTCTATTGATACAAAATTGAAGACGATCTAACAAGAAATTTAAAATTCAAGGCAATTCACAGAAGTACTTTCATTGATAAAAGCCCAAAGGGCATGATTACATCAGTTATAACCCAAGATGGTACATTTACATCAGTCTACATTAGCCTGAAGCTGAAAAAGGGAAAGGTATTGCAAAATCGAGGAAGGCATTTCAGAGCCAAGGAAAAGAATTGCAGAGTGAAGGAAATACTGCTCTGCAAAAGCCGACCTTCAAGCCTTGGCCTTGGGGGCTGCTCGGAAGCTGCTTCGTCGCCCGACCCATCGGAGCCCGACTTAGACTCGTCAAAGGCGGAGAGGTCCAGCTTGGGAAAGGTCTCCTTCATAGCCTTGACACACTTAGTGTAACCCTGGCGATAGAGGGCATCTTTGTCCTCCATGTACGCTTGGGAAGACTCGAACTCCTTCACCGCATTCTCCCAAGCTAGACCAAGAGTAGCTGAGTCCCTGTCTTGAGTTCCTCGAGCTTCGCCTCGTTTTCCATAAGCTTAGCTCTGCACTCCTCGTACCATGCCTTGGCCTCCTCCGGTTTCGCCATCACCTCGACCTTTTTTACAGAAGTTGCTTCAAGAGTCGTCTTCGCAACCTCTAGCTCGACCTCTACAATCGAAGCCCGAGCTTTCGATCTGGCATCCTTTTGATCGACCTCACCCACCAAATCGGGCATCTAAGCAAGCTCGACACACACCTTTAATATGCATGGGGCGAACTACAAAAAGAAAGGAAAAGTTAAGTACTAGCGAGCAACGAAGAAATAAAAAAATGACCTAACTTCAGAAAACGTCGTACCTAGAGAAGGCTCGTCATCACTTGTGCTAGAGCTGATTCCGTAGGGGAGTCGAACAAACTACAGAATTCCACCCCCGACATGTGGTGGTCTGCCTAAGGGAGGATCTCCTCGATAGTCTGCCAGAGACCCCTACCTCGCCTGTAAGACTCGTATCCTAGTTTGTACCATTCCTTAGGATCCCGTGGTCCTCCCAGTCGAATTACGGCAACCCACGACCTGTAATCAGTGTTTGCGCGTGACCATAACTCTCATCATATATATCTATGTCGACTCGACTCGAAACTTGTATCCTAACGACTGCGCTGACGCCGCGGTTCCAACGCCGCGTCTCACACGCCGATGCGATACCCAAGCTAGGAGTTATGGGCCTGCATTTATTTCGAGGAAAACGATACACGTTGCGAATTCTGAGAGAATCTCTACAACCCATCACATCAATCAATCAATCAATCACAAGTCAAGTACACAACACATCCCTCTCTTACCAACAAGGCATGTCTCTCATCTCTCTCCCATTCCCAAAGTCAACTCTTTTTCTCTCTCCACCCATTCTTTCTTACAACACCATCCCTCTCTCCCATACATCACTCCATCCCATCCCATTCTCCACCAAATCCCAAGCTTCCATGAGAGAAAAGCTCTAAGGAGAGAAAAGATCAAGGCCCACCTCCCTACCACCCAAACTCTCATCCCCACCATCCAACCTTCATCATCCACCATCAAAGAGTTAGCTTAGGTACCAAGGAGTTCAAGGAACTAAAGAAGAAAGCCAATAGATGGGTGATCCTAGAAATGGGTGATCCTAGAAATTCCACTGTTGATTTTATTTGAGGGTCCACTTATGATGGGACCCATTTTGATGTATGTGTTGTAATCATAGAGGGGCCCATAGTGGCGGGGTCCCTCCACTACACCATCTTTCTCTCTCTCTCTCTTATTTTTTTCGTGTGATGATGATGTATGTGGCCCACCTGATATAGACCGTCCATGTGTTAGGACATATGGACCCACCTTAATGTATGTTTATCCACACCATCCAACCATTGGATGGTGGAAGAGGATTGGCTGGAGTACCCCCCACCAACTATACAGATGTTGTATATGACCTCAGCAAGCTGTGGGCCCGACCATGAGATATGTGTCATATCCAAGTCATCCATCTCCTGGACGGTGGGCCAATAACCCACCTGCTGCTGTCTTAATGCCAACAATGGGTCTGATCACGAGGTACGAGTTATATCCCAACTGCTCATCCATTTGGCTTTGTGTGGGGCCCACCCCACACGTGTTGCACGTGTGGGATGGGACCCACCTTGCTGTATGTATTCTATGCCCACACCGTCCATCCATGGATGGTGCTGTGAAGGGCCGACTGTGATGTATCTGCCATCCATCTGCCTGTCTGTTCTAGGCAGGACGTGGGACTCACCCACACGTGTTGCACGTGTGAGGTGGGGCCCACCTTATATGTATATTGTATCCACATTGTCCATCCGCCATGTGGGGCCTTACCTTGATGTATTGATCCAGACCGTTCGTTGGATGGACGACCAACCTTCTGGACGCTAAAGATCTTCAAACAAAAAAATATATATATAAAATAAAATAAAAAAAAAAAAATAATAGTATAATATAATATTATATTATATATAATATCATATGCATATGGTGGGCCCCACCTGTGTCCCACCTTCTTGAAGCGGATTGGCTGGTTTTCCACACACCAGCTATATAGCTGTGCATTGATGTCAGCAAATCCGTGGACCCCTCCATGGCAGCGTGTGGGGCCCACCTTGTGATTTGTGTTTCATCAACACCATCCAATCCATAGACGATGGATGTTGAATGGCTGGAGTACCTCAAACCAGTTCTTTAGCTGTTGGATGAGTTCCAGCAAGACTGTGGGCCACAACCCTGATGTATGTGATGATCCACCCCATCTAAATGTCTAGATGGTGGACCAAACCGTAATGTATGGGTCTTATTCACACCGTCCAAATGGCTGGACGGTGGGACCCAGCCAAGATGTATGTGTTACATCCAAACCGTCCATCCAATTGGTGAGCTCGTCTTAAGGCCTGATATTAAAAATAAGATAGGTCTATCAGGTGGACCACATTGCAGAAAACAACAGAGGAGTGAACGCCTACCATTGAAACCCTTTTGGGAGCACAGAGGTTTTAGATCAATATGAAATATGTTTTTCCTCTTAATTCAGGCCTTCGTGACCTTATGGACAGATTGGAGGGAAAATAAATGTTATGGTGGCCCTGTGTGGTTTACACATTGAAAAACATTATCTCCATAGTTATTTGTGGTATGGTCCAGATGATCTTTCGATACGATTCATTTTTGGTAATGCTCTAAATGATCTCTAAAATAGATGTATGGTGTAGATGGTGCGGCCCATGTGATGCGGCCCACTTGATGTATATGAGGCCCATTGGTGCGGCCCATTGATGCGACCCATTTGATATATATGAGGCCCATTGGTGTGGCACATTTGATGTATATGAGGCCCATTGGTGCGGCCCATGTGATGTGGCCCACTTGATGTATATGAGGCCCATTGTGATGTATTTGAGGCCCATAGGTTAAGGTCCAATGTGATGTATATAAGGACCATGAGTGGGGCCCAATGAGATCTATGTGAGGCCTTTGTGCGAGGCCGAATGTGATGTATATGAGGTCCATTGTGGTGTGTGATTCCACCATGATGTATGTAATAATGTTTATGGTGGGCCATACCTTAAGAGCAATGATGGTTTGACGTCCACATTGTAGAGAAATGATGGTTAAATGTCTGCATTGTAACTCTCCCTTAGGCCCATTGTTAGGCCCATACTTGTTGTGTGTAGGCCGTCTAGGCCCATCTTTGTTGTGAAAAGAGTTCGTCACCATATAACATGCTTAGTATAACTCCATGATTCATGCCTATACACATCATATGTATGCTTGATATGAGGAGTGACTGATCATAGCATATGCCATTGGGCAGATTGTTTATGGACCCCCTGATTAGGCAGAGTTGCCCAACATGAGCGCGTGGTATGCGTAGGATTGCTGCATGACTGATAGTGTGATTCATGCACCTTGAATTTGTATGACATGATTATTGTACACCCTAGTGACATCAGGATTGTGGCCTCCATAGGCATATCGTAGATGGCAGGATCGGACATCGAAAATACTGTTACTAGCATCGGGGCGCCATAGATGTTCCTGGGTGAAAATCCATAAATCCAATGGTACCAGAGGATAACTCTAACGTCGAGACCGAGTGGATACATGAGTGCACGATGCTAGATAGTGTGATTCATGCACCTTGAATTTGTATGACATGATTATTGTACGCCCTAGTGACATCAGGGTTGTGGCCTCCATAGGCATATCGTAGATGGCAGGATCGGACACCGAAAATACTGTTACTAGCATCGGGGCGCCATAGATGTTCCTGGGTGAAAATCCATAAACCCAATGGTACCAGAGGATGACTCTAACGTCGAGACCGAGTGGATACATGAGTGCATGAGGGCCGAATACCATGAGACCGCTATGTTGTGGTCAGTTGGAAGGGGGTGAGGCCTTACCTGCCTGAGGATAGGGGCATTGCTAGGCTGAGTATGACTAGCTCATAAATGGGTTCGCTATCGACGTGTCGGATAGGTATTGGTAGGCTATTGGTCAGGAGGATAGTAAGGTTTCTTATGCTCACTTGGACTGCACGCTTGGGAAAGGGGCAATGTCATTTAGAGTATACTAAACCCCGGTGATTGTCCCGTGTGAGAACTGTACTCATATTTGATGCTCTAGTGATGAGCTACATTAACATGTGGATTGGTATGCTTGAGCTGCATCTTGCACATGACATTGGTTGTGTAGGCCTTATATCGTATAGCCTTGATATGGTCGTTAACATTCATGTCTTGCATCGCATAGCCTTGGTACTGCTGATTGCATTTATGGTCTCATCAGCATGATTCTGCATTACTCTGATATTGTATTCTGAGCACGCTCATATTGCACACACACTTACACCACCCTCTAAGCTTTCTATAAACTTATGCACGATTGATGCGTGTAGGTGACGCCAGGACACAGCCATAGTTTAGCCGCAGCAGGAGCGTGCAGTCGAGCTTTAGGAGTTTCCGTTATTATTATCATTATATTTCCCTTCATGTGCATTGTACCTTAAAGTTTTTTATCATAGTGGATTTTGTAATGGTGTCTTGGTTATTGTTCATGGATTATGCTTATAGTTATGCTTATTACGAATCAAATTTATGTTAAAAATCCTCCTTGTAAGATCCCAGGATTGGAACCTAGTGTATGGGTGCTAAGATCCGAGAATGGGGTACTACGGAGGTTGTCGATGCTGGATTCAGCGATCGAAAATTTTGTGAGCCTAGTTTCTGAGTTTAGGGCATGACATCACCCCTTTTGAGTTATGGAAGGGCGAGCTACCTCCTCTGCCCTTGAAGACCGAACTTCTATGGGAAACTTGGGAACCCCCTGCACTTCGATGGGGATAGGTTCTTCTGGGACGATCATCCTTACTGCTTTAGCAGCACCAGAGGAGGTCTCCACCTCCGTTCCCTCTCCTTCCACTTCCATTATGACTGGACAGGAGGGGCCGACCTTCCCCTTACTCTTGGAGGCCTTGATCTTCTTCTTCTTCGATGCCGCCAGCTCATCCCGAGGAGGCGCGCGAAGTTTGGAAGGAGGTCGGAGAAGAGGGCTAGCCTTAGGCATCTCTGCATCAATACACAGAGAGAACATGTCAGAGAAATTCATGAAAATTTTCTAAGTTCTACAGATTGGCAGTAGGTCTTACCCAACAACTTACCGGTAAGAGCGTAATCCAAGCCCAACTGAAGAAGTAGCTCAGGTTGAAGCAGCAACCTCCAAGACCTCTTTTCCTTTGATAGCACTCTAGATGCTCTAATCTGAGCAAGCGACCTACTGTCGAGCAAAGGAGCTTGCTTAGGGATAACTACAACAAAATACATGCACAAATGAGTTCAGTAAGATAAAATTTGACCTATGAAGGATGAACTACAAGATCACTATATCAGAAGAATACTTACTTGAGTCGAAAAATGTTGTGGGGACCCAGTTTTGATTCGCGACCAAAAATAGGTCAGCTACCTCCCAACATCTGGACACCCATAACCATTTATCCCTCTAGTTCCTGTTAGACGACGGAGGGCCGGTTATAAGGCCCCCTCTAGTCCCCCGTAAAGTAGAGAGATAGTACCAGCTAGGCTAGAGTTTGTTCGACTTCACTTGGTATAAGTGGAGGAATTCCTCAATGGTCAGCTTAGGATGTTCCAGCTTGGACCACAGCTCTGCGCAGCCCATCAGAGCCCTCCATCCATTAGGGATCATCTGTCCCGAGGCCAAGTTTAGGTGGGCTAGAAAATGCCTCACCAAGCCTTGTAGGGGAAGCTGCAAGTTGCACTAACGTGCGACTTGGAAGATCGCGACGGCTCCCTCTAGAGGTCAGTCTGGAAGCTCATCCAGCGAAGTGAACCGAAGAACTACAGACTCAGGGATGTGAACCCAACCCTTATACAGGCTAGATCCTTAACATTGAGGATAGAGGGCACTAGACCCCCTAGACCTTCATCGTCGGACCCTTCTGGGTCATCTCCATCGGGAGGGTTGTGCTCCGCATCTAGCGGTCTCTCTGCCGAGGACTACTCCGTTGCCCGAAATGCTAGAAAACTGACATCTGCCATCATCACCAATGGCGATTGTGGATTTGACATTACCTAAAGGCTACTAGACCCACCATCACCGCTGGAGGCCCCATCCCATGAACTAAAAGAATCCAACATTGTGATTCTTATAGATGCTGAGAGTCATCGATTAAAAGAAAAAATAGAAAAGGAGGCAAATGTTTTAGGCTCACCGGAGATGGAACGGATGCCTAAATGCCGGTAGCTATAGTTGCCGAAAATTGCCTTATTGTGAAGGAAGACAACTGGGAGGAGAGCGCGAAAAGCAAATGGGGACGGACGAAAGCTAGGGCTTCCCTTATATAGGGAAGCCATGTGGCATTACTTGTGTATGACCATCAATGTTGGTTGTACAACGTCCCTTCCACTACCCCCTTGCGGACAAATGGCGCGACCCTACACACTGCTCGACCCTAATATCAAGTATTAAGCCACGTGTTGCGTCCTTATTCGACTGTCTCTGAAACGGTGACTTAACGCCCCACGTGACCTCGAACAATGAAAGGACACACCATGTACATTTACTGATATGCCTTGAGCACCGTGCTGGCCACCATACCTGGCATTTATGACTTTACAACTCGACCTAAATTTGACCTAAACTGAGTCGGGCTTACTTCTCAAGCCTCTTCATATCGGCTTGAAGAGTAAAGGGGGCTTACTGTTGGGTGAAAAAATAATTAAATTAGATAGGTCAACTTATGAAATGAACCAACTCTACTAAACAGTACAGGCCCTTTTTAGTATCCGAGGCCTAAGGGGCATCTACGTCCAGAAACAGGATGACCTCCTAGAGGGATGATACAACTGTAAGGACACTCAAAGAGGAGGCAACCGTAAGTCTACTCAAATGGCCAATTACCGACCTAATCCATAGCTCGGCCATAGCAAGACCATAGTTCGGTTATAGGTCAGTTATAAGTTGGGAATTGGTCCGGTTGAAGCTCGACCAAAGCTCAATCATAGCTCGACCAGAGCTCAGTTATAAGTCAGGATATCCTCCGAGAGAAGGAAATTGCTTATTCCATGGGAAAGGTCGGCAAACGACCAATCCTCGAGATTAATAGTCTGAAGATCTCTCTAACGGCCCGAAGATCTCTCCCAAGATCTTTTGAGGATCAGATCGAATCCCGAGAACTTCGGGATCTGATATGGATCCCAAACGGATTTCTAAACAGGATTCATCTCCAGTAAAGACTACCTAACACGTATGTCTTCCCTCTCCTATAAATAGAGGTATCCCTGGCCAAAGTAAGGTACGCATGTTCATACCCTAGTACTCGACTGGTGACTCTTTTCCAAAGAGATCCTACCCTACTATAGACCTAAAAGCCCTGACTTAGGCATTGGAGGGTCCCCTATGCAAGCCAGGGTCTCCTTTGTCTCTTGTTCTCTCTCTCTCTCTCTCTCTCTTTTTTTTTTTTTTTTTAAATTTTTTTATGCAGGACTAAACAGGTTCGCCAAGGAGGGTCTACTAGAAAACTACATCAACAATCTTAATTAGTTATGGGGATGTTTCAATCTGGGAGAGTTGTGGCATGCTTCATTAGATTACTGAACCATGGGAAGCTCTTGTTATATTGCGAACAAACATACTAGTGGTGCAATTTGGTTGGGCTCAATTCAAACCCAACTGGCCCAATTAGAATCGTTAGGTTGGACTTTGATTAAGGCTGAGGGCAAAGCAAACACAATAGATTATTCACATTTTGTATTGGAAGCCTCTATGTACACCCACAAAGATGATAAATACACACCCATCTTTAATACTTTCAGTAATAAATTAATACAAAACTGACCTAACCTAAGTTACCTGACCATTCTGAGTTATACTAGGTTAGAATATTCAATGCCTCAAGTTGGATAGGTCGAGTTGAACAGGATAACTTGTGTCAAGTCTCAGGTTCGGTCTGGCCGAGGGTGACTCATAACCTTTTTGGGTTGGGATTGGGTTGAGCCTTGACCTAAGCCAACCTACCTGAGTTGTAAAAAGAAAAATAAAATAAAATAAATTTGCATATGGAATTCAACAATACATCTCAGACCATGTGATGCTTTTTTTAAAAGGCCAGGAAGGTCATTTGGATATGTTTCCTAGAACCAACCACGGGCATTAAAGAGGAAGCTCCCTAGCCGTTAAGCTCTTTTAAAGAGCTCGACATGCAAAAGTCTAAAGCAAAACAAAAGAAATACAAGTTACACAACCAATATAAACATCTGAATGACAAAACAAACTAGTGAAATGGAATAGAAATGAAAGTGCCTCAAGAAAGCATAAAATAGGTGTTGGGGAACCGCAGAAGCACACAAAGATGAATCAAGCAAAGTATTTCAATCGCACGATCAAGTCTAATCATAAACACTCCGAATTTAATGTGGAAAAACCCTTGTAGGAAAAAACCATGGTACAAAGTGACAGTAATGCATTATAAAAGCAAAAAATTACAAGAGATAGAGATTACCTAATTTGAACAAGCCTCGAATCACCCCAAGTTATACCCTTAAAACCCTAGAACAAATTAGAAAGCTTTGAGATACCCCAAATCCCGATTACACCCATATATATAGCATATACAAGAATTATAATTGAAATCAAAAATAAATCCTGCACTTACGCAATTCTGCGCGCACGTTCGATGGCATCGATAGACTATCGATGGCATCGAACACCCTCGATGTCATCGAGTAGAACACCAAAACATTGCAGCGACTAAACATGGATTTTTTCAATGGCATCAAAGTCTGCTCGATGCCATCGACAGACATGGTAACTTTCCTATTTACGACATCAACAACAATAAGACTATAAGTAACACCCCGAACTTTTCGATACCCGAGTATTAAAAGTTCTCGAGTGTTACAATGAGATTTTAACTTGGTATGTACATGTATACAATATCAATCTAACTATCCTAACCTTACATTTAATCCCTGACACGTATCTAACCCTTGAGATCAATCCCCACCCATAAATCAAGTCATCCGACTGTTGATCACGTAGTCTAATACATGTACGTTCCACTAACTAAATCAACAAATAACCCTTCATCCATGATGATTTAGGCATAAGTTCTTTTATAAGAATTTCTTAGAAACATGCCTACAACCATATAGAACCATTAAATTTCACAAAACTCTTAGATCAACAATAATTATGAAAATGCCATCAACCTAAACCCTTGAATTCAAGAACACATAATTCCCATGATCCGTTTTAGGTAAAATTTTACACCTTGCTTATGTATCACAAATTAGCCGTACACGTCAAATTTTAACCCTTGGATCATTGTAAAAGTGGTCTAATTGATAAATCAACCCCTTACCATTGATTTTGGGTGTCCATCAAGTGAAGGAAGGTCATGGGAGAATATTTACGTTTCATCTATGTCTGTATGATCTTATGAACAGGTTGGATGACAAACAAACCTCACTATAGGGCCTAGAAAGGTTTCAACGGTGGAAACACAACACCCACCGTTCCATGGAGGATAACCCACCGTTTCATGGAGTATGACCCACCTGATCTTTGGATATGCTTCAAATTTAGGCTCAACCCCTTAAATTAAATGACGAAAAACAAATGGACGGTGTAGATTTCTTAGAAACAACACTACGGACCCCACTTTGAGGATGAGGGTGCACGCAGTGCATGCACACCCACCGTTCACCACATCAAAAAATCGGGTCAAAGTAGGTTTGACCCGAGAATCCTTAAAAAAGAGGATTTCTCCCCGTTCCCGCTACTCGTCTGTTTGAATGGACGACGTCCGCTGGGACGTGTTGTGGCCCACCACCTTTGATCGGACGGTCAATCCAAACCATCCATCTTGAAGCTAGGGCAAGGAATACCATACCCTTAGTCGTTACGCACACCAAAATGCTCCCATATGCACATGAATCCATCCACGATTAGACTGCTCCCAATTTCTCTGGCGAAAAAACCGTTCGTGCTTATGATCAGTGGGCCACCGGTCATATCTATTCAAGAAATCCGAACCATCCATCTTGTCTGGAGGAGGAATCCGACTAGAACCTTGCCTTTTTTGCAACCTGTTTTAACAAATAGACGACTGTTATAAAGCTTGCGCAAGAACGCCGAGAGAGTTGCTGGTCAAGTCGTTCCACGTTGGAAACCCACGCCAGGCACTAGAACTTTAATCTGGACCACTCATAACAGAGAGGTGGGGTATCTGATCCCCTACACGTCCACCAAAGGCAAAGCTCACGGGAAATCCCGGGCGCTGATCCTCTGTTACGCAAAGAACTTTTACGTAAGGAGAAAATGGAGCGTTTATGTCCATCTTTCCCTCTTCGCCCGGTGTTGCGTAAAGAACTTCCGGAGAAGATTCTAGAGGCTCTTAACATTATATAAAATCCCCTCATCCGATGGTGAAGGAAGAGAAAAAAAAAGAGATGCAAAGAGAGGAGAAATGTGAGAGAGAGAGAGCAATGTCTAGTTCCCTGCTGGACGTAACAAAAAGAAAAGGAAGAAGAAGAAAAGAAAAGAAAGGAAAGGAAAGGAAAAGAGAAGAAAGGAAAAGAGAGAAAGAGAAAGAGAAAGAAGGAGCGTTCATCTGTCACCTAGCCACTTGAGCACACATTAGGTTTCTCTAATGTCCCAAGGTAAAGATCTTCTAATCTTTTCAATGTAAATCCCTGGTCTTTCCTACAAAGTTGTAACGATTATCTAGATCGAGCCTATACGAGTCAACTCGGTGAGAAGAATTGGCTGATGGTTAGGATTTGATCTAGTTTATCCTTCTTTTCTTTTCTTTCAATCCAACCTCCTAAGACATACTAAACCTAAACCTAAACTAACGTAAATAATCCAAACTAGGTGAATTAGAGTAAAATTTGGCCCTAAAGTACTTCTTTCACCAACTAACTTAGTAAGAGACGATCTAATATCTAAAGGCGAGGGTTTTATCCTTTAAGCTTATGGTAATTTAAGTTGATATGTTATTATCTTGCCTTTTACATACTATGTTTCATGTTATTATGAATTTTCTCTGCAATTATATGTTTTACCATCAATTATTTGTCAATTGGGATTATAGTATAATGCTGATTTCATGGGATCTTTATGAATTTATGTGGGGCGATGGATACAAGTCTTGCCCTTGCCTTTATCAATTATTGAGTTGGCCCTTGCCACTCTCCTCTTTATTGAGTTGGTCATTACCACTCTCTTTATTAATGAGTTGGTCATTGTCACTCGTCTATTTGTTGAGTTAGCCATTATTACTCTTATTTTATTGAGTTGATTATTGTTGCTCTCCTCTTTATTATGTTGGCCATTGCCACTTTTATTTTTGCTAAGTTAGCCATTGCCACTCTTCTCTTTACATTACTAGCCTTGTGTTGTCTATCTTTAAAGGGCTTGGGCATGTGTCTTGTTATTCCTTAACCCCCATTATTTAATTTATATTCTCTATAAGTGTAAGTGATGTGTTAAGATGTATCACAACTAGTGATTCAAATAATCTATCATGGACATAATACGCTCTGGGTAGAGACCCTCTTGGTCATTACGTAAATCCATTGGTTTTAGGTAGTGTTGCACAAGTTGATGTGTGTAATTTGCAAATGCAGTGTCACATCACTTCTGAGATTGGAAGTCACAAATAGTTGCTCAATGAATAAATTGTGTCATATAATTCATCTGATTCATGTGTTGTGTACCTTAAGGTGTTCATGTAAATCCACGGTAGCGTCCGACATGCCGGTGAATCTTCGTAGTGTGAGAATGCGGGGCGATCCGGGTTTTCTATGAATCGTATTTCACATTGTAATGATCACTATGTATGATGAGCCGCACACGCTTTGCTAGGCATGCATCTCATGTAGATTATTTACGTATGCTGAGACCCTCGGATTAGTGGAGTACCTTACGTATTAGAACTCTTACATTACTTTTATGAATCTCATAAATTATTGTCAATCTTAAAGGATAACTATCACTATGAGTAGGGCATTGATCCTCTTCCAACCGTATAGATGATGCAGGTGATGCACAGATCGAAGACCTAAAGGGCCATCTCCCTATGGAAGATTATACTAAAAGAATAAGAAGATAACCTTATGATTTAGCTTTATACTTTCGCTGCGAACTCAAACAGTGTAATACACTCCCATTAAGAGGACACTTGATGTTTTATTGAATTCTTTTAATAATAATGACGGTTGATTTTATTCTCGTGAATGGTTACCTTCATGAATGTATCTGGATGTGATCAAAATAATTTTTTTTAAATGAAGAAGAAGAAGAAGAAGAAAAGGTGCGATTTTTAAAGCATCCAAATTTATACATTATTAACACCCGGTTTTCTTAGGCATGAGTACAAACTCTGGCTGTAAAAATTTAGGGCATTACAGTCGGTATTAGAGCATGAGAATGAGATTAACTAGGCCTGAGGGAGTGGACCACCATAAACTTTACATGATGAGGTCATATGATGAATTAGATAATACACTCAATTGGATACCCCGAAGAAACTAGGGAGTTGTGGAATTAGAAACCCATTCTTAGGTTCACCAATAGGAATACTAATTAGACATGGAATCTAGAAACTGCGAATATAGGTACCCCCGAATAAATCCCCAAAATTCCAAACAGACTTGTTCTAAACTAAAAGTCATCCTTAACTAAGGTCACAATCAAGAATAAATGAGTTTCCCTTATGGGAATAGAGAATTCATAATTTTTCCAGAATTTTTGACTATTTCAATAAAATTCTGACATACTGTGAAATCTCCACTGATCACGGTAAGAAGACATATCAGAACATTTTGAAACTTTTCCAATGGATCACTTAGGTCTCCGTCAACCATCTTATAAATTTCATCTCAACTGGATCTGCATAAAATTCCATAAAAATCTGACAGTAGTAAAAATCAGTGGAAATTGCTGCTGGACAACAAGATTTTATATACCTCACAAGGGTGAACACCCTCAAACCGTTGAATCTTGCCTCGTGCAATTTTCTGGAGTCTTAGGAACAAGTCAGGGGCTTAGACTCCAAATTTTGAATAAATTGGATGTATGGATCGGAAGATAAAATTCTTGGAATGATAGACAGTCAATATAAAATGACTTTGGGTATTCACAAGGACGACACTAAAGCTTAGGTTTAAACGAGGAACAAATGATTTGGTCTATCCTTATGAAACCTAGCCTATCCATTGTTGTCTAGTCCGGCTAGAATCTTTGGCTTTCGGGGCGAAATGAAGAATTTTTTTTCAAGAATGTAGAGTGAACGGGACCATGGAATTATGAACCATATTCAAGCAAGACAAGAGCGGTTAATCCAAATATCATATCTCGGGGTCGAGATTTTTTTCTTTTAAGGGGGGTAGGATGTAGCATCTCAATTTTATGTAACCAATTATACACACACTTAGACATATATATTTACACCTGAGTAATATATTGAGAATCTATGCAAATTGAATTAGCAGGGATGATAGAAGAAATCTCGGGTAATTTATCAGATAATCAAAGTACGCAGTGAGAGCGTAATGGGCCACGTTAGATTTATCCTTTATAAGAATATAAGAGTACGTGAGACTTTCCATGAGTTTAAAACAATTGGGATTATGGACTGATGGAACTATGTTTAAGCGAAAGTTACACGATTTGACTGGAATTCTAAAGTCCTCACAAATATCAAAGTCCCAATGCCCTGATAAAGCAAAAGATAGAGATTTAAGAGGATTACGAATTGATACCTATAAATCCTCTGTACTGGGCAGGCGAAGGATCTGGGTATCGGGCACAAACCCACTACAACCATCTATTCATATTTATCGAACACAGGAAGTAAGGAATCCTTAGAGGCATGGAGAATGGCTTGCATAATAGAAGTACTAAATTTCAGGGGTAAAATTATGTTTAGGGGGGGTAGATTGTAACACCCCGAACTTTTCAATACCCGAGTATTAAAAGTTCTCGAGTGTTACCATGATATTTTAACTTGGTATGTACATGTATACAATATCAATCTAACTATCCTAATCTTACATTTAATCCCTGACACATATCTAACCCTTGAGAACAATCCACACCCATAAATCAAGCCATGCGACCGTTAATCACGTAATCTAATGTATGTACGTTCCACTAACTAAATCAACGAATAACCCTTCATTCATGATGATTTAGGCATAAGTTCTTTTATAAGAATTTCTTAGAAACGTGCCTACAACTATGTAGAACCATTATATTTCACAAAACTCTTAGATCAACAATAATTATGAAAATGCCATCAACCTAGACCCTTGAATTCAAGAACACATAATTCCCATGATCTGTTTCAGGTAAAATTTTACACCATGCCTATGTATCACAAATTAGCAATACACGTTGAATTTAAACCCTTAGATCATTGTAAAAGTGGCCCAATTGACAAATCAACCTCTTAACCATTGATTCTGGGTGTCCATCAAGTAAAGGAAGGTCATGGGAGAATATTACCCTTTCATATATGTCTGTAAGATCTTATGAATAGGTTGGATGACAAACAAACCCACTGTAGGGCCTAGAAAGGTTTCAATGGTGGAAATCACAACACCCACCATTTCATGGAGTATGACCCACCTGATCTTTGGATATGCTTCAAATTTGGGCTCAACCCCTTCAATTAAATGGAAAAAAACGAATGGACAGTGTAGATTTCTCAGAAACAATACTGTGGACCTGACTTTGAGGATGAGGGTGCACACAATGCATGCACACCCACCGTACACCACATCAAAAAACCGAGTCAAACTAGGTTTGACCCAAGAATCCTTGAAAAAGAAGATTTCTCCCCGTTCCCACTACTCATTCGTTTGAACGGACGACGTCCGCTAGCACGTGTTGTGGCCCACCACCTTTGATCAGAAGGTCAATCCAAACCGTCCGTCTTGAAGCTAGGGAAATGAATACCATACCTTGGGTCGTTACACACACTGAAAAGCTCCCATACGCACACGAATCTATTCATGATTAGACTACTCCCAATTTCTCCGCCGAAGAAACCGTCCGTGCTTGTGATCAGTGGGCCACTAGTCATATTTATTCGAGAAATCCAAACCGTCCATCATGTCCGGAGGAGGAATTCGACCAGAACCTTGCCTTTTTCGCAACCTCTTTTAACAGATAGACGATTGTTACAAAGCTTGCACAAGAATGCCGAGAGAGTCGTTGATCAAGTCGTTCCGCATTGGAAACCCACTCCAGGCACCGGAACTTTAATCTGGACCGCCCATAACAGAGAGGAGGGGTATCTGATCCCCTCCAAGTCGACCAAAGGAATGGCTTGGGCAGAAGCCCGGGCGCCGATCCTCCGTTACGCAAAGAACTTTTGCATAAGGAGAAAATGGAGCATTTACGTCCGTCTTTCCCTCTTCACACGGTGCTGCATAAAGAACTTCCAGAGAAGATTCTAGAGGCTCTTAACATTATATAAAATCCCCTCATCCAATGGTGAAGGAAGAGAAAAAAAAAGGAGACGCAAAGAGAGGAGAAACGTGAGAGAGAGAGAGAGAGAGAGAGAGAGCAATGTCCAGTTCCCTGTTGGAAGTAGCAGAAAGAAAAGGAAGAAGAAGAAAAGAAAAGAAAGGAAAGGAAAGGAAAAGAAAAGAGAAGAAATGAAAAGAGAGAAAGAGAAAGAGAAAGAAGAAGGAGGAGTGTTCATCTGTCGCCTAGCCACTTGAGCACACAGCAGGTTTCTCTGATGTCCCAAGGTAAAGATCTTCTAATCTTTTCAATGTAAATCCCTGATATTTCCTATGAACCTGTAAAGATTATCTATATGGAGCCTAATCGAGTCAACTCGGTGAGAAGAATCGGCTAAAGGTTAGGATTTGATCTAGTTGATCCTTCTTTCCTTTTCTTTCAATCCAACCTCCTAAGACATACTAAACCTAATCCTAAACTAACGTAAATACTTCAAACCAGGTGAATTAGAGTAAAATTTGGCCCTAAAGTACATCTTTGAGCAACTAACTTAGTAAGAGACGATCTAACGTCCAAAGGTGAGGGTTTTATCCTTTAAGCTTACAGTAATTTAAGTTGATACGTTATTATCTTGCCTTTTACATACTATGTTTTATGTTATTGTGAATTCTCTCTGCAATTATATGTTTTACTATCAATTATTTGCCCTTTAGGATTATAGTATAATGTTGATTTCATGAGATCTTTATGAATTTATGTGGGGCGATGGATACAAGCCTTGCCCTTGCGTTTATCAATTTATTGAGTTGGCACTTGCCACTCTCCTCTTTATTGAGTTGGTCATTACCACTCTCTTTATTATTGAGTTAGCCATTGCTACTCATCTATTTGTTGAGTTAGCCATTGTTACTCTTCCTTTATTGAGTTGACCATTGTCGCTCTCCTCTTTATTATGTTGGTCATTGCCACTTTTATCTTTACTAAGTTGGCCATTGCCACTCTTCTCTTTACATTATTGGCCTTGTGCTGTCTATCTTTAAAGGGCTTGGGCATGTGTCTTGTTATTCCTTAACCTCCATGATTCAGTATATATTCTCTATAAGTATAAGTGATGTGTTAAGATGTATCATAACTAGTGATTCAAATAATCTATCATGGACGTAATGCGCTTTGGGTAGAGACCCTCTTGGTCATCATGTAAATCCATTAGTTTTGGGTAGTGGTGCACAAATTAATGTGTGTAATTCGCAAATGCAATATCACATCACTTTCGGGATTGGATGTTATAAATAGTCGCTCCATGAACATATCGTGTCATGTAATTCATCCGACTTTTGTGTTGTGTGCCTTAAGGTGTTCATGTAAATCCACGGTAGTGTCGGATATGCCGATGAATCTCCGTAGTATGAGAATGCGGGGAAATCTAGGTTTTCTATGAATCGTATTCCACATTGTAATGATCACTATATATGATGAGCCATTCTAGGCATGCATCTTATGTAGGTTGTTTGTGCATGTTAATATCCTTGGATTAGTGGAGTACAGGACGTATTAGAGCCCTTACATTACTTTTCTGAATCTCTTGAATTATTGTTAATATTAAAGGATAACCATCACTATAAGTAGGGCATTAACCCTCTCCCAACTGTACAGATGATGTAGGTGATGCACAAATCGAAGACCTAAAGGACCATCTCCCTATGGAAGATTATACTGAAAGAATAAGATAATAATCTTATGATTTAGCTTTATACTTCCACTGCGAACTTTGACAGTGTAATACACTCCCATTAAGAGGACACTTGATGTTTTGTTGAATTCTTTTAATAATAATGACGGTTGATTTTATTCTCGTGAATGGTTACCTTCATGAATGTATCTAGATGTGATCTAAATAAAAATTTTTAAAAGAAAAGGTACAATTTTTAAAGCATCCAAGTTTATACATTATTAACACCCGGTTTTCTCAAGCACGAGTACAAACTCTGGCCATGAAAATTCGGGGTGTTACACTACAACCACCCTATTAAAGCTCCTGAAAGTTGAAACAGGCATTTCCATTGCTTACTAGACATGGCGAAAAACACTAAATCAGTGTCATTCCACAAATTGACATGCCTGGCATGAAATGACAGGCCAAGTACATATATGCATGAATTGTAACATTATCATGAATGCATTTTACACCAGTTAAAGCAAACGTATGAGTAGAGGAATGCAGTCTGTAATGAGGTACTAGATGAGAATATAGAACGTTGTTAAAAGGGATATAATGGAAATTCCTTGATTTGTCTCTTCGAAGAGAAACCATCATTTTTTTTAGATTGATGGATCCAATATATAATAATGAATTAAAAAAGAGTGTTCTTATTTGAACCTATATGCTATTATCTTTTTTAGTTGTAATAAATTCAATTACTTTTCAGGGAAAAAGTAGATAACTGCCCATTAAAGTTTCTAGATTGTGTTGTCCATTCCAATTGATGTTTGATACCATTCAAGTCCAATACTTGTAAGAACTCTATAAGGTGGGCCTTATTGATCAACGGTTTAGATTGTCCTGATAGTTAGACTATGTAATCGGGTAAACCAGTGGACCCCACTTCAATGTGATTCACGCAGAGTATCTACGTATGGATGCGTAAGGGTTAGAGTGTTATTGCTTGATACGCAGAGCTATTTGAGTTTAATTGGGATAAGACAGTGTGGAGCAGTGGGAGAGATTTGTGATGGGTTTCAAACTCTCATCCCCACATAATCTATATAAGGTAGCTAGGTCCCCGATCCTACACCATCGCAGAAAACATAAGTCCCATCTATTGTTCTGCAAATGGGTGTGAAACAGAGAAAGATCCTAGCATTATTTTTTCTAGTATTCTGCTTCTTCATCTATGGCTCTCAGTTAGGTAAGCCATCTAATCCCTAGATCTCTATGTCTTATGCACAACAAGATCTCTGGGATTTCCGCATTAAGCTAAATTAACAGTTAGTATCAGAGCCACGGTGCATAAGTATGGATTATTGAATTCATCTATTACAGATTCAGCTTTATATTAGGGTTTTCCAATTCGAAACCCATATCAGTAATTAGGTTTTTTCAAATTCCCATATTGGAAATTAGGGTTTGTTAATTCGAAGCCTATATCGTCAATTAGGGATTTTCGAATCCCTGAATCCAGTTATAATAAATTAGGGATTTTGGATTTCGAATCCCAAATCTAGATTTGGGGATTTCAGATCTGTAACCTCATATCCAGCATAAATTAGGGATTTTGAATACCAAATCCAGATTTGGGGATTTTAGATCTATAACCTCATATCCAGCATAAATTAGGGATTCCTAACACCAAATCCATATGATAGTTAGGGTTTTCGATATCCTAAATCAGAAATTGGGGATTTTTCGAATCCCTGAATAAATCATATCAAATATTTAGGGGATTCCAGTTCAAAATCCCTGCATCAGTCATTAGGGATTTCTGATTTTGAATCCCAAATCCAGGATAGGAGATTTCAAATCTCAGTTTGGGATTGGGATTTTATGCCCTTACCTTGTCTTCCATGGGGACATACTTGGATTGCTAGTCCATCGTCGGCATCCTTCGTTTACAACCAAACACAATCGACCGCGAATCCTTCATCAGGGATGGCTGCACCTTCTTGATCGACACCGTGGAAGATGTTGGAAGCCAGTCCTTTGACTGACTGAGAGTGCCTCTGCGGGGGCTGGTGATTTCATCTCCCTGTCTTCAGCCACTGCGAGAATGGCTACCTTCACTCTCTCTCTCTCTCTCTCTCTCTCTCTCTCTTAGGGTATATTAGGTCAAATACCTAATCTTATAAAGTCAGGTCTGTATGACCCAATTCCAATTCATTTGGGTCCGCACTCTGGACCCGTGAACGGAATCCTCTTGTATCCCTGCTGTTAGGCCCAACACTTATACTGGGCCCATTACGTGATCCTGATCCACTTGAATCCCATTGATGGGCCTGACACTCGCACTGGGCCCATCACTAATTATATCCAATTTCTCCTATCACCAATGGACCTCATAAGTAGATCATATGCATGGATGTTAGTTGTGTTCATCTTTTGGACCACATATAGCTCACATTCAATTCATATCATATATAGGCCCACATCTGATCCGTATGTTCAGTTCACAATGAGCATTTCATCTGGTTCATACGCTAGATAGACTATAAAGAGAATAAATCTTCAATCATGTGGATCATTTGTGTTGAGTCTAAACTTTCAATATTAATGTAACAACCCGACTTTTTAGGACCCAAGTACACAACCCGTTTTCCAAAAACCCGAGTGTTAACCTTAAAGGATGATCAAATATATTTTTCCTTTTATCTTTTATCAGAGGAAGCAGATGAGCGTAGAATGGACAAGTAAACATAAAGGAAAGTTCTATTATCATTTAGAATATACAAAAGAGTGCCCATAATGACTTATACAAACCAATGTCTCGAACATAAAAATTACAAGAATCCACATGATCTAGTACAAGAAAAATAATATAAGAATGTAAACATAAGCCGCAAGACTGCGCAGCTCCTCGAGGTAGATGTAGTCATGCAACTCTAGCACATGTACCCGGCTCCTCATCAGCCTGAACCTGAAAGTCACTTAAGATATCTGTGCTACCTGTACGGTTATATATTTGATGGATGAGTGGCCAACTCAGTGTGAACTCCCCTCAAGATTACACACCGCCGCATAAGGTAAGCATAGTTATAAAATAAAGCATACAAAACAATACATGATGTAGATCTTATTATGTGCATGTATGTATGGAATGCGTTCACGCCCCGGAGATGCTCATCCGTGTGGATAGGGCCGCCGCCCATGCAATAAGTTCACGCCCCAGGAATACTCATCCGTGCGGACAGGGCCGCTGTCCATGCAATCATCGAACCTAGGAAACATCATCCAGTTGGAACAATACGTACATCACGTACGATAGCAATAGCTAGTCTGTGCAATGTATGTATAATTAGCCAATCCATTATTAATCCAATTACACTCAGCAGATTTAATAAGCTCAAAGGTCACTACGGGGAGCTCAGAGCCCAGCGTCGGCCGACAGCTCAAGCATAGTGTCCCATTCCACCATCCCTGGCTCATGAGGCTACCACCTTAGGATGTTTAATGGAAACCCATCGACTAGTGGCCAATCATATTACAGTATGTGGGGCTTACCATCGCATGGTTGTACAGTATAAAACATTCAACCCATATAGGAAAAATACTAGAACAAAACCACATAGGGCGATATCAAAGTAGGCCACATAGGGCAAGTATCAGAACCATGCGATAAAAGACCATCCTTGAAAATCATTAGACATAACAACCCTAGATGGTAGGCCCACATCAATGATTCATCTAGACCACCACTTAATAACCACCAAGTCGAAGGTCCATTACGATCACAACTAGTCAAGTTACATCCCAAGTATGGGTGTACATTCATATGTGGGAGTTTTCCACTAATGTACAGTTTAAGTTCCATAAGCAATCCACAAAAATAAATCCACAAGCATGAACAATTATACGGGATAATCGTAAAGCATGTAATACAATAATTCAATCTTCACCAGCTAACACATGTGATTATAAAGAGAGCTATCAATTATGAATTTAAATAAAAACTATAACTTAAGCTAATGAGAAGATGGAAAGCTCAAGGGGAAGAATCATCACCTTATACTTGAATCGCCTTCTAATGTTGCTAAGTGCTTGTGCCCTTAGAATTGTATCCTACCACAAATTATAAGGTTATACAATTAGATCCATGCCTCATACATTGTTTATGGTTAGGATTTTAACCGAGGGTTAGGATTGTTCATTTTTTTAGGGTTTTAATGTAGGACTTAAGGTTTTCATCTTAGGGTTTAGTTCTAGGAGTAGAACTTATGATATATGTACAGTATAATAATAATATTGTTAGTTACAATTTGACATTAATGATATAACTATTATTTGTGACCATGGTAATTGTTAGTATTACAATTGAAATAGTATAACCTATCATTAGAGATAATATTTTCAAGTGATGAATATCGTGCTAATATCACTAATGGTCATTTCAATTATAATAACTAACATTACCATAACATGTAAATAGTAATCATTATGATGATAATTAATATTATGATCTACTATTATAATAATATTTAAGAATGGTAAGTAAAATACACTTATAGTTAACAAATTTTAATATGTCTGTAATAGCTATTTATAAGTGATTCACTAATGGTTAATCATGCTTAATATTAGTGCCATATCAATGATAATCATGGTAACACGAGTAACTATAATCGAACTGAATTTAATATGGAAGGAGGAGGTGGACTCATCTAGGTCGACTCGGTCAAGTCAACTCGACCCGAAACTCCCTCTCATTTCCCTCTTCCTCTTCCCTTTTTCCTTCACTTCTTTCTCCTCTTTCTCTATTCTTTTCTCATCATTCAAGACCCCACACCTAGTAGAGTTTGCAACCAACCATGGGTTGGCGGTCTAACTTGGTCCCAAACCGAGTTAACTCAGAATCTTCCTTTCTTCTTCTTTCTCTTTCTTTTTCCTTTCCTGCTTTTCCTTTTGCATTCCTTGCTGGAACTCCAGTGGGAGGGAATCAGCAACTCAGCCCGAGCATTGAGCCCAACCCAGATCGGGACTCGGCCCACTGAGTTCATGACTCGCCAGCGAGTCAGATATCTTACCTTGACTCGGTAGGTGTGGATCGACAGCAACTCTCCCGCTGATACCCCCCTTCCTTTCTCCCTGCTCTCTCTGTTTTCCTATTGCAATGACTAGCAAGATCAGCGGCCAAAACTCAGACCGAACTCAGTCCGAGTCCAGCTGAAATGCAACAAATCTGAAAGTAGAAAAAGGGTGTCGTACTCCCTCTCTCCCATTCCTCTCTTTTCTCCCTCTGTTTTCAATCTCTCTCTCTCTCTCTCTCTCTCTCTCTCTCTCTCTCTCTCTCTCCCCCTGATCCTCTCTTCTTCTACTTCTTGCTGGAATGTCCAGCAATGGACATTTAGTCCAGGCATGACTCGATAGCGGGTCGGGTCATCGTGGCATGGTGCAGCAACCGCACCATTCCATCACCTTCTTTCTCCTTTCTTTCTCTCTCCCACCATTTCTCTTCTCTAGTCACTTTCAACAGGGGTCTGGACGAGGCCAAACAAGGGCCGAAACACTGGCGCTCAGACTGCTTCTCAGTGGAGAAGAAGGCGGCCATTAATGGCGTCTTTGTCACCACTGCTCCTTCCTTTAATCTGAAGACATGGGAGGGTTCTTAGGGGTCTAACAGAGCTTGTGGATGCATGAAACTGAAGGTTTGAAGGCGTTTACTTGATGGGTTCGAAGGGAGAAGGTGGCAGCCAGCTTTTGGAGTGCGGCTGCGAGAACGGATGAGGAGTTCCTCTTTTTTCTAAAATCACCTTTGTTCATAACAACCCTAGCTCTCCCAAGAGCCCTTGGATGAAGAGTGGAGGGCCTGGATTGAAAACCAGATGGCAGCAACCTCCACCGTCTAGCAAAACCAAAACTGACAGTGGTTTTAGCTTCCTGTGGGCAGAACCTCTCTCCCACGCAGAGAGCTATCGGACGGCTGGGATTTTTATCTCAATGAATGACCCAGATCAACTGAAGACCCCTCACATGGATCGCTAAGCTGGCGGTGAGAAATGTTTCTATTTTCGGAAGTGATGTGCTTTCGGGTCCTACTTGTGCCGGAACCTGTGTGCTTACGTGGATGCTCCATCATGTGGAAATTATTGGGTTTTTGTCAGAATTGAGGTCCGCACCTGATGGATGGTTCAGATCATGGGTGTGGACCCTAGTTCGGGGGCCACAATCACAAACACGGATGTTCGTCCGTCTGCTGTTGAAAGACAGAAGCTTGGAAATCCCTCTGTTTTGAGAAGTTCTCGTGCCAGCGCTGGTCGGCCTGGCTGGCACGTCTGATGCACTCCAGGTGCACTACACTATGGTGTACGTGCACAACACTATAGGGCCCATAGTGATGTTTGTGACTAATCCACACCGTTCATCGTCTTGGCCAGGTCATGTAGTCCTATGTGTTCAGATATAGAGAGGATCTAAGTCTTTGAGTGGGACACAACATATTTGAACAGCAGATGTGCCCAACGTCTAATTGCCTCTGGAACTACGTAATACGATATCGTGATTGGCTGTGGCGTCCTGTGGATTCCTCATGATGTCGCTTAGGCAAATTCTCTCCCTTCATTTGCTTTGTATGATAATGGTAGGCCATGGGCCAAAATACGTGATGGATCTGAGTTTTAGATGAGCCACACCACTAGTCAACATGTGGTGATAGTTCTGTCACTTCCCATTTTACGTCCACTGTAACAGCAGACAGTTTCTTTTCTATGTTGTTGTTCAAAATAGATGGGGTTCACCTGTGATGATCTTCCGGAAGATCCGCTCCATTCACCGTCTTTGGCACGCCGTACAAACCCATAGTCCCAAATTTAAAGTAGATCCAAACTTCAGGTGAGCCGCACGATCTGCTAATGCATTAAATAGTATTTACCGTTAAAACTATCTTCACTCTCACGTAGTCACCTTACACCCTTTAATTACAAATTTGCCATCCATTTTCTAATCATCTTCCAGTATCTATTATATTAGAGTGTACTGTCTAAATGCCCTGAAATTTGACGGGTATCCCTCGTTTTTCATGCTCTTTCCATCGGTCCAATTTGGGCCCCGATCTCCCTAGGATGTCCAAGATGCCCCTTTAGTGGCTTACACACTCCATAATTCAAAATAATATTTTTACACCTCTGATTGACAAGTTACCAGGTTGTTTAGACTTATACCCTAGGATCATCATGATGATCGATTTATTCTCTTATTCGGATGGCCCATTTGGTGGATCCAATCAGAATGGATGGTCAAATGACTTGTTAAAAATATGAGAACTTGATGGTATGCACTCCGGCCATGTATGTGGGTTGATGTACGGGTAGTTTCGTAAACGGATGGAAATAAAATAGGTTTCTGGAGTGATTAGGGGTAGGGCTTATATAACGTTAGATTTGAGTGACTTTCTTACACATGAAAGTTTCTCAAATTCTGATTCTAATGGTGGGTTAAGCATATTCATATGGTGTGAACAAGATGGATGGATCAGAGTCTTGATCTGATAAGTGTACGAACGGATGCAGAGGTCAAGTAGCTGATTTATTATGATATAAACACTGAAATTCAAGGTATACGGTTAATTTGTAATAATTAGGCATGATATAAAATTTCACATGAAAGGGACCGTGGGAACCATGTGATCTAGTGTTTGGGGGTCTAGGTTAGTGGCAATTTCGTAATTACTGTCGATCTATGAGTTTTGGGAAATCTAATGGCTCCACATGGTTAGGCAATTCTTACAAACGGACATATATCTAAATCATTATGGATATGGAGTTATTCATCACGTCTTCTAAGGGAAAGTACTTATGTCAAATTATGTAATGGATGGACTTGTCTTGAAATTCAACGGTCAGATAGCTTGATTTATGAATGAAGATCATCCTCAACAGTTAAGCTAGTGTTAGGGAAATGATGTAAGGTTAGAATAGTTAGATTGGTATCGTATACCTGTATATGTCACGTTGAATCTTATGGTAACGCTCGAGGACTTTCGATGCCCGAGCATCGAAAAGTTTGGGGCGTTACACTTAATGACTCTAATGCAAGGATCTATCCAACCACCTGTATTATCCCATACTGACCGTCTATCATAAGAGCCATAATTAAAATGCTCATTAATGGTGAACATATCATACAGAGTCTTATTTCGGTTTTATTACAGGCCCAGTACCCATCTTTGAGGAGTTGAAATAGACCTTTTAGAATGAGGGAAAGTGGAACATAACCGCTTGTTAGCCTTTAAAGTTCCTCACTTTCAAAGGTCAATACCAACCAACTTATGGACTGTATCAGACTAATCTAGATATAATCCGTTGAAGGCAGGATTATAATTGCAATCTTAAATCTATAATCATAGAATTGGAGTCGGTTGTGTTAGCCACCATAGTGACCTCAATCAATGAAAATTTTACAAGTACAGACTTGTGTTTTTTTTTAGAGGATTACATATAATTGCGCTCGAGTTCCATGCAGATGGTGACGAAAACATAAACGATCACCATTTGGCAGGGACATGAACGGGTGAGTGAATGGTACCAGTAATGTAAAGCTGAAAGACTCATTTTACCCATAGGTATTGAGTATCTCAAATTTACATAACTGGCACTGCTTAGCTTCATGTTCAGGAGGATCGCTAGCATATTGTCATTTCTTCCACAGGAAGAATGATAATGATGTAACGGATCCTCACCAGGATGAGATGGTTGGGCCCATCTTCATCTTAAATGATTCAGTCGATGTCTTCCTTAACAACTGAATTGATTAGTTTTGCTTGATATTTGTTATATTCATGAATTGTTTTGTGAGATAATGAACTAACGTGAGTATATATATCTCTTCCATTTCAGTCTCAATTCCAACTAGCATGCGCCACATCCCTGCCCTAAATGGATCCAATTATGCTCATTGGAAGGAATCCATTGAAGTTGTCTTGGGTTGCCTGCAATTAGACCTTGCCCTGATGATACCCCTGAATCAGAGATTAATCGCTACAAGGCATAGTTTAGATCAAATGATACGTGCCTAAAAGTCATTAAGTATTCGATTTCTGAGTCAATGAGAGGTGTCATGCTTAAAGTAGATAAGGCCAAAGCTTTCCTGACCAAAATGGAAAATCAATTTAAGAAATCAGTTAAAACTGAAGTGGGTGTTCTTTTGAATAAATTAACTCGCTCATCCTACAACGGAAAAGGAAATATTTGTGAATACATAATAGAACATATTGAAGTTGCATCTAAGATCCGCTCTTTAGGCCTTGTACTTACTGATGATCAACTGATTTACTTAATCATGAACAACCTACCTCCTCAATACGGTACGTTCTTGGTAAACTATAACACTCTAAAGGACATGTGGACATTGGACGAACTGATCTCTCAGTGCGTTCAAGAGGAGGATAGGATTAGGCAGTTAGGCAAAGTATAAAATATTAATATGGTGACCTCAGGACATGAGCATGGATATGGGTACAAAGGGAAAAGGAAAAGGAACCAAGATTCTAATAATGGATCCTCTGGTCCTCCATCTGGAAACCATGAGAATCAAACAGAAAATTGATTGAACCGCAAAAGGGCTAAAGGCAATAAATGCTTCTTTTGTAAAAAGGTGGGCCATAAAAAAAAGGACTGCGAAAAGTATAAGAAATGGCTCATAAAGAAAGATAACAACTCTATTCTTTTCTATTTTGAATCTAATCTGACCGATGTGTCGGTGGATTTCTAGAGGATAAATTTGGGAACTACTATTCACAATGCACTTCTATGAAGGAATTACTACAAGCCAGGCCACAAACTGATGCAGAGCGCTCAGTATACATAGATAATGGTGTCAAGGTAGACGTGGAGGCAATTGAAGTCTATAGGCTTAAGTTAGTGTCTGGTTATTTTTTGGATTTAGTAGATACATTTTGTGTGCCTTTTATAAGGCGTAATTTAGTTTCAATTTCTTGTTTGGATAAGTTGGGATATTCATTTCAATTTGGAAATAAAATTTTTAGTATTTACTTTAATTCGATTAAAGTTGGCACCGGCTCTATAGTGAACAACTTATGCCAGTTAGACTTGATTGCCTCACATGTCTATAATGTTAATGCCTTGCATAGAAATAAAGTAGGATCCAAGAGAAGTCTAGACAATGAGAATTTCTCCATGTTATGGCACAGGGGACTATGTCATATATCTCGTGAGAAATTGGACAGACTTGTGTAAGAAGGAATTCTCCATTCCCTAGACTTCTCTAACTATAAAGTGTGCATTGATTGCATAAAAGGAAAATAGCTCAACACTAGAAAGAAAGGTGCAACAAGGAGTATAAGTCTCTTAGAGGTGATACATACGGACATTTGTAGACCATTCTCTACGGCTTCATGGAGTGGACACAAATATTTTATTACTTTTATAGATGACACTCTCATTTTGGGTACCTCTACCTTATCAGTGAGAAATTATATGCCCCGGATGCTTTTAAAATCTATAAGGCCGAAGTTAAAAATCAACTCGATAAAATGATTAAAGTTGTCAGATCTGACCGTGGTGGTGAATACTATGGCAGATATGATGAATCAGGACATAATCTAAGGTCGTTCACTAGATACCTACAGGATTATGCCATTGTTGCCTAGTACACTATGCTTAGTACTCTAGAGCATAATAGTGTGGCTGAAAGACGCAATCACAACGTTATAGATATAATGTGAAGCATGGTTAGCAATTTGACATTGCTAGAATCTCTATGGGGTGATGCAATCAAAACCGCAATTCATATTCTTAATAGGGTCTCCAGTAAGGTAGTAAGTAAAACTCCTTTTGAGCTATGGAATGGGAGAAAACCTAGTCTCTAATATGTACATGTTTGGGGATGTCCTGCTGAGGCCAAAATTTACAACCCGCATGAAAGAGAGCTCGATCTTAGAACCATAAGCTATTTCTTTATTAGATATCTAGAAAAGTTAAAAGGTTTTCGATTCTACTATCCCTCCCACTCTATCAGGATTGTTGAGACTGGTAATGCCAGATTTATTGAGGACACTGAAAACACTGGGAGCATGAACATTAGAAACTTTGTATTTGAAGAAGAAAAGACTATGACTCCGGTTATAGTCACTCAAGATCACGTTGATATAAATGCTGCAGTCGACCCTTCAATCACTATAGAATACCATGATGAACCTTAAATACAACCCATTTATGAGGAAAACAAAAATCACACCCAAGAAGCTGAATCATTAAGAAGGTCTGAAAGAGAGAGAAGACCTGTAAACCGAGACGATTACATCGTATACTTACAGGAGCACAATTTTGACACAGGGGTGGAAAAGGATCCTGAATCCTTTACGCAAGTCAAACAAAATACTAATCCTTCTTATTGGTTTGATGCCATGAAAGATGAGTTAAAATTCATGAGGAACAATAAAGTATGGGATCTTATTGAGTTCCCAACTGGAATAAGGCCGATTGGTTGTAAATGGATATTTAAAACCAAGTGAGACTCTAAGGGTAATGTCGAAATATATAAAGCCAGACTTGTTGCCAAGGGTTTTAACCAGTATGAGGGCATTAACTTTAAGGAGACTTTCTCACCAATGTCTAAGAAAGACTCATTCAGGATTATAATGGCGCTTGTAGCTCATATGGACTTAGAGTTACATCAGATAAATATAAAGACAGCATTTCTCAATGGAGATTTGAATGAGAATGTATACATGTTACAACCCGAAGGTTTTGAAGCTAATAGCTCAGAACATTTGGTTTGCAAACTAAAGAAATCCATCTATGGGTTGAAACAGGCATCACGACAGTGGTACCTAAAGTTTCATGAAGTAATTTCCTCATATCGTTTTGTAAAAAACACTATAGATGAATGTATCTACATTAAAATTAATGGGAGTAAGTTCATTATAATGATTTTGTATGTTGATAACATTCTATTGGCTAGCAGTGACATCAGGATGTTGAGCGACACCAAGAAATTCTTATCTCAAAGATTTGAAATGAAGGATCTTGGTGATGCCTCTTATATCATCGGCATTAAGATTCACCGTGACAGATCACGTGGACTACTCAACCTATCTCAAAGGGCCTATATTACTAGGGTACTCTGTAACGCCTTGTACTTTCTAGTACTCGAGTCTTATCAGATAATCTAATTTAGTATAAATACAAGCCTAGCTTAAATGAACCTTCTCGTTCAATCTAGCCTAAATCCAACCCTTGAAAACAATCCCCATCTACATCAAGTCATCCATCCATCAATTGCCAAGATGGATCACCATACCACCTGGGATACCTATTTATAGGATTTCAAATTCATTAATAGACAAACCTAACCGTACATCATCTAATGTAAGAGCTAGACTAATGGACCTACTGCTCACTAGGACTGCAATATCCCATCAGTCAAGTCATCAATTGAGTTACATAAAGTATATTATTTGATACAACACAAACTATTAGGCTCCCCTTAAACAGTTCCTAGGACTCCTTAGGATCACGTAGATCATAGCTGATAAAGATCCGACCATCGGTTCATCAAGGGTCATCAATTATTATTAGTTAAGAGTATAAATCAAGTTATAGGGCCACCAGAATGTTATATCGGCCTCATTCTTGGACTCATGGCCTTACATGGACCAACGGAACGAATGGTCCGTGTGGATCAGATTTGAAACCCATCCAACCATCAGGTTAAAAAATCAATCCTTAGGTTGTAATTTGACAGCCCTAGAAACCAGTAAAACTGTCCAATGTGGACTATGACAGACTTTGACAGTAAATCATCTTAACATTTGGACCCTACTCGCCATATCCACCATTCATCAAGTCTATGGCATCTTGTTCAATGATCAAACGTTAGATCATGTGAATCTGACCACTTGATGGTAACACTAACTGATCATGTGCACCTAGACTAGGTTGGAGTCCTTTAGGCCATTGGTCATTGTCAGTGAGTCAATCAGACCGTTAAACTCCCTTTAAAATGGACTAGGATTCTATATGAGCCTTGGAGATCATATTTAAAGATGATCTAACCGTCGAGTTGATGAAAACCCCCAAATATGACCCAACAGTAATGTAGTGAGGCCCACCTGTCATTTAGATATGCCCCATCCCTGCTTAAATGTCCCACAACATGATTAAAATAAAATAAAATAGTTTATAATAAAGTAACAAAAAATTATATCTTTTGGGTAGTAAAATTCACAATAGAACATACAGACAACCCTTAGGGCGATTTTAACCGTTAATGTTTGATTTGGGATTAATCTAACCACCAGAACGATGAAAATTGTCAGTTAAAGGTTGAAAAAGCTTTGTATTAGCCTCATCTCTGGTCAGATGACCCAGATGGGCCCACGAAGGAGCACGGACAGAGTGGATTTCTCACAAACATCACGGTCGACCCTACCACGGGGGATGCACTCACAATGCACTATACCAGCAGGTGCAGTTAAAGGTGCCTTGACCGATATTTCTCTAAAAAGAGAGATTTCTCTCTCTCCTTGGTTTTTGACAGCGAACAGACAGACGTCCGTTTCGTTGAGATGTGGCCCACCACATGTGATCAGAAGACCGATATGATCTGTCCATCTGACTCAGGCAGTGGGCTCGACCAAAACTCGACTGCTACAACAAGTTTTCCTATATGTGTGGACACACAATCCTCGCTGCAAATCGGTCCTACAAACACTCCGTTTCTAAAAATGGAAACTGTTTCCACTCCACGTTGGCAATCCGCATGTGCTAGCTCCTGCGCCATCTCAGCCCTCCATTTTCAAGGAATCTTAGTCGTTTATCTTTCCTAGGCGTTAGGGATTCACAGCTATGGACTTGCGGAAAGAATCCTGCCCTTGTTGCAAGTCGTATGGCTATTAAAATCCCAGCCGTTGAGTGGCATCTAAAAGCTAACCCAAATCGATCTAAAGCCTCCATTCGGATGACTTTTAATACAGATAAACCCTAGAACTAGGTATTTGAGCACTCATCCGTTTCTTGTAGCTGCAACCAAAGACTGGTTGCTTCCTTCTTCCATCAAACCCACCAACCCTATCTCCTCAAAGCTTCAATGAAGCTTATCTACAAGCTTCCTAGGGTCCATATGGACCATCTGAAAGGAATAGATTGGAGGAAGAAGGGTCATTTTCAAAGACGTCATTATCGCCCATGTCTTCTTCCTCGTTCACACCGCACCAAGTTGCAACTAGTCGAGGTGAGTTTTGGTCAGATGGGAGCTACTGTTGGCAAGGATTGAAAGAGAGGAAGATGGAGAGATAAAGAGAGAAAGGAAGAGAGTGAGTGCAACTGTTGCACTCGGGCCGAGCCTGAGTCGGGCCAGGTTTGACAGTCATTGTTGGGTGTTTCCAGCAGCAGGAAGGGAGAAGAAAGAAGAAGAGAAACATGATGGAAAGAGAAGAAAAAAAAAAGAGAAGAAAAGAGAGTGAGGAGAGAGGAAGAGAAAAGGAAAGAGTGCGGTTCGTGCACCAACTCAGCACAACCGGTTTGCTAGTGCGACTTGCTGGAGCTCACTCAGGTGTGGGTTTCAAGCCCCATGTAGCTGGCTTGTTGCACTAAGAGGCTGGGCTTCCAATGGTCAGCGGCTGCCGTAGGAAAACAGAAGGTCGTCCCAGCCGACGACAGAAACAATCGGTGAACTCTTAGAGATATTGGCAATCTTGTCAATGTTCGAGGCACTGCCATTGTAAGGAAGCCACAACAGCAGATCACCCGCCCCATCACAAGGAGTTTCTGTGCTTAGCTTCTTGTAAATGCATAGGCAGTTGTAGCATAATAAGAAATCAATTGCAGTTGTCGATTTCGTTGAAGACATTTACAAATTTTACAGGCTTGCCGAGGTATAATTCATTGAGAATCTCCTAGCTGTTCATCAGGTGGGCCATATGTGTATGTTGGTGAATGTGAACCATTGTTCAAATGCAGAATGCCGGTGAGCCACCTGATGGGTTGCCTAGGTAGAGTTCTTCTTATATTGAATGCTTTCTGTTTTAGTTAATTGAATGGGTTTTTAACTTTCTACTGCAGATTGCGGACTCTCTTTCCATACAAATATTTTTGTTGTTTCTATGTGGGAAGGAGTGCAGTTTCATGCCCCACTAACTCACTGTCAAGTCGGGACTCGCTGGCTCAACTTGACCTGGTTTAAGCCGGCCGGGTTAAGTTGGTGGGTTTGGTCCTACTGCTGCTAAGATTTTGGTAAGAGAGTGAGAGGAAGAAAGAAAATGAGAAGGAGAGAGTGTTTTAAGAGTGAGTCGACTTGCTGCCTTTTTGTGGCTGATGAGTTTGGGTCCGAGTTGGGCTTGGACTTGGTCTAGGTCTAGCTGAGGTTCTGGCAAGAAAAGATAGGTGAGAAAGAAAGAAGAGAGAGAGAGAGAGAAGGAGAGAGAGAAGGAGAGAGAGAGGGAGAGAGAGAGAGAGAGAGAGAGAGAAAGAGAGAGAGAGAGAGAGAGTAGGTGGGTGGTTGGTTGAGCCGAGTCAACTCGGCTGGAACTGAGTCAACAAGGTAAGGATTTTCATTTCTTTTCATTAATCAGATTCGTCATTAGTTACTTTTGTTATTAATAATATCATTATTATTTTCTATCTGTTGTAACGATTAATGTTATTTTAATGTTATTGACTAGAAATTATTATTAATATTACAATGTATTAATTAACATTATCATTATTATTATCATCAATTATAATTCTATTATTAATTATCATCATAATGATTTTTATTACTATGTTAGCTAATATAAATTACAACACTAATGCTAATAGTTATCTTGTAATTGTTAAGTTTATATTGTAATTGATGGTACACTAACTAGAGTTCAAATCCTAGAATTCAAGTTTAGGACTAAACTCAAGGATGAGACCCTAATTATACATCAAACCCTAAGAACAATCAATTCAAACCCTAGGTTAAGACCTTAACCCCAAATAGTGTGTACAGTTCAATCTAACCGTACAACCTTCCGATTTATGGTAGGATTTGATTATAAGGGAACGCACCTCTTAGCAATGATGTAGGCGGTTCAAAACATAAGGTAATGATTTCTTCCCCTTAAGCATTCCATCTCTAAATTAGATCAAAGATAGATTTTAAAATGATTATCAATGATGTCTTAGAGCTTGATTAATTATATGATTAGCTTACTTGAATATATGTTAAGAGTTGATCATGAATATCAAATGCATATGCTAAACCATGATTCATTTAACAGTTCTTAAATTGTATTTACATTTGTACTTGAGTTGTACTTTATTAGAATGGTATCTTAGTTCGATACTTGATCTCTATGCCATTTGGATATGTTATTGTACTGTTTGTAAGACACGTATGAATCAAAATATCTCTATTATATGAGGGAAACCTTTATCTATGAAAGAGAGTCCGTACTTAGGGTGTAACGAGATTGATTGTGATAAGACTAGACCCTCAACATGGAGGTTATGTTAGTGGCAGTTTAATTCATGGGATTTACCATCTATGGAGTGATTCCACTTACCTGACTATGGAATGAACCTTTCAACTTTTTAACACCATTGTTTATTCACATTTGAATCATACATACCGACTCATTGTAATCATTGTGTTTAATATTTCAACATTTCATTCCTATTCAGCATACGATGATAGTCTCCCATACAGTGAGAATTGATTGGCCATGTGTTAATGGGTTCTATCAACACCCTAAGGCGGTAGCCTCATGAGCCGGGGATGGTGGTATGGGACTTATGCCCGAGCTGTCAACCTACGCTAGGTGACGAGTCCCCTGTAATGACCTTGAACTTTATTAAATCGGCTAATTGTAATTAGACTAATAATGGCTCGGCTAATCATGCATACATGGCATATTGGTGATGACAGAGGATATTTCTGAATGTTGTAGCACATGCCTTCGAGTTATTAGGGTATCATTTCGCTGGTTGTTGTTAAGGGTCAAATATTGTATATTATCCCCCATTTATTACTTGGTTTTTTGAACATGATAATGCTTAATGTTCTATTTTAATCATGTTTGTGTTACGAGGTGAATTTAAGAGCTTAGATTAAAAAGGGTTTTAAAAGCATAGATTTGATGCTCAAGAATCACCAAGGAAAAGGATGGATCTTAGAAGGCCAAGATTGAAGAATTCACAGTCTAAAGATCTAAGAAAACTAAGTGAGGAATGAAGAGAATTAAATATTTGAAGTGAAGAAAATAATCTTTAAATTATCCTGAAAACAAACATATTTCTGAAAGCGTCCTAAAGAAGCATATTCTAAAACAATGGGTCATTCTGTAAAATTGCATAAAGTGAAGCCTATTTTGAGAAACTACATAAATTTGAGGCGATTTTTAGAGTTTTCCAACTAAGTGCGAAAGTTGGAATTTCACAATTATAAATAAGACTCCCTAGGATGTTCCTATGCATCTTCTAAAGTTTGTGGAGTGGAGCAAAAGCGTAGAGAAGCCGTCGTCAAAAGTTTTTCTTCTCATTTCTTAGTTGTTTTTATGCTTTTCTTAAGAGATTCTAGTTCAATCATGTCTATGATTGGCTAAACCTCTTAGCTAGGGCTAAGAGGTGAAGCTTATAGCGTGATGGGATATTTCTATTGCTTTGATTCATGTTTATATTGAACTCTTGTTGATTCTAGATTGATTATAAGGAATACTTTCAGTTTTTAATGGTTTGTTGTGACTCAAATTACAATGGATCTGCGATAGCTTTGAGTATGTACTTTTCATGTATTGAGATTATGAAATTAGGAAATTCCGTTGTTCACCATCATCCCTTGGGCATGGTTGGATGATGGAATCTGTTAGTGCTATGATTTCATATCCCTTTGGTTGTCAAATTTTGTAGTGTCAAAACCTACATGTCTTGTACTTCTTGTGTTTCTTGTTTGTGACTACACACTGCTTCAAGACAAGATCATGAATGAAGAATGTTTTCAAGACAAGATCATAAATGAAGAATGTTTGCAAGACATGTCATGGATGAAGTCTACAAGAATAGAAAACTTCAAGTTTGCTTCTAACAAGTTCAAGATTAGAAGACTTCATCAAGACAAGTCAAGAATGTACCAAGCTCTAGAATGCTGTCAATTCAAGCTTCTACTTCAAGATCATCTGAGAATACAGACCTTCAAGACTTCAATGTCCATCTCACTTCAAGGTTTGTTTGACCTTAGATTGACCTTAGGTTGGTCTGTATGATAGGTCATTCTAGATACATAATCCGAATATTTTAATATACTTGGTGTGACTGTTCTAAGACCAAATCTAGAAATCTTAAGACCAGTCCTAGGTCTGCTTTCGACCAGTCTTAGGTTTCTCAGACCAGTCCTAGGTTGTTACAGATTTTCGATTTTCCTGGTTGTCCTTCGACCAGTCCTGGACTTGCTTCGACCAGTCCTGGGAAGTTCTACGACTCATCCTTCGACCGGTCGTAGTCCTACGACTCGAACTCTAGAGACCTATCTCGAGTCCTACAACCAGTCGTAGGTGACACACGACCAGTCGTAGGTGGCCCACGACCGGTCATAGGTTACCTAAGACCAGTCGTGAGTACAGCTAATCTTATCCCGTGGAAATCTTTCAAAATCTTTGATGCTACGACCGGTCCTAGGGATCCTAAGACCAGTCGAAGATGGGATTTTTTAGGCTATAAATAATGCACGAATTTCAGAGTTTTAGACATTCCATTCCATTCAATTCAAGCGATTTAAGGCTATACTCTGAGATAAGTTGTGATTATTTTTTTAAGCTATTGTGCATATTTAATATTCCTTTTGATAGCATTATTCTATTGTGATTTTGATCCACATTCCAATCTCATTTAGAAAAGAGGAACTTGTGATATTCCTTCTTCTCGGATCAAAATCAAATAGACCTTGCTCTTCTTGATTTAATCTAAAATCAATTAGACATAGAACCATTCTTTAAGTGAGTATTGGACATTGAACGACGTATCATACATCTACTCCGATTGGTTCTACTGGGCTACTTCAAAAGGAGATCCAGGTATTTTACTTTGTAATTTACTTTCTCTGGTTTTGTTTGAGATTTGCCAGAAAAATCTCATTGTATTGGTTATCCGAGGAGAACCAAAACTCAGATTGTGGGGGTTTTTGGATTGTGTAAGCCCGAGATAAAAGACACAATTGTGAAGGTTTTGGGTGAACTCAGTGAAAACCTATTTTGAGAGTGCATGCTAATATCCCATGTGTGAGGATATTAGGAGTGGAGTAGCATTCTCGTGTGGTCATTTGTTAATAACAGAAACACACAGCGAACCACTATATATCGTTGTGTTGTGGATGTGCTTGATTTCTTTATTCATTTATTCCTTCAGTATTGTAGATTGCTTTTGTGGATGAATGTTGTAATTTTCATTTCAAGCAAGTGTGGTTGAATGGTGTAATAACTTAGGATTTATTTCTGTAAGTTATTCTTGATTTATTTGCCATATCATTTGTGATTGCTAATTTGTTCTAGAAATAAGGTTGTCCTACCATAAGCCATTGGTTTTGGTGTAAGGTTGTCCTTAGAACAAGATTTAGTATCATTCTCATATTTCATGTGCTTTGAGATTGTTATTATTCCAAAGATTGTTATTTATATCTTTTATTATTCCATTGTTTTAAGTTTTATTTGGCATTGCCCTATTCACCCCCCCTCTCTGGGCATATAGCTTGGCCCTTTCAAGTGGTATCGAGCCAAATAGCTCGTGCTTATTGCTTATTTATTGATTTATTTCTGAGCTAACGATCTAAGCTATATTAAGATGTCAAATTTTGATAGCCTATCTCACTACTAGGCCACCACCCTTTAATGGCACAAACTATGCCTATTGGAAAGCAAGGATGAGAATCTTTCTCAAATCCATGGATGAAAGTGTGTGGTTGGCCACAAGTGAATGGATGGAAACTACCTATCAACAAGTAATTGATGAAGATGGTTCAAAATCAATGAAAGTAATATCTTATGCCCTTTGGACCACACTTCGGAAAAGTGAGAGTAGTGCCAATGCAAAAGCACTAAATGCAATTACTTGTGCATTGTCACCAGATGAATTCAAAAGAATCAACTCGTGTGAAAATGCTAAACAAGCATTGGACCTCTTAGAAATGACACACGAGGGTACATCTATTGTCAAGAAATCTAAAGTCTAACTCCTCACAACTAAATTTGAAGAAATTCATATGGAGGAGAATGAAATGTTTATGGACTTCTACACTAGATTGAATGACATTGTAAACTCAATGTGGGGTCTCGGTGATAGAATCCCAGAAAATAAAGTGTGTGCAAAGATACTACGCTCACTTCCTGAACGTTTCAATTCAAAAGTAACCGCGATTCAGGAACTTCGTGATACAGATAACATGAGGGTTGAGGAACTAGTTGGTTCTTTACAGACCTACGAATTGAACTTTAAAGCTCCAAAAGGAAAATCAATTGCTCTCAAGTCATCTAAAAATATTCCACAAGAGAGCACTTCAGACTTTGAAAATTCCGAAGATGATATGGCACTCTTTGTAAAAAGGTTTTATAAAATTTTCAAAAATAAGAAACAAGTAGATTTTCAAAAATCAAACGATAAGAGACAATCTAAACCTAGAGCTCGAAAATCTTTGAAAGATAGTCAATGTTACAACTGTCAAGAGTATGGGCACTTGGCTAACAAATGTCCTAAAAAGGACAAATTAAAAAGGAAGAGTATGTTGGCTACTTGGGATGAATCATCTGATTCGGAATCCTCTTCGAAATCAGAAGATTCTGAAAACGAGTCAGGAGATGATATTAAAGCCCTTATGACTCTAGCCAAAGTCACTTTTTCAGATTATGATGAAGTAACTAGCGAAGAGAATCTGAATAGTGATTGCGACAATGAAGATGATCTTCAGGATGCATACAATGCCCTTTATAAGGAGAGTTGTAAAATTGCTGTCAAGCTTAAATTACAAAAGGAAAAATTTTCTAAACTTAAAGAAGATTATGAGTCTCTTGTTTTAGAAAAATCTCATATTTCTGATTTTTTTGAAAAGACCAAATGTGATTTAAAAATCAAAACCTCCCAAGTTGATGATTTGAAAACCGAGAACGAGAAACTCAAAAATGAAGTAGCTTCTCTTTTGAGTTTGAAAGACACTTGGAGATATGCCCAAGGTGATCCTAAATTAGAAAAATTGTTATCCGGATCAAGAAAATGTGGCGATAGATCCGGGTTGGGTTATGATAAGAATACCTCTCCTAAACAAAAGAATTTTGCTCCTAAGTTTGTGAAAGGAGAGTCTTCGAACTCAAAAGTAAAGAATACTTATCAAGGTTTTTCAAAAAATTCGAGGACCCTTCAAAAATCTAAAAATAGCCATGCCAACTTCAATCTTCAAAACCGAAATCCTTTGGTTGAAAAGATTATTGATCTTCTCAAGGAGCTATTGAAATTTAACTCTATAGGTCATTCATATAACAACAGACAGAAAAAGTCCAACTACACTCCTAAACCCAAAACAGTACTGAAATGGGTTCCTAAAGTTGGCTGCTTGGTTGCCCACACTGCTTTCAAAGCTACAAGCCATTCAAAGTGGTACCTTGACAGTGGTTGCTCCAGGCATATGACAGGCGACAAAGCTTTATTCACCGATCTAAAAGATAGGACTGATGGGTCAGTCACTTTTGGTGATGGAAGCAATTGCAAAATCATTGGCCAAGGTACGGTTCAGCTTTATAACCTTCCCTTATTTAAAAATGTATTGTATGTTGAGGGCTTGAAACACAACCTACTGAGTATATCTCAGATATGCGACAACAACCATAATGTAAAGTTTTCTAATCAAGGTTGTGAGATTATTGATAAAGAGGGCTCTGTTATATTAACTGGTCGCAGAACTTCTGAAAACTGCTACATCGTTAGTGATGCTAGCTCATCTACTCAATCGTGTTACATGGTCCATACTGATGAGACTGAATTATGGCATAAACGCCTTGGACATGTACACTACCGGAACTTGTTTAGATTGAGCAAGAGAGAACTTATAAGAGGTCTACCCAAATTACAAAAAGTAGACAAAATATGTGGTGAATGCCAGTTGGGCAAACAGATTAGGAGCTCTCACAAGAAAGTGAACTCCAATACCACATCTAGACCTCTCGAGCTTCTCCACATGGATCTCATTGGACCAACTAGAACGGAGAGTCGAGGTGGCAAAAAATACATCTTGGTTATCGTAGATGACTTTACTAGATTCACATGGGTATCGTTCTTAAAAGAAAAATCTGAAACCCTAGATGAAGTAAAGAAGATCATCAAACGAATCCAAAATGAAAAAGGTTCTCAAGTTTATAAGATCCGTAGTGATCATGGTTCTGAATTCGAAAATAGCAGTTTTGAGAAATTCTGTAGCGATCAGGGAATATCACATGAATTCTCTGCGCCCAAAACTCCTCAACAAAATGGTATAGTTGAGAGAAAAAATAGAGTGCTTCAGGATATGGCTAATGTCATGTTAAATAGTATGAAGCTCTCCAAAAATCTTTGGGCTGAAGCAATTAATACTGCCTGCTACATTATTAATCGTGTTTATACTAGTAAGTTTGAAAATAAGACTATGTTGAGTTATGGTTCGAAAAGAAACCTATTGTCAAATACTTTCGAATTTTTGGCAGTAAGTGTTACATTTTACGAGATCGTGAAAATTTGGGAAAATTTGATTCGAAGAGTGATGAAGGTATTTTCCTTGGATATTCCTTAAACAGTCGAGCCTATAGGGTTTTAAATAAAAGAACAAGTGTCATTCAAGAGTCCATCAATGTGGTCATTGATGATCATTTGAATACACTTGCTCCGAGTTCAAATGATGATGAAATTCTTATAATCGACAATCAAGATACCTCTTCATCTCAATCTGAACCTAGGACTGTCAAAGATCATCCAACCAATCAAATCCTTGGAAACCCTCTCACTAGAGTTCATACACGCAAACAACTTAAAAATATATGTAATTATGTTTGTTTTACATCCCAAATAGAACCGATCAATGTAAAAGAAGCTATTTCTGACGAAAATTGGATAGTAGCTATGCAGGATGAACTTAATCAATTTGTTCGTAATGATGTCTGGTATCTTGTTCCTAGACCTAAAGATAAACACATTATTGGAACAAAATGGATCTTTAAAAATAAGTCTGATGAACTTGGAAATATTATACGAAACAAGGCTAGACTGGTTGTACAAGGGTACACTCAGATTGAAGGCATCGATTACGATGAAACCTTTGCTCCAGTCGCTCGCCTTAAATCTATTAGACTGTTTATTTCCATCGCTTGCTTTAGAAAGTTTAAAATTTATCAGATGGATGTAAAGAGTGCCTTCTTAAATGGCGATTTACATGAAGAAGTTTATGTAGAACAACCTTTTGGGTTTGAAGACCCCAAGCTTTGTAATCATATATTTCGTCTCAAAAAAGCTCTGTATAGCTTGAAACAAGCACCCAGGGCATGGTATGAAAAATTGACTAAATTCTTACTTAGTCATAGTTTTCAAGTGGGAAGTGTCGATAAGACGCTATTTGTTAAGAAACATAATAATGAGATTTTAATGGTTCAAATCTATGTAGACGATATTATTTATGGATCAACTTGTTCTAACATGTCTATTGAGTTTGTAGAGTTGATGAAATCAAGATTCGAAATGAGCATGGTTGGTGAACTAAATTACTTTCTAGGGTTACAAGTGAAACAGCAACCTGATGGAATCTTCATTTCTCAAACCAAGTATGCTACAAACTTGGTTAAAAGGTTTGGATTTGAGAATGGTAAAAAATTTGATACTCCTATGAGTACAACCTTGAGACTCTCAAAAGACTCTACATGTAAAGATGTAGATCCAAAGTTATATCGTAGTATGATTGGTAGTTTATTATATCTAACTGCTAGTAGACCTAATATCGCTTTTAGCATTGGTATTTGTGCAAGATATCAGTCTAATCCTAAAGATTCACATCTCACTGCTGTCAAACAGATTATTAGATATGTCGGAAGTACAACTAATTTGGGTCTTTGGTATCCTTTTGATACTAATGTTAAATTAGCTGGGTATTCAGATGCTGATTGGGATGGTAATATAGATGATATAAAATCAACCAGTGGTGGTTGTTTTTACATTGGAAACTATTTGGTTTCTTGGTTTAGCAAGAAGCAAAGCTCAATATCGCTTTCCACTGCTGAGGCTGAGTATATCGCAGCAGGATATGCATGTACTCAACTCGTATGGATGAAACGCATGTTAAGCGATTATGGAATTAATCAAGTTCAATGATCTTATATTGTGATAATTCCAGTGCTATCAATATTTCCAAAAATCCAATTCAGCATTCGCGTACTAAGCATATTGACATTAGGTATCATTACATTCGTGAATTAGTTGAAGAAAAAGCTATCTCTTTGGAATATATTCCAACCGATGTCCAACTTGCTGATATATTTACTAAACCGCTTGACAAAAGTAGGTTTACTAAAATGAAATTTGATCTTGGTATGTGCATTTTAAATTGAATATACTTGTCTGCATGTATCATAGTGTACTATATTTTGAATTTTTATGGGTATAAATTTCAATTTTTGCATAAAAATATTTATTTTTGTCGATGCTCGACCGGCCCTAGCCATACTCGACCGGTCCTGACTCGACCGGTTGTAGACTGCACTCGACCGGTCGTGGAGATCATGAGCATCATATAATTTGGGAAAATCACTTTCTTCTTCATTTCCTCTTCTTCCTTCGACGAGTCGTGGCTCGACCAGTCTTGAGAGTTTGTGATTTTCTTCAAGATAAGTCATTTTTCTTCATTTTTATTGAAGATTTATGCTTTCTATGCTTTGATTTGCTTATTCCATAAGCTAGATCTCGTCTTTTGTTGATTTTTTAGGGTTTTCTCTCTAAAATTCTGATCTAGAGAAACCCACCACTTCTAGTGTTCTTTGTGCTTGCTCCTCGGTAAATCTTGTTGAAAATGGATGTTAGAGGGAAAAAGAAAACATCCCGTGGTCCATCTTCATCTAGATCTACATCTATAACAAAACGGCACCTTCGGTCACCCGAAGATGATCCCAATGATGTACGGGATTTACGTAGCCGTAAAGTTATTGTTGAGCGTCTTGTAAGTATCAATCACATTGAACAATTTGGGATTGTCCCTCTCCTTGAATCTGTTGGCTGGGCTAACATTTTGTTTTGGGGTGGGCCTGCATACCAGTCCATTGCACAATCTATGGTTGCATGTATCTCTGATTTTTTCCTTGATAATTTAACGTTCTCAATTGCTACTAGAGAAGGGAAATTTCTAATAGATCGACATTTGATATCAGGTATTATGGATATACCTGTCAAGGATGAAGGTATTCCGATCCATACATTATATGACAAACCATCAGAATCGGAAAAACAAATGTTGACAAGAGATTTATGCAATATGGAAGTACAATGGACGCACAAAGGAAATGCGCTCCCCTCAAAATTTTTATTACCCAGATACAGAGTTTTGCACCGGATCTTCATTTCAAACTTGTATCCTCGGTCCGGCAATAAAATCGAGTTGACTGCTTTCATGGTTCGGGTATTGCACTCTGTTGTGTCCGGCATCATTGTCTGTTTACCTTCTTTGATATGTCATTTTATCATTCAGTTTCGTCTTCATCCGGGTCATAGTGATATTCCATTTGGTTATCTTATGACTTGTTTAGCCACAAATATGCTTGTTGCTTTACCTGAGAATGAGGCACCAATTCATCATCTTTCATTCAATAATACTAATTTAAATAAGATGAAGTTGGATTTGCTTCCTGGTCAATTCTATGAAGGTGGTGGTGAAGGTGCAAAGCGAAAAAATGAAGGGGAAGCAGCTGATCTTCCTCCACAGGCGGATATAAATATGGATGATATATTTGAAGACATTGAAACTGACTCCCAAAATGATCCTGATTACGATCCCTCTTCTAGTTATGATGCACGTCTAAGTACATTGGAGGAGAAGGTTGATAACCTGAGTGTAGCCCATGATATGCAATTTAAATATATGCGAAAATATCTTCGTCGCATTAATAGGGGCTTACATCAGATTGATCCAACCATCCCTGCTCCTTCATCTGGATCTGATTAGGTGGATTATCCTTTTTATTTGAATATGATGGATTCTGTATTTCTATTACGGTTGATGACTTTGGTTGTATGTTTTGGATTGATGACATTGAAGTGTTGTACTAATTTGATAATTAATCTTGACTCTTCATATGGTGTTCTCTTCTCTCCTTTGGCCTTCCCTTGTCATTTTGTGACAAAAAGGGGGAGTAGTATGGAAAGGGGGAGAATGGGAGAAAGGGAGAGAGTGAGTAATTGAATATGGTTGATTGATTGATTGTTTATACTCACTTTATACTCACTTAGGGGGAGTAGAGTATTTTTTATGGCTCTGATGGCTCATGATTCTTTCTTCATTTTACTCTTATATTTATAAATGTGTTTTGTCACAAATTTGACAAAGGGGGAGATTGTTAGTGCTATGATTTCATATCCCTTTGGTTGTCAAATTTTGTAGTGTCAAAACCTATATGTCTTGTACTTCTTGTGTTTGACTACACACTGCTTCAAGACAAGATCATGAATGAAGAATGTTTTCAAGACAAGATCATAAATGAAGAATGTTTGCAAGACATGTCATGGATGAAGTCTACAAGAATAGAAGACTTCAAGTTTGCTTCTAACAAGTTCAAGATTAGAAGACTTCATCAAGACAAGTCAAGAATGTACCAAGCTCTAGAATGTCATCAACTCAATTCAAGCTTCTACTTCAAGATCATCTGAGAATACAGACCTTCAAGACTTCAATGTCCATCTCACTTCAAGGTTTGTTTGACCTTAGATTGACCTTAGGTTGGTTTGTATGATAGGTCATTCTGGATACATAATCCGAATATTTTAATATACTTGGTGTAACTGTTCTAAGACCAGCCTAGAAATCTTAAGACCAGACTAGGTCTCTTACGACTCGATCTTTTAGGTTTCTCGGACCGAGTCCCTAGGTTGTTACTGATTTTTGAATTTTCTCTGGTTGTCCTTCGACCACCCCTGGACTTGCTTCGACCAGTCTGGGAAGTTCTACGACTCATCCTTCGACCGGTCGTAGTCCTACGACTCGAACTCCAGAGACCTATCTCGAGTCCTACGACCAGCGTAGGTGACTCACGACCAATCATAGGTGGTCCACGACCGGTCGTAGGTTACCTAAGACCAGTCGTGAGTACAATTAATCTTATCCCGCGGAAATCTTTGATGCTACGACCGGTCTTAGGGATCCTAAGACCAGTCGAAGATGGGATTTTTTAGGCTATAAATAATGCACGAATTTCAGAGTTTATTCATTCCATTCCATTCAATTCAAGCGATTTAAGGCTATACTCTGAGATAAGTTGTGATTATTTTTTTAAGCTATTGTGCATATTTAATATTCCTTTTGATAGCATTATTCTATTGTGATTTTGATCCACATTCCAATCTCATTTAGAAAAGAGGAACTTGTGATATTCCTTCTTCTCGGATCAAAATCAAATAGACCTTGCTCTTCTTGATTTAATCTAAAATCAATTAGACATAGAACCATTCTTTAAGTGAGTATTGGACATTGAATGACGTATCATATCATACATCTACTCCGATTGGTTCTACTGGGCTACTTCAAAAGGAGATCCAGGTATTTTACTTTGTAATTTACTTTCTCTGGTTTTGTTTGAGATTTGCCAGAAAAATCTCATTGTATTGGTTATCTGAGGAGAGCCAGAAAACTCAGATTGTGGGGGTTTTTGGATTGTGTAAGCCCGAGATAAAAAGACACAATTGTGAAGGTTTTGGGTGAACCTGTGAAAACCTATTTTGAGAGTGCATGCTAATATCCCCTGTGTGAGGATATTAGGAGTGGAGTAGCATTCTGTGGCTGTTGGCTAACAGTTGGTGAACACACAGGCGAACCACTATATATCGTTGTGTTGTGGATGTGCTTGATTTCTTTATTCATTTATTCCTTCAGTATTGTGGATTGCTTTTGTGGATGAATGTTGTAATTTTCATTTCAAGCAAGTGTGGTTGAATGGTGTAATAACTTAGGATTTATTTCTGTAAGTTATTCTTGATTTATTTGCCATATCATTTGTGATTGCTAATTTGTTCTAGAAATAAGGTTGTCCTACCATAAGCCATTGGTTTTGGTGTAAGGTTGTCCTTAGAACAAGATTTAGTATCATTCTCATATTTCATGTGCTTTGAGATTGTTATTATTCCAGCATTGTTATTTATATCTTTTATTATTCCGCTGTTTTAAGTTTTATTTGGCATTGCCCTATTCACCCCCCCCCCCCTAGGGCATATAGCTTGGCCCTTTCAGAATCCTCCCTAACTTTCACAATTCTCTCGGATTGATTATTGGATTGGTAAATCCTATTGTGAGCCATTGTCTCCTGGGCATGGTTTTGTGATGGAATCACTTCTAGTTCTCACACCGCTCTTCCATTGAGAATTAGGTCAAAGGAAGTTTAGATTTGGTTTTACTGAGATATCTTCCAATTGGATAAGATGGGACTCTGATTCCAGTTGCGTCATTGAATCAAGCATACATCTCCTTGATCTCTACCAATGGATCTTTGGAAACCCTAGTTTCCCACCTTTGAATTTATTAAGTTTTTCATTAAATCTCTCACAATTACTCTCTATACTTCCAGATTTAAGCTTTCATCTTCTTCTAGTTCTAGTTCTAGTTGTTATTAGAATACGCACGAGGTTAGTCCCTATGGATTCAACATCGGTCTCACCGAGATTATTACTACATCGCAGCCCTATACTTGGGGTTGTGAACAAGTTTTTAGTGCCGTTGCCGGGAATTAACGGTTAAGTTTATCTGAGATTAACTAGTTTTAGAATTAGGTTAAGGTTAGGGTTTTTCTATTTTCTATTTTTAAGGTTTGTTTTCTGTTTTTAGAAACTTTGTAATTATAGGTTTAAAACTTTCCTAATCAGTTTTTTCTTAGAAACTTTCCTTTTCTGTTTTTAGAAACTAATTTATTTTTTAATTCTAAGATAAGATAAGATAAGATAAGATAGGATAAGATAAGATAAGATAAGATAAAATTAGATTAGATAAGATAAGATAGGATAGGATAAAATAAGATAAGATAAGATTAGATATGATAGGATAGGATAAGATAAGATAAGATAATATAAGATAAGATAAGATAGGATAAGATAAGATTAGATAAGATAAGATAAGATAGATAAGATTAATTTGATAAATAACTTAGATAAGATAAAGGTTTTATATATATTTCTAATTTGTTTATAGAAACTAACTTAGCTTTCTATGTTTAGAAACTTTCCTTTTTCGTTTTTAGAAACTAGGTTTTATATATATATATATATATATATATATATATATATATATATATATATATATATATATATATATATATATATATAGAAACTTTCCTAATTTGTTTTTAGAGCTTAACTAGGCATTGCTTTTTATAGACTTTCCTTTTTAGTTCATGAGAGCTTAGACACTAACTTGTATCTTTTTATATTATATATATATATATATATATATATATATATATATATATAGAAACTTTCTTATTTCTTTTTGGAAACTAATTCTTTCCTTTTTACTTTTAGACACTATCATCTTTTTACATTATTAGAAACTTTCTTATTTCTTTTTTGGAAACTAATTCACTTTCTTTTTACTTTTGCAGGATCCTAACATAGATCTCCTGCAATCTGGTAACTTCCTTCTAATTTCTCTTCTACTTACTTTCCATATTGCTATAGGATTTTTTCTTTTATTTTCTTTTAGGATTAGGTTCAGGATTAGGGCTTCACCATGTATATGCAAGAGTGGGAACGTCAATATGCTGAGTTAGTTTTAGAGAATGCGAGAAATTGTGAAGGGTTGGTAGATGATTATATGACGAAACAACCTATGTCTCAAAAATTTTCTGAAACCATTAACGAGAACCGAACGGAATACAATGCTCCGTTGGTTAAAAAATCCTTACACGATCATATACGGGGAGAACAATTACACCCCACGGATTAAGAAAATAGTACGTGACTGTTGGGGTTATCATAACTATGGGAGTGAGAATTATTACCACTCATTAGACAAGAAGAAAACAATGAGAGATTATATTATGGGTGATAATATATATCAACAACCATCAGATTCTCCCACCTATGTCCCATATGACTATAATCAGTGAAAACATCAATGTTGGGAAGATGAACCAGCAAGACATCATAGTGAACACTCTCTTGGGTCCTCTACCTTTGAAACTCAATTAGAAACGATCCAAGAGGAGTCACTTTAGGATTACACAGACAATTTTGCTGGCATTAGAAGAACGATAGAAGCGTTTGAATCGCGCCTAGATAGGCTAATGGAGGCTAATTCACCCCAGCCTCAACCCAACCCAATTCTTCATTCCCAACTCCCTACTTATGATCAGTGGAAACATCAAGCTGGGAAGCTGAATCAACAATGCAACATAGTGACAATTCTCTTGGGTCCTATACCTCTGATCCAATAAGAAACGATTCAAGAGAATTTACTTAAGAATTTGATACAAACTCTAGAGCTCAGTCAGCAAAACACACTCCAAAGATTTCAAAAACTTATAAAAGATATACAACAATGGGGTTCACGTGATGCGATTATGGAGAATACTGAAATTGAGAATAAATAGTTGGATTGTGTTAATAAGCATATGGTTCAATTTTTCGAAGAGTCGATCTCGATGACGGTCCAAAGGAATGATCAAGAGACGTAGGTGTCTTTCAAATATAATAATAATGACACACTGGTTTCAATGATGAGGGAGAGGTTAGTTTATTCGAACCTCAACCCAATTTAAGAATAAAATGTGAGGAAAGCGATCACATCCCAAGTGTGTACTGCACTGAATTAGAAAATGACGAGTATTGGGATAACGATCATGAATGTGCAGCCTAAATTCCCGTGGAATCAATCTCAAGTTTGGTCTTGGTCAATGATTAAAAAGTACACAAAGTGATCGGTCATAATGAGTTACTCCACTCATCTGACATGGCTTATTTAAATGTGGAGGATGATCCCCTTTCAACCGACCCTTCTAACTCTTGTGAGACATGTTAAAACCACTCCCCTGAATTGAATGATGATATGATTCGGAAGATGGATGAGTTGTTCGATATGACTCTAGAAGTTGAAACCACCCAATTGAGGCCACCATCTGAGTTGTGCATTTTTTACAATACAATGCCTTTACTGAGTAGTACTAATGAATAGAGTCTTCACATCAATTCTTCGCCTGTTGATTCTCAATCTACCTATGAAAGGTAAGACAAGATACATTCGGTGATGATTTATTCTCACCGTGATGAAGAGCAAGAGATCATGCTTCCATCCACTTCCAGAGATGATGGAATCCTTGGGTAGATTATCACAAATTTCAATGAAGAAAATGAATCACTCTCAGCTGAATTTTCCAACTCTTCAGACAATTGCTTGGCACACTTTACAGATTCAAATGATCTCATGATATAATACATAGTGAATGCCTTACATGATAAAACCTCGATAGTTGTTACTGACCGAGAGAACACTTATTTTAAAACCTTTCCCTACACAGATCCTAAATATTTACTATCACAGGAGGGGGAGCTGACAATTGAACCAAAGTCTGAAACTTTGGAATGTGTTGAGACTGCATCATCTGCTGAGAATTTTTCTAAATTTTTTCTACCCGTAGTCTCTGATTCACCATGGAGTACTAACATTGAAACTTTTTCGGTCACAAGTGAATCATATATACTTTGGATATCTCAAGCGATTCAACGACAATTTTTTATTGAGGTCTATAAATTTTTCTGAAAATTTATGCTCCAGGGCATCCAAGCTTATTGCAAAAAGGGCTTTTAGATGATCTTGTTGAGAAACCTACTGAGAAATTTATCAAGATATTGGTTGGAGGAGGAACCTTGCGGCATGACTAAGTAACTTTTCCCTTGCTTTTCTAGTTTAGGATTAGTTTATTACTTTCATGTTATGTCCAGGATGGTCGGCTTTATGCTATTTAGGATAGTTTACTTTTTGTTGGTTTAACTCTTGTGTTAACCCATCTTCACACTGAGACCATTGGAAAAGCCTTTAAATTATTTCTTCAGGTACTACCTTTCCATCACCCCTCCTTTACTTTCATTGTCTCATGTGCATTACATGTTTATATCTTTACATTAAGGACAATGTAGATTTTAGATTGGGGGATGTGGATTAGGCAAGCTAATCGGTGTTTTCTTAGTCTTCGAGCAAAAAATTGTGGAAATTTTTTAGAAATTTCTGTAAATTTAAGTGATTTTGAGATTAATTCATGAATTAGAATTATAAGAAACTTAAGATGGATGATTTATGACTCTTAGGTCCAGTTACTTGTTAGATTTTACAGTTAAGTTCGAATTATTAATCCATGATTAGAAGTTTTAAACATTTATTGAGTCATGATTTCACATAGCACATCTAACTTACACATTAAGGTGTCAGTTTGATATTGAATTATTAATTTGGTGATTATTAAGCATGGAAGGAACTAACCTGAGGAATTTGTTCATCATGTTCAATAAGAAGAACTGAAAAAATAAAATAATAATAATAAATAAATAAATACCCAGCTAAAAAAAACAGTTATCGTCGAAAACAGCTACTTATTAAAGATCTTTACAAATGTTGACATAGCGTGAAAGCCATCGATTGAAAAATTAAAAGTTGGAAGAATGAAAAGATGAACTATAAGGCAAGTTTTGGTTTAAACTTTAGTTGTCCTGAATGCTCTTTTAATTATCAATGTTATCATGAAAATTAAGAATTGAACCTTTGATTGTGATAAGTCCAGATTTCACTATGCACCCGTGGAACTCAATGTTTAGAATTGTTCTAATTTCTGGATTAATACTGCAAATGTTATATTGTAAATCTAGCACCCAGAGTTGTCAAATTTTGTTGTGCCAAATCAGTTAGAATTTGTATCATGTTTTGATGAGATGAATTGATCGACTTTGTGCACTTTAAAGTTGTCCAAGTCTTCGTTGAACTTCTCTCTGTATTCAAGTTGAAAAAGCATTGTCAAAGTTCAAGATTTCAAGCTTAAGTACAAGTACAAGTTCAAGGCTCAAGTTCAAATATAATCTTCAAGATCAGTACCTTAAACAATCTCAAGAACTCAAGTCTTTACTCAAGCTCAAGTTCAAGATTTGAAGACAAGCTTCAAGTATTTCAAGTGTATGAGTTAGCAAAGCAAACGATGTTTCAATTGTTCAAACTCACAAACAAGGTATGGATGACCCTAGATTGACCATAGGTTAGGTCATCTTCATTGCATATGCTATGTGGGTCATTTTGAAAGGGCCAAGCTATATGCCCTAGAAGGGGGGTGAATAGGGCAATGACAAATAAAGCTTAAAACAGCGGAATAATAAAAGATATAAATAACAATGCTGAAATAATAACAATCTCAAAATACATGAAATATGAGAATGATACTAAATCTTGTTCTAAGGACAACCTTACACCAAAACCAATGGTTTATGGTAGGACAACCTTATTTCTAGAACAAATTAGCAATCACAAATGATAATCAAGAATAACTTACAGAAATAAATCCTAAGTTATTACACCATTCAACCATACTTGCTTGAAATGAAAATTACAACATTCATCCACAAAAGCAATCCACAATACTGAAGGAATAAATGAATAAAGAAATCAAGCACATCCACAACACAACGATATATAGTGGTTCGCTTCAGTGTTCACCAACCAAGTTAGCCAACCACACACAAATGATGAATGCTACTCCACTCTAATATCCTCACATAGGGGATATTAGCATGCACTCTCAAAATAGGTTTTCACAGTTCACCAAAAACCTTCACAATTGTGTCTTTTTATCTTGGGCTTACACAATCCAAAAACCCCACAATCTATATCGATAATCTAGTTAGCGACATAATAAACTACCAATAGAAAGTTGATTTCAAGATTAGTTCTAGAAGTAAAGATGTTCTTGATTCAGGTCCAGTACCTCGAGTTTTACGCTCTCCTCGATAACTTGAATACAATGAGATTTTTTTTTCGAAAATCTCAAATAAAAACCAGAGAAAGTAAATTACAAAGTAAAATACCTGGATCTCCTTTTGAAGTAGCCCAGTAGAACCAATCGGAGTAGATGTATGATACATCGTTCAATATCTAATACTCACTTAAAGAATGGTTCTATGTCTAATTGATTTTAGATTAAATCAAGAAGAGCAAGGTCTATTTGATTTTAATCCGAGAAGAAGGAATATCACAAGTTCCTCTTTTCTAAATGAGATTGGAATGTGGATCAAAATCACAATAGAATAATGCTATCAAAAGGAATATTAAATATGCACAATAGCTTAAAAAAAATAATCACAACTTATCTCAGAGTATAGCCTTAAATCGCTTGAATTGAATGGAATGGAATGAATAAACTCAAATTGTGCATTATTTATAGCCTGAAAAATCCCATCTTCGACTGGTCTTAGGATCCTCAGGACTCGGTGTGGCGCAGATCCAACTCATTTATTTAAATTAGTATTATTGGGAGTAGCATCAAAGATTTTGAAAGATTTTCGCGGGATTACATTAGATGTACTCACGACTGGCCTTAGGTAGCCTACGACCGGTCGTGGACCACCTACGACTGGTCGTGAGTCACCTACGACTGGTCGTAGGACTCGAGATAAGTCGCTGGAGTTCGAATCGTAGGACTACGACTGGTCGAAGGATGAGTCGTAGGACTTCCCAGGACTGGTCGAAGCAAGTCCAGGACTGGTCGAGGGACAACCAGAAAAATTTAAAAATCTGTAACAACCTAGGACTAGTCCTGAGAAACCTAAGACTGGTCGAAGCAGACCTAGGACTGGTCTTAAGATTTCTAGGACTGGTCTTAGAACAATTACACCAAGTAAATTAAAATATTTAGATTATGTATTCAGAATGACCTATCAAATAATCCAACCTAAGGTCAATCTAAGGTCAAACAAACCTTGAAGTGAGATGGACATTGAAGTCTTGAAGGTCTGTATTCTCAGATGATCTTGAAGTAGAAGCTTGAATCGAGTTGACGGCATTCTAGAGCTTGGTACATTCTTGACTTGTCTTGATGAAGTCTTCTAATCTTGAACTTGTTAGAAGTAAACTTGAAGTCTTCTATTCTTGTAGACTTCATCCATGACATGTCTTGCAAACATTCTTCATTTATGATCTTGTCTTGAAAACATTCTTCATTCATGATCTTGTCTTGAAGCAGTGTGTAGTCACAAACAAGAAACACAAGAAGTACAAGACATATAGGTTTTGGCATTACAAAATTTGACAACCAAAGGGATATGAAATCATAGCACTAACACATTTCATAAGTTTATATGTCATTTCCTCGACTAGTCCTAGTCTTTGTTCGACTATTCCAAGCTCGGGTTCGACTAGTCCAATAGTTTTTCGACATGAAGAGGCATAACTCATTATAAGAATTCCATTGACCTCTACACTTTACTAGTATAAACACGATTCCAAGGAATATAATGTAGCAGTTTCACAAATTAAGGATTAGTCCAAGGTTTGTTGTGAATTTTGAAATTTTCTGTTGGACCCTCGACCAATCGTGGAGACTGCTCGACCAGTCGAGTGAACAATGCTCGACCAGTCGTGCAAGTTCAACTCAAAGTCTAGTAAGGTTTTTTCATCCCACTCGACTAGTCGAGCAGGCCACTCGACCGGTCGAGTAACAACCTTATCTTATCGCACCAGAAATTTTGAAATTTGGTTGGTCCTTCGACCAATTGAACCAACCCTTAGACCAGTCAAGAGAACAATATTTTCACTTATAAATAGAAGACGAATCTCAGAGTTTTTCATTCATTCCAAGCTATATCAAACCATCACTCTGAGACATAAGTTCCTCATTTCTTAAGTTATATTATGTTTATTTTAAATTCTCTTAAATAATTTTTTGTATTTGATTTTGTGATCTCCATTCAACTCTATTTCATTAAAGAAGGGAATTGTGATTTTACCCTTTTTGAGATCAAAATCAAATCAAGATAGCCCAGGCTGAATTAATCTAAAAATCATTTAGATTTAGAACCTTTCATTTGTGAGACTCGACATTGAACATCTTCGTCTACTTCGAATTGGTTCTACCGAGCTTCATCAGAAGGAGAATTTTCAAATAAGTACCATTTAATCTTTGTGTATCTTTTGTAGTTTATGAGGTTGTTCTAGGAAAATCTCATTTTTAGTTTTGTCTATGGTAATCCAGAAAATCTCAGAGTGTAGGGTTTTTGTAATTGTATAAGCCCATCTAAAGACACAATTGTGAAGGTTTTAAAGTGAACCTTAAAAACCCTTTTTCATAGTGAAAGCTAATATCCCAAGGGAGTGGATATTAGGAGTGGAGTAGTTGTGTGGCTGTTTTTCAAATAGCTGGTGTATACACAAACGAATCACTATAATTCCTGGAGTTGTGGCGGATCATTGGATTTGTTTATATGTGTGAATGTTGTAATTTACTTTATGCATTTGTCGTTAATGCTGTAATTTACTTTATGCACTTGTGGTGAATGTTGTAATAACTTTGTTTATTTCTTTTGCCTCTTTATTAGTTTAGATTTTTTATACTTACAAGCATTCTAGTAAGGTTGTCCTGCCATAAGCCTTTGGTTTTTAGTGTTAGGTTGTCCTTAGAACTCAGTTTGTATTAACCTCTCAAGACTAGTATATTTGAGGCCGTTATTTACTTGAGCTATTTTATTATTTGATTGTGCTATCTATCTTTGTATTCTGCATTTATTTTTATTTCGCATAGTCCTATTCACCCCCCCCCCCCATCTAGGACTTTAAGCTCAGTCGTTTCAAGTGGTATCAGAGCCTAATAGCTCCTTCTTATTATTTGGATTCATTTCATGAGCTAACCGATCTGAGCTTATAAGATGTCAAATTTTGATAGCCTCTCAATTACTAGGCCTTCACCTTTTGATGGCTCTAATTATGGCTATTGAAAAGCCAGAATGAGGATCTTTTTAAAGTCCATAGATGAGAGCGTGTGGCAAGCCATAGTGACTAGATGGAATCCACCCACAACTGAAGTTCTATGCACTGATGGAACTAAATCTATTAAAGTTATACCTTATTTTTCATGGACCACACTTCAGAAAAATGAGAGTAGTGCCAATGCAAAGGCTTTAAATGCAATCACTTGCGCATTATCACCGGATGAATTCAAAAGAATTATATCTTATGATACTGCAAAGCAAGCCTGGGACATTCTAGAAATGACACACGAGGGTATGACTATAGTGAAGAAATCTAAACTTTAAATCCTCACCACTCGGGTTGAGGAAATATGCATGGAAGAAAGTGAAACTTTCATGAACTTCTATATTAAGTTAAATGACATAGTCAACTCTATGTGGAGTCTTGGTGATAGTATCCCAGAAAATAAAGTCTGTGCAAAGATATTGCGCTCATTGCCTGATAGGTTTAATTCTAAGGTCACTGCCATTCAGGAACTTCGTGATACGGATAATATGAGGGTTAAAGAGCTTGTTGGTTCTTTACAAACCTACAAGTTAAATTTTAAGGCTCCTAAAGGTAAGTCTATGGCCCTTATGTCTTCTAAAAATATTTCTCAAAATAATACTAGTAATTCTAATTGTGAAATTTCTGAAGATGATATGACACTATTAGCCAAGAAGTTTTATAAAATTTTTAAAAGCAAAAAGAGGGTATATTTTCAAAAACCTTCTGAAAAGAAAAGGACTAGATCTAAAAATTAGAAATCTATTAAAGACAGTCAATGCTTCAACTGTCATGAATACAGGCATCTGGCAAACAAATGTCCAAAGAGGGACAAACCTAAGAAGAAAGGTATGTTGGCCACATGAGATGAGTCATCTTCCTCTGAAGTTTCTTCTGAGTCCGATGATTCTGAACTCGAGTCTACTAATGAGGTCAAGGCCTTAATGACTCTAGCCAGAGTTACTTCCTCAGACAATTGTAATTCAACTTATGATGAAAAATTGAGAAGCGACCCTGAAAACGATGATGATTTACAAGATGCCTATAATGCTATATATAGGGAAAGTTACAAGATAGCTGTAAAACTAAAACTTCAAAAAGAAAAGTTTTTAAAGTTAAAAGAAGATTTTGATAACTTAGTTTTAGAAAAATTGCATTTTTCTGATTGTTTTGAAAAAGTTACGTGTGATTTAGATTTCAAAACATCCCAAGTTAAAAACCTTAAATCAGAAAATGAAAAACTAAAACAAGAAGTCTCTTCTCTCTTGAGTTTGAAGGATACTTGGAGATATGCCCAGGGTGATCCTAAACTAGAAAGATTGCTGACTGGATTAAGAAAATATGGCGATAGATCTGGTCCGGGCTACGATAAGAATACACCTCCTAAAAATAAGTCCACTCCACCTAAGTTTGTTAAAAGGGAGTCCTCTAACTCAAAAGGGAAAAGTCTGAAGCAAAATAGTTTTAAAAATCCTAAAACTTTTCAGGCTATGAAACCTAAAAGCAACCATATCAATTATAGAAATCAAAATCATAACCCCTTAGCTGAGAAAATTGTAGATTTACTCAAGGAGTTTCTAAAATCTAACTCAAATGGTAGAATGTATAACAACTATAAACATAGAAAAACCAACTATGATCCAAAACCCAAATCAGTAATGAAATGGGTCCCTAAGGTTACTTGTCTGGTTGCCCACACTGCTTTCAAGGCTTTGAGTCAATCAAAGTGGTACCTAAATAGTGGTTATTTTAGACACATGACAGGTGATAAAGATTTGTTCACCAATCTTAAAGATACGACTGATGGCTCAGTCACATTCGGTGATGGTAGCAACTACAGGATTATTGGCTAAGGTACGGTTCAACTCTTTAATCTTCCTCCATTTGAGAATGTTTTGTTTATAGAGGGCCTTAAGATAATCTCTTAAGCATTTCTCAAATATGTGATAATAAATATAGCGTCAAATTCACCAATCAATGATGTGAGATATCTAATGAGAATAGTTCTGTGATATTAACTGGTCACAGAACATCTGAGAACTGCTATATAGTCAGTGATTCAAGCTCGTCTAAGTTATTGTGTTACATGGTCCAAACCAATGAGACCGATTTATGGCACAAATGCCTAGGACATGTACACTACCATAATCTTTATAGACTGAGCAAAGGTGAAGTAATAAGAGGTCTACCCAAGTTAAGGTAAATAGATAAATTTTGTGGCGAATGTCAAATTGGAAACAAACTAGGAGTGCTCACAAGAAAGTGAACTCCAGTGCCACATCCAAACCCCTTGAACTCCTTCACATGGATCTCGTTGGACCTACTAGAATGAAGAGTCGAGGCAGTAAGAAATATATTCTGGTAATAGTAGATGATTTTATCAGGTATACATGGGTAGTTTTTATGAGACAGAAATCTGAAACTCTCAATGAAGTGAAAAGGGTATTCAAGCATATCCAAACTGAAAAGGAATCACATGTCACTAAAATCCGTAGTAATCATGGTTCTGAATTTGACAATAGCAGTTCTGAGAAGTTCTGTAGCGATCATGGTATATCGCATGAATTTTCTGCTCCTACGACACCTCAATAGAATGGGCCTGTTGAAAAAAAAATCATGTGCTTCAAGAAATTGCTAATGTGATGTTAAAAAGCATGAAACTTCCTAAAAATCTTTGGGTTGAAGCAGTGGACACGCCTTATTACATTATTAACCGTGTTTGTACTAAAAAAATCAAATAATAAGACTGCATATGAACTATAGTTCAATAAGAAGCCTACAGTCAAATACTTTCAAGTTTTTAGCAGCAAATGATATATTCTACGTGACCGAAAAAATCTGGGAAAATTCGACACTAAAAGTAACGAGGGTATTTTCCTAGGACATGCGCTAAATAGTTGAGTGTATCGTGTTCTCAATAAGAGGACCAATGTAATTCAGAAATCCATTAATGTGATTATAGATGATTACCTGAATACACCTGTCTCAAGTTCAGAAGATGATGAAGTCTCTTTATTTAATAAACCAAACTCTTCATCTAGTCAAAATGACACTGAACTGCGGTCAATTAAAGACCATCTAACTGATCAAATTCTTGGAAACCCTCTCACTGGTGTGGGCACTCGTAGACAATTAGAAAAAATTTGTAATTATGTGTGCTTCACATCTCAGATTGAATCGGCCAATGTAAAAGAAGCGTTTGTTGATGAAAACTGGATAATGGCTATGCAAGATGAACTTAATCAATTCGTAAGGAATGATGAATGGTACTTAGTTCCTAGACCTAATGATAAACATATTATTGGAACTAAATGGATTTTTAAAAATAAGTCTGATGAATTAGGTAACATTATAAGAAACAAGGCTAGACTGATTGTACAAGGGTACACTCAGATAGAAGGCATCGATTATGATAAAACCTTTGCCCCAGTAGCTCGTCTTGAATCTATCAGACTATTTATATCCATTGCTTGTTACAAAATTTTTAAAATCTATCAAATGGATGTCAAGAGTGCTTTCTTGAACGGTGATCTACATGAGGAAGTATATGTAGAACTGCCTACTGGTTTTGAAGACCCTAAACATACTGATCATATTTATTACCTGAAAAAGGCACTCTATGGATTAAAACAAGCTCCCAGGGCATGGTACGAGAAATTGACTAAGTTTCTACTGAGTCATAACTTTATAATGGGGAGTGTTGATAAGACACTATTTGTAAATAAACACAATGATCACATACTGATAGTACAGATATATGTTGATGACATTATCTATGCATCTACTTGTTCTAACATATCTATTGAGTTTGCAGATTTGATGACGTCCAAGTTTAAAATGAGCATGGTTGGAAACCTGAATTATTTTTTAGGTCTACAAGTGAAACAGCATGAAGACGGGATCTTTATTTCTTAAACCAAGTATGCTCTAAACTTTGTGAAAAAGTTTGGATTCGAGAGCGGTAAAAATTTCGATACTCCTATGAGTACGACACTTAAGCTCTTTAAGGATTCAACAGGTAAAAGTGTAGATCCTAAGTTGTATCGCAGTATGATAGGTAGTTTATTATATTTAACTACGAGCCAACCTGATATTGCATTTAGTGTAGGTATCTGTGCTAGGTATCAATCTGACCCTAAAGAATCTCACCTGATTGTTGTTAAGTGTATTTTGAGATATGTCGCAAGTTTAGCCAATCTTGGTCTTTGGTATCCACATGATACTAATGTTCAACTATCCGGTTATACGGATGCTGATTGGGCTGGTAATATTGATGACCGTAAGTCTACCAACGATGGATGTTTTTATGTCGGAAACTGTCTAGTTTCGTAGCATAGTAAAAAATAGAGTTTCGTATTACTTTCCACAGCTAAGGCTGAGTATATTGTAGCCGGTAATGCATGCACTCAACTTGTGTAGATGAAGATGATGTTAAATGATTACGGATTTGTAAAAGATTCTATGGTTCTGTATTGTGATAATTCTAGCGCAATCAACATTCTAAAAATCTAATCCAGCATTCACAAACTAAGCATATTGACATTAGATATCATTATATTTGTGAATTAGTGGAAGATAAGATTATTTCATTAGATTATGTTCAAACTGAAAATCAACTTGCAGACATTTTCACAAAACCACTTGACAAAAATAGGTTTGCTAAATTGAAACTAAATATTGGTATGTGTAATGTGATCTGAGCTAATTGTATTTGCTTGTACTATATTACATGTTTTTATTTTTTAAAATTTTTTAAATCAAAAAATTGTTGAAAAATGGAAATTTTTGAGGTTGCACGACCAGTCGAGTACACACTCGACTAGTCATGGCACGACCGGTCAAGTATGTACTCGACCAATCGAGTAGCTCGGGTTTGAGAGTTTTAAATGTGCAAAAAGCACTTTTTCTTCATTTCTCTCATCTTCTCCAAGAAGCCCTTCCACGACCAGTCGAACCCACCTTCGATTGCTACTTGGTTAGTGCATCTTTTCCATTTTTCTTTTGGATTTAGGATCTTTGCACTTTCATTTCCTTGATTTTGAGGTTTATTTCAAGTTTTCTTGTAGTTTCTTTGGTTTTATAGCATAAAATCTAATTTGGGAGAAACTCTCAATTCCTTTCTTGTATTCTTTTTTTGCATTGTGTAATAGAGAGTAGATACAAGAAGAGATCCTCTCGTGGTCCCTCTTCTTCCCATTCCACACTGATTATAGTGCGTACTCTTCGACCACCCGAAGAAGATCGACCCCGAATATGTGCGAGATATTCATCTCCATAATGTTATTGTTGAGCGGACTGTTAACTCCAATCATTTGAGTTTTTTCAATATTGTTCCTCTCCTTAAAACTGTAGGATGGGCTACCTTATTGAATTGGGGCGGTCCGGCATACCGGTCTATTACACAGGCCATGTTTGCTTGTATAAGTGACTTATCTGTTGAAAACTTAACTTTTACTATGACAACTAGGGAAGGTACAGTTGATGTAGACCATCATTTAATCTCTGGTTTGATGGATATTTTTGTGAATGATGAAGGAATAATTATCTCTATGTTAGTTGCGAAACCGTTTGAATCTGAAAAATGTATGTTAACTAGAGTGTTGTGCAACATGAATATGGAATGGAATTCCGGTATTGTGCTCAGTTCCAAAAATATGTTACCCAGATACAGGATTATTTATGGTATTTTCATTTCTAATGTGTATCCTCGGTCTGGTAACAAAATTAAGTTAACTTCTTTCATGGCTCGTATACTTCACTCAGTTGTTTCTAGTGTTCAAATATGTCTTCCGTCTCTTATATGTTATATCATAATTCAGTTTCATCTCCATCCTGGCCATAGTGATATTTCCTTTACATATCTGATGACCACGCTAACTATTCATAGTCTCGTGGTCATGCCTGTTGCAAAAGCTCCTATTTCCCATCTACCCTTTAACAATTCCAACATTAACAAGATGAATCTGAGGTTAGTACCAAACCAAGTTGATAGGGATGATGTAGGAGCTGCTGAAGAAGCTGGAGAGGAAGATGCTTTACCTCCTGATGATGTGAACATGGATGATTTATTTGATGAATTAGAATCTGATTCTGAGGCTGATCCTGACTTTCAACCCTCTGATTTTGATGAGCGGTTGAAAAACCTAGAGGAAAAGGTAGAAGGTTTGCATATATCCCAAGAGACTCAATTCAAATATACGCGCAAATAACTTAGGTGCATTAACAAGGGATTACATCAGATTGATCCATTTATTCCTGCTCCATCTTCTAGTTCTGATTAGACTCCTTTTATTTTGGGCATGTATTAACTATTATCTTTATTTGTGATTGGATAATATTTGGACATGTGAACATGACTTTATGATTCCTGAATATGTTTTGCTAAACATGTTTATGTTATTTACTCACTTCTTTCTTATACTTCTCATATCTCTTTGATAATATCATCAACTTGTTTTTCTTTCCTTTGTTATATTGTGACAAAAAGGGGGAGAAATGTTGATTTTGTGGAATGATTTTTAATGTTGGGGATGTGTGATTATAGAATATGGGTTTTTTTTTTTTTGATTGGACAAGTATTTGATTTATACAGGTTCTACATATCAACTCGCTTGGATTGAGAGGGAGTAATGGATTGAGGGGGAGAGTAATTGTTGCACATTTGGTGCATGATTCTTTATTGTGCATGATTCTTTTTTTTTTTTTATGGTAACTGGTGCATGATTCTTTATTTGGTTTTGTCACAAATTTGATAAAGGGGGGGATTTAAATACTATATTATAAATCTAGCACTTAGAGTTGTCAAATTTTGTTGTGTCAAATCATTTAGAATCTGTCTCATGTTTTGATGAGATGAATTGATCGACTTTGTGCACTTTAAAGTTGTCCAAGTCTTCGTCGAACTTCTCTATGTATTCAAGTTGAAGAAGCGTTGTCGAAGTTCAAGATTTCAAGCTCAAGTACAAGTACAAGTTCAACGCTCAAGTTCGAATATAATCTTTAAGATCAGTACCTTATACAATCTCAAGAACTCAAGTCTTTACTCAAGCTCAAGTTTAACATTTGAAGACAAACTTCAAGTATTTCAAGTGTATGAGTTAGCAGAGCGAACGATGTTTTAATAGTTCAAACTCACAAATAAGGTATGGATGATCCTAGATTGACCATAGGTTAGGTCATATTCATCGCATATGCTATGTGGGTCATTTCATAAGTTTATAGGTCATTTCCTCGATTAGTCTTAATCTTTGTTCGACTAGTCCAAGCTCTGGCTCGACCAGTCTAAGAGTTTTTCGACCACTCCAAGGTTTGTTGTGAATTTTCAGAATTTTCTATTGGACCCTCGACTAGTCGTAGAGACTGCTCGACCAGTTGAGTGAACAGTGCTCGACTAGTCGTGCAGGCTCGACTCAAAGTCCAGCAAGGTTTTTTGGTCCCACTCGACCAGTTGAGCAAGCCACTCGACCAGTCGAGTAATGACCATATCTTATCGCGCCAGAAATTTTGAAATTTAGTTGGTCCTTTGATTAGTCGAACCAACCCTTAGACCAATTGAGAGAATAATATTTTCACCTATAAATAGAGGACAAATCTCAAAGTTTTTCATTCATTTTAAGATATATCAAACCATCACTCTGAGAGATAAGTTTCTGCATTTCTTAAGCTATATTGTGTTCATTTTAAATTCTCTTAAATAAATTCTTGTATTTGATTTTGTGATCTCCATTCAACTCTATTTCATTAAAGAAGGGAATTGTGATTTTACCCTTTTTGAGATCAAAATCAAATCAAACTAGCCCAGGCTGAATTAATCTAAAAATCATTTAGATCTAGAACCTTTCATTTGTGAGACTGGACATTAAACATCTTCATCTACTTCGGATTGGTTCTATCAGGCTTCATCAAAAGGAGAATTTTCAGATAAGTACCATTTAATCTTTGTGTATCTTTTTGTGGTTGGTGAGGTTGTGCCAAGAAAATCTCATTTTTTATTTTGTCTAAGGTAATCTAGAAAATCTTAACGTGTGGAGTTTTTGTAATTGTGTAAGCCCATCTAAAGACACAATTGTGAAGGTTTTAAGGTAAACCTTAGAAAATCTTTTTCATAGTGAAAGCTAATATCACGAGAGAGTGGATATTAGGAGTGGAGTAGTTGTGTGGCTATTTTTTAAATAGTTGGTGCACACACAAACGAACCACTATAATTCCTGGAGTTGTGGTGGATGATTGGATTTGTTTATGTGTGTGAATGTTGTAATTTACTTTATGCATTTGTGGTGAATGGTGTAATTTACTTTATGTACTTGTGGTGAATGTTGTAATAACTTAGTTTATTTCCATTGCCCCTTTATTGGCTTAGGTTTTTTATACTTACAAATGTTCTAGTAAAGTTATCTTGCCATAAGCATTTGGTTTTTGGTGTTAGGTTGTCCTTAGAACTCAGTTTGTATCAACCTCTTAAGACTAGTATATTTGAGGTTGTTATTTACTTGTGCTATTTTATTATTTGATTGTGCTATCTATCTTTGTATTCTGCATTTATTTTTATTTGGCATAGTCCTATCACCCCCTCCCCTAGGACTTTAAGCTCGAACTTTTTAAATACTTTGAACTTGACTATGAAATTTACTGTGTGTTACAGTTTAGGAGAAAATAATGCTCAATATTGATGTATTTTGAAATTCTATTATTTAGATTGTTTTAAAGTCACTTGAGCTTATAAAAATTGTCTTATGGTTCTCAAAATATTTTTCGCATACTTTGCTCAAGACTAGCAAAATGCTGGTTGGGGATTATGTTGAGGGTCAAATATTGCATATTATCTCCCATTTATTACTTAGTTTTATGAACATGATAATGCTTAATGTTCTATTTTAATCATGTTTGTGTTATAAGGTGAATTTAAGAGTTTGGATTAAAAAGGGTGCTAAAAGCATGGATTTGATGCTCAAGAATCACCAAGGCAAGGGATGGATCTTAAAAGGCAAAGATTGAAGAATTCACATGCTAAAGGTCCAAGAAAACCAAGTGAGGAATGAAAATAATCAAATATTTGAAGTGAAGAAAAGGAATCCTGAAAACAAACATATTCCTGAAAATGTCCTGAAGAAGCATATTTTAAAACTCTGGGTCATTCTGTGAAATTACGCAGAGTGAAGCCTATTTTGGGAAATGCGTAAATTTGAAGCGATTTTTAGAGTTTTCCAACAGGTGCGAAAGTTGGAGTTCCACAATTATAACTAGGACTCCCTAGGATGTTCCTAAGCATCTTCTAAGGTTTGTGGAGTGGAGCAAAAGCATGAAGAAGCCATCGCCAAGAGTTTTTCTTTCATTTCCTTCGTTGTTTTTATGTTTTTTTAAGAGATTCTAATTTAATCATGTCTATGGTTGGATAAACCTCTTAGCTAGGGCTAAGAGGTGAAGCTTGTAATGTTATGGGATGTTTTCAATTCTTTGATTCATGTTTATATTGAACTCTCTTTGATTCTAGTTTGATTATAAGGAATACTTTCAGTTTTTAATAGTTTGTTGTGACTCAAATTACAATGGATCTGCGATAGCTTTGAGTATGTTTTTTTTCATATATTGCAATTGTGAAATTAGGAATCACGTTGTTCACCATCGTCCCTTGGGCATGATTGGATGATGGAATCCTCCCTAACTTTTACAATTCTCTCAGATTGATTGTGGGATTGGTAAATCCTATTGTGAGCTATTGTCTCATGGGCATGGTTTTGTGATGGAATCACTTTTAGTTCTCACACTGCACTTTCATTGAAAATTAGGTCAAAGGAAGTTCAGATTTGGTTTTACTGAGATATCTTCCAATTGGATAAGATGGGACTCTGATTCCAGTTGTGCCATTGACTCAAGCATAGATCTCCCTGATCTCTACAAGTGGATCCTTGGAAACCTTAGTTTTTCACCTTCGAATTTCTTAAGTTTTTCATTAAATCTCTCATAATTACTCTCTATACTTCTAGATTTAGGTTTTCATCTTCTTCTAGTTCTAGTTCTAGTTTCTTTCAGAATACGCACGAGATTAGTCCTTGTGGATTCAACCTCGGTCTCACTGAGATTATTACTATATCGCAGCCCTACACTTGGGGTTATGAACAGCTATTAGACTACCAACTATCGATTTACGTACATGATGTACGATGGGCAGTTATTATGCGGTACGTGATGTATGATGGGCAGTCATTATGTTATACGTGACGTACGCACATGATGTGCTTCGCTAATGGCTAGCCTTTACATGAGTGACGAGCCCAACTGCCGATTGGATGAGCATCCCCAGGTCGATGATGCATTCACACATCCATGCATATAATAAGACTGCATCTTGTTATGTTTTGTACGCCTTGTTGATTTCATGTTATACTTGTCTAAGGCGGTGATATGTAATCTTAAGGAGAATTCACACTGAGTTGGCCACTAATCCATCAAGTATATAACCGTACAGGTAGCACAGGTAGCTTAAGTGATGTTCAGGTTCAGACTGATGAGGAGCCGGGTGTAATTGTCAAGGGTGCATTGTTATACCTGTCAAGAGAAGCTACACGATCATGTGGCTTACGTTTCAATGCATTTTAATATTTCTCATGTATTAAATTTGTAAATCTTATATTTGTAAATATTGAGACATTGGTTTGTATAAGTCATTATGGGCAACCTCTTGTATATTTTAAATATAAATGAAAATTTTCATTCATGTTAATTTGTTCATCCTACACTAAACTACTAACTCTGAAACAAAGAAATATATATGTGTGTGTGTGCGTGTGTGTGTGTGTGTGGAATTTAACACTTAGGTTTTTGAAAAACGAGTCGTATACTCAGGTCCTGAAAACACGGGGTGTTACATACTTGAAAGATATGGCATGCAAATTGTGCTTCCAAACAGTCGCCCATTGTAAAAGGCGACAAATTTAGTTTATTTCAGTGTCCAAAGAATGATTTGGAAAATAATCGAATGAAGGAATTTTCATACGCATCAGTAGTAGGGAGTATTATGTACGCGACCAGATATTGTCTTTATTGTTAGAATATTAGGGAGATACTTATCTAATCCAGGAATGCAACATTGGATAGCTGTAAAGAAAGTGTTGCAGTATCTACAAAGAACGAAGGACTTCAGACTCACATATAGAAGATTTGATCAATTGGAGTTGATTGGATATTCAAATGCAGATTTTGTCGGCTGCGTTAACACTAAGAAGTCCACCTCAGGATACATCTTCATTATGGTTGGAGGAGCTGTTTCTTGGAAAAGCGTGAAACAGTCTACCACAGCCTCGTCTACCATGAAAGCTGAATTTATTACCTGTAATGAGGCATCTAACTAGGCTTTATGATTACAAATTTTTTCTCAGGTTTGCGAGTACTAGATCATATCCCAAAACCATTAAGAATATTTTGTGACAATTCAGCTGTTATTTCCTTCTCTAGTAACAACAAGCATTCATCAAGGTCGAGGCATATCGACGTTAAATATGTTATTGTAAAGGAAATAGTTCATAATCATCAAGTGTTTGTGAAGTTAATCGACACTAAGTAGATGATTGCAGATCCGCTCACTAAAAGACTCCCTATCACACCATTTCAGGAGCATGTGACATCCATGGAAGTCATTGATCTCACAGATGTTTTCAGTTAGTGGGAGTTGAGCGTACTTTAATTTTCACAGACATTTGGAAATCTCGTTTTATATAATTTTGATGATTTTGATATAAAGTTTTATTTCTGCTTCTCACTTAGTATGTGCAATCTAATTTGAGTAAGTAGAACTTCATTCATGTCTCGTTGGAGACATTCTAAAGCTTCAGGACCTCTTAAGGATAGACACACATCATCACACTACGTGTGTAATCCTTATACCACACTTCTCAGTTTTTGATCTGTGTCGTTAAGGTTAAATGTATTCGTGACGCGCTTAGCCTCACTTCGCTTGGATTAAATGTTGTGATGACTACTGCGATTCGTTGCAGAAAATCTTGATCAACCAGACTGAATAGCATTACCTGTATTATCCAACAGTTGCATTGGTGAATTATTTGGATGTTTTCTTAAAATCAAAACTAATTTTTCAAAAGATTTTTTTACAGATAAACCAATGACATTGTTCAATACGGCCCAAGTGGGAGAATGTAAGAACTCTATAAGGTAGGCCTTATTGATCAACGGTCTAGATTGTCCTGATAGTTAGACTGTGTAATCGGGTAAACCAGTGAACCCCACTTCAATGTGATTCACGTAGAGTATCTGCGTATAGATGCGTAAGGGGTTGGAGTGCTATAGCTTGATACGCAGAGCTATTTGAGTTTGACTGGGATAAGACAGTGTGGAGCCATGGGAGAGAGTTGTGATGGGTTTCAAACTTTCATCCCCACATAATCTATATAAGGTATCTAGGTCCCCAATCCTATACCATCGCAGAAAACACAAGTCTCATCTACTATTCTGCAAACGGGTGTGAAGGAGAGGAAGATCCTAGCATTATTTTTTCTGGTATTCTGCTTCTTCATCTATGACGTCTCAATAAAGTAAGTCATCTAAACCCTAGATCTCTATATCCTATGCACAGCAAGATCTTTGAGATTTCCACGCTAAGCTAAATTAACAATACTTGCGAGGAGGAAACAAAGCTTTTACTAAATAACCAGAAAAGGTCTGCACTGCAGATAGACAATATGAACACTATGTAATAGTGAACCGCTAGATTTTTTGTGTCGTTGGTTATATGATAATCATTTGTGATAGCTTCTCAAAATAGAATTTGAGTCGTGAAAGAATCAGTTGAAAATTTCTTTAAAAGCTTCTTAAGCCCTTGAATTCCTTTATGCATCCTGCTTCGGATATCATTTAAAGAAACCAAGTCCAAACAATTCATGGGAGAAAGTTTCAGCTCTTAGAGTACATTCGGATGTTATCGGATCTACATTAAAGCCATTAAAGCCATGGACAAACGTCCCTCTATTCAGGAGAATGCTTGGTTTAAACTCATTTGGATGTTATCACAAACGTTATCATATCCACCTTGAAATTCAGTTTCTAGTGCAACATTTGAATGTTATCATATCTACATCAAAACTCCAGTTTCTAGCACAACAATACAAAATTAATAAGTACATAATCAAACTCTTATTTCCAATATTTTGAAACTCAACGATGGATGCAACTGTTTTCACCCATTTTCAGCTCGGATTCCTTGTACCTGGAAAATTGAGGAAGGATAATTCAACGAATAGTTCCTTAAACACTTTGCATAAATTTTAAAATTAGCACTTCATCAGTTCCTTCCAATTATAGATTGTGGGAGAGTAGAGTACATGTGTATGTATGTGTGTATAAGTATATATTTGGGATTTTATATGTATATGAAGTCTCATTTATAAGAGCGTGTGTATATATGCTTTGAGGATGATGGAAACAAAAGGAAAAAAGAGAAGAAAGAAAAAGAGGGTAGAAAAGAAAAGGAGGGACATAAAGAACTAAAGGGAAAAGAAAGGGAAAGGAAGGGAAAAGAGGGAAAGAATGAAGGTGGGTGGGGATTTTAATTCTCTGATACCATGTAATTAATCATATGGCTGAGAAGAAAGAAGAAGAAAGGGAGGAGAAGAAAATGAGAAGAAAAAAGAACTTAGGAGAAAGGGTTATGTAGAAAATGATCTCTCTCACACCCCATGATTAGGGGTTTCAATGGGCCTGGCACGGGCCTGTTAATCAAAATTTAGAATAAGCCCAGCCCGACAGGCCAGCCTGAAATAATTCAAAATCTGGGCCGAGACTATCCTCAGGCCTGGCCCGTTGACAGCTCTACCAATGATATTTTATTAACTCTAATGAACATAAAGGAATGGTGTCATGAGGGAGCACCAAGGCATATACAGACAGCCTTATGAATGAGAACATGTACGTATAAAACCCCAAACACTCGTATGCAAATACATACGCAAGCACCCTACCCTCCTCCTACTTGAATAAATGGAGAACATGGATAATATTTTCAATGGTGTGGTGAAAGCTCCTTTGCATAATAATTTCCAAATGTGTGGTGCTAGTTCCTTTGCATGTTTCAAACAGCCAATTTACAAGCCCCTACAAAAACATTCATTTGCTATTGTCATGGGTACGTTGTTGTTATTTTTTTGTTTTTTAACTGCATAATTGCAAGCATCAAAAGGTAGAATTCTCAAAAGTATACCTTTTCTCAATACATTTCTTGAAACATGTCCCAGTTTGCCTGTACCAAGTAACAACTAACATATGAAATTCGTCAACCTTAAATGATTAAAAACTTAATTAAAAAACAACATGTACATCTAATAATTAGTTTAAACAGGTGAAATACGAGAAGAGAGCTTCCAAAGAGAGAGAGAGAGAGAGATGTTAACAGAAATCACTTCATCTTAAATAAAATTCGACATAGCATGAAATCACAAATTTTAAACACCATAATATAAACAACAGCCCAGCATCCACATATAACCACCTATCATCATTGGATCACCATGATACCAAATTAGAGATACCATCACCAATAAAAATAAATAACATAACATAACATAACATAACAAGAGAACCATATAGGGTGTGTTTGGATATAGGGACAAGTTACGTTTTGTTTTGTTTTGTTTTGTTTTTTTTTTTTTTTTTTCCAAAATTTTACAGCAGTAGATAAGCTACTTGTGTCTCAAAAGTTAATTTGGTAAACTGTAAAAATAAGTTGCTGAACACCTTAATATTGCTGATCATGGCCTTGAGAAAAAAAAAAACTTTTTGGCTTTTGCTAAACACCTTCTCATTGTTATGGTTTCTCTATATTCGTTTTTTCAACTTAGAGTTAGCGTTTCGATTTGAGAGAGGGAGGGAGTTGTGATCTTCCAATGTAGGAATTTTTGGATAAGCCTCATCTACCAACAACTTAGATCATTAAATGTCGGTGTCAATTGCATGGACCATCACATCGAGCCCTGTAATTTCTCTGCCATGATACCATTTCTGTGCCACATATACAGCAATAATAAAGAAAACAAAAACTAACGTTGATTGAACATCTTTAAAACATTGCTAGAGAGAGAGAGGGCTAAGCCTTCTTACTTTATATCCTTCAGCATGCAAAACAATCTATTTAATGGGAAAATGGTGTGGTAGTTGATGCATGCCATCTCTATAAACTATATTCCAAAGTTGGATGCAACCCATGTCTCTAAGGGTCAGACGTCTACTCATCTGAGTCGACTTGGACTTGGTCGGACCTAGTCTAGTTCAATAATGTTGGGAAAGCCACAGAAGCAAAACCCCGAATTCAAATTAAATAGTCAAAAGATAAACGCAAGAAAGCAATTGCAAAAGCAAAGAACACACGAGATTTATATACGGAAAAACTGTCGTGGAAAAAATCACGGCACAAAGCAACAACGAATCACTATGAATAACGAAATTACAAGAGAATAAAAGAACTTACAATATTAAAAACCCTCATTTTCTCATCTTCAAACTCTAGAAACATTTAAGCCGCAATTCAAATCACTTAGAATTTCATAATCCCACATTACACCCCATGTGTGTGTGTGTATGAAAAAGGTACAATGCGCTCGAGCTGACGATAAGCTCCCGTAAGGTCGAGCTATGTGGGCCCCACCGTGATGCGTGTCGACCATCAACACCATGCATTTGATGGGTCCCCTTTAAATTATGGGATATCCCAAAAATCAGCTATATACGGAACTCAGGTGGACCATACCATCTAAAATTATGTGAAGACACCGTTAAAACATATAAAAGCACTTGGTTGAGCCCACTTGAGTTTTGCATGCGACTGAAACTTGGTCTAAACCCTCATTCAAGTGGGACACACATAATGGATGGGCTGGATTTGCAAACCACATCTCGGTGGGCCCTCAAAAATGGTTATGAATGTTTTATTGGTGTACGGCCCCTCTCCACTTCTATATGTGGTGTGGCCCACACAAGTCACGGATTGACTTGATTTTTGAGACCTAGGTCCACGATGGAATGGTGCATCTGACTGATGGGGTAGATTTTAGAAACGCATCACGGTGGGGCCCACACAGCTCAACCTCATGGGACAGACTAGTGAGGTCGAACGCATAGTACCTTTTCCCATATATATATATATATATATATATATATATATATATATATATATATATATATATATATATATATATATATATATATATATAGTTTTGCTCACGGAATAAGAAACAAACCGTGCAATTCCACAAAATCACACACGACGTTGATCAAAGCAACAATCGATCGAATCAGCATGTTCGAGAGATCGAACACACCCAAAAGTGTCTAAAGAGTTTAGAGGTATTTTAAAAAAATTGTCGAACAATTGAACCAAAAGTTTGATCAATCAAGACTATCCAAAAACTGTCCAGAAACTAATCTACATAATTCAAAGTTCACTCGATTAATTGACTAGGGTGGTCGATCGATCAAACCTCTGTTGTTTGTATAAAATTTAAACATTTCGTAACAAACAATACCAATCATCCCTAAGTTGGGTGAGTCAGGTCGGTTCACGCTGCCTTATCTCAATTATGACTCGATTCAAGATCATACCAGTTAGAATCCCCAAGTCTTCAAATGCTTGGGTCCTTACTCATGCCTCACTAGTAGACTCAGGTGAGTTTTAACAAAAGGTCATAGGTTCAGTGCACATTGCAGTGAAAATCCACTATGGTGTGAGCGCATGTGATTTTGTAAAAAAAAAATAAAAAAAAAATTCTAAAAAAAATTCTAAAAAAATCTTAAATCCCTAGTACAATTTTGCATGGTCTTATAGTTCGTACAAGTGAACCAAACCTTGATATGATTGCACCAAAAATCACTCGGATTGAATGATCCCAGCCATTGAATATTTGGTCATTTTTCAGTTGAACATAAGTTATTTCTTTTGTAGCCATCTATTTGTTGGTCGCCAATTGAAGGGTTGAGATCTTCCCAACTGGGGTACTCTAGGTTACTTTGGATTGTCTATTAAGGATCATCTTGACTACATGACCCCGACAACAGATGGTCCAAATCGATTACAATGAAAAATGTCCATTCAATCTCAATGACTTCTTCTCTTGTGGACCCACCTCCTGATGAATCCACTTGATGAGATAATTCTAACCACCCAGTCAATGGTGAACAAAATGGATGGTCCAGATCAATTTAAATGAAAATGTCAAATCATCAAGCTAGGCCATTTATCAGAGCTCCCCACCTTGGATCTATTAATCACCTTGAACAGACGATCCTAACAATCTCATGTATTGTGAACCCGACATGATGTCCTGATGTATGTGTTATATTCACACCCTTCATCCATTCTGGAGAGATCATTCTAGAGTATCATTCAAAGACTGAGGCAGATCTAAAGCTCAAATGGACCCCACCATAGAAAAAAGAGGGGACTGATTGTGGACACAGAAGTTTTCAATCAAGCTGATATTTGTGTTTCCCTTGGTCCATGTCGGTGTGAACTTATAACGAGGTTGGATCTCAAATAAACATCATGGTGGGCCATTGAAAGGTTTCAACGGTGGCTGTCACTGTCCTACTGTTTTCTGTGGGGGTTCACCTGAGCTTTTGGATCTTCCTCATTCTTTGGCTCATGTCCTAAAATGATCTCTCTAAATGGATGGACGGTGTGGATACAACACGTATATCATGGTGGGGCTCACACAACTGGGTGACGTCACTTCAGTATGACTTTTGCACTATCTCAAGTAGACTCGCCTCCGTGAAATTCTCTTCTCCTCTCTAATTTCCCTTGAAGAATCCCTTCCCTTCTCTGTACCCTTCATGACTGGTTGAAATGGGCATCCTCCCAATCCAAAAAATCCCCAAAATACCCCTCGGAAACCCTGCATTGCCCCATGAGACCAAAACTCAGTCCCTCCTCTTTCCTCCAACATGTCTCCAAGACCAGACCTTTCTCCTCCATCTTTGCCCTTCCCTCCGCCACAAATTACGAAACTGCCATCGCAAACGAAATACAGACCATCCTCACCACCTCCCCCGCCATCGAATCCCCCCTCGAGATCCTCTCCTCCCTCATCTCACCGTCCATCGTCGCCTCCGTCATCAAAGAGCACCGGGACCCGTTTTCCGGCTTCCGGTTCTTCATCTGGGCCATGCGTCGGAAGCGGCTCCGCAGCTGGGATTCGTACAATTCGATGATCGGGACCCTCCGCAGCGAGAACGGGTTCGATGCGGCATGGGAATTGCTCGATGAACTGAAGGCGAACGGGATCCCGATCACATCCCCAGCGTTCGCAGCTCTGATTTCCGCTTACGCTGTCTCCGGCATGGCTGAGAAGGCCGTGGAATCGTTTGGCAGGATGGCAGAGTACGCCTGCCGTCCGAACACGTTCACATACAATACGATCCTGCACGTTCTGATGGAAGAGGAGGTTTTCCAGGTTGCGATGGCGGTTTATAATCTGATGCTCAAGTCTGATTGCCGTCCAAACCGGGCGACCTTCAACATATTAATCAATGGATTGTGCAAGGCGGGGAAGACTCAGGACGCGCTCCACCTGTTTGGCGAAATGTCTGACCGAGGTATCTCTCCGAATACGATGATTTATACTGTTGTTTTATCGGGTCTTTGTCAAGCTAAGCGGACTGACGATGCGTTTGGGCTGTTGTATACGATGGGAGATAATAATTGTAGGCCTGATTCGATTACATACAATGCTTTGCTAAGTGGGTTTTGTAAACTGGGTCGGATCGATGAGGCGTTTGAGCTTTTGAGATTGTTTAGGAAAGAGGGTTTCGTACTTGGATTGAATGGTTACAGTTGTTTGATCGATGGGTTGTTTAGGGTGGGCCGGTTTGAGGAGGCATGTCATTGTTATGGGAACATGTTGGAGGAGGAGATTTCACCTGATTGTGTTTTGTATACGATCATGATTAAGGGGTACTCTGAGGCGGGTAGAGTTGAAGATGCATTCGGATTCCTGAGCGAGATGACTGAGAAGGGGCATGTTCCTGATACATTCTGTTACAATACTTTGATCAAGGGCCTTTGTGATGTTGGGCTTCTAGATAAGGCCCGCTCACTTCGTATGGATATTTCGAAGCATGATTTTTTCCCAGACTCCGCTACATACACAATCATGATATGTGGTCTGTGCAAGGAAGGGCTGGTTGGTGAGGCCCAGCAGATATTTGATGAAATGGGGAAGCTTGGATGCTTCCCCACTGTCATGACATTCAATGCTCTTATCAACGGTCTTTGTAAGGCTGGAGAGCTGGAGGAAGCTCAAATTCTTTTCTACAAGATGGAGATGGGGAGGAACCCATCACTGTTTCTCCGTCTTTCTCAAGGTGCTGATAGGGTCCATGATAGTGGGAGTCTTCAAATGCTTGTAGAGCGTTTGTGTCAGTCTGGTCTCATACTTAAGTCATATAAGCTTCTCAAAGATCTTGCTGATAGCGGGGTTGTACCGGACATCATTACATACAATATACTCATTAATGGGCTCTGCAAAGAGCGGAACATCAACGGGGCGTTCAAGCTCTTCAAAGAGCTGCAGCTAAAGGGATACTCGCCTGATGCTGTCACATATAGTACACTCATAAATGGGCTTCAGAAAGTTAACAGAGAAGAGGATGCATTTGGGGTCTTTGAGCTGATGGTGAGGAATGGATGTACTCCAAGTTTGGCAGTCTACAAGACGCTTATGATGGCGTTGTGTCGCAAGGGTAAAGTCTCACTGGCTTTTGCTCTTTGGTTGAAATTCGTCTCACAGAAGAGTGATCTTACAGATCAAGGAGCCATCAACATGGTGCAGGAACATTTTGAGAAAGGGTTTATAGAAGATGCAATCAGAGGCTTGGTTGAGATGGATCTCAAGCTCAACAATGCTGATTCATCACCCTATACAATTTGGCTAATTGGGTTTTGCCAGGCAGGAAAAGTAGATGAAGCGTTAAAGATTTTTTCAGTCCTCACAGAACATAACATCGATGTTACTCCACCTAGCTGCGTAATCCTTATAAATAGCCTTTGCCTAGAAGGAAAACTTGACTTGGCAATAGATGTTTTTCTTTATACATTGCAGAAACGTTTTATGTTGATGCCGCCCGTGTGCAATAGGCTAATTAGGAGTCTTTGTTCACAAAATAAGAAGGAAGATGCAGCTGAGCTTGTGCATAGAATGAGTCTTGCAAGATATGATTTGGGAGTCTATCTTCATCAAAGTACGAAAGCTCTTATATATGGCTATGAGAACAGATGACAGATGTGTTACCCATGTACAGTATTGTGGCTGTGGCACGGGTGTTTCATGGTTAGATGTGTCAAATACTGGTGGTGCATCACCTGTTTTTTGAATAGCTGGGTGATGACTGCAAATTTGTGTCTACTTTCTTATTAAACCAAGTGTCCGCCACCACCATCATTGTAGCCTTGTCCTAACTATTTGGGGTTGGCTGAACTAGTGTCCATCTATGGCTATATATGAGGTCATGTTTGGAAATCATGGATTCTATGCCAAACAGTAGAAAAGGAAAAGGGTTCTCCTTTGATGTAACAATTTATGTTGTTTGGATAGCAAATAAAAGGGTGGATTCCACCAAGCAATCATTACATTTGTCCATATTTTTTTGAAACAATACACTTTTCCATATTTTTGGATTCTTGGCACAAGAAACTAGGTGAGAATTGTGGGAGGAACTTTAGATTTCCACTTGCCACCGAAACAAGAACTCAAATTGGAATCCATATTTCAATTGTTCTCACAGAAATCATTATTTGAATTATTGTTTTTTCCTTTATTTTGCATTGGATTCCACATATCCAAACATGCCTTTTGCATTTTGAGTTCTGTTGCTTTTGCTGCTGTTTCCTGTGCATTTATCTTGTCTACTGTTGAACATCAACACTGTTGTGTGTAGGGCTGGTACATAATGTTGAAATGGCATCTCCTCTTTTCTACTAAGTTTCTACAACCACCATCCTAGTTCTATGGTTTTTGTGATATTTCGTACTGCATTCTCTTCCCTCACCTCCTCAATCACATCATCAATCAGCGTTTCAGCTTAAATAATACAGTGCACCATTGTAACTATTACACATCTCTTTTGGCAAAGAATATTGTTATGGAAGTATGCATTAGAAGCAAGCAAAACTTTATTCTTGACACTTTGACCATTCATGATCTTTCATTTTGTTTTCGTCTGTTGAACAAATTCTGGCTACTTGTTCAAGTAAATCCTCTCAGGGGTGGCCCATGGCTTATGCAAAAGTTGGGCCAGAATGAAAGTCACCTTTTGTAATTTGTTTATTGAGACTTGAGAGCTCACACAACCTGTGGAGAATAGGATTGTTTTTATTTATTTTTATTTTTTTTAAATTGATGACAAAATAACTTTAATGTAATGCTCAATGGGCTCAAAATTACAAGGATCCATTAAGGCAATGGATACAATGACAAACAGAGGACCCCTTTCTTAGTGAGAGAGTCCGCAATACAATTAGCCTGCCTGATTTGGAGGAGTAAAATTCACATGGTCCAAGAAGTTGCAGGATCCTTGTAACTGAGTGCTGCTTCTGCTTTGAATCATGCTTCAGACTCACGCTCCAGTTCCTCTTTGAATCATGCTACGGACTAGCTCTCTAGCTCCCGCTTTCTGGCCATTTATGCTTGATGATATTTTGAAGTAACACTTCCTCGCTCCTGCACCTGAATCTGTTGCCGCTTTGCTTCACACTTCATGCTGCTACATGTCTAACAACCAAATAAATCCAGTCTTATCTAGGGTCTAGACTTGATAACTGTTTGGCAACAACTGATTGGGATGAGCTAGCTCCAGGAATCTGTTCAGTGCAGATCGGCACACTTGGTATCAGACATGGTACCATCATGCTTGAATCCAATATTTATCATGGGAAGCAATTCTTTTCAGCTTTGAATTAATGTGGCTTGAAGAGGAAGAATTTGTAAAACAAAAAGTCAGAGAGTGGAGGGGTTTGTTCAGAGTACAATGGTCATCATCTCATGATGCAACTCATCATAAGGAGTGAAAATGAAATAATGGAAAAGGAGTCTTTTATAAGTGTAGAGGAAGCAAAAGCACCAATTGTAGTGAAGAATTAAGGGATCGACAGGGGCAGGAAGCATTTGAAAAGGAGTTGTTGGCATGAATAACTTAAAATTTGATTTCAAGAAGAAAGTTAATGAGGAAATCAAACGGTGGCAGCAATCAATGGCGTTGTGGCTAAAAGAAGGGGATATGATTAAGAACAGAAAGTACTTTTATGGAGCAGCAAAGGCGGGGAGATAATACATTCTTAGCTTGGATGGGGAAAGGCTTAGAAGAACAAGAATATAAGCAATTGCAAAATTTTACTCAGTTTTGTTAAATGCAGGAAAATGGAACATGCCAGGGTTATGTAATCTTTATTTTGACCAGATAGAAGGAAACTGATTGATTGAAGAGTTTGATAGGGTAGGAAGAGGTCTAAGAGGTGGTGTCAAGTTTAGGGAGTGACAAAGCTCCTGGCGTAGATGGTTATCGCATTCCTTTGTTTTTTTTTTTTTTTTTGTTTTTTTTGAGGACAATTGAAAAGGGATGATATCATGTGCTTCATATTGGAATTTTATGAGAGGGGAAACTTATCGAAAAATTAGGGGCATTCTTCATTGCATTAGTTCCTTTTCTACAACCCTTTTCATTGCATTAGTTCCAAAGAGAAATGGTGTTGAAAGCTTGAAGGAATTTTGTCCCATTAATCTCATTGGAAGTCCTTACAAGAAAACTTGGCCAGTCTTGTGACAAAGTTAGGCAAGGTCTAGGTGTTGGTGATCTCTTTATCGTAGGAGCTTTCAGTCATGGGGGATGGATTTTTTATGGGCAGTTATTGGTCATGAAGTATATATTGGCTCCGGGTATAAAGTTGGCTCCAGGTATAGAGAAAGCCGTATGTTGCTATTTTCAAGATTGATGCAGAAAAGGCATGTGATGTGGATTGGAACTTCTTAAATTATATGCTTGGAAGGCTCGAGTTCAGGGTGAGGTTAAGGACTTGGATGCAAGCGTGTATTGGATTGGCTCTCATTTCAGTGATCTTAAATGAGTCTCCAGTAGGGTTGGCACTGGGCCGAGTTTATGCCAGGCCAGCTAGGCTTGGGTCTGAACAGACACTTAAGACTCAAGGCCCAAGGCCAGCCTGCCGGCCGGAACAAAAAAATTGGCGGGGACCGGGCCCTGCTTGATCTGACCTGAAAACTAAGAAAATCCTTATTTCCTTGAATTTTCCTAATCTATCCGTTTATCAAGTGGGCCACACATGCACCCAAAAAAAAAAAAAAAAAAGGGAATGAAAACCAACGGTTCACATTCAAGATGGTTGGCTAACTAATGATTAGAATGACTTCTTCTTTTTTTTTCACACACTCATGCGCACACACATCCCCACACACTCACGCCGTAGTGGGATTTCACCACCTATGGATACTTGAACCCTTTACCGGGTGTTGAAACTCCTAAGAGTCTACCACCGGGGCAAGAGTGAGGATCCTAATGATTAGAATGACTTATTTGTAGGATATAACACATATGGTTGTCTAACTAATGATTAGAATGACTTATTCGGAGGATATAACACATGTATATAAAAAGTTGGGTTGGGTTGGGCTAAAATGACTTGAGTGCTAGCCTGACCCAGAAATTGATCGGGCCATGCATCTGGGGCTTGGCCGGGCCCATGGCCCAAGCTAGTAGGTTCAAGCTTGGCCCAAAGCTGGGTTGGGCTTGTCAGGTCAAGCAGCTGCCTGGTCCATTGCTTACCTTAGTCTTCAAGGGCCTTTTGAGGGGCTCTAGGGGTTTGGGGTAGGTGGACTCTGTCCCCATTCTTGTTTGTGGTAGTAGCAGTGGCTGTTAGTAGAATGATGGCCAAAGCAAATGAGGAAGGACCAAGTCACTGCTTTAAGATGCAGAATTCAACTTTCTGTCATCTTAGTTTGCCAATCATTATTGTTTTTTGATGGGAACAGGCTGGAGGCTGATAATCTTCGCAAGGTGACAAGGTGCTTTGAAGCAGTATTAGGCTCAAGATTTATATTGAAAAAAGTGAAATTTTGAGAATTTGGGTTGGAAGGGAATAACTTCCTTGTTTTTTTTAAGCTGCAAAATAGGGATACTTCCATCTTCATACCGTGCTTTGCCTCTTGCACTGGCCGTCAGGAAGCCTTCACTCCATTTTTAGGGATTTAGTTGCCGGAAGAGTGGACAAAAAGCTTTTTGGGTTGGAAAAAGAAATATTTTGTCGTTCACGGGCCAACTTTCATCAACTCTGAATTAGATAATATTCCTATATCTTATATCTTTATTTTCAGTGCCCATTCAGTGTTATCCAAAACCTTGGAAAGAACCTGGTGGGAGTTCCTACGATCAGGATTAGAAAAAGAAAAATAGCACAACGAGTTTGGGAGGGGCAGATCTAAAATTGTTAAAACATTCAAACATTGTGTTACTAGAAAAGTGGCTCTGGATTTTTTGGGATGGAAGAAAATAGTTTGTGGAGGAGAAACTGTGGCATGTTAATGCGGTAGTAGACTAGGAGGATGGTGCACAAAGATTTGTCTCTATATGGGGCTCCGGCGTTTCAAAGGCAGTGTTCAAAATAGAGAAGGAAGTCTCTAAGGTGATTTTGGGAAGTTAAGAGACAGAAACTGCCTTCATGTTTGGGTAAGATGCATGGTGGAATGCTTGTCCTCTCTATCAAGCATTTTCAAGATTGTTTCAGGCGGCATCAAACGAAGATTCAACATCAGGTTTGCTCCATGGAGATTGGCCAGGTGGTGTGGTCTTTCGACATTTTTGGATGGCTCTCAATGATGAAGAGATCGAGGACATCATCAGTCTCATTGAAGTGTTGAACAAATATTTTGTCCGAATCTGGGAGGAATGGCACTTGGAAAGAATTGGGCCTTTTTCTGTTAAATCCTTTTATTTGAAGGTTTCACCATTGATCATTTAGGAAGCAGAAATATTGTTATTACCAATGTGCCTTCACAGCGAGGAAATGGTTTATATCTCCATTATTACTTCGCTGCATATGTGCATTTAGCTAGCAAAACTCTGTTTTGAACTGTGTTATTGAAAAAAAAAAAACCGTGCGGAATTGCTTAATTGATTAAAAATAAGGCTTAAGAACTTGGGCAATTCAATCAAATGCCTTCTTTTAAAATGCTTTTTATTTTATAAATAAATAAATTAATTTTTTTTTATAAAAAAAAATAAAATAAAATAAAACCTTTTGAGGATGAATTGAAATTTATAGTTTCCATCCATTTATAGAATTGAGTAGAAGGTGAAAATTTTAGTGGAGAAAGATCGTTTATAGAATGATTGCTTGAAAATGAAGGGTTTGAGAGAGGCAAAAGAATGATTTTCAACCTCATTGGATTACCAGGTACATTATTACTCATGCATGTATAGATAGGGATCCATTTTACTTGAAGTTTTTTATTTTCATTTTATTTATAAAAAATATATCAACACCTGTTGGTGCCATATATAGCTGTTTTTCTCTCTATTTTTTATTTTTTTATTTTGTCAAAACCATATTAAATCCAATTTCCATTCTTCCCATACTTTCCTTTTGCCATATGCCGTTTTGCTAACCATGATTCAACGGTCATTGGTGATGCCGGCCTGGATTTAGGATTCCATCCAGATGCGGGATGGATTTCACTGAGGGGAAGAAAAATGGAACTGCAGTATCTTGCTCTGATTGCGACCTTTTGGACAATATGGAAGGAAAGAATATGAGAATCTTTTGTAACGAAGCTACTTGAAAAGAGGTACTTTTATTAAGGTTTGGGGAAGAATTGTAAGTTGGGTGATGATGCTTAAACCTTTTGGTGGGTTATCCAGGGAGCAAAGTGAGGATTATTGTCTTTTATTTATATTTTGGGGGGAGGTCCTCCCTTTAATGATTTAAATAAGCTGCCCATAGAAAAAGGGGAAAAAGTCTTCCAAGGTATATGGACATGTCTGCTAGTTGCAATGGAAGCCTTTGGAATTGGACATGAAGACTAGTTCACATGGAGGATCGCATATTCATGTGTTGCCCATGTGATTGTATTGGAAGAATCATGCTCTACTATCCCTGATCGCAATCTTGATGAATTAAGGGTAATTCTTGTGACTGTCTTGGAATATAGGTGGTTCAAGAGCTTTGGCAAAAGCTTTTGCTAGCTGTTCTCAGTGGTTTGATTGTATTGCTCCCCTAGTTACTACCCTTTCATTGAAATGGAAAAGGAACAGAAGGATACAGAATGTTCCTTGTTCATTTGATCCTCTTTTTCTTTTTCCTTTTTTTTTTTTTTTTTTTTTTTTTTTTTTTTTTTTTTTTTGCAATGAGAACCAATATCTATTCATCTATGTCTTCATATTTTGTTCTTTCTTAAAATACTCAATTAGGGGGCGTTTAGATCCTAAGTTGCTTAAGATAAGTTACTTATGCCACAAGTGGCTTATCTTTGTTTCTTCTTATTAAGAAGATATGTTTGATAAACAACATACTTTTCAGCTTCTCCTTTATTTCGTCTCTCCTATGCCTCTCTTCAGCAACTTAAGAAAAGTAGAAAAGCTAAAAAAAATTAACTGATGTGATTAAGTACTTTTAAGTAAAAAAGTTACTTATAACTAATCATAAACCGAACTTATCTGAAATAAGATACTTATCTACTGCTGTAAGTAGAAAAAGTAACTTATCTGGTGGTATCCAAACGGCCCAACGTAGCTAGCACTTGGACTTCCATAACTAACGACAGAAGTTCATGGAAGCATATTGTTTAATGTCGTTTTTTCTTCAATGATGTCATCAATGGAAGATGTAGGTAGAAAAAACACTGATCAAAGTTGGTGCCTAGGTTTCTAAAAGGAAGCCCAGAAAGAAAAAAAAAAAAAAAAAGCCTATAATCAGTGGAGGAAACAATCTTCAGTGAGAGGATCATGTCACATATTTTTATAAGCAAAGCTAAAATGAAAAACCCCACTTAACTTCTAAGCTCAACCATTAATCCTATAAAGCGTAGTAACTTTTAATCTCTACCGCCTGCTATTAGATGATTCCCAATTTTATTTTATTTAAAAAAAAAAAAAAAAAACAAAACAAAACAAAACAAAAAAATCAAGTTCTCAAAAAATTGTTAAATCTTCCGGCCAGATTTTGAGGCTTGAAACAATGTAATTTTGCCAAATGTGTAGAAATGGTCATCACGAATATCAGAAAAAGGCCTTTAAATCTATCTGAATAAAAGCTCAGAAGGGATTTGGGTATGCAAGGTTGTGCCTCCTAGAAGGGATTTTTGTTTGATACGATAGAGGTTTGCTAACCCCACAAGCCACTTTCAAGTTGGACCTGCTTGGCTGGTGGGGCCAACATGATGAACTACTTGCAAAGGAATGCTACATTGGGGCACGCCGGATGAACAATACTCTAGATATAGATATTGCACATGAATTCAAAATACTCAACTCCACCAACCAAGACGGACAACTTATCAAGTTTTAGTACGCAAGAACTAAAAAAACTCCTAGGGAGTTTCTCGAGTGGGCCAGACTCCTTTCAATTGTAAGTTATTTACATAAGCTACTGATACTTCAAGTAGCTTATCTTAGTTTCTACTTCTTGGACGGAATGTATTTGGTAAACAACATACTTATCAGGGTAAAAGTAGAAAAAGGCTAGCTTGGGTTGTGGCTTCGGACCTAATTTTTGACAAAGGAATGGCATGATGAGGTTGATTACCGTCTTTCTCAAGGGGATAACTACTCCGAATCCATGGAGCTTCTCTAGACTCCTTACATAAATACCTCGAATCCACGAGAGAATAAAAAAATAGAAATAAATTCTAAAAAATTCAAAAATTTATTAATAAATAATAAAAATTAATTTACAACCCTTTAAATAGTGCTACTAAACTTTGGAAGAAGTTTCAGAATTAAACCCCAACTCAAACTCCCCAAAATTCGTAACTTACTATAAATAATAAATTTATTATTTTACAGTAAGTGTCCTATTTAGCTTAACCACATAATTCTCTTAATTTTTCTAAGCACTTTTGACACTGGACACGACTCCTAAAGCTTAAAGTATAAGGAGTTATAATCAAAGTAAAACTTACTATAAATAGTAAAAATGGAAAGAAAATAGATTTTTTATCGTTGATATGATGGAACTCGTAAAATCGGTGTGGGCAACCCGGCATAGCTGAGTTGGTTTGCTAAAGTAGCTTCTTCTACCCTAAATTCATATATTGTACGTCGAGTAACTCGTTTCGGTTTGCGAGATATGCCTGTTGTAAGGTTTTGACGGTTTGGATCTCCTCTGCCTTTGATCGGGCCTTCTCTGGTACATCTTGGACATAAAAGTGTTTCCAAATTTCTCTACATTAGTCCCTCCTATTTCAAAGAACTCGTCATCGAGTTCTCATCATGCCTCAGTTAATGATACTCGGTTAGGTCCGTGACGTTGAAAGTACGCAAGATTTCTGTGTCATCCAGAAAATCAACAACATAAGTGTTGTCATTGATCCCTCGGAGGATTGATAATGGTCTAATTTTCTTGTTCTTCAACTTGTTGTAAGTCTTGGTCGGAAATCTCTCCTTGCGTAGATGGATTATAACTTGGTCACATACCTTGAACACATTTTGTCGCTGATAGGTTGTGCGCCCCGTAATGATACCCAAATCAAAAGTTATGGCCAATTTACTCATGCGCCCTGTACCGATACCTAGACCAAAAGTTATAATCAATCTACCGTTCACCTTCTTTTGGTCCAACCATGCTAGGAATGTATCAGTGCCACGTCCTACATCAATTTTGAACCATTTGGGTGGTGGGCTTATTTAAAATATCGGATAAGGCTAGCGTGGGTTTTGATGGGAATTCACGGGCAGATTTTCAAGTTGGGCTTCTATTAGGACACTTCGTCTTAAATTAGTTAATTCATGGTTATTTTGTTTGCGGGTCGGTTCAATAGCTACAGTTGGAGCAACCATTCGAGCGAAAGCTTTATACCTTTGCTTGTCTAATAAGCTCTACCTATTTAAGTTTAATAACCAAACTAAATTAAGAGAAGTAACTTTTTAACTTACATGAGTTAAAAAGTCTATTTATTTGGCATTGTCCAAACGGGCCTTTTGGGTGCTTTTAGGTGTTTGGATTGTAAGTTACTTTGCATAAGCTACTTATAATTCAAGTAGCTTATCTTGGTTTCCACTTATTTCAATAGATTAGTATTTTTGATAAACAACAAACTCATCAGTAAAAAGAAAAGTATATTGGTTTCCAACATCACATAAAGTACTTATCCCTCAAGTTCATTTGGATCACCCTCAATATCCATTGTCCATCATATGAGGCCAACTTTTAACGTGGACCATTCATTATGTTAGACCCACCTTGGCCCTGTCTTCAATGTGAAGCATCCATTGTGTGGGGCCTACCTTCAATGTGGACCATCCACCTTGTGAGGCCCACTTTCGATGTGGACCACCCATCAAGCGAGGCTCAACTTCAAAGTGGGCCGTCCATCATGTGCGGTTCTTGATTGTTGCTCTGTTTTTTATGTTCAAACTCTGTCAACTGTCCACCGGTTGGATAGCTATCGTAGTTAGTTCGATTGCCTTTATTTTGGGGCTGTAGCACGTCGACATTATGGTCCTCCAATAAATTATCCTAGTTTGCTATTTGCTAATTGCATGTACCACATGTATATTAAAGATTTTTTGGTTGGTACTTTGTGGAACTCATGAAAAATGTTTAAATACAAACTCACCAGAACTGTTCTTCTTACTGGCCCTTGCAATTCAAAGGCCATATTTTTCATAGATGGGTTGATCTTGTGTGTCTCATTAGGGAGTTGAAATTTGTATTCTTCAGATGATCTGGTGGCCCTTTTGACCCCTACGTCCTCGTAAGCAATGGTCAGTCCCACTAGATAAGCACACCCCACTGTCAGTTCACAGTCTGTCGACTGTTAGCAACCCCTTTAAGGAATCAATACCAAGACCTCAGCGTTGAAACAAGGTATTTCTCACTCAATCTTCCACTTGAGCTATACATATGGGTGTCACCAATGCTGTCATCTACTGATACATAAATGGTTCCAATCTCATGAATTTATAAGGAGGTCATGAACATGGAGAGTATGTTTCTTTAAAAAATAAAAATAAATTATAACTTCTGAAAGTTGAAAAAAAAAAAAAAACTAATAAGTTACTTCTTCAACTTGCATGATACATTTAATAGGATACTTCAATGTTGCTCATCTCTAACAATTTTAAATTTATTTTTTTGGGTCCAAATGTTCCTGAGAATTGATTGATGGTCAATAAAATGGATGCACTGATTTATTTTTTACAAAAGAAAGAGCCAAATACTGATTCTTGACCGTCCATGATGTGCGTCCTAACTTTTCCTCCTCCATCCCTAAGAATTGCTTTGATTTTTAATGGTCCCATCCAATCAATGGCTAATAAAATGGATGACTCAGACCATTCATTACAAAGATCTTATCATAAATTCGGACCACAAGGTTTCCCCATCTTTGACTCTACTGAGGTCGTGAGTTCGATTGCCTACGTGGGATGTGTGTAAAATAAATAAATAAATCATCCAACAAAATGACAGTGTAACCCTCTCATGACAAAAGGCCTGAACACGTATCTGAACTGTCCATGTTGTGGGCCCCACCTGTGGTTCCCATTACACTCAAGAATCTCTCTGATCTAATGGTTCTAGCCATATGATTAATAGCAAACAAAATGGACAATCCATATCATTTATGATGACATACGTCGTACCCCTAAAAAATCGATTTACTCTATTGATCCTAGCCATTCGATTATTAAATGCAGCGTAGGGTATGGATTAGCTACTGACAGGTTGAATAGCGGGACTTGGTACTCAAGCGACGTCACCAAGTTCTGTGGGCCCCAACATGATTTATGTTTTGTATCCACACCGTCCATCTATTCGGAGGGATCATTTTAGGGCAAGAGCCAAAGAATGAGTCGGATACAAAGCTCTAGTGGACCCCACCACAGAAAACAGTGGGGAGAGTGATGCCCACCGTTCAAAACTTCTAAGGGCCACAAAAGTTTTCGATCAAGCTGATATTTCTGTTTCCCCTTCTTTCATGTCTGTGTTAACTTATGAACTGGTTGGATCTCAAATAAACATCACAGTGGACCTTAAGAAGGTTTCGACGGTGGGTGACTCTCCCCACTGTTTTCTGTGGTGGGTCTACTCCACCTTTGAATCTTCTTCATTCTCTGTCTCATGCCATAAAATGATCTCTCCAATTAGATTGACGGTGAGGATACAACACATACATCATGGTGGGGCCCACAAAACTTGATGACGTCACTTCACTAGCAAGTCTCGCTACTCAACCTTTCAGTAGCTAATCCCCGTCCATTTGTCAAGGAAGGTTACTTTCAATACTTGTTAAATGACTGTCACTGTAACAACAAGGAGATAGAAGGCATTGGGAAGTCAAACAACGTTAAAGTCTACAAATGAAATGGTCAGATGAAGCGGCTATCCGTAAGGTAGGCCCACCATTACTGGGTGATTAAACAGTGGTCAACCTTTAGCCGCCCGATTCTCCCTGTTGAACATGGAATTTTCAATCTTTGACCGTCTGTTCCAAGGATGGGGCCCATGTGATATTCTTTTTTTTGTACCATCGTTTTATGATGCAGAACCCACCAGATCGACGGTTTGGATCACTCATACAGGCAGTTCAATGGCCATATACTGACAACTTCCAAGTTCCTTACAATTTGCATGAAATGAGAGTAAGGATAGCAAATGTACTCGCAGGAGAAGCCACCTGAATCCTAGCCGCCTCACACGTGCCAATGTTGCATGCTTGTGATCGATCCGGGTTGTTCATTCCGTAGGATAACCGCATGTGTTTTTGTGGTCCGAAATTTAGGTCGATTTGGTCATCAGGTGGGCCACACATGTAAGTTAAAATGTGTACCGTCGGTCAATTTTTATTTATTTATTTATTTATTTTAAATTTACCGTCTAAGCTTTTTTATACAGTTGTGGCCCACCTTATGGCCAGACCAACCTGATTTTTTGGCCATGGCATGTACATATCCGATTAGGCTGAAATCTCCGATGGACCTTGGCACAAGTGGGGAGAGGAGGATTCTCGTGTGGCTTTTCCACCAAGAAACAATAGCTCCTGATGCATCTAGAGGGTTTTGATTGGTTGCCACTCTAATGCAAACGTAGTGGAATGGTCTGTAAATCCAGACCGTTCGTACACACTTTGGATATCCTAGAACATAGAACGCACTGATCAACGGTCAATCTGTATGGTTTGTGGACCTTCAAATGGTGGCGAAAATAGAAAGGGTCAAGGGTCCATATTCAAGGGAAAAGTCTGTTATCCATTCTTTTAGAAGGCTCGAGTGGCTAAACCTATATCCGAACAGGTCAATGCTCCAAGGTCAAAGGAGAAATAGAATATATATATATATATATATATATATATATATATATATATATATATAAAAACTTTTTACCGCGCCAAAAATCCCGCCTAATGTATTCCTGCATCTGCCTCTATTTGTGATTCTCTCATAAGTCTTTCTATTTCTGGAAGAAGGCACTCTCCGTGCCTTTCTATTTCGTTGAATGTTGTGCATGGAAGAGAGAAAGAGGGAAAGAGAAAGAGAGTGCAGTATGTTTTATATCAAACGTGGTGAGCTCATTTTAGTCATCAATTTTAGTTTTCAACCACTATGATAGGTAATGCCGTGGATAAATCAAATTCGGTGGGCCCAACCGAGTTTAGTTTGACGAAAGATAATAGGATTTACTGACTTAAGTGTACCACGGAATAAACAAACGGCTACTTCCTGACACCGACCAATGGTCCGGTGGTCGGTGCTCTGTGGGCCCCACGATGATGTATTTGTTTCATCCATGCCGTTCATATATTTTTAAAGATCATTTTAAGGCCTGAGACCAAAGATGAGGTATATATCAATCTCTAGTGGACCACATTAGAGGAAACAGTTTTGAATGAGTATCGACCATTCAAAACATTTTGAGGGCCATAAAAGTTTTGGATCTAGCTGATTTTTGTTTTTTCCCTTTATCTGAGCCTGTATGACCTAATCAACGGATTAGATGTCAAATAAACAATACAAGGATTTAGTTTTAATGGTGGATATCCAATAACTATTGTTTTCATGTGGTGTGGTCCACCTGAGATTTATATCTCTCTCAATTTTGAAAGGCCTACTAAAATGGTCTTTAAAAATGGATGAACGGAATGGATGAAACACATACATCATGGTGGGGCCCACAAAGCACCGACTGCTAGCCACAGGGCTGGGGCAGGGGAGTAGCCAATCCGTTTCCGTGTAACACACGAAATGAGATTGGTACAGTTACTTAGGACGTTTTTATCGCATCCGGAGTAAACTTAGTTGAGCGTACTATGAATGTATGTGGGTTATCCACACCGTCCATCCATTATTAAAGATCATTTTAATCGCTTGAGTCTAAAATATAATATACCCAAAGCTCAAGTGGACCACATCAAAGGAAACATTGGGAATAATAACTTCCATCATTGAAACCTTCTATGTTTATTTGTCATCCAACCTTTTCATAAGATCAAGAAGACAGGGATGAAGGAAAACACAAATAACATTGATCCAAAATTTCTATGGGCCTCAAGAAATTTTCAACCGTAGAATTTCAATTCACACTGTTTACCGTGGTGAGGTCCACTTGAGATTTGGATATATTTCATTTTTGGTCTCCACCATAAAATTATTTATTAAAATGGATGGACAGAGCAGATAAAATACGTAAATCACGGTGGACCCCACAAAGTTTACTCAGTATGTTTTAACGTAATGAGTTACTCAAGACGCAATCCACTTGTACCTAGCTACGGTATGTAGTACGTCTTGCTTGGCTAAGACGGACGCGCGATTTCATGCAAAGAAGTTCCTCCATGGGAACCCATGTGGGACCCATCCAAGTTTGTGCGAAATCCTCTCCGTCCATACGTTTCGTGAGTTCATTTCAGACATGAGGTTAAAAATGAACCGTATCTACCGCATTGAACGTCCATAGTTGAACTATTCGTGGGGCCACAAACATTTTGAATCATGCTAATATTTGCTTTTTCATTAATCCCAGGATTGACGTTATTAACTATGGATGTCATGTAAACATCACCGTTGAACCCAGGAGGTTTCAAGATTTATCTAACCACCTTTTCCTTTAATACGGCACACTTAAGTCTCGGATCCTGCTAACTTTTGGTATCATGTTCTAAAATGATCTCAAAAAACGGATGAACTAGTGGATTCTGAAAAATATTACAGTGGGCCCCACCTACAACCTCAACACACGAAGTGCGAAATGCTTTAACAGAACATCCGCGTTGTGTTAGCGTGCCGTGCACGTAAATGAAAGCCAGTTGTTTCTCGAGCTCCGAGTTGTACGAACAGTCAAAATGAAATACACGTTACGTGGGCCCACAATGATGTATTTAATATATCCATACCGTTTATCCATTTCTTGTGATCATTTTAACGCATCTAGAGAAAAAATAAATCATATTTAAAGATCAAATGGACCACACCGAAAATAACGACGACGATAATGATTTTCACCGTAGAAAAATTCGATCCTTAGCTAATCCGATCCGACTCGGTTTCTTTAACCGAGTCGGAATCGGTTCGAGGTCAGGCCAAACATATAACGATTCTTGTGTTTAGTGTTCTGGACTCGGTCATAGATCTGGTCAGGTTCGGATGAGTCCAGCCGTCTTTCAGACGGTGCCGAGTTGGACCAAATCCGATCCGACTCGGTCCGATGCCCAGCTCTAGTCAAGGGTCCATATTCAAGGGAAAAGTCTGTTATCCAGATGGCTTTGGGTCAATGCTCCAAGGTCAAAGGAGAAAAGACTTTTGCTTGTACCTGCACATCCACGGGCACACGTGCTAATGTGTGCACATGTGTGAAGTCTGAGTTTTCCATCAGGTAGCCCAAATAGAGTAGTTTGACGAAAGATAAGGGGTGTTTACTGACTTAAGTGGTCCGCAATGTAATAAACAAACGCATTCCTGAGTCATTTTTTATTTTTTTTTTCAGCCGTCCATTTGTTTTGTGCATTGCAGCCCACCTGCGTTGTGAAGGGATTAGATTTTTGCAAACAAAATCTAAACATTGTGGCCCACCTGAAGGAAAGATTGGATTCACATGTATGGAGTACTTGCATGTGTGACCCATAGGGTACTATAATATGATTTTTTTAAAAAAAATTCACAACACAGTGTAGGGCCCATCACATGAATGCTCCGTTTTCACCAACCTAAGGACGGCTGTGTTTTTATAATAAATAAATAAAATTTTAAAATAAAAAATTCATTGCTAAAAATGAAAATATATTTATTATATATAAAAACTTTAAAGAATATATATATATATACACACACACACACACACATACGCTCACGCCACTATAACACCTCGCATGCATTTAACTTTGAGAACCCATCATGCATGATGTGGATCCAAAATCTGAACCGTTCATGTGAAGCAGCACCTCGCGAAACCCCTCGGGCCAAAGTTTTACTTTAATCTAAAACTTTGATGGGCCATGAAAAATGAAAACAGTTTCCTTCCTTGATTTGCATTTCTCTTTAATATGGCCCACCAGAATTTTAGAACAGGCTGAAAATTTGATACATGAGGTTTCATGGGATTCCGCATCACATGGACTGATCAGATTAGACACCCATAGCACGTGTGCAAAGGTGCGCACATGCATAGGTGCGCAGGGGAGCATGGCTATATATATATATATATATATATATATATATATATATATATATATATATATATATATATATATATATATATATATATATATATATATTGAATTAATAGAAAGACCATGGGGTTTTGCTTGTCTAGAGTGAATATACTCCATCTCTAATAACAAGCCATATATAGTCAATGTTGAATTTGATGTCTTAAATCTAATAAGATTTTGTGTAGATTTCTCGCACAATTGCGAAAGCACAGGACTTGTTTCTGATTTCGTTTATGATTCTTTCCGATTTTGTTTAAGATTCTTCCTAAAACTATATATATGAGTGTAAATGGGATTAAGATGTATTATTCTAAGAGGTTCTAAGGCTTTCTAAAAGGGTTCTAGCATTTGCAAAGGGTGTAGAAATGGTGAGATTCAAGCTTGTTTGAATTGGGTAAGTCTTTTTTCTTTGTAATTTTTGCTTTCATAGTGAAGATTTGTTGCTTTGTGCTATGGTTTTTTCTTGAAAGGGTTTTTCACATTAAATCGTAGTGTTCTCTTGTGTTTATTTGGTACTCTTAGATTATTATCCTAGATCCATCTCTGTGTGATTTTGCAGTCTAAAACCCAACAAGTGGTATCAGAGCCATCGTTGGGGCACAGATCTGAATCTACAGGATTAGCAATAATGGGAAACACCAAGTTTGATATTGAGAAGTACTTAAGCAAAAATAATTTTAAGTTATGAAGGATTAAGATGATTAGTTTATTAACTAAGTAAGGCGAAATTAAGGCTCTTGATGAGCGGAAATCAACCATGAAAAATGAAGAATATGAGACTTTTTTTTTTACACGCGCACCCCCCACACCCACGCATGCCACAGTGGGATTTCACCACCTATGGGTTTCAAACCCAAGACCTTGTGTTGAAACTCCTTGTCTACCACTCGGGCAAGAATGTGAGACTCCTAATAGTAATGTTTTAACCTCCATCCATTTATGTCTCACGGATGAGGTTCTCTATAATGTTTTGAGGGAGAAAACAACGGTTAAGTTATTGGCAAAATTAGGAGATATCAACGCGAAAAAATCCTCTGAAAATCGCCTACACTTGAAGCTAAAGTAGTATAACTTCAAGATGGCAGAGGGTGGAGATCTCGAGGCCCACATTAACAACTTTAATAAATTGGTTTGCAAATTGTTGGATATGAAGTAATCAAAGATAAAGAACAAACATATATGTTACTGAATTCTCTTCAGGCATCGTATGACTCATTCAAGGACGCGATAGGCACCGCAAATAAAACCCTGAGTGTCGACACTGTTATCTCAGCCCTTTAAGGGAATGCCATGAGAAAGCTAAACAACGACATGGGGACATCTTCCGATACACTGTTTATGAGAGGCAAGAATTCTGAGCGAGGTACAGGATCTTCAAGACTTAGATTTAAATCTAAGAGCAAGGGCAAAGGAAAACTAAAGTGCTGGAACTGTGGGATGACTGGACACATGAAGAAAGATTGTACCAATCCTAAAGCAAAGAAAGAAAATTTAGTAGCTTCTTCCAAGGAGGTCAATGTTGTCACATCTGATGAAGAGACAAGTAGTGGTGATGTACTGTCTGTGTCCATGATCGAACACTTGTACGACAATCATGGAGATGAGTAGATCCTCGACACAGGAGCATCATATCACATGATTTCTCATCGGAGTTGGTTCGTCAGTTACAAGGAATGCGATGGTGGGTAAGTCTTTATAGGCAATGACAATGCCTATAATGTTGTGACTATTGGTATTGTGAGCATCAAGATGTTTGATGGGATGAAGCATACCTTGACTGATGTCAGGCACATTCCTGATATGAAGAAAAGTCTAATTTCTCTCGGTGCACTCGAGGTTATAGAGTGTAAGTTCATTGGTATTGATGGTGTCCTTAAAGTTTCAAAAGGGGGACTCATGATTATGAGAGGGCAAAAGTATTGTTGTTTTATTTAAATCAACCTGATTTAAATGATTTTAAACTCGCAAGTATACGAATCAAGTGTAGATGCGGTACGTATTACGAGATCATTCCCACGAGGACTGGTTGTCACAATTTGAAATTTACGATTCTTCTTAACTAATCCAACAAATAGTTTAGCAAACTAATAACAAAAATCTATGGAAAATAACTGAGAGCAAGGAGGAAAATTCAATCAATGAGAGCACTAGGACTTTTGAATCCACCCCTAATTATCCTAACTGTTGTTTTACCTGTTGATTCACCCTAATTCAGATTGATATAAATTTAATAAATAAATCACACTCTATGTCCTTGGTCGGGCACACAGAATGTATAATCTCTTAAAGCATGAGGATCACATCTTTCCATCCATGGTCAAGCATGAAGAGATGTAAATTCCTATTTTTTTCTCTATAGAAAACTTGTTCATGGTCAGACACAAGCACTTAGAATAAGATTCCTAATAACATTCACATCTAGACTTTGGTTAAGCTCATAGAATGGCTGAGATGAAGCCACAAATTAAGCAATTCATCTCTAGCTAGGGCTGAGATGAAGCCACAAATTAAGCTCATAGAATGGAGTTTTCAGTTAAGCACACTAGAGAAAGAAACAAGTCAAGCAATTCAAATGAAATCAATACATAACAAGAGTTATTCAAATCAGTGGCTTCATCTCAGCCTTAGCTAAGAAATTAACAATCCATGGAATCAACTACAAAGAAGGAAAAATAAAATTGATAAAATAAAAACATCCTTCTCTCCCTTCTTTCTTCCTCTCTCTCACTCTCTGCTCTTTGTTCTTTTTCCAAACTTTCCTCTCTTTCTCCTTGGCTTTAGATCTGCTCTCCCTCTTTCCAGACGTCTCAGGCCCTCTTATAGTAGGTGTAGGTTGGCTGGAGTGGAGAACCGACTCTGTTTCGCAGCAGAGTTTGTGATTTGCGGAATATTTGGAAGCTGACTTGCATCGGCTAGGAATTGTGGTGGCTAATGGCCCCGGATTTTCGATTTGGCTTCATGAGCAGGTTCAGGACCCCCTTATACATCTTCTGGAAGGATCGGATCATTGATCCGATCATCCCCTTGATCGTGTAGTGGCCCACTGCGGCCGGACGCATGTCCGTGCGTAATGCCTGCATAAGGCCTGACCTGCATAACTAGTGGGGCCCACATTCCCTGTCGTTTGATGAATCCCCTCCGTCCATTAGTCTCTTCTCCAAAAACCATTCCAAGATGGCTAGTTTTAGAGCGCTGATAACGTGGCCCACTTGATATCTCACTATGCCGTTCATTTTACAATTGAATGTAATCCGTCTGTGTGTGCAGCCTCGGACCATGAAGAGACCTTGGCAACGGTTTTGGACACCTCATGGATCGAATTAACGGTCCTGATCATTAGTGTGATGGACGGTGTGGACCCACAAAGATCACACAGAGATCCCCTGTGCGTCCATTCGTAGCAGCAACAGAGAACGGAAATTTCCATTTTTGAAGAAGAGATGGGTCAAAGTCGGTTTGACCCAACTTTGACTGCAGTGCACAGCTAGTGCATTAGTGTATTATGCACATACTTATTCGGGTGGGGTCCACTGTGATGTTTCTGAGGAATCTAATCCATCCATTCATTTTATCTTCTCATATAATGGGTTGAGATCAAATTTGAGGCATATCCAGAGACCAGGTGGGCCCCGCTTATGGAATCAAAGAGATGATTTGTCCGTTGGACCACTTCCAGAGGTATCCAATGGCTGAAATTTTATGTGTACGGTTAATTTATGGCCCCTAGGCCATGTATGAAGTTTTGAGCCGAATGGATGGCTGGAACCTTATGATCTTGCATTCTAGACCATTTTCAGGCCTCTTTAATGTGAACGGCTTGATTTCCTCGGATCTCTGGCATGTTCATCCATCAATCTTAATCCTCTGGAATCCGTCCCTTGCTTTGGTGACTTCAAAGCATCAAGTCCACGCTTGTAATATCTTTTTTCAGTCTAAGCTCCTAATTACACCCTACAATAAAAACACGATTAAAATAGTCCGTTAAGCATTATTATGTTGGAAAAATCAGGTAATAATCGAGGTCTGATATGCAATATTCGACCTTCATCAAGTACGAAAACCTTTAAAGTTTGATTAGGAGCACTTTAGCAAGTGAAACGGCAACAACTATTGTAGATTCCACGTCTCTACGTATGTGACATGCCCTTCTGGGTCATATGAGTGAGCGGGGAATGAAGGTACTATCTAATCGTTGTTTGATTTCAACTTTTAAAAATTCTGATTTATATATATGCGAGCATTGTTGTAACGCCCCGAATCTTCAGGACCCGAGTATATGACCCGTGTCCCAAAAACCCGAGTGTTAACCTTAAAGGATGGTCAGATAATATATTTTTCTTTTATCAGAGTAAGCAGATGAGCGTAGAGTGGACAAATCAGCATAAAGAAAAATTTCATCATTATTCAAATATACAAGGAACAACCCATAATGACTTATACAAACCAATGTCTTCATTCTTACGAGTACAAAATGAAATAATATTACATGTAAACAAAGCAAATTGTAACAAATCTGAAACTGTAAATCCATATAGCAACTCTCGACAATACAATCTTGTATCTTCGCAGTGGTACTTCGCTCCTCATCTAGTCTGGTCATATACATCACCTGGGCCACCTATTCTACCTGTACGGTTGTATGTTTGATGGATGAGTGGCCAGCTTAGTGTGAATTCTCCTCAAGATTACACACCGCCGCATTAGATAAGAAATAGTATAAAAGGAGAACAAGCAGTAATCCTAAACAAACAACATGCAGTCTTATTAGATGCATGGATGCGTGAATGCAATCAGTCCCGGGTAAAAATTCCAGACGAACATAGGGGTCGTCACCCATGAAATCATCGACCCGGGTAAAACATCCAGACGGTCTGTGCCTTGGGTAAAACATCCAGATAGACAAATATGTATGATAACAACAGATGATGGTTGATGCCTCGGGTAAAACATCCAGACAGGCGAATCTGTGTGTTAATACGTCGACCCGCAAAAAACATCCAGATGGTCTATGTCTCGGGTAAAACATCCAGACAGGTAAATACGTATGATGACAATAGATGATGGTTTGTGCCCCGGGTGAAACATCCAGACAGGCGAATCCGTATGTCGCATACAACAATAATAGATGCTGTTCTGTGCTATGCATGCATGATTAGTCAACCTGTTATTAGTCCAATTGCAACTAGCCAATTGAAATAAGCTCAGCGTCACTATGGGGAGCACATGGCCCAGCGTAGGCCGACGGCTCGGGCATAGTGTCCCATGACCACCATCCCCAGCCCATAAGACTACCATCTTATGATGTTTGATGGAAACTTGTCGATCGAGTTGCATCCTAAGTATGAGTGTAGATTTATAAGTGGGGGTTTTTGTAAGTGCTATGGTTTGATTCATCTTTGGTTGTTAAATTTTGTATGTCAAAACCTCTGTATGTATCTTGTGTTTATATCTTCAAGCTAAAATATAGAAGATATTAAAGAAGAGTTCAAGCTCAAGACTCAAGCTCAGGTTCACATGTAAGAACTCAAGCTCAAGTTCACGTGTACTCAAGGTCAAGACTCAAGCATAGTTTGGGACTCAAGTGCAACTGAAAATGATATTGATTTCAAAGCTTGTGAAGTAGTCAAGCTGCATCAAGAAGAACTCAAGCTTGATAATGATCAAAGTCTAAGCGAATGAAGTTTTCAATGTCCATACTTCTTGTCCCAGGTATGATAAACCTTAGATTGACCTTAGGGTAGGTCACTTTGGCTACATAATTCATTTGAATATTATTACATGAATTTGGTCTATTCTAAGACCAGTCCTAGACCTTGTTCGACCAGTCCTAGCACTGTTTCGACCAGTCTAAGAAATTTCAGGACCAGTCCTAGAATTGTTGCAATTTATCGGATTTTCTGGTTCGGCTTCGACCAGTCCTGGAGTCTGCTCGACCGGTCATGGGATGGTCTCGACTCGACCTTCGAGCAGCCATAGTGCTACGACTCAAACTCCAGCGACTAAATCAAGTGTCGCACGACCAGTCGTAGAGGGGTCTCGACTGGTCGTGGACTGCCTTTGACCAGTCGTGGACTGCCTACGGCTGGTTGTACAACGGTCTGATCCGATCGTGCTCAAAAATTCAAAAATCAGTTTATTCTTAGACCAGTCGTGGTGACCCTAGGACCAGTCGAAGACGAATTTCTTCAGCTATAAATAGCACACGAATTTAGGAGTTTTTCGTTGAAAATTAAGTGAATTCAAGGCTCCACTCTGAAATAAGTTTGTGTTTGTTTTTAAGCTATATTGTGCATAATTCTATTTCCTTTTGTTAGCTTATTGTTATTTGATTTTGATTTGTATTCCAATCTGATTAGAAAAAGGGAAAATTCTTAATTCCTTCTTCATGGAATCAAAATTAAATACAGCTAGCCCTAAGTTGATTAAATTTAAAATCACTTAGAACTTAGAACCATTGTAAGGTGAGTATTGGACATTGAACTTCCATATTCGAACTTCTACTCCGATTGGTTCTTTCGGGCTGCTACAAGAGGAGAAATCCAGGTATTTTACAATGCACCTATATTCTTTGGTTTTGTTTGGGATTTGAATGGTGAGTTCCATTTATGTGGTATCTCGAGGAAGGCTCGAAAGATTAATTCAGCGTCCGCTCAAAAGAGGGTTTGGATTGTGTAATCCTATGTCCCAAAACACACCCTTAAAACAAGATAGAAGATTTTAGGTGAACCAAAAACTATTTCAAAGTAAGCTAATATCCCCTTGTGAGATCTTAGAGTGAGTAACATTCTGTCGATGTCCTATACCTTAATATTGAGAGGACAAATATGTCCAAAGAACCACTAAATTTTTGTCTTGTAGATTGAATGCTTGTATCGATAATCTTTTATCTTTTATCATATAAGCATAAATATGTCAAGAACTTCATAACATGGAATGTATGTGTGGATGTGATTATTCGATGCATCGAAATATTTCACATTTCAAATCTCGTGTCCATCGGGAATGTTGTAATAATTTAGATTTATATTTTTTAAAGAAAATCTATTCCTTTATAAGTTCGAGCTCTTCTGATATTCTTTAATTGTTCGATAAGGTTGCCAGTCCATTTGTATGGTGCATGGTTGTCCGAGAATAATCAATATTTGAGATTGCATTCTATTCCTCGATCTAGTTTCGGTTTATTTATTGTTTGAGTTCTTGATACAAAGGCTTTTCTAAAATCGAGATGTCCTACCATAAACTTTGGTTTTTGGTATAAGGTTGTCCTTAGAACAATTTTTATATCGATCTCTTAATACTTGTTTATTGAGGTTGCTATCGACATTTAAATTCGATGATCCCCCCCCCTGGTTCAATGAATTTGAAATCTTTGAAATGGTTCAAAGTCTAATAGCTCTCTCTTTTGCTTTTGTCGATGGATTTAATTCTGAGCTGGAATGATTCAACTATATATGAAGTCGATCATGGTTTGATTCCTCTTTTTATCAAATTTTGTGTGTAAACATCCTCTGATGTGTCTCATCGATGCTATATCTTCAAGCTACAATATAGAAGAATTAAAGAAGAGTTCAACTCTAGACTCAATGCTCACCGTTTTATGTAAGAACTTAACTCACGTTATATGAGGACGTCTTTTATTGTACTCAAGGTCAAGACTCAAGCATAGTTTGGGACTCAAGTGCAACTCAAAATGATATTGATTTCAAAGCTTGTGAAGTAGTCAAGCTGCATCAAGAAGAACTCAAGCTTGATAATGATCAAAGTCTAAGCGAATGAAGTTTTCAATGTCCATACTTCTTGTCCCAGGTATGATAAACCTTAGATTGACCTTAGGGTAGGTCACTTTGGCTACATAATTCATTTTAATATTAATACATGAATATGGTCTATTCCAAGACTAGTCCTAGAACTTGTTAGACCAGTCATAGTTCTTAACCGTTCGACAGATCTAAGAAGTTCCATGACCAAGACTCTAAAATTGTTGTATTTTATCAGATTTTTCTGGTTCGGCTTTGACCAGTCATGGAGTCTGCTCGACCGGTCGTGGGATGGTCTCGACTCAACCTTCGACCAGTCGTAGTGCTATGACTCAAACTTCAATAACTAAATCAAGTGTCGCACGACCAGTCGTAGAGGGGTCTCGACCGTTGTGGGTCATGGGATTGCCTTCACGGTCGTGTGGACCCTACGACCGGTCGTACAACAATTTGATCGATCGCGCTCAAAAATTCAAAAATCGGTTTATTCTTGGACTAGTCGTGTGGTGATCTTAAGACCAGATTGAAGACAAATTTCTTGTATAAATAACACATGATTTTAAGAGTTTTTCATTGAAAATTAAGTGAATTCAAGGCTCCACTCTGAGATAAGTTTGTGTTTGTTTTTAAGCTATATTGTGCATAATTCTATTTCCTTTTGTTAGCTTATTGTTATTTGATTTTGATTTGTATTCCAATCTGATTAAAAAAAGGAAAAATTCTTAATTCCTTCTTCACAGAATCAAAATCAAATACAGCTAGCCCTAAGATGATTAAATTTAAAATCAATTAGAACTTAGAACTATTGTAAAGTGAGTATTGGACATTGAACTTCCATATTCGAACTTCCATATTCGAACTTCCATAAGAGGAGAAATCCAAGTATTTTATAATTATGCAAAATTTATATTCCTTTGATTTTTATTTGGGATTTGCCAAAAAAATTCCATTTGTGTGGTTATCTGAGGAGAGCCATAAAACTCAGAAAGAGGGGTTTTTGGATTATGTAAGCCCAAGTTAAAAAGACATAATTGTGAAGGTTTTAGGTGAACCTGTGAAACCTATTTTGATAGTGAACACTAATATCCCCGTGTGAGGATATTAGAGTGGAGTAGCATTCTTGTGTGGTTGTTGTTTAACAGTTAGTGAACACACAGGCAAACCACTATAATTCTGTCTTGTGGATTGAATGCTTGCTTAATCTTTTACCTTTTATCATTCAAAGTTGTGGAATGTATGTGTGGTTGTAAATATTGTAAATATTTACATTTCAAGCAAGTGTGGGAAATGTTGTAATAGTTTAGATTTAAATTTCGCAATTTATTTCTAGTATTCCTTTATTAAGTTTGAGCTTCAGATTTCTTTAATTGTTCTTGTAAGGTTGCCCGCCATTTGTATGGTGCATGGTTGTCCCGAGAACAATCAATATTTAAGATTGCATTCTATTCTTAGTATAGTTTGAATTTATTTATTTCTCTAAAGTTTGAGTTTTTGATACAAAGACTTTTCTAGAAATCAGATTGTCCTACCATAAACTTTGGTTTTTGGTGTAAGGTTGTCCTTAGAACAACTTTTGTATCAATCTCTCAATACTTGTCTATTGAGGTTGCTATTCATTTCATCGTTAAGGATTGATCTACTTTATCTGGCTATCTCTTTATTTAAATTTCGCTGTAATTATTTTAAATTTGGCATAGTCCTATTCAACCCCCCTCTAGGACATATAGCTTGGCCTTTTCAAGTGGTATCAGAGCCTAATAGCTCGCTCTTATTGCTTTCTATTCTGGATTTATTTCCTAAGCTAACAATCTAAGCTATATATATAAGATGTCAAATTTTGATAGCCTATCAGTCACTAGGCCTTCACCCTTTGATGGCTCCAACTATGCCTATTGGAAAGCCAGAATGAGGATCTTCCTCAAATCAATGGATGAGAGTGTGTGGCAAGCCACAGTGACTAAATGAAGCCCTCCTACCATTGAAGTAACTGTATCAATGGATCAAAATCAATGAGAATAACACCTTATACTTCTTGGTCCACACTTCGAGAAAAATGAGAGTAGTGCCAATGCAAAAGCACTAAATGCAATCACTTACACTATCACCGGATGAGTTCAAAAGAATCATATCTGTGATATTGCAAAAAGCAAGCCGAGATATATTAGAAATGACACATGAGGGTACATCAATTGTCAAAAAATCTAAAGTCCAACTCCTCACAACCAAATTTGAAGAAATTCATATGGAGGAAAATGAAATGTTTATGGACTTTTACACAAGATTAAATGACATTGTAAACTCAATGTGGGGTCTTGGCGATAAAATCCCAGAAAGTAAAGTGTGTGCAAAGATACTACGCTCTCTTCCTAAACGGTTCAACTCTAAAGTAACCGCGATCCAGGAACTTCGTGATACGGATAATATGAGGGTAGAAGAACTAGTTGGTTCTTTACAAACCTATGAGTTAAACTTTAAAGCTCCTAAAGGTAAATCTATAGCTTTGAAATCTTCTAAAAATGTTTCTGAAGAAAATTCGATTCTTAAGATGATATGGCTCTTTTAGTAAAGAAGTTTTACAAGATTTTGAAAAGTAAGAAAAGATTTGATTTTCAATTAAATGATAAAAAGAAATTTAGACCTAAAATTCAAAAAATTTTGAAAGACAGTCAGTGTTACAACTATCATAAATATGGGCATTTAGCAAACAAATATCCTAAAAAGGACAAACCCAAAAGGAAGGGTATGTTGGTTACTTAGGATGAATCATCTGAGTCTGAAGCTACTTTGGATTTAGAAGATTCTGAAACAGAGTCGGGAATGAAGTTAAGGCCCTTATAAGTCTAGCCAAGTTCACTTTTTCAGATCATGATGATTCAACTAGTGAAGAAAATCTGAATAGTGATTATGAAAATGAAGAAGATCTTGTTGATGCTTATAATGCCCTATACAAGGAACGTTGTAAAATTACTGTGAAACTTAAACTTCAAAAAGAAAAGTTTTTTAAACTCAAAGAATGCTTCGACTTGTTTTAGAAAAATTGCAAATTTTAGATAGTTTTGAAAAATCAAAATGTGATTTGGAATTCAAAACCTCTCTGATTGAAGATTTAAAATTTGAAATTGAGAAACTCAAGAATGAAGTATCTTCTCTTCTGAGTTTGAAGGATACTTGGAGGTATGCCCAAGGAGATCTAAAGTTAAAAAAACTTTTATCCGGATCAAGAAAATGTGGCGATCAATCCGGGTTGGGTTATGATAAAAACATACCTCATAAACAGAAGAGTACTCCTTCCAACTTCATGAAAGGACAAGCCTCTAACTCAAAAGAAAAATGTACTTGTCAAGGTTTTTCTAAAAATACAAAAACTTTTCAAAAACCTAAACATAGTTATATCAATTTTAAAAATCAGAATATAAACCCACTGGCTGAAAAAATAGTTGATTTATTCAATGAGCTCTTAAAATCTAATTCAGTAGGTCATTCACACAACTATAAACTGAAGAAGACCAATTATATTCCTAAACCAAAAATAGTTCTGAAATGGGTTCCTAAAGTTACTGCTTTGGTTGCTCACACTTGCTTTCAAAGCAACAAGCCATTCAAAATGGTACCTAGACAGTGGATGTTCCAGGCACATGACAGGTGATAAGGCTTTATTTACCTATCTTAAAGATATGACTGATGGATCAATCACATTTGGTGATGGTAGCAACTGCAAGATTATTGGCCAAGGTACGGTTCAACTCTATAATCTTCCCTTATTTAAGAATGTTTTATATGTTGAGCGACTAAAACACAACCTGTTAAGCATATCTCAAATATGCGACAACAACCATAGTGTTAAATTTTGTAATCAAGGTTGTGAGATTATAGATAACAGGGGTTCTATTATATTAACTGGTCCCAGAACTTCTGAAAACTGCTATATAGTAAGCAATGGTAGCTCATCTAATCAAACGTGCTACATGGTCCATACCGATGAGACAGAATTATGGTATAAACGCCTTGGACATGTACACTATCGAAATTTATACAGATTGAGCAAAGGAGAACTTATTAGAGGTCTACCTAAGATTCAAAAAGTATAAAAGATAATGGTGAATGTCAGTGTGGTAAACAAACTAGGAGTTCTCATAAAAAGGTGAACTCCAATACCACATTAAGACCACTCGAGCTTCTCCACATGGATCTTATAGGACCAACTAGAACAGAAAGTCGAGGTGACAAAAAATACATCTTAGTTATTGTAGATGATTTTACAAGATTCACTTGGGTTTCATTTTTAAGAGACAAATCAAAAACCCTTGATGAAGTGAAAAAGATTATCAATGGATTCATACTGAAAAAATGTTGTCAAGTCAGTAAGATCAGAAGTGATCATGGATCCGAGTTTAAAAATAGCGGTTTTGAGAAATTCTGTAGCAATCAGGGAATATCACATGAATTCTCTGCGCCTAAAACTCCACAACAAAATCGTATTGTGGAAAGAAAAAATAGAGTACTCCAAGAAATGGAAAATGTTATGTAGAATAACATGAAACTCCCTAGAAATTTATAGGCTGAAGCAGTGAATACCGCCTGCTACATTATTAACCGTGTCTATACTTGTAAATCTAATAATAAAACGGCTTATGAAATGTGGTTTGATAAGAAGCCGACTGTCAAATACTTTGGAGTTTTTGGCAGCAAATGTTATATTTTGTGTGACCGTGAAAATCTGGGAAAGTTTGACACAAAGAGTGATAAAGGAATCTTCTTAGGATATTCTTTAAATAGTCGTGCATATCGTGTACTAAACAACCGGACAGGTGTGATTCAAGAGTCAATTAATGTGGTCATTGATGATCACTTGAATACATCTGGCGCCCCTAGTTCAGATAATGATGAAGTTCTTATAATTGAAAAACCAAATACTTCATCAAGTGAAATTAATTCTGAATTAAAGACTGTTAAAGATCATCCATCTGATCAAATTCTTGGAAACCTTCTCACTGGTGTACGCACTCGTAGACAATTAGAAGACATGCAATTACGTGTGCTTTACATCCCAGATTGAACCAGTAAACGTAAAAAAAGCACTTTCTGATGAAAACTGGATAGTTGCGATGCAGGAAGAACTAAATCAATTTATTCATAATGATGTTTGGTATCTCGTTCCTAGACCTAAAAATAAACATATTATAGGAACTAAGTGGATTTTCAAAAATAAGTTTGATGAACTTGGAAATATAATTCGAAACAAGGCAAGACTGGTTGTACAAGGGTACACTCAAATAGAAGGCATTGATTACGATGAAATCTTTACTCCAGTTACTCGCATTGAATCAATTAGACTTTTTATATTCATTGCATGCTTTAGAAAGTTGAAAATTTATCAAATGGATGTAAAGAGTGCCTTCTTAAATGGTGATTTACATGAAGAGGTATATGTTGAACAACCTATAGGGTTTGAAGACCCTAAGTTTACTAATCATGTATACCGCCTTAAAAAAGCTCTCTATGATTTGAAACAATCTCCCAGGGCATAGTATGAAAAATTGACCAAGTTTTTACTAATTCATAATTTTCAAATGGGTAGTGTCGATAAGACACTTTTTGTTAAGAAACATAACAATGATATCTTAATGGTTCAGATCTACGTTGATGATATTATTTATAGATCAACTTGTACTAACATGACTGTTGAGTTTGCAGATTTGATGAAATCTAAGTTTGAAATGAGCTTGGTTGGGGAATTAAATTATTTCTTAGGAATGAAAGTAAAACAGTAATCTAATGGAATTTTTATTTCACAATCTAAATATGCTTTTAACTTGATTAAGTAGTTTGGATTTGAGAATGGTAAGAATTTTGATACTCCTATGAGTACAACTCTAAGACTCTCAAAAGACTCTACAGGTAAAGATATAGATCTTAAATTGTATCGTAGCATGATTGGCAATTTGCTTTACTTAACTGGTAGTAGACCTGATATTGCTTTAAGTGTTGGAATCTGTGCTAGATATCAATCTAATCCTAAAGAATCTCACTTAACTGCTATAAAGAGAATTATTCGATATGTCACAAGTTCAGTTAATCTGGGTCTTTAGTATCCTTATGATACTAGTGTTCAATTAGCTGGGTATTCAGATGCTAATTGGGCAAGTAATATCGATGACAGGAAATCAACCAGTGGTGGTTGTTTTTACATTGAAAATTGCTTGGTTTCTTGGTTTAGCAAGAAGCAAAGTTCCATATCACTCTCAACTGCTGAGGCTGAATACATTGTAGCTGGTAATGCATGTACTCAACTAGTTTGGATGAAACGTATGTTGAGTGATTATGGAATCGCACAGGACTTTATGGTTTTATACTGTGATAATTCCAGTGTGATAAATATTTCAAAAAATCCAATCAGCATTCACGTACTAAGCATATTGACATTGGGTTTCATTATACCCATGAATTAGTGGAAGAAAAAGAAATATCTTTAGAATATATACCAACCGAGACTGAGCTTACTGACATTTTCACTAAACCTCTCAACAAAAGCAGGTTTAATAAGTTGAAATTCAATCTCGGTATGTGCAATTTAAAATGATTGAGCATGCATCTCTATATCATAGTGTAAATACTTTATTGGTTTATATTTAAAAATTTCTTGAAAAATGCATATTTATTTATTTTTTTCCGTACACGACCAGTCGAGGACGTGCTCGACCAGTCGTGGCACAACCGGTTGAAGACGTCCCACGACTAGTCGTGTAGCACGCTGATTGACTTTATTTGGGGAAAAATCACTTCTTCTTCATTTCATTCCTCTTCTCCAATGAGCCGAGCTATGACTAGTCGAACCCAACTGTTCGATTTACTCAAGTTAGAGCGTTTTTTCTTGATTTCTTGAAGAATCAATCTTTTCTCTAAAATTTCTTGATTGTAGTCATCTATTTCAACTCGTTCTTCAAGTTTTTGGATTTTTCTTCTCATTTGCTGAATCTAGAGAAACCCATCTCTATTTTCTTGATATTTCTTGTATTTCTTCAAGAAAATGGACTCTAGAGGTAAAAAGAAAAATCCTAGAGGTGCTTCCTCTTCTAGATCAAATGTTATCACTAGACGTCATCTTAGGGATCTTGAAGATGATCCACCATTTGTGCGTGACCTGCATATGCGCAATGTGATTGTTGAAAAAGCTGTTGATTTAAACCATATCGCTCCTTTCAGTCTCCTTCATCTCCTTCAATCTATAGGTTAGGAAAACATTTTACGCTGGGGCGGGCCGGCATACCAGTCCATAGCGTAGGCCATGGTTGCATGCATAACTGATTTCTCTTATGAGCAACTGACTTTCACTATTACTGCTAAAGAAGGGCCTTTTCCTGTTGATCGACATTTAATTTCAAGCCTTGTGGACATACCAGTAAATGATGATGGTATTCATCCTAGTACACTTGCTGAGAAAGTGTCAGAATCTGAAAAATGTACTTATACTAGAGCATTGTGTAACATGAATGCACCATGGACTGCAAATGGGAATGCCCTCAAAACCAGACACTTGTTACCCAAATACAGAGTTTTGCATCGTATCTTCACTTTTAATCTGTATCCTCGGTCTGGAAACAAGACCGTGTTGACTCTGTTTATTGTTCGAATTATGCACTCAACATTACTGGTGCTAATGTCTGTTTGCCTTCGTTAATTTGTTCCTTTATCATTCAAATCCGTAGTCATCCTGGTCATGGTGATATTCCATTTGGGTCTCTGTTGAATGTATTAGTCACTCACATGTTAGTCGCTATGCCCGTCAGAGAGGCTCCTATCCAACACCTCATATTCAACAACTCCAACTTAAACAAAATTAAGTTAAAATTGACTTCAGGCCAAGTTGATGTTGGTGAAGGTGGAGTTGTTGTTGAGGCTGGGAATGATGAAGATGGTGATGATCTTCCTTCAGATGATATCAGTATGGACGATATTTTTAATGAAATGGATTCTGACTCTGGGAATGATCCTGAATTTGTGTCATCTGATTTCATTGCTCGTCTAAGTGCATTAGAGGAGAAGGTAAAGAATATGAATGTTGGCCACAATCAGCAATTCAAAAATATGCGCAAGTATTTTAGGCGCTTACAAAAAGGCCTTCATCAAATTGATCCTACCATACCTAGTCCTTCTTCTGGCTCAGATTGAGATTTTAATCTTTGGTCTGTAATAACTATAATACTTTTTACTCACTTTGGGTGTGTTAAACTCTATCTAACTTAACTTTATTACTCCTTATGTTATGTTCTATACTCTTAACTTTCAATCTTTTTAACTTTATGACTTGTTCATTACTTCCTTGTCTTTTCAATCCTATTTTTGTTTCTTCCTTTGTCATATTTTGACAAAAAGGGGGAGTATTTTGGAGTTATGATTGGATTAATGATGATGTGAAGTGTGAATGGAATGGTTAAAGTATACTACTAAGGGGGAGTTAAGGGGGAGTTACTCAAGGGAAGTTCAGTAGTTGTGCATGAGGTTGTATGCTGTATGCTCGTTCATGACAACTGGTGCATGATTCGTTACTATATATGTTGTATTTCTCTTGTTGAAGTATGTTTTGTCACAAATTTGACAAAGGGAGAGATTGTAAGTGCTATGGTTTGATTCCTCTTTGGTTGTCAAATTTTGTGTGTTAAATCATCTGTATGTGTCTTGTGTTTATATCTTGATAAATTTGTTCAAGACACCATGTCAAGAATTGAAGTCAAGAAGATGAATTCTTTAAGCTAGTTCAAGCTACAATATAGAAGATATTAAAGAAGAGTTCAAGTTCAAGACTCAAGCTCATGTTCACGTGTATTTAAGTTCAAGACTCAAGCTCAAGTTCATATGTATTCAAGATCAAGACTCAAGCATAGTTTAGAACTCAAGTGCAACTCAAAATGATATTGATTTCAAAGCTTGTGAAGTAGTCAAGTTACATTAAGAAAAACTTAAGCTTCGTAATGATCAAAGTCTAAGCAAATGAAGTTTTCAATGTCCATACTTCATGTCCCAGGTATGATAAACCTTAGATTGACCTTAGGGTAGGTTACTTTGGCTACATAATTCATTTTAATATTAATACATGAATATGGCCTATTCTAAGACTAGTACTAGACCTTGTTCGACCAGTCCTATCACTGGTTCGACCAGTCTAAGAAGTTCCAGGACCAGTCCTAAAATTGTTGTAGTTTATCGAATTTTTCTGGTTCAGCTTCGACCAGTCATGGAGTCTGCTCGACCGGTCGTGGGATAGTCTGGACTCGACCTTCGACCAGTCGTAGTGCTACGACTCAAACTCCAGCGACTAAATCAAGTGTCGCACGACCAATCGTAGAGGGGTCTCGACCGGTCGTGGACTGCCTTCAACTAGTCGTACAATGGTTTGATCTGATCGCGCTCAAAAATTCAAAAATCAGTTTATTCTTGGACCAGTCGTGGTGACCCTAGGACAGTCGAAGATGAATTTCTGCAGCTATAAATAACACACGATTTTCAGAGTTTTTTTATATTGAAAATTAAGTGAATTCAAGGCTCCACTCTGAGATAAGTTTGTGTTTGTTTTTAAGCTACATTGTGCATAATTCTATTTCCTTTTGTTAGCTTATTGTTCTTTGATTTTAATTTGTATTCCAATCTGATTAGAAAAAGGGAAAATTCTTAATTCCTTCTTCACAAAATCAAAATCAAATACAGCTAGCCTTAAGTTGATTAAACTTAAAATCAATTAGAACTTAGAACCATTTTAAAGTGAGTATTAGACATTGAACTTCCATATTCGAACTTCTACTCCGATTGGTTCTTCCGGGTTGCTACAAGAAGAGAAATTCAGGTATTTTACAATTCTGTAAAATTTATATTTCTTTAGTTTTTGTTTGGGATTCGCCAGAAAAATTCCATTTGTGTGGTTATCTGAGGAGAGCTAGAAAACTCAGAAAGAGGGATTTTTGGATTATGTAAGCCCAAGTTAAAAAGACACAATTGTGAAGGTTTTAGGTGAACTTGTTAAACCTATTTTGATAGTGAACGCTAATATCCCCTGTGTGAGGATATTAGGAGTGGAGTAGCATTCTGTGTAGTTGTTGTTTAGCAGTTGGTGAACACACAGGTGAACCACTATAAGTCTTTGTCTTGTGGATTGAATGCTTGCTTAATCTTTTACCTTTTATCATTCAAAGCTGTGAAATGTATATGTGGTTGTGAATGTTGTAAATATTTACATTTCAGGCAACTGTGGAGAATGTTGTAATAGTTTAGATTTAAATTTTAGCAATTTATTTCTAGCTATTCCTTTATTAAGTTTGAGCTTCAGTTTCTTTAATTGTTCTTGTAAGGTTGCCCTGCCATTTGTATGATGCATGGTTGTCCTGAGAACAATCAATATTTGAAATTGCTGCTTATTCTTTCGTACAGTTTGTATTTTTGTATTTATTTATTTCTCTACGGTTTGGGTTCTTGATACAAAGACCTTTCTAGAAATCAGGTTGTCCTACCATAAACTTTGGTTTTTGGTGTAAGGTTATCCTTAGAGCAACTTTTGTATCAATCTCTCAATACTTGTTCATTGTGGTTGCTATTCATTTCAGTATTGTGGATTGATTTACTTTATTTAGCTATCTTGTTATTTAATTCCGCTTTAATTGTCTTAAATTTGGCATAATCCTATTCACCCCCCCCCCCCTTTAGGACATAGAGCTTGGCCATTTCAAGTGGTATCAAAGCCTAATAGCTCGTTCTTATTGCTTTCTATTTGGATTTATTTCCTGAGCTAACAATTTAAGCTATATAAATAAGATGTCAAATTTTAATATAAGATGTCTAATTTTGATAGCCTATCAGTCACTAGGCCTTCACCCTTTGATGGCTCCAACTGTTCCTATTGGAAATCCAGAATGAGGATCTTCCTTAAATTAATGGATGAGAGTGTGTGGCAAGCCACAGTGACTGAATGGAGCCCTCCTACCATTGAAGTAACTGGTATCAATGGATCAAAATCAATGAGAATTACACCTTATACTTCTTGGTCCACACTTCAAAAAAGTGAGAGTAATGTCAATGCAAAAGCACTAAATGCAATCACTTGCGCACAACGGATGAGTTCAAAAGAATCATATCCCGTGCTACTGCAAAGCAAGCTTGGGATATATTAGAAATGACATACGAGGGTACATCAATTGTCAAAAAAATCTAAAGTCCAACTTCTCACAACCAAATTTAAAGAAATTCATAAGGAGGAAAATGAAATGTTTATGGAGTTTTACACAAGATTAAATGACATTGTAAACTCAATGTGGGGTCTTGGCGATAAAACCCTAGAAAGTAAAGTGTGTGCAAAGATACTACGCTCACTTCCTGAACAGTTCAACTCTAAAGTAACCGTGATCAAGGAACTTCGTTATACGGATAATATGAGGGTAGAAGAACTAGTTGGTTCTTTACAAACCTATGAGTTAAACTTTAAAGCTCCTAAAGGTAAATCTATAGCTTTGAAATCTTCTAAAAATGTTTCTGAAGAAAACTTTGATTCTGAAGATGATATGGCTCTTTTAATAAAGAAGTTTTATAAGATTTTCAAAAGTAAGAAAAGAGTTCATTTTCAATCAAATGATAAAAAGAAATTTAGACCCAAAATTCAAAAATCTTTAAAAGACAGTCAGTGTTACAACTGCCATGAATATGAGTATTTAGCAAACAAATGTTCTAAAAAGGACAAACCCAAAAGGAATGGTATGTTGGCTACTTGGGATGAATCATCTGAGTCTGAAGCTACTTCTGATTCAGAAGATTCTGAAATTGAGTCGGCAATGAAGTTAAGGCCCTTATGAGTCTAGCCAAGTTCACTTTTTCAGATCATGATGATTCAACTAGTGAAGAAAATCTGAATAGTGATTATGAAAATGAAGAAGATCTTCAAGATGCTTACAATGCCCTATACAAGAAAAGTTGTAAAATTGCTGTGAAACTTAAACTTCAAAAAGAAAAGTTTTTTAAACTCAAAGAATACTTCGACTTACTTGTTTTAGAAAAATCCCAAATTTCAGATAGTTTTGAATAATCAAAATGTGATTTGGAATTTAAAACCTCCCTGATTGAAGATTTGAAAGCTGAAATTGAGAAACTCAAGAATGAAGTATCTTCTCTTCTGAGTTTGAAGGACACATAGAGGTATGCCCAAGGAGATCCGAAGTTAGAAAAACTTTTATCCAGATCTAGAAAATGTGGCGATCGATTCGAGTTGGGTTATGATAAAAACATACCTCATAAATAGAAGATACTCCTTCCAACTTTGTGAAAGGAGAAGCCTCTAACTCAAAAGAAAAAGGTACTTGTCAAGGTTTTTCTAAAAATACAAAAACTTTTCAAAAACCTGAACATAGCTATATCAATTTCAAAAATCAGAACAGAAACCCACTGGCTGAAAAAATAGTTGATTTACTCAAGGATCTCTTAAAATCTAACTCAGTAGGTCATTCACACAACTATAAACTGAAGAAGACCAATTATGTTCCTAAACCTAAAATAGTTCTAAAATGGGTTCCTAAAGTTGCCTGTTTGGTTGCTCACACTGCTTTCAAAGCAACAAGCCATTCAAAATGTAACCTGGACAGTGGATGTTCCAGGCACATGACAGGTGATAAGGCTTTATTCACTGATCTAAAAGATATGACTGATGGGTTAGTCACATTTGGTGATGGTAACAACTGCAAGATTATTGGCCAAGGTACGGTTCAACTTTATAATCTTCCCTTATTTAAGAATGTTTTATATGTTGAGGGACTAAAACACAACCTGTTAAGCATATCTCAAATATGCAACAATAACCATAGTGTTAAATTTTCTAATCAAGGTTGTGAGATTATAGATAAAAAGGGTTTTATTATATTAACTGGTCGCGGAACTTCTGAAAACTGCTATATAGTAAGCAATGGTAGCTCATCTAATCAAACGTCCTACATGGTCCATACCGATGAGACAAAATTATGACATAAACGCCTTAGACATGTACACTACCGGAATTTATACAGATTGAGTAAAGGAGAACTTATTAGAGGTCTACCTAAGATTCAAATAGTTGAAAAGATATGTGGTGAATGTCAGTGTGGTAAACAAACTAGGAGTTCTCATAAAAAGGTGAACTCCAATACTACATTAGGACCACTCGAGCTTCTCCACATGGATCTTATAGGACCAACTATAACGGAAAGTCGAGGTGACAAAAAATACATCTTGGTTATTGTAGATGATTTTACAAGATTCACATGGGTTTCATTTTTAAGAGACAAATCAGAAACCCTTGATGAAGTGAAAAAGATTATCAAACGGATCCATACTGAAAAATGTTCTCAAGTCAGTAAGATCCGAAGTGATCATGGATTCGAGTTTGAAAATAGCGGCTTTGAAAAATTCTGTAGTGATTAGAGAAAATCACATGAATTCTCTACACCCAAAACTCCACAACAAAATGGTATTGTGGAAAGGAAAAATAGAGTACTCCAAGAAATGGGAAATGTTATGTTGAATAACATAAAACTCCCTGGAAATTTATGGGCTGAAGCAGTGAATACCGCCTACTACATTATTAACCGTGTCTATACTTGTAAATCTAATAATAAAATGGCTTATGAAATGTGGTTCGATAAGAAGCCGACTGTCAAATACTTTCAAGTTTTTGGCAGCAAATGTTACATTTTGTGTGACCATGAAAATCTGGAAAAGTTTGACACAAAGAGTGATATAGAAATCTTCTTAAGATATTCTTTAAATGGTCGTGCATATCGTGTACTGAACAACAGGACCAGTGTGATTCAAGAGTCAATTAATGTGGTCATTGATGATCACCTGAATACACCTGCACTTAGTTCAGATAATGATGAAGTTCTTATAATTGAAAAACCAGATACTTCATCAAGTGAAATTAATCTGAATTAAGGACTATTAAAGATCATCCAACTAATCAAATTCTTGGAAACCCTCTCACTGGTGTGTGCACTCGTAAACAACTAGAAGACATATATAATTACGTGTGCTTTACATCTTAGATTGAACCGGTAAACGTAAAAGAAGCACTTGCTGATGAAAATTAGATAGTAGCGATGCAGGAAGAACTTAATCAATTTATTCGTAATGAAGTCTGGTTTCTTGTTCCTAGCCCTAAAGAGAAATACATTATAGGAACTAAGTGGATTTTTAAAAATAAGTCTAATGAACTTGGAAATATAATTCGAAACAAGGCAAGACTAGTTGTTCAAGGGTACACTCAAATAGAAGGTATTGATTACGATGAAATCTTTGCTCCAATTGCTCGCCTTGAATCAATTAGACTTTTTATATCCATTGCATGCTTTAGAAAGTTGAAAATTTATCAAATGGATGTAAAGAGTGCCTTTTTAAATGGTGATTTACATGAAGAGGTATATGTTGAACAACCTATAGGGTTTGAAGACCCTAAGTTTACTAATCATGTATACCACCTTAAAAAAGCTCTCTATGGTTTGAAACAAGCTCCCAGGGCATGGTACGAAAAATTGACCATATTTTTATTAAGTCATAATTTTCAAATGGGTAGTGTTGATAAGACACTTTTTATTAAGAAACATAACAATGATATCTTAATGGTTCAGATCTACGTTGATGACATTATTTATGGATCAACTTGTACTAACATAACTGTTGAGTTTGCAGATTTGATGAAATCTAAGTTTGAAATGAGCTTGGTTGGAGAATTAAATTATTTCTTAGGATTACAAGTAAAACAACAATCTGATGGAATTTTATTTCACAATCTAAATATGCTTTGAACTTGATTAAGAAGTTTGGATTTGAGAATTGTAAGAATTTTGATACTCCTATGAGTACAACTCTGAGACTCTCAAAAGACTCTATAGGTAAAGATATAGATCCTGAATTGTATCGTAACATGATAGGCAGTTTGCTTTACTTAACTGCTAGTAGACCTGATATTGCTTTAAGTGTTGGAATCTGTGCTAGATATTAGTCTAATCCTAAAGAATCTCATTTAACTGCTGTTAAGTAAATTATTCGATATGTCACAAGTTCTGTTAATCTAGGTCTTTGGTATCCTTATGATACTAGTGTTCAATTGGCTGGGAACTTAGATGCTGATTGGGCTGGTAATATCGATGATAGGAAATCAACTAGTGGTGGTTGTTTTTACATTAGAAATTGCTTGGTTTCTTGGTTTAGCAAGAAGCAAAGTTCCATATCACTCTCAACTGCTGAGGCTGAATACATTGCAATTAGAAATGCATGTACTCAGCTAGTTTGGATGAAACGTATGTTGAGTGATTATGGAATCGCATAGGACTCGATGGTTTTATACTGTGACAATTCCAGTGCAATAAACATTTTGAAAAACTCAATCAAGCATTCACGTACTAAGAACATTGACATTAGATTTCATTATATCTGTGAATTAGTGGAAGAAAAAGAAATATCTTTAGAATATATTCCAACCGAGACACAGCTTACTGACATTTTCACTAAACCGCTTGACAAAAGCAGGTTTAATAACTTGAAATTCAATCTCGGTATGTGCAATTTAAAATGATTGAGCATGCATCTCTGTATCATAGTGTAAATATTTTATTGGTTTATATTTCAAAATTTCTTGAAAAATGCATGTTTATTTTTCTGTACATGACCAGTCGAGGACGTGCTCGACTAGTCGTCTCACGACTGGTCAAGGACATCCCACGACCAGTCGTGTAACGCGGTGATTGACTTTATTTGGAGAAAAATCACTTCTTCTTCATTTCATTCCTCTTCTCCAACGAGCCGAGCTTCGACTAGTCGAACCCCACTGTTCGATTCACTCAGGTCAGATTGTTTTTTCTTGATTTCTTGAAGAATCTTAGTCTTTTCTCTTCAATTTCTTGATTGTAGTTGTCTATTTCAACTCGTTCTTCAAGTTTTTGGGTTTTTCTTCTCATTTACTGAATCTAGAGAAACACATCTCTCTTTTCTTGATACTTCTGGTATTTCTTTAAGAAAATGGATTCTAGAGGTAAAAAGAAAAATCCTAGAGGTACCTCTTCTTCTAGATCGAATGTTATCACTAGACGTCATCTTTGGGATCCTAAAGATGATCCACCACATATTCGTGATTTGCGTATGCGCAATGTAATAGTTGAAAATGTCGTTGATTTAAACCATATTGCTCCTTTCAATTTCCTTCATCTCCTTCAATCTGTAGGATGGGAAAACATTTTACGCTGGGGCGGGCCGGCATAGCAGTCCATAGTACAGGCCATGGTTGCATGCATAACTGACTTTTCTACTAAGCAACTGACTTTCACTATTACTACTAGAGAATGACCTTTTTCTGTTGATCGACATTTAATTTCAGGCCTTGTGGACATAACAGTAAATGATGATGGTGTTCATCCTAGTACACTTGCTGAGAAAGTGTCAAAATCAGAAAAACGTGCTTATACTAGAGCATTGTGTAACATGAATGCACTATGGACTATAAATGGGAATGCCCTCAAAACCAGGTACTTGTTACCCAGATTCAGAGTTTTACATCATATCTTCACTTCTAATCTGTATCCCCATTCTGGAAACAAGACTGAGTTGACTCTGTTTATGGTTCGTATTTTGTACTTAATCATTACTGGTGCTAATTTCTGATTGCCTTCTTTGATTTATTCCTCTATCATTCAAATCCGTAGTCATCCTAGTCATGGTGATATTCCATTTGGGTATCTGTTGAATGTATTAGCCACTTACATGTTAGTTGTTATGCCCGTCGGAGAGGCTCCTATCCAACACCTCATATTCGACAACTCCAACTTAAACAAAATGAAGTTGAAATTGGCTCCAGGCCAAGTTGATGTTGGTGAAGGTGGAGTTGCTGCTGAGGCTGGGAATGATGAAGAAGGTGATGATCTTCCTCCAGATGATATCAATATGGACGATATTTTTAATGAAATTGATTCTGACTCTGGGAATGATCCTGACTTTGTGTCATCTGATTTCAATGCTCGTCTAAGTGCATTGGAGGAGAAGGTAGAAAATATGAATGTTGGCCACAATCAGCAATTCAAAGATATGCGCAAGTATTTTAGGCGCTTACAAAAAGGCCTTCATCAAATTGATCCTACCATTCCTGGTCCTTCTTCTGGATCAGATTGATATTTTAATCTTTGGTCTGTAATAACTATAATACTTTTTACTCACTCTAAGTGTGTTAAACTCTATCTGACTTGACTTTATTACTCCTTATGCTATGTTCCTTACTCTTAACTTTCAATCTTTCTAACTTTATGACTTGATCATTACTTCCTTGTCTTTTCAATCCTATTTTTGGTTCTTCCTTTGTCATATTTTGACAAAAAGGGGGAGTATTTTGAGGTTATGATTGGATTAATGATGATCTGAATGGAATGGTTGAAGTATACTACTAAGGGGGAGTTACACAAGAGAAGTTAGGTGGTTGTGCTAGTTCATGACAACTGGTGCATGATTCGTTAATATACATGTTGTGCTTTTCTTGTTGAAGTATGTTTTGTCATAAATTTGACAAAGGGGGAGATTGTAAGTGCTATGGTTTGATTCCTCTTTGGTTGTCAAATTTTGTGTGTCAAAACCTCTGTATGTGTCTTGTGTTTATATCTTCAAGCTACAATATAGAAGATATTAAAGAAGAGTTCAAACTCAAGACTCAAGCTCAGGTTCACATGTAAGAACTCAAGCTCAAGTTCACGTGTACTCAAGGTCAAGACTCAAGCATAGTTTGGGACTCAAGTGCAACTCAAAATGATATTGATTTCAAAGCCTGTGAAGTAGTCAAGCTGCATTAAGAAGAACTCAAGCTTGATAATGATCAAAGTCTAAGCGAATGAAGTTTTCAATGTCCATACTTCTTGTCCCAGGTATGATAAACCTTAGATTGACCTTAGGGTAGGTCACTTTGGCTACATAATTCATTTGAATATTATTACATGAATTTGGTCTATTCTAAGACCAGTCCTAGGCCTTGTTCGACCACTCCTAGCACTATTTCGACCAGTCTAAGAAATTTCAGGACTAGTCCTAGAATTGTTGCAATTTATCAGATTTTCTGGTTCGGCTTCGACCAGTCCTGGAGTCTGCTCGACTGGTCATGGGATGGTCTCGACTCGACCTTTGACCAGTCGTAGTGCTACGACTTAAACTCCAGCGACTAAATCAAGTGTCGCACGACCAGTCGTAGAGGGGTCTCGACCGGTTATGGACTGCCTTCGACCAGTCGTGGACTGCCTACGACCGGTCGTACAACGGTCTGATCCAATCGCGCTTAAAAATTTAAAAATCAATTTATTCTTAGATTAGTCGTGGTGACCCTAGGACCAGTCGAAGATGAATTTCTTCAGCTATAAATAGCACACGAATTTCAGAGTTTTTCATTGAAAATTAAGTGAATTCAAGGCTCCACTTTGAGATAAGTTTGTGTTTGTTTTTAAGCTATATTGTGTATAATTCTATTTCCTTTTGTTAGCTTATTGTTATTTGATTTTGATTTGTATTCCAATCTGATCAGAAAAATGGGAAATTCTTAATTCCTTCTTCACGGAATCAAAATCAAATACAGCTAGCCCTAAGTTGATTAAATTTAAAATCAATTAGAACTTAGAACCATTGTAAAGTGAGTATTGGACATTGAACTTCCATATTTGAACTTCTACTCCGATTGGTTCTTCCGGGCTGCTACAAGAGGAGAAATCTAGGTATTTTACAATTCTGTAAAATTTATATCCCTTTGGTTTTTGTTTAGAATTTACCAGAAAAATTTCATTTGTGTGGTTATCTGAGGAGAGCCAGAAAACTCAGAAAGAGGGGTTTTTGGATTGTGTAAGCCTAAGTTAAAAAGACATAATTGTGAAGGTTTTAGGTGAACCTGTGAAACCTATTTTGATAGTGAACGCTAATATCCCCTATGTGAGGATATTAGGAGTGGAGTAGCATTCGGTGTGGTTGTTGCTTAACATTTGGTGAACACACAGGCGAACCACTATAATTCTTTGTCTTATGGATTGAATGCTTGCTTAATCTTTTATCTTTTATCATTTAAAGTTGCGGAATGTATGTGTGGATGTGAATGCTGTAAATATTTACATTTCAAACAAGTGTGGGGAATGTTGTAATAATTTAGATTTATATTTCTGCAATCTATTCCTTTATTAAGTTTGAGCTTCAGTTTCTTTAATTGTTCTTGTAAGGTTGCCCTGCCATTTGTATGGTGCATGGTTGTCCTGAGAACAGTCAATATTTGAGATTGCATTCTATTTCTCAGTATAGTTTCAATTTGTTTATTTCTCTAAAGTTTGAGTTCTTGATACAATGACATTTCTAGAAATCAGGTTGTCCTACCATAAACTTTGGTTTTTGGTGTAAGGTTGTCCTTAGAACAACTTTTGTATCAATCTCTCAATACTTGTTCATTGAGGTTGCTATTCATTTAAGCATTGTGGATTGATTTACTTTATTTGGCTATCTTGTTATTTAAATTCCACTGTAATTATTTTAAATTTGGCATAGTCCTATTCACCCCTCCTTTAGGACATATAGCTTGGCCTTTTCAGTTTCCCACTAATGTACCAGTTTAAATCCCATAGGCAATCCACAAATTGAAATCCACAAGCATGAACAATTATACAGGATAATCATAAAGCATGTAATGCAGCAATTCAATTTCCACCAGCTAACACATGTGATTATAAAGGGAGATATTAATTATGAAATTTAAATAAAAACTATAACTTAAGCCAATGAGAAGATGGAAAGCCCAAGGGAAAGAATCATCACCTGTATGGTAGTGTTCTCGAACTTGGTCTGAGCCTTATTGTGGTCCGGGGTTACTTAGGGAGTCTCCTAGAATTATAATTTACATTTGTCAAGTAATCCCAAGACTTGGATTAACAGATATATCACAGCGAAGTCCCATAGATGGTGCAGATATGCAACACATCACGAGGTGGCAGCTTGGATGAATCATGTATAGCAGGGTGGATTCCACATGTATGGCACGCAGAAGTTTTAGAAGGTAGTTTGATATCTCGGCCATCTTTGACCAATCATGGGGCGTTTCTAACGGATGGTTTAGATGGCACTGACGCTACCCCTGATAGTACACACACTCCGTGTTAGCCTTCAAAACCTCAAGTGCTGAGGTGAGATATCTCCACACAGCCTACCAGTGGGGCTATGGATCTGGGTGTTCACATTTGGCGTTGGATGTCCATAGGTGGACGATCTGGCGACGTCCATTGATGGGCAGCCAGGGATCCATGGTTCTTGAAGGATGGAGTGGATGTATAATACACACATTAGGGTGGGTCCTATGTAAGTGGGGGCCACGTCCAGCCGGACTGGGTGGCGTGGATGAGGTACGTGCGACGTGGTGGTCCACGCATCGCGGTCCAAGGATGGACATTTGTGCATACATACATCACAGCGCTCCCCTGCCTTATTGTTTACCTGGACGATTGAGATACCACATATACCTCATGGGCATGGCCCACCAGGGATATGACTCAGCCTCTTGGATGGTGTGGATGCACCACACGCCCATGACAAATGGGGCTTGCAGTCTAGACAGTTAAGAGGTATTACATATCTTAAGATGGCATCCCATCTTATTGATGTCAGTTAATCAGTGAAATCCACCGTCCAGAAGAAAACAGATGGACGGCTGGGTGAATTTATGTGTAAGTGGTCCCTACCACAACACATGTGATATATAATACTTCTTAATTATTTATTATATCACTTTATTTTTATCTTCATCATATGATACTCGAACGGATGGAGAGACGAGGTGGGGCCACATCTGGCCCACCAATTGTGGTGGTGGGGTCCACCTGTTGACGCTGCGTGTGGCCCGCCTGTACTTGTGCAGGTCCCACAACCAAGGCATTCCATCTGTGGAGCAATCACCTGGGAGAAGAAACCCACCGCATGATCACATTTTCGGTTTGATTTCTAGACCAACCGTGTCACTTTTCCGGGCCGGTTTTCAACTCATACCAGGCCCAAACAGATACATGGAACGGCGACTCTAACGTTACATATGCCCCAATTATAGATGAGGGAGACACATCTACTATTCAGGAGACTCTTAATAAGCAACAGGGCAGGTTTCTGATATGTAGATGAAAAATTTGAAGGAAGTTCTCTCTCTCTCTCTCTCTCTCTCTCTCTCTCTCTCTCTCTCTCTCTCTCTCTCTCTCTCTCTCTCTCTCTCTCTCTCTCTCTCTCTCTCTCTCTCTCTCTCTCTCTCTCTGGACGATGAGATGGACTCATTACACAAAAATCACACATAGGAGTTAGCGGAACTTTCAGTGGGCCGAAAAATGATCGGATGCAAGTGGTTATTCAAAAGAAAATAGGATAGATACAAAGCTAGATTGGTAACAAATGGTTATACTCAGAGTGAAGGAATCGACTTCACAGTGATATTCGCGCCAATAGTTAAGCATGTGTCTATCAAATTCGTGTTGGCTTTGGTTTCCCAATATAATCTCTAGCCGGAACAGATGGATGTTAAGACTGCATTTCAGCATGGGGAGTTGGAAGGGCAGATCTACATGAAGCAACCAAAGGGCTACAAAATTAAAGGGGCAGAGAAAAAGGTTTGTAGGTTAATGAGGTCGTTGTACAGCTGACTAAAACTAAGATCTTAGGTCACAATATGGCGTGATATAAAAAATTTGATTCTTTCATGTTAAGTAAGAAATTTACTCGGAGTGAATACGATCACTGTATCTATTACAAGACAATGAGTGATGGCAAATTCATCATCCTAGGATTGTATGTTGATGATATGTTGATTGCTTGTCACGATATGTCTGAAATCAATGTACTGAAGACTCAGTTATTAGGGACATTCAAGATAAAAGATCTAGAGGCTGTAAAAAGGGTCCTCAGCATAGATATTCATAGAGATAGGAAGAAGAGCAGACTTTAGTTATCACAGACAGAATACCTTAAAAAGGTACTGATCAGGTATGGGATGGACTAAGTAAAACCGGTGAGTGTTCCCCATGCAACTCACTTCAAGCTTTCCTCAGAATAATGTTCTAAATCAAATGAGGAAAAACAGGTTATGTCTCATGTGTCTTATTCAAATGTGGTTGACAGTTTAATGTATGTCATGGTCTGTACGAGACTAGATATTTCACAGGTAATCGGTGTTTTGAGAAGATACATGTCTAACTCTGACAAGCAACATTGGAAAGCGGTGAAATGGCTACTTCAATACATTCGAGGTACAAAAGACTACATCTTAACTTTTGAGAAGACAGGAGTAAAGTTGGAAGGGTATGTAGATTCAGACTATGCAGGCAGTGTGGATTTCGGAAAGTCAACTTTAGGTTACTCGTTTATATTAGCTGGTGAAGTAATTAGTTAAAGCTTCAGTCCGTGGTGACTTTTTCCACAACCGAAGCAGAATATATGGCAGTGACAGAAGTGCTTAAGGAAGGTGTCTAGTTAAAAGGTACGATAAATCAGTTGGGGCTTCAGCGGGAGGCTGTGCCGGTTAATTGTGATAGCGAGAGCACTATTAATTTGGCTAAAAATTCTGTTTATTACTCTCGTACTAAACACATTGATATTCATCACCACTTTATCTGACAGGAGGCGTGACTCTGGAGAAGATTCACACCAGCGTGAATTTAGCGGACATGCTCAAGGTTGTTCCTACAGAGAAGTTCAAGTTATGTGCAACTTCTATGGGCTTAGCGATGACGTAAAAGGAAGATGGAGTGTGCACGAGAAGCATTGATGAAGCTATGATGTGAGGCAGAGATAAGAGAAGAGGACAAGGAGCTACACATTTGAAGATTGAAGACATGGTGGAGATTGTTGTATTTGATGTCTTAAATCTAATCAGATTCTACGTAGATTTTTCGCACAACTGTAAAAGTACAGGATTTGTTTCCGATTTCGCTTATGATTCTTTCCAATGTTGTTTGGGATTATTCCTAAAACTATATATATGGGTGTAAATGGGATTGGGAGGTATTATTCTAAGGGATACTAAGGCTTTTCTAAAAGGGTTCTAGGGTTTGCAAAGGGTGTAGCAAGGGTGAGATTCAAGCTTGTTTGAAACGGGTAAGTCTTTTCTCTTTGTAATTTATGCTTTCATAATGAAGATCTGTCTCTTTATGCCATGGTTTTTTCCTGAAAGGGTTTTCCATGTTAAATCTTAGTATTCTCTTGTGTTTGCTTGGTGATCTTAGATTGCTATCCTAGATCCATCTCTGTGTGATTCCGCAGTCTAAAACCCAACAGTCCAGTGCTCTTAAATCTATATTTTTAATGTGTCTTTTTAAAAACATTTTAAGAGGCATATTAATGTTAAAATTAGATATTTATTCACTATTTAAATACAAAATTTCATGTTAAAATTCATATATGTGAGTTCCTTGCATTCCGAAGACAATTTGTCATTATCTTTCTTTTACACTTGCTGAAACCTCTAAAAAAAAGCTACAAATCTATCTTTAGATATTAACTATTTTAGTCGAGAATTGAACCCACAAATCTAATTTTATTCATCTCATTTATTTGTTTCCTCCATCATGTACTTCATTTCCTACGAGGACAGATTAGATATATTAAAGAAAGAGATTTGCTAAGCTCTATATACCCCACACATGCCATAATATATAGCACATGCATGTGAGATCTCATCCATCCATCAGGATGGTCCAACCTTGTACATGCTTTTCCAAAATAAAATCTGGTCCAATCATCGTTTGAGCCCCAACATTAGAAACAGAAGTGTGGGTTAAAAAACTTCAACCAAGTTTTTCAACACCTTATATTTGTTTTGCAAATTGTGGCCAACCTTATCAGTAGATTAACTTGATACTTAAGTTAGGCATATATTATTGCTGATTTTTTAAAATGCAATAGATGCATAATTTTTATTTTTTTTTAAATTTTAGATTTTAAAAATTATTGTGGGCAAAACCGAACTGGTCCACTGCATAGGAAGTATAACCAATCATAAGAAAAATGTCTCGAAACTAAGCCAACTAGAGTACCAAGATGAGCTTCCCAAGTTGGTAGGACACGAAGCTTAAAAGATATAGTGAGTGACTTTCCCGACGAAGGATGGGCCCTGAGTCGACCCCGAGCCAAGCTACTTAAGGGCAAAGCTTGGTGGGGATAGTCTCCCGAGGTGACTAAGTTGACCACGGCCAGAGGCGGGATAAAAATTCTAGAGAGAATCCCGCCTCGAACCAGGAAAGGAAAGATTCAGTATAATCCTACCCAAATATCACGTCGGCTAAAGTGGGCTCGATGATATTTTTGGAGGTAGATTCTTAACAATGATCCTCCAGCAGATCCCATAGGGATATACAGGTCTCGACACCGCCTAAGGACCCTATAAGTAGCCACACTTCAATTGAAGGGAGGTAAGAAAACAAACCCAAGCTTAAGCCTTTTAATCCAAGTCCACCTACCTGACTTAGGGATTAGAGGGTCCACAATCGTCATTAGCACCCCCCGTTCTCTACATCTTCCTATTTTTGTGCAGGTCCATTGGTGAGCTTGCCTCCACAATTGATCACATTTGTTTGACCAGATTTTGGCAATAAGAGATTGGCGCCATTTGTGAGAATGACGGTAAAGCCAAGTTCTCACCATCTCCAGCTTGAGCCACTATTTTTTCTTCCCCTAATGTCCAAGATAAAAGGGAAAGCCCTGACTGCTACCGAGTTTGCTCATAGGGCTCAGCCCGAAGAAGCCCAGGCTTCATAGTCAGTGTTCTAGTCCCAACTATCTTCGCAAGCGGTAGTGCAGAGGTCCCAAAACCAGGGTAGCTGACTTATCTCCCTTGAGAGTTATGTGGGAGCCCTGGCTGGCAACATAGATTGTATCATGAAACTGTTGAAAAAGCAGCATAGATCCCCAAGTAATCAACAAGAAGAGGTGGAGGTAGGGACCAAGCAATCACGCCCGATATAGTCGCGTCCATTGCGGCGCCAGGGGAAAGCCTGACCTGGGGGGAGCATTCTCACCCCAACACAAACTCCGGAAAGCACTGAGCTAGCTTGTCAAGTCAAATTTGTGCCATACTTTGGACCATGGGGGGCAAGCTCAGGGAAAGGCCCCAAAGATTATGATGGAAAGTGAAGTCCCTTGGGGGCAAAAATTAAAGAAATTCGGGATAAGCTCGATGATGTACAACAGGCCTACCGAGCAAGGGCCCCAACTTCTGTTGATGCCCTCCTCGAACAAATAGAACCACCGTTCTGACATAAAATCATGCAAGCTCAGCTGCCGCCTAGGTTTCGAATGCCCCAAATTTCACTTTACACAAGCTCAGGAGACCTTGTTCAGTACCTGGAATCATTCAAAATGTAGATGGAACTTCACGGCGCTTCTAGACCCGTGATATGCAAGGCATTTTCCTAATACTGATCGAGGCAACTTGAAAGTGGTACAGACACCTGAAACCAAAATCCATCAGCTCGTTCACCCAACTCAGTAATGCTTTTACCACTCAATTTATTAGAGGTAAGAATATAAGGAAACCTTCAACCCATCTCCTCACGATAACCTAGAAGGAGAACAAGCTATTGAAAGATTATATCGTTCGGTTTAACTCCAAGCTTGTTCAGGTAGATGGCTACTCCGATCAAGTGGCTCTCACAACAATGATAGATGTGCTCAAGTGAGGAAAGTTCCTCGCAAGCACTATTTACGAAGAACATCAAGTAAACCTCACCAGCCGACCCGGGAAAGATCTTAGGATAAACTTGTGTACTATCGTATTTATAGAGTGTTTCGACAAGAAACGAATGTATTTCATTTGGGAAATTATCTTATTCAATAATAACAAAGAGAGAATGGGAGAATAATCATCACACAATATTTTATTCATTATGAATTCATTTACATCCTCATATCTCACTTGATTCCAAAATAAAATGAATAACTAAAGAATACAAGAATCAGATGTGTTCAAATATCAATTTCGGCAGCATTTCGGATTGCAATATGATCGTCTGATTGAAGAAGTCATTAAGTGAAAATTATATTATCTTGATCGATCATGTTAACTCTTAATGAATCTTTCTCCTTTTGCATGAATCAAGCTTTTCATGACATCTTGAAGATGTAATCTATCATTAGGAAATTACTTTCCGTGGAATAGAGATGTTGTGAGGACAACAAATGAATTCTATTCATGTTGTTGCGCGGCGTGCAATAGGTACACTCAGTACCTTACTGAGTCTGAAGTGGTTTTAGCCTTCTACTTGTTCCTAAGATCTTCCAATGATCCAAATGAAGAGGGTGGATGGGTATTTATAGGCTTTCACACGTGTGAACCCCTTTGCCACACATAATACATCTTTGTTGCGTGAAAGGTGTTTCTCATTGTGCCTCGCGCAATGGATCATTCTGACTTTCTGTTGCGCGGCCACCACTTTTTCATTGCAGGTTGCACAATGTCATCTTATCTCTCTTTTGTGTTGTGCACCGCACAACCAAATATCATTGGTTTCCATCTTTTTTCTTTTCTTAAATTTATGCTCCAACATAGAGGAAGATGCTTCGTGGATTCAACACCCCCACGACAATGCACTAGTGGTCATCATGACCATTACAAACCACAAGATACATTGAATATTGGTCCACACAAGTAGTTTAACAGACATTCTGTTCGTAACCTCTTTTGACAAAATAGGAGCTTGAAGATCGAGACTGCGACCTGTGCGAATCCCTCTACTCGGCTTCACAATGGAAAAGGTGACCTCAGAAGGAAGTGCCCTTCTACCAATGGCAGTCAGAGAGGGCTCCAACCATATCACCACTATGGTGGACTTTCTGATCGTAGACTGCCCCTCAGTATATAATGTAATTTTGGGAAGACCATCCTTGAATGTCATGCAGGCCATATCTCTACCTATCACCTCAACGTAACATTTTCGATTAAGCATGGAATAGACAGGATCTGGGGCAACCGGCATGAGGCCCGACAGTTTTATTTGACATCCCTCTGAGGAAGGCATAACAACAATAGACAATGCAGGTCACCTCCCTCTATCTTAAGGAGGAGACTACCAAGAGGGGATCACTTACAGAAGACCCTATCTCGGTGCAACTCTCTGAGGCAAACCCATCTCGGATGATCCAGGTCAGATCACTACTTGAACCTTAACTCCAGGCAAAGATAGTAGACCTACTGAGAGAACACGTTGATGTATTCGCCTGGTCTCACCAGGAAATGCCCGTGATAGATCTGAGAGTTGCAATGCATCGATTAAACGTAGACCGCGACCACAAGCTCATCTGATATAAAGGATGAGCATTTGATTTATAAAGATATGTGGTAATCAATGAAAAGGTCAGCAAGCTTCTCAACGCTGGCTTTATCGAGGAAGTACACTATCCCGACTGGCTGGTCAATGTGGTGCTAGTGAAAAAGGCCAACGAAAAATGCCAAGTCAGTGTGGATTACACCGACTTGAATAAGGCTTGCCCAAAAGATAGTTTCCTACTACTGGGGATCAATCAGCTGGTAGATGCTACTGTTGGGTCTGCACACCTTAGTTTTATGGACGCATACTTAGGGAACAACCAGATGGCATGCATGAGCATTACAAGAAAAAGACTGCCTTCATCACAGATAGAGGGTTGTATTACTACCGAGTAATGTGCTTTGGGTTGAAAAACACCAAAGCAATGTATCAAAAGCTGGTGAACAAGATATTCGCTAAGAAAATTGGGAAGATTATGGAGGTCTACGTCGACGACATGCTTGTCAAAAGCACCGTGGTTAAGGACCACATGAAAAACCTAAGAGAGATGTTTAGGATCCTGAGGAGATACCAAATGAAACTCAACTTAAACAAATGCACCTTTGGTGTCGGCTCGGGCAAGTTCTTAGGTTTCATGGTCAACCAGAGAGGGATCGAGATGAATCATGAAAAAATCCAAGATCTTATAGAAATGAGCTCGCCCAACTCGACAAAAGAAATCCAACGCCCCATGGGAAGAGTGGCAACTCTAAATAGATTTGTATCTTGAGCCATCGATAAGTATCTGACCTTCTCCAAGTAGCTGAAGGGGAGTAAAAAATTGACCTAGACAGAGGAATGCGCATAGGCATTTCAACAGCTCAAGGCCTACCTGGGGTCCCCTTCACTACTCCCGAAGCCTACGCAAGGGGAGGAGCTACTGTTGTACATATCCATCTCACCAAGAACAGTTAGCTCGGCTCTAGTCAGGGAAGGAGGCACCCAGCGACCAGTCTACTACGTTAGCAAAGTCATTGTTGATGCAGAAACACACTACCCAGAGATAGAGAAACTGGCTTTTCCCTTATCACGTCATCTTGGTGACTTAGGCCTTACTTCCAAGCTTATACCATTGTTATCCCAGCCAATCAGCCTTTCCGCCAAGTATTGAAAAAACCTGAGGCGTCACAACGACTTGCCTAGTGGGAAATTGAGCTTGGTGAATTTGACATCGTATATCGACCTCGAACAATGATCAAAGGGCAAGCCATCACCGAATTTATTGTAGAATTCACCTGCCCAGCGAACCAACCACCCACAAGGAAAATTGAGCATAACTCAACATCACAAACATGGACTCTCTATGTAGACGGGTCCTTGAATGCTCAGGGAAGTGGAGCAGGACTCATCCTAACCTCACTTAACCAAGTCAAGATCAAGTACGTTCTACCATTCAGCTTCTGCGCCTCCAACAAAGAGGCTAAGTACAAAGCACTCCTAGTCAATTAAAAATTAGCCAAAGTAATGAAAGCCAAAATACTGAAAATCTATAGTGACTCGCAGCTAGTAGTCAACCAAGTGACCATAGAATATCAGGTTAGAGGTGGAAAGATGATTGCTTACCTAACCAGGGCTCATGAATTACTTGATGAATTCGAAAAGTATGAAATCATATAAGTCCCAAGATCTAAGAACTCCAACGCGAACTCTTTGGCCAGGTTTTCCTCGACCATCGACGCCGACCTTGCTAGGATCATCCCCATTGAATTCCTGCTTGAGCCGATCATTAGTTAGCCTGACCAGAGAGCAGCCATCCCAGTCAGCCATGCACTGAGCTGGATATATCCTATCATGCGATACTTACAATAGGGCGAGCTACCCGAGGACAGACTAAAAGCTAGAAATATCAAATACCAATCTGCTTGGTACACGATACTAGGGAACATTATATATAAGAAAGGGTTCTCACTGCCCTACATGAGGTAGTTACAACCAGATGAAGCCGAGTACATCTTGAGAAAAATCCACAAAGGTGTCTGAATAAACCACTCAAGCGGAAGATCCTTAGCATACAAGATGATTTGGTGGGGATACTACTGACCCACAATGCATGAGGATGTCAAGCGGTTTGCAAGGAAATGTGACAAGTGTCAGTGCTTCGCAGTAGTGCCGCATTAATCGCCTGAGCAACTGACCCTGATAAGCAGGCCTTGGCCTTTCGCACAATGGGGAGTTGACATCATCGGACCCTTGTCGAGAGGCAAGGGGCAAACTAAGTTTTCTGTCGTCGTTGTCGATTACTTCACAAAATGGGTTGAGGCCAAGCCTTTAGTTTTGATCACCAAACAGAAAATGACTGATTTCATATAAAAGAGCATCGTCTGCAGATTCAATACACCCCACACTATTATTACCAACAATGGTAGGCAATTCGACAACGCCAGGTTCCAAGGACTTTGAAAATCTAAGCATTCGCTACGCCTTTGTCTCACCTTGGCGCCCACAAGCCAATGGTCAGATGGAGGCAGTCAACAAAATCATTAAGAGTCTCCTCAAGACCAAGCTACAAAGATTCAAGAGAGCTTGGGTGGAGGAGCTGTCACACATCTTATGGGCATATCGGACCACTACTCGAATGACTATCGAAGAGATCCCCTTTCACTAGCCTTTGATGAAGAGGCAGTGGTCCCAATGGAAATTGGAATGCCATTGGGCCGAATTGAACTATTCCAATTAGAGGAAAATGACAAGAAGATGTTAGTGAGTCTTAACCTGCTCGAGGAACTCAAAGATGGAGCGCAAGTGAGAGTCACCGCCTACTAGCGGAGAGTTTCTTGGCACTACAATTCAAGAGTCAAGCAGCAAAGATTTAAGGTGGGAGACCTAGTACTTTGAAAGGTCTCCCAAAGTACCAAGAGCCTGGCTCGGGAGTCCTAGGCCGAGCTCGGTATACCACGACTGGGGACATACTGGTTGGAGGACTTGTAGGGGTGAGACCTACCTCATTTGTGGAACGCATAACACTAAAGTTCTACTGTTAATAGAAGCTTATCCAAGGGAATTTTGCGAGCACCTCAGGCGTACCAGGCCGATAATACACCTCAGGTGTCTACTAGTTATAATATACTTTATGAATAAAAAAGAGCACATTTTTCCTACATTGATAATATATTATCCATAAGTGACTAAAGCAACGGCTAGAGAGCCCAAGAAGGAGCTAAACCCTAGGAGGTGTCCTTCTAACTATGAAAGGCTTGACGGTTAAAAAGTCAAAATGAGGGAGAGGCTGAGAAAGGCGGTTAAAAAGTTAAAACGAGGGAGAGGCTGAGAAAGGCGGTTAAAAAGTCAAAACGAGGGAGAGGCTAAGAAAGGCACCCTCTGGTCGATCTCGTTACCCTACTAAGGTGACACAAATGCTCGACATCGACCTAAGTGCTTTGGATGGAATATTCCTAAGAAGACTACTAAAGGGCTCAGTCCATAATCATCTTTCACCACCTCAATTCCGATCCCGGACAAGCTAATCTCAGAAGTGGGGAGGGGCCAGCAAGTATATACACAAGCTGGATAGACATGAACTAAAAAGTTTTTCATTGATAATAAGAGAAAATGTGTACAAAGTCGTCTAAAAAGTAGAATACAAAAGGTCATACAAAAGCCCAGAAACAACCGGCCTAAGAAGGCAAGACTCCCTCCTATTCGGGGACGACCTCAGTTGTACCACCTTCCTTGTTGGCAGCTAGCTCGGAGACACCAGCGACGTCTTTGGCCACAGAGGTCATATCCTTGTCCCGATAGACCAGGTAGAGCTTAGGGAACTGGTGTTGAACCTCCTCTGGGAAGTTCTGGAAGCCGGCGTTAAATGTCTCCTCTAGCTCAACAGTGTGGCCCTTGGAGGCCTTATAGGCCTCCACAACAACCGCCTTCCTCGATCTCGCCTCTGCCTTGGCAGACATAGCCTCCACCTTAGCCAAGCAGGCCCATGCCTCGGCAACCCATGCTTCCAGTTCGACGATCCCAGTTGTCAGCTCGACCTTTTTGCGTTGTTTCACTACTAGCAGAGAAGCACCATCCCCGCACTCCTCCAAAGACATCTTTAAGGCGTATTGAAGGGCCTCGACCTCTGCACGAAGCACCATCTGGGCATCCATGGCCAACAACAGCTCTCAGGCCCTTGCCTCCAAGTTGAGCCTAGCAACATTGAGCTTTCAGTTTGCGTTATCAACCGAGGCCTTTAGGTCGAGCGAAAACTAACGTGCTATAAGGGCCCCAAATGCCGCTACAAGAGTGAAGGAAGACAAATTAGTAAGAAGACATTAAAAAAAAAAAAAAAAAGCAACTCGACCCCAACATTGTGACTATAGACTCACCTTAATAGGTGATGTTGTCATTGCCCCAAGGAGGGGGTTGGAATGGACCGACAATATCGAGTTTGCTTCCTCCTCAGGGACATAGCCCCGACCCCAGTTCACTAGCATAGCTAAGTGTTTATGGAATGAGGAAGAGGAAGCCCTCCTCCCCCGTTGTAGAACCCTTAAGGGTTGAACTCTGATGTTTAGATACACCCTCGTCGGCCCGAGCTGCCTTGGCTCAGGTTTACTCGGCACGTCAAGGTCCACCACCTCCCTCAGCTGAGCGTCCTACGGAGGGGAATGGGCTGGTGCAACTGTCACCTCGCCACTAACCGTTGCTTGGCCCTCCATGGGAGCATAAGCAATCTCGACCTCTACCTGCGTGGTAGGGGGAGGAATCTCATAAGCCACATCCGCTACTGGCCGTTCTACCGCGCGGGTAACAAACCTGCCCAGCGGAGCACTGACAGCAAAGGGCTTAACCACAATGGTCGGGGCCGCCTTCTTAGCAATGACCTTCAGTTGTTCTATCTAAGAAGCAGTAGATATCTTCTTCCTTTTCAACTATGGGTGACCCAACATCTTTGCAACAAATAAAGAAAAAGCATGTCAGAGCGCAACCTTCATAATAACCATGTAAGAAGCCAAGAAATGACAAGACTCACTGGCAGGAGCAAAGCCTAACTAATGAAGTAGTGAGGGAGTCACCAACTTTCAATGATCCCGCTACTCATCAGGTCTCTCTCGAACGATCCTGATCTGGTGTCGATGGTACACAGACAAGCTAGGCTGTGATCGGGAAAAGGTTGCAAAGAAAAACACAACGTTAGTATTAAAAAGACAGAGAGAGAGAGAGAATATATATGTAGTACAAGTGAAGCAGCTTAGGGTGTTTCTGACCTAGCCGGGCGAAGGAGGTCAGAACCTAAAATCTGAAACCCTCCAGCTCCACCACAAAGCATCCCACTCTCCTAACACGAAGAACCATTTGTCCTTCTAGCCCTTGTTAGAGGAAGGGTTGTTGGTAATAATGACCTGGCCCTTGCTTAGCTAAGAATAAATATAGTACCAACCATGAGAGCTTGGGTTTCTCTTGGTATGGTACAAGTAGAGGAGCTCGGACTTTTCGACCAACTACAATAGGATGTTGCAGCCAAAGATGGACCACTAGACATTTGGGTTTAACTACCCGAGGGTGACCCGAAGATGATACAAGATCACTCTCACCAAGGGGTGGAGAGGAAGATAAAGACCACATGAAAAAAAAGGTATAATATAAGGCAATCTCCCCCTTGGGAGGATGGCTAGGAACTTCCCTAGCTTGAGGCAGACGAAGTCCCACTGAGCTAGAAATGGAAAACTTTGACTTAAAGGATTGTGGGTCGATTATATTCAGTCGCAACACAAAGGTATCAGTGGTAAAAACAAGGTCACTAGAGGACAGGGAGGCCGCCTTGACTAGTGGTGCCACCTCAGTCAAATAAGGGAGTCTCCGATGGCTAGACTCAATAGAGGGGGCAAGCCCTAGAGGACCAGATTGAGACGATCTAGAGACGGGCGGAGACTGGGAGTCAAACATGCTATTATCCAATTACTCCTAAAAGTGGTCAAAGAACGTAGCCGCCCCAGAGTTCGCCTCAGAAGACATAGGAAAGGGAAAAGGAAGAGAAAAGAAGAAGGAGATGAGAGAAGCTATGGTATACCGAAAGAACGCTCCTGCATGGAAGCCTATAAGTAACAGACATTAGGAAGAAAAAAATTGTTCAGTCGAGGTGAAAACTGGATGCAGGTCAGCAGCTTAGGCTTCAGAAATCAAACAAATGAATAGAAGGGAAGACCGGAGTATTTATAGAGCCCCCTGACTGCGCATTTATTAGTGTATGGTGCCACGCGTCAACGAATGTGCCACTCCATGTGGCGACATGGAACTTGTTTGAGATAAAATATGATGTCCTGAATGACAATTGTCAATTCATGATTCATCTAAAATCTAAACGATGACCTTCCGTTAATGCAAATCACCTCGTATCTCATGACAGTAATCATTCCTTCTCAAATTTCGCATCGAGAGTCAACTTTTCAGTTCCATCCTTCACCAACAAATGATAAACTCGAGCTCAATTTAAAATTTGAAAAAAAAATGGGCTGTTTGAATTTTGAATTTTGATTTACACACTTTCAAACTAGTTTAGGCTCTTACTTCCCGAGCACGTGCAGGACAAGCTTAAAAGTGGGTTGCCACTATTGAGGGCAAAACTGAAATGGTCCCTTACATGAGAAGTATAACCGACCATAAAAGAAATGTGTCGAAGCTGAGCCGACTAGAGTATCAGGATGAGTTTCCCGAGTTGGTAGGACTCAGAGCTCGAGAGATATAGTGAGTGACTCTCCCGACGAAGATATGGGCCTTAAGCTGACCCCGAGCTAAGTTGCTTAAGGGCAGAGCTCGGTGGGGGGTCATCTCCTGAGCTAACCAGATCGACCACGGCCAGAGGAAGGACAGAAATCCCTGAGAGAATCCCGCCTCGAACCAGGAAAGGAAAGATTCAATATGATCCTACCCGAATATCATGCCGACCAAGGCGAGCTCAGTGATACTTTCAAAGGTAGATTCCTAATAAGGACTCTCCAGCTAATCTAGCAAATCCTATAAAGATATGTAGGTCTCAACACCACCTAAAGACCCTATAAGTAGCCCCATTACAATTAAAGGGAGGTAAGAAACAAACACAAACTCAAGCCTTTTAATCTGAGTCTACCTACCTGACTTAGGCATCGGAGGGTCCACAATCGTCATCAGCTCCCCCCTGTTGTATACATCTTCATATTTCTGTGTAGGACAATCGATGGGTTCGCCTCTGTGATTGATCACATCTGTTCAACCAGATTCTAACGATAACAAAAATCATAATAATTAATATCCATTTAGGTATTATCAAGTAATAAAAGAAAAAGAAAAAAAATCAAAATCATAATTATACATTTGATTTACAACATCCAATTACCATTATATCTTCCATCAATGGAAATCTCTCCCAATCTACCACATTTAATTTATTATTATTTTTTTTTTTTTAAAGGTGAAAGGAGAGCTATTATACACTTAGGTTAGGGAGGGGTGTCAACATCTGAAAGCCACCCAAGGTGAGCCTCACACGTTAGGACATGATATATAAAGGGGAGGAGAGCATTTGAAAGCCACCTAAGGTGAGTATCACACGTCTAGATGTGCTATGAAAGCAGGGGGAGAGCATGGACATCCTCTCTCTCTCTCTCTCTCTCTCTCTCTCTCTCTCTCTCTCTATTGAATCTATTTACAAGGAGAAACTAAGGTTTAAGAAGGAACACTAATTATGAAGCACCTCATTCTCACATATATTAATATACCTTACACCATCAAAAGTCTAAATTTCTCCACTAACTAGTAACATCCACTCTTGACCAAAATTTATGTAAACATAAGGAGTAAACTACATAATCTCAGCCATTAGATATCCATTAATTACAATAAAATATTTTTAATGATTAAAATAAAATAAAATAAAAATCAACAGTTAAAAACCTTTGATTAAACATTAAAAACTTTTTAAGCATTAGGCCTAGTTAGAAAACTATCTAATGAACGGAGTGATCACTAAGATTTAAGCCACAAATACATTCATTAAAGTAATTAATGAATCCCATATTAGATGATATGTCAGGCCCCAAACCCGGAAATTGGATTTACAGGAATCCCGATCGCCAAATCTGGTGTCGACAGCCTCCGTAGTACCTCATTCTCGGCTCCCAGCGCTCATATGCCAGGTTCCGATCCTGGGATCCTATAAGGAGGATTTTTTTTCCAACGTATATTTATCTCGTAAGAAGAATAACCACAAGTTTACCCAAATCACAAAAGCAACATTATCGCCACATATCTACTAATATAAACATTTGAGTACAATGCCGAAATGGAAATACATATGTCAAAATAAACTCAAAGCTCCAGAAGTCAGCTAAATGCTCCAAGCTCCACGCTGCTGCAACCTAACATCACCTGCACGCATCTATCGTGCATAAGCTTATAGAAAGCTTAGAGGGTGGTGAAAGTGTGTGCCCAAGGTAAGTGCTAAATAAGCAATATCAGAGAAATCAGAGTAAGCAGAAAATACTGACAAGCTCATAAATCATACAATATCAGAGTAATGCGTAAATATACTGATAGGCCCATAAGTACCATCAATCTTATTCAAGCTATGCGATGTAGAAATATAATAAAAACAATATCATATACTGATGAAGTAATGTAGATCAGCTATGCAATGCGGAGACAACAAACCAAATATCAGATGCCGATGATGCAATGCAATATGCAAATCCTGATGAGTCCACGAATACCGTCAGTCGTATCTAGGCCGTATAAATGCACGAACATAGTAACCCAAAATGCCATATGCTACGGATGTAATGTGATACGCGGTGCGAATGGAATGACCATGCTTGAGTGTGACGTCGGGATGATAGTACGTAGTATCGCAGGCTATGGGGTCTACCACAAAGGACTTCTATCCAAACTAGTCCTATACCTAGATTTGGATAGTTAGACCTAATGTGGTAAACTCCTGATCTCAGATTAGTCGCGCACCCCAACCGAAATCCTTACCATTGCGAAGGTACACGTAATAAATAGTTGCGCACCACCAACCCGAGTGGATAGTGAATGAATGAATCAATGAGTATGCAACTCCTGCTCAAAAGTCCACATATCAGTACAGTTCAACTTTGGGATCTTCACCGGGGTTTAGTACACACCAAATGACATTGCCGCTCTCCCAGCCGCATAGTCCAAGTGAGCCTAAGAAACCTCACTATCCGCCTGGCCAATAGTCTGTCAATACCTATTCGGCACGTCGATAGCGGACCCATTCACGAGCTGGTCAAACTCTGCCTAGTAATGCCCCCTAGCTCGGGCGGGTAAGGCCACACCCCTCCCAACTGACCACGACAAAGTAGGAGACGCGGCCTCCTGGTATTCGGCACTTAGGCGCTCATATATCCACTCGGTCTCGATGTTAGGGCGTCCTCTGGTACTAAGAGGGTTTATGGATTTTTACCTAGGGCTATCTATGGCAGCCCAATGATAGAACAGATTTTCGGTGTCCCATCTAGCCATCCACAATATGCCTGTGGAGGTTACGGCCCTAATGTCGCTAGGGCGTATAGTAATCTCAACACACAATGTAAGATGCATGAGTCATACAATTCAGTCATGCATCCATACTACACATACCATGCGCTCATGTAAAATAATCTCCGCCTATTAGGGAGTCTCATAATAATCTGTCCAATGACATATGCAATGGTCAACCACATCTCATAACAAACATGTAGATGATGCGTATAGGCGTGTATCATGATGTTATACAGTCACATACTCATAATCGGTATCAATAATTGGCATCGACAAGCGACTTTGACAATGTGGACATTTAACCAACATTGCCAACATGGCATGGCCCTCATAGAGCCTAACATGCAGTGGACCCATGGCCCCACACAAAGGCCAAATATACAACACCATGGGCCTCACTCAAGAGCTTAATACACATCACGATGGGCCTCTCACATGGGCCTAATATACATCACAATGGTCTCCATCACCTCGCCCTCAAATGCAACACAATGGGCCTCATCACATAGACCTCATATTCATCACATTAGGCTTTAAACATGGGTTGAATACACATTACAATGGAACTCAACTACCGGTCACATATACATTATATAGGTCTCGACAATCGGCCTCGACAATTGAAATCGACCTCGACACTCGGAATCGGCCTCGATACTCGGCCTCGACAATCAGAGTCGGCCTCGATACTGCGCCTCGACAATCGGAATCAATCGATAATCGGAACCGGCAAATCGGTCACATCAATCGGAATCGCCAATCGGCTATAACAATCGGAATCAATCGATAATCAGAATCAACAAATCGGTTATAATAATTGGGATAGATCGATAATCAGAATCAAAAAATCGGTCACAACAATCGGAACCGATCAATAATTAGAATCGACAAATCATTCACGTCGATCGAAATCAGCAATCGATCACGATAATCGGAATCGATCGATAATCAGAATCGACAAATCGGTCACGTCAATCAGAATCGACATTCGGCCACGGCAATTAGAATTGATCGATAATCAAAATTAGCAAATCGATCACGTCGATCAGAATCGGCAATCGGTTAGGACAATCAGAATCGATCGATAATCAAAATCGGCAAATCGATCATGTCAATCGGAATCGATCAATAATCAGAATCAGCAAATTGGTCACGATGATCGAAAATCAGCAATTGGTCACAACAATCGAAATCAATCGATAATTAGAATCGGTAAATCGATCATGTCAATCAGAATCGGCATTGGGCCACGGCAATTGGGATCGATTGATAATTAGAATCAGCAAATCGATCACGTCGATCGGAATCGGCAATCGGTCATGACAATCAGAATCGATCGATAATTAGAATAAAAAAATCGGTCATGTCGATCGAAAATCGGCAATCGGTCACGACAATCAAAATCAATCGATAATCTGAATCGACAAATCGGTCATGTTAATCAAAGTCGGCAATCGGTCACGATAATCGGGATCGATCGATAGTCAGAATCGGCAAATCGGTCACGTCAATCGACAATCGGTCACGACAATCAGGATCGACCTCGATGATCGATCGGTCAAGGCTTAAGGGAAGGTCACAATGTGGACATTATACCATCATTGCCCATTAATGTGGACATTTAACCAACATTGCTCCCAAGGAGTGGCCCACAATGGGCCAAACATACAGTGGGCCCGTGCCCTCACACAAGGGCGTAATATACATCGCAATGGGCCTCATACAAGGGCTACATGTGTATCACATTGGGCCGCATCTTAGGGTCTCATATACACAACAGGTGGGCCCTTCATATGGGCCTCAGATACATCACACAGGCCATAACCCATGGGCCATATAAACATCACATTGGGTCCCATCATATGGGCCTTAAATACAAGGTAGGTGGGCCCTATCACATGGGTCTCAAACATACAACATGATGGGCCATAGAATACATCGAGGTGGGCCTCATTATCGTCAAATCGGGCCCACCATTCTAGGTGAGCAACTTACACCATACATCTATCTTTTAGAGATCATTTTAGAGCATTATTCAAACAATGAATCATATCAAAAGATCATCTGGACCATACCACAAATGACAGTGGTGGTAATGATTTCCATAGTTAAATTTCTAGCGGGTTCACCATAGTATTTATTTCCCATTCATACTGTTCATAAGGTCAAGGACCTGAATAGGGAAGGGAAACAAATTTTATATTGAATTAAAACTTCTGTAACCCAAATGGGTTTCAAGGGTGTGTTTTCTGTAGGTTTGTCCACTTGATATTAGATCTACCTTATTTTATTTTATTTTATTTTTTATTTTTTATTTTTAGTCTCAAGCCGTGAGACGAGGTGGCCAAAAATAGATGGACGGTTTAGATGTAATACAAACATCAGGGGTGGGGTCCACGTACATGGCCCACGAAGGGATTAAATCTGCTTCATTTTCGTCTTAAGCCAAGGACGAGCTCGCCAAATAAATGGATGGCATATGGATATAAACATACAACACGGTGGGCTCCACCCATCCAGATCGCTGGACCACGTGGATACAAACATACATCATTGGTGGGTCCCACGCACTTGGCCCACCTTACACACACACACACACACATATATATATATATATATATATATATATATATATATATATATATATATATATATAAAATACAAATAGCCACCGTCCAGACCCTGGTGGCAGTGGATTTCATACATATTCACATGGTGGGTCCACACGTGTGGCCCACCTCACATCATATTATGATATTAATCCACACGTGTATTAATACATTATATATGATATATATATATATATATATATATATATATATATATATATATATATATATATATATATATATATATATATATATATATATATATGTGTGTGTGTGTGTGTGTGTTATATCATCCAGCCACCGTCCAGCAGCAGGGACGCTGGACGGTCTGGATACAAAATATGTACATCACGTGGGGCCCTTTAGGATGGTCGGCTGGATATGCATCATGGCGGGCCACACATGGCAGCCACAAGGTGGGCCCCACGTAGCTGTGCATGGACGGGGTAGATCATGGATACACACATCAGCGTGGGTCCACGAGAGTGGACGGTCTGGGTTATAACACATACATTAGACCCTCAGGGCTGTTGACGTATATAGCAGTGGGACCCATAGAACCGTCCAAGCACGGACGGCCTAGATATGAAATACATATATCATGGTGGTCCCCATTAACCGCGGACGTCAGCAGCAGCTGTTGCTGCCACTGCCAAAAGTAGATGCATGGCGTGAATGAAACCCACGTATCTGATGGGTCCCATGGACTTTGCTGACGTCACTACGTCAGTTATAGTTGGTGTGATGTACACCCGCCAAACCCCTCCTCACCAGGGTAGGCTCCACATATGGGTGGCATTCCCACCGTCCAAGCAATGGACGGTGAGTATACATCCATCCAGGTGGGTCCCACGTCCCAGCATCTGGACTATGGATAAAATACTTCCATCATGGTGGGCTACAACTATGGAAGAGAGAGAGAGAGATATCGGTGAGGTAGAGGGAGAGACCCCGTCACTATGGGCCCTTCCTATACAATGCATATATCAAGATGGGTCCCACACAAGTGGTTCCTTAAACCATCATAATCACACAACTCAAACCTTAGAAAAAAAAACACCCACCTTAGGATCTTCTTCTTCCTTCTTCCACCAACGTGTTCTAGAGCTTCAAGGGAACAAGATTTAACTTTTGAGATCGATTTTAGAGGTTGGGATTGGGTGATAGGAAGGTGGACCACACATGGCTTCTCCATGGAAGCCATGGACGATTCTTCTCTTGGGGTTGCTTGGGAGAATGAGAGAGAATGAGAGAGAGAGATGATGGAGATGAGTGATAGGAGAGAGGGATGGTGAGTGATGGGTAAGTGTACTTGGTTATAAGAGAGTGTTGACTTTAGGGGAGGGGTGGTTGTACTTAGGGATGGGGTGTGAGGTAATGGGAGTACTTTGATTGATTGATGGATTGATGTGACATTACGTAGAGATTCTCTCGGAATTGCAATGTGTGATAATTTTTCTCGAACTGGATGCAGGCCCACATCTCCTGGCCTGGGTATCGCCTCGGCGCGCGAGACGTAGCGTCGGAACCGCAGCGACAGCACGGTCGCAAGGGTACAGGTCTCGAGTCAAGCCGACTCTGGAAAATGGGATACGACTCAGGGTCGCGCGTAACTGCCGATTACAGATCGTGAGTCACCGGAATTCGACCGGGAGGACCGCGGAAGCCTACGGAATAGTATGGGCTAGGATACGAGCCTTACAGCTCTCCCCTCATAATTAAAATTTCGCCCTCAAAATTTACAAAACAGATAAGGGAAGAGGAATCACCATCAAGCATATATGTGAAGGCACAATCAACCTACAAAAGGATGAATATAACGCTTTCTAATCTTAGCCTTGTGCTCCCAAGACGCATCCTTAATAGAATAGTGAACCATACTAATCCTCGGATCCCGGATCAGAAACTATTCAGTTTCATAATCTCAACGGTAGGGAGCTATAACAGAAAATCTCTAAGTTATTCGAATTCGGGGATCTAATCATTCTAAGTTCTCAAAAATTATAGAGTGTAAGATAGCTATCAGCAGATATGTGATATTATCCTCAGGTATTCCTAAGTTATGCTCTGATACCAACTTGTGTCACGCCCCAAACCCGAAAATTGGTTTCACAGGAATCCCGATCGCCGAATCTAGTGGCGACAGCCTCCGTAGTACCCCATTCTCGGCTCCTAGCGCTCATATGCCAGGTTCCGATCCTGGGATCCTAAAAGGAGGATTTTTTTCCAAACGTACATTTATCTCGTAAGAAGCATAACCACAAGTTTACCCAAATCACAAAAGCAACATCATCACCACATATCTACGAATATAAACATTTGAGTACAATGCCGAAAGGAAAATACATATGTCAAAATAAACTCAAAGCTCTAGAAGTCAGCTAAATGCTCCAAGCTCCACGCCGCTGCAACTTAACATCACCTGCACGCATCTATCGTGCATAAGCTCATAGAAAGCTTAGAGGGTGGTGAAAGTGTGTGCCCAAGGTAAGTGCTAAGTAAGCAATATCAGTGAAATCAGAGTAAGCAGAAAATACTGACAAGCTCATAAATCATACAATATCAAAGTAATGCGTAAATATACTAATAGGCCCATAAGTACCATCAGCCTTATTCAAGCTATGCGATTCAAAAATATAATAAAAACAATATCATAAACTGATGAAGTAATGTAGATCAGCTATGTAATGCAGAGACAGCAAACCAAATATCAGATGTTGATGATGCAATGCAACATGTAAATCCTGATGAGTCCACGAATACCGTCAATCGTATCTAGGCTGTATAAATGCATGAACATAGTAACCCAAAATGTCATATGCTACGGATGTAATGTGATACGCGGTGCAAATGGAATGACCATGCTTGAGTGTGACGTCGGGATGATAGTACGTAGTATCGCAGGCTATGGGGTCTACCACAAAGGACTTCTATCCAAACCAGCCCCATACCTAGATTTGGACAGTTAGACCCAATGTGGTAAACTCCTGATCTCAGGTTAGTCGCGCGCCCCAACCGAAATCTTGGCCATTATGAAGGTACACATAACAAATAGTTGCCCGCCACCAACCCGAGTGGATAGTGAATGAATGAATGAATGAGTATGCAACTCCTGCTCAAAAGTCCACATATCAGTACAGTTAATCATTGGGATCATCACCAGGGTTTAGTACACTCCAAATGGCACTGCCGCTCTCCCAGCCGCCCAGTCCAAGTGAGGGAAAGAAACCTTACTATTCTCCTGGCCAATAGTCTGTCAATACCTATTCGGCAAGTCGATAGAAGACCCATTCACGAGCTGGTCAAACTCAGCCTAGTAATGCCCACTACGCTAGGGCGGGTAAGGCCACACCCCCTCCCAACTGACCACAACACAGTGGAAGACGTGTCCTCCTGGTATTCGACACTCGGGCACTAATGTATCCACTCGGTCTCGAGGTTGGGGCGTCCTCTGGTACTAAGAGGGTTGAGGGATTTTCACCCAGGGCCATTTATGACAGCTTGATGCTAGAACAGATTTTTGGCATCCCATCTGGCCATCCACGATATGCCTGTGGAGGCTACAGCCCTGATATCGCTAAGGGGTATAGAAATCTTAACACACAATGTAAGATGCATGAGTCATACAATCCAGTCATACATCCGTAAAACACATACCATGCGCTCATGTAAAATAATCTCTGCCTATCAAGGAGTCTCATAATAATCTGCCCAATGACATATGCAATGGTCAACCACATCTCATAACAAACATGCAGATGATGCATATGGGTGTGTATCATGATGTTATGCAGTCACATACTCATAATTGGTATCAATAATTGGCATCGACAATCAACTTTGACAATGTGGACATTTAACCAATATTGCCAACATGGCATGGCCCTCATAGAGCCTAACATGCAGTGGACCCATGGCCCCATACAAGGGCCAAATATACAACACCATGGGCCTCACTCAAGAGCTTAATACACATCACGATGGGCCTCTCACATGGGCTTAATATACATCACAATGGTCTCTATCGCCTGGCCCTCAAATGTACCACAATGGGCCTCATCACATAGACCTCATATTCGTCACATTAGGCCTTAAACATAGGTTGAATACACATCACAATGGGCCTCAACTACGGGTCACATATACATCATATAGGTCCTAACAATCGGCATCAACAATTAAAATCGGTCTCGACACTCGGAATTGGCCTCGATACTCGGCTTCGACAATCAGAGTTGGCCTCGACAATCGGAATCGATCGATAATCGGAACCTACAAATCGGTCACGTTAATCAGAATCGCCAATCGGCCACAATAATCGGGATCGATCGATAATCAAAATCGGTAAATCGGTCATAACAATCGGGATAGATCGATAATCATAATCGGCAAATCGGTCACGACAATCGGAACCGGTCAATAATCAGAATTGGCAAATTGGTCACGTCGATTGAAATCAGCAATCGGTCATGACAATCGGAATCGATCGATAATCAGAATCGGCAAATCGATCACGTCAATCAGAATCGGCACTCGACCACGGCATTCGGGATCGATCGAAAATCAGAATTAGTAAATCGGTCACGTCGATCGAAATCGGTAATCGGTCATGACAATCGGAATTGATCGATAATCAGAATCGGCAAATCGGTCACGTCAATCAGAATCGATCGATAATCAGAATTGGAAAATCGGTCATGTCGATCGGAAATCGGCAATCGGTCACAACAATCAAAATCGATCGATAATCAGAATCGGCAAATCAGTCATGTCAATCAGAGTCGACAATCAATCACGACAATCGGGATCGATCGATAATCAGAATCGATAAATCGGTCACGTCAATCAGCAATTGGTCATGATAATCGGGATTGGCCTTGATGATCAATCGATCAAGGCTTAAGGGAAGGTCACAATGTGGACATTAAAACATCATTGCCCATCAATGTATACATTCAACCAACATTGCTCCCAATGAGTGGCCCACATAGGGCCGAACATACAGTGGGCCCGTGCCCTCACCCAAGGTCGTAATATACATCGCAATGAGCCTCATACAATGGCTACATGTGCATCACATTGGGCCACGTCTTAGGGTCTCATATACACAACAGGTGGGCCCTGCATATGGGCCTCAGATACATTACACAGGCCACAACCCATGGGCCATATAAACATCACATTGAAACCCATCATATAGGCCTTAAATACAAGGCAGGTGGGCCCTATCACATGGGTCTCAAACATACAACATGATGGGCCATAGAATACATCGAGGTGGGCCTCATTATCGTCAAATCGGGCCCACCACTCTAGGCGAGCAACTTACACCATACATCTATCTTTTAGAGATCATTTTAGAGCATTATCCAAACAATGAATCATATCAAAAGATCATCTGGACCATACCATAAATGACAGTGGTGGTAATGATTTCCATGGTTAAATTTCTAGTGAGTCCACCGTAATATTTATTTCTCATTCATTATGTTCATAAGGTCACAAGGACCTGAATAGGGAAGGGAAACAAATATTATATTGAATCAAAACTTCTGTAACCCAAAGGGGTTTCAAGGGTGGCGTTCAACACCACTGTTTTCTTTAGGGTGGTCCACTTGATATTAGATCTACCTTATTTTATTTTATTTTATTTTATTTTATTATTTTTAGTCTCAAGCCGTGAGACGAGGTGGCCCAAAATAGATGGACAGTTTGGATGTAATACAAACATCAGGGGTGGGGTCCACGTACGTGGCCCAACAGGGGATTAAATCTGCTTCATTTTCATCTTGAGCCAAAGATGAGCTCGCCAGATGAATAGATGGCGTGGATATAAACATACATCATGGTGGGCTCCACCCGTCCAGATCGCTGGACCGCGTGGATACAAACATACATTAGTGGTAGGTCCCACGCACGTGGCCCACCTTACACACACAAATAGCCACCGTCCAGACCCTGGATGTTCTGGACGGTGGAGATTTCATACATATTCACATGTGGGTCCACACGTGTGGCCCACCTCACATCATGTATTATGATATTAATATAATATTAATATTATATATATATATATATATATATATATATATATATATATATATATATATATATATATATATGTGCATGTGTGTGTGTGTGTCTTATATCATCCAGCCACCGTCCAGCAGCAGGGACGCTAGACGGTCTGGATACAAAATATGTACATCACGTGGGGCCCCTTAGGATGGACGGCTGGATATGCATCATGGCAGGCCACACGTGGCAGCCACAAGGTGGGCCCCACGTAGCTGTGCATGGACGGGGTGGATCATAGATACACACACCAGCGTGGGTCCACGAGAGTGGACGGTCTGGGTTATAACCCATACATCAGACCCTCAGCGCTGCTGACGTATATGGCAGTGGGACCCATAGAACCGTCCAAGCACGGATGGCCTGGATATGAAATACATATATCATGGTGGTCCCCACCAACCGCTGACGTCAGCAGCAGCTGTTGCTGCCGCTGCCAAAAGTAGATGCATGGCGTGGATGAAACCCACGTATCTGATGGGTCCATGGAATTTGCTGACGTCACTGCATCAGTTATAGTTGGTGTGATGTGCACCCGCCAATCCCCTCCTCATCAGGGTAGGCTCCACGTATGGGTGGCGTTCCCACCGTCCAAGCAATGGACGGTGAGTATACATCCATCCATGGACGGTGAGTATACATCCATCCAGGTGGGTCCCATGTCCTACCATCTGGACCGTGGATAAAATACATCCATCATGGTGGGCTGCAACTATGGAAGAGAGAGAGAGAGAGAGAGAGAGAGAGAGAAAGAGAGAGAGATCGGTGAGGTAGAGGGACCCCGCCACTATGGGCCCTCCCTATACAATGCATACATCGAGATGGGTCCCACCACAAGTGGATCCTTAAACCATCATAATCACACAACTCAAACCTTAGAAAAAAAATACCCACCTTAGGATCTTCTTCTTCCTTCTTCCACCAACGCGTTGTAGAGCTTCAAGGGAACAAGATTCAACAGTTGAGATCAATTTTAGAGGTTGGGATTAGGTGATGGGAAAGTGGGCCACACATGGCTTCTCCATGGAAGCCATGGACGATTCTTCTCTTAGGGTTGATTGGGAGAATGAGAGAGAGAATGAGAGAGAGAGAGAGAGAGAGAGATGAATATGGGAGATGAGTGATGGGAGAGAGCGATGGTGAGTGATGGGTAAGTGTACTTGGTTGTAAGATAGTGTTGACTTTAGGGGAGGAGTGGTTGTACTTGGGGATGGGGTGTGAGGTGATGGGAGTACTTTGATTGATTGATAGATTGATGTGACATTTCGTAGAGATTCTCTCAGAATTGCAACGTGTGGTATTTTTCTTAAACTAGACGCGGGCTATAACGGCCTGAAAATCGGGAGTTGAGCAGGAGCCCAACTCCCGAGTTCCAAACGCATCACTTATGCAACATAGATAATGATGATTTAAATGTTGTCCGTATTAGTACATAAAACATGAATGAGATTAAGCTAAAACAGCAAAACATACTCCACGGTCGAATTACGTAAGTGGAAGACTGAGAGAAATACATGGAACGTAAAAACCACTGTAGGTCCCAAAGTATGTACGCATTGCCAGGTCAAATAGTTACAAGTATTATTTTAAAATATAAAATGTCAAAATGTGGTGGTCCACTACAAAGTATAAACTGTGAAGCCCCGCCGATCAGAACGGTCTATATAAACCCGCCTGAATACTGCATATATAAGAATGCCTCCTCATCATCCTCAAAGTCTGGCTCTGCCTCGTAGACTGTGTCATCATCTGAAACTCCAACAGGGTCTGGTTGGTGTTTAAAACACCGTCCCAGAACGTGGGAGTGAGTGATCAACTCAGTAGACCTATAAAGCAAAAGTTAACATGTTATCAATTCAGTCAAGCAGTAATGATAAAGTAATACAATCAAGCATCTCTAAGTACTCTGATTAATGCAAGAATGGTATGTATTAATGATGCATGCCCTCGCCTGCACTCCCTCTACGAACTTCATCTCACGGTCATGGCATGTAATCACTTCATCAGTGCTCAACTCCAACGCCAAGGCACACGTAATACGGTGCATGAGCGTGATTACCAAGTTCTTATTAGTCCTTTTCATACAGCAGGATTGGAAAACTAAGGTACCTCCCTTATATCATTTCCCAAACAATGATCCATTCTAAGGTTGTCAGTCCTAGTAAATCCCATATGATGTTGCGGTTCTAGGTCACTACAAAGGGCTCGTCACCTCGATGTAAGCCTAGTTTATACTCTAATTGCTACGGAAAAGCTCGTCGCCTCAACGCAGGCTCAGAGTATGCTCGAGGTCACTACGAATGACTCGCCACCTAATCGTAGGCCGACAGCTCGACCACGATGTCTCATACCAGCATGTCCGGCTCATGAGTCTTAGCAGATCAAGGTACCAAGGTTAATGGGGTTTCCACTGGTGAGTTTGGTACCTTAGGTTCAGGCAGTAGCGTCCATACATGGTGAACATACATCGGGTCAATCGGGTTACTTGACGAGCTCGACGAGTATGAGCGCACCTCGAGTTAATCGACAAGAAGTGCGTAAGCACTTCGTGTGGCCTAACCACTGCCGACAACCAAAGTACGGCTCGGATTCATCGAACACGCCCGTGTGGCGAGACAACCTCAGCCACCCGATTAGAATCTGTTACCGATTGCTTGGACTATATCATAGTCTCAACCACACTTAAACATAACAAGGAATCATATATGAATAGGCACCTCAGCAGTAAACTAATTCTTCAAGTAATATCAACCATTTGAGCATTTCATAAAACATAACATAAACATGATTTCACACATGCATTTCATACGTAAAACGGACAATATAATGTAAGTTGCATGAAGAGATTTATACATACAGTTAAGGTAATTGAGAATCTTATATCAACACCCATATCAAATATAATTTACCAAATACTTAATCATACAGATATTTTTACAAACACTTAGACTACACACTTCGACATATATAACGTATGTCGACCACAACATGTATTAGGACAACTCCTTTCACCAAGGAGTTGTCACGCATGCAACCACCATGTATCCACGACGGATAAACATGGCAAGCATGAATACAAATTCGATACTCATTCAAACATTTCTACAAACACTTAGGCTACACACTACAACATACATGACCTATATCAGCCATAACATGTATTAGGGCAAATCCTTTCGCCAAGGAGTTGTCGCATATACAACAATCCTATATCCACGATAGATAATCATGTCAAACACGAATCCAAATTTTACACGCATTCAATCAATTCGACAAACACATGGAATATAGTATATTCAACAAAGTTCATATATATCCGTAAAGCGAATCAGGCATCGCATTTAGCATGTGAAATGGCACCCACATCGGTTATAAATTATTAACCGGCATTGAAAGTCTTGAAAACCATAACCTAAACATTTATAGTCCGCACCTTACACCAGTAAACGTGTAACGAATTCAGTTTAGACACAGTCTTTGTCAACAGTAGAATGAAACTTATAGCATGAATTAGGTTAGCTATTTCATTACTTACACTATCTGAAACCCTAAAAAAAAAATTAGGGTTAGGTTTTCTTACCTAAGAACGGGATCGGAATCGCCCGAATAGCGATACAGGAATAGTGGATAAGCACATGGAATGGCGAAATTGAGTCCCGAGAACAATCTCCCACACACTATCTCTCTTTCTCACTCTTTCCTTCTCTTTTCTCTCTCTTCTCTCTCTAAGGTTTGCAAATTCGTATGTGAAGGAAGAGAGATGGTTTAAGACCCTTATATAGGCTCAAACGTGAGCTCAATGGCCCTAGGGCAATGATATACTTAGGTTATAGCCAAAACTCATCTGTTTCGGCTCAACGGAGCACTTCTGGAGCCCCTTTTCTGCGTGCGGTCGATCTTAAGCTCCCTGGCATTGGATCTAAGTCGAGTTAAGTTTTTGGTCCGATCGGATCTGTAGATCAACCGTGGCGGACCAGTTTCAGTTCAACGGTCGTCGGCACCCGATCAGGGCCACAAGTACACTGACCTATGCTGAAAATTTTCCCTGATCCGATGGTGTATTTGGGTCGGATTCTGACAGTCTGAATCCTTAGATTTGGCCTGCAAGAGAACGACCCAAATCACTTAAATCTGAATTCAATTTCTAAAGATATTCGTGTTTCTCATACACTTCGCTTCAGGCTCAAGTTGTGCGTTTCTGGATACTGTTAGGAATTGATTTCTGAGATGGTTGTCAAGCCCAGTAAGGCGGTCCTAACCGGTTGGTTCGCAGTAATCGGACTTTCGACGCGCGGTCCAGGCCCGATACGAAGTTTCAACGTGCTCCCGCGAGCAACTGGGTTTTGAGATTGATCCTAGATTATAGGGTAATGTAGCGTTAAGAATTCTACAAGTTTTGAGTCTTGCAGTTCGTATTTAAAGCTGTTCAAGCGAATTTCACAGCTAATCTGGTTTAACACTTAGTTAATTTTGTCTAATTTCTAAAGGATTTGGTCCTGAGTGATTTCTGCCTGAGGTAGTACTCGGGTCTTTGTACGGATTTTTCTGAGACATTATACGGGTTCACATCTCCTGGCCTGGGTATTGCCTTGGCGCGCAAGACCCGATGTCGGAACCGCGGTGACAGTGCGGTCGTAAGGGTACAGGTCTCGAGTTGACCCGACTCTGAAAAATGGGATACGACTCAAGGTCGCGCGCAACTGCCGAATACAGATCGCGAGTCGCCGGAATTCGATCGGGAGGACCGCGGAAGCCTACGGAATAGTACGGGCTAGGATACGGGTCTTACATGAATGGGCTTCTTAAATATATGCATACAACAACACCCATATATTAATTATTAATGTAACCTCGCAAGGTGAGCTAAGTACACGTGTGGCAATAGAATCATTAGGCCATGACATGGTCTCGTGTCTAAGGATTAGTCAAAGCTCATACATGATTAAGTAACTTGGTGTAGGCAAGATAACCCACCCAAACTGAAAACTTATGTAATCCTCCGATGTAAGTGCTCACCCCAGCCTAAGACAAAAATCTACATGCGTAGGCAATTACACTCGTATGTAGGGTAGGGCATATGCACTAGGGCTATCAACAGGTCAGGCCTAGGATTGGCTTTTGCTCATATTTTGAAATTTTCGCAACCCAACCTATTCAAAATTTTGATTTTGCCTAGCGCAGGCCTATCCGATTGACAACTTTGATAGACACCAACTCATCTTTGAACTCATGGTGAAGACTTTCCATCCCAACTCATCATAGGTTGCCTCACAATATTCAATTTATATTTCACAATTGATCAATCTTATCACTATAGTAATATAATTTAGGATACCACCATCCATGAAGCACAACCATGGTTAACCCACACCTAGGGGTGTACACGAGTCGATCCGAGTCGAACTGGGCTCAACCTGGCCCGGCCCAGTCACCAGCCAAACCCAGCCCGAACCCGGCCTGGCCTAGTCATTGGGCCAACATGTTCAGCCCGAACTCGGCCCAGTCAGCAATCAGGCGAGTTCGGGCCAGTTTCGGACCTTACAACAAGTTCATGGGAAGAGCTTTGGTAAGTAATCCGCGTCCCGTTATAAGGCCTTCGATCAACGGTTTAGATAGTTGAACTATAGACTCCACAAAAAATCTAATTAGTCAGGACATTATAATTCAATTTTGTATTTGGATGAATCTAAGCCGTTCAAGTTATACGTCTGTGAGGTGGATGAGTCACCGTTACTTCAAAGATGAGCGGTGAACTATCCCAGAAGGGTAAAGGGGAAAGGGACGGGTAAGGTTTTGAAATACACACACACACACCACTTGACCGAGTCGGGTTTCGGGCCGAACTGGGACCTATCCGAACTCGGCCCGAACTCAGTTTCGGGCCGAAGAAAATGGCCCGTCCCGACCAGAACTTAGTTCCGGGTCGGGCCGAGTCAAGCTTTTTCAGGTCGAGTCGAGCAAATTAACCGGGCTAGCTTGGTTCGTGTACAACCCTACCCACACCTGAACCTGTGACAGTTCTGTCCAAACTCATATTCTCCTAGAATATACAGAGAACTATTCGATTAACACATAAAATTATAAATAATTGAGGTTTTCAATACATACAATTGCATATAATCATAGCATCTATAATAAGACAAAACACATGTGGACATTTATCCACGTACTCGTGAAAATTACCCTTTCCTTTTCAGGCACACAATACCAAAACATCAATATAGTGGTGTCATATGATGGATAGATTGGATCTTGGATGGCACATGTCTGGTGACTACATGAGCTTTATTCACACTTATGACGGCTTAACAAAGCTCATTGGATATTAAACTAGAGTTAGAGCACCATATCCTATAATATTAAACTGAGGTTGGAGGAACCATAATCTCTCTCTCTCTCTCTCTCTCTCTCTCTCTCTCTCTCTCTCTCTCTCTCTATATATATATATATATATATATATATATATATATATATATATATAACTTAAACTAGAGTTGGAGGACCCATATCAGATTTATTTAAGAAATCTGTCTCTTTTAATATTAAACTAAGGTTGGAAGGTTGATGTCTGATAGGGAAATGTTCAGACACAAGCGATTGTATGTCAACTTTTGTTGGGGGCCTTGCACAAAACCTTAGGATCTAGCCCTCCAGAACAAACCAGAATTATGGATAAAGCAATGAAATAAATCAAAGCAACAATCACACACCACACAAGAGATTTTTTACGTGGAAAACCCTCAAAGAGGTAAAAACCACGGGACCTCGTCCAGATCAACAATCCACTATAAAGTAGAACGTTACAATCTTCTTCACTCACGCAGGAGTGGATAAACAATAAGAGAAATAGAGAAAACGGAGAGATCTAACCGATTATGAGAACATAGAAGCGCTGAGATATAAATTGCAAAGTAGAAAAACCTCCTCGAGCAGAACCTCCCTTCTATAAGCTTCCTCTCTCTTATTCTCCCTCTCTCTCACCTTTGATAGCCCTCTTGTATTTTTCTCATCAACACAATATCCATAGAAAAATCCTAGGACCCCTTTTTATAGTTTTAGAAACTCCTTTCTCGCATCCTAGTTGCGAAAGGACTTTGCGCATCCTAGTTGCGAAAGGACAACGGGTCAAAAAAAACCCATCAAATCTCCCCCTTTTTGACCCAGGAGGGATTCACCTTCTTTAAGCCAGCCAGGTTTCTACAAACCTCAAATTTGCCCTTGAGCAAAGCCTTGGTCATCATGTCTGACCCATTATCGTCCGTGTGGACTTTCTCAAGTAACACCTTTTGTTCCAAAGTATCCTCGATCCAAAGTGATACCGAATCTCTATGTGCTTCGACTTGGAATGCTGACTTGGATTCTTGCTCAAGTGTATAGCACTCTGACTATCGCAATAGACCACGTGCTCCTCCTGCTTCAGGCTAAGTTCCTGTAGGAACCTTTTCATCCAAAGCATCTCTTTACATGCTTCTGTGACTGCAATGTACTCGCTCACGTAGTTGACAATGCTACGACCTTCTCGTAACTTGCTCTGCCAAGAAATCCGCTCCCCCTGCAAATGTGAACATGAACCCCGATGTAGACTTCCCGAGTCTATGTCACCCGCCATATCTGCATCAGCCCTCAACACAGGGTTTACACACCATAGCATAGGCTCAACTCCTGGATGAGCCTCTTAGATACCGTAGTATCCATTTTACCGCCGCCAATGTTCTTTGCCGGATTGGCAAGGCACCTGACAACACCAACCGCATATGCTATATCCGGGCGTGTACACACCATAAGATACATCAAACTTCCTACACCGACGCGTAGGGTATCTTCTCGCATCTCTTCCACCTCTCCGCCTTCGTCTTGGGACACCGCCCGTCGCTCAATCAAGTGACCATCTAGTGGAGTACCGACCGGCCACAGCATTCATATTGAACCGCTCTAGGACTTTCTCAATATACCGCTCTTGTGATGCCCAAAGCTTCCCGCCGCTTCACACGGGTTATCTCCATTCCTAGGATCTGTCTGGCCTAGCCCAAGTCTTTCATCGCAAAAAGACTTGCCCAACTCTGTTTCGGCCTTCAATCTTCTTGATGTCTTTTCCCATGATGAGCATGTCATCAACGTATAATAGCAGAATCTAAGAAATCACCATCCGAGAACTTATACAGCGTGAACACACATGGTCCGACTCCGCTTCTCATACCCATGCCAGTAACATGAACGAATCGAACTTCTTGTACCATTGCTTAGTGGAGCTTGTTTCACCATACAAGCTCTTCCTCGCCTACACACACCATATGTTCCTTGCCCTTGACTTCGAACCCTCTGGTTGGTGCATGTAGATCTCTTCTTCCAGTCACCATGGAGAAAGGCAGTTTTAACATCTAACTGCTCTATCTCCAGATCCATGCTAGCCGCCAACCCAAGTAACACCCGTATGGATGTCATCTTCACCACTTGTGAGAATATCTCCTCGAAGTCTATACCTTTCCTCTGACTAAACCCTTTCACTACAAGTCTGGCCTTGAACCTCGTCCGTGAATTCTTCGCTCAATCTTCTTTCGAACACCCACTTGTTGCTCGTAGCTTTCTTGCCCTTAGGCGCTTCACCATATCATAGGTGTGGTTCTTATGCAAGGATTCCATCTCCTCTTGCATAGCTTTCAACCACTCCTCCTTATGCTCGTCGGAGGGCCTCAGAATAATCTTCTGGCTCTCCCCATCGGTTAGCATAATGTACTCGTGCAGTGAGTACCTCTTGGACGGTTGTCTGTCCCTAGATGACCTCCTCACCTGTGGCTCAACAGGTGGATCAAGTGGGGGCTGCTCCCCTGGTCCATCTTCTGAAGGAACTCCATCGTTCTCGCACTTCTTGTACTCCCCGTCATCAGGCACCACGGGAGGAGTAATCGGATCCATGTCCTCTAGCTCACCTGAACTAGGCTGGTTCTTCTCTAGCTTACCAATGTCTTCGATACACTGATCTTCAAAGAAAACCACATCTCTGCTCCTGACGAGCTTCTTCTGGTCGGATCCCATAACCTCGTAACCGAATTTTTCATCACCGTACCCTAAGAACACACACCGCCCGATCTTCATATCGAGCTTGACCTCTCGTCCTTTGTACGTGAACGGATGTCCTCGCATCCAAACACCTGAGATGATGTACGATGGATCCCGTCCAGCCCACACCTTCTCAGTACTTCTCCATTCAACGGGGTGATGGAGACCTCGTTTATCAAATACACCGCCGTGCGCATTGCTTCTCCCCGAACGTCTTGGGCAACTTCGCATGGGATAACATACATCCGATTCTCTCAACAATGGTGCGATTCATTCGCCGCCTACACCATTATGCTTTGGGGGTCTTGGGAACCGTCTGTTCATGCCGTATACCCCGGGACTTGCGTACTCGTGAAAGTCGCCAATGTATTCACCACCATTGTCGGTGCGGATGCACTTCAATGGTCTACTGTCTCTCTCTCTCGACCATAGCATGAAACAACTTAAACACACCAAAGACCTCGTCCTTGGATTTCAAAGCATAAACCCAAACCCTCCTAGATGCATCATCTATAAAAGTGACAAAATACAATGCCCCACCCAAGGTTTTTGTCCTCATAGGACCACAAACATCGAATAAACCAAATCTAATGCATGCACTTTATTAACATGAGAAGCGCTTTAACGAATGAAACTCTATGTCATTTCCCGATAAACAATCAAGACAGTTTTGAGAGGCATACCATCACGTCTGGAAGGAGTCGCTTCCTCGCTAGTAACAAGAAGCCCTTTTTCACTTATGTGGCCTAGACGCCCGTGCCACATGTCAATAATCGAATCTTCCGCCGCGTTCAACCCACCCTTGCACATACCGACACTTGCCTTGTAAAGGGTGCAACACTTCTTTCCTCTAGCCACGATCAATGAACCCTTGATGAGCTTCCATCGCCCATCGCAAGAAGCCGGCTTTCATAGCCATCATCATCCAACCTTCCCGTCGACATCAAGTTGAGGCGAAGGTCCGGGATATGCCTCACATCCCTAAGAACCAATGTGCGCAGCCCACATCGGTTTTCACACAAATATCACCAACTCCCACGATCTTTGATACGCCCCGAGAATTTCCCATCTTCACAAATCCCATAGTCACCCCGACTTGTAGCTTGTGAAGGAGTCCCCGTGTGGAGTCGCATGAAAAGAAGCTCCCGAGTCTATCACCCGGTCGGTGCCCGACTCGTAGGCCGTGAGACATACATCGTGATCTGTGAAAAGAATAACTACCATGTCGCCATCCGAAGCGACCGCAGGTGGAATCTGATTCATCTTCCTTCCCTTTTCCTTTCTTGTCATTTTTCTTACCACGACATTCATGCTTGTAGAGGCCCTTCTTGCCACAGCTTCCAAGATTCAACCTCTTTCTCACTCGACTTGCCTCTTGATTTATCTCGGGCCTTTTCGCCCTTCCCGTTCTTTCCTCTCCCCGTTCTCGCGTCACAAGAGCCTCTTGCCGAGTAGACCCACGAGACTTCCTCCTTGTCTCCTCATTGAAGAGACAACCGGTTACCTGTCTCCATGGATATCTTCCGTCTCGGGCGCGGAGTTACTTAGAGACACCACCAATGTCTCCCAACCGTCAGGCAATGAACTAAGCAATAGAAAGCCTTTCATCATCCAGACCATCTTCATAGAGGTGAGTTGGTTCACTATATTACCGACCTCATTCATATGCTCGGCCACAGAACCACCATCCTTGAACTTGAGATTTACAAGTCGCCTTATCGTAAATATCTTATTACCTACTGTCTTCCTCTCATACAAATTTCTTGTAATTTTAGCCATAGTTTGCTGGGTAGAGGTTTCCGTAGACACATGGTGGAACACAGAATCATCCAACCATTGTCTAATAAACCCCACCGCCTTCTCCATCTTCTTCCAATCATCATCGGTCATATCCTTGGATTTTGGCTCTCGAGATTGAGAATATAGGTCCTCAATAAAGCAAGTCCTCCATCTTAGCCTTCCATATGGTCCAGCTTAGAACCATTGAGGCCGATCATCCTCGAGCCACCTTCCATAATTCAAAACCGATCCTACCCGTTCAATGAACTTAGCTCGATACCACTTTGTTGGGGGCCTTGCACAAAACCTTAGGATCTATAACAAACCAATTATGGATAAAGCAATGAAATAAATCAAAGCAACAATCACACACCACACAAGAGATTTTTACGTAAAACCCTCAAAGAGGTAAAACCACGGACCTCGTCCCGATCAACAATCCACTATAAAAAAGTAGAACGTTACAATCTTCTTCACTCACGCAGAGTGGATAAACAATAAGAGAAATAGAGAAAACTAAGAGATCTAACCGATTATGAGAACATAGAAGCGCCCGAGATATAAATTGCAAAGTAGAAAAACCTCCTCGAGCAGAACCTCCCTTCTATAAGCTTCCTCTCTTATTCTCTCCTCTCTCTCACCTTTGATAGCCCTCTTGTATTTTTCTCATCAACACAATATCCATAGAAAAATCCTAGGGACCCCTTTTTATAGTTTTAGGAAACTCCTTTCTGCATCCTAGTTGCGAAAGGACTTTGCGCATCCTAGTTGCGAAAGGACAACGGGTCAAAAAAAAACCCATCAACTTTACCATACAACGTTTTTATTTTTTGCCGATGTGTCACTTTATTAGAACATTCGAGCGGTAAAAAGGATGGACCACATCAGGGATTTGAGATGGACCACAAACAATACATTGAAACAGATCATCGGCTGTCCATTTGCGTCAATGTTGTAGCCTGCTTGATGAATGGACCATTCTGGTTTTCGGTCATGGTGATCTTTACAACTGGCCCATATTTTTAACGGCTAGGATGTTGCACACAAGCAAAATGTCAGCAGAAAATCAGAACGTCTGATGTTAAGTTAACGTGCAGACGTTGTACGTGAACATTTCTCTATCATATATATATATATATATATATATATATATATATATATATATATATATATATAAAATAAAGAGATCGGACTCACCTCTTTCCACATCAGGCTCTCTTAAAAATGGAGGCATCAGGCGAGTTATTTGATACGACGGCTGAGTATGACGCTTGATATATACACCGGCACTAAGACATTATACACGTGGCATACTTATCTCAAATTAAGAAGACTATATTGTGGAAATTATTGTCGCTGAGTCGACATCCCGAAATCATATTCTCAAATAATTCTAACCCATGATTTGTGGACACTTGTCTAATCAGGACAATTCCACTAAGTGTAACTTTTGGTTCACGATGAATCTAACTGGGACCTATAATTTTTGCAGTTTAGTTTGAATTACTTGTATTACAATTTCTAAGTAATTTATGAATGCCTGCGTATCATACATCACAAAAAGCCAGAGTGACAAACCATTTTCGTAATTTAAAGCTGACTATTTGGGAGCGTGGATTTGGAACACCCTGGTTTTGAAATCCTCCTATTGTATTTCACACCCTGGAGTGTAATCGACTTTAATCCAAAAGTAGCTATCTATGGTAAATTTATAGGAGGTTTGAATTTAATTATTAAATCAACTTTAATATCTCTAATCAGTGATGTATGTAATGTTTGATACAATGTTTGTAATAGTGATGTAGAGTGGGTCGCGGACAGTTTCATGGCCAAGATGGATTAGAAAAGGCCCGGTCGACGACAGAAGTGATCCGGACCGTCAGACCTTAGATTGGGCGAATCTCGCAATCCGGAATGAGTTACCTAAGGTAAAATATATGATTTTGGGGTAGAACGAGCTACTTTAGCCAACTAACCTAGCTAAGCCGGGTTGCGACGCCCGGAATTACGAAAAACCCCTGGATCGACAATCGTTTTCCTGCTTTAATTTCATTTTTACTGTAAATAGTAAGTTTTAGTTTGATTATAACTCTTCATCCGTCAGACTTTAGGAGTTGTGCCCAATGTGAAAAGAGCTTAGAATAATTAGGAGAACGGTTTGGTGAAGCCAAATAGGACACTTACTATTTTTAGCCGAAAACCTTGCGCATTAGTAAACATCACGACCGTCTATAAATAGTAAGTTTACTATTTATAGTAAGTCACAGATTCTAGGAGTTTTAATTGTAGTTTGATTTTGATTTCTTTTCCATTGCTGGGTACCCCTATTTAAAGGGTTGTGAACTCATTTTTAGTCATCAATTAATCAATTTTGAATTTCTTAGAATTTATTTCTATTTTCTGCTTTCTTTCCCCGTGGATTTGAGAAGTCTCTGTGATGAGTCCAGAGAAGCTCCGTGGATTCAGAGTAGTTATCCTCATCACGGTCATCCCTGCGTCAAATAGTCTACTGAAATATATACTTTGCCGAAAAATAATTAAATTCCGAGTCTCGAGTGGGCCACAAGCACAAGATCATGTTCAGTGAGTAACCAACGATTTTATACCATTGGTTTACATGGTTATACCATTGGTTTACATGGACAATGTTTGGACAGTGCTGATTATCATATTAAAATAATTATAGTGATGCAATTGATAATCTAATTGTTTTGGGATATCATTAGTCGACCATATGCCCAATAAAATAATAGTATGGTGACACACATGTTACACATGCAACTCTTGAAAGGACTTTAGATGTAATCCTAGCTATAACCCATGATTTCAAACCCCCACTTTATGCTGCCAAACAAATATGGAATTTGAAATCCCCACAAATTTATGGTGCCAAATGACCCCTTAAATTACTTGGCGACTAATTACACTCATATTACCAACTCAATCTATTGATTTAAACGCTTTGGATTTAATCCATACCATGGAAAAAATGTTTCCTACTAGAATAATCAATCCAGCACCTAGATACAGGATTCCCACTGATCATGAGGTGGGCCACTAAAGCAACTGATCCATCCAAATTTAGTATCACTTTCGGATCATAAGCTAAGGATGTGTTTGGTTGCAAAAAAAAATCATGAAATATCACGAAATTTACCGCACCAAACGCACCCTCCGTCATCAACCATTGATATTCGGCATTAAAGAGCTCCTCTTTCGCACCATGACCTTAAATCCACCGTCCATATGAGCAGTCAAAAGTGGCACGAAGACTGGCAGATCATGGCCCACCGGCCTCATCTCAACCCGTCTAATCACCGATGCAGCGACATACTTCATTTGGGTAAAAGCCATCTCCTTCCCCAGACAAACCCGCGGCCCACCTTGGAACACCGGGAACTTGTACGGTGAAATCTTAACCGTTGATCCTAACCATCGTTCTGGCCTGAATTCCAGTCGATCCTTACCCCACACACTCTCCATCCTCCCCATCCCATAAGGAAAGTACGTTACCCGATCACCCTTATTAACGTGGGTCCCATCTGGAAGCATATCCACGTCAGCCGCATGCTTTGAATCCCATGGTACTGGCGGATACAGACGCATGGTCTCACACAAGCACGCATCCAGCAACCGCATATCTTTAAGTGAACCATAATCCAACCGTTCATCGCCCTTGGAAACAATCATCACTTCCTTCAACACCTCATTTTCAATCTCTCGGTGGCACGTGAGTAACCAGAAGAACCATGTCAATGCCGCTGATGTCGTGTCCCGTCCTGCCAACACAAAGCTGATAACCATATCCCGTATCACCTCTTCATCGTGACCGCCCATTATCAATCTGGAAAGAAGATCTTTATTCTCTCCTTCTTTATCATTTTCGAGCTTCTTTCGATGGATAATCTCCACCACTAATCCATGCACAATCTCAATCGCCTCCTTGAGCCGTTTCTCAGACCCCATACGCATGGCTCGCTTAGCCTTCCACACGGCAAAAATCGGTGCCGCTGCTCGTTTTGCACTTATCTCTGACGCGACATCAAAGGCATTTGCAAGATCTGATGCTGGTAATGAAGGGTTCAAGCAACCTGGATCGAATCCTAATGCTACATTACATATAGTATCGAACGCGAACCTCTTAAACAAATCTTGCAAATCCAACGGCTCAGCTTTCACGCATGCAGATTCTAGAATCGGTAATAGCCTCTCGTTTGCTTCAACTTCGAGAATCTTCACTAGGAATTTCCGTAGTGACCGGGTAGTGAATTCGTGACTGACTAACTTGCGCTGGGTGTGCCAGAGCTCACCATCAACGTTGAATATACCTCGGCCGAGGAGGTCTTTGAGGATCTCGATGAATGGCCCACCTTTAGGGAAGTTGTCGAATTTGGTTTTGAGAATGTACTCTACATTGTCTGGATTTGCGGTGATGATCGTCCGTGGAGCGCCGAATCGACGGACCATGATAGTCTGGGTTGGTGAGTGGGCCAGCATCTGAGTGTACCAATCCAAGAGTCGGTGTTTGTTCTTGTAGAAAGAGATCAAACATCCAAGAAAGGGGTACGTTGGTGGGCCAAAAACAGGAATTCGGATTAGATGTTTGATACCACGTAGAAGAAGAACGATTGAGAAAGATAGAAAAAGGAGTGCAATTGATGCAAATGAAAGGTGGGAGATGGCCATGGCAATGAGATTTTATGTAGGGGAGTGTTTGGGAGATTGTAAATTGCAATGTAGGAAATGGTTGTGAGGTTTTATATGATGTAGGAGAACAAGATAGTGGAAAGAGATCTATGATCCATACAATTTTCAAATGAGTAGGAGAAATCTGAACACATGGTTCTTGGGTGGTAGATGGATAGATGGATGGAGAGAGATGCAATAATAGCCGTTGATCGCTTGATCTAATGTGGGATGTGTCCCACCGTGTATGTATCATATATAGATATGCGAAGTTTGACCATCAGAACAGTACAGGTAAAGAGAAAGTTGGGCAATGGTTAATTTTCACTGTACAAAGGTAAAGAAACGTTGATCACGCAATGGATGATCGAACTGGCCTGATTTTTTATCCACATCATACATCAATTGGGTCCTATCTGATGAACGGTCCGGATCTCATGTTCCCACACATGCCACGTGGGTATCTATGGGGAGAGGAGCCATTTAATTTGCTACGCGCGCGAGTAGTCATAGTATTGGTACGAGATGGTACAGGAAGTTGATGTGTGGTTAGGGACGCCGATTGTGTAACTCCTCGAGCTGTAGTGTCGTGAGAAAATTCTGTGGGGCCAACCGTGATGTATGTGTCATTATCCACGAGGTCTATCTGTTTTTTCATCTCATCTTAGGGCATGATCTTAAAATTAGAGCCTGGTCGGCAAACTCTACTTGTCGTTTAGATAAACCAAGTGGGTGAGTAAATTTGAATTGAGTTAAATTCGGCCAATCCGAACTCAGACTAAGTGGAGTTCAAGTCACCCAATAATTCGAGCTGACTTGAGCCAAAATCCAACTCAATACTAACTCAATTCGACCTGTAACTTAACTTATATATATATATATATATATATATATATATATATATATATATATATATATATATATATATATAGTACTATGCGACTGAGCTGATGGGAACGTCCCATGAGGTCGAGCTGTGTGGGCCCCCACCATGATGCGTTTCGAACATCTACGCCATCAGTCAGATGCACCATTCCATCGTGGGCCTAGGTCTCAAAAATCAAGTCAATCTGTGACTTGAGTGGGCCACACTAAATACAGAAGTTAAGAGGGGCCATGCACCATTAAAACATTCATAATCATTTTTTTGGGCCCATCGAGATGTGGTTTGCAAATCCAGCCCATCCATTATGTGTGTCCCACTCGGATGAGGGTTCAAACCAAGTTTCAGCAGCATTCAAAATTCAGGTAGGCCCCACCAAGTGTTTTTATTTGTTTTTGGCATGTCTTCACATGATTTTAGATGGTATGGCCCACCCAAGTTCCATATACGGCTGATTTTTGGGATATCCCATAATTTAAAAGGGACCCATCAAATGCACGGTGTTGATGGTCGACACGCATCACGGTGGGGCCCACACACTCGACCTCACGGGAGCTTATCGTGAGCTCGGGCGCATAATACCTTTTCCCATATATATATATATATATATATATATATATATATATATATATATATATATATACACAAAAAACCTTATATCTAAGGTTTCAGATCCAAGACTCTATAAGATGATGAAGAGGCTACATTTCTGACAAGTGAATCTAAGCCTTGAGTGGTGATTTCAGCCCACGAATACCCGTGGCACCTGACTTAATTGGGTGCCAACTCAACTTAACTTGATATTTGTGACCGCGTCGGAATCGGTCTAGATTAGTCCATGCCAGACCCGAATTCGAATCGGGTTAGGCATGCTGAACTCCATACCACATCGAGTCGAGTCTGGGTTAGGCCTATTTGAAAACCGAATCAAGTCGGGTCAACCTTAACTCAGTCTAACTTGACTCAATGCCCAGCTCTACTCAAAATTGAAGCATATCTAAAGCTTAAGTGGACCACAGCACAAGAAACAATGTGGATAATGATATCCACAGTTGAAACCTTCCTAAGACCCACTGTAACGTTTACTTGTCATCATCCAACCTGTTCAAAAGGTCACAGGGACATGGACGAAGGGAAAATAAAAATATCATTTTGATACAAAACTTGTGGGCCTCAGGAAGTTTTCAATGGTAGGAGTTCAATTTCCACTTTTTCATGTAGTGTGATACAGTACTTGATCTTTGGATATGCTTCAATTTTCGGGCATAAAATTGGATGGAGAGTGTAGATAAAAAACATATATCACAATGGGTCCCATAGTTGCCCACCACGCTTATCCAAAACTTGTGGCTGGTGTTTAAACTATTCAGATTTGTATTTTTGTTCCCCAGTCTTTATTGGTGTATTGAATCTTGACTGGGACATTTCATGGTGGCCCCGGTGGATAAGCCAAGCTAGAAACCGGTATTTAAGAAGAGATTCGCTAAGCCCACACGCGTGTGCAAAAAGATCATGTACATGCCGCACATGTGCCAGCATAGCATGAAAAGTCTAACATCCAATCCATCCATCTAAATGGCACCCGTGCATTGATTCCCTAACACAAGAATCAGATTGATCCACTGATCAAGTGGGCCAATATTTTGTAAAACAAATCTAGGGCTAAAAAAAACTTTGGCTGGAATTTTCTAATCCATCCATATGTTTCTTATATTGGGGCCCACATGTTGATTGGATTAGATTTTATTTTCAAGAAAACGTAGAAAATCAGACTAACCTGATGGATGGATTAAATCTCACAGATACATGCCATGCTCGAATCTGTGGCGTCTTTACGAGCTTTATTATGCGAGCGTCAGCCCTTAGCAAAGATCATGTTAGAGGGTCCCTACGGAAGGCTTAGTGGCAGACCCTGTCGATTTCAACTAAAGTAGTGGGGTTCTAGTACTCGTGTTGTTGGAAACGGATTGGCTACTCCCCTGCCAGCCTGCCACCAGCCAATGGCTGGTGATCGGTGCTCTGTGGGCCCCATCATAATGTATGTGTTTCAACTGGAAACGGATTGGCTACTCCTGCCACCGGCGGCTGATGGTCGGGTGTTTTGTGTGCCCCACCACAATGTATGTGTTTCAAACATTTTTACGGATTATTTTAGGGCTTGATACAAAAAATGAGAGGGATATAAATGTAAGGTGGACCACACCACATGAAAACAATAGTTATTGGATATCCACCATTAAAACCCTCTAAGGGCCCACTGTACTGTTTATTTGACATCCAATCTGTTGATTAGGTCATACAGACTCAGATGAAGGGAAAAAACAAAGATTAACTTGATACAAAACTTTTATGACATCCAATAATTTTTTAATGGTCAACGTTCATTTAACACTATTTCCTGTAATGTGGTCCTTGAGATTGGGATATACCTCATTTTATCTCTTATCATAAAATGATCTAGAAAAATAGATGGACGGCATGGATGAAACACATACATCATGTTGGGCCCACAGAGCACTGACCATCAGCCATTGGCTGGTGGCAGGGGAGTAGCAAATCCGTTTCCGTCCATCAACCCGCTCGCTGGACGCGGATTCTGTGCCAAAAGCCTTTTGGCAGGAACCTCCTGTACGTGAAGGTAGGTGGGACCCACCGTGATGTTTTTATGAAATCCACGACGTTCATCAGTTTTGGAAGATCATGTTAGGAGATGAGCGTAAAAATTATCCAAATCCAATACTCAAGTAGGCCGTACGTCAGGAAAACGTGTGTAGGTAAATTCCTACCGTTGAATCCTACCTGGGGTCCATCATGATTTTTATATAGCATCCATACCGTTCATAAGATCATTCTTACTAATATTAACTGAAAACACAAAAATTATCCTGATTCAAAACTTCTGTGGCTCCACACATGTTTCAACAGTTAAGGTTCAATCCTCTTTCATACGGGCGAATTGAGTTTTGGATTTGGGTCAGTTTCAGGCCCAGATCGTAACATGATCTGGAAAATGGAATGTAAGGGGTGGATTTCACACAAACATCACGGTGGGCCCCACCTAGCTTCCCGTCGCAGGAAGTTCCTGCGAAAGCCTTTCGCAAGGAATCATCATCCCCGCTCTACCATATTGTGGTGCTCCAACATCTACCGTATCATCTCCGCCGTCCATACACATCCCACCTGTATAATTGCTGGGGGATGATCCAACAACGTTCTGATCATGTTGGATGTACGGACCCACCACTTGGAACCAGTTGGACCGTCCATTCGGAATCAAACGGTTGTTAAGCTGCCCCACATAAAAATTGGTTCGCCCACTTGCATTAACGGAAATCGCTCGTCTACAAATTATCTTTAAATGATATATTTCAAGAATTTCACATTGGAAGTTCTGGAAAAGGGCAGGTACGTTCTAGACCTCCAATCCGGTGGTCCCGTCCCATTGACGGCGGGCCCACCACCTTTTGGCCGTCCAAATCAAAAGAATCTCATGTAACGGAAACATGAGAAAAATCAGTAATGCTATTGTTACAATAAAAATAATAAAATGCTTTGCAAAGTTTTTGGACGTAAAGCTTCTTTTAAATACTTATTGTAGGTCAAGCTCACCGTAGAAGGCTTTGAGGATTCCGTGTGTGTTTGTGGAGTATTTCATCCATCTTACGAACTCATTTTAATGCAGGACCCCACGCTGGAGCGTATGTAAAGATCAAGTGGACCAACCCACTAGAAAAGTGTAAATCTCATGCATGCTATCGTTGAAAAATCTTGGTATGGGCCATAGACCTTTTGAATATGATTGAATTTTAGGACCATGCCCTAAAATAATTTGTAAAAACATGTGTGGCATGAATGAGACACGTACATACATGACTGGTTCTACAAAGTGTAGTGTGTAGGAGTTTCGTTGGCGGCACGTCTGTACGGATGAGTTTATGTGTAGGAGAAACTTCAAACCAAGCTCTTCTCCATTTTTGAAAATGAAGCGTGGGACGATTCTTCATGATCATGAGGCCCATCAAAAAAGTAGAAAATACAGTGAAAGAAACAATATCAAAAAGGTAAATTTCAGCTAAAATTGTTATTCACTCGCACATTTGCATGGAATAGAACAATATTTATATAGACCCAGCTCTTCCAGCTGGTGAACTTACTTATCCTAACAAACCTATGAAATAGGAACTATCCTGTAGAATAGAAATTGTTTGATGACTCTTTCAAACCACTTCCGATTATCAGCTAGACGCGTACAAACTCTACCAACAGACTTTACCTGGTTTGAATTAACACGTAACACGCACATTTAATTCAAACTTATGGTTGTGTTCTCATCCTGTAGCAGAATTTCTTGAATTTTTCTTTTGATAATGCTTTTGTAAGAATATCTGCCATTTGATCCTCGGTGTTGCAATACTTCAACTCCACTTCTTCTCTAGCCATGACCTTTCGTATAAAGTGTGACATATTTCAATGTGTTTGGTTCTCCTTTGATACACTAAATTTTTAGTAATTGCAATAATAGACTTGTTCTCACAAAACATCCATATTACATCATTTTGCTTCTCTTTCAAATTACATAAAATCATTTGAAGCCAAATTACTTGACATGCTGTCATTGTAGCTACAGTATACTCTGCTTCAGTGCCTGAAAGTGTTTTAGTGAGTTGTTTCTTTGATGCCCATGATATGACTCTTGAACCAAAACTGAAGACATAGCTTGTGGTGTTTTTCTTGTCATCAATACAACCTACCCAATCACTATTGGAAAATTAAATTAGTTTAAAGTTAGTGACTTTCGTATATTGGATGCCAAAATTAATAGTGCCACATATATATGTATCTCATAATTCTCTTTGCCGCCACATGATGATGCTTACTTGAACTATGCATAAACATGGAGATGATGCCCACAACAAATATAATATCTGGCCTTGTATGGGTGAGATAAATTAGTCTTCCAATACTACTTCTAAAGTGCTTCTCATTAGTCTTCTTAAAACTATCAACCAAAGTAAACTTCTCATTCACATTCATAGGCGTCTTTGTAGAGGCACAATCTGACATGCCAAAATTTTTCAATAAATCCAAAGCATATTTATTCTGACTTATGAAAATATCATTTTGATTTTGAATGAGTCGAATTCCATGTAATGCAAAACTCCAAATCTGACATTTTAAAACTATGTATCATACTACACTTAAATTCTTTCGTCATTTTAAAAGAACTCCTAGTGTATATCATGTCATCCACATATAAAGACACAATTAAGATATCATAATTTACATGAGTTTTCTTATAAAGAATAAGTTCACTAGCATTTTTATGAAAATCATTTTCTGCATAATATTTGTCAGTTTTGCTATACCAGTCTCTTAGTGCTTATTTTAACTCATAAAGTGTCTTCTTCAATTTGTACACCTTGTAGAACTCCATCCATTTTACCTTAAAACTTTGGGGTTGCTCAACATACACTTCTCCTCAAGTTCCCCATTAAGAAAGGTTGACTTGATATCTAAATGAAAAACTTGTCAAATTCTTTGAGTTGCCAAAGCCAAAACAGCTTATCTAATCAATGGACAATCGACTAGATTATCCAACATGTCGAGCCTATTCATCAAATTATGGTGTGAAACCATGTGCATCATTATAACCACTTCCTTTAGGCTGAAATCGCAACATGTGAGAGGTCTTCCCAACACGAGGGTGGCTGAATATCAATAACATAAACCCAAACAATCCAACATCTTTGTGGCAAGATGGACCATCCAATCCCATGCTATTAACATAATCTGCCCCACACCGTTTGACTCTAGCCAGATGGTGAACTCCTTTGGGTCGAATACTGCTTGTTTGGAGATAATCGCCACCACATTGGTATTTAATACACGACGCTTGCACTATGCCCTTAAATTTAAGACCCAATGGGTATATGTAGTCACAACCACTTTAATGGAACACACAACCAAGAGTATCCAATAAGTCCTTGAAACTAAGACCCCACCATATTCAATCACCCCTAATGGATATTCTCAATACCTCATAAACAAGGAGATGTACGAATTAAGCCATATGGGTCACTATATGTAGTCTATCTAGCCACTAGCAATACATGGACACTAATAAACTGGATGAGCCTAACACCCATAAATGTTGTCCAATATTCTTAAACTAGGATTAATGAAATTAGGCCTAAGTGACCATGCCGATAATCCAAAATAAACTTTATAACCCATCCACTCAATTAATCAAGAAATAATTTAAACTTTACATTTCAACCTGCAATTTAAGTGGTTAATTAAGGATTCAATGATGAAAAATTGGTTCTTTAAATACTCTTTAATTAGGTGCTTGAAATTAGGCCTAAATTGTCTTATAACCAAACCTCAATGAGGTATTAAAATGGGCTCAAATATGCTTATATCCCAATTCTTAAATAGCTCAAAAACATGCTAAAAATAGACCAAGATTGTCCCAAATCTAGCCTTAAAACATGCCCAAAAACTAGCTAAAATTGGCCCCAAACATTGGGTCTGGAAAACTGAAATGGGGCTTAATAACCAAATCAGATCCCAAAAGAATTGGGCCCTACAAGGAATGGGCAGGCTAGCTGTTTCAACAAGAAAACAAATGCATTTAATTTGGGGAAATTAGTCAATGATAACAAAGAATTCGATGAGAGAACAATGATCACATTTATTCTGAGTTCATTTACATCCTCGGATTCCCGTGATTCTGAAAACAGAGTACAATCAATGCAACGTGATGAATGAAATAGAAGATAATCCGATGGCAATTTTGGCAGCATTTCGATGCTTTTGATGTTCATCGCAAAGGTGTATTGGTTGTGCGGACTTGAAGCTGACTTGAAACCCTTGATTTGGTCGTGTGATAAGTTCTGATCATCATTTCATTCATCTTTACAGTCGTACAAACAAATTCTTCTTTCTTATAGAATTCTCTTCTCTATGGAGCGCAACCCTTGAAATATGGAGCGCACTTTCCTTGAATTATGGAGCACACTTCCCTTGAATTATGGAGCGCACTTCCTTGAAATGTGGAGCGCACTTTGTAAGACCTGTATCCTAGTCCGTACTGTTCCGATGAATCCTTGATCCTTTCCGTCGAAGTTTGGCAATCCGTGACTGATAATCGACGTTGCGATCGATCGTAAGTCGTATCCTTTAGATTCGAGTCGGTTTAATCCGAGACCTGTATCATTGCAACCGCACCGTCGCCGCGGTTCCAACGCCGTGACTCACGCACCGATCCGATACCTGACCAGAAGATGTGAGTCGACGTTTATTTCGAAGAAATGCCGCGCTTTCTCGATCCCAAGAGAATCTCTACACAATGTCAAATCAATCCCATCAATCAATCAATCACATCAATCAATCAATCACTTCAATATCAAGTACAAGCAATCCATGCTTTCTCTCTCCAAAGTCAACTCTTTCTTACCCTCTCTCTTACACCACCATACATGTCAAGTACACATCACACATCACTCACCCTTTCACCTCACATCTCCCAGCCCTCTCTTCTTACAACTCTCTCTCTCTCCCTCTTTTCTCACACCATTTTCAAGCAAGAGAGAGCCCACACGTCCATGGTTTCCATGAGAGAAGAGTGATTTTTGTGGCCCACCTTTCCTATTCCAAACCCATCATCCTAGCCATCAATTTCCCATCTCCACCATCAAAGAGGAGCACAAGGAGGGTGGCGTTCCAACGGACCGAAGAGATCAACCGGTGGGTGCTTTGATAGGATAGATTTCTATGTTTTTATGATGGGCCAAGTGAGGCCTACCGATCAATGGTATGGATCTCACTTGGGACCCTAAGATATGGCCAATGGCCCACTATGATTATCTTTTGATGTATGATGGAATGCAAGGGAGGGCCCATAGTGTCGGGGACCCTCCATCACACGTATGTCCCACTTCTCTCTCTCTCTCTCTCTCTCTCTCTCTCTCTCTCTTCCATTTTTCCTTGATTGTGATGATGTGATGGTGTGGCCCACTTGAATGGACCCTACCTTAATGCATGTGTTATACATGTCATTCATCCATTTGGTGACCCACCTAAGCAAGGCCCACCTCAATGCACGTGATGGCCAGACGTCCAGGGACGTCCCTGGACGTGGACGTGGGAAGGAAAACACAAATAGTGGCTTGATTTTCAAGCCTTAGAGGGTGGCCACTCACATAGGCCTCCCCTTGATATATGCATTCAATCCAAGCCGTCCATCCTCTTACCCAACTCATTTTAGCCGTTGAACAAAAAAATGAGACTGGTCCGAGAAATGGGTGGGCTCTACCCTAGCAAAGATCAATTGCTACCGTTTAAAGATATCTCAACTTTTCTAAATGCCAAAACATACCCAATATTGGGCTTGATGGCCTTGTTATGAGCCATGGGGACCTAGGGCTGAGGCGGATTTCACTAATGGGGGCCCCACATGTGAAAAACCCCAAGATTATGGGATTTTCAAAAAAATAAAATAAAATAAAATAAAATAAAAAGGCAGATACCGTCACATCGACACAAAGAAGAGGCCGCATTTTCACGGATGGGCGTCCGTGCAGGGACCCACGGCCCCTCATGTGGGCCCCACCATGATGTATATTTTGTATCCACGTCGTCCATGAGGTGGACCACCCCCTGAGGTGGGTCCCCTCAAAATTTCAGGCCCATCCAACACTCAGGCGACCCACACCACAAGAAAGAGCGGTGATTAAACTCTACCGTTGAAACCTTTCCCGGCCCCACAGAAGTTTTTGATCGAGCTGAAATTTTCTGTTCCCCTTCATCTAGGCCCGTGTGACCTTATGGATGGATTGGATGGCATATAAGCAACATGGTGGGCCCCACCTGGAGCCCACAGTGATGTATGTGTTTAAATCCCACCGTCCAGGCGGACGGTGGGAGCCCACTGTGATATATTTGTTTTATCCCCACCGTCTCCTGGACGGTGGGGGTGCATGTGTGTGCGAACGTGTGTGTGCGAGTGTGGGTGTGTGAGTGTGTGATGTGTGTGAGCGTGTGTGTGAGTGTGTGATGTGTGTGTGTGTGTGTGTGTGTGTGTGTATATATATATATATATATATTATATTGTATGGTGGGCCCTTATGGGACCTACCGTGATGAACGTATTGCATCCAATCTATCCATCCTTTTTAAAAGCTCATTTTATGAGTATGAGCTAACGAATGAGTCAGATCCAGTGGACCCTACCTTGGTTTAAATAAGGCCCAAGTGTTTTAGGCCCACCTTGTCATATTTTTTTGGCCCATTGTTGAGGCCCACCTTGATGTGTAATTGTGGTCGTTATTGAGGCCCACCTTGATGTGTAATTGTGGTCGTTATTGAGGCCTACCTTGATGTGTAATTGTGGCCGTTATTGAGGCCCACCTTGATGTGTAATTGTGGTCGTTATTGAGGCCTACCTTGATGTGTATTTGTGGCCGTTATTGAAGCCACCTTGATGTATATATGGCCCATGTGTTTAGGCCCATTTAATGTATTTGTGGCCCATGTTATGAGGCCCATTGTGATATTTTCAAGGCCCATGGGATATGGCCCATTGCAATGTACATAAGGCCCATTGGTGTGGCCCATTTGATATGCATATGGCCCATGTGGTGAGGCCCACGTTGATGTACTTGTGACTATCCGTTGAGGCCCACCTTGGTATGTACATATGGCCCATGCGATGTGGCCCACTTGTCATATTTATGGCCCGTTGTTTAGGCCCACCTTGATATACATGAGGCCTATGTTGTGAGGCCCATTTGATGTATTGGAGGCCCATGGGTCGAGGCCCAATAGGGTATACATAAGGCCCATTGAATGTGATTCCACCGTGTTTTATGTGTTGACCTATATGGCGGGCTATGCCTTGGGAGCAATGTTGGTTTGACGTCCACATTGTAAGTATAATGTTGGTTAAATGTCCACATTACGACTCTCCCTAAGGCCATTGGTAGGCCCATACTTGTTGTGTGTAGGTCGTCTAAGCCCATCTGAGTTGTAAGGATAGTTCATCACCTTATAACATGCTTAGTGTAGCTCCATGATTCATACTCATACGCATCATATGTATGCTTGATATGAGGAATGTTTAGTTATAACATGAGCTGTTGGGCTGAGACATTTACGGGACTCCATATGAGATGGAGTGCCCGACATGAGCGCATGGTATGCGCGAAATTGCTGCATGTTTATACGGTGTGATTCATGCATCTCGCATACATGTTACTTGATCATTGTACGCCCTAGCGACATCAGGGCCGTGGCCTCCACAGGCATATCGTGGATGGCCAGACGGGACACCGAAAATGTTTGGTTCTAGCATACAGGCGTCATAGATGTCCCTGAGTGAAAATTCCTAAACCTTCGTGGCCAGGAGATGACTCCAACGTCGAGACCAAGTAGATATATGAGCGCACGAGGGCCGAATACCAGGAGGTCGCGTCTCCCACTGTGTCGTGGTGGGTTAGGAAGGGGTGTGACCTTACCCGCCTGAGTGAGGGGGCAATATCTAGGTTGAGTTTGACCAGCTTGAGGAATGGGTCCGCTATCGACGAGCCGGGCCCGATATTGGCAGGCGGATAGTGAGGTCTCTTCCACTTACCCA